>OW964179.2:16792308-18150770 GCA_943136025.2 Agrotis puta | reverse complement strand
CGGATATGTCGAACCGCACATATCGGTGGTCCGACAATGTCTCCACCATCTCAACCCGCCAGTTGACGACGCGGGCGGCTAGCGCGGGGGTGGCAAACGACACATCCACCACCGACCCACCCTGTTGCCGCACACACGTGTGGACCGCCCCCCTGTTGAGGAGGGACACACCGCATGAGGCCGCCCAAAACTCGACGGCGCGCCCCCGGACGTTGCAGCCGGCGGCCGGATTGCCCCAGGCCACCGACTTGGCGTTGAGGTCGCCCAGCACCACGGCCTGTCGTGGCGCCGCCCTCCCTACGACTGCGGTGAGGACTTCGAGGAAATCCTCAAAGTCCGAGAGAGGGCGGTTTGGGGAGAAATAGACTCCCACCACCACTATGTCTCCCCACGCGGCGGCCACGTATCCCGGTCCCCTCTCTAAGAGCGAGAGGGGAGGGGAGTCCGTGGAGGGCCGCGACAACAGTGCCACGAGGCCGTCCCGGTCGCCCAGCCAACGACCAGGGACCGAGTAAGGCTCGGCGACCACCGCCAAGTCCACCAACCACTCAGTCATGATCTGCATCAGCAGATCCTGGGCTGCTTTGCAGTGGTTGGCGTTCGTCTGAAGGATGCGATGTTCGACTCTATCCATCAGTCGGACATCGCACCCCCCTCCACAGCCGCCGCAGGAGCGACGGCGCTAGCGGCAGTAGCAGGCCCGGTCGGCGCCTGCGCTTTGCCCCGCTTAGGGGGAGGATTGCAGTTCCTCCCCTTCATGACGTGGGCCGCCGGGCGGCCACTGGCGGCGCAGACCGCGCAGTGTGGCGTGGCGACCTTACAGGAGGCGGCTTTGTGGCCCTCCTTGCCGCAGCGGTAGCAGGTGTCCGTCCTGTCTGCCGTGGACGGACACAGGGGCCTGGTGTGTCCGATGCCGAAGCACCGGAAACACCGCAGCGCCTGCTCCTCGAGTGCCCGTACCGCACCCGAGCTGAACCCTACCTTTAGCCGTCCCTTCGCAAGGACGGCTTTGGCAGCGGCGATTGGGCACTCGAGGCGAATGGTGCCCATTCCGCCGCGGCCGGGTCTTATGTCCCGGCCTTGGACCGCCGCGACGCCGCAGCCCCCTATCGCTGCGACCGCCGCCACCACCTCCTCCTTGGTGACGGAATCGTCAAGATCCGTCACCTCAATGGCCGCCAACTTGACCGGCCGGGCCACCTTTGCCGAGTCTGCGATGACCTCTTTCAGCTTTGATGCGAAGAGATCCGCATGGGCACTACCCTCCGCCCCCGGGAACTCAAAAATTCGAGCCCCGGCTTGGGTCCGTCGGCAGGAGACACTGTTGATCCCCAGTTGGGCGGGATCGGCATTAGCACGCGCCCGCACCAGGAGGGACGCGTACGTCTCCCCTCGCCCCGCAGCCTCCGCGGTGAGCGTCACTACGACGGCTGCGGTTTTTGGGGGGACTAGCTTCCCCTTTACCCTCGCTTTCCCTTTGCCCCTGGGAGCGGTGGGCGCGGTAGTGGCCGGGACGGCAGGGACGACCGTCGCCGACTTCTTTCCCTTGCCCTTCCCCTTGCGGCCCACTACCGTCCACTCGTTGACCGGTGTGGTCGCAGGGAGAAGGACGTCTTCCGCCTGGGAGGAGGAGGACGGCCCTGGCTCGCACTGCCGTTTATCCGCCGCAAGCGGCGGTCGGAGGCGTTTCTCCGGCAGAAGCCGGTCCTCGATACCTGCTAAGCAGGACCTTGTGAAGGCCCTCTCCTCCATCACAACCTTGCGGATGATATCCTCAAGGTTGGAGGGGGGGCCCTCTGTCACGGGGCTCGTCCCGGCTTGCTGTGGCCGGGCCGTGGCTTCGGCCAGCTTCTTGTGAAGCTGGTTGACCTCCGACTGCAGGCGATCAACTTTCGCCTGCAGTTGCCGCGTTTCATCATTGGCCTTACGCCGAACCAGCTCCGCGATGACACCGCGCAGGCTCGCAGCCCGGCACTTGAGGGCCTTCTGGAAGGTCCCCTTTAGGTGGGAGGACTTAGTGGCGACCTCGATGATCTCCTTTTCATCCTCCTCCGCCATTCCCTCCAACTCTGCGAGGGAGTGGTCCGCGTATACAACGCGGGGGGCGCCGTACCCGGACTTGGCCCGGGCGGCGTGCGCCCGCGTCTCACTCGCCGCAACCCGCTCCTCAAGCTCTTGTTGGAGCTGCTCCCGCCTAGCCAGATCTAACTGGCGTTGAGCGTCCGCGAGCCCTACGGCATGGGTGTCTGCGGCCGCCGTCGGCTTCTTTGCCTTCGGCTTCGCCCTACCCGAGGCCGAGGAGCCCCCGGACCCACCACTCGTGCGGACCCGCTTCCGCGAACGAGAGTCGTCCGTGTCCGATGGTCGGACAATTGAGTCGTCCGAAGACTCGTCCGCCTCTCCGAAGAAGCTAGCCGCAGACGGCGCGCGGCTAGCCTCTGACGCAGCAGCGTCGGAGTGGCCCTGAGAAGGGCCTTTAGGTTGGCCCTTAGAAGGGCCTTTGGGTTGGCCCTGAGAAGGGCCTTTTTGTTTTAAAAAGCGCCCGGAGGCGTCACGCGCAGGGTCTTTCGACATTTTAAAATAAAATCAAATCCGCAGATCGCAGCTCGACAAGGCAAGATAATAAGAGCTTCGAAGCACAGTGTACTTTGGCCAACCCAGTCTGCCACTCCGTTACGGTGGTCAGAACTGGGCAGTTACCAGGGGACGCGACGTGGACGCAAACACTGTGGGGGGTCCCCCAACCTAACCTAACCTAACCTAACCTAACCACTTCTACGGCGACCGCAGACCCGAGCGCCACGAATTTGAGTCGCTCCGCGCTTGAAAAATCCAATTTTTGGTAAAAGTGTTACCGATCGCTATAAATTTTACACCAAACGACGCGTCTCGTTGAGGCGGTTCCAACGATACCTCACACTAGGGGTGAAAAAGTGAAATTATAGTGAAAAAGTGACAAAAACCTCAAAATTGAGGTTAAGTGAAGTGAAAAGTGCGTTTTTCTCGGGATTTGTCGCGGTGACCTACATTTTTTGGACTCTGGAAAATTTTTATTTCCATTGAGGCAGCAGCTGACGAAGTTTCAGAATTTTTGGTTGAGAAACCAGGAAGTCCCCATACAAACCTCCTGAACCACGTGTCCACGAGGTCAGGTTCTACGACTTCCTCAACCATCAGACCACACACATCGGAACGGGGACATCGCGGCCAACTCATCAAGACCTCCAGAACGACCGGGAGACGTCGGGAAGCCGAGCTATAAGGTCCTGAAATTTTACAATTCTAGTCATAGTTTTAAGGATAAATAACTTGAAATCCAGATCGATGACATGGTAATTAAAAATTAAGTTTAGACTCCCCATAGTTTCGGGTATAAAGTAATAAGTTTTAAAAAATTTTTACATTCGCGCTCCTGGTTTTATTCAGTTTTTGGGACCAGCGTGGCGATTGCTGCGCGCGCACAAAACTAAATAAAATCGATTTTCATTTACATTTTATTATAAACCGAACTGGATTCTGGGTTAAGTAAAGACAAAAGCCGGGGCTATCCCGTGACAATCTTAATTTAATTTTATTTTGAATATCTAGCTCAATTTAGAAAGACAAATACAATTTTGCACCTCAAAAATTAGTTGAAATTTTTTCCAATCTTTAAAATTATATGTAAATATAATTTTAAAATTATTCTAGTGATTTCACGGGAAAGCCCCGGTTGCCCCCTATAGAAATATATGTAAGACCTAAGGGAAAGCGACTTGGTTTCCGAGCGCAGCCCTAACGAAATCGGATGATCACATCGTGTAAACCGCACGAATAAATTTGTAACAAAACCTAGAACATAGCTTCTGAAGAGGGAAAAAATCAACCCCCGAATTCGGGGTCGCGAGTGGTCTCTAAAAATCTCTGTGACCTCACGGAATAAAAGTTTCTTCCTGAGGATATTTTTTCGGGAAGAACTTTCTGACTTACAAGGCCATATTCAGGTAACATCAGTTACCCCTGAAAATCAAAAAATCACCACCGGTTCATTTTTTCCCTCATCACCAATTAGTCAGCGGCAATAGACAGGGAGTTTCATCCTCGACCTCAAACATTTTTCTAAAAAATTATAAAATTTTGTCTTTAAATTTTAAGTTAATTGTTTATGCGAAAAGGGTCCAGGCGCCCATTACCAAATAAGTTTGTACACCCTATAACTTGAAAAGGGAGCGAGATAGCGCAAAAATAACGTCGGTTTGGTTCTCTCCTGGAGAAACGATCATAGGGTAGACCTACCTATACCCACCCCCAAAAACTACCCCCGGTGAGATTTTTCCAGATTTTTCGGAGAATTTTGGGGTTGCCAACCCCTTTTGCAATATTTAGGGTGGCCGTCGGTTAAGTTGGGTCGTGCCCTACATAACACGATTTTTTCCGGGACCAACAGCTCACCCGGAACATCAAAACAAACCAACTGAAAGTTGGCCAACTGCAACCCCTAGTACTCCGAAATTTCCTGGGAGGAAACCGGCTACGCCCCCTTCTTCCGATAGGGCGCGCCGTCTAGGGTAGTCTTCTCTGTTTTAATTAAAATTTACTCGGACAAAAAAGGACTGACGGGACAGACAGGACACTAAAACAAAGCTGGTCGGGAATAATCCCCCAGCGGCAAAACGGTTGTCAAAAATTTTTTCATCCATTTTAGAAAACCCCTCGTATCTCGGAAACGGTGCGTCCTAGAGGAAAAAGGACAAAATTTTGTCCCCCCCCTCCCTGACCCACCCCCCTCGCTGCGCACAAACCCGACCCTTCCCTTCCCACCCCCAAAGTTTCACCCCCCTACGACCCACCCCTAAATTCTTTTTAATTCTAAATCCTAAAATAACACCATAAATATCCATTTGGCCTACATAGTTTATTGGGCAAACCTTCTCTAAATTCGATTCCCTACCCATCCCCACTTAAAAAACCCACCCCTAAATCAAACGCTGCCCCCATCCACCTCCTGTGTGAAACGACTATCCATATGTCGCGTCCATACGTTCGATCAGAATAACAACTTTTGATCTGATAGTCACTTGCAACAGGTTCCCATTGATCCCCCGAACTCCTTTTCCCCCACCCCTACCCTCAAAGGGCGCGAACGCTATCTCCGTATCTACTGGGCCAATTTCGACGGGAAAAAAAGGTCATTGATTAAGATTTTATTTATAGTACATTTATTGATTATTATTGACAATTACGAGTAATATTTTGTTTTTAATTTATTTTATTAAATTTGTATAGGACATCCTGAGCTTCTATTGAAGCCAGGAAATTAGATTAAGACTCGTATAAATATTGACACCCCGTACCTCTTTTGAGGACAGGCCTAGTTTAAGTACCCAATTTAAATTTTTATTTAAATTGAAGATTATTTTATTTACTTTTTATTATTTGTATAGGACATCCTGAGCTTCTATTGAAGCCAGGAAATTAGACTAAGATTTGTAAAATATTGACCCTGTACCTCTTTTGAGGACAGGCCTAGTTTTAAAAAAAAAAAAAACCTAATTTAAATTTTTATTTGAATTTAAGATTATTATTTTAATTTATTTTATATATATTGAAACCCTGTGCCTCTATTGAGGACAGGCTTAGTTTCTGGAATCAAGTTCAGTTGTAAAAAAAAAAAAAAAAAAAAAAAAAAAAAAAAAAAAAAAAAAAAAAAAAAAAAAAAAAAAAAAAACAGACGCATTAATTTGTTTTTATTGAACTTATACATTTTAGATTCTAACTGTAATTATTGTTTTATTGAAGCTGTGTTCCCCCCTTTACAGGGACATAGTATTGACTTATAATATTATTGTTGCTAATATATTCAATTAAGACTATTGCATACTGTATTGTGATTAAATTTTCTATACTCCGTGTCCCCTCTATACAGGGACTCGGAAAGTACCAGTGTCCCATGATCCTCTCCTTCTCGACAGCAACCAGACGAGTACGACCCTCCCTCTACAAGGGTCCGTCAGTTACTGCCCAAATGGATACCCCCGACCCACATGACGCTATCTACGAGCACCGGTCGACGGGGGAGTCCATGGGGGAGAAGTTGCTGACCCCGCTGGCTCGAGAGGAAGTGAAAAGAAAAATTTCATTCGAGGACGCCACCCCTCGCGAGGTCATCGAGGTGTTTACCACACCAAAGGGGCGCCCGCCTCCTGTGGCCGCTACCGGACCGCTCGAAAGGACTGGGGCCGAGCGTCGCAGTCGTCTTGAGGAGGCGAGAGATTGCCTACAGAAGGCTAAGCACAACTTGGGCAACTCTCGCAACCTCAAGACCAACATCAAGAACGCGGTGCTTGAGGCCCTAGAAAGGCTTTTTGAGCTGGTCGAGGATGCGGAGCTCGAGCGGGCCCCTGGCGCGGCTGCGACCGTGCCAGAGCCGACGACCGCCGCGTCCACCGCTGTCCATAGTTCCCCACCCGTCTCCACCGAGATTCTTGCTGGCCAGGCTGAGCTCCTCAACACCCTCAAGGAGCATATCTCGGAGTTGAAAGACCACTCTAAGAAGATGGATGAACTCCGAGACAGTCTGGCCGGCAAAGTAAGCGTGGAGGGTGGCACCTACGCGAGTGTAGTAACCTCGAACAAAAGCCACACCGGAGCGAAAGCTCTGGAGCTGACGACACTGCACTCGGTGGTGGTTTCCTCCACGCAGGAAGTGGACACGGGTGACGAGATCCTGGAAAAGGTCAGGAGAGCGGTGGATGCGAAGGATGGCTGGGTTCGGGTAGAACGCGTCAGGAAGGCCAAGGACCGTAGGATCATCGTGGGGTGTGCAACAGAAGAAGAGAGGAGTAAAGTCAGGGAGCGACTGCAGGCGGCCGGAGGAAACCTCGTCGTCGAGAACGTGAAAAATCGCGACCCGCTTCTGATTCTGAGGGATGTCCTTTCAGTACATAGTGACGAGGAAGTTCTTGCAGCCCTCAAGAATCAGAACCGGGAGATCTTCCACGGACTCGACGACGCGGAGCTTAGAATTTCAGTCAAGTACAGGAAGAAAGCACGCAACCCGCACGTTAACGGCATTGTGTTAAGTGTATCCCCCACGATATGGAGGAGGGCACTCGAAGGAGGTAAACTCCGAATTGACCTCCAGAGAGTGCGCGTCGAAGACCAGACGCCTTTGGTGCAGTGCACCCGCTGCTTGGCATTCGGCCATGGCAAGCGCTTCTGCACAGAGCCGGCCGACCTCTGCAGCCACTGCGGTGGTCCACACCTTAGGTTGGACTGCCCAGTCAAGCAGAGTGGCGAAGCAGCGGTATGCGTGAATTGCACCAGAGCCAAGATGGGGGAGCACCGGCACAATGCCTTTAGCAGCGATTGCCCAATCCGCGGGAAGTGGGATGCGTTCGCGAGGGAAGCAATTGCTTATTGCTAAAGTCGCGGGCGCACTCACTTCCCACGTCAAAGCGAAACCGGGATCGACACAACGAGAGAGCAAACGCATTGAGCGAACCACAGAGGTTGGCTCAATGAGAGGCAGAAACTGGAGTCACTCTCTTAAGAAAGTGACTGGAGTTGTGCTGGACCATGAGTCAACTTCTGTGGAATCGCCAAATTGTGTCGAGCCCGGACCAAGATACCGTAGACCCTGTCCTCGTGATATTCAACCGTATAATGAGTATATGGCTCATATATCACACAAGCGGCAAGACAGGCAATACCGTAGTGTTTTGTATGCGATTTATAATGGGTAAAACCTGAAGCGTGCGGTCCAAAAGTTGCAAAACAAAGAAATTAGTAAAAAATTAAATTTAGAAACCAAGGAATAACAAATAGAGTAAAGTTAATAGTAAAGTCCAGATAATTTAGCCAAAAATTCATACATAAAAACATTCAGAAAAATTTAAGTGTCAAGTAAAATATGTGTCATGTCAGTTGAGAAATTAATAGCAAAAGACGGAAATTCAAAGTGGCCCCATCGGCCGCCTGCAGCCGTAACAATAAAAACCAGAAAGTAAGGTCTCTGACTTCGTTAGAGGTACACTGGCGGGGCAGGAGTGGTTTTTAGCGGGTTCAAGTCCCGCACTACCTCGACTGTCTCACAATTTCCGTGAGATAGTCGAGGTGTCCGAAGGGATTTCCCACTCCTGCCTACTAAAAAAAAAAAAAAAAAAAAAAAACCTAACCTAACCTTTTTTTTTTTTTTTTTTTTTTTTTAACGTGTGGAAATCCTCATGGACTTCCTCCGCCTGGGGAAGGCGGAGGGGCATGTCAGACTCGACTGACTAAAACCACACGGTGTCCTCTACTGCCTTTAGCCGGGGGTGCGGGTCCACTTGCGCATTCACCGCTCCCCGGCAGGCCTTGACCCGACTACATCGCCGGGTCCCTCTCCTCGGTGCGGCCGTTCATCAACGGCCGCACCTCTCTTCGAGTGGCGACGAAGGACACGTCGCCGCCAACTCGGGCCTGTATCTGGTCGGGCGGCTGACTGCCCCAAGTCAGCCGCCCGCAGGCTACCTCTCATGGAGGACGCAGATCGGTTTGCGCCCGGCGGCGCCCGGCGCGTCTGCGGGAGCTGAGAGGGATGGCAACCCTCTCTCTTTCCCTCTCCGCCGTCTCCTTCGCGAGCATGACATCCTCGCAGAAGGCGACGGCACATTCCCACGCACTCTCGCTTCCGACCATGGCCTCGACGACAGTCGGAAGCGAGAGATCGCTCCCGCCGATCGCTGCGATCAGATCACGGCGCTGCGACGCCCACGCTGAGCATTCCTCCAGCGTGTGCTGCGCCGTGTCTTCCGGGCAACCGTCGCAGTGGTGGCACACGGGCGTCTGCTCCCGACCTATGCGACGCAGATACTTCCCGAAGCAACCGTGTCCGGAAAGTATCTGCGTCAGTCGGAAGGTGAGAGCGCCGTGCCTCCTGCCGATCCACGCCTCCATGACGGGCCTTACCGCCGCAATAGCGGCGTGCCCCGCACTGGGTTGCGCAAGTCGCGCCTCCCACTCCGCCGCTAGAGATCGGCGGAGCTCAGACCGCCGCGTCTCCACTACGCTAGGCAGCGGCCTTTCGCCCCGCTCCTGGGCCTCCCCGCGCCACCGATACATTGACGCGAGGAGTTTAGCCTCCAGATCCCAAGGCGGTGATCCGGCCAACAGGCAGGCCGCTTCGTGGGAGATCGTGCAGTACCCCCTGATCACCCTGACGGCCATCGCTCGCTGCGGCCTTCGCAGCATTGCGACGTTGCGGGCCGACAGGGTGTCCGCCCACACGGGTGCTCCATACAGAGCCATAGACCGCACGATCCCCAAGTAGAGCCTCCGGCAAGATGACTCTGGCCCCCCCAAGTTAGGCAGCAGCCGTGTCAGAGCCGCCGCTGCGCCCATCAGTTTAGGGGCCAGTTGCCGGAAGTGCGGCCCGAAGTCCCATCGGCTATCGAGGACGAGTCCTAAGTACTTCATCGTCGACTCGACGCCGATGCGGACGCCTCCCACCACTATGTTGGACCCCGAGGGTGGCGCGCGCCGGGCCCCGTGGAAACACAGAGCCTCGGATTTGTTGAGCGCCACCTCGAGGCCCAACCGCCGGATCCTTGCGACGACTTGCGCAACCCCCGCAGTCGCCAGTAGCGACGCGTCGCGGTACGTCCTCCCTCGCGCGGTCACCAACGTGTCGTCGGCGTAACAGACTACGCCGACGCCATGGAGGAGCGCACCGCGCAACACCCAGTCGTATCCGATGTTCCACAGGAGCGGCCCCAAGACCGACCCCTGTGGAACACCGCACGACGTTTCTCGCCGACCCCATCCTTCCTGACCCGGGTAGATCACTGACCTGTCAGCCAGGTAGGCCCCGACAGTGTGGCGGAGGTAGGTCGGTACCCCATGGTATCGGAGCGCCTCCCTGATGCAACTCCAGGGCAAGGTGTTGAAGGCGTTGGCGATGTCGAGCGACACCGCCAAGACGACCTCACCCCGTGCAACTGCTTCCTCCGCCAAGGCCCTTACGCGCATGATCGCGTCCACTGTAGAGCGCCCTTGACGGAAACCAAACTGGTTGTCCGCCAGATCCGGCCCCACGCCAGAGAGGTGCCGGACGAGGCGGTTTGCGATGACTCGCTCGAAGAGCTTGCCCACCTCGTCCAACAGCACAATGGGGCGGTAAGCGGACGGAGAGTCCGCAGGGCGCCCTGGCTTATGAAGCAGAACCAGCTTCCCCGTCTTCCATAGGCGTGGAAACTGGCCCCGCTGCAAACATGCGCTCAACAGCCCTCGCAGTCGGGGCCCGAGAGCCTTCGAGGCCAAGACCCATGCACGGCCGGGTATGCCGTCGGGCCCTGGGGCGGTATTCTTGGCTTGAAGCCTCAAAACCGCCGCTCTCAATTCTGCCCGGGTCACTTCGGGCACGTCGTCGTCGCCGTCGTCGTCCTCGTTGGGCAACTCGGAGGGCGGAACCATGGGTGGCGGGGTATGCTCTGCCCTAGAGGGGAACAGAGCGCCAACTACGCTGCTCAATAGCTCGGGCCGGAGGCTCTGGGACAGCGGGGGGGCCCATGGACGTAGTTTGCCCCGTACCATTAAATATGGACGCCCCCATGGATCTCGGTCCAGAGTTTGCAGCTGCTCCTCTCGAGCCAGGACTTTGGCCCGCTTGATGGCAAGCTGTAGTGCCTTCCTCGCCGCCCTGTACCCCTCATACAGTTCCGCCTCTTCGGCCTCGTCTGCCGCATCCCTGACGCGGCTACGCCTCCTGCGGAGCCTGGCGTACCGGCGCCGAGCGGCAACACACGCAGCGCGCAGCCGCTCGATGTCTTGCGACCACCAGTACACCTGGCGCCTAGCCGGTCGGGACAGAACCCTAGGCATAGCAGCGTCACAGACATGCGACATGGCTTTCCGGAACCACTCAGCCTCGCTGTCGATATCGTCAGGCCTGTCCGGTGCTGACACCCAGGCCTGGACTATCGAGGCTTCAACGAGTAGGTCCCGGTCCAGTTGCCGAAGCGCCCAACGCGGACCGACCCCGCCAGGGCCCGCTTGAACCGGGGTGGCAGAAGTCTGGACAGAGACATCGAATCGGATGTACCGATGATCGGACAGAGTCTCCGCCTCCTCCACCACCCGCCAGTCCTGGACACGGCGCGCTAGTGCGGGGCTAGCGAACGTCAAGTCCACTATGGAACCGCCCCGCTGGCGCACGCACGTGTCCACGGAACCCCTATTTAGGAGCTGGAGACCGGCCTCGATCGCCCACTCCTCCAGCACCTCTCCCCGCGCGTCTGTTGTCGGGGAACCCCAAGCCGTGGATTTGGCATTGAAGTCCCCAAGAACCAGCACGGGGCGAGGACGACTACGACCGACGACGACGCCCAACTCTACCACAAATCTCTCGAACTCGGCGAGAGGTCTGTTCGGGGAGAAGTAAACCCCCACAACCACCATCTCCCCAAACAGTGCCGCTATGTGGCCCTGCCCAGCGGCGAAAGCCTCCATCATCGGGGACCCATTCCCGGCTCTGGAGATCAGTGTCACCGAGCCGTTCGTGTCACTCGCCCAGTCAGCTCGTCCGGGCGGGACGAAATACGGCTCGGCGACCACCGCGACACCTATCGACCACTGCGCCATGCTCTGGAGTAATAAATCCTGTGCCCGGGCGCAGTGGTTGATGTTCGCTTGGAGGAATCGCAGAGATGGGGCCATTACTGGGTGTCCATAGTCTGCGATTCCTCACTTTGTGACTGAGCCGGGACTACCGAAGTCTGGGCCCTCCCCTTCCTTTTGCCGTTGGGTGCGACGCATGGCTTTCGGCCCACCCGATGCCCTGCAGGCTTGCCCAGCGCTGCACAAGCTAAGCAGTGGGGCGGGGCCGTGCAAGAGGCGACCATATGTCCGGGCTGACCGCATCCGAAGCACCGGTCGCGGTAATTTGTGTCGGAGACGCACTGCGTTCCGACATGGCCGTCCGTCAAGCACCGGAAGCACGTCGTACCTCTTGCAGGCAACAGTTTTACCTGTGCCGACACCCACCCCACGAGCAGCCGGCGCCCGTCCGCCAGCCTCTGCGCCGCCGCCACAGGACAGCTCACAACTATCGAGCTCATACCCCGAAAGCCCGGGCGGATTTTGCCGGGCTTAATCTGGCTGGGCGGGCACTCTCCCGCCCTCGCCACAGCAGCCACGACCTCCTCCACTGACACTGAGTCGTCCAGGCCTGCGATACGCAGGTCGGCGCACTTCGTAGGCCTGGACACCCGAAGCTCGCCTTCCTCGAACTGCGCCCTTATTTGCTCGGCCAAGGCGTCTGCCTTCGGGCCGCTCGTGGCGCCGGACACCTCTAGAAGGCAAGCTCCGGTAGCAGTCCGCTTGCAGCGGAGGCCCGCTATGCCGAGGTCGCCGAGGCTTATTGAAGCCTTGGCCTTCGTCAGGACCGCAGCATAGGTCATGCCCCTTTCCTCCGCTCCAGGCTGCAAAGTGAGTACTACAGCCGTGGAGCGGGGGGCGCGGACCTTGGCCACCTTCTCGGCCTCCCTTTGTTTGGCCGCCTTCTTGGCTTTCTTCCTCGCCGCTTTCTTCGCCTTTTTCTTGGCTCCGACAGTCTCCCACTGGCTCTGCTGGGAAGCTGTCGGTGCTTCAGTTTCGGGAGCCCTGGGAGCCGAGGACGCTGTCTCAGCATTAGGGACAGCTGCTGCTGCAGCCTTCGCCCTTTTGCCAGCCCCTTTGCCTTTTCCTCCGGCTACGCTAGGCTCTTTGGCAGCGGGTTCTGCCACCTCAGTTGGCCGAGTCGAGGTCGGCGCTGCAGCTTTGGCTGCGAAAGTAGCGGCCGCAGCCACCGCCCGCTTTGAAGGCCCGTCTGTGGCCAGGGGAGGGCGCAGCATTTGCCGCTCGAGGACGTCGAAGCGGGCTCGGTAGCTCTCGAGCTCGCTCCTGAGGAGCCGCACCACTTCCGACTCCTCCGGCTGCCTCACGTCCTCCTTTTTGCGCTCGGTCTGCAGCGCAGCGAGCTCCGCTCGGAACGCCTCGTGCTCTCTGCGGAGCCCGGCCAGCTGGGCCGACAGACGGGCGTTCTGCGCCTGTAATCGCGCGGTCTCCTCGGAAGAGGTGCGGGTCAGCAGCACCTCTGCGGTCTCCGAGATGGAGGCCGCCGCATCTTTTAGGGCTTTTTGAAAGGTGCCCTTCAAACCTTTTGACGATTTGGCGACCCTTTTAATGGCCGCCACGGCGTCCTGCATCCTGCTGGCCAGTTCTCCGGCCAGCAGGTCCTCCGTCTCCCTCTCCGAGACCGCAGAGACTGCAGAGGCGGAGGAAGTCTCGGACAATCGCGTGATACGTCCGGACAATTTGCGGGCCAACTCGGCCACCTCCCTTTCGTCCGCCTCTGCCCTCTCCTGTTTGGCGGCAGCCTTTTTCGCCTCCGCCAGTTCGCGCCGTGCCTTGGACAGGCCAATGAATTGGCCTGTCGACGCTGGGCGTCCTCTTCCTCTTTTGGAGGACGAGGAGGCGAGTGCTTTCCTAGCAGTCGCTCCCTCGTCCGTCATGTCGTCGCTGGAGTCGTTGTCGTCTCCGGATCCTTCAGCCACTACTGGTGGGGCCCGTCGTTTGCGCCAAAATTTGGCTGAAGCGGCGGGCACCTCCTCCGCCAATGTGGAGGCGGTGTCCGAGGTGGACATCTCGTCCACATTAGAGGGCAGCCTCTGGAGAACCACTACTGGCTCTCGAGAGCACCCCGGAGCACTCCTTGCTCCCGTCTCCTCCTTCTCCTTCTCCTCTCTTCCCTCCTTCTCTACATCGTTTTGTTTAAAAATTTTGGTATCCATACAGTACCCACGAGAATGGGGGAAATAAAGGGTCCACCTGGGCAGAGACCCCTGTACCCAGGTAAGCCTTAAGCATTTATTACTCGCCAGGGGGTCGGCCGGTACCCTGGCGAGGGTAGCACTAGCGACTGATTGTTCATAAGAACACCCGTCAGCCATACATCTCCTCGCGGTGCTCCGCCGCTTGAGATTCGGGGTGACTTTTTATAGAGGTTTTCTACCTCGTGGCCCGGGCGGTTAAGCCGAGACCCTCGGTCCCGATCAGGATCGGGATTACGAGATTTATGACGGCGACAAGGAAGGGCGACAGTCCCTCCCCGTCTGCCCGGAGGCAGTGCAAGTGCACACCGGGCCCGTCCATGCTCCTCCACTGTGCCCTCTGCAAGACAGAGGAACACGCGGAACAACGCCCCCACCGGTCCAAATGGGACCCCTCCAGTGTCAGACTATTCGCCACGACAGTGAATTTCCCCGCTAAACAAGATGAAGAAATCTTCTTCCAGTTTCTCGGAGAACGTCACTGCCGCGCCCAGGATGCACCGTCCTGCCAGTTGCCGTTCCCTCCCGACGTATCAAAAGGGACAAGCAACCGACAGGCACACGAGGAGGTTTTCTGACCTAGCACCCCACCTTTTTTTTTTTTTTTTTTTTTAACGTGTGGAAATCCTCATGGACTTCCTCCGCCTGGGGAAGGCAGAGGGGCATGTCAGACTCGACTGACTAAAACCACACGGTGTCCTCTACTGCCTTTAGCCGGGGGTGCGGGCCCACTTGCGCATTCACCGCTCCCCGGCAGGCCTTGACCCGACTACATCGCCGGGTCCCTCTCCTCGGTGCGGCCGTTCACCAACGGCCGCACCTCTCTTCGAGTGGCGACGAAGGACACGTCGCCGCCAACTCGGGCCTGTATCTGGTCGGGCGGCTGACTGCCCCAAGTCAGCCGCCCGCAGGCTACCTCTCATGGAGGACGCAGATCGGTTTGCGCCCTTCGGCGCCCGGTGCGTCTGCTACGGGAGCTGAGAGGGATGGAAATGCGCTCCCTTTCCCTCTCCGCCGTCTCCTTCGCGAGCATAACTTCCTCGCAGAAGGCGACGGCCCCTTCCCACGCACTCTCGCTTCCGACCATGGTCTCGACGACAGTCGGAAGCGAGAGATCGCTCCCGCCGATCGCCGCGATCAGATCACGGCGCTGCGATGCCCACGCTGAGCATTCCTCCAGCGTGTGCTGCGCCGTGTCTTCCGGGCAACCGTCGCAGTGGTGGCACACGGGCGTCTGCTCCCGACCTATGCGATGCAGATACTTTCCGAAGCAACCGTGTCCGGAAAGTATCTGCGTCAGTCGGAAGGTGAGAGCGCCGTGCCTCCTGCCGATCCACGCCTCCATGACGGGCCTTACCGCCGCAATAGCGGCGTGCCCCGCACTGGGTTGCGCAAGTCGCGCCTCCCACTCCGCCGCTAGAGATCGGCGGAGCTCAGACCGCCGCGTCTCCACTACGCTAGGCGGCGGCCTTTCGCCCCGCTCCTGGGCCTCCCCGCGCCACCGATACATTGACGCGAGGAGTTTAGCCTCCAGATCCCAGGGCGGTGATCCGGCCAACAGGCAGGCCGCTTCGTGGGAGATCGTGCAGTACCCCCTGATCACCCTGACGGCCATCGCTCGCTGCGGCCTTCGCAGCATTGCGACGTTGCGGGCCGACAGGGTGTCCGCCCACACGGGTGCTCCATACAGAGCCATAGACCGCACGATCCCCAAGTAGAGCCTCCGGCAAGATGACTCTGGCCCCCCCAAGTTAGGCAGCAGCCGTGTCAGAGCCGCCGCTGCGCCCATCAGTTTAGGGGCCAGTTGCCGGAAGTGCGGCCCGAAGTCCCATCGGCTATCGAGGACGAGTCCTAAGTACTTCATCGTCGACTCGACGCCGATGCGGACGCCTCCCACCACTATGTTGGACCCCGAGGGTGGCGCGCGCCGGGCCCCGTGGAAACACAGAGCCTCGGATTTGTTGAGCGCCACCTCGAGGCCCAACCGCCGGATCCTTGCGACGACTTGCGCAACCCCCGCAGTCGCCAGTAGCGACGCGTCGCGGTACGTCCTCCCTCGCGCGGTCACCAACGTGTCGTCGGCGTAACAGACTACGCCGACGCCATGGAGGAGCGCACCGCGCAACACCCAGTCGTATCCGATGTTCCACAGGAGCGGCCCCAAGACCGACCCCTGTGGAACACCGCACGACGTTTCTCGCCGACCCCATCCTTCCTGACCCGGGTAGACGACTGACCTGCCAGCCAGGTAGGCCCCGACAGTGTGGCGGAGGTAGGTCGGCACCCCGTGGTAGCGGAGCGCCTCCCTGATGCAACTCCAGGGCAAGGTGTTGAAGGCGTTGGCGATGTCGAGCGACACCGCCAAGACGACCTCACCCCGTGCAACTGCTTCCTCCGCCAAGGCCCCTACGCGCATGATCGCGTCCACTGTAGAGCGCCCTTGACGGAAACCAAACTGGTTGTCCGCCAGATCCGGCCCCACGCCTGAGAGGTGCCGGACGAGGCGGTTTGCGATTACTCGCTCGAAGAGCTTGCCCACCTCGTCCAGCAGCACAATGGGGCGGTAAGCGGACGGGGAGTCCGCAGGGCGCCCTGGCTTATGAAGCAGAACCAGCTTCCCCGTCTTCCATAGGCGTGGAAACTGGCCCCGCCGCAAACATGCGCTCAACAGCCCTCGCAGTCGGGGCCCGAGAGCCTTCGAGGCCAAGACCCATGCGCGGCCGGGTATGCCGTCGGGCCCTGGGGCGGTATTCTTGGCTTGAAGCCTTAAAACCGCCGCTCTCAACTCTGCCCGGGTCACTTCGGGCGCGTCATCGTCGCCGTCGTCGTCCTCGTTGGGCACCTCGGAGGGCGGAACCATGGGTGGCGG
The DNA here is from genome assembly GCA_943136025.2 of Agrotis puta. NCBI lineage: Eukaryota > Metazoa > Arthropoda > Insecta > Lepidoptera > Noctuidae > Agrotis > Agrotis puta. The sequence goes on along the minus strand of OW964179.2, from coordinate 18,134,075 downwards.
GGTATGCTCTGCCCTAGAGGGGAACAGAGCGCCAACTACACTGTTCAATAGCTCGGGCCGGAGGCTCTGGGACAGCGGGGGGGCCCATGGACGGAGTTTGCCCCGTACCATTAAATATGGGCGCCCCCATGGATCTCGGTCCAGAGTCTGCAGCTGCTCCTCCCGAGCCAGTATTTTGGCCCGCTTGATGGCAAGCTGTAGTGCCTTCCTCGCCGCCCTGTACCCCTCATAAAGTTCCGCCTCTTCGGCCTCGTCTGCCGCATCCCTGACGCGGCTACGCCTCCTGCGGAGCCTGGCGTACCGGCGCCGAGCGGCAACACACGCAGCGCGCAGCCGCTCGATGTCTTGCGACCACCAGTACACTTGGCGCCTAGCCGGTCGGGACAGAACCCTAGGCATAGCCGCGTCACAGACATGTGACATCGCCTTCCGGAACCACTCCGCCTCGCTATCGATATCGTCAGGCCTATCCGGTGCTGACACCCAGGCCTGGACTATCGAGGCTTCAACGAGTAGGTCCCGGTCCAGTTGCCGAAGCGCCCAACGCGGACCGACCCCGCCAGGGCCCGCTTGAACCGGAGTGGCAGAAGTCTGGGCAGAGACATCGAAACGGATATACCGATGATCTGACAGAGTCTCCGCCTCCTCCACCACCCGCCAGTCCTGGACACGGCGCGCTAGTGCGGGGCTAGCGAACGTCAAGTCCACTATGGAACCGCCCCGCTGGCGCACGCACGTGTCCACGGAACCCCTATTTAGGAGCTGGAGGCCGGCCTCAATTGCCCACTCCTCCAGCACCTCTCCCCGCGCGTCTGTTGTCGGGGAACCCCAAGCCGTGGATTTGGCATTGAAGTCCCCAAGAACGAGCACGGGGTGAGGACGACTACGGGCGACGACGACGCCCAACTCCACCACGAATCTCTCAAAGTCGGCGAGAGGTCTGTTCGGGGAGAAATAAACCCCCACAACCACCATCTCCCCGAACAGTGCCGCCACGTGGCCCTGCCCAACGGCGAGAGCCTCCATCATCGGGGACCCATTCCCGGCTCTGGAGATGAGTGTCACCGAGCCGTTCGTGTCACTCGCCCAGTCAGCTCGCCCGGGCGGGACGAAGTACGGCTCGGCGACAACCGCGACACCTATCGACCACTGCGCCATGCTCTGGAGTAATAAATCCTGAGCCCGGGCGCAGTGGTTGATGTTCGCTTGGAGGAATCGCAGAGATGGGGCCATTACTGGGTGTCCATAGTCTGCGATTCCTCACTTTGTGACTGAGCCGGGACTACTGAAGTCTGGGCCCTCCCCTTCTTTTTGCCGTTGGGTGCGACGCATGGCTTTCGGCCCACCCGATGCCCTGCAGGCTTGCCCAGCGCTGCACAAGCTAAGCAGTGGGGCGGGGCCGTGCAAGAGGCGACCACATGTCCGGGCTGACCGCATCCGAAGCACCGATCGCGGTAGTTTGTGTCGGAGACGCACTGCGTTCCGACATGGCCGTCCGTCAAGCACCGGAAGCACGTCGTACCTCTTGCAGGCAACAGTTTTACCTGTGCCGACACCCACCCCACGAGCAGCCGGCGTCCGTCCGCCAGCCTCTGCGCCGCCGCCACAGGACAGCTCAGAACTATAGAGCTCATGCCTCGAAAGCCCGGGCGGATTTTGCCGGGCTTAATTTGACTGGGCGGGCACTCTCCCGCCCTCGCCACGGCAGCCACGACCTCCTCGACTGAGACAGAGTCGTCCAAGCCTGCGATTCGCAGGTCGGCGCACTTCGTAGGCCTGGACACCCGGAGCTCGCCTTCCTCGAATTGCGCCCTGATTTTTTCGGCCAAGGCGTCTGCCTTCGGGCCACTCGTGGCGCCGGACACCTCTAGAAGGCAAGCTCCGGTAGCAGTCCGCTTGCAGCGGAGCCCCGCTATGCCGAGGTCGCCGAGGCTTATTGAAGCCTTGGCCTTCGTCAGGACCGCAGCATAGGTCATGCCCCTCTCCTCCGCTCCAGGCTGCAAAGTAAGTACTACAGCCGTGGAGCGGGGGGCGCGGACCTTGGCCACTTTCTCCGCTTCCTTCTGTTTGGCCGCCTTCTTGGCCTTCTTCTTCGCCGCTTTTTTAGCCTTTTTCTTGGCTCCGACAGTCTCCCACTGGCTCTGCTGGGAAGCTGTCGGTGCTTCGGTTCTGGGAGCCCCGGGAGCTGAGGACGCTGTCTCGGCATTAGGGACAGGGACAGCTGCGGCTGCAGCCTTCGCCCTCTTGCCAGCCCCTTTGCCTTTTCGTCCGGCTACGCCAGGCTCTTTGGCAGCGGGTTCTGCCACCTCAGTTGGCCGAGTCGAGGTCGGCGCTGCAGCTTTGGCTGCGAAAGTAGCGGCTGCAGCCACCGCCCGCTTTGAAGGCCCGTCTGTGGCCAGGGGAGGGCGCAGCATTTGCCGCTCGAGGACGTCGAAGCGGGCTCGGTAGCTCTCGAGCTCGCTCCTGAGGAGCCGCACCACTTCCGACTCCTCCGGCTGCCTCACGTCCTCCTTTTTGCGCTCGGTCTGCAGCGCAGCGAGCTCCGCTCGGAACGCCTCGTGCTCTCTGCGGAGCCCGGCCAGCTGGGCCGACAGACGGGCGTTCTGCGCCTGTAATCGCGCGGTCTCCTCGGAAGAGGTGCGGGTCAGCAGCACCTCTGCGGTCTCCGAGATGGAGGCCGCCGCATCTTTTAGGGCTTTTTGGAAGGTGCCCTTCAAACCTTTTGACGATTTGGCGACCCTTTTAATGGCCGCCACGGCGTCCTGCATCCTGCTGGCCAGTTCTCCGGCCAGCAGGTCCTCCGTCTCCCTCTCCGAGACCGCAGAGACTGCAGAGGCGGAGGAAGTCTCGGACAATCGCGTGATACGTCCGGACAATTTGCGGGCCAACTCGGCCACCTCCCTTTCGTCCGCCTCTGCCCTCTCCTGTTTGGCGGCGGCCTTTTTCGCCTCCGCCAGATCGCGCCGTGCCTTGGACAGGCCAATGAATTGGCCTGTCGACGCTGGGCGTCCTCTTCCTCTTTTGGAGGACGAGGAGGCGAGTGCTTTCCTAGCAGTCGCTCCCTCGTCCGTCATGTCGTCGCTGGAGTCGTTGTCGTCTCCGGATCCTTCAGCCACTACTGGTGGGGCCCGTCGCTTGCGCCAAAATTTGACTGAAGCGGCGGGCACCTCCTCCGCCAATGTGGAGGCGGTGTCCGAGGTGGACATCTCGTCCACATTAGAGGGCAGCCTCTGGAGAACCACCACTGGTTCTCGAGAGCACCCCGGAGCACTCCTTGCTCCCGTCTCCTCCTTCTCCTTCTCCTCTCTTCCCTCCTTCTCAACATCGTTTGGTTTAAAAATTTCGGTATCCATACTGTACCCACGAGAATGGGGGAAATAAAGGGTCCACCTGGGCAGAGACCCCTGTACCCAGGTAAGCCTTAAGCATTTATTACTCGCCAGGGGGTCGGCCGGTACCCTGGCGAGGGTAGCACTAGCGACTGATTGTTCATAAGAACACCCGTCAGCCATACATCTCCTCGCGGTGCTCCGCCGCTTGAGATTCGGGGTGACTTTTTATAGAGGTTTTCTACCTCGTGGCCCGGGCGGTTAAGCCGAGGCCCTCGGTCCCGATCAGGATCGGGATTACGAGATTTATGACGGCGACAAGGAAGGGCACAGTCCCTCCCTGTCTGCCCGGAGGCAGTGCAAGTGCACACCGGGCCCGTCCATGCTCCTCCACTGTGCCCTCTGCAAGACAGAGGAACACGCGGAACAACGCCCCCACCGGTCCAAATGGGACCCCTCCAGTGTCAGACTATTCGCCACGACAGTGAATTTCCCCGCTAAACAAGATGAAGAAATCTTCTTCCAGTTTCTCGGAGAACGTCACTGCCGCGCCCAGGATGCACCGTCCTGCCAGCTGCCGTTCCCTCCCGACGTATCAAAAGGGACAAGCAGCCGACAGGCACACGAGGAGGTTTTCTGACCTAGCACCCCACCTAGCACCCCACCTAACCTAACCTAACCTAACCTAACCTAACCTAACCTTTTTTTTTTTTTTTTTTTTTTTTTTTTTTTTGCGCTGGGAAAAAATGCATTACGCATACCCTCCAATCGGAGGGGTATGTGGGACTCCCCGGTCTGACCCGGTATACCCACTAAAAATACCCAGCGGCATTCCCGCTTCGTCTGAGTGGCGGGGACTGGGAATCTTGGCACAGCCATCACTTCCAGTCCTCCGCCGACGATTGCCCTCAGGCCGGGCCCTCACGCGGGCCCGGGAATGACTTACGAAGGTGGTGGCGGGAGCAAAGTCCCGTCGCCACCAAGAGGACGGCGCCTTCTGCGGCCTCTTCGTCTGCGGAGCGGCGCCGCGAGAGGATCGTCCTCGCGCACGCGCTCCGCCTCCTCCTTTTGCGAGATTACGTCCTCGCAAAAGGAGGCAACCGCCGTCCAGGCCTCCTCGCTCCCCAGCATGGCCTCGACCACAGCGGGAAGCGAGAGGTCCTGCCCAACAACCGCAGTCAGACCGCGGCGCAGTTCGGACCAAGCCGGGCACACCTCCAGGGTATGCTGCGCCGTGTCCTCCGCTGCGCCGCAGTCGTGGCACGCCGGGGTTTCCTCCCTACCGATCCGATGCAGGTGCGATCCGAAACAGCCGTGGCCGGATAACACCTGCACCAGACGGAACGAGAGGAAACCGTGGGACCGCTCGAGCCAGCTCTGCAAAACCGGACCGAGCGCGTCCAACGTCCGGCGGCCAAAGGCGGCGGCGGCGAGGTCCTCCGTCCAGTGGAGGACGATGGCGTCCTTCGCCTCCCGCCGCACTGCCTCCCGCTCTTCGGCGGCGGGGCGCTCCCCGAGCGCCTTCCGGCGCGCCGTCCACTCATATACTCTGGCCAGCACCCAAGCCTCCAACTCCCAAGGAGGAGTGCCGGCCAGAGCGCACGCCGCCGAGAAGCCCACTGAGCGGTAGGCCCTCGCCACCCGCTGTGCAATGGCCCTTTGGGGCCTGCGGATGGCGGTCGCATTCTCCCTCCTGTGGAGGGAGTCCGCCCAGATGGGTGCCCCGTACAGGGCCATACTGCGGAGGATGCCGGCATACAGGCGCCGGCATTTCGCCTTGGGCCCCCCAAGGTTGGGGAGGAGCCACGAGAGGGCGTCCGCGGCTTTCAGGAGGCGCGTCGACAGCCCGCTGAAATGCGGGCCGAAGCGCCACCTCTCGTCCAGCACCAGGCCCAGATACTTCATCTGGGGCTGGACACCTATACGGACGCCCTCCACGACAATGTGGGCATCGGGAGGAGGGCGACGCTGCCGGGGGCCGCGGAAGAACACGGCCTCCGTCTTGTGCAGCGCCACCTCCAATCCCAGGCGGCGGATCCTCTCTGCAACCAAGGATCCGCCAGCCGAGGCCAGACAGGCCGCCTCCCCAAAGTTCCTCCCCCGGGCAGTGAGAAGAGTGTCATCCGCGTAGCAGATGACACTCGTGCCCTGGAGGAGGGCCCCCCGCAGAAGCCAGTTGAACCCGATGTTCCACAGGGGAGGGCCCAGCACCGAACCCTGCGGAACACCGGACTCTGCGCCGTACCGCCGCACAGTGGCCGTCTTATCAACGAGGAGGACCTCTCGGTCCTCCAGGTAGCTCGCCAGGAGGGCCCGCAGGTATTGGGGCACTCCGTGATACCGCAGCGCCTCCAATATCGTCGAGTGGGGGACGGAGTTGAAGGCGTTGGAGATGTCGAATGACACCGCCAACACTCCGTCCCCCGCCTCCACTGCCTCCTTCACCTGGCCCTTGAGTAGGGCCAGCGCGTCGATCGTCGAACGCCCTCGGCGGAAACCGAACTGGGCGTCCGACAGATCCGGCCCTACCCCCCGCAAATGGCTATTCAGCCGGGAGGCGACAATCCCCTCGAACATTTTACCGACCTCATCGAGCAGAACGATGGGCCGGTATGCCGAGGGGGAGTCCACCGGGCGTCCCTCCTTACGGAGGAGGCATAGCTGCCCCTCCCTCCACAGCTTCGGGAACCTCCCAGCCGTAAAGCACGCGCTGAAGAGGTCCCGAAACCTGTCCTCCATTTGGGAGGCAGCGATAGCCACCACCCGTGCGGGGACGCCGTCTGGTCCGGGGGCCGTCTTCTTCCTGCGGAGGCTGAGGACCCCCGCCTCGAACTCCGCCGCCGTCACCGGGGGGACCTCCTCCTCCGGCAGGGCCGCCCCCTGCGGGGGATCCATGGGTGGTGGGGTGAAGTCGGTCCTGCGCGGAAACAGGGACCGGACCACCCCGTCCAGCAACGCTGGCTCGAGGGTCTCCGACAGGGGGGGACCACAGAGGCGGAGCTGGTTCCGCGCCGCCCTGTATGGCCTTCCGAAGGGGTCCCTATCGAGACCCTCCAGCATCTCGGCCCTCGCCGAGTCCTTGGCGGCGCCCATTGCGGACTTGAAGACCGTCGTCGCCTCCCGATAAGAGGCGTATAGACGGTCCTCTTCCGCCAGGTTTCGGGCGCTGCGCCGTCGGCTCCGCGCATAGGCCCTTCTGGACGCCACGCAGGCGGCCCGGAGCCCCGCCAGCTCCTCCGACCACCAATAGACGGCACGACGGGGAGGCGGACGGCGAGACCGGGGCATGCTGGAGTTGCACACCTCGGTCAGGGACTCCCTCAGCCGAACCGCTGCGGCGTCCACGTCCCGGACCTCGCCAGGGGGCGACAGCCAGTCCTGGAGAAAGGCAGCCTCCTTGGCTGCCTCACGGTCCAGGCGGGTGAGAGCCCACCGCGGGAAGGGGGACTGCCCAGTGCGGGCCAACGCCCCTCCCCGGGCGGATATGTCGAACCGCACATATCGGTGGTCCGACAATGTCTCCACCATCTCAACCCGCCAGTTGACGACGCGGGCGGCTAGCGCGGGGGTGGCAAACGACACATCCACCACCGACCCACCCTGTTGCCGCACACACGTGTGGACCGCCCCCCTGTTGAGGAGGGACACACCGCATGAGGCCGCCCAAAACTCGACGGCGCGCCCCCGGACGTTGCAGCCGGCGGCCGGATTGCCCCAGGCCACCGACTTGGCGTTGAGGTCGCCCAGCACCACGGCCTGTCGTGGCGCCGCCCTCCCTACGACTGCGGTGAGGACTTCGAGGAAATCCTCAAAGTCCGAGAGAGGGCGGTTTGGGGAGAAATAGACTCCCACCACCACTATGTCTCCCCACGCGGCGGCCACGTATCCCGGTCCCCTCTCTAAGAGCGAGAGGGGAGGGGAGTCCGTGGAGGGCCGCGACAACAGTGCCACGAGGCCGTCCCGGTCGCCCAGCCAACGACCAGGGACCGAGTAAGGCTCGGCGACCACCGCCAAGTCCACCAACCACTCAGTCATGATCTGCATCAGCAGATCCTGGGCTGCTTTGCAGTGGTTGGCGTTCGTCTGAAGGATGCGATGTTCGACTCTATCCATCAGTCGGACATCGCACCCCCCTCCACAGCCGCCGCAGGAGCGACGGCGCTAGCGGCAGTAGCAGGCCCGGTCGGCGCCTGCGCTTTGCCCCGCTTAGGGGGAGGATTGCAGTTCCTCCCCTTCATGACGTGGGCCGCCGGGCGGCCACTGGCGGCGCAGACCGCGCAGTGTGGCGTGGCGACCTTACAGGAGGCGGCTTTGTGGCCCTCCTTGCCGCAGCGGTAGCAGGTGTCCGTCCTGTCTGCCGTGGACGGACACAGGGGCCTGGTGTGTCCGATGCCGAAGCACCGGAAACACCGCAGCGCCTGCTCCTCGAGTGCCCGTACCGCACCCGAGCTGAACCCTACCTTTAGCCGTCCCTTCGCAAGGACGGCTTTGGCAGCGGCGATTGGGCACTCGAGGCGAATGGTGCCCATTCCGCCGCGGCCGGGTCTTATGTCCCGGCCTTGGACCGCCGCGACGCCGCAGCCCCCTATCGCTGCGACCGCCGCCACCACCTCCTCCTTGGTGACGGAATCGTCAAGATCCGTCACCTCAATGGCCGCCAACTTGACCGGCCGGGCCACCTTTGCCGAGTCTGCGATGACCTCTTTCAGCTTTGATGCGAAGAGATCCGCATGGGCACTACCCTCCGCCCCCGGGAACTCAAAAATTCGAGCCCCGGCTTGGGTCCGTCGGCAGGAGACACTGTTGATCCCCAGTTGGGCGGGATCGGCATTAGCACGCGCCCGCACCAGGAGGGACGCGTACGTCTCCCCTCGCCCCGCAGCCTCCGCGGTGAGCGTCACTACGACGGCTGCGGTTTTTGGGGGGACTAGCTTCCCCTTTACCCTCGCTTTCCCTTTGCCCCTGGGAGCGGTGGGCGCGGTAGTGGCCGGGACGGCAGGGACGACCGTCGCCGACTTCTTTCCCTTGCCCTTCCCCTTGCGGCCCACTACCGTCCACTCGTTGACCGGTGTGGTCGCAGGGAGAAGGACGTCTTCCGCCTGGGAGGAGGAGGACGGCCCTGGCTCGCACTGCCGTTTATCCGCCGCAAGCGGCGGTCGGAGGCGTTTCTCCGGCAGAAGCCGGTCCTCGATACCTGCTAAGCAGGACCTTGTAATAATAATAAATAATAATGTTTTTTATTTTACGAAAACCTTCATGTACAATGAATTGTGCTGGGAGCCTTCTTTTAGGCAAACAATGCCTGTGTTAGGAGACTCCGCTCTTCCATATCGTAGAATTTATAACATTTAAGAACTTAATTATTACACTTAAATTTATATAATTTGTATAGTTTAAATTATTGTCTTGTATCATGATTGTAGTAAGCTTAGAGTAGTGTATGCAAATTTAGTTTAGTGTGGTGTGTATGAGCTGTAGTGTAGTGTGGTTTGGTTTAGTGTGTTGTGGTGTGATGTGGAATGGTATGTATAGTGTGGCGTAGTGTGGTGTTTGGAGAAAGAGTAAGGTGTGTATCGTTACGATGTGACATATTACTCATGAAATTCCAGAAGAAATTCCGTGTCCTCATAACTAAGAGACTTAATCCAGTTCGTTATCATTTTTTTACAGTCAAAATGGTTTCTATTGTGTACATATATGGTTTTATTAATCCTATTGTAAAGTTGTGCTGATAGGTGGTAAAACTGTCTGCTTGCAAGTTTGGTTTTACATTGGGGAATTTCTGCAATTATATCTTTTCTTCTTTTAAGTTTTTTGTTTTTGTCAAATGGAAGGGTTTTATGTTTTTTTAGAATCGTTTGAGTTATGTATAGTTTTCTGACTGAGAGTAAATTACTGATTTCGTATAGGTTTTTAGTAGAATGTCTCTTATTTTTAAAGTACATGACTTTTATAATTGATCGTTGTGCACGTTCCACGTCCAGAAACCTAGTTTTAGCGGCGCTACCCCAGATGGAGATACAATACAGCAGAACGGACTGTGTAAGAGCAATGTAGATTTCGTTAATAAGATTTCTGGGCTGGTTATTACTACTCAACATGTTAGTTGGGGCAACGTGTCTTAGTGTTTTGAAGATCCAAGTAAGCTTCCTAACCCTACTAATCACTTGCTCAATGTGAGGGTACCAGGACAGAAATTGGTCAACCATCACCCCCAAGTATTTCGTCTTAGAGACTCTGTTTAGGCTTGGGCAATTACAGTTTATGCTGTTTGTATCTCCGCATGTATGTACTTTTAGATTGAGTTCTTCAATGGGCTGTGTCCGGTTACTAATACTGAAACATATGTAGTTAGTCTTGGTGGTGTTTAAGGTTAGTAAGTTATTTTTTAGCCATTCAGCTATGTGTGCCATCCCTACCTCTGCAGTCCTGTTAATTTCCTTCCAAGACTTACCAGCAAAAACAACAGCGGTGTCATCGGCGTACGCAAACACTCGGGCATTTGTTAATTTAATATTACACAAATCATTGATGTATATTAAGAAAAGGGTAGGTCCCAAAACACTACCCTGTGGAACGCCATATGTTACCTCTGCTTCGTTACTAATATGTTGTCCTATTTTTACTTTTTGTTTCCTGTTAGAGAGGTAATCCTTGAGTAGGCTGAGTGCAGTACCTCTTATTCCGGCTTTTTGTAATTTATTCACAAGGATAGGAACAGAGACGGTGTCAAAAGCCTTTTTGATGTCTAAGAAAATGGACAGGCATTTGTGTCCCTTGTCAAGTTGCTCGATTATCTGAGAAGTCAATGAAGTCACAGCATCTTCGGTACTTACAGCCTGTCTGAAGCCAAATTGTGATGGAGATAATATGTTATATTTGTTGAGAAATTTAGTAAGTCTAGAATTTATAATCTTTTCAATTACTTTTGATATGGCTGGTAAGACCGAGATAGGTCTGTAATTATTGACGTCGTCTCTGTCCCCCCCCTTGTGAACTGGGGTTATAATAGATTGCTTCAGAAGAGCCGGGAAAACACCTTGCTGGAGACACAGATTAGCAAGGTGGGTTATTACTGGAACGACTTCCTTTCTTACAAACTTTAAAAATTTAGTTGAGATGTTGTCCCAACCTGGGGCGCTCTCAGATTTTAAATTTATCAATATACTGTTTACTTCAGTTATGTCAGTGTCAATTAATACGAGAGTATTCAGCGATGATGTATCTGGGTAAATTGAGGATTGGACATTATTTACGCTTGGGTGAATCTGATGGGCTAATTGTTTCCCAATATTTGCAAAATAATCATTAATATGATTAATCGAGTCATGTGCGGTAGATTTTATATTCAACAATTCTATGTTTTGATTTTTTATTTTATTAGAATATGTGATATTTTTTATGGTTTTCCAAAGTATTTTATTGTTAGTTACAGATTTTGCAAGTAAGTCCCGTTCATATTGCCTTTTTAATTTTTTTATTAGATTATTGCAATAGTTTCTATACCTAGTGTAAGATATTTTTAGTACTTCATTGTACGGATCATTGCGAGTTTGCTTTTGCAGTTTATTTCTGTTTTTAATACAACGTAATATACCCGTAGTGATCCATGGCTTGATGATCCGTTTACTGTTAGGAATGGTTTTCACGGTCGTGTTGTCATTTATAACAGATGATAAGGTTTTTATAATGCAATTAGTTAATAAGTCTGGATCTTCACAAAATAATAAATCAGATAATTTTTTGTCCTGTAGATCTATTAGAGCTTGCTCGTAATTTATTGCTGAGGTAATTTTGTTTGTTGTATAAATATTTTTTAATTTTGCTACACATAGGAAAGTGGTGTAATGGTCAGTGATAGTTGAGTGTAAAACAGCAATGGAGACAGAGAACTTCTTTTTGTCTATATTTAACATAAAGTGGTCCAGACAGTTTTGTTCTCTGGTTGCAAGTGTATGTCCAGGAAGTATACCGAAAAGCGATAACATATTTAAATAACTACTTCTATTCTTGTGATCTTGGGATGATTCATTTTCCCTAGATTTGATGTTGATGTTTATATCTCCAGCTATAATAGTATTTTTTTGTGAAGAGATCATGTTAAGTTGTGTACTAAGAGAATCAATGAAACTATCAATATTAGAGTTTGACGGCGAGCGGTATATACAATACACGTTACTACCCAGAACATCCAGCCGTAGACAAGACGCTTGGTTAATCTGTATTTCCTCAACTTTGTGCTTTAAAGAACATTTTACATATACAACCACCCCATCATTTTGATTAAGTTGTCGGGTCGTCATGTAAGAGTGGTAATTGTTTATTTGCGGAATAGGTTTGTTAGAGCTCAATCTGCATTCCGTCAGGATAATAATATCTAGTTCGAGATGAAGGGTAGACAAATTGATAATAAAATCGTCAAAGTTACGATATATGCTTCTTATGTTTTGCGATATGATAGTAAGGTCGTTCTTTTTTATAACAAAGTGTTTGTGAAGTTCTGAGTAATCGCAATAGACAGAACGGGCAATTTCAAAATTGTCTATCTCAGATACAGTTTTTAATATGTTATCCATTATAATAGTATGAATCCATGATGACTATGTTTATCAAGAAAGTGTATATTTCAATATACTTAGATAGGAGAATAGTTATTACCACGGTAATGGTTGTAACACGAGTTTTGAGTGAGGAGTATTGTTTTGTTGTGCACGTTCTGATGTTAGAGTGAACCAGTGAGTAAATAAATTGTAGATATGTGTAGTGAATTTGTGTGTTTGTTGTTACTGTTTGTGTGATTACGGTTAAATTATGTACTGAGTAAATGTGTATGTAAAAGACATTAACAAAAATAATTAAAGGGCCGGGTAAATCATCATAAGAAATCGGGCAAAACAACACCAAAAGTAAGTTAGCAGGCACATCTCGAGTACAAAATAATACAAAACAAATTACTGTAACTTGAGAGTAAATATGATTACAGGTAAATAGTCATTTTTCTAGCAAAAGTTTGTGTACCTGGTCTTCATTTCTGATCACTATAATTGGAGAATTTTCGTCTCTCCTAGTGTAAACTTTGCCGTAGGCTGTCCAGCAAAACTTGTGGGTTCCAGATTTGGTAAGTTCACGCGCGAGGAAGTGGAGACGGGAGCCTTTGGCTGTCAGATGTTCCGATATAAAAACTGGTGTTTCTCCTTGAGTTTTAAAACCCATATGTTTACAGCATAATTTGATTTTATGTTTTATATTAAATGCTTTTGCCATTTTCAAAACCTCAGTCTTCAAGATTGTGGAACCGGTTTCTACGATAATCGGCGTGTTTTGTTTATCTGTTGTTTTTCCGCGCACTCTGTATATGTCCTTTATATCGTAGTTTTTAATGCTGCACTCCATATTTTGGAAAAGACACATAGCCATTTCAATAAGATCTTCTTTGACCTCGTCCTTTTTTCTAGGTACATTTTTTATCACCAGATTACATTTTCGACTTTCTATTTGCAGGTCCTCAAGCTTATTTTCTAGAACATTGATATATTTATTGTCTTCTATATTCCGTCTTTCAAGATGGGCAATCTTTCCTCGCAACTCTTCGTTTTGTGCGGTAAGAAATGTAATTGAAGTTTCTATATTCATGTTAGTTTGTTGAATCTCCTGCAGCGTTGTATTCATTATTTGTATGTCTTTCCCTTGCTTTTCAGTAAAGGTCGATAACATTATTTTCATTTCCTCTTTGAAATCGTCCAGTTGTTGACCAAGAGAAACCTCCATGTACTCCCTACTTCTTTTGGCACGCTGAGATACATAGCTTGGTGGTGTTTTGTCCATTACCCCACTACAAATTTCCGTATCCGATAATGATTTGTTCATCAATGAATTCATATCAGCAACGAAACAATCAGAGTTTATGGGGAGTAAAACACTAGCGGTGCTTAGTGCTGCTTATACCTTAAAGGCGCAGGCGCGTGCGCGTAGCTTTGTTTCGGCCACAACGGTGTGATAATATTATTGTGGCTCGATATGAGTCAGGCGCGCAGCCGCAGCGTCGTCACTCGTGCAAGCGGGATGGCAATTATTAGTAACACTCTCGTTACGCGGGGCTGAGGGCGGTTGGAGGGACGCACCTTGACCCGCACGGTATGCTTTACTCACAGCTATTGCCGCTACTACGAAACTATGTACTGACGAACTGAATTTAAAGTTGATAATCTACTAAACTGTGTTTACGCGTATGAATAATATTTAATTTAATTCGACACACGTCTGCTTCGAAACACGGTCACGGGCGAAGAGGAAGGCCTTGTGAAGGCCCTCTCCTCCATCACAACCTTGCGGATGATATCCTCAAGGTTGGAGGGGGGGCCCTCTGTCACGGGGCTCGTCCCGGCTTGCTGTGGCCGGGCCGTGGCTTCGGCCAGCTTCTTGTGAAGCTGGTTGACCTCCGACTGCAGGCGATCAACTTTCGCCTGCAGTTGCCGCGTTTCATCATTGGCCTTACGCCGAACCAGCTCCGCGATGACACCGCGCAGGCTCGCAGCCCGGCACTTGAGGGCCTTCTGGAAGGTCCCCTTTAGGTGGGAGGACTTAGTGGCGACCTCGATGATCTCCTTTTCATCCTCCTCCGCCATTCCCTCCAACTCTGCGAGGGAGTGGTCCGCGTATACAACGCGGGGGGCGCCGTACCCGGACTTGGCCCGGGCGGCGTGCGCCCGCGTCTCACTCGCCGCAACCCGCTCCTCAAGCTCTTGTTGGAGCTGCTCCCGCCTAGCCAGATCTAACTGGCGTTGAGCGTCCGCGAGCCCTACGGCATGGGTGTCTGCGGCCGCCGTCGGCTTCTTTGCCTTCGGCTTCGCCCTACCCGAGGCCGAGGAGCCCCCGGACCCACCACTCGTGCGGACCCGCTTCCGCGAACGAGAGTCGTCCGTGTCCGATGGTCGGACAATTGAGTCGTCCGAAGACTCGTCCGCCTCTCCGAAGAAGCTAGCCGCAGACGGCGCGCGGCTAGCCTCTGACGCAGCAGCGTCGGAGTGGCCCTGAGAAGGGCCTTTAGGTTGGCCCTTAGAAGGGCCTTTGGGTTGGCCCTGAGAAGGGCCTTTTTGTTTTAAAAAGCGCCCGGAGGCGTCACGCGCAGGGTCTTTCGACATTTTAAAATAAAATCAAATCCGCAGATCGCAGCTCGACAAGGCAAGATAATAAGAGCTTCGAAGCACAGTGTACTTTGGCCAACCCAGTCTGCCACTCCGTTACGGTGGTCAGAACTGGGCAGTTACCAGGGGACGCGACGTGGACGCAAACACTGTGGGGGGTCCCCCAACCTAACCTAACCTAACCTAACCTAACCTAACCAGTTGCACTCGGTCTCTCGAGCTGGAAGCAGCGAAACTCCACGCGCTCCGCACAAAAAAATCAATAAAAATAGGTTTTTGTGCACGGAAATCAAAAAGAAAAGTGTCGTTACGTGCGGGAAATTGTGCTTCATAAAGTGCCGCACTCAAAGTCAATCGCGTGAAAGTGCCTGAAAAGTTATAACCGAAAAACTACTTTTTTAGAGGTTAAGTGCACTTTAGAAAATTTTCAAAGTGAAACGCCGCAGAAACAAGATCGACGACCCCCCACTTTTTTCTTGGAAAATCGTGGGCATCGTGATACCCGACCAACTGGGACACCAAGCGACATCCTGACACTTCGAATTTCCGAGTTATTCAGGAAACTTCGAAAACCACGTGTCCTGAAAAAGGAGAAGGAGTGAAGCCAGCATCCTGAAATTTGGCTCCGCGCTGGAACATCAAAACATAAGGCGAGTGCAACTTAAACTAGAATTTTTGAACATCTGGAAACATTTTTATTTAAATTTGAATCTACGAAATTTGGACCCCTGTAAATCTGGACAGAAGAACTTTTTGGAAATTCTGCAACTGCAGTCTGGTGCGCGCTCAATAGAAGACCCTAGTTTTAAAAAATTAGATTTTTTGAACAAGCCATTTTGACGTAGTAATTAATTAACTCAAAATTTTTAAAACTATAAAAAATTATCCCAAAATATACTTTAAAAATTTTATACCTGTAGTTACCGTAAAGAAGACCTTTTTTAGATATTTATAGTATTTTTTCCAAATTTTTACCTCTAATAGTCATAAAGTTATTGATTTTTAAGTGTTTTTTGTAAATAACTCCGTATTAATAGTAAAAAATATTATTTTTATGTTATAATAGTGTTTAGATAGCCCATCTGGACACATTCAAGCCGAAACTCGGCCCAGATAGCTCTTAAGTTGCCAGATTTCGCAAAAGTCGGCCATTTTTGTTTGCAGGGATAATTGTTTCTTTTATTAATATCTCCTGAACCGCTTAACCTAGGAGTACGCGGTTTTGACTATAGGTTAGAGCAACCTTTTTAGATTATAGATTTACGGTTTTCAGGCGTTTTCAGGCGCGAACCATTTTCAGGCCTGAAACCTATCCCTAAGGATAGAGCACGTGAAGCCAGCCTGTGGATTCAAAACCCGGTCTCAATACGACCCCTGGGGGCCGAGATCACACGGGTTTTGTCAGGCATCTGACAGCTCGGCGGCCATTTTGAAAATTTTGTTTCGGCTGCAGCTCCTGAACCCGTGGAGATAATTGAAATCTGATTTCAGAATCTCACTCGGGAGCAAATCACCTATCCCTTCCTCCCGGTTTCAGGAGTTTCAGGACGAAAAATTTTGGGGATCCTGAAATTGGTTCGAGCCAAGAGCCGTGCTCGGGCTGAAGCAAACAAGCCCAAACTCGGGCTCTCTACGACACAAACTACCGGAGCTATCGTAGGTTGAATTTCGACTTTGACAGCTGCGGCGGCCATCTTGGCAAAACTAAAACACCCGTAGTTCCGGAACGGTGGGTCGTGGAGAGTTGGGGTTTTCTTCTCGGTGAATGGCCGGACCTCAGTAACCCCCGAAGGCTCATTTCAGGACTTTTCAGCTGAAAAATTTTTTTCAGTGCTGAAAACCAGCGGAGCGGGTGGATCTCGCCGAGCACTCTCGGATAAGCCCAAGCACGGGGCATTTCGGCCCAGCCGTTTAGAAGTTACGGCAAATATCCCAATCCTGACCCACAATCCCTGGCTTATCCCAAAATTATCCCAAAATTTTGACAAGCCGTAACTTCTGAACCCCTGGAGCTACAAGAACGTGCTTGGTGTCGTTTTGAAGGGCTCGGAGAGACCTATCAGTTGACGCTGCCAAAACAGCTCTAGGTAGAGAAGAATTTTCTCTTGGCTTCAGAACAGATACGGAGAGTCCTGGAACAAGTTTTCTTGGGGAATCAGACTCCTGAGATTGTATATTAGCTTTAGTTATAAATCCTGCTGGATCAACCCAGTAGAGACTGCCTCTACATAGAGACGAAAATTATTTCTTTTTACTCTGTTTACTTATATTTTTGTGTATATTTGTGTACTGCCCACGAAGGCTTTATTGAGCCGAATAGTACTGATTCTCTTTGCGACTGCAGATTGGCACAAACGGACAGGCCTCCTTTTGGTAATTTGTGCACTGTTTTTGTTTTAATTTTGTTTTTAGATTCCGTTTTTTATACAATTGTTTTATTAATTTGTGCACACCTTTTACACTGTGCACATTTGACGCACTATTGTGCATTTTATATTTTGTTGACGCATTCCTCCGACCATGCTATCCAGGACGCCAGCTAAAACAAACAAGGACATGGAGAAATCTCCGCCGAGGACGCAAACCATCCAGCCCAGGAGTTCCCCTCCTAAGACCCACACACTCACGTCTAATGTTAGACGTAGTGTGGAAATGTTGGAGGCGTCCGGAGCTGACTCGCCTAACCTGACCCCAGCTACCAGCAAGACGGAGGCACAAATCCTGCCTAGACAGGTTCTGATTAACCGTGTGGCTGAGGCCAGGGCCAATCTTATAAAGGCGAGAACCAATATTACAAACTCCAGAAACATCAGAACCGACATCAAGACGAGCGTTCTGGAGGCGGTCGAAAAGCTCTTTCAGCTCGTCAAAGAGGGGGAGGCCGAAATAAAAAAGCTGAAAAAGACCGGCGATGTAATCTCATCTCCGGTGGCCATGGATTTGACAACCCCCGAAAAGACCACCCAGTACGAAACCTCTCAAGAAAACAGGCTAATAATGGAGCAACTGAAAGAGCAGAGCCGGCTGCTCACCGAAAATGGTAGGAAAATGGACCAGCTAAAGGAGAAAATGGAGCAGCAACACCAACAAGTCCTCTCCACTAAAACCTATGCCGAAACAACAGCGGTCAGATCCGCCCTGCACCTCCCCCCGCAGAACGCACTTCACTCCGTGGTGGTCACATCGAAAGATGAGAACGACACGGGTGATCATGTACTCACCAAAGTTCGCGAGGCGGTCAACGCCAAAGAGGGATGGATCAGGGTGGAGAGGACACGCAAGGGTAAAGATAGGAAAGTAATTATGAGCTGCAACACAGAAGAAGACAGACAAAGGATAAAGCAAAGGCTCGAAAAATCTGGAAGGAACCTGGTCGTGGAAGAGGTTCAGAACAGGGACCCTCTCCTGAGGCTCGCGGACGTCCTCACCGTCAATACGGACGAGGAGGTCGCCAAGGCGTTCAGGAGACAAAATCCTGGAATATTCCACGACCTCAACGAAAGGGAAGATAGGTTCCAGATTAAATACAAAAGAAAGGCCCGCAACCCGCACACCAACCACATTGTCATCTGCGCGTCCCCAGCAATCTGGAAGAGAGCAATAGATGCCGGAGCGGTCTATATTGACCTGCAGCGAGTCCGGGTCTATGACCAATCACCACTAGTCCAGTGCTCGAGATGCTTGGGATACGGGCATAGCAAGAAATTCTGCGTGGCCCCGGCGGATCTCTGCAGCCACTGCGGAGGCCCGCATCTCAGAGCGCAATGTCCAGACTGGCTCGCGGGAAGCGAACCGACATGCAGGAACTGCACAGCGGCAAAGCTCGAGCGTAACGGGCATAACGCCTTCAGTAACGAATGCCCTATACGTAAGAAGCGCGATGCCATAGCGCGCATGTCGATAGCCTACTGCTGAGGGCGCCCAAGAGGACAATCATCTATACCAGGTGCTCCAAAGTAACCTCCAGCGCAGTAAACTGGCTACCGAAGAGTTAATGCTAGAAGCTAGTCAGAGGAAAGTCGCAGTAGCGTTGGTTCAGGAACCTTACGTGGGCGGGACGGATAATATGAAGTCATACCGAGGAGTCCGAATATTTCAAAACAGCAGCGGGGGCACGGTCAAGGCAGCCATTGCTGTCTTTGACCCCAACTTGGACGTCACCCAACACCCGGAGCTCACCACCAATAACATCGTTGTGGTGAGCTTGAGTACCAAGAAATGGAAACTCACCATGGCTTCATATTATTTTGAACCGGACCAGCCCATAGAACCCTACCTGGACCACCTCAGGAAGGTTGCCAATACCTTCACAAGAAGGCTAATAATCGGAGGCGACTCGAACGCTAAGAGCACCTGGTGGGGAAGTCCTACGATCGACCGTAGAGGCGACGAGCTAGCCGGTACAGTTCACGAGCTGGGCCTTCACATCCTCAACAATGGAGAAACTCCGACCTTCGACACGGTTCGCGGTGGGAGGCACTACACCAGCTTCGTAGACGTGACGGCCTGCACTACTGATCTGCTGGACTTGGTGGAGGACTGGAAAGTTATCGCTAACCTCACGTGCGCTGACCACAGCGGGATAGGCTTTCAAATAAAGCTCCAAAAGTCAATTGGGGTGAGTGTTAAAAGAACCACAAGGATATTCAACACCAAAAAGGCAAACTGGGAACTGTTTCATAATAAATTCAAAGAAATAAAATTAGAGCAAAATTTAACAACCGACGAAATAAATAAAATTAAAACAGTCACACAAATAGAAAGCACTTTAGATATCTTTAATAAAGCCATCACAGACTCATGTAATGCCTCAATGCCCAAAAAGAAAAACACTGAGACACTCACCCTACCGTGGTGGTCAGAGGAGCTCGCCAGGAAGAAGCAAGAAGTCACCACCAAGAAACGCCGAATCAGGAATGCCGCACCGATACGAAGACAGGGGGTGGTAAACGCCTACCTCGAAGCCAAGAAAGAGTATGAGCAAAAGGCTAGGGAGGCCCAGATCGTGAGTTGGAAAGAGTTCTGCGGCAAACAAGATAAGGAGAGCCTCTGGGAAGGGATATACAGGGTTATAGGAAGAACGACAAAAAGGATTGAGGACATACCCCTGGAGGCAAACGGCATCACCCTTGATGCGAAAGGCTCCGTAAAACTATTGGCGGACACTTTTTATCCAGAAGATCTGGAGGATAAAGATAGCCAGGTGCATCGGGACATGAGAAAACAGGCATCAGTCGTGAACCAAAAACCATCCGACGGACGGCCCGATCCCCCGTTCACTATTACGGAACTGCTCACCGCGTT
This sequence comes from Agrotis puta, assembly GCA_943136025.2. Classification (NCBI taxonomy): domain Eukaryota; kingdom Metazoa; phylum Arthropoda; class Insecta; order Lepidoptera; family Noctuidae; genus Agrotis; species Agrotis puta. Next base: position 18,114,298 of record OW964179.2, on the reverse strand, counting down.
GGACTCTTTTAACCCTAAAAAAGCTCCTGGAGCCGATGGATTCACGGCTGATATATGCAGCCACGCTGTGAAGTGCGAGCCTGAACTTTTCCTGGGAGTACTAAACAAATGCTTCGAACTCCACCACTTTCCATCTGTCTGGAAAGAAGCAACGGTGATAGTATTAAGGAAACAAGGGAAAGAATCGTACAAAACTCCCAAATCTTACCGTCCCATAGGTCTTTTACCGATACTTGGCAAGGTCTACGAGAAGATGTTGGTTGCGAGGCTCAAACACCACATGCTGTCGAACCTAAACCCAAGCCAGTTCGGATTCATGCCCCAAAAAAGCTGCGAAGACGCCCTCTATAAACTAATGAAACATATCAACAACAAACTAGATGAGAAAAAAATAACAACCATCGTATCATTGGATATAGAGGGCGCCTTCGACAGTGCCTGGTGGCCGGCTATAAGAGTCCAACTGGCAAAAGGGAATTGCCCTCTCAACATCAGGAGGGTTATCGACAGTTACCTTGACCAACGGAAAGTGACGGTAAGATATAACGGGGAGACCTGCACCAAGGCTACAAACAAGGGTTGCGTCCAGGGATCAATAGGAGGGCCCATCTTATGGAACATCCTACTAAACCCCCTATTAAACATCCTCCAGGCGGAAGGTCACTACGTCCAGGCGTTCGCCGATGATGTCGTAATGGTATTCGACGGCCATACGGCACAACAGGTACAGAGGCGTGCCAACGCCGCTCTCGAACTGGTGCGGGTGTGGGGCGTCGAAAATAAGCTCAAATTCGCGCCTCATAAGACCAGCGCTATGGTAGTCACGCGCAAGCTTAAATTCGACACACCACACCTACACATGGGCGGGATCGACGTTGGCATGACCAAACAAATCAAGATGTTGGGTGTAATAATCGACGAGAAACTCACCTTTAACGCGCACGTAACAAGCGTTTGTAAAAAAGCCATAATCGTGTACAAACAGCTCGCGAGAGCGGCTAAGGCGAGCTGGGGTCTACACCCTGAGGTGATCCGCACGATCTACACGGCAACCGTCGAACCCATCATCTTGTACGCGGCGAGCGTCTGGGCTCAGGCAGCTACTAAACTTGGCGTGAGAAAACAGCTCGGAGCAGTGCAGAGAGGCTTCGCACAGAAAATGTGCAAGGCCTATCGCACGGTCTCCCTGAACTCAGCATTAGTCCTGGCGGGAATACTCCCACTCGATCTGCGCGTACGCGAGGTAGCCTCGCTGTACAAGATCAAGAGGGGGGAAACTCTGCCGGAGCTGAAGGACAGGGAGATCGAGCGGAAAACGCCAGCACTAGCTGCACCACACCCTGCAGCACTTGCACATCTCCGGCTCACATGCCTCAGGGATCAAAGCGACTTGGACGAAAACGGGGACCGTGCAGTAAAAATCTTCACGGATGGCAGCAAAATTGATGGAAGAGTCGGTGCAGCGTTATCCTTTTGGATTAACAATGCAGAGACCAAGACCGTCAAGCTCTGTTTGCCGTCGTACTGCACGGTCTTCCAGGCGGAATTACTAGCCATTTGCGAAGCCACCAGACGAATCAGGAACCACAGCGCGACCACATTCGGGATATACAGCGACTCCATGGCAGCTCTACAAACTGTTACCAACCTCGGCTCCCTCCATCCATTAGCCGTTGAGACACGCGAGAATATTTCCAACTTATCTCGACAGAACAAAATAGTATCTTTGTACTGGATCAAAGCACACGCAGGACTGGAGGGAAACGAGAGGGCAGACCAGCTCGCCAAGGAAGCCGCTGCCGCGTCAACGAAGAGAAAGCCAGACTACGACTTGTATCCCATTTCATTCGCGAAGCGACAGCTCCGGCAGGAAACGATTCGCGAATGGAATGACAGGTACAAATCTGGAGAAGTAGCAGGCATCACCAAACTCTTCTTTCCGGATGTGGCGTCGGCGTACAGCGTGATTCGCAAACTCGTGCCAACAACTTTGAGTACCCAACTGCTGACCGGACATGGGGGATTCTCCGAATACTTAAGCCGCTTTAAGTGTAAGGAGAGTCCCTCATGCACTTGTGACCCCAACGAAAAAGAAACCGTCCCCCACATATTAGCTGAATGCCCAGTCTTTGAGTATGAAAGATACAATGCAGAACGAATGCTGGACACGAAAATAACAACAGAAAATATAAAATGTATCATGCTTGACAAATCAAAAAGAGACGCATTTCTAAACTATTGCTTAAATATAACAAAAACAGTCGTAAAGAGAAATCAGCAATAAATGTATGATGACCATATTTATTGTAAAATATCGCGTACATCATACACACTAAATTGTAAAGAAAACTAGAATTAAAATATAGATATAAGCATAGGTTAAGATATAAACCAATATAAATTTTGTTTGTAGATTAAATAAGAATAGAAGTAAGAACTAAATAAAAATAGATAGTAAGAATCACACCGGGCAAATCGGCAAAGATGTGTATGTTGTAAACCCGATAACCCGGAGTCCAATGTGCAAGAAGACTCCCTATATTAAAAGAAAGAATTAGATAGATATAAGAAACATTTGTAAACTCGAAATAATTTTGTAAAATACCAGATGTACTTTTCATATGTGAATAAAAAATTCTGTGTCTGTGTTCACCCGAATCCCTAAAGAAAAATAATAAATAAGACAATAAGTTAGTGAGAATAAGATATTAGTAAGATAGCCCGGAATCCCACCGGGGAAAAGGTATGAATGAGATTGAAAGAAAGAAAGACAAAGTATGTGGAATAAAAGTGCGAGAGGAATAATTGATAGAACTAGAATGAAAGAGAAGACTAGATAAAATAGGCTCTGACGTTATGCGTTGGAGGAAAGAGCTATAAAAAAAAAAAAAAAAAAAAAAAAAAAAAAAAAAAAAAAAAAAAAAAAAAAAAAACCTAACCTAACCTAACCTAACCTAACCTAACCTAACCTTTTTTTTTTTTTTTTTTTTTTTAACGTGTGGAAATCCTCATGGACTTCCTCCGCCTGGGGAAGGCGGAGGGGCATGTCAGACTCGACTGACTAAAACCACACGGTGTCCTCTACTGCCTTTAGCCGGGGGTGCGGGCCCACTTGCGCATTCACCGCTCCCCGGCAGGCCTTGACCCGACTACATCGCCGGGTCCCTCTCCTCGGTGCGGCCGTTCATCAACGGCCGCACCTCTCTTCGAGTGGCGACGAAGGACACGTCGCCGCCAACTCGGGCCTGTATCTGGTCGGGCGGCTGACTGCCCCAAGTCAGCCGCCCGCAGGCTACCTCTCATGGAGGACGCAGATCGGTTTGCGCCCTTCGGCGCCCGGTGCGTCTGCTACGGGAGCTGAGAGGGATGGAAATGCGCTCCCTTTCCCTCTCCGCCGTCTCCTTCGCGAGCATAACTTCCTCGCAGAAGGCGACGGCCCCTTCCCACGCACTCTCGCTTCCGACCATGGTCTCGACGACAGTCGGAAGCGAGAGATCGCTCCCGCCGATCGCCGCGATCAGATCACGGCGCTGCGACGCCCACGCTGAGCATTCCTCTAGCGTGTGCTGCGCCGTGTCTTCCGGGCAACCGTCGCAGTGGTGGCACACGGGCGTCTGCTCCCGACCTATGCGACGCAGATACTTTCCGAAGCAACCGTGTCCGGAAAGTATCTGCGTCAGTCGGAAGGTGAGAGCGCCGTGCCTCCTGCCGATCCACGCCTCCATGACGGGCCTTACCGCCGCAATAGCGGCGTGCCCCGCACTGGGTTGCGCAAGTCGCGCCTTCCACTCCCCCGCTAGAGATCGGCGGAGCTCAGACCGCCGCGTCTCCACTACGCTAGGCGGCGGCCTTTCGCCCCGCTCCTGGGCCTCCCCGCGCCACCGATACATTGACGCGAGGAGTTTAGCCTCCAGATCCCAGGGCGGTGATCCGGCCAACAGGCAGGCCGCTTCGTGGGAGATCGTGCAGTACCCCCTGATCACTCTGACGGCCATCGCTCGCTGCGGCCTTCGCAGCATTGCGACGTTGCGGGCCGACAGGGTGTCTGCCCACACGGGTGCTCCATATAGGGCCATAGACCGCACGATCCCCAAGTAGAGCCTCCGGCAGGATGACTCAGGGCCCCCCAAGTTAGGCAGTAGCCGCGTCAACGCCGCCGCTGCGCTCATCAGCTTAGGGGCCAGTTGCCGGAAGTGCGGCCCGAAGTCCCATCGGCTATCGAGGACGAGTCCTAAGTACTTCATCGTCGACTCGACGCCGATGTGGACGCCTCCCACCACTATGTTGGACTCCGAGGGTGGCGCGCGCCGGGCCCCGTGGAAACACAGAGCCTCGGATTTGTTGAGCGCCACCTCGAGGCCCAACCGCCGGATCCTAGCAACGACTTGCGCAACCCCCGCAGTCGCCAGTAGCGACGCGTCGCGGTACGTCTTCCCCCGCGCCGTCACCAACGTGTCGTCGGCGTAACAGACTACGCCGACGCCATGGAGGAGCGCACCGCGCAACACCCAGTCGTATCCGATGTTCCACAGGAGCGGCCCCAAGACCGACCCCTGTGGAACACCGCACGACGTTTCTCGCCGACCCCATCCTTCCTGACCCGGGTAGACGACTGACCTGCCAGCCAAGTAGGCCCCGACAGTGTGGCGGAGGTAGGTCGGCACCCCGTGGTAGCGGAGCGCCTCCCTGATGCAACTCCAGGGCAAGGTGTTGAAGGCGTTGGCGATGTCGAGCGACACCGCCAAGACGACCTCACCCCGTGCGACTGCTTCCTCCGCCAAGGCCCTTACGCGCATGATCGCGTCCACTGTAGAGCGCCCTTGACGGAAACCAAACTGGTTGTCCGCCAGATCCGGCCCCACGCCAGAGAGATGCTGGACGAGGCGGTTTGCGATGACTCGCTCGAAGAGCTTGCCCACCTCGTCCAACAGCACAATGGGGCGGTAAGCGGACGGGGAGTCCGCAGGGCGCCCCGGCTTTCGCAGCAGTACCAGCTTCCCCGTCTTCCACAGGCGTGGAAACTGGCCCCGCTGCAAACATAGGTTTAAAGACATTTATTTCTCATAAAAACATAAAGTTCACTTAAAATGAGATACAATGTTATTTCTTAATAGTAACATAATATTTGCCTCTGGGGCTATGGCGACATTATATTGTTATTATTTAAATGGTTTTTCAACTTACGCTTAAATATGTTAATACTATCACACTTCTTCAAATCTTCTGGTAAATTATTGAACAGTTGCGCTCCCTCCACTAATATTGTTTTTTTACCATAATTGGTCCGTGCTCGGGTGGTCATTAGTTGGAATTTGTTTTTACTTCTTGTGTTATATAATGGTATTTTTTTGTGTAGTTGTATATTTGATTGTATGGAATTCGTGGTTATTTTTTTTATGAGAATGCAAGTGTAGTAGGTGTAAAGCTGTTTGAGATTTAGAAGTTTAGTTTTGTTGTATAATTTTTTTGTTGGATATAGATAATGGTAGTGGAATAGTACTTTAATAATTTTGTTCTGTATTCTTTGCAGTGGATTAAGATAAGATTTAGCTGCTGATCCCCACACTTCGATCAAGTATTCTAGTTTTGATTTGACTAAGGAGTTATATATAATTAGACGTGCTTTTTTCGGGATACATGTTGTAACTTTACGTAACGCTCCTAATAGTGATATTAATTTTGTTTTAATATTTTCGATGTGCAGCTTCCAACTTAGTTTGTCATCTACCCACAGACCGAGATATTTTTCGTGACTAGACTGATTGATTTTGTCGCCATTGATCGTAAGAGGTGGAAAATCAGGTAAAGGTTTATTTTTTGCGGCGAATATCATAAAAGATGTTTTTGAGGTGTTAATAGTCAGTAAGTTATATTTTAACCAATCACTGAGGAGGTCAAGGTCCTTTTGTGCATCAGTTATAATGTTCTGTAATGATTTACCGAAATAAAAAAGGCAAGTGTCATCCGCGTATAACGTTAGGTGTCCTTTCAATCCTATTTTATCAATGTTATTTATATATATTAGGAACAGTAGTGAGCTAATAATTGAGCCTTGCGGACAGCCATATATTATGTTTTGTATCGAGCTGGTGAAGTTATCTATTTTAACAAGTTGTCGTCTATTTTTTAAATATGAAGTAAATATACTAAGGGCGCTGCCGGTAATACCTATGTTGTTTAACTTCTGTAATAGCTTTTGATGGCTAACTGTATCATACGCTTTTTTTAGATCAATGAAAATGCCCACAACAATGTTTTTTTTATCAATATTAGTTTTAATTTTCGTTATTAAATCTACTGTGGCAGTAAGAGTACTTGATTTAGGGCGAAAGCCATATTGTTGATCAATTAAGAAATCCTTCTTGGTCAAATATTCGCTTAGGCGGGTGTATAATACTCGTTCGAATATTTTCGAAATTACGGGTAAGACTGATACTGGTCGGTAGTTGCCGGGGTCAGTTCTACTTCCAGATTTGTGAATAGGACTGACCCTTGCAACTTTTAGTGAGTCGGGGAAAGTGCCGCGTGCTAAGCAAATATTTATACAGTTCGTTAATCTTTCCACAATTATGTTTTTAAGGCATTTAATAGCTTTTGTGCTGACGCCGTCTAAGCCTGTACTAGTGTTGGAGTCGAGGTGGTCAATAATTTTTGATATTTCGTCTGCATTACATGGGGAAAGTTCGTCTAATGTTATGTTGTGTGTGTAATTACTATCGTATGTAAGGATATTATTTGAATTGTTGTGGTACATGTAGGGTATTTGGTTGGCTAATTCTGCGCCTATAGATGCAAAGAATGAGTTAAGTACGTTACATATGTCGTTACCGTTTGTTATTATTTCTGAGTTAGAAATTAGTTTGGGGGGAGCATTGTTGTCTTTGATTTTATTCGCTGCTAAGTTATTAATTATTTCCCACATTTTTTTTGGATATTTGTAACTGTTATGAAATAAATTGTGGTAATAGGTTTCCTTCTCTGTTTTGATTAGGTTTTTTATTCTCAGCTGTTCTTCATTAAACTTCCTTCGTAGGTTATCGTCATTTGGGTAGGATTTTGTTTGTTGCCATAGTTGATTTCGTAAATTGATTGAGTCTATAATGCTTCGGTTTATCCAGTCTTTTTGAGGTAGGTTAAGGATTTTAGTCTTATCTTCTTTATTTTTCTTTATTTGTTCTGTGATAAATCTTTCTAAATAGTAGTAATCGTTTTCGTCATTTGTGTAGTTTGCTGTTAGGGTACTATTGTATAATTTCTCATAGTTCAGTGCTTTGTATTGGATCTTTTTGTTTGTTCTTGGTGCTAAGCTGCCTATCTCCAGGAATATCTGTTTATGATCTGATAGGTATGAGTCAATTATAGTTATGCTGAACGCGTGGTTATTTAAGTTTGTACATATGTGATCAAGTATGGTATTTGTAGTGGTGGTTTCACGGGTACTGTACAGTTTATGTATTTTATTTAATATTTCATATCCTGATACTTTAATTTCGTTCAGGTACTTCGTGACGTTACTGTCCTTACTAAGTAGGTCGATGTTAAAGTCTCCGAAAACAACCGTCCTCTTTCGCTGTTCTAATTGCGAGATGTATGTTTCTAGGAAGTTGTTAACATTGGACTCACCTGGTTTGTAAATTGCTCCGATGTCCAATGAGAGTTTATCTATGTGTATCCATAGGTAGTGATTACCAAGTTCGCTTATTTCTTCTGTTATTTCGTACTTGATACTTTCGTGTACATAAATTGAAACGCCTCCACCTTTGCGGTCTTTCCTGTAGTTATAGATATGCTTATAGTGTGGCAGCTGATATAATTTTGCGTCCTCTTCGGAAGTAATCCACGTTTCAGTGAAAATTAGTAAGTGCATAGTCATTGGTGTTGCTTTTAGTATGCATTTTATTTCGTCCAGTTTGCCAGACTTGCGGATGCTACGTAAATTCGCATAAAAGAACCGTAACGAAGACTGGTGTGTAGGGATATCTTCATATCTACTAACTAGTTGATGGTTTAGTCTATCCGTGTATTTTGCATTTGGTACTATGCCGGTTATTGGTTTTTTTGGTTCGTTTTGTTCAGTGTGATTGTTGGTATTCCTTTTATGTACTTAATTTTATTTTATTTTATTTTTTTTTTATTTTTATTAAATAGGAACAACAAACAGCTACACTATGTGATATTACAATATAATAACATCTTAACTTAAATAATAATGTAGCCCACAGCGCTGTTCACAGATTACTATGATAAAATACAGTAAAATGCTAGGGAATAGCTATTCATGTATGACAGTTATAATAACGAGTAAAACAGAAAAAGAAAAATACAATAATGAACAAGATAAAAATCACATATCTAAGAACGTAAAAGTGTCTCATACAAAAGGCTTCGAAACGATTTCATGGAGCAAGTAAATATGTCTAAGTGTTCGAATTGTTCATTATAAGATGCTGCCATTCGCCGGACTGGTGAACGCTCGCCAGTATTAGATCGGCAGGTACCTATTGCAAATAGTGTACCCGCTCGCACTTGCCTTCTATGTACAGTCCGAGGGACGGCATAACAGAGAACATTATTTAGATCGATACAGTCGAAGTTACCATTAACAATATTATATAGGGTCATTGCTTCTAATTGTTTGCGTCTAGAGCTGAGCGTCAAGAGGTTGTATCTGCTAAGCAGCTGGTCATACGGCAAATACGTTCTGTGACATCTAAAATGCATTGCACGGAGAAATCTGCGTTGTACATTTTCTATTAAATCAATATACTTCTTATAATACGGGTTCCAGATGGGAACGGCGTATTCAAGCTGAGAGCGGACGAGTGATTTATACAGACAGAGGAACGACGAGGTCCGTTTAAAGTCATGAGTGGATCTCATTATAAATCCATACATTTTATATGCTTTATTTATTATTTTTTCAATATGTAGGTCCAAACAGAGTTTACAATCAAATAAAATGCCCAAGTCACGTACTGAATTTACTTTATTCAGTGGGGTACCACATAAAGAGTACGCAAACCTAATAATGTTTTTATTTTTGGTAAAATTTATAAAGTTACACTTGGGAATGCTTAGAAGAAGCTTACTAGAATAACAATAGTCCGTCAGTCTGTCCAAGTCTTCTTGCAGTAGAAAACAGTCCTGCATCCTTCGAATAGGTCTGTATATCTTTAGGTCATCTGCATATAACAAAAATTTCGAATTGTGGAAGCAGTTACCAATATCATTGATAAAGAGGATGAATAACAGAGGACCGAGAATAGAGCCTTGGGGGACACCTGAAGTAACCTGAATAGCGTTAGAATGATAACCGTTAATAACAACCCGTTGACAGCGATTAGTGATGTAAGAAATGAACCATCGTAACAAGTTACCACGAATACCATTGAAGGCGATCCGGTTTAACAGTAATTCATGATCCACCTTGTCGAAAGCTTTCTGAAAGTCCGTATACACTGCATCAATCTGTATACGATTATCCATCTTTTCAAATAAGTCACTAGAGAAAACCAATAAATTTGTTGCTGTTGACCGCTTCTTAACAAAACCATGCTGTTGCTGTATGATAGCGCTATGGAAAACAGGATACACTTCATTATGCACTAGTCTCTCAAAAAGTTTCGACAAGGTAGATAGGATAGAAATTGGTCGATATTGCTCAACACTACGTTTAGATCCGGCCTTGTGTACAGGTGTGATATTAGCATGTTTCCATAGAGTCGGCATGACACCTTCAGTGATACATTTATTGTATATTATTGCCAAGGGTCTGCATATAACAGTAGCAGTATTTTTGAGAAAATATGCAGACAAACCATCTGGACCTGGGCCCTTAGCTGGATCCAGTAGTTTTAATTCAGTCATTATTGTTTCCTCTTTGAAATTAAGGTCAGAAATAACTATGTCATTAGACACTGTGTCTAAAGGTGGCTCCCATTGAGAAAGGGCAGGTGAAGCTGGCTCGTAAACAGAAGAAAAAAAATCGGAAAACATATTGCAAATCGATTGAGGATCATTGGATGTAACGTCATTATATTGAATTTTAGCTGGTATACCGGGTTTGTCTTTGCGATTAGAAACATAGACCCAAAATTCTTTAATGTTGTTATGAATATTATCCTCAATCGACTTTATGTATTTAGAAAAACATTTACCACAATTATCCTTGAATAACGCTCTGTGTTGTGAAAACGTTTCGTAGTCTGCGATGTTGCCGTATTTCTTCCATTTGACCCATGACTTTTGTTTTTTTCTAAAAGTGCTTATCAATGATTTGGAAAACCACACTGGAAAGCCAGCCGTTCTGGATTTGGATAGTGGTGTGTGCTGTTTAATTATGTCATCAATGTTATTATAAAATGTGCTGAGTGCCTCTTCGGACCCTAAAGGGGTAAGAAGTTTCATCCAGTCAGTACTCTGAATTTTGCGGTTGATGTGGTCAAAGTCGGATTTGTAAAAGTTGTATTTTTGAAGTGGGCGCTTTTTCATGGGAACAATATCTACATTTAGGGTCATATCACAGACAAAAGGTGGGTGATAAGTGTCAATTGGAAGAAGAGGCAACAACGCGCTTGATACCTTGCATGGGTGGTTTGCTATAAAAAGGTCAAGAATTTTACCAGAAGTATTTGCTACAGCATTGTATTGCAAGGCATCAAGTAGCGACATAAGATTATTTAACTGGCTACAAGTCGTGGACGAGCCAATACCCAATCCACCGCCACCAATTAGGGATACATTTAGAGCCGGTATATTCCAGGTTATTTCCGGAAGATTGTAATCGCCTACTATGTAAAAACAGTCAACGCTAGGGTCACCCAATACCTGCTGTAAGTTTTCAAAATGTTGTTCATAAACAAGGGTAGCCGTTTTTGGAGGTATATAAGCGGCGCTAATGATATGCCTCTTAGATGGTCGCACACTAGGCACTTCTATAAGGATGTGTTCGACAAGGTTGCGAAATAGGAAATTAGCTGGAGTTAAAGTAATATCACATTCAGAGGACTTAAGTGTCCGCAGCAATGCAACCAACACTCCGCCGCCATCCATTTTATTGGTGCTAATCCGATCACGATCACACCTGTACACATTATAGCGTTGATCGATAAACTCATTATTGTTTATCTCGGGAAATAACCAAGTCTCTGTAAGTACGATGATGTCGTAGTTACCATTCAGAATATTCATGTAAAGCGTGTGCAATTTTGTACGGATTCCTCTGCAGTTTTGGTAATATAAAGATAAATGTTTGTTACTCATCACGAGAGATCACTATTACCAAATAATAATTACTTACGATGTAAATACTATTAAGCCACAAATATTCACACGTGCAATGCTCAATATAAAGTATAATCACATAGAGCCACTGAATCCCACAGATACAACAATACATATATTTGAGATAAACCTCTTTATGATGGTTACCTATGATAATATTATTGCGCAGATTTAGAGTCATCAACAATTGCAGCAGAAATAGAATATAATACAAAAAAAGTTTACTATATTGACGCGCTAGCAAGTATAAAATATTAATAATGTAATAAATAATAAAAGCATTAATATTATATTTATCCAAGTATAAAAAGCAGGCTAATGTAAGACTGAACAATCCATGCAAACATATGCATTTTAATCCATAACGATTATACTCAAAAGAGAGAACGTTTGTTACATAAATATTACAGACCAAAAAAATCAAGAAAGATATAGAACTATATAGGAGAAAAAACATATTGCATTTAAGGTGCGGGGGAGGAGGGGCCATGATTATTATTGATCGAATGACTGTTTTTAATTTTGCGAATGTCTTCGTCTTTGTGTACGGCAAACGCAATATCGCCGTCCCGCTCGCGCACGAGAATTGTGGCGTTTCGGATCCAGACATATTTAAAGTGAAGCTGAGTGGCCACTTCCTTAACTTTGCGAAATAAATGTTTCTTCTTGAGAGTCAGGTGTTCGTTCATGTAAATTGTCGTCGGTGAACCTACAAAACCCAGTTGGTCGGATTTAATAGTTTTGACTTTGCGGAAAGCAGCCAGTACATTGTCCCGTAGGATACGCGACGACAGCTTTACAATTATGTTTTTTGGCCTATTTGTTGTCTGGTGAGCATGAGGAACTCTGTGAACAGATATGATATCCTTTTGTGTGACGGGGAAATTCGTAACACCACCGATAGACTCCATTAGGTGAATCAGGTTTTCATTTCGAGTCTCGGGTACGTTAACGATCTCAACATTGCATTGTCTGGCTTGCTGTTCGAGATAATCAAGCTTGGATTCGAGGAGACTAATAGATTGACTAGATTGTTCAGCACTCTGTCGACTCATGTCAGCCATACGTTCCTTTAGTTGAACCTGTTCCTCTGAATGAAACTGAAATGAGTTTTTTAGTTCAGTTACATCCTGTGATATATTAAATACATTTTGTTTCAAAGAATTATGTGCAGTACGAATGCTGCTCATTTCATCCCTTATTTCATCTAGGGCGCATCTCAGTTCGTTATTCAATTTATTTAAACTTGTATCTATTTCATCTCGCCAGTTGTTTAGTGTAGTCTTAATGTCATCCTTAAAAGTGGAAAGCGTATTGTTAATTTCACTCCTCCAGCCCTGCAGAGTGTTGTGTAACTCATTCGAAAATGCTTGGAAGGTGTTAGATGTATCCTGAGCGACATACTCATCACCAACTGACGGATCGCACGATGAGGTGGGACAAGGTTCTATAATATCGCATGACATATTCAAGCTATCTTCAGGAGCAGGGATTTGTGCTGACCGGACAGGGGTAAGTAAGTTAGATCGAGTACGCCGAGTGACATTATTGCACGAGGGGCATTTCCAAACCGCCTTAAACCCTTCTGTTAGACCTTCGTATTGACGAGGCTGTATATTTAGACATTCAAAATGATAGCTTCCTTCGCAAGCATTACATTTCAGGAGCCCAGCCCCAATCACAAACGGTGCATTACAGCCAGCACAGTTCATGTTTGTGTAAGATGCGTTGCAAGTTTGTTTACGGGTAGCGCCACCTTCCGACGTAATAGGAAGTGAAAACACAGATTTCTGTCACTCAATCGCTGAGTCGCTTGCGCATAGATTAGCAATACGACGTTAATGACAAGTAAGCTAATGAGTTATCTAAGTAGTTTTAACGTTTTCTCATAGATGGCGTTACTTTGTATGGATATAGTAGGTATGACAGAGCAAAATTGAAGTTTTGTCAATCACTGAATTGATGTCTCACAAGTGATAGTAGATTATAAACCAATGTTTTACACGTAACACTCGCTGATCCCGAGGTGGTGAAGCGGTGAGGTTTATATTTCACGGCACTTTACTGGTTCTTTCATTCACAAAGTCCACTGTTTATATTGCCGATGGCAAACACAGATGACACGGAATTAACTCAGTTCACATATACTTCACTTGCTTCAAGACGTTCTTAAGCTGATTATGACTAATAAGCACAATGTTTATGACTTTTTCTGTTTTTATGAATTAAAATAACAAGAGCAAAAAAACTTAGGTCAACACACGTACAGCGCCACCTAGCGAAAAAAAAAAAAGTTAATAATAAGATCTTCTTCGCCATCTTCAATGCGTTTGTTGAGTTCCGCTTTTAATAGTTGTAAATACTCTTTTTGGGCTGGGGTTTGATCTGCGTAAATCTGTATATTGTCTTCTAGGTTTTTTTTATTTCTTAGTAGGTATTTTGGAATATCTGAATTGTTGAAGCAAACTTTTAATGGTCTGTTTTTATTTGGTATGTATTTTCCCAGTCTGATGGTTTTTAGTGGTTTAGGGCAGTCTTTGTACAATGTTGTAATTATTTTCAGAGCTTCATTATTATCGTGATTTCGCCTGGAATTTGCGTTTCTTTCATTAATTTCCGATATACCCACAATAACGATATTTTTCTCGCGCTCACATTGGGCTTTGAACTCGAGGATGAGGTTTTGTTGGTATAAGATGGGCGACTTTGATGTAGTACATTCGGAATTCTGTTGATTTTTTAATAGGTTTATATCCTCTTCCATATGTATGATCTTATTTTGTATTGTCGTGTTATTATCTTTAATTTTTTTCATATCACCGTTTATTTGATTGAGTCGTTGTGTAAAGTTTTCAGTATTTGCCTTCATGGTTTTTATTTCATTTTTAATCTCGGATATTTCGTTTTTTATGTAATTCAGATTCTCATTTTGGGTTTTCCCAAATTTCTCTAGGAAACTCATCATCTCTGTGCGAAAATTTGCTAATTCCCTTTTATACTCCGTTTCCTCAGTACGCTCTTTTCGCTTAAATATGTTAATATTTCTATAGGTATCATCATCGCAGTAGGTGGGTAAGTTTGGTACAGACTCGCTAGCGCTTCCGCTTTCGCTTATCACCCTGGCACTCGGTGTAGGCGGTGTTCTCTGCGGATTCATTGTTGAGTTAACTCGAACGTTCTCAGTTCGGGTGCGAGTGGGAGGCGCTCAAGAGCCCTCGCAGTCGAGGCCCGAGAGCCTTCGAGGCCAAGACCCATGCACGGCCGGGTATGCCGTCGGGCCCTGGGGCGGTATTCTTGGCTTGAAGCCTCAAAACCGCCGCTCTCAACTCTGCCCGGGTCACTTCGGGCACATCGTCGTCGTCGCCGTCGTCGTCCTCGTTGGGCACCTCGGGGGACGGAACCATGGGTGGCGGGGTATGCTCTGCCCTAGAGGGGAACAGAGCGCCGAGTACACTGTTCAGTAGCTCGGGCCGGAGGCTCTGGGACAGCGGGGGGGCCCATGGACGGAGTTTGCCCCGTACCATTAAATATGGGCGCCCCCATGGATCTCGGTCCAGAGTTTGCAGCTGCTCCTCTCGAGCCAGGACTTTTGCCCGCTTGATGGCAAGCTGTAGTGCCTTCCTCGCCGCCCTGTACCCCTCATACAGTTCCGCCTCTTCGGCCTCGTCTGCCGCATCCCTGACGCGGCTACGCCTCCTGCGGAGCCTGGCGTACCGGCGCCGAGCGGCAACACACGCAGCGCGCAGCCGCTCGATGTCTTGCGACCACCAGTACACTTGGCGCCTAGCCGGTCGGGACAGAACCCTAGGCATAGCAGCGTCACAGACATGCGACATGGCTTTCCGGAACCACTCAGCCTCGCTGTCGATATCGTCAGGCCTATCCGGTGCTGACACCCAGGCCTGGACTATCGAGGCTTCGACGAGTAGGTCCCGGTCTAGTTGCCGAAGCGCCCAACGCGGACCGACCCCGCCGGGGCCCGCTTGAACCGGGGTGGCAGAAGTCTGGGCAGAGACATCGAATCGGATGTACCGATGATCTGACAGAGTCTCCGCCTCCTCTACCACCCGCCAATCCTGGACACGGCGCGCTAGTGCGGGGCTAGCGAACGTCAAGTCCACTATGGAACCGCCCCGCTGGCGCACGCACGTGTCCACGGAACCCCTATTTAGGAGCTGGAGGCCGGCCTCAATTGCCCACTCTTCCAGCACCTCTCCCCGCGCGTCTGTTGTCGGGGAACCCCAAGCCGTGGATTTGGCATTGAAGTCCCCAAGAACCAGCACGGGGCGAGGACGACTACGACCGACGACGACGCCCAACTCTACCACAAATCTCTCGAACTCGGCGAGAGGTCTGTTCGGGGAGAAGTAAACCCCCACGACCACCATCTCCCCGAACAGTGCCGCCACGTGGCCCTGCCCAACGGCGAAAGCCTCCATCATCGGGGACCCATTTCCGGCTCTGGAGATCAGTGTCACCGAGCCGTTCGTGTCACTCGCCCAGTCAGCTCGCCCGGGCGGGACGAAGTACGGCTCGGCGACAACCGCGACACCTATCGACCACTGCGCCATGCTCTGGAGTAATAAATCCTGAGCCCGGGCGCAGTGGTTGATGTTCGCTTGGAGGAATCGCAGAGATGGGGCCATTACTGGGTGTCCATAGTCTGCGATTCCTCACTTTGTGACTGAGCCGGGACTACCGAAGTCTGGGCCCTCCCCTTCCTTTTGCCGTTGGGTGCGACGCATGGCTTTCGGCCCACCCGATGCCCTGCAGGCTTACCCAGCGCTGCACAAGCTAAGCAGTGGGGCGGGGCCGTGCAAGAGGCGACCATATGTCCGGGCTGACCGCATCCAAAGCACCGGTCGCGGTAATTTGTGTCGGAGACGCACTGCGTTCCGACATGGCCGTCCGTCAAGCACCGGAAGCACGTCGTACCTCTTGCAGGCAACAGTTTTACCTGTGCCGACACCCACCCCACGAGCAGCCGGCGCCCGTCCGCCAGCCTCTGCGCCGCCGCCACAGGACAGCTCAGAACTATTGAGCTCATGCCTCGAAAGCCCGGGCGGATTTTGCCGGGCTTAATTTGACTGGGCGGGCACTCTCCCGCCCTCGCCACAGCAGCCACGACCTCCTCGACTGAGACAGAGTCGTCCAAGCCTGCGATTCGCAGGTCGGCGCACTTCGTAGGCCTTGACACCCGGAGCTCGCCTTCCTCGAACTGCGCCCTTATTTGCTCGGCCAAGGCGTCTGCCTTCGGGCCGCTCGTGGCGCCGGACACCTCTAGAAGGCAAGCACCGGTAGCAGTCCGCTTGCAGCGGAGGCCCGCTATGCCGAGGTCGCCGAGGCTTATTGAAGCCTTGGCCTTCGTCAGGACCGCAGCATAGGTCATGCCCCTTTCCTCCGCTCCAGGCTGCAAAGTGAGTACTACAGCCGTGGAGCGGGGGGCGCGGACCTTGGCCACCTTCTCGGCCTCCCTTTGTTTTGCCGCCTTCTTGGCCTTCTTCCTCGCCGCTTTCTTCGCCTTTTTCTTGGCTCCGACAGTCTCCCACTGGCTCTGCTGGGAAGCTGTCGGTGCTTCGGTTCTGGGAGCCTTGGGAGCTGAGGACGCTGACTCGGCATTAGGGACAGCTGCGGCTGCAGCCTTCGCCCTCTTGCCAGCCCCTTTGCCTTTTCGTCCGGCTACGCTAGGCTCTTTGGCAGCGGGTTCTGCCACCTCAGTTGGCCGAGTCGAGGTCGGCGCTGCAGCTTTGGCTGCGAAAGTAGCGGCCGCAGCCACCGCCCGCTTTGAAGGCCCGTCTGTGGCCAGGGGAGGGCGCAGCATTTGCCGCTCGAGGACGTCGAAGCGGGCTCGGTAGCTCTCGAGCTCGCTCCTGAGGAGCCGCACCACTTCCGACTCCTCCGGCTGCCTCACGTCCTCCTTTTTGCGCTCGGTCTGCAGCGCAGCGAGCTCCGCTCGGAACGCCTCGTGCTCTCTGCGGAGCCCGGCCAGCTGGGCCGACAGACGGGCGTTCTGCGCCTGTAATCGCGCGGTCTCCTCGGAAGAGGTGCGGGTCAGCAGCACCTCTGCGGTCTCCGAGATGGAGGCCGCCGCATCTTTTAGGGCTTTTTGGAAGGTGCCCTTCAAACCTTTTGACGATTTGGCGACCCTTTTAATGGCCGCCACGGCGTCCTGCATCCTGCTGGCCAGTTCTCCGGCCAGCAGGTCCTCCGTCTCCCTCTCCGAGACCGCAGAGACTGCAGAGGCGGAGGAAGTCTCGGACAATCGCGTGATACGTCCGGACAATTTGCGGGCCAGCTCGGCCACCTCCCTTTCGTCCGCCTCTGCCCTCTCCTGTTTGGCGGCGGCCTTTTTCGCCTCCGCCAGTTCGCGCCGTGCCTTGGACAGGCCAATGAATTGGCCTGTCGACGCTGGGCGTCCTCTTCCTCTTTTGGAGGACGAGGAGGCGAGTGCTTTCCTAGCAGTCGCTCCCTCGTCCGTCATGTCGTCGCTGGAGTCGTTGTCGTCTCCGGATCCTTCAGCCACTACTGGTGGGGCCCGTCGCTTGCGCCAAAATTTGACTGAAGCGGCGGGCACCTCCTCCGCCAATGTGGAGGCGGTGTCCGAGGTGGACATCTCGTCCACATTAGAGGGCAGCCTCTGGAGAACCACCACTGGTTCTCGAGAGCACCCCGGAGCACTCCTTGCTCCCGTCTCCTCCTTCTCCTTCTCCTCTCTTCCCTCCTTCTCAACATCGTTTGGTTTAAAAATTTCGGTATCCATATAGTACCCACGAGAATGGGGGAAATACAGAGTCCACCTGGGCAGAGACCCCTGTACCCAGGTAAGCCTTAAGCATTTATTACTCGCCAGGGGGTCGGCCGGTACCCTGGCGAGGGTAGCACTAGCGACTGATTGTTCATAAGAACACCCGTCAGCCATACATCTCCTCGCGGTGCTCCGCCGCTTGAGATTCGGGGTGACTTTTTATAGAGGTTTTCTACCTCGTGGCCCGGGCGGTTAAGCCGAGGCCCTCGGTCCCGATCAGGATCGGGATTACGAGATTTATGACGGCGACAAGGAAGGGCACAGGCCCTCCCGGTCTGCCCGGAGGCAGTGCAAGTGCACACCGGGCCCGTCCATGCTCCTCCACTGTGCCCTCTGCAAGACAGAGGAACACGCGGAACAACGCCCCCACCAGTCCAAATGGGACCCCTCCAGTGTCAGACTATTCGCCACGACAGTGAATTTCCCCGCTAAACAAGATGAAGAAATCTTCTTCCAGTTTCTCGGAGAACGTCACTGCCGCGCCCAGGATGCACCGTCCTGCCAGCTGCCGTTCCCTCTCGACGTATCAAAAGGGACAAGCAACCGACAGGCACACGAGGAGGTTTTCTGACCTAGCACCCCAACCTAACCTAACCTAACCTAACCTAACCTTTTTTTTTTTTTTTTTTTTTTTTGCGCTGGGAAAAAATGCATTACGCATACCCTCCAATCGGAGGGGTATGTGGGACTCCCCGGTCTGACCCGGTATACCCACTAAAAATACCCAGCGGCATTCCCGCTTCGTCTGAGTGGCGGGGACTGGGAATCTTGGCACAGCCATCACTTCCAGTC
Source organism: Agrotis puta (assembly GCA_943136025.2). Classification (NCBI taxonomy): domain Eukaryota; kingdom Metazoa; phylum Arthropoda; class Insecta; order Lepidoptera; family Noctuidae; genus Agrotis; species Agrotis puta. The sequence continues at coordinate 18,095,418 of OW964179.2, read as the reverse complement.
CTCCGCCGACGATTGCCCTCAGGCCGGGCCCTCACGCGGGCCCGGGAATGACTTACGAAGGTGGTGGCGGGAGCAAAGTCCCGTCGCCACCAAGAGGACGGCGCCTTCTCCGGCCTCTACGTCTGCGGAGCGGCGCTGCGAGAGGATCGTCCTCCCGCACGCGCTCCGCCTCCTCCTTTTGCGAGATTACGTCCTCGCAAAAGGAGGCAACCGCAGACCAGGACTCTTCGCTCCCAAGCATGGCCTCAACCACAGCGGGAAGCGAGAGGTCCCGTCCAACCACGGCAGTCAGATCACGGCGCAGTTCGGACCAAGCCGGGCACACCTCGAGGGTGTGCTGCGCCGTGTCCTCCGCTGCGCCGCAGTCGTGGCACGCCGGGGTTTCCTCCCTGCCGATCCGATGCAGGTGCGATCCGAAACAGCCGTGGCCGGATAACACCTGCACCAGACGGAACGAGAGGAAACCGTGGGACCGCTCGAGCCAGCTCTGCAGAACCGGACCGAGCGCGTCCAACGTCCGGCGGCCAAAGGCGGCGGCGGCGAGGTCCTCCGTCCAGTGGAGGACGATGGCGTCCTTCGCCTCCCGCCGCACTGCCTCCCGCTCTTCGGCGGCGGGGCGCTCCCCGAGCGCCTTCCGGCGCGCCGTCCACTCATATACTCTGGCCAGCACCCAAGCCTCCAACTCCCAAGGAGGAGTGCCGGCCAGAGCGCACGCCGCCGAGAAGCCCACTGAGCGGTAGGCCCTCGCCACCCGCTGTGCAATGGCCCTTTGGGGCCTGCGGATGGCGGTCGCATTCTCCCTCCTGTGGAGGGAGTCCGCCCAGATGGGTGCCCCGTATAGGGCCATGCTGCGCAGGATGCCGGCATACAGGCGCCGGCATTTCGCCTTGGGCCCCCCAAGGTTGGGGAGGAGCCACGAGAGGGCGTCCGCGGCTTTCAGGAGGCGCGTCGACAGCCCGCTGAAGTGCGGGCCGAAGCGCCACCTCTCGTCCAGCACCAGGCCCAGATACTTCATCTGGGGCTGGACTCCTATACGGACGCCCTCCACGACTATGTGGGCATCGGGAGGAGGGCGACGCTGCCGGGGGCCGCGAAAGAACACGGCCTCCGTCTTGTGCAGCGCCACCTCCAATCCCAGGCGGCGGATCCTCTCTGCAACCAAGGATCCGCCAGCCGAGGCCAGACAGGCCGCCTCCCCAAAGTTCCTCCCCCGGGCAGTGAGAAGAGTGTCATCCGCGTAGCAGATGACACTCGTGCCCTGGAGGAGGGCCCCCCGCAGAAGCCAGTTGAACCCGATGTTCCACAGGGGAGGGCCCAGCACCGAACCCTGCGGAACACCGGACTCTGCGCCGTACCGCCGCACAGTGGCCGTCCTGTCCACGAGGAGGACTTCTCGGTCCTCCAAGTAACTTGCTAGGAGGACCCGCAGATATTGGGGCACTCCGTGATACCGGAGCGCCTCCATTATCGTCGAGTGGGGGACGGAGTTGAAGGCGTTTGAGATGTCGAATGACACCGCCAACACTCCGTCCCCCGCCTCCTCTGCCTCCTTCACCTGGCCCTTGAGTAGGGCCAGCGCGTCGATCGTCGAACGCCCTCGGCGGAAACCGAACTGGGCGTCCGACAGATCCGGCCCTACCCCCCGCAAATGGCTATCAAGCCGTGAGGCGACGATCCCCTCAAACATTTTGCCGACCTCATCGAGCAGGACGATGGGCCGGTATGCTGAGGGGGAGTCCACCGGGCGTCCCTCCTTACGGAGGAGGCATAGCTGCCCCTCCCTCCACAGTTTCGGAAACCTCCCAGCCGCAAAGCACGCGCTGAAGAGGTCCCGAAATCTGTCCTCCATTTGGGAGGCGGCGATAGCCACCACCCGTGCGGGGACGCCGTCTGGTCCGGGGGCCGTCTTCTTCCTGCGGAGGCTGAGGACCCCCGCCTCGAACTCCGCCGCCGTCACCGGGGGAACCTCCTCCTCCGGCAGGGCCGCCCCTTGCGGGGGATCCATGGATGGTGGGGTGAAGTCGGTCCTGCGCGGAAACAGGGACCGGACCACCCCATCCAGCAACGCTGGCTCGAGGGTCTCCGACAGGGGGGGACCACAAGGGCGGAGCTGGTTCCGCGCCGCCCTGTATGGCCTTCCGAAGGGGTCCCTATCGAGACCCTCCAGCATCTCGGCCCTAGCCGAGTCCTTGGCGGCGCCCATTGCGGACTTGAAGACCGTCGTCGCCTCCCGATAAGAGGCGTATAGACGGTCCTCTTCCGCCAGGTTTCGGGCGCTGCGCCGTCGGCTCCGCGCAAAGGCCCTTCTGGCCGCCACACAGGTGGCCCGGAGCCCTGCCAGCTCCTCCGTCCACCAATAGACGGCACGACGGGGAGGCGGACGGCGAGACCGAGGCATGCTGGAGTTGCACACCTCGGTCAGGGACTCCCTCAGCCGAACCGCTGCGGCGTCCACGTCCCGGACCTCACCAGGGGGCGACAGCCAGTCCTGGAGAAAGGCCGCCTCCTTGGCTGCCTCACGGTCCAGGCGGGTGAGAGCCCACCGCGGGAAGGGGGACTGCCCAGTGCGGGCCAACGCCCCTCCCCGGGCGGATATGTCGAACCGCACATATCGGTGGTCCGACAATGTCTCCACCATCTCAACCCGCCAGTTGACGACGCGGGCGGCTAGCGCGGGGGTGGCAAACGACACGTCCACCACCGACCCACCCTGTTGCCGCACACACGTGTGGACCGCCCCCCTGTTGAGGAGGGACACACCGCATGAGGCCGCCCAAAACTCGACGGCGCGCCCCCGGACGTTGCAGCTAGGGGCCGGGTTGCCCCAGGCCACCGACTTGGCGTTCAGGTCGCCCAGCACCACGGCCTGGCGTGGCGCCGCCCTCCCTACGACTGCGGTGAGGATCTCCAGGAAATCCTCAAAGTCCGAGAGAGGGCGGTTTGGGGAGAAATAAACCCCCACCACCGCAATCTCTCCCCACGCGGCGGCCACGTATCCCGGTCCCCTCTCTAAGAGCGAGAGGGGAGGGGAGTCCGTGGAGGGCCGCGTCAACAATGCCACGAGGCCGTCCCGGTCGCCCAGCCAACGACCAGGGACCGAGTAAGGCTCGGCGACCACCGCTAGGTCCACCAACCACTCAGCCATGATCTGCATCAGCAGATCCTGGGCTGCTTTGCAGTGGTTGGCGTTCGTCTGAAGGATGCGATGTTCGACTCTATCCATCAGTCGGACATCGCACCCCCCTCCACAGCCGCCGCAGGAGCGACGGCGCTAGCGGCAGTAGCAGGCCCGGTCGGCGCCTGCGCTTTGCCCCGCTTAGGGGGAGGATTGCAGTTCCTCCCCTTCATGACGTGGGCCGCCGGGCGGCCACTGGCGGCGCAGACCGCGCAGTGCGGCGTGGCGACCTTGCAGGAGGCGGCTTTGTGGCCCTCCTTGCCGCAGCGGTAGCAGGTGTCCGTCCTGTCTGTCGTGGACGGACACAGAGGCCTGGTGTGTCCGATGCCGAAGCACCGGAAACACCGCAGCGCCTGTTCCTCGAGTGCCCGTACTGCACCCGAGCTGAACCCTACCTTTAGCCGTCCCTTCGCAAGGACGGCTTTGGCAGCGGCGATTGGGCACTCGAGGCGAATGGTGCCCATTCCGCCGCGGCCGGGTCTAATGTCCCGGCCTTGGACCGCCGCGACGCCACAGCCCCCTATCGCTGCGACCGCCGCTACCACCTCCTCCTTGGTGACGGAGTCATCCAAATCCGTCACCTCAATGGCCGCCAACTTGACCGGCCGAGCCACCTTGGCCGAATCTGCGATGACCTCCTGCAGCTTGGCTGCAAAGAGGTCTGCATGGGCACTACCCTCCGCCCCCGGGAACTCAAAAATTCGAGCCCCGGCTTGGGTCCGTCGGCAGGAGACACTGCTGATCCCCAGTTGGGCGGGATCGGCATTAGCACGCGCCCGCACCAGGAGGGACGCGTACGTCTCTCCTCGCCCCGCAGCCTCCGCGGTGAGCGTCACTACGACGGCTGCGGTTTTAGGGGGGACTAGCTTCCCCTTTACACTCACTTTCCCTTTGCCCTTGGGAGCGGAGGGCGCGGTAGTGGCCGGGACGGCAGGGACGACCGTCGCCGACTTCTTTCCCTTGCCCTTCCCCTTGCGGCCCACTACCGTCCACTCGTTGACCGGTGTGGTCGCAGGTAGAAGGACGTCTTCCGCCTGGGAGGAGGAGGACGGCCCCGGCTCGCACTGCCGTTTATCCGCCGCAAGCGGCGGTCGGAGGCGTTTCTCCGGCAGAAGCCGGTCCTCAATACCTGCTAAGCAGGACCTTGTGAAGGCCCTCTCCTCCATCACAACCTTGCGGATGATATCCTCAAGGTTGGAGGGGGAGCCCTCTGTCACGGGGCTCGTCCCGGCTTGCTGTGGCCGGGCCGTGGCTTCAGCCAGCTTCTTCTGAAGCTGGCCGACCTCCAACTGCAGGCGATCAACCTTCGCCTGCAGTTGCTGCGTCTCGTCGGTGGCCTTACGCCGAACCAACTCCGCAACGACACCACGCAGGCTCGCAGCCCGGCACTTGAGGGCCTTCTGAAAGGTACCCTTCAGGTGGGAGGACTTAGTGGCGACCTCGACGATCTCCCTTTCGTCCTCCTCCGCCATTTTCTCCAACTCTGTGAGGGAGTGGTCCGCGTATACAACGCGGGACGCTCCGTACCCGGACTTGGCCCGGGCAGCATGCGCCCGCGTCTCGCTCGCCGCAACCCGCTCCTCCAGCTCTTGTTGGAGCTGCTCCCGCCTAGCCAGATCTAACTGGCGTTGAGCGTCCGCGAGCCCTACGGCATGGGTGTCTGCGGCCGCCGTCGGCTTCTTTGCCTTCGGCTTCGCCCTACCCGAGGCCGAGGAGCCCCCGGACCCACCACTCGTGCGGACCCGCTTCCGCGAACGAGAGTCGTCCGTGTCCGATGGTCGGACAATTGAGTCGTCCGAAGACTCGTCCGCCTCTCCGAAGAAGCTAGCCGCAGACGGCGCGCGGCTAGCCTCTGACGCAGCAGCGTCGGAGTGGCCCTGAGAAGGGCCTTTAGGTTGGCCCTTAGAAGGGCCTTTGGGTTGGCCCTGAGAAGGGCCTTTTTGTTTTAAAAAGCGCCCGGAGGCGTCACGCGCAGGGTCTTTCGACATTTTAAAATAAAATCAAATCCGCAGATCGCAGCTCGACAAGGCAAGATAATAAGAGCTTCGAAGCACAGTGTACTTTGGCCAACCCAGTCTGCCACTCCGTTACGGTGGTCAGAACTGGGCAGTTACCAGGGGACGCGACGTGGACGCAAACACTGTGGGGGGTCCCCCAACCTAACCTAACCTAACCTAACCTAACCTAACCTAACCTTTTTTTTTTTTTTTTTTTTAACGTGTGGAAATCCTCATGGACTTCCTCCGCCTGGGGAAGGCGGAGGGGCATGTCAGACTCGACTGACTAAAACCACACGGTGTCCTCTACTGCCTTTAGCCGGGGGTGCGGGCCCACTTGCGCATTCACCGCTCCCCGGCAGGCCTTGACCCGACTACATCGCCGGGTCCCTCTCCTCGGTGCGGCCGTTCACCAACGGCCGCACCTCTCTTCGAGTGGCGACGAAGGACACGTCGCCGCCAACTCGGGCCTGTATCTGGTCGGGCGGCTGACTGCTCCAAGTCAGCCGCCCGCAGGCTACCTCTCATGGAGGACGCAGATCGGTTTGCGCCCTTCGGCGCCCGGTGCGTCTGCTACGGGAGCTGAGAGGGATGGAAATGCGCTCCCTTTCCCTCTCCGCCGTCTCCTTCGCGAGCATAACTTCCTCGCAGAAGGCGACGGCCCCTTCCCACGCACTCTCGCTTCCGACCATGGTCTCGACGACAGTCGGAAGCGAGAGATCGCTCCCGCCGATCGCCGCGATCAGATCACGGCGCTGCGACGCCCACGCTGAGCATTCCTCTAGCGTGTGCTGCGCCGTGTCTTCCGGGCAACCGTCGCAGTGGTGGCACACGGGCGTCTGCTCCCGACCTATGCGATGCAGATACTTTCCGAAGCAACCGTGTCCGGAAAGCATCTGCGTCAGTCGGAAGGTGAGAGCGCCGTGCCTCCTGCCGATCCACGCCTCCATGACGGGCCTTACCGCCGCAATAGCGGCGTGCCCCGCACTGGGTTGCGCAAGTCGCGCCTTCCACTCCGCCGCTAGAGATCGGCGGAGCTCAGACCGCCGCGTCTCCACTACGCTAGGCAGCGGCCTTTCGCCCCGCTCCTGGGCCTCCCCGCGCCACCGATACATTGACGCGAGGAGTTTAGCCTCCAGATCCCAGGGCGGTGATCCGGCCAACAGGCAGGCCGCTTCGTGGGAGATCGTGCAGTACCCCCTGATCACCCTGACGGCCATCGCTCGCTGTGGCCTTCGCAGCATTGCGACGTTGCGGGCCGACAGGGTGTCCGCCCACACGGGTGCTCCATACAGAGCCATAGACCGCACGATCCCCAAGTAGAGCCTCCGGCAAGATGACTCTGGCCCCCCCAAGTTAGGCAGCAGCCGTGTCAGAGCCGCCGCTGCGCCCATCAGTTTAGGGGCCAGTTGCCGGAAGTGCGGCCCGAAGTCCCATCGGCTATCGAGGACGAGTCCTAAGTACTTCATCGTCGACTCGACGCCGATGCGGACGCCTCCCACCACTATGTTGGACCCCGAGGGTGGCGCGCGCCGGGCCCCGTGGAAACACAGAGCCTCGGATTTGTTGAGCGCCACCTCGAGGCCCAACCGCCGGATCCTTGCGACGACTTGCGCAACCCCCGCAGTCGCCAGTAGCGACGCGTCGCGGTACGTCCTCCCTCGCGCGGTCACCAACGTGTCGTCGGCGTAACAGACTACGCCGACGCCATGGAGGAGCGCACCGCGCAACACCCAGTCGTATCCGATGTTCCACAGGAGCGGCCCCAAGACCGACCCCTGTGGAACACCGCACGACGTTTCTCGCCGACCCCATCCTTCCTGACCCGGGTAGATCACTGACCTGTCAGCCAGGTAGGCCCCGACAGTGTGGCGGAGGTAGGTCGGCACCCCGTGGTATCGGAGCGCCTCCCTGATGCAACTCCAGGGCAAGGTGTTGAAGGCGTTGGCGATGTCGAGCGACACCGCCAAGACGACCTCACCCCGTGCAACTGCTTCCTCCGCCAAGGCCCTTACGCGCATGATCGCGTCCACTGTAGAGCGCCCTTGACGGAAACCAAACTGGTTGTCCGCCAGATCCGGCCCCACGCCAGAGAGGTGCCGGACGAGGCGGTTTGCGATGACTCGCTCGAAGAGCTTGCCCACCTCGTCCAACAGCACAATGGGGCGGTAAGCGGACGGAGAGTCCGCAGGGCGCCCTGGCTTATGAAGCAGAACCAGCTTCCCCGTCTTCCATAGGCGTGGAAACTGGCCCCGCTGCAAACATGCGCTCAACAGCCCTCGCAGTCGGGGCCCGAGAGCCTTCGAGGCCAAGACCCATGCGCGGCCGGGTATGCCGTCGGGCCCTGGGGCGGTATTCTTGGCTTGAAGCCTCAAAACCGCCGCTCTCAATTCTGCCCGGGTCACTTCGGGCACGTCGTCGTCGCCGTCGTCGTCCTCGTTGGGCAACTCGGAGGGCGGAACCATGGGTGGCGGGGTATGCTCTGCCCTAGAGGGGAACAGAGCGCCAACTACGCTGCTCAATAGCTCTGGCCGGAGGCTCTGGGACAGCGGGGGGGCCCATGGACGGAGTTTGCCCCGTACCATTAAGTATGGGCGCCCCCATGGATCTCGGTCCAGAGTCTGCAGCTGCTCCTCTCGAGCCAGGACTTTGGCCCGCTTGATGGCAAGCTGTAGTGCCTTCCTCGCCGCCCTGTACCCCTCATACAGTTCCGCCTCTTCGGCCTCGTCTGCCGCATCCCTGACGCGGCTACGCCTCCTGCGGAGCCTGGCGTACCGGCGCCGAGCGGCAACACACGCAGCGCGCAGCCGCTCGATGTCTTGCGACCACCAGTACACCTGGCGCCTAGCCGGTCGGGACAGAACCCTAGGCATAGCAGCGTCACAGACATGCGACATGGCTTTCCGGAACCACTCAGCCTCGCTGTCGATATCGTCAGGCCTGTCCGGTGCTGACACCCAGGCCTGGACTATCGAGGCTTCAACGAGTAGGTCCCGGTCCAGTTGCCGAAGCGCCCAACGCGGACCGACCCCACCAGGGCCCGCTTGAACCGGGGTGGCAGAAGTCTGGACAGAGACATCGAATCGGATGTACCGATGATCGGACAGAGTCTCCGCCTCCTCCACCACCCGCCAGTCCTGGACACGGCGCGCTAGTGCGGGGCTAGCGAACGTCAAGTCCACTATGGAACCGCCCCGCTGGCGCACGCACGTGTCTACGGAACCCCTATTTAGGAGCTGGAGACCGGCCTCGATCGCCCACTCCTCCAGCACCTCTCCCCGCGCGTCTGTTGTCGGGGAACCCCAAGCCGTGGATTTGGCATTGAAGTCCCCAAGAACCAGCACGGGGCGAGGACGACTACGACCGACGACGACGCCCAACTCTACCACAAATCTCTCGAACTCGGCGAGAGGTCTGTTCGGGGAGAAGTAAACCCCCACAACCACCATCTCCCCGAACAGTGCCGCCACGTGGCCCTGCCCAACGGCGAGAGCCTCCATCATCGGGGACCCATTCCCGGCTCTGGAGATCAGTGTCACCGAGCCGTTCGTGTCACTCGCCCAGTCAGCTCGCCCGGGCGGGACGAAGTACGGCTCGGCGACAGCCGCGACACCTATCGACCACTGCGCCATGCTCTGGAGTAATAAATCCTGAGCCCGGGCGCAGTGGTTGATGTTCGCTTGGAGGAATCGCAGAGATGGGGCCATTACTGGGTGTCCATAGTCTGCGATTCCTCACTTTGTGACTGAGCCGGGACTACTGAAGTCTGGGCCCTCCCCTTCCTTTTGCCGTTGGGTGCGACGCATGGCTTTCGGCCCACCCGATGCCCTGCAGGCTTGCCCAGCGCTGCACAAGCTAAGCAGTGGGGCGGGGCCGTGCAAGAGGCGACCATATGTCCGGGCTGACCGCATCCAAAGCACCGGTCGCGGTAATTTGTGTCGGAGACGCACTGCGTTCCGACATGGCCGTCCGTCAAGCACCGGAAGCACGTCGTACCTCTTGCAGGCAACAGTTTTACCTGTGCCGACACCCACCCCACGAGCAGCCGGCGCCCGTCCGCCAGCCTCTGTGCCGCCGTCACAGGACAGCTCAGAACTATTGAGCTCATGCCTCGAAAGCCCGGGCGGATTTTGCCGGGCTTAATCTGGCTGGGCGGGCACTCTCCCGCCCTCGCCACAGCAGCCACGACCTCCTCCACTGAGACAGAGTCGTCCAAGCCTGCGATACGCAGGTCGGCGCACTTCGTAGGCCTGGACACCCGGAGCTCGCCATCCTCGAATTGCGCCCTGATTTTTTCGGCCAAGGCGTCTGCCTTCGGGCCACTCGTGGCGCCGGACACCTCTAGAAGGCAAGCTCCGGTAGCAGTCCGCTTGCAGCGGAGGCCCGCTATGCCGAGGTCGCCGAGGCTTATTGAAGCCTTGGCCTTCGTCAGGACCGCAGCATAGGTCATGCCCCTCTCCTGCGCTCCAGGCTGCAAAGTAAGTACTACAGCCGTGGAGCGGGGGGCGCGGACCTTGGCCACCTTCTCCGCTTCCTTCTGTTTGGCCGCCTTCTTGGCCTTCTTCTTCGCCGCTTTTTTAGCCTTCTTCTTCGCTCCGACAGTCTCCCACTGGCTCTGCTGGGGAGCTGTCGGTGCCTCAGTTTCGGGAGCCCTGGGAGCCGAGGACGCTGTCTCGGCATTAGGGACAGGGACAGCTGCGGCTGCAGCCTTCGCCCTCTTGCCAGCCCCTTTGCCTTTTCGTCCGGCTACGCTAGGCTCTTTGGCAGCGGGTTCTGCCACCTCAGTTGGCCGAGTCGAGGTCGGCGCTGCAGCTTTGGCTGCGAAAGTAGCGGCCGCAGCCACCGCCCGCTTTGAAGGCCCGTCTGTGGCCAGGGGAGGGCGCAGCATTTGCCGCTCGAGGACGTCGAAGCGGGCTCGGTAGCTCTCGAGCTCGCTCCTGAGGAGCCGCACCACAACCTAACCTAACCTAACCTAACCTAACCTTTTTTTTTTTTTTTTTTTTTTTTTTTTTTTTTTTTTTTTTTTTTTTTTTTTGCGCTGGGAAAAAATGCATTACGCATACCCTCCAATCGGAGGGGTATGTGGGACTCCCCGGTCTGACCCGGTATACCCACTAAAAATACCCAGCGGCATTCCCGCTTCGTCTGAGTGGCGGGGACTGGGAATCTTGGCACAGCCATCACTTCCAGTCCTCCGCCGACGATTGCCCTCAGGCCGGGCCCTCTCGCGGGCCCGGGAATGACTTACGAAGGTGGTGGCGGGAGCAAAGTCCCGTCGCCACCAAGAGGACGGCGCCTTCTGCGGCCTCTTCGTCTGCGGAGCGGCGCCGCGAGAGGATCGTCCTCGCGCACGCGCTCCGCCTCCTCCTTTTGCGAGATTACGTCCTCGCAAAAGGAGGCAACCGCCGTCCAGGCCTCCTCGCTCCCCAGCATGGCCTCGACCACAGCGGGAAGCGAGAGGTCCTGCCCAACAACCGCAGTTAGACTGCGGCGCAGTTCGGACCAAGCCGGGCACACCTCAAGGGTGTGTTGCGCCGTGTCCTCCGCTGCACCGCAGTCGTGGCACGCCGGGGTTTCCTCCCTACCGATCCGATGCAGGTGCGATCCGAAACAGCCGTGGCCGGATAACACCTGCACCAGACGGAACGAGAGGAAACCGTGGGACCGCTCGAGCCAGCTCTGCAGAACCGGACCGAGCGCGTCCAACGTCCGGCGGCCAAAGGCGGCGGCGGCGAGGTCCTCCGTCCAATGGAGGACGATGGCTTCCTTCGCCTCCCGCCGCACGGCCTCCCGCTCTTCGGCGGCGGGGCGCTCCCCGAGCGAACCTAACCTAACCTAACCTAACCTAACCTAACCTAACCTTTTTTTTTTTTTTTTTTTTTTTTTTTTTGCGCTGGGAAAAAATGCATTACGCATACCCTCCAATCGGAGGGGTATGTGGGACTCCCCGGTCTGACCCGGTATACCCACTAAAAATACCCAGCGGCATTCCCGCTTCGTCTGAGTGGCGGGGACTGGGAATCTTGGCACAGCCATCACTTCCAGTCCTCCGCCGACGATTGCCCTCAGGCCGGGCCCTCACGCGGGCCCGGGAATGACTTACGAAGGTGGTGGCGGGAGCAAAGTCCCGTCGCCACCAAGAGGACGGCGCCTTCTGCGGCCTCTTCGTCTGCGGAGCGGCGCCGCGAGAGGATCGTCCTCGCGCACGCGCTCCGCCTCCTCCTTTTGCGAGATTACGTCCTCGCAAAAGGAGGCAACCGCCGTCCAGGCCTCCTCGCTCCCCAGCATGGCCTCGACCACAGCGGGAAGCGAGAGGTCCTGCCCAACAACCGCAGTCAGACCGCGGCGCAGTTCGGACCAAGCCGGGCACACCTCCAGGGTATGCTGCGCCGTGTCCTCCGCTGCGCCGCAGTCGTGGCACGCCGGGGTTTCCTCCCTACCGATCCGATGCAGGTGCGATCCGAAACAGCCGTGGCCGGATAACACCTGCACCAGACGGAACGAGAGGAAACCGTGGGACCGCTCGAGCCAGCTCTGCAAAACCGGACCGAGCGCGTCCAACGTCCGGCGGCCAAAGGCGGCGGCGGCGAGGTCCTCCGTCCAGTGGAGGACGATGGCGTCCTTCGCCTCCCGCCGCACTGCCTCCCGCTCTTCGGCGGCGGGGCGCTCCCCGAGCGCCTTCCGGCGCGCCGTCCACTCATATACTCTGGCCAGCACCCAAGCCTCCAACTCCCAAGGAGGAGTGCCGGCCAGAGCGCACGCCGCCGAGAAGCCCACTGAGCGGTAGGCCCTCGCCACCCGCTGTGCAATGGCCCTTTGGGGCCTGCGGATGGCGGTCGCATTCTCCCTCCTGTGGAGGGAGTCCGCCCAGATGGGTGCCCCGTACAGGGCCATACTGCGGAGGATGCCGGCATACAGGCGCCGGCATTTCGCCTTGGGCCCCCCAAGGTTGGGGAGGAGCCACGAGAGGGCGTCCGCGGCTTTCAGGAGGCGCGTCGACAGCCCGCTGAAATGCGGGCCGAAGCGCCACCTCTCGTCCAGCACCAGGCCCAGATACTTCATCTGGGGCTGGACACCTATACGGACGCCCTCCACGACAATGTGGGCATCGGGAGGAGGGCGACGCTGCCGGGGGCCGCGGAAGAACACGGCCTCCGTCTTGTGCAGCGCCACCTCCAATCCCAGGCGGCGGATCCTCTCTGCAACCAAGGATCCGCCAGCCGAGGCCAGACAGGCCGCCTCCCCAAAGTTCCTCCCCCGGGCAGTGAGAAGAGTGTCATCCGCGTAGCAGATGACACTCGTGCCCTGGAGGAGGGCCCCCCGCAGAAGCCAGTTGAACCCGATGTTCCACAGGGGAGGGCCCAGCACCGAACCCTGCGGAACACCGGACTCTGCGCCGTACCGCCGCACAGTGGCCGTCTTATCAACGAGGAGGACCTCTCGGTCCTCCAGGTAGCTCGCCAGGAGGGCCCGCAGGTATTGGGGCACTCCGTGATACCGCAGCGCCTCCAATATCGTCGAGTGGGGGACGGAGTTGAAGGCGTTGGAGATGTCGAATGACACCGCCAACACTCCGTCCCCCGCCTCCACTGCCTCCTTCACCTGGCCCTTGAGTAGGGCCAGCGCGTCGATCGTCGAACGCCCTCGGCGGAAACCGAACTGGGCGTCCGACAGATCCGGCCCTACCCCCCGCAAATGGCTATTCAGCCGGGAGGCGACAATCCCCTCGAACATTTTACCGACCTCATCGAGCAGAACGATGGGCCGGTATGCCGAGGGGGAGTCCACCGGGCGTCCCTCCTTACGGAGGAGGCATAGCTGCCCCTCCCTCCACAGCTTCGGGAACCTCCCAGCCGTAAAGCACGCGCTGAAGAGGTCCCGAAACCTGTCCTCCATTTGGGAGGCAGCGATAGCCACCACCCGTGCGGGGACGCCGTCTGGTCCGGGGGCCGTCTTCTTCCTGCGGAGGCTGAGGACCCCCGCCTCGAACTCCACCGCCGTCACCGGGGGGACCTCCTCCTCCGGCAGGGCCGCCCCCTGCGGGGGATCCATGGGTGGTGGGGTGAAGTCGGTCCTGCGCGGAAACAGGGACCGGACCACCCCGTCCAGCAACGCTGGCTCGAGGGTCTCCGACAGGGGGGGACCACAGAGGCGGAGCTGGTTCCGCGCCGCCCTGTATGGCCTTCCGAAGGGGTCCCTATCGAGACCCTCCAGCATCTCGGCCCTCGCCGAGTCCTTGGCGGCGCCCATTGCGGACTTGAAGACCGTCGTCGCCTCCCGATAAGAGGCGTATAGACGGTCCTCTTCCGCCAGGTTTCGGGCGCTGCGCCGTCGGCTCCGCGCATAGGCCCTTCTGGACGCCACGCAGGCGGCCCGGAGCCCCGCCAGCTCCTCCGACCACCAATAGACGGCACGACGGGGAGGCGGACGGCGAGACCGGGGCATGCTGGAGTTGCACACCTCGGTCAGGGACTCCCTCAGCCGAACCGCTGCGGCGTCCACGTCCCGGACCTCGCCAGGGGGCGACAGCCAGTCCTGGAGAAAGGCAGCCTCCCTGGCTGCCTCACGGTCCAGGCGGGTGAGAGCCCACCGCGGGAAGGGGGACTGCCCAGTGCGGGCCAACGCCCCTCCCCGGGCGGATATGTCGAACCGCACATATCGGTGGTCCGACAAAGTCTCCACCATCTCTACCCGCCAGTTGACGACGCGGGCGGCTAGCGCGGGGGTGGCAAACGACACGTCCACCACCGACCCACCCTGTTGCCGCACACACGTGTGGACCGCCCCCCTGTTGAGGAGGGACACACCGCAAGAGGCCGCCCAAAACTCGACGGCGCGCCCCCGGACGTTGCAGCCGGCGGCCGGATTGCCCCAGGCCACCGACTTGGCGTTGAGGTCGCCCAACACCACGGCCTGGCGTGGCGCCGCCCTCCCTACGACTGCTGTGAGGATCTCGAGGAAATCCTCAAAGTCCGAGAGAGGGCGGTTTGGGGAGAAATAAACCCCCACCACCGCTATGTCTCCCCACGCGGCGGCCACGTATCCCGGTCCCCTCTCTAAGAGCGAGAGGGGAGGGGAGTCCGTGGAGGGCCGCGTCGACAATGCCACGAGGCCGTCCCGGTCGCCCAGCCAACGACCAGGGACCGAGTAAGGCTCGGCGACCACCGCCAAGTCCACCAACCACTCAGCCATGATCTGCATCAGCAGATCCTGGGCTGCTTTGCAGTGGTTGGCGTTCGTCTGAAGGATGCGATGTTCGACCCTATCCATCAGTCGGACATCGCACCCCCCTCCACAGCCGCCGCAGGAGCGACGGCGCTAGCGGCAGTAGCAGGTCCGGTCGGCACCTGCGCTTTGCCCCGCTTAGGGGGAGGATTGCAGTTCCTCCCCTTCATGACGTGGGCCGCCGGGCGGCCACTGGCGGCACAGACCGCGCAGTGCGGCGTGGCGACCTTGCAGGAGGCGGCTTTGTGGCCCTCCTTGCCGCAGCGGTAGCAGGTGTCCGTCCTGTCTGTCGTGGACGGACACAGGGGCCTGGTGTGTCCGATGCCGAAGCACCGGAAACACCGCAGCGCCTGTTCCTCGAGTGCACGCACTGCACCCGAGCTGAACCCTACTTTCAGCCGTCCCTTCGCCAGGACGGCTTTGGCAGCGGCGATTGGGCACTCGAGGCGAATGGTGCCCATACCGCCGCGGCCGGGTCTTATGTCCCGGCCTTGGACCGCCGCGACGCCACAGCCCCCTATCGCTGCGACCGCCGCTACCACCTCCTCCTTGGTGACGGAATCATCGAGATCCGTCACCTCAATGGCCGCCAACTTGACCGGCCGAGCCACCTTGGCCGAATCCGCGATGACCTCTTGCAGCTTGGCTGCGAAGAGGTCCGCATGGGCACTCCCTTCTGCCCCCGGGAACTCGAAAATTCGAGCCCCGGCTTGGGTCCGTCGGCAGGAGACACTGCTGATCCCCAGTTGGGCGGGATCCGCATTTGCACGCGCCCGCACCAGAAGGGACGCGTACGTCTCCCCTCGCCCCGCAGCCTCCGCGGTGAGCGTCACTACGACGGCCGCGGTTTTTGGGGGGACTAGCTTCCCCTTTCCACTCGCTTTCCCTTTGCCCTTGGTAGCGGTGGGCGCGGTAGTGGCCGGGACGGCAGGGACGACCGTCGCCGACTTTTTGCCCTTGCCCTTCCCTTTGCGGCCCACAACCGTCCACTCGTTGACCGGTGTGGTCGCAGGGAGAAGGGCGTCTTCCGCCTGGGAGGAGGAGGACGGCCCTGGCTCGCGCTGCCGTTTATCCGCCGCAAGCGGCGGCCGGAGGCGTTTCTCCGGCAGGAGCCGGTCCTCAATTCCTGCTAAGCAGGACCTTGTGAAGGCCCTCTCCTCCATCACCACCTTGCGGATGATATCCTCAAGGTTGGAGGGGGGGCCCTCTGTCACGGGGCTCGTCCCGGCTTGCTGTGGTCGAGCCGTGGCTTCGGCCAGCTTCTTGTGAAGCTGGCTGACCTCCGACTGCAGGCGATCAACTTTCGCCTGCAGTTGCCGCGTTTCATCACTGGCCTTACGTCGAACCAGCTCCGCGACGACACCGCGCATGCTCGCGGCCCGGCACTTGAGGGCCTTTTGGAAGGTCCCCTTTAGGTGGGAGGACTTAGTGGCGACCTCGATGATCTCCTTTTCATCCTCCTCCGCCATTCCCTCCAACTCTGCGAGGGAGTGGTCCGCGTATACAACGCGGGGGGCGCCGTACCCGGACTTGGCCCGGGCGGCGTGCGCCCGCGTCTCGCTCGCCGCAACCCGCTCCTCCAGCTCTTGCTGGAGCTGCTCCCGTCGAGCCAGGTCCAACTGGCGTTGAGCGTCCGCGAGCCCAACGACATGGGTTTCCGCGACCACCGTCGGCTTCTTTGCCTTCGGCTTCGCCCCACTCGAGTGCGAGGAGCTCCCGGACCCACCGCGCACACGCTTTCGTCGGCGCGAGTCGTCTGTGTCCGACACTCGGACAAGCGAATCGTCAGACGACTCGTCCGCCTCACCAAAGAAGCTAGCCGCAGACGGCGCGCGGCTAGCCTCAGACGCCGCAGCGTCGGAGTGGCCCTGAGAAGGGCCTTTGGGTTGGCCCTTAGAAGGGCCTTTGGGTTGGCCCTGAGAAGGGCCTTTTTGTTTTAAAAAGCGCCCGGAGGCGTCACGCGCAAGGTCTTTCGACATAATAAAAACAAATCAATCAAAGCTGAGCAAGGCAAGAGAATAAAATAAGAGCTTTGAAGTCACAGTGAACTTTGGCCAACCCAGTCTGCCACTCCGTTACGGTGGTCAGAACTGGGCAGTTTCCAGGGGACGCGACGTGGACGCAAACACTGTGGGGGGTCCCCCAACCTAACCTAACCTAACCTTTTTTTTTTTTTTTTTTTTTTTTTTTTTTTTTTGCGCTGGGAAAAAATGCATTACGCATACCCTCCAATCGGAGGGGTATGTGGGACTCCCCGGTCTGACCCGGTATACCCACTAAAAATACCCAGCGGCATTCCCGCTTCGTCTGAGTGGCGGGGACTGGGAATCTTGGCACAGCCATCACTTCCAGTCCTCCGCCGACGATTGCCCTCAGGCCGGGCCCTCACGCGGGCCCGGGAATGACTTACGAAGGTGGTGGCGGGAGCAAAGTCCCGTCGCCACCAAGAGGACGGCGCCTTCTGCGGCCTCTTCGTCTGCGGAGCGGCGCCGCGAGAGGATCGTCCTCGCGCACGCGCTCCGCCTCCTCCTTTTGCGAGATTACGTCCTCGCAAAAGGAGGCAACCGCCGTCCAGGCCTCCTCGCTCCCCAGCATGGCCTCGACCACAGCGGGAAGCGAGAGGTCCTGCCCAACAACCGCAGTCAGACCGCGGCGCAGTTCGGACCAAGCCGGGCACACCTCCAGGGTATGCTGCGCCGTGTCCTCCGCTGCGCCGCAGTCGTGGCACGCCGGGGTTTCCTCCCTACCGATCCGATGCAGGTGCGATCCGAAACAGCCGTGGCCGGATAACACCTGCACCAGACGGAACGAGAGGAAACCGTGGGACCGCTCGAGCCAGCTCTGCAAAACCGGACCGAGCGCGTCCAACGTCCGGCGGCCAAAGGCGGCGGCGGCGAGGTCCTCCGTCCAGTGGAGGACGATGGCGTCCTTCGCCTCCCGCCGCACTGCCTCCCGCTCTTCGGCGGCGGGGCGCTCCCCGAGCGCCTTCCGGCGCGCCGTCCACTCATATACTCTGGCCAGCACCCAAGCCTCCAACTCCCAAGGAGGAGTGCCGGCCAGAGCGCACGCCGCCGAGAAGCCCACTGAGCGGTAGGCCCTCGCCACCCGCTGTGCAATGGCCCTTTGGGGCCTGCGGATGGCGGTCGCATTCTCCCTCCTGTGGAGGGAGTCCGCCCAGATGGGTGCCCCGTACAGGGCCATACTGCGGAGGATGCCGGCATACAGGCGCCGGCATTTCGCCTTGGGCCCCCCAAGGTTGGGGAGGAGCCACGAGAGGGCGTCCGCGGCTTTCAGGAGGCGCGTCGACAGCCCGCTGAAATGCGGGCCGAAGCGCCACCTCTCGTCCAGCACCAGGCCCAGATACTTCATCTGGGGCTGGACACCTATACGGACGCCCTCCACGACAATGTGGGCATCGGGAGGAGGGCGACGCTGCCGGGGGCCGCGGAAGAACACGGCCTCCGTCTTGTGCAGCGCCACCTCCAATCCCAGGCGGCGGATCCTCTCTGCAACCAAGGATCCGCCAGCCGAGGCCAGACAGGCCGCCTCCCCAAAGTTCCTCCCCCGGGCAGTGAGAAGAGTGTCATCCGCGTAGCAGATGACACTCGTGCCCTGGAGGAGGGCCCCCCGCAGAAGCCAGTTGAACCCGATGTTCCACAGGGGAGGGCCCAGCACCGAACCCTGCGGAACACCGGACTCTGCGCCGTACCGCCGCACAGTGGCCGTCTTATCAACGAGGAGGACCTCTCGGTCCTCCAGGTAGCTCGCCAGGAGGGCCCGCAGGTATTGGGGCACTCCGTGATACCGCAGCGCCTCCAATATCGTCGAGTGGGGGACGGAGTTGAAGGCGTTGGAGATGTCGAATGACACCGCCAACACTCCGTCCCCCGCCTCCACTGCCTCCTTCACCTGGCCCTTGAGTAGGGCCAGCGCGTCGATCGTCGAACGCCCTCGGCGGAAACCGAACTGGGCGTCCGACAGATCCGGCCCTACCCCCCGCAAATGGCTATTCAGCCGGGAGGCGACAATCCCCTCGAACATTTTACCGACCTCATCGAGCAGAACGATGGGCCGGTATGCCGAGGGGGAGTCCACCGGGCGTCCCTCCTTACGGAGGAGGCATAGCTGCCCCTCCCTCCACAGCTTCGGGAACCTCCCAGCCGTAAAGCACGCGCTGAAGAGGTCCCGAAACCTGTCCTCCATTTGGGAGGCAGCGATAGCCACCACCCGTGCGGGGACGCCGTCTGGTCCGGGGGCCGTCTTCTTCCTGCGGAGGCTGAGGACCCCCGCCTCGAACTCCGCCGCCGTCACCGGGGGGACCTCCTCCTCCGGCAGGGCCGCCCCCTGCGGGGGATCCATGGGTGGTGGGGTGAAGTCGGTCCTGCGCGGAAACAGGGACCGGACCACCCCGTCCAGCAACGCTGGCTCGAGGGTCTCCGACAGGGGGGGACCACAGAGGCGGAGCTGGTTCCGCGCCGCCCTGTATGGCCTTCCGAAGGGGTCCCTATCGAGACCCTCCAGCATCTCGGCCCTCGCCGAGTCCTTGGCGGCGCCCATTGCGGACTTGAAGACCGTCGTCGCCTCCCGATAAGAGGCGTATAGACGGTCCTCTTCCGCCAGGTTTCGGGCGCTGCGCCGTCGGCTCCGCGCATAGGCCCTTCTGGACGCCACGCAGGCGGCCCGGAGCCCCGCCAGCTCCTCCGACCACCAATAGACGGCACGACGGGGAGGCGGACGGCGAGACCGGGGCATGCTGGAGTTGCACACCTCGGTCAGGGACTCCCTCAGCCGAACCGCTGCGGCGTCCACGTCCCGGACCTCGCCAGGGGGCGACAGCCAGTCCTGGAGAAAGGCAGCCTCCTTGGCTGCCTCACGGTCCAGGCGGGTGAGAGCCCACCGCGGGAAGGGGGACTGCCCAGTGCGGGCCAACGCCCCTCCCCGGGCGGATATGTCGAACCGCACATATCGGTGGTCCGACAATGTCTCCACCATCTCAACCCGCCAGTTGACGACGCGGGCGGCTAGCGCGGGGGTGGCAAACGACACATCCACCACCGACCCACCCTGTTGCCGCACACACGTGTGGACCGCCCCCCTGTTGAGGAGGGACACACCGCATGAGGCCGCCCAAAACTCGACGGCGCGCCCCCGGACGTTGCAGCCGGCGGCCGGATTGCCCCAGGCCACCGACTTGGCGTTGAGGTCGCCCAGCACCACGGCCTGTCGTGGCGCCGCCCTCCCTACGACTGCGGTGAGGACTTCGAGGAAATCCTCAAAGTCCGAGAGAGGGCGGTTTGGGGAGAAATAGACTCCCACCACCACTATGTCTCCCCACGCGGCGGCCACGTATCCCGGTCCCCTCTCTAAGAGCGAGAGGGGAGGGGAGTCCGTGGAGGGCCGCGACAACAGTGCCACGAGGCCGTCCCGGTCGCCCAGCCAACGACCAGGGACCGAGTAAGGCTCGGCGACCACCGCCAAGTCCACCAACCACTCAGTCATGATCTGCATCAGCAGATCCTGGGCTGCTTTGCAGTGGTTGGCGTTCGTCTGAAGGATGCGATGTTCGACTCTATCCATCAGTCGGACATCGCACCCCCCTCCACAGCCGCCGCAGGAGCGACGGCGCTAGCGGCAGTAGCAGGCCCGGTCGGCGCCTGCGCTTTGCCCCGCTTAGGGGGAGGATTGCAGTTCCTCCCCTTCATGACGTGGGCCGCCGGGCGGCCACTGGCGGCGCAGACCGCGCAGTGTGGCGTGGCGACCTTACAGGAGGCGGCTTTGTGGCCCTCCTTGCCGCAGCGGTAGCAGGTGTCCGTCCTGTCTGCCGTGGACGGACACAGGGGCCTGGTGTGTCCGATGCCGAAGCACCGGAAACACCGCAGCGCCTGCTCCTCGAGTGCCCGTACCGCACCCGAGCTGAACCCTACCTTTAGCCGTCCCTTCGCAAGGACGGCTTTGGCAGCGGCGATTGGGCACTCGAGGCGAATGGTGCCCATTCCGCCGCGGCCGGGTCTTATGTCCCGGCCTTGGACCGCCGCGACGCCGCAGCCCCCTATCGCTGCGACCGCCGCCACCACCTCCTCCTTGGTGACGGAATCGTCAAGATCCGTCACCTCAATGGCCGCCAACTTGACCGGCCGGGCCACCTTTGCCGAGTCTGCGATGACCTCTTTCAGCTTTGATGCGAAGAGATCCGCATGGGCACTACCCTCCGCCCCCGGGAACTCAAAAATTCGAGCCCCGGCTTGGGTCCGTCGGCAGGAGACACTGTTGATCCCCAGTTGGGCGGGATCGGCATTAGCACGCGCCCGCACCAGGAGGGACGCGTACGTCTCCCCTCGCCCCGCAGCCTCCGCGGTGAGCGTCACTACGACGGCTGCGGTTTTTGGGGGGACTAGCTTCCCCTTTACCCTCGCTTTCCCTTTGCCCCTGGGAGCGGTGGGCGCGGTAGTGGCCGGGACGGCAGGGACGACCGTCGCCGACTTCTTTCCCTTGCCCTTCCCCTTGCGGCCCACTACCGTCCACTCGTTGACCGGTGTGGTCGCAGGGAGAAGGACGTCTTCCGCCTGGGAGGAGGAGGACGGCCCTGGCTCGCACTGCCGTTTATCCGCCGCAAGCGGCGGTCGGAGGCGTTTCTCCGGCAGAAGCCGGTCCTCGATACCTGCTAAGCAGGACCTTGTGAAGGCCCTCTCCTCCATCACAACCTTGCGGATGATATCCTCAAGGTTGGAGGGGGGGCCCTCTGTCACGGGGCTCGTCCCGGCTTGCTGTGGCCGGGCCGTGGCTTCGGCCAGCTTCTTGTGAAGCTGGTTGACCTCCGACTGCAGGCGATCAACTTTCGCCTGCAGTTGCCGCGTTTCATCATTGGCCTTACGCCGAACCAGCTCCGCGATGACACCGCGCAGGCTCGCAGCCCGGCACTTGAGGGCCTTCTGGAAGGTCCCCTTTAGGTGGGAGGACTTAGTGGCGACCTCGATGATCTCCTTTTCATCCTCCTCCGCCATTCCCTCCAACTCTGCGAGGGAGTGGTCCGCGTATACAACGCGGGGGGCGCCGTACCCGGACTTGGCCCGGGCGGCGTGCGCCCGCGTCTCACTCGCCGCAACCCGCTCCTCAAGCTCTTGTTGGAGCTGCTCCCGCCTAGCCAGATCTAACTGGCGTTGAGCGTCCGCGAGCCCTACGGCATGGGTGTCTGCGGCCGCCGTCGGCTTCTTTGCCTTCGGCTTCGCCCTACCCGAGGCCGAGGAGCCCCCGGACCCACCACTCGTGCGGACCCGCTTCCGCGAACGAGAGTCGTCCGTGTCCGATGGTCGGACAATTGAGTCGTCCGAAGACTCGTCCGCCTCTCCGAAGAAGCTAGCCGCAGACGGCGCGCGGCTAGCCTCTGACGCAGCAGCGTCGGAGTGGCCCTGAGAAGGGCCTTTAGGTTGGCCCTTAGAAGGGCCTTTGGGTTGGCCCTGAGAAGGGCCTTTTTGTTTTAAAAAGCGCCCGGAGGCGTCACGCGCAGGGTCTTTCGACATTTTAAAATAAAATCAAATCCGCAGATCGCAGCTCGACAAGGCAAGATAATAAGAGCTTCGAAGCACAGTGTACTTTGGCCAACCCAGTCTGCCACTCCGTTACGGTGGTCAGAACTGGGCAGTTACCAGGGGACGCGACGTGGACGCAAACACTGTGGGGGGTCCCCCAACCTAACCTAACCTAACCTAACCTAACCTAACCTAACCTTTTTTTTTTTTTTTTTTTTTTTTTTTTTTTGCGCTGGGAAAAAATGCATTACGCATACCCTCCAATCGGAGGGGTATGTGGGACTCCCCGGTCTGACCCGGTATACCCACTAAAAATACCCAGCGGCATTCCCGCTTCGTCTGAGTGGCGGGGACTGGGAATCTTGGCACAGCCATCACTTCCAGTCCTCCGCCGACGATTGCCCTCAGGCCGGGCCCTCGCGCGGGCCCGGGAATGACTTACGAAGGTGGTGGCGGGAGCAGAGTCCCGTCGCCACCAAGAGGACGGCGCCTTCTGCGGCCTCTTCGTCTGCGGAGCGGCGCCGCGAGAGGATCGTCCTCGCGCACGCGCTCCGCCTCCTCCTTTTGCGAGATTACGTCCTCGCAAAAGGAGGCAACCGCCGTCCAGGCCTCCTCGCTCCCCAGCATGGCCTCGACCACAGCGGGAAGCGAGAGGTCCTGCCCAACAACCGCAGTTAGACTGCGGCGCAGTTCGGACCAAGCCGGGCACACCTCAAGGGTGTGTTGCGCCGTGTCCTCCGCTGCACCGCAGTCGTGGCACGCCGGGGTTTCCTCCCTACCGATCCGATGCAGGTGCGATCCGAAACAGCCGTGGCCGGATAACACCTGCACCAGACGGAACGAGAGGAAACCGTGGGACCGCTCGAGCCAGCTCTGCAGAACCGGACCGAGCGCGTCCAACGTCCGGCGGCCAAAGGCGGCGGCGGCGAGGTCCTCCGTCCAATGGAGGACGATGGCTTCCTTCGCCTCCCGCCGCACGGCCTCCCGCTCTTCGGCGGCGGGGCGCTCCCCGAGCGCCTTCCGGCGCGCCGTCCACTCATAGACTCTGGCCAGCACCCAAGCCTCCAACTCCCAAGGAGGGGTGCCGGCCAGAGCGCACGCCGCCGAAAAGCCCACTGAGCGGTAGGCCCTCGCCACCCGCTGTGCAATGGCCCTTTGGGGCCTGCGGATGGCGGTCGCGTTCTCCCTCCTGTGGAGAGAGTCCGCCCAGATGGGTGCCCCGTACAGGGCCATGCTGCGGAGGATGCCGGCATACAGGCGCCGGCATTTCGCCTTGGGCCCCCCAAGGTTGGGGAGGAGCCACGAGAGGGCGTCCGCGGCTTTCAAGAGGCGCGTCGACAGCCCGCTGAAATGCGGGCCGAAGCGCCACCTCTCGTCCAGCACCAGGCCCAGGTACTTCATCTGGGGCTGGACTCCTATTCGGACGCCCTCCACGACGATGTGGGCATCGGGAGGAGGGCGAAACCTAACCTAACCTAACCTAACCTAACCTAACCTAACCTAACCTAACCTAACCTAACCTAACCTAACCTTTTTTTTTTTTTTTTTTTTTTTTTTTTTTTTTTTTTTTTTTTTTTGCGCTGGGAAAAAATGCATTACGCATACCCTCCGATCGGAGGGGTATGTGGGACTCCCCGGTCTGACCCGGTATACCCACTAAAAATACCCAGCGGCATTCCCGCTTCGTCTGAGTGGCGGGGACTGGGAATCTTGGCGCAGCCATCACTTCCAGTCCTCCGCCGACGATTGCCCTCAGGCCGGGCCCTCGCGCGGGCCCGGGAATGACTTACGAAGGTGGTGGCGGGAGCAAAGTCCCGTCGCCACCAAGAGGACGGTGCCTTCTGCGGCCTCTTCGTCTGCGGAGCGGCGCCGCGAGAGGATCGTCCTCCCGCACGCGCTCCGCCTCCTCCTTTTGCGAGATGACGTCCTCGCAAAAGGAGGCAACCGCCGTCCAGGCCTCCTCGCTCCCCAGCATGGCCTCGACCACTGCGGGAAGCGAGAGGTCCTGCCCAATAACCGCAGTTAGACCGCGGCGCGGTTCGGACCAAGCCGGGCACACCTCGAGGGTGTGCTGCGCCGTGTCCTCCGCCGCGCCGCAGTCGTGGCACGCCGGGGTTTCCTCCCTACCGATCCGATGCAGGTGCGATCCGAAACAGCCGTGGCCGGATAACACCTGCACCAGACGGAACGAGAGGAAACCGTGGGAACGCTCGAGCCAGCTCTGCAGAACCGGACCGAGCGCGTCCAACGTCCGGCGGCCAAAGGCGGCGGCGGCGAGGTCCTCCGTCCAATGGAGGACGATGGCGTCCTTCGCCTCCCGCCGCACTGCCTCCCGCTCTTCGGCGGCGGGGCGCTCCCCGAGCGCCTTCCGGCGCGCCGTCCACTCATATACTCTGGCCAGCACCCAAGCCTCCAACTCCCAAGGAGGAGTGCCGGCCAGAGCGCACCTAACCTAACCTAACCTAACCAGTTGCACTCGGTCTCTCGAGCTGGAAGCAGCAAAACTCCACGCGCTCCGCACAAAAAATTGCCTAAAAATAGGTTTTCCTGCGCGTATATACAAGTGTATAGTGTCGTTGGGTGCGGAAAATTGCGCCCCATAAAGTGCCGTGTTCAAATTGACCAAACATAAAGTGCCTGAAAAGTTACAAGTGAAAATCCTCGTTTTTAGAGGTTAAGTGAAGTTCACCAAAACTAAAAACGCAAACGCTGCTCAAACTAAATCGACGACCCCCTATTTTTATTTGGGAATCTCCTCGGCATCGTGGTCCCCGATCATCTGGGCCACCGGAAATCACCGTGACACCACGGATCACGGAGATATTCAGGATTTTGTGAAAACCACGTGTCCTGAAAAAGCGGAAGGAGTGGAGTCAGCGGCGTGAAAATCGGCACCGAAGCGGACCTACATAATAAAAGGCGAGTGCAACTAAAATCAAAATTTTTGCACAACTAGATAATTTATTATAAGACTTCAAAACTACCAACTTTCGACCTTCGTAACTCTGAACGCAGAACTCACTTCGAAAATCTGCAACTGCTATCTGGTGCGCGCTTCAGAGAAGAACCTTAGTTTTAAAAATTAGAATTTTTATGTAACCCACTTTTGCACAGTAATTAAAAAACCTAAAAAACCACTTAAACCTAAAAAACTGTTATAAAAAACTGTCAAAAAATTTCAATTATTATATTGTTTGGTAGAGTCTTAATTATAGTTAATTTACATATTTTTTCAAAATTTTCGGACAAGTAGTAGTAAAGTTATAGAATTTTATATGTTTTTTGTTAATATTTCCATAAATATAGGTAAAATCAAATTTTTTATTTTATATATGTGTTAAAATAGCCCATCCGGTTCCATATAAGCCGAAACTCGGCCCAGATACTGCTAGAGTTGCCGGATTTGTCAAAAGTCGGCCATTTTATTTTTGTGGGATAACTTTTAAATTGTAAATATCTCCCGAACCGCTCAACATACGGCGACGCGGTTTCGACTATAGGATAGTGCGTCCTCCAAATATTACAACCTGACAAGTTTCAGGCGTTTTCAGGCTCGGAACTTTTTCAGGCCTGAAAATCACCTCTAGGGATAGAGGAGGTGGAGCCGGACTGTACGCTAAAAACCCGGACTCGGTACGCCTCCTGGTTGCCGAGATATCATAGGTTTTATTCACCATTTGACAGCTCGGCGGCCATCTTGGAAAAGTTGAAAGCGCCATAACTCCTGAACCCGTGGGGATATTTCGTTTCTGTTTTCAGAATATTACTCAGGGGCTTGAGAACTACCCCTCCTCCCGGTTTCAGGAGAATCGGGACTGAAAATTTCCAGATTCCTGAAACTGTTCCGAGCCGATAGCCGTGCTCGACCTGAGCCAAATAAGCCCAAACTCGGGCCTTCTGCGACGAACGAGACCGGAGATAGAGCAGGTCCAATTTCACCTTTGACAGCTGCAGCGGCCATCTTGATTTTCTTCACAGTGCCATATCTCCGGAACGGGACGTCGTAGAGGACCGGGGTTTCTTTTGTTGAGACGGGCTGGTCCCTGCGGACCTGGGAGAATAGGTTTCAGGCCTTTTTCATGAAAAAATTTTCACGGTGCTGAAAACCAGCGGAGCAGGTGGATCTCGCCGAGCACTCTCGGATAAGCCCAAGCACGGGGCATTTCGGCCCAGCCGTTTAGAAGTTACGGCTAATATCCCAATCTTGACCCACAATCCGTGGCTTATCCCAAAATTTTGACAAGCCGTAACTTCCGAACCCTTAGAGCTACAAGAACGTGCTTGGTGTCGTTTTGAAGGGCTCGGAGAGACCTATCAGTTGACGCTGTCAAAACAGCTCTACGTAGAGACAAATTTTCTTTTGGCTGCAAATCAGATACAGAGAGTCCTGGAACAAGTTTTCTTGGGAAGTCAGACTCCTGAGATTGTATAACAGCTTTAGCTTTGAATCCTGCTAAATAAACCTAGTAGAGACTGCCTCTACATAGAGACGAAATTTTTATATTTTTCTATTTTGCTATATTTTGTGTACTGCGACCCACGAAGGCATTATTGAGCCTAAAATTAGATTAAGACTTATATAAAAATTGACACCCTGTACCTCTCTTGAGGACAGGCCTAGTTTTAAGTACCTAATTTAAATTTTTATTTGAATCTAAGATTAATTATTCAGACACTTAAAATTGTTTTTGTTTAATTTACACATTTTGACCTTTATTATAATTGTATTATTTTAGCTGTATTCCCCCCTTTACAGGGACACAGAATTTTTCTTAACTCTATTGACGATTGTATTATGTATTATATTTTAAGTTATTGAATTAATGACCGTATTTTCAAATTGATTGTACATTATCGCGATTCCTGTGTCCCCCTTTTACAGGGACCCAGAAGGCCCAGTGTAAATGTTACTCTCCTTTTCGAGAGCGGATAAAATTAGGAAACCCTCCCTCTACAAGGGCCCGTCTGTCATGGCCCAAATGGAGACCCCCGACCCACATGACGCCATCTATGAGCATCGGTCGACGGGGGAGTCCATGGGGGAGAAGTGTCTGTCCCCGTTGACTCGAGACGAAGTCAAGAAAAGAATATCCTTCGAGGACGCCACTCCTCGCGAGTTCATCGAGGTTTTCACCACACCAAAGGGGCGCCCGCCTCCTGTGGCCGCCACCGGACTGCTTGAGGGGACTGTGGCCGAGCGTCGCAGTCGTCTTGAGGAGGCGAGAGATTGCCTACAGAAGGCGAAGCACAACCTGGGCAACTCTCGCAACCTCAAGACTAACATAAAGAATGCGGTGCTGGAGGCTCTAGAGCGGCTCTTCGAGCTGGTCGAGGACGCGGAGCTCGAGCGGGCCCCTGACGCGCCCGTGACTGTACCAGAGCCGGCGACCGTCGCGTCCACCGCTGTCCATAGTCCTCTGCCCGTCTCCAGCGAGATTCTTGCTGGCCAGGCTGAGCTCCTGAACACCCTCAAGGAGCACATCTCGGAGTTGAAAGACCACTCCGAGAAGATGGATAAACTCCGAGACAGTCTGGCCAGCGTGGAAAGTGCGGAGGGGACAACCTATGCGAGTGTTGCGTCAACGACTAATCGCCAGACCGGGACTCAGGCCCTGGAGCGGAAAACGCTGCACTCCGTGGTTGTTTCCTCCACACGGGAGATTGATACAGGGGACGAGATCCTGGAAAGGGTCAGGAGGGCGGTGGATGCGAAGGATGGCTGGGTTCGCGTAGAAAAAGTAAGAAAGGCAAAGGACCGCAAAGTCATCATGGGATGCGCGACTGAGGAGGAGAGGAAGAAAGTCAGGGACCGACTGCGGACGGCTGGAGAGAACCTCGTCATCGAGGACGTGAAGAATAGGGACCCGCTTCTGATTCTGAGGGACGTGCTCTCAGTGCACAGTGACGAGGAAGTGCTCGCAGCCCTCAGAAATCAGAATCCGGAAATCTTCCGCGGCCTCGAGGACGGGGAAGGGAGAATGAGTGTGAAGTATAGGAAGAAGGTGCGCAACCCGCATGTTAACAGCATTGTGCTGACTGTGTCCCCCATTATATGGAGGAGGGCACTCGAAGGAGGCAAGCTCCGGATTGATCTGCAGAGAGTGCGCGTTGAAGATCAAACGCCTCTGGTGCAGTGCACCCGCTGCCTAGCATTCGGTCACGGCAAGCGATTTTGCACCGAGCCAGCCGACCTCTGCAGCCACTGCGGCGGTCCACACCTTAGGTTGGACTGCCCAGTCAAGCAGAACGACGGGGCAGCGGCATGCGTCAACTGTACTAGAGCCAAATTGGGGGAGCATCAGCACAATGCTTTTAGCGACGTCTGCCCGATCCGTAGGAAGTGGGACGCATTCGCGAGGGAAGCAATAGCCTATTGCTAAAGTCTCCGTTGCGCCCACTTCCTGTGTTACAGCGAAAACAGGTTCGACGCAACAAGATCGCAAACGCATTGAGCGAACCACTAGGGTTGGCTCAATGAGGGGTGGAAACTGGAGCCACTTTCTTATGAAAGTGGCTGGAGTTGCGCAAGACCATGAGTCAACACTAGTGGCATCGCCGAGCTGCGTCGAACCTGGCACGAGGTACCGATGACCTTGCTTAGTAATATCTTGCCATATAATAAGTATATAGTCACCATATTACACAAGC
This sequence comes from Agrotis puta, assembly GCA_943136025.2. Lineage (NCBI taxonomy): Eukaryota > Metazoa > Arthropoda > Insecta > Lepidoptera > Noctuidae > Agrotis > Agrotis puta. Next base: position 18,066,847 of record OW964179.2, on the reverse strand, counting down.
AAAGAAGCAAGAGAGCATTTGCAGTGCTTCAGTAACGCTAAGCAGGGAAAAGCTGCTGCATGCGGGAAAGTTAAAGTTAAAAAAATAAAATTAGTAAAAATAAAATAGATAATATGCGAAAATTAAATAAGTAAAGTAAAAAAGTATGATATCAGAAGAGCACCAAATTTAGAATATATAAATAAATAAAGAAAGTTAGATTCATGCGTACCACCAGTAAACATAAAACAAGGTAAAGTAGGGTATTTAAAACCAAAGAAAACAATGAAGCAAGTAAAAGACAGCACTCAAAGCGGTCTCCCCGGTCGCCCGCAGACGCTAATAAACAAAAGCGATAAGGTCTCTGACTTCGTTAGAGGTACACGGGCGGGGCAGGAGTGGGTTTTAGCGGGTTCAAGTCCCGCACTACCTCGACTGTCTCATAATTTCCGTGAGATAGTCGAGGTGTCCGAAGGGATTTCCCACTCCTGCCTACTAAAAAAAAAAAAAAAAAAAAAAAAAAAAAAAAAAAAAAAAAAAAAAAAAAAAAACCTAACCTAACCTAACCTAACCTAACCTAACCTTTTTTTTTTTTTTTTTTTTTTTTTTGCGCTGGGAAAAAATGCATTACGCATACCCTCCAATCGGAGGGGTATGTGGGACTCCCCGGTCTGACCCGGTATACCCACTAAAAATACCCAGCGGCATTCCCGCTTCGTCTGAGTGGCGGGGACTGGGAATCTTGGCACAGCCATCACTTCCAGTCCTCCGCCGACGATTGCCCTCAGGCCGGGCCCTCACGCGGGCCCGGGAATGACTTACGAAGGTGGTGGCGGGAGCAAAGTCCCGTCGCCACCAAGAGGACGGCGCCTTCTGCGGCCTCTTCGTCTGCGGAGCGGCGCCGCGAGAGGATCGTCCTCGCGCACGCGCTCCGCCTCCTCCTTTTGCGAGATTACGTCCTCGCAAAAGGAGGCAACCGCCGTCCAGGCCTCCTCGCTCCCCAGCATGGCCTCGACCACAGCGGGAAGCGAGAGGTCCTGCCCAACAACCGCAGACAGACCGCGGCGCAGTTCGGACCAAGCCGGGCACACCTCCAGGGTATGCTGCGCCGTGTCCTCCGCTGCGCCGCAGTCGTGGCACGCCGGGGTTTCCTCCCTACCGATCCGATGCAGGTGCGATCCGAAACAGCCGTGGCCGGATAACACCTGCACCAGACGGAACGAGAGGAAACCGTGGGACCGCTCGAGCCAGCTCTGCAAAACCGGACCGAGCGCGTCCAACGTCCGGCGGCCAAAGGCGGCGGCGGCGAGGTCCTCCGTCCAGTGGAGGACGATGGCGTCCTTCGCCTCCCGCCGCACTGCCTCCCGCTCTTCGGCGGCGGGGCGCTCCCCGAGCGCCTTCCGGCGCGCCGTCCACTCATATACTCTGGCCAGCACCCAAGCCTCCAACTCCCAAGGAGGAGTGCCGGCCAGAGCGCACGCCGCCGAGAAGCCCACTGAGCGGTAGGCCCTCGCCACCCGCTGTGCAATGGCCCTTTGGGGCCTGCGGATGGCGGTCGCATTCTCCCTCCTGTGGAGGGAGTCCGCCCAGATGGGTGCCCCGTACAGGGCCATACTGCGGAGGATGCCGGCATACAGGCGCCGGCATTTCGCCTTGGGCCCCCCAAGGTTGGGGAGGAGCCACGAGAGGGCGTCCGCGGCTTTCAGGAGGCGCGTCGACAGCCCGCTGAAATGCGGGCCGAAGCGCCACCTCTCGTCCAGCACCAGGCCCAGATACTTCATCTGGGGCTGGACACCTATACGGACGCCCTCCACGACAATGTGGGCATCGGGAGGAGGGCGACGCTGCCGGGGGCCGCGGAAGAACACGGCCTCCGTCTTGTGCAGCGCCACCTCCAATCCCAGGCGGCGGATCCTCTCTGCAACCAAGGATCCGCCAGAACCTAACCTAACCTAACCTAACCTAACCTAACCTAACCTAACCTAACCTAACCTAACCTAACCTAACCTAACCTAACCTAACCTAACCTAACCGGTCTCTCGAGCTGGAAGCAGCAAAAACTCCACGCGCTCCGCACAAAAAATTACCTAAAAATAGGTTTTTGTTAAGTTATCGCGACGTGTGAAGTGTCATTGGAAGCGGAAAATCAAGCCGCATAAAGTGCCACCCCAAATCTGTGCCAGTGTTCAGTGTACAACCCGCTAATCCTGAAAAACCTCTCATTTAGAGGTTAAGTGTACTTCGGGAAACCTTCAAACTCGAACGCTGCGCAAACAAGATCGACGACCCCCCACTTTTTCTTCGCATCGCGGTGGATCGTCTGGTCCCCTATCATCTGGACCACTTCTGGACATCAGGACGCATCGTTTCAGCGAGATATCCTGAAAAAACACAAAACCACGTGCTCTGAAAAAGTCGAAGGAGAGGAGTTACGAGCACGAAATTCGGCACCAGCAAAGACAACTATTAATTAAGGCGAGTGCAACTTACTTTTGAATTTTATCCCTACCTGGAGAATTTATATAGCAATTTAAAGATTGCAAAATTGACCCCATTTATCTTCGGAACGGAGAGCAACTTTGACAATCTGCAACTGCAGCCTGCTGCGCGCTCATTAGAAGACCCTAAGTTTTAATTTTTAGAATTTTTAGATTAGCCATTTTGGAATTATAATTAAAAAACCGTAAATAACACATTTTTGGATTTTTGTATATTAGAATATTGCCTAAAAAATTTCAACTTAATTTTATCTTAAAGAAACACACTTTTCAATTATTTTAAAATTTTTTTCAAAATTTTTCTCCAATTAGCCTCAAAGTTATCGATTTTTATGTGATTTTTGTGTATAATTCTGTATAAATAGGAAAAATTGTATTTTTTATGTTATCATAGTGTTTACATAGCACACCCGGACCCATTTAAGCCGAAACACGGCCCAGATAACTCCAAAGTTGCAAGTTTCTGTTAAAGTCGGCCATTTTTAGTTGTAGGGATAATTGTTTATTTTATTAATATCTCTTGAACCGCTTATCGTATGATAACGCGGTTTTGACTATAGGTTAGAGCAACCTTTTTAGATTGTAGCTGTACGGCTTTCAGGCGTTTTCAGGCGCGAACCATTTTCAGGCCTGAAACTCATCCCTAGGGATAGAGCAAGTGAAGCCAGCCTGTGGACCCAAAACCCGGTCTCAATACGACCCCTGGGGGCCGAGATCACACGGGTTTTATCAGGCATCTGACAGCTCGGCGGCCATTTTGAAAAAATTGTTTTGGCTGCAGCTCCTGAACCCGTAGAGGTAATTCAAATCTGACTTCAGAACTTCAATTGGGAGCAAACCATCTATCCCTTTCCCTCGGTTTCAGGAGTTTCAGGACAGAAAATTTTCAGGATCCTGAAATTGGTTTGAGCCAAGAGCCGTGCTCGAGCTGAAGCAAATAAGCCCAAACTCGGGCCCTCTACGACACAAACTACCGGAGCTATCCCAGGTTGAACTTTGACTTTGACAGCTGCGGCGGCCATCTTGGCAAAATTAAAACACCCGTAGCTCCGGAACGGTGGGTCGTAGAGAGTTGGGGTTTTCTTTGAGGCATTAAGCCTGACGCCGGCAACCTCTTGAAATCAGTTTCAGGACTTTTCAGGATAAAAAATTTTTCAGGCCTGAAAATTATCCCATCGGGTGGAGCTCATCGAGCGCATCATTTTGAACCCAAGCGCGGGGCGATTCGGTCCGGGGGTTCAGAAGATACAGCAAATATCCCTTTTTTGGCGGTTAACTGGGAAAATATCCCAAAAATTAGATCAGCTGTATCTTGGGAACCCTTGGGACTAGTGGGGTCGTGTTTGGTGTCATTTTGGAGGGCTCGGGGAGGCCTACCAGTTGGTAACTATAAATCGGCTCTACATAGAGACGAAAAATTTTTCCCCTGAAATCGGTAGCCGGAAGTCCTGGAACGACTTAACTTGTGTATTATTTTATTTTTGTGTATAGTGTATTTTCTTAATTTACTTTTTTATTATTTTGTATAGGACATCCTGAGCTTCTATTGAAGCCAGGAAATTAGATAAAGACTTGTATAAATATTGACACCCTGTACCTCTCTTGAGGACAGGCCTAGTTTTAAGTACCTAATTTAAATTTTTATTTGAATCTAAGATTAATTATTCTATTTTATATTTTATTTATATCGAAACCCTGTGCCTCTATTGAGCTAACGCGAGAAGCGAAAAGATTGAACTTTACGTCAAAAAACAGTCACTTAAAATTGTTTTTATTTAATTTACACATTTTGACCTTTATTATAATTGTATTATTTTAGCTGTATTCCCCCCCTTTACAGGGACATAGAATTTTTCTTAACTTTATTGACGATTGTATTATGTATTAAATTTTAAGTTATTGAATTAATGACCGTATTTTCAAATTGATTGTACATTATCGCGATTCCTGCGTCCCCCTTTTACAGGGACCCAGAAGGCCCAGTGTAAATGCTACTCTCCTTTTCGAGAGCGGATAAAATTAGGAAACCCTCCCTCTACAAGGGTCCGTCTGTCATGGCCCAAATCGAGACCCCCGACCCACATGACGCCATCTATGAACATCGGTCGACGGGGGAGTCCATGGGGGAGAAGTGTCTGTCCCCGTTGACTCGAGATGAAGTCAAGAAGAGAATATCCTTCGAGGACGCCACTCCTCGTGAGTTCATCGAGGTTTTCACCACACCAAAGGGGCGCCCGCCTCCTGTGGCCGCCACCGGACTGCTTGAGGGGACTGGGGCCGAGCGTCGCAGTCGTCTTGAGGAGGCGAGAGATTGCCTACAGAAGGCGAAGCACAACCTGGGCAACTCTCGCAACCTCAAGACTAACATAAAGAATGCAGTGCTGGAGGCTCTAGAGCGGCTCTTCGAGCTGGTCGAGGACGCGGAGCTCGAGCGGGCGCCTGACGCGCCCGTGACTGTACCAGAGCCGGCGACCGTCGCGTCCACCGCTGTCCATAGTCCTCTGCCCGTCTCCAGCGAGATTCTTGATGGCCAGGCTGAGCTCCTGAACACCCTCAAGGAGCACATCTCGGAGTTGAAAGTCCACTCCGAGAAGATGGATAAACTCCGGGACAGTCTGGCCAGCGTGGAAAGTGTGGAGGGGACAACCTACGCGAGTGTTGCGTCAATGACTAATCGCCATACCGGGACTCAGGCCCTGGAGCGAAAGACGCTGCACTCCGTGGTTGTTTCCTCCACACGGGAGATCGATACAGGGGACGAGATCCTGGAAAGGGTCAGGAGGGCGGTGGAGGCGAAGGATGGCTGGGTTCGTATAGAAAAGGTAAGAAAGGCAAAGGACCGAAAAATCATCATGGGATGCGCGACGGAAGAGGAGAGGAGAAAAGTCAGAGATCGACTGCGGACGGCCGGAGAGAACCTCGTCATCGAGGACGTGAAGAATAGGGACCCGCTTCTGATTCTGAGGGATGTGCTCTCAGTGCACAGTGACGAGGAAGTCCTCGCAGCCCTCAGGAATCAGAATCGGGAAATCTTCCGCGGCCTCGAGGACGGGGAAGGGAGAATGAGTGTGAAGTATAGGAAGAAGGTACGCAACCCGCATGTTAACAGCATTGTGCTGACTGTGTCCCCCATTATATGGAGGAGGGCACTCGAAGGAGGCAAGCTCCGGATTGATCTGCAGAGAGTGCGCGTTGAAGATCAAACGCCTCTGGTGCAGTGCACCCGCTGCCTAGCATTCGGTCACGGCAAGCGATTTTGCACCGAGCCAGCCGACCTCTGCAGCCACTGCGGCGGTCCACACCTTAGGTTGGACTGCCCAGTCAAGCAGAACGACGGGGCAGCGGCATGCGTCAACTGCACTAGAGCCAAATTGGGGGAGCATCAGCACAATGCTTTTAGCGACGTCTGCCCGATCCGTAGGAAGTGGGACGCATTCGCGAGGGAAGCAATAGCCTATTGCTAAAGTCTCCGTTGCGCCCACTTCCTGTGTTACAGCGAAAACAGATTCGATGCAACAAGATCGCAAACGCATTGAGCGAACCACTAGGGTTGGCTCAATGAGGGGTGGAAACTGGAGCCACTTTCTTATGAAAGTGGCTGGAGTTGCGCAAGACCATGAGCCAACACTAGTGGCATCGCCGAGCTGCGTCGAACCTGGCACGAGGTACCGATGACCTTGCTAAGTAATATCTTGCCATATAATAAGTATATAGTCACCATATTACACAAGCAAAGAAGCAAGAGAGCATTTGCAGTGCTTCAGTAACGCTAAGCAGGGAAAAGCTGCTGCATGCGGGAAAGCTAAAGTTAAAAATAAAATTAGTAAAAATAAAATAGATAATATGCGAAAATCAAATAAGTAAAGTAAAAAAGTATGATATCAGAAGAGCACCAAATTTAGAATATATAAATAAATAAAGAAAGTTAGATTCATGCGTACCACCAGTAAACATAAAACAAGGTAAAGTAGGGTATTTAAAACCAAAGAAAACAATGAAGCAAGTAAAAGACAGCACTCAAAGCGGTCTCCCCGGTCGCCCGCAGACGCTAATAAACAAAAGCGATAAGGTCTCTGACTTCGTTAGAGGTACACGGGCGGGGCAGGAGTGGGTTTTTAGCGGGTTCAAGTCCCGCACTACCTCGACTGTCTCATAATGTCCGTGAGATAGTCGAGGTGTCCGAAGGGATTTCCCACTCCTGCCTACTAAAAAAAAAAAAAAAAAAAAAAAAAAAAAAAAAAAAAAAAAAAAAACCTAACCTAACCTAACCTAACCTAACCTAACCTAACCTTTTTTTTTTTTTTTTTTTTTTTTTTTTTTTAACGTGTGGAAATCCTCATGGACTTCCTCCGCCTGGGGAGGGCGGAGGGGCATGTCAGACTCGACTGACTAAAACCACACGGTGTCCTCTACTGCCTTTAGCCGGGGGTGCGGGCCCACTTGCGCATTCACCGCTCCCCGGCAGGCCTTGACCCGACTACATCGCCGGGTCCCTCTCCTCGGTGCGGCCGTTCACCAACGGCCGCACCTCTCTTCGAGTGGCGACGAAGGACACGTCGCCGCCAACTCGGGCCTGTATCTGGTCGGGCGGCTGACTGCCCCAAGTCAGCCGCCCGCAGGCTACCTCTCATGGAGGACGCAGATCGGTTTGCGCCCTTCGGCGCCCGGTGCGTCTGCTACGGGAGCTGAGAGGGATGGAAATGCGCTCCCTTTCCCTCTCCGCCGTCTCCTTCGCGAGCATAACTTCCTCGCAGAAGGCGACGGCCCCTTCCCACGCACTCTCGCTTCCGACCATGGTCTCGACGACAGTCGGAAGCGAGAGATCGCTCCCGCCGATCGCCGCGATCAGATCACGGCGCTGCGATGCCCACGCTGAGCATTCCTCCAGCGTGTGCTGCGCCGTGTCTTCCGGGCAACCGTCGCAGTGGTGGCACACGGGCGTCTGCTCCCGACCTATGCGATGCAGATACTTCCCGAAGCAACCGTGTCCGGAAAGTATCTGCGTCAGTCGGAAGGTGAGAGCGCCGTGCCTCCTGCCGATCCACGCCTCCATGACGGGCCTTACCGCCGCAATAGCGGCGTGCCCCGCACTGGGTTGCGCAAGTCGCGCCTCCCACTCCGCCGCTAGAGATCGGCGAAGCTCAGACCGCCGCGTCTCCACTACGCTAGGCGGCGGCCTTTCGCCCCACTCCTGGGCCTCCCCGCGCCACCGATACATTGACGCGAGGAGTTTAGCCTCCAGATCCCAGGGCGGTGATCCGGCCAACAGGCAGGCCGCTTCGTGGGAGATCATGCAGTACCCCCTGATCACCCTGACGGCCATCGCTCGCTGCGGCCTTCGCAGCATTGCGACGTTGCGGGCCGACAGGGTGTCCGCCCACACGGGTGCTCCATACAGAGCCATAGACCGCACGATCCCCAAGTAGAGCCTCCGGCAAGATGACTCTGGCCCCCCCAAGTTAGGCAGCAGCCGTGTCAGAGCCGCCGCTGCACCCATCAGTTTAGGGGCCAGTTGCCGGAAGTGCGGCCCGAAGTCCCATCGGCTATCGAGGACGAGTCCTAAGTACTTCATCGTCGACTCGACGCCGATGCGGACGCCTCCCACCACTATGTTGGACCCCGAGGGTGGCGCGCGCCGGGCCCCGTGGAAACACAGAGCCTCGGATTTGTTGAGCGCCACCTCGAGGCCCAACCGCCGGATCCTTGCGACGACTTGCGCAACCCCCGCAGTCGCCAGTAGCGACGCGTCGCGGTACGTCCTCCCTCGCGCGGTCACCAACGTGTCGTCGGCGTAACAGACTACGCCGACGCCATGGAGGAGCGCACCGCGCAACACCCAGTCGTATCCGATGTTCCACAGGAGCGGCCCCAAGACCGACCCCTGTGGAACACCGCACGACGTTTCTCGCCGACCCCATCCTTCCTGACCCGGGTAGACGACTGACCTGCCAGCCAGGTAGGCCCCGACAGTGTGGCGGAGGTAGGTCGGCACCCCGTGGTAGCGGAGCGCCTCCCTGATGCAACTCCAGGGCAAGGTGTTGAAGGCGTTGGCGATGTCGAGCGACACCGCCAAGACGACCTCACCCCGTGCGACTGCTTCCTCCGCCAAGGCCCTTACGCGCATGATCGCGTCCACTGTAGAGCGCCCTTGACGGAAACCAAACTGGTTGTCCGCCAGATCCGGCCCCACGCCAGAGAGGTGCCGGACGAGGCGGTTTGCGATGACTCGCTCGAAGAGCTTGCCCACCTCGTCCAACAGCACAATGGGGCGGTAAGCGGACGGAGAGTCCGCAGGGCGCCCTGGCTTATGAAGCAGAACCAGCTTCCCCGTCTTCCATAGGCGTGGAAACTGGCCCCGCTGCAAACATGCGCTCAACAGCCCTCGCAGTCGGGGCCCGAGAGCCTTCGAGGCCAAGACCCATGCGCGGCCGGGTATGCCGTCGGGCCCTGGGGCGGTATTCTTGGCTTGAAGCCTCAAAACCGCCGCTCTCAATTCTGCCCGGGTCACTTCGGGCACGTCGTCGTCGCCGTCGTCGTCCCCGTTGGGCAACTCGGAGGGCGGAACCATGGGTGGCGGGGTATGCTCTGCCCTAGAGGGGAACAGAGCGCCAACTACGCTGCTCAATAGCTCTGGCCGGAGGCTCTGGGACAGCGGGGGGGCCCATGGACGGAGTTTGCCCCGTACCATTAAGTATGGGCGCCCCCATGGATCTCGGTCCAGAGTCTGCAGCTGCTCCTCTCGAGCCAGGACTTTGGCCCGCTTGATGGCAAGCTGTAGTGCCTTCCTCGCCGCCCTGTACCCCTCATACAGTTCCGCCTCTTCGGCCTCGTCTGCCGCATCCCTGACGCGGCTACGCCTCCTGCGGAGCCTGGCGCACCGGCGCCGAGCGGCAACACACGCAGCGCGCAGCCGCTCGATATCTTGCGACCACCAGTACACCTGGCGCCTAGCCGGTCGGGACAGAACCCTAGGCATAGCAGCGTCACAGACATGCGACATGGCTTTCCGGAACCACTCAGCCTCGCTGTCGATATCGTCAGGCCTGTCCGGTGCTGACACCCAGGCCTGGACTATCGAGGCTTCAACGAGTAGGTCCCGGTCCAGTTGCCGAAGCGCCCAACGCGGACCGACCCCGCCAGGGCCCTCTTGAACCGGGGTGGCAGAAGTCTGGGCAGAGACATCGAAACGGATGTACCGATGATCAGACAGAGTCTCCGCCTCCTCCACCACCCGCCAGTCCTGGACACGGCGCGCTAGTGCGGGGCTAGCGAACGTCAAGTCCACTATGGAACCGCCCCGCTGGCGCACGCACGTGTCCACGGAACCCCTATTTAGGAGCTGGAGGCCGGCCTCAATTGCCCACTCCTCCAGCACCTCTCCCCGCGCGTCTGTTGTCGGGGAACCCCAAGCCGTGGATTTGGCATTGAAGTCCCCAAGAACGAGCACGGGGTGAGGACGACTACGGGCGACGACGACGCCCAACTCCACCACGAATCTCTCAAAGTCGGCGAGAGGTCTGTTCGGGGAGAAATAAACCCCCACAACCACCATCTCCCCGAACAGTGCCGCCACGTGGCCCTGCCCAACGGCGAGAGCCTCCATCATCGGGGACCCATTCCCGGCTCTGGAGATCAGTGTCACCGAGCCGTTCGTGTCACTCGCCCAGTCAGCTCGCCCGGGCGGGACGAAGTACGGCTCGGCGACAACCGCGACACCTATCGACCACTGCGCCATGCTCTGGAGTAATAAATCCTGAGCCCGGGCGCAGTGGTTGATGTTCGCTTGGAGGAATCGCAGAGATGGGGCCATTACTGGGTGTCCATAGTCTGCGATTCCTCATTTTGTGACTGAGCCGGGACTACCGAAGTCTGGGCCCTCCCCTTCCTTTTGCCGTTGGGTGCGACGCATGGCTTTCGGCCCACCCGATGCCCTGCAGGCTTGCCCATCGCTGCACAAGCTAAGCAGTGGGGCGGGGCCGTGCAAGAGGCGACCATATGTCCGGGCTGACCGCATCCGAAGCACCGGTCACGGTAATTAGTGTCGGAGACGCACTGCGTTCCGACATGGCCGTCCGTCAAGCACCGGAAGCACGTCGTACCTCTTGCAGGCAACAGTTTTACCTGTGCCGATACCCACCCCACGAGAAGCCGGCGCCCGTCCGCCAGCTTCTGCGCCGCCGCCACAGGACAGCTCACAACCATTGAGCTCATCCCACGAAAGCCCGGGCGGATTTTGCCGGGCTTAATCTGGCTGGGCGGGCACTCTCCCGTCCTCGCCACAGCAGCCACGACCTCCTCCACTGAGACAGAGTCGTCCAAGCCTGCGATACGCAGGTCGGCGCACTTCGTAGGCCTGGACACCCGGAGCTCGCCTTCCTCGAATTGCGCCCTGATTTTTTCGGCCAAAGCGTCTGCCTTCGGGCCACTCGTGGCGCCGGACACCTCTAGAAGGCAAGCTCCGGTAGCAGTCCGCTTGCAGCGGAGGCCCGCTATGCCGAGGTCGCCGAGGCTTATTGAAGCCTTGGCCTTCGTCAGGACCGCAGCATAGGTCATGCCCCTCTCCTCCGCTCCAGGCTGCAAAGTAAGTACTACAGCCGTGGAGCGGGGGGCGCGGACCTTGGCCACCTTCTCCGCTTCCTTCTGTTTGGCCGCCTTCTTGGCCTTCTTCTTCGCCGCTTTTTTTGCCTTCTTCTTCGCTCCGACAGTCTCCCACTGGCTCTGCTGGGGAGCTGTCGGTGCCTCAGTTTCGGGAGCCCTGGGAGCCGAGGACGCTGTCTCGGCATTAGGGACAGGGACAGCTGCGGCTGCAGCCTTCGCCCTCTTGCCAGCCCCTTTGCCTTTTCGTCCGGCTACGCCAGGCTCTTTGGCAGCGGGTTCTGCCACCTCAGTTGGCCGAGTCGAGGTCGGCGCTGCAGCTTTGGCTGCGAAAGTAGCGGCCGCAGCCACCGCCCGCTTTGAAGGCCCGTCTGTGGCCAGGGGAGGGCGCAGCATTTGCCGCTCGAGGACGTCGAAGCGGGCTCGGTAGCTCTCGAGCTCGCTCCTGAGGAGCCGCACCACTTCCGACTCCTCCGGCTGCCTCACGTCCTCCTTTTTGCGCTCGGTCTGCAGCGCAGCGAGCTCCGCTCGGAACGCCTCGTGCTCTCTGCGGAGCCCGGCCAGCTGGGCCGACAGACGGGCGTTCTGCGCCTGTAATCGCGCGGTCTCCTCGGAAGAGGTGCGGGTCAGCAGCACCTCTGCGGTCTCCGAGATGGAGGCCGCCGCATCTTTTAGGGCTTTTTGGAAGGTGCCCTTCAAACCTTTTGACGATTTGGCGACCCTTTTAATGGCCGCCACGGCGTCCTGCATCCTACTGGCCAGTTCTCCGGCCAGCAGGTCCTCCGTCTCCCTCTCCGAGACCGCAGAGACTGCAGAGGCGGAGGAAGTCTCGGACAATCGCGTGATACGTCCGGACAATTTGCGGGCCAACTCGGCCACCTCCCTTTCGTCCGCCTCTGCCCTCTCCTGTTTGGCGGCAGCCTTCTTCGCCTCCGCCAGTTCGCGCCGTGCCTTGGACAGGCCAATGAATTGGCCTGTCGACGCTGGGCGTCCTCTTCCTCTTTTGGAGGACGAGGAGGCGAGTGCTTTCCTAGCAGTCGCTCCCTCGTCCGTCATGTCGTCGCTGGAGTCGTTGTCGTCTCCGGATCCTTCAGCCACTACTGGTGGGGCCCGTCGCTTGCGCCAAAATTTGGCTGAAGCGGCGGGCACCTCCTCCGCCAATGTAGATGCGGTGTCCGAGGTGGACATCTCGTCCACATTAGAGGGCAGCCTCTGGAGAACCACCACTGGTTCTCGAGAGCACCCCGGAGCACTCCTTGCTCCCGTCTCCTCCTTCTCCTTCTCCTCTCTTCCCTCCTTCTCAACATCGTTTGGTTTAAAAATTTCGGTATCCATATAGTACCCACGAGAATGGGGGAAATACAGAGTCCACCTGGGCAGAGACCCCTGTACCCAGGTAAGCCTTAAGCATTTATTACTCGCCAGGGGGTCGGCCGGTACCCTGGCGAGGGTAGCACTAGCGACTGATTGTTCATAAGAACACCCGTCAGCCATACATCTCCTCGCGGTGCTCCGCCGCTTGAGATTCGGGGTGACTTTTTATAGAGGTTTTCTACCTCGTGGCCCGGGCGGTTAAGCCGAGGCCCTCGGTCCCGATCAGGATCGGGATTACGAGATTTATGACGGCGACAAGGAAGGGCACAGTCCCTCCCGGTCTGCCCGGAGGCAGTGCAAGTGCACACCGGGCCCGTCCATGCTCCTCCACTGTGCCCTCTGCAAGACAGAGGAACACGCGGAACAACGCCCCCACCGGTCCAAATGGGACCCCTCCAGTGTCAGACTATTCGCCACGACAGTGAATTTCCCCGCTAAACAAGATGAAGAAATCTTCTTCCAGTTTCTCGGAGAACGTCACTGCCGCGCCCAGGATGCACCGTCCTGCCAGCTGCCGTTCCCTCCCGACGTATCAGAAGGGACAAGCAACCGACAGGCACACGAGGAGGTTTTCTGACCTAGCACCCCAACCTAACCTAACCTAACCTAACCTAACCTAACCTTTTTTTTTTTTTTTTTTTTTTTTTTTTTTTTTTTTTTTTTTTTTTTTTTTTTTTTTTTTTTGCGCTGGGAAAAAATGCATTACGCATACCCTCCAATCGGAGGGGTATGTGGGACTCCCCGGTCTGACCCGGTATACCCACTAAAAATACCCAGCGGCATTCCCGCTTCGTCTGAGTGGCGGGGACTGGGAATCTTGGCGCAGCCATCACTTCCAGTCCTCCGCCGACGATTGCCCTCAGGCCGGGCCCTCGCGCGGGCCCGGGAATGACTTACGAAGGTGGTGGCGGGAGCAAAGTCCCGTCGCCACCAAGAGGACGGTGCCTTCTGCGGCCTCTTCGTCTGCGGAGCGGCGCCGCGAGAGGATCGTCCTCCCGCACGCGCTCCGCCTCCTCCTTTTGCGAGATGACGTCCTCGCAAAAGGAGGCAACCGCCGTCCAGGCCTCCTCGCTCCCCAGCATGGCCTCGACCACTGCGGGAAGCGAGAGGTCCTGCCCAATAACCGCAGTTAGACCGCGGCGCGGTTCGGACCAAGCCGGGCACACCTCGAGGGTGTGCTGCGCCGTGTCCTCCGCCGCGCCGCAGTCGTGGCACGCCGGGGTTTCCTCCCTACCGATCCGATGCAGGTGCGATCCGAAACAGCCGTGGCCGGATAACACCTGCACCAGACGAAACGAGAGGAAACCGTGGGAACGCTCGAGCCAGCTCTGCAGAACCGGACCGAGCGCGTCCAACGTCCGGCGGCCAAAGGCGGCGGCGGCGAGGTCCTCCGTCCAATGGAGGACGATGGCGTCCTTCGCCTCCCGCCGCACTGCCTCCCGCTCTTCGGCGGCGGGGCGCTCCCCGAGCGCCTTCCGGCGCGCCGTCCACTCATATACTCTGGCCAGCACCCAAGCCTCCAACTCCCAAGGAGGAGTGCCGGCCAGAGCGCACGCCGCCGAAAAGCCCACCGAACGGTAGGCCCTCGCCACCCGCTGTGCAATGGCCCTTTGGGGCCTGCGGATGGCGGTCGCATTCTCCCTCCTGTGGAGGGAGTCCGCCCAGATGGGTGCCCCGTACAGGGCCATGCTGCGGAGGATGCCGGCATACAGGCGCCGGCATTTCGCCTTGGGCCCCCCAAGGTTGGGGAGGAGCCACGAGAGGGCGTCCGCGGCTTTTAAGAGGCGCGTCGACAGCCCGCTGAAGTGCGGGCCGAAGCGCCACCTCTCGTCCAGCACCAGGCCCAGATACTTCATCTGGGGCTGGACTCCTATACGGACGCCCTCCACGACTATGTGGGCATCGGGAGGAGGGCGACGCTGCCGGGGGCCGCGAAAGAACACGGCCTCCGTCTTGTGCAGCGCCACCTCCAATCCCAGGCGGCGGATCCTCTCTGCAACCAAGGATCCGCCAGCCGAGGCCAGACAGGCCGCCTCCCCAAAGTTCCTCCCCCGGGCAGTGAGAAGAGTGTCATCCGCGTAGCAGATGACACTCGTGCCCTGGAGGAGGGCCCCCCGCAGAAGCCAGTTGAACCCGATGTTCCACAGGGGAGGGCCCAGCACCGAACCCTGCGGAACACCGGACTCTGCGCCGTACCGCCGCACCGTGGCCGTCTTGTCTACGAGGAGGACCTCTCGGTCCTCCAAGTAACTGGCCAGGAGGTCCCGCAAGTATTGGGGCACTCCGTGATACCGGAGCGCCTCCAATATCGTCGAATGGGGGACGGAGTTGAAGGCGTTGGAGATGTCGAATGACACCGCCAACACTCCGTCCCCCGCCTCCACTGCCTCCTTCACCTGGCCCTTGAGTAGGGCCAGTGCGTCGATGGTCGAACGCCCTCGGCGGAAACCGAACTGGGCGTCCGACAGGTCCGGCCCTAACCCCCGCAAGTGGCTATCAAGCCGTGAGGCGACGATCCCCTCAAACATTTTGCCGACCTCATCGAGCAGGACGATGGGCCGGTATGCTGAGGGGGAGTCCACCGGGCGTCCCTCCTTACGGAGGAGGCATAGCTGCCCCTCCCTCCACAGTTTCGGGAACCTCCCAGCCGCAAAGCACGCGCTGAAGAGGTCCCGAAATCTGTCCTCCATTTGGGAGGCGGCGATAGCCACCACCCGTGCGGGGACGCCGTCTGGTCCGGGGGCCGTCTTCTTCCTGCGGAGGCTGAGGACCCCCGCCTCGAACTCCGCCGCCGTCACCGGGGGGACCTCCTCCTCCGGCAGGGCCGCCCCTTGCGGGGGATCCATGGGTGGTGGGGTGAAGTCGGTCCTGCGCGGAAACAGGGACCGGACCACCCCATCCAGCAGCGCTGGCTCGAGGGTCTCCGACAGGGGGGGACCATAGGGGCGGAGCTGGTTCCGCGCCGCCCTGTATGGCCTCCCGAAGGGGTCCCTATCGAGACCCTCCAGCATCTCGGCCCTCGCCGAGTCCTTGGCGGCGCCCATTGCGGACTTGAAGACCGTCGTCGCCTCCCGATAAGAGGCGTATAGACGGTCCTCTTCCGCCAGGTTTCGGGCGCTGCGCCGTCGGCTCCGCGCGTAGGCCCTTCTGGACGCCACGCAGGTGGCCCGGAGCCCCGCCAGCTCCTCCGTCCACCAATAGACGGCACGACGGGGAGGCGGACGGCGAGACCGGGGCATGCTGGAGTTGCACACCTCGGTCAGGGACTCCCTCAGCCGAACCGCTGCGGCGTCCACGTCCCGGACCTCACCAGGGGGCGACAGCCAGTCCTGGAGGAAGGCCGCCTCCCTGGCTGCCTCCCGGTCCAGGCGGGTGAGAGCCCACCGCGGGAAGGGGGACTGCCCAGTGCGGGCCAACGCCCCTCCCCGGGCGGGTATGTCGAACCGCACATATCGGTGGTCCGACAATGTCTCCACCATCTCTACCCGCCAGTTGACGACGCGGGCGGCTAGCGCGGGGGTGGCAAACGACACGTCCACCACCGACCCACCCTGTTGCCGCACACACGTGTGGACCGCCCCCCTGTTGAGGAGGGACACACCGCATGAGGCCGCCCAAAACTCCACGGCGCGCCCCCGGACGTTGCAGCTGGCGGCCGGATTGCCCCAGGCCACCGACTTGGCGTTGAGGTCGCCCAGCACCACGGCCTGTCGTGGCGCCGCCCTCCCTACGACTGCGGTGAGGACTTCGAGGAAATCCTCAAAGTCCGAGAGAGGGCGGTTTGGGGAGAAATAGACTCCCACCACCACTATGTCTCCCCACGCGGCGGCCACGTATCCCGGTCCCCTCTCTAAGAGCGAGAGGGGAGGGGAGTCCGTGGAGGGCCGCGACAACAGTGCCACGAGGCCGTCCCGGTCGCCCAGCCAACGACCAGGGACCGAGTAAGGCTCGGCGACCACCGCCAAGTCCACCAACCACTCAGCCATGATCTGCATCAGCAGATCCTGGGCTGCTTTGCAGTGGTTGGCGTTCGTCTGAAGGATGCGATGTTCGACTCTATCCATCAGTCGGACATCGCACCCCCCTCCACAGCCGCCGCAGGAGCGACGGCGCTAGCGGCAGTAGCAGGCCCGGTAGGCGCCTGCGCTTTGCCCCGCTTAGGGGGAGGATTGCAGTTCCTCCCCTTCATGACGTGGGCCGCCGGGCGGCCACTGGCGGCGCAGACCGCGCAGTGCGGCGTGGCGACCTTGCAGGAGGCGGCTTTGTGGCCCTCCTTGCCGCAGCGGTAGCAGGTGTCCGTCCTGTCTGCCGTGGACGGACACAGGGGCCTGGTGTGTCCGATGCCGAAGCACCGGAAACACCGCAGCGCCTGCTCCTCGAGTGCACGTACTGCACCCGAGCTGAACCCTACCTTAAGCCGTCCCTTCGCGAGAACGGCTTTGGCAGCGGCGATCGGGCACTCGAGGCGAATGGTGCCCATACCGCCGCGGCCGGGTCTTATGTCCCGGCCTTGGACCGCCGCGACGCCACAGCCCCCTATCGCTGCGACCGCCGCTACCACCTCCTCCTTGGTGACGGAATCATCGAGATCCGTCACCTGAATGGCCGCCAACTTGACCGGCCGAGCCACCTTGGCCGAATCCGCGATGACCTCTTGCAGCTTGGCTGCGAAGAGGTCCGCATGGGCACTCCCTTCTGCCCCCGGGAACTCGAAGATTCGAGCCCCGGCTTGGGTCCGTCGGCAGGAAACACTGCCGATCCCCATTTGGACGGGATCGGCATTTGCACGCGCCCGCACAAGGATAGACGCGTACGTCTCCCCCCGCCCCGCGGCCTCCGCGGTGAGCGTCACTACGACGGCCGCGGTTTTAGGGGGGACTAACGTCGCCTTTCCTTTTCCCCTCCCCTTTCCCTTGCCGGTCACCTGCGACCGGCTGGGAGCGGTAGTGGCCGGGACGGCGGGAGCGACTGTCGCCGACTTCCCGCCCTTGCCCTTCCCCTTGCCTTTGCCCTTGCCCACTACCGTCCACGCGTTGACCGGTGTGGTCGCAGGCAGAAGGGTATCTTCCACCTGGGAGGACGAGGACGGCCCTGGCTCGCGCTGCCGTTTATCCGCCGCAAGCGGTGGTCGGAGGCGTTTCTCCGGCAGGAGCCGGTCCTCAATCCCTGCGAGGCAGGACCTTGTGAAGGCCCTCTCCTCCATCACCACCTTGCGGATGATATCCTCAAGGTTGGAGGTGGGGCCTTCTGTCGTGGAGCTCGTCCCAGCTTGTTGTGGCCGGGCCGTAGCTTCGGCCAGCTTCTTCTGAAGCTGGCTGACCTCCGACTGCAGGCGATCAACCTTCGCCTGCAGTTGCTGCGTCTCGTCGGTGGCCTTTCGCCGAACCAACTCCGCGACAACACCACGCAGGCTCGCAGCCCGGCACTTGAGGGCCTTCTGAAAGGTCCCCTTCAGGTGGGAGGACTTAGTGGCGACCTCAACGATCTCCTTTTCGTCCTCCTCCGCCATTCCCTCCAACTCTGCAAGGGAGTGGTCCGCGTATACAACGCGGGGGGCGCCGTACCCGGACTTAGCCCGGGCGGCGTGCGCCCGCGTCTCGCTCGCCGCAACCCGCTCCTCCAGCTCTTGCTGGAGCTGCTCCCGTCGGGCCAGGTCCAACTGGCGTTGAGCGTCCGCGAGCCCAACAGAATGGGTGTCCGCGACCACCGTCGGCTTCTTCGCCTTCGGCTTCGCCCCACTTGAGTGCGATGAGCTCCCGGACCCACCGCGCACACGCTTTCGTCGGCGCGAGTCGTCTGTGTCCGACACTCGGACAAGCGAATCGTCAGACGACTCGTCCGCCTCACCAAAGAAGCTAGCCGCAGACGGCGCGCGGCTAGCCTCTGACGCCGCAGCGTCGGAGTGGCCCTGAGAAGGGCCTTTGGGTTGGCCCTGAGAAGGGCCTTTGGGTTGGCCCTGAGAAGGGCCTTTGGGTTGGCCCTTAGAAGGGCCTTTTTGTTTTAAAAAGCGCCCGGAGGCGTCACGCGCAAGGTCTTTCGACATGATAAAATCCGCAGGTCAAAGCTGAACAAGGCAAGAGAATAAAATGAGAGCTTTGAAGTCACAGTGAACTTTGGCCAACCCAGTCTGCCACTCCGTTACGGTGGTCAGAACTGGGCAGTTACCAGGGGACGCGACGTGGACGCAAACACTGTGGGGGGTCCCCCAACCTAACCTAACCTAACCTAACCTAACCTAACCTAACCTAACCTAACCTTTTTTTTTTTTTTTTTTTTTTTTTTTTTTTTTTTTTTGCGCTGGGAAAAAATGCATTACGCATACCCTCCAACCGGAGGGGTATGTGGGACTCCCCGGTCTGACCCGGTATACCCACTAAAAATACCCAGCGGCATTCCCGCTTCGTCTGAGTGGCGGGGACTGGGAATCTTGGCACAGCCATCACTTCCAGTCCTCCGCCGACGATTGCCCTCAGGCCGGGCCCTCACGCGGGCCCGGGAATGACTAACGAAGGTGGCGGCGGGAGCAATGTCCCGTCACCACCATGAGGAGGGAGAGAACGGCGCCTTCTCCGACCTCTTCTTCGTCTGCGGAGCGGCGCCGCGAGAGGATCGTCCTCCCGCACGCGCTCCGCCTCCTCCTTTTGCGAGATTACGTCCTCGCAAAAGGAGGCAACCGCAGACCAGGCCTCCTCGCTCTCCAGCATGGCCTCGACCACTGCGGGAAGCGAGAGTTCCCGCCCAACAACCGCAGTTAGACCGCGGCGCGGTTCGGACCAAGCCGGGCACACCTCGAGGGTGTGCTGCGCCGTGTCCTCCGCCGCGCCGCAGTCGTGGCACGCCGGGGTCTCCTCCCTACCGATCCGGTGCAGGTGCGATCCGAAACAGCCGTGGCCGGATAACACCTGCACCAGACGGAACGAGAGGAAACCGTGGGACCGCTCGAGCCAGCTCTGCAAAACCGGACCGAGCGCGTCCAACGTCCGGCGGCCAAAGGCGGCGGCGGCGAGGTCCTCCGTCCAGTGGAGGACGATGGCATCCTTCGCCTCCCGCCGCACGGCCTCCCGCTCTTCGGCGGCGGGGCGCTCCCCGAGCGCCTTCCGGCGCGCCGTCCACTCATAGACTCTGGCCAGCACCCAAGCCTCCAACTCCCAAGGAGGGGTGCCGGCCAGAGCGCACGCCGCCGAGAAGCCCACTGAGCGGTAGGCCCTCGCCACCCGCTGTGCAATGGCCCTTTGGGGCCTGCGGATGGCGGTCGCATTCTCCCTCCTGTTGAGGGAGTCCGCCCAGATGGGTGCCCCGTATAGGGCCATGCTGCGCAGGATGCCGGCATACAGTCGCCGGCATTTCGCCTTGGGCCCCCCAAGGTTGGGGAGGAGCCACGAGAGGGCGTCCGCGGCTTTTAGGAGGCGCGTCGACAGCCCGCTGAAATGCGGGCCGAAGCGCCACCTCTCGTCCAGCACCAGGCCCAGATACTTCATCTGGGGCTGGACCCCTATACGGACGCCCTCCACGACAATGTGGGCATCGGGAGGAGGGCGACGCTGCCGGGGGCCGCGAAAGAACACGGCCTCCGTCTTGTGCAGCGCCACCTTCAATCCCAGGCGGCGGATCCTCTCTGCAACCAAGGATCCGCCAGCCGAGGCCAGACAGGCCGCCTCCCCAAAGCTCCTCCCCCGGGCAGTGAGAAGAGTGTCATCCGCGTAGCAGATGACACTCGTGCCCTGGAGGAGGGCTCCTCGCAAGAGCCAGTTGAACCCGATGTTCCACAGGGGAGGGCCTAGCACCGAACCCTGCGGAACACCGGACTCTGCGCCGTACCGCCGCACAGTGGCCGTCCTGTCAACGAGGAGGACTTCTCGGTCCTCCAAGTAACTGGCCAGTAGGTCCCGCAAGTATTGGGGCACTCCGTGATACCGGAGCGCCTCCAATATCGTCGAGTGGGGCACGGAGTTGAACGCGTTGGAGATGTCGAATGACACCGCCAACACTCCGTCCCCCGCCTCCTCCGCCTCCTTCACCTGGCCCTTGAGTAGGGCCAGCGCGTCGATCGTCGAACGCCCTCGGCGGAAACCGAACTGGGCGTCCGACAGATCCGGCCCCACCCCCCGCAAATGGCTATCAAGCCGGGAGGCGACAATCCCCTCGAACATTTTACCGACCTCATCGAGCAGGACGATGGGCCGGTATGCCGAGGGGGAGTCCACCGGACGACCCTCCTTACGGAGGAGGCACAGCTGCCCTTCCTTCCACAGTTTCGGGAACCTCCCAGCCGTAAAGCACGCGCTGAAGAGGTCCCGAAACCTGTCCTCCATGTGGGAGGCGGCGATAGCCACCACCCGTGCGGGGACGCCTTCTGGTCCAGGGGCCGTCTTTTTCTTGCGGAGGCTGAGGACCCCTGCCTCGAACTCCGCCGCCGTCACCGGGGGGACCTCCTCCTCCGGCAGGGCCGCCCCTTGCGGGGGATCCATGGCTGGTGGGGTGAAGTCGGTCCTGCGCGGAAACAGGGACCGGACCACCCCATCCAGCAGCGCTGGCTCGAGGGTCTCCGACAGGGGGGGACCACAGGGGCGGAGCTGGTTCCGCGCCGCCCTGTATGGCCTTCCGAAGGGGTCCCTATCGAGACCCTCCAGCATCTCGGCCCTCGCCGAGTCCTTGGCGGCGCCCATTGCGGACTTGAAGACCGTCGTCGCCTCCCGATAAGAGGCGTACAGACGGTCCTCTTCCGCCAGGTTTCGGGCGCTGCGCCGTCGGCTCCGCGCATAGGCCCTTCTGGCCGCCACGCAGGTGGCCCGGAGCCCCGCCAGCTCCTCCGTCCACCAATAGACGGCACGACGGGGAGGTGGACGGCGGGACCGAGGCATACTGGAGTTGCACACCTCGGTCAGGGACTCCCTCAGCCGAACCGCTGCGGCGTCCACGTCCCGGACCTCGCCAGGGGGCGACAGCCAGTCCTGGAGGAAGGCCGCCTCCTTGGCTGCCTCCCGGTCCAGGCGGGTGAGAGCCCACCGCGGGAAGGGGGACTGCCCAGTGCGGGCCAACGCCCCTCCCCGGGCGGATATGTCGAACCGCACATATCGGTGGTCCGACAATGTCTCCACCATCTCTACCCGCCAGTTGACGACGCGGGCGGCTAGCGCGGGGGTGGCAAACGACACGTCCACCACCGACCCACCCTGTTGCCGCACACACGTGTGGACCGCCCCCCTGTTGAGGAGGGACACACCGCATGAGGCCGCCCAAAACTCCACGGCGCGCCCCCGGACGTTGCAGCTGGCGGCCGGATTGCCCCAGGCCACCGACTTGGCGTTGAGGTCGCCCAGCACCACGGCCTGTCGCGGCGCCGCCCTCCCTACGACTGCAGTGAGGACTTCGAGGAAATCCTCAAAGTCCGAGAGAGGGCGGTTTGGGGAGAAATAGACCCCCACCACCGCTATGTCTCCCCACGCGGCGGCCACGTATCCCGGTCCCCTCTCTAAGAGCGAGAGGGAAGGGGAGTCCGTGGAGGGCCGCGACGACAGTGCCACGAGGCCGTCCCGGTCGCCCAGCCAACGACCAGGGACCGAGTAAGGCTCGGCGACCACCGCCAAGTCCACCAACCACTCAGCCATGGTCTGCATCAGCAGATCCTGGGCTGCTTTGCAGTGGTTGGTGTTCGTCAAAAGGATGCGATGTTCGACTCTATCCATCAGTCGGACATCGCACCCCCCTCCACAGCCGCCGCAGGAGCGACGGCGCTAGCGGCAGTAGCAGGCCCGGTCGGCGCCTGTGCTTTGCCCCGCTTAGGGGGAGGATTGCAGTTCCTCCCCTTCATGACGTGGGCCGCCGGGCGGCCACTGGCGGCGCAGACCGCGCAGTGCGGCGTGGCGACCTTGCAGGAGGCGGCTTTGTGGCCCTCCTTGCCGCAGCGGTAGCAGGTGTCCGTCCTGTCTACAGTGGACGGACACAGGGGCCTAGTGTGTCCGATGCCGAAGCACCGGAAACACCGCAACGCCTGTTCCTCGAGTGCACGTACTGCACCCGAGCTGAACCCTACGGTTAGCCGTCCCTTCGCAAGGACGGCTTTGGCAGCGGCGATTGGGCACTCGAGGCGAATGGTGCCCATGCCACCGCGGCCGGGTCTTATGTCCCGGCCTTGGACCGCCGCGACGCCACAGCCCCCTATCGCTGCGACCGCCGCCACCACCTCCTCCTTGGTGACGGAATCGTCAAGATCCGTCACCTCAATGGCCGCCAACTTGACCGGCCGGGCCACCTTTGCCGAGTCAGCGATGACCTCCTGCAACTTTGATGCAAAGAGGTCCGCATGGGCACTGCCCTCTGCCCCCGGGAACTCGAAAATTCGAGCCCCGGCTTGGGTCCGTCGGCAGGAGACACTGCCGATCCCCAGTTGGGCGGGATCGGCATTTGCACGCGCCCGCACCAGAAGGGACGCGTACGTCTCCCCTCGCCCCGCAGCCTCCGCGGTGAGCGTCACTACGACGGCTGCGGTTTTAGGGGGGACTAGCTTCCCCTTTCCCCTCGCTTTCCCTTTGCCCCTGGGCGCGGTGGGCGCGGTAGCCGGGACGGCAGGGACGACCGTCGCCGACTTTTTGCCCTTGCCCTTCCCTTTGCGGCCCACTACCGTCCACTCGTTGACCGGTGTGGTCGCAGGGAGAAGGACGTCTTCCGCCTGGGAGGAGGAGGACGGCCCCGGCTCGCACTGCCGTTTATCCGCCGCAAGCGGCGGTCGGAGGCGTTTCTCCGGCAGGAGCCGGTCCTCAATACCTGCTAAGCAGGACCTTGTGAAGGCCCTCTCCTCCATCACAACCTTGCGGATGATATCCTCAAGGTTGGAGGTGGGGCCTTCTGTCGTGGGGTTGGTCCCGGCTTGTTGTGGCCGGGCCGTGGCTTCGGCCAGCTTTTTGTTCAGCTGGCTGACCTCCGACTGCAGGCGATCAACTTTCGCCTGCAGTTGCTGCGTCTCTTCAGTGGCCTTACGCTTGACCAGCTCCGCGACGACACCACGCAGGCTCGCAGCCCGGCACTTGAGGGCCTTCTGAAAGGTACCCTTCAGGTGGGAGGACTTAGTGGCGACCTCGACGATCTCCCTTTCGTCCTCCTCCGCCATTTTCTCCAACTCTGTGAGGGAGTGGTCCGCGTATACAACGCGGGACGCTCCGTACCCGGACTTGGCCCGGGCAGCATGCGCCCGCGTCTCGCTCGCCGCAACCCGCTCCTCCAGCTCTTGTTGGAGCTGCTCCTTACGAGCCAGATCCAGCTTGCGTTGAGCGTCCGCGAGCCCAACGGCATGGGTGTCCGCGGCCACCGTCGGCTTTTTTGCCTTCGGCTTCGCCCTACCCGAGGCCGAGGAGCCCCCGGACCCACCACTCGTGCGGACCCGCTTCCGCGAACGAGAGTCGTCCGTATCCGAAACTCGGACAAGCGAGTCGTCTGACGACTCGTCCGCCTCTCCGAAGAAGCTAGCCGCAGACGGCGCGCGGCTAGCTTCTGACGCCGCAGCGTCGGAGTGGCCCTGAGAAGGGCCTTTGGGTTGGCCCTGAGAAGGGCCTTTGGGTTGGCCCTTAGAAGGGCCTTTTTGTTTTAAAAAGCGCCCGGAGGCGTCACGCGCAAGTTCTTTGGACATAATTCCGCAGGTCAAAGCTAGTCAAGGCAAGATAGAATAAAATTAGCTTCGAAGCACAGTGTTCTTTGGCCAACCCAGTCTGCCACTCCGTTACGGTGGTCAGAACTGGGCAGTTTCCAGGGGACGCGACGTGGACGCAAACACTGTGGGGGGTCCCCCAACCTAACCTTTTTTTTTTTTTTTTTTTTTTTTTTTTTTTTTTTTTTTTTTTTTTTTTTTTGCGCTGGGAAAAAATGCATTACGCATACCCTCCAATCGGAGGGGTATGTGGGACTCCCCGGTCTGACCCGGTATACCCACTAAAAATACCCAGCGGCATTCCCGCTTCGTCTGAGTGGCGGGGACTGGGAATCTTGGCACAGCCATCACTTCCAGTCCTCCGCCGACGATTGCCCTCAGGCCGGGCCCTCACGCGGGCCCGGGAATGACTTACGAAGGTGGTGGCGGGAGCAGAGTCCCGTCGCCACCAAGAGGACGGCGCCTTCTCCGGCCTCTACGTCTGCGGAGCGGCGCCGCGAGAGGATCTTCCTCCCGCACGCGCTCCGCCTCCTCCTTTTGCGAGATTACGTCCTCGCAAAAGGAGGCAACCGCAGACCAGGACTCCTCGCTCCCCAGCATGGCCTCGACCACAGCGGGAAGCGAGAGGTCCCGTCCAACCACGGCAGTCAGACCGCGGCGCAGTTCGGACCAAGCCGGGCACACCTCGAGGGTGTGCTGCGCCGTGTCCTCCGCTGCGCCGCAGTCGTGGCACGCCGGGGTTTCCTCCCTGCCGATCCGATGCAGGTGCGATCCGAAACAGCCGTGGCCTGATAACACCTGCACCAGACGGAACGATAGGAAACCGTGGGACCGCTCGAGCCAGCTCTGCAGAACCGGACCGAGCGCGTCCAACGTCCGGCGGCCAAAGGCGGCGGCGGCGAGGTCCTCCGTCCAGTGGAGGACGATGGCGTCCTTCGCCTCCCGCCGCACGGCCTCCCGCTCTTCGGCGGCGGGGCGCTCCCCGAGCGCCTTCCGGCGCGCCGTCCACTCATAGACTCTGGCCAGCACCCAAGACTCCAACTCCCAAGGAGGGGTGCCGGCCAGAGCGCACGCCGCCGAAAAGCCCACCGAACGGTAGGCCCTCGCCACCCGCTGTGCAATGGCCCTTTGGGGCCTGCGGATGGCGGTCGCATTCTCCCTCCTGTGGAGGGAGTCCGCCCAGATAGGTGCCCCGTACAGGGCCATGCTGCGGAGGATGCCGGCATACAGGCGCCGGCATTTCGCCTTGGGCCCCCCAAGGTTGGGGAGGAGCCACGAGAGGGCGTCCGCGGCTTTTAAGAGGCGCGTCGACAGCCCGCTGAAGTGCGGGCCGAAGCGCCACCTCTCGTCCAGCACCAGGCCCAGATACTTCATCTGGGGCTGGACTCCTATTCGGACGCCCTCCACGACGATGTGGGCATCGGGAGGAGGGCGACGCTGCCGGGGCCCGCGAAAGACCCCCAACCTAACCTAACCTAACCTAACCTAACCTAACCTAACCTAACCTAACCTAACCTTTTTTTTTTTTTTTTTTTTTTTTTTTTTTTTTTGCGCTGGGAAAAAATGCATTACGCATACCCTCCAATCGGAGGGGTATGTGGGACTCCCCGGTCTGACCCGGTATACCCACTAAAAATACCCAGCGGCATTCCCGCTTCGTCTGAGTGGCGGGGACTGGGAATCTTGGCACAGCCATCACTTCCAGTCCTCCGCCGACGATTGCCCTCAGGCCGGGCCCTCACGCGGGCCCGGGAATGACTTACGAAGGTGGTGGCGGGAGCAAAGTCCCGTCGCCACCAAGAGGACGGCGCCTTCTCCGGCCTCTACGTCTGCGGAGCGGCGCCGCGAGAGGATCGTCCTCCCGCACGCGCTCCGCCTCCTCCTTTTGCGAGATGACGTCCTCGCAAAAGGAGGCAACCGCTGTCCAGGCCTCCTCGCTCCCCAGCATGGCCTCGACCACTGCGGGAAGCGAGAGGTCCTGCCCAATAACCGCAGTTAGACCGCGGCGCGGTTCGGACCAAGCCGGGCACACCTCGAGGGTGTGCTGCGCCGTGTCCTCCGCCGCGCCGCAGTCGTGGCACGCCGGGGTTTCCTCCCTACCGATCCGATGCAGGTGCGATCCGAAACAGCCGTGGCCGGATAACACCTGCACCAGACGGAACGAGAGGAAACCGTGGGAACGCTCGAGCCAGCTCTGCAGAACCGGACCGAGCGCGTCCAACGTCCGGCGGCCAAAGGCGGCGGCGGCGAGGTCCTCCGTCCAATGGAGGACGATGGCGTCCTTCGCCTCCCGCCGCACCGCCTCCCGCTCTTCGGCGGCGGGGCGCTCCCCGAGCGCCTTCCGGCGCGCCGTCCACTCATATACTCTGGCCAGCACCCAAGCCTCCAACTCCCAAGGAGGAGTGCCGGCCAGAGCGCACGCCGCCGAAAAGCCCACCGAACGGTAGGCCCTCGCCACCCGCTGTGCAATGGCCCTTTGGGGCCTGCGGATGGCGGTCGCATTCTCCCTCCTGTGGAGGGAGTCCGCCCAGATGGGTGCCCCGTACAGGGCCATGCTGCGGAGGATGCCGGCATACAGGCGCCGGCATTTCGCCTTGGGCCCCCCAAGGTTGGGGAGGAGCCACGAGAGGGCGTCCGCGGCTTTTAAGAGGCGCGTCGACAGCCCGCTGAAGTGCGGGCCGAAGCGCCACCTCTCGTCCAGCACCAGGCCCAGATACTTCATCTGGGGCTGGACTCCTATACGGACGCCCTCCACGACTATGTGGGCATCGGGAGGAGGGCGACGCTGCCGGGGGCCGCGAAAGAACACGGCCTCCGTCTTGTGCAGCGCCACCTCCAATCCCAGGCGGCGGATCCTCTCTGCAACCAAGGATCCGCCAGCCGAGGCCAGACAGGCCGCCTCCCCAAAGTTCCTCCCCCGGGCAGTGAGAAGAGTGTCATCCGCGTAGCAGATGACACTCGTGCCCTGGAGGAGGGGCCCCCCGCAGAAGCCAGTTGAACCCGATGTTCCACAGGGGAGGGCCCAGCACCGAACCCTGCGGAACACCGGACTCTGCGCCGTACCGCCGCACCGTGGCCGTCTTGTCTACGAGGAGGACCTCTCGGTCCTCCAAGTAACTGGCCAGGAGGTCCCGCAAGTATTGGGGCACTCCGTGATACCGGAGCGCCTCCAATATCGTCGAATGGGGGACGGAGTTGAAGGCGTTGGAGATGTCGAATGACACCGCCAACACTCCGTCCCCCGCCTCCACTGCCTCCTTCACCTGGCCCTTGAGTAGGGCCAGTGCGTCGATGGTCGAACGCCCTCGGCGGAAACCGAACTGGGCGTCCGACAGGTCCGGCCCTAACCCCCGCAAGTGGCTATCAAGCCGTGAGGCGACGATCCCCTCAAACATTTTGCCGACCTCATCGAGCAGGACGATGGGCCGGTATGCTGAGGGGGAGTCCACCGGGCGTCCCTCCTTACGGAGGAGGCATAGCTGCCCCTCCCTCCACAGTTTCGGGAACCTCCCAGCCGCAAAGCACGCGCTGAAGAGGTCCCGAAATCTGTCCTCCATTTGGGAGGCGGCGATAGCCACCACCCGTGCGGGGACGCCGTCTGGTCCGGGGGCCGTCTTCTTCCTGCGGAGGCTGAGGACCCCCGCCTCGAACTCCGCCGCCGTCACCGGGGGGACCTCCTCCTCCGGCAGGGCCGCCCCTTGCGGGGGATCCATGGGTGGTGGGGTGAAGTCGGTCCTGCGCGGAAACAGGGACCGGACCACCCCATCCAGCAGCGCTGGCTCGAGGGTCTCCGACAGGGGGGGACCATAGGGGCGGAGCTGGTTCCGCGCCGCCCTGTATGGCCTCCCGAAGGGGTCCCTATCGAGACCCTCCAGCATCTCGGCCCTCGCCGAGTCCTTGGCGGCGCCCATTGCGGACTTGAAGACCGTCGTCGCCTCCCGATAAGAGGCGTATAGACGGTCCTCTTCCGCCAGGTTTCGGGCGCTGCGCCGTCGGCTCCGCGCGTAGGCCCTTCTGGACGCCACGCAGGTGGCCCGGAGCCCCGCCAGCTCCTCCGTCCACCAATAGACGGCACGACGGGGAGGCGGACGGCGAGACCGGGGCATGCTGGAGTTGCACACCTCGGTCAGGGACTCCCTCAGCCGAACCGCTGCGGCGTCCACGTCCCGGACCTCACCAGGGGGCGACAGCCAGTCCTGGAGGAAGGCCGCCTCCCTGGCTGCCTCCCGGTCCAGGCGGGTGAGAGCCCACCGCGGGAAGGGGGACTGCCCAGTGCGGGCCAACGCCCCTCCCCGGGCGGGTATGTCGAACCGCACATATCGGTGGTCCGACAATGTCTCCACCATCTCTACCCGCCAGTTGACGACGCGGGCGGCTAGCGCGGGGGTGGCAAACGACACGTCCACCACCGACCCACCCTGTTGCCGCACACACGTGTGGACCGCCCCCCTGTTGAGGAGGGACACACCGCATGAGGCCGCCCAAAACTCCACGGCGCGCCCCCGGACGTTGCAGCTGGCGGCCGGATTGCCCCAGGCCACCGACTTGGCGTTGAGGTCGCCCAGCACCACGGCCTGTCGTGGCGCCGCCCTCCCTACGACTGCGGTGAGGACTTCGAGGAAATCCTCAAAGTCCGAGAGAGGGCGGTTTGGGGAGAAATAGACTCCCACCACCACTATGTCTCCCCACGCGGCGGCCACGTATCCCGGTCCCCTCTCTAAGAGCGAGAGGGGAGGGGAGTCCGTGGAGGGCCGCGACAACAGTGCCACGAGGCCGTCCCGGTCGCCCAGCCAACGACCAGGGACCGAGTAAGGCTCGGCGACCACCGCCAAGTCCACCAACCACTCAGCCATGATCTGCATCAGCAGATCCTGGGCTGCTTTGCAGTGGTTGGCGTTCGTCTGAAGGATGCGATGTTCGACTCTATCCATCAGTCGGACATCGCACCCCCCTCCACAGCCGCCGCAGGAGCGACGGCGCTAGCGGCAGTAGCAGGCCCGGTAGGCGCCTGCGCTTTGCCCCGCTTAGGGGGAGGATTGCAGTTCCTCCCCTTCATGACGTGGGCCGCCGGGCGGCCACTGGCGGCGCAGACCGCGCAGTGCGGCGTGGCGACCTTGCAGGAGGCGGCTTTGTGGCCCTCCTTGCCGCAGCGGTAGCAGGTGTCCGTCCTGTCTGCCGTGGACGGACACAGGGGCCTGGTGTGTCCGATGCCGAAGCACCGGAAACACCGCAGCGCCTGCTCCTCGAGTGCACGTACTGCACCCGAGCTGAACCCTACCTTAAGCCGTCCCTTCGCGAGAACGGCTTTGGCAGCGGCGATCGGGCACTCGAGGCGAATGGTGCCCATACCGCCGCGGCCGGGTCTTATGTCCCGGCCTTGGACCGCCGCGACGCCACAGCCCCCTATCGCTGCGACCGCCGCTACCACCTCCTCCTTGGTGACGGAATCATCGAGATCCGTCACCTGAATGGCCGCCAACTTGACCGGCCGAGCCACCTTGGCCGAATCCGCGATGACCTCTTGCAGCTTGGCTGCGAAGAGGTCCGCATGGGCACTCCCTTCTGCCCCCGGGAACTCGAAGATTCGAGCCCCGGCTTGGGTCCGTCGGCAGGAAACACTGCCGATCCCCATTTGGACGGGATCGGCATTTGCACGCGCCCGCACAAGGATAGACGCGTACGTCTCCCCCCGCCCCGCGGCCTCCGCGGTGAGCGTCACTACGACGGCCGCGGTTTTAGGGGGGACTAACGTCGCCTTTCCTTTTCCCCTCCCCTTTCCCTTGCCGGTCACCTGCGACCGGCTGGGAGCGGTAGTGGCCGGGACGGCGGGAGCGACTGTCGCCGACTTCCCGCCCTTGCCCTTCCCCTTGCCTTTGCCCTTGCCCACTACCGTCCACGCGTTGACCGGTGTGGTCGCAGGCAGAAGGGTATCTTCCACCTGGGAGGACGAGGACGGCCCTGGCTCGCGCTGCCGTTTATCCGCCGCAAGCGGTGGTCGGAGGCGTTTCTCCGGCAGGAGCCGGTCCTCAATCCCTGCGAGGCAGGACCTTGTGAAGGCCCTCTCCTCCATCACCACCTTGCGGATGATATCCTCAAGGTTGGAGGTGGGGCCTTCTGTCGTGGAGCTCGTCCCAGCTTGTTGTGGCCGGGCCGTAGCTTCGGCCAGCTTCTTCTGAAGCTGGCTGACCTCCGACTGCAGGCGATCAACCTTCGCCTGCAGTTGCTGCGTCTCGTCGGTGGCCTTTCGCCGAACCAACTCCGCGACAACACCACGCAGGCTCGCAGCCCGGCACTTGAGGGCCTTCTGAAAGGTCCCCTTCAGGTGGGAGGACTTAGTGGCGACCTCAACGATCTCCTTTTCGTCCTCCTCCGCCATTCCCTCCAACTCTGCAAGGGAGTGGTCCGCGTATACAACGCGGGGGGCGCCGTACCCGGACTTAGCCCGGGCGGCGTGCGCCCGCGTCTCGCTCGCCGCAACCCGCTCCTCCAGCTCTTGCTGGAGCTGCTCCCGTCGGGCCAGGTCCAACTGGCGTTGAGCGTCCGCGAGCCCAACAGAATGGGTGTCCGCGACCACCGTCGGCTTCTTCGCCTTCGGCTTCGCCCCACTTGAGTGCGATGAGCTCCCGGACCCACCGCGCACACGCTTTCGTCGGCGCGAGTCGTCTGTGTCCGACACTCGGACAAGCGAATCGTCAGACGACTCGTCCGCCTCACCAAAGAAGCTAGCCGCAGACGGCGCGCGGCTAGCCTCTGACGCCGCAGCGTCGGAGTGGCCCTGAGAAGGGCCTTTGGGTTGGCCCTGAGAAGGGCCTTTGGGTTGGCCCTGAGAAGGGCCTTTGGGTTGGCCCTTAGAAGGGCCTTTTTGTTTTAAAAAGCGCCCGGAGGCGTCACGCGCAAGGTCTTTCGACATGATAAAATCCGCAGGTCAAAGCTGAACAAGGCAAGAGAATAAAATGAGAGCTTTGAAGTCACAGTGAACTTTGGCCAACCCAGTCTGCCACTCCGTTACGGTGGTCAGAACTGGGCAGTTACCAGGGGACGCGACGTGGACGCAAACACTGTGGGGGGTCCCCCAACCTAACCTAACCTAACCTAACCTAACCTAACCCAGTTGCACTCGGTCAGCCGAGCCGTAAGCAGTGAAATCCCACGCGCTCCGCACAATAAAATACCAAAAAATTGGTTTTTGTGAAGATATCTGCTCGCGCGAAGTGTCGTTAGATGCGGAAAACCGAGCCGCACAAAGTGCCGCGCCAAATTCGTGCCAGTGATCAGTGCCCAAGCCGTTATTGCTGAAAAACAGCTTTCGTTGAGGTTAAGTGTGAAGTGACAAAGTTTAAATCGCTTACGCCGTCGAAAATAGATCGACGACCCCCAAATTTTATTTGGCATTCCGCTGGGCTTTTTGGGCCCCCATCATCTGGGCCACTTCAGGGAGTCCGATCGCCTCGCTTCCTGAAGATATAAGCGAAAAACTGAAAACCACGTGCGCTGAAAAAGCGGAAGGAGGGGAGCTACAGTCACGAAAATCGGCACCATCAAGGACACTTGGAAGACAAGGCGAGTGCAACTTTATTTAGAATTTTATCTCTACCCACGTAATTTATATTGCCTATTAAAAATTGCAAAATTGACCCTGATTTTCTCCGGAACCGAGAAGAAATCCGAAAATCTGCGACTGCAGCGCGCTGCGCGCTAATTAGAGGACCTTAAGTTTTAAATTTTAGATTTTTTGGATAAGCCATTTTGGAACTGTAATTAAATAACTGTAAAAGACACATTTTTGGATTTTTGGATGTTAGTAAATTGTCTAAAAAATTTCAAATTTACATTTTCCTAAAGAAACTTATTTTTAGATTATTTTACAAATTTTTTCAAAATTTTTCAATAAATAGTTTTTAAGATATCCAATTTTTAATGTTTTTTCCTTTTAATTTGAAAATAATAGGAGAAATATACTTTTTTAAAGGAGATATGTTTTTAGAATATATATTGTGACTTGTATAAGCCGAAACTCGGCCTAGGTAACCCCAGAAACACCGATTTTGATAAAAGTCGGCCATTTTGTTGGAACAGGATACTCGTTTGTTTCAGCAATAACTCCGGAACCGTTGGGCCTACGAAGACACGGTTTTCGGTATAGTAGGAGGCATTGCCTCGAGTTTGCAAATACCAACTTTTCAGGAGTTTTCAGGCTGAAGCTTTTTTCAGGCCTGAAACACAATTCGAACAATACGCGGGGTGGAGCCGACCTGTACACCGGAAACCCGGTCCCGATACGACCGCAAACCGCGGAGATATCGTGGGTTCAATACGTGTTTTGACAGCTCGGCGGCCATCTTGCCAAAATTGAACCTGTTCTGTCTCCTGAACCCGTCGGGATTTTGAAAATCTGATTCCAGAACCGCGTTCACGGGCTTATCATCTTCCCTTACACTCCGGTTTCAGGAGTTTCAGAGCAAAAAATTTTCAGACTCCTGAAAACGGTTTCGGCAGACGGTCCGGATTGGGCTGAGGCAGACGAGTCCAAACTCGGGCTTTCTACGGCAGATACAACCGGAGTTATCTTGGGTCCAACGTTGACACTGACAGCTACGGCGGCCATCTTGGAAACATTCAAACGCCTATAGCTCCGGAACGGTTTGTCGTAGAGAGTCGGGGTTTCCTGTATTGACCGGGGCCTAACACCGGCTTCCCGCTGTGATAAATTTCAGGCACTTTCAGCTGAAAAAATTTTCAGGGTGCTGAAAATTATTTCAGCTGTTAGAACTCCTCGAGCACTTTACTTTGAACCCAAGCTCGGCACTATTCGGCCTAGGGGTTGGGGAGATATAGTCGAATATCCATCTTGCGGTGACTATCCTGTTGACTATCCCAAATATTCAATCTCCTGTATCTCCAAAACCCTTTGGGCTACGGGGGTCGTGTTTGGTGTCATTTTGAAGGGCTCGGCGAGACCTCTCCGGTGAGGCACTTTAGTTGGCTCTACATAGAGTCTAGAAATTTTTTGCGACTGTCTCTACATAGAGCAAAATTTTATTTTTCTATTTTATTTTCTGTTTTAATCTGTGTAGTATCTAATACTTTGATTTTAATTTTATTTACTGTGATATTTTTGTATACGACATCCTGAGCTTTTATTGAAGCCAGGAAATTAGGTTAAGAGAATTATTAATTATTGACACCCTGTACCTCTCTTGAGGACAGGCCTAGTTTTAAGAAAAAAAAAAAAAAAAAAAAAAAAAAAAAAAAAAAAAAAAAAAAAAAAAAAAAAAAAAAAAAAAAAACTAAGACTAGAAAAGACTAAGACTAGAAAAGACAAATAAGACAAATAGGACACTCAGCAATTGGTTGTCGCTGATAAGGGTTGATTTAGTGACGAAATACACGTCATTTTAAATTTATTTCTACAATTTTTATTTTTAAAGCAGACTGTGTTCCCCCCTTATACAGGGAACACTTTAGATATACTATTGACGTTTATTTGACTCAAAAAAAAAAAAAAAAAAAAAAAAAAATCTCATTACATTGTTTTATTTCTATAAATTATATTATATTATTTTCTTTCTGGATCCCCCCTTTACAGGGATCTAGAAATCGATAAGCTCTTCCCCTGACAGACCGATTTCCCTCAGACACCTCGCGATGTTCGGAATTAGAACACCCGTCGTAAAAGCGAAGCCTTCGGAGACGGGCTTGGAAACGGAGGGACCCAGTCCTGTACAGCCGGGCCCCTCAGTTCGGCGAAGCATTGACGAGTGGGAAGCGGAGAGACGAAAGTCGGGTTCTTCGCATAAATCCCCAACACCCACTGTAGACGCACCCGCCCCCACACTACGAACAAGGACGTTTCTAGTAACTCCCCCAAGGTCCAAACCCGCCCCCGTAGGGGCTACCGCATCGCAGCAAGAGCTGTCAAAGCAGCTGGAGTGTGCCTTGGAAGTCTCGCCCCAGGAAATGCCACCCGTGAGATACTCAAACAGAACCACGGAGGCAAGGGCGTGTCTCACCAGGGCTAAAAATCTACTAAATGCCTCCAGAAATCTGAAAAAAGAAATAAAGGAGGGCATGATTGCCGCGGTGGATAGACTCTTCCAGCTGGTCAGGGAAGGAGAACGCACGAAAACTGGGGGATCCGAAGAGTCGAACAACCCCGAGAAGGCCCCTACGGATCTGAGGCCGACCCCAGTAGAGCCGACAGAGCTCATGAGACAACTGATGGAAAACCTCCAATGCCACAACAAGGCATTGGTGGAGTGCCAGCAGCATACACGGGCTCTGTCGGCAAAACTGGACCAGGCCCCCTGCTTTGTTGCCGGCCAAAGCCCTTCGTTCGCGGAAATGGCCGCCGCCCCGAAGCGTAAGTACCAAGCGCCTCTTCACTCTGCGGTGGTGTCATCAGTCGATGAAAAGGACACCAGTGAAGGGGTCATTGAGAAGCTAAGGACGGCGGTCGATGCCAGGAACGAGGGCACTCGTGTCGAGAGGCTGCGCAAAGTAAGGAACCAGAAGGTAGTGGTCGGCTTCAGAACTAGAGAGGAGCTGACTCGGGTCACAGAAAAAATTAAAAAGGCTGGGAACCTCACGGTGGAGGAAGTGAAAAACAAGGATCCCCTAGTAATCATGCGAGACGTTCTGTCGTGCCACACTGATGTGGAGGTCATCGACGCACTGAAACGTCAGAACGCCCATCTTGTTGGGAACTTGCCTGCGGACGACTTGCGAGTGGGAGTGAAGTACCGTCGCAGGGCGAGAAACTCCCACTTGTGCCACGTTGTCCTGCAGGTATCCCCAACTGTATGGCAGAGGTTGACACAGGCGGGCCGAGTGCACATAGACCTGCAGAGGGTGCGAGTGCTGGACCAGTCTCCACTGATTCAGTGCACCCGGTGCTTGCGCTTCGGCCACAGCCGAAAGGTGTGCACAGAACCGGCCGACCTCTGCATACACTGCGGAGACCCCCACATGAGTGTGGACTGCCCTTCCCGGCTGGCAGCAGAGCCGCCAAAGTGCTGCAACTGTGCGTCTGCCAAATTGGAAAGGACCGAGCACAACGCCTTCGACAGCGAGTGTCCAACCCGCGCGAAGTGGGACGCATTGGCGCGGCTGTCGGTGGCGTATTGCTAAGGTCCAACCAATGGCAATCGGAACCAGGGACTCTTCCAGGGATTCTCGAACACGCGAAGGCGTCCGTGCAAGTTACCAGATAATCCAAGCGAATCTGCAGAGAAAGAACTTAGCAACCCAAGAGCTCATGCTCGTCGCTAGTGAGCGGAGGGTTGCGTTCGCTTTGCTCCAGGAGCCGTATGTGGGTGGGGTCAGAAAGATGCGAGACTACCAGGGAGCGAGAATCTACCAGTGCGCTGAACAAGGAGGTGGGACTGTGAAGGCGGCGATCGCCGTCTTCGATCACGATCTTAACGTGTCACAGTGCCCAAAACTCACAACCAATAACATCACGGTTGTGAGGATCCAGACCAGCGCCTGGGAGGTCGCAGTAGTCTCCTTCTATTTTGAACCAGACAAACCCATACAGCCATACCTGGAGCAACTCATGCGGATTCGCGAGGAAATGGGCACCACCATGGTGCTAATGGGCGGGGACGCCAACGCCAAAAGCACCTGGTGGGGCAGCCTGGTAACCGACGCCAAGGGCGAGGACATGTCGGGATCCCTGGAAGAAATGGGCATGCAGGTGCTCAACGTCGGCAACACCCCGACCTTCGACACCGTCAGAGGTAACACCTTGTACAGTAGCTTCGTTGATGTAACCGCATGCTCGACGGAGCTGCTGGACCTGGTGGAGGACTGGCGGGTCGAGGAAGGTATCACGAGCTCAGACCATCACGGTATTGTTTTCCAAATTCACCTTCAAAAAAGTAAAGGCATTAAAATCAACAGATCCACAAGACTCTACAACACAAGAAAGGCAAATTGGAGCCAATTTCGTGAGAAATTGGCCCAATTAACAGCTGAATCTCAACTTTGCCCTGAAGCCATAACCAAAATAGAGGATAAAATACAATTAGAAAATACCATAGATAAATATATAAAGATAATAACAGAGTCTTGTGTAGAAACAATACCAAAATATAGTAGTAAAAACAAACTTACCATACCGTGGTGGTCAAAAGAGCTCGCTGCCCTTAAGTCGGAGGTGAACACTCGCAGACGCCGCATCCGTTGTGCTGCGCCGATTCGGAGACAAAAAGTCGTTGACGAGTACCTGCAAGCTAAAGAAAATTATGAGTCCCTGGTAAGAAAGGCGCAGACGGCCAGCTGGAAGAGCTTCTGCGAGAAGCAGGATAGGGAAGGAATGTGGGAGGGGATCTACAGGGTGATAGGACGGACCGCCAAGAGACAGGAAGACATGCCGTTGGTAAAGGATGGACTGCCACTCAACGCCGAAGCGTCGGCTATGCTGCTGGCCGAGACCTTCTACCCGGAAGACCTGGAAGAGGGTGAAACCGAGGACCACCGTCGGACTCGAGAAGCGGCCTGTCGTGTAAACGAGCGACAGCATGATGAAACACATGACCCGCCGTTTACGCTACAGGAGCTGAAAACCGCGGTGGTAAGTTTCAACCCAAAGAAGGCACCCGGGGCAGATGGTCTCACAGCCGACATATGTGCGCAAGCGATATTCCGGGACCCGGGGACGTTTCTCGCTCTGGCAAATAAGTGCCTGGAGTACGGTCACTTCCCCGGGGCCTGGAAAGTGGCAACAGTGGTAGTCCTCCGAAAGCCCGGCAAAGACTCTTACACCACCCCGAAGTCTTATCGGCCGATCGGCCTCCTACCGGTCCTAGGAAAAATTTTTGAAAAAATGTTGGTAGCACGACTAAAATGGCACCTGTTCCCGCGGCTCAGTACTCGCCAGTTTGGTTTCATGCCCCAGAGGAGCACTGAGGACTCCCTCTATAACATGATACGGCACATAAAAGACAAGTTGAAGCAAAAGAAGCTCATCACTGTCGTGTCGCTTGATATAGAGGGAGCCTTCGACAGCGCATGGTGGCCGGCCATCAGAACCAGACTGGCTGAGGAAAAATGCCCGGTGAACCTGCGCAGGGTGCTAGATAGCTACCTGACCGGTAGGAGTGTCCGCGTTAGATACGCGGGCGCCGAGTGTCAACGCGACACAAATAAGGGGTGTGTGCAGGGCTCTATTGGCGGTCCGATCCTGTGGAACCTGATCCTGGATCCCCTGCTGAAGGGTTTGGAGGCGCGAGGCGACTACTGCCAGGCGTTCGCCGATGATGTGCTAATGATCTTCGACGGTGACACAGCGTTGGAGGTTCAGAGGCAGGCCAATGCCGCCCTCGAGTATGTTCGGGTGTGGGGCATCAGAAACAAGCTGAAGTTTGCACCACAAAAAACTTGTGCAATGGTGATAACCAAGAAGCTGAAGTACGATGTCCCACTCCTGAGCATGGGCGGGGTAGACATTGGCATGTCCAAGGAACTGAAGATTCTGGGGCTCACCGTCGACCACCAGCTCACTTTCAATACCCACGTCGCCAATGTTTGCAGAAAAGCTGCTAACATTTACAAACAGCTGGCACGTGCGGCCAAAGTGAGCTGGGGCCTTCACCCGGAGATCATTCGCACCATCTATACGGCAGTAGTGGAGCCGATTATTTTGTACGCGGCGGCCGCATGGGCGCCGGCGGCCCGAAAGATCGGAGTGCAGAAGAGCCTAAACACGGTCCAACGAGGATTCGCTCAAAAACTCTGCAAATCCTACCGCACCGTTTCGCTGAACGCGTCTCTGGTGCTGGCGGGGATACTCCCACTCGACCTCCGAATCCAAGAAGCAGCTGCTCTATATGAGGCAAAGAGAGGGGTGCCTCGCCCGGCGCTTGCGGACAGGGAGGTGGAGCGAGTGGTGGGATTTGCAGAGACTCCGCACCCGGCAAAGCATGTGGCCATGGGGTTTGTGTGCCTGGACGACCGGGCGCTTGTGGAGTCCCACAACCGCCAAGCAGTCAGATTTTTCACCGACGGCAGCAAAATTGAGGGCAAAGTCGGGGCAGCATTGTCACTCTGGGACGGTGCTGCCGAGATCAAATCCGTCAAACTTTGCCTGCCGTCCTACTGCACGGTCTACCAGGCGGAACTCCTGGCCATATGCGTGGCTACGCGGGAGATCCTCAGGCGCGGGGAGGGAACCTTCGGTATTTACAGTGACTCGAAGGCCGCTCTGGAGACGGTCACAAACCAGGGTTCCCTCCATGCGCTGGCTGTGGAGGCGAGAGCAAACGTGGGCGCGGCTCTGGCCCAGAACAAAGATGTGCTCTTGTACTGGGTCAAAGCACATGCTGGACTCGATGGCAACGAGCGCGCAGACCACCTAGCAAAGGAAGCGGCACTCCGGTCAAAAAGGAAGCCGGATTACGACCGCTGCCCGGTTTCTTTCGTCAAGCGACAGATCCGTATGCAGTCGCTCGACGAGTGGAACCGGAGATACAAGGCTGGAGAGACGGCCTCCACGACGAAGATCTTCTTCCCAGATGCGATCGACGCCTATAAAACAGTGCGCAAAATAAGACCAGCCGGCACAGTCACACAAGTCCTAACGGGGCACGGCGGGTTCTCCGAATACCTGCACCGCTTCAGGTGTAAGGGTGACCCGTCGTGCTCCTGTGAGCCAAACAAGGAGGAGTCGATCGCACACATTCTCACAGAATGCCCAGTCTACCTGACAGAACGCTACGATGCGGAACAAAAACTTGACTCCGAAATAAACACGACCAGCATTAGTAGACTGATGGCTACAAAGAAATCAAGGGAGATCTTCCTAGAATACTGCGTATTGGTAGCCACAAAAGTCATCCGGAAAAACAGAGAGACCTGAAAACGGTGCTTTGCTCTATATAGATATTTATTAGCAATAAAAAGTTGTATATATATCCCAAAGCACGATAATTAGGAATATGTTCAAAATTATAAGTTAAAAATAAGATTCGGAACTAAACAGAAAATAGCCTAAATTTTTAATAAAATATTCGGAAATAAATCATTTATATGGCAAATAAAGTTAAAATAATAGCAGAAAAAGGTCTCTGGCCACGCCAGGGGAACACGAGCAGAGCAGGAGGGGGTTTTAGCGGGTTCGAATCCCGCACTACCTCGACTGTCTCGCTATCTCCGCGAGATAGTCGAGGTGTCCGTGGGGATTTCCCCCTCCTGCTTTTATAAAAAAAAAAAAAAAAAAAAAAAAAACCTAACCTAACCTAACCTAACCTAACCTAACCTAACCTAACCGAGTTGCACTCGGTCTGCCGAGCAGTACGGCACGAAATCCCACGCGCTCCGCACAAAAAATTGCCTAAAAATAGGTTTTTATCAAGTTATCGTGACGTGTGAAGTGTCGTTGGGTGCGGAAAGTTAAGCCCCACACTGTGCCGTGTTCAAAGTGACCAAACCTCAAGTGCCTGAAAAGTTATAAGTGAAAATCCTCGTTTTTAGAGGTTAAGTGAAGTTCACCAAAACTTAAAACGCATACGCTGCCCAAACCAAATCGACGACCCCCTCTTTTTATTTCGGAATTTCTTCGGCACCGAGGTCCCCGATCATCTGGGCCACCGAAAATCACCGTGCCACCACGCATCACCGAGTTATTCAGGATTTTGTGAAAACCACGTGTCCTGAAAAAGCGGAAGGAGTGGAGTCAGCGGAGTGAAAA
Organism: Agrotis puta; assembly: GCA_943136025.2. Taxonomy (NCBI): domain Eukaryota; kingdom Metazoa; phylum Arthropoda; class Insecta; order Lepidoptera; family Noctuidae; genus Agrotis; species Agrotis puta. Next base: position 18,027,072 of record OW964179.2, on the reverse strand, counting down.
TCGGCACCGAAGCGGACCTACATTATTAAAGGCGAGTGCAACTTAAATCAAAATTTTTGGACAACTAGATAATTTATTACAAGACTTCAAAACTACCAACTTTTGACCTTCATAACTCTGGACGGAGGACGCATTTCAAAAATCTGCAACTGCTATCTGGTGCGCGCTTCAGAGAAGAACCCCGGTTTTGAAAATTAGAATTTTTATGTAAGCCACTTTGGCATAGTAATTAAAAAACCTAAAAAACCATTCAAACTTAAAAAACCATTATAAAAAATTGTCTAAAAATTTAAGTTGTTGTATTGTTTGGTAGAGTCTTAATTATAGTTAATTTACAGATTTTTTTTCAAAATTTTCGGACAAGTAGTAGTAAAGTTATAGAATTTTATATGTTTTTTGTTAATATTTCCATAAATATAGGTAAAATCAATTTTTTTTATTTTATAATTGTGTTAAAATAGCCCATCCGGTTCCATATAAGCCGAAACTCGGCCCAGATACTGTTAGAGTTGCCGGATTTGACAAAAATCCGCCATTTTATTTTTGTGGGATAACTTTTAAATTGTAAATATCTCCCGAACCGCTCAACATACGGCGACGCGGTTTTCACTGTAGGATAGTGCGTCCTCCAAATATTACAACCTGACAAGTTTCAGGCGTTTTCAGGCTCGGAACTTTTTCAGGCCTGAAAATCACCTCTAGGGATAGAGGAGGTGGAGCCGGTCTGTACACTGAAAACCCGGACTCGGTACGCCTCCTGGTTGCCGAGAAATCATAGGTTTTATTCTACATTTGACAGCTCGGCGGCCATCTTGGAAAAATTGAAAGCGCCATAACTCCTGAACCCGTGGGGATATCTCAATTCTGTTTTCAGAATATTACTAAGGGGCTTGAGAACTACCCCCCCTCCCGGTTTCAGGAGAATCGGGACTGAAAATTATCAGATTCCTGAAACTGTTCCGAGCCGACAGCCGTGCTCGACCTGAGCCAAATAAGCCCAAACTCGCGCCTTCTGCGACGAACGAGACCGGAGATAGAGTAGGTCCAATTCCTACTTTGACAGCTGCAGCGGCCATCTTGTTTTTCTTTACAGTGCCATATCTCCGGAACGGGACGTCGTAGAGGGCTGGGGTTTCTTTTGTTGAGACGGGCAGGACCCTGCCGACCTAGGAAAATAGGTTTCAGGCCTTTTTCAGGAAAAAACTTTTCACGGTGCTGAAAACCAGCGAAGCAGGTGGATCTCGCCGAGCACTATCAGATAAGCCCAAACACGGGGAAATTCGGCCCATCCGTTTGGAAGTTACGGCTGTTATCCCAATTTTGACCCAAAATCCCCGGATTATCCCAAAATTTCGGCAGGCCGTAGCTCCCGAACCCTTAGAGCTAGAGAACCGTGCTTGGTGTCGTATTGAAGGGCTCGGGGAGACCTATCAGTTGGTGCTGCCAAAACAGCTCTAGGTAGAGACCAATTTTCTTTTGGTCTCAAATCAAGAACAGAGAGCCCTGGAACAAATTTTCTTGGAGAATCAGGCATCCGAGCTTGTACATTGGCTCTAATTTTAAGACCTGCTGGATAAACCTAGCAGAGACTGTCTCTATATAGAGACAAAATTTTCGTTTTCTGTTTTTGTTATATTCTGTGTACTCCGACCCACGAAGGCTTTATTGAGCCTAATATTACTGTCTCGTAGACTAAGACTTGTATGAATATTGACCCTGTACCTCTTTTGAGGACAGGCCTAGTTTTAAGAACCTAATTTAAATTTTTATTTGAATTTAAGATTATTATTTTAATTTATTTTATATATATTGAAACCCTGTGCCTCTATTGAGGACAGGCTTAGTTTCTGGAATCAAGTTCAGTTGTAATAAAAAAAAAAAAAAAAAAAAAAAAAAAAAAAAAAAAAAAAAAAAAAAAAAACACAGACGCATTAATTTGTTTTTATTGAATTCATACATTTTAGATTTTAACTGTAATTCTTGTTTTATTGAAGCTGTGTTCCCCCCTTTACAGGGACATAGTATTGACTTATAATATTATTGTTGCTAATATATTCAATTAAGACTATTGCATACTGTATTGTGATTAAATTTTCTATACTCCGTGTCCCCTCTATACAGGGACTCGGAAAGTACCAGTGTCCCATGATCCTCTCCTTCTCGACAGCAACCAGACGTGTACGACCCTCCCTCTACAAGGGTCCGTCGGTTACTGCCCAAATGGATACCCCCGACCCACATGACGCTATCTACGAGCACCGGTCGACGGGGGAGTCCATGGGGGAGAAGTTGCTGACCCCGCTGGCTCGAGAGGAAGTGAAAAGAAGAATTTCATTCGAGGACGCCACCCCTCGCGAGGTCATCGAGGTGTTTACCACGCCAAAGGGGCGCCCGCCTCCTGTGGCCGCTACCGGACCGCTCGAAAGGACTGGGGCCGAGCGTCGCAGTCGTCTTGAGGAGGCGAGAGATTGCCTACAGAAGGCTAAGCACAACTTGGGCAACTCTCGCAACCTCAAGACCAACATCAAGAACGCGGTGCTTGAGGCCCTAGAAAGGCTTTTTGAGCTGGTCGAGGATGCGGAGCTCGAGCGGGCCCCTGGCGCGGCTGCGACCGTGCCAGAGCCGACGACCGCCGCGTCCACCGCTGTCCATAGTTCCCCACCCGTCTCCACCGAGATTCTTGCTGGCCAGGCTGAGCTCCTCAACACCCTCAAGGAGCATATCTTGGAGTTGAAAGACCACTCTAAGAAGATGGATGAACTCCGAGACAGTCTGGCCGGCAAAGTAAGCGTGGAGGGTGGCACCTACGCGAGTGTAGTAACCTCGAACAAAAGCCACACCGGAGCGAAAGCTCTGGAGCTGACGACACTGCACTCGGTGGTGGTTTCCTCCACGCAGGAAGTGGACACGGGTGACGAGATCCTGGAAAAGGTCAGGAGAGCGGTGGATGCGAAGGATGGCTGGGTTCGGGTAGAACGCGTCAGGAAGGCCAAGGACCGTAGGATCATCGTGGGGTGTGCAACAGAAGAAGAGAGAAGGAAGATCAGGGAGCGACTGCAGGCGGCCGGAGGAAACCTCGTCGTCGAGAACGTGAAAAATCGCGACCCGCTTCTGATTCTGAGGGATGTCCTTTCAGTACATAGTGACGAGGAAGTTCTTGCAGCCCTCAAGAATCAGAACCGGGAGATCTTCCACGGACTCGACGACGCGGAGCTTAGAATTTCTGTCAAGTACAGAAAGAAAGCACGCAACCCGCACGTTAATGGCATTGTGCTAAGTGTATCCCCCACGATATGGAGGAGGGCACTCGAAGGAGGTAAACTCCGAATTGACCTCCAGAGAGTGCGCGTCGAAGACCAGACGCCTCTGGTGCAATGCACCCGCTGCTTGGCATTCGGCCATGGTAAGCGCTTCTGCACAGAGCCGGCCGACCTCTGCAGCCACTGCGGTGGTCCACACCTTAGGTTGGACTGCCCAGTCAAGCAGAGCGGCGAAGCAGCGGTCTGCGTGAATTGCACCAGAGCCAAGTTGGGGGAGCACCGGCACGATGCCTTTAGCAGCGAGTGCCCAATCCGCGGGAAGTGGGATGCGTTCGCTAGGGAAGCAATTGCTTATTGCTAACGTTGCGGGCGCACTCACTTTCCGCGTCATAGCGAAACCGGGAACGACACAACGAGAGAGCAAACGCATTGAGCGAACCACAGAGGTTGGCTCAATGAGAGGTAGTAACTGGAGTCACTCTCTTAAGAAAGTGACTGGAGTTGTGCTGGACCATGAGTCAACTTCTGTGGAATCGCCAAATTGTGTCGAGCCCGGAACAAAATACCGTAGAGCCTGTTTAGGCGATATTTAGCCGTATAATTAGTATACAGTTCATATATCGCACAAGCGGCAAACAGCCAATACTGTAGTGTTTTGTCTGCGATTATACTAGGGCTAAAACTGTTAAGCGTGCGGGCCAAAATAAAGGCAATAAGAGAAAAGTAACTTAGAAACAATTAATAGTAATAAAGTAGATAATAAATAAATAGTAATAAAGTTAATAATAAATAAATAGTAATAAAAGTCATTCAAAAATATATTCGGAAAAATATTTAGCAGTAACAGTAGAAAGCGTCATGCTAGTTGAGAAGCCATCAGCAAGCGACAGAAATTCAAAGTGGCCTCTCCGGCCGCCTGCAGCCGTAACAATAAAAACCAGAAAGTAAGGTCTCTGACTTCGTTAGAGGTACACTGGCGGGGCAGGAGTGGGTTTTAGCGGGTTCAAGTCCCGCACTACCTCGACTGTCTCACAATTTCCGTGAGATAGTCGAGGTGTCCGAAGGGATTTCCCACTCCTGCCTACTAAAAAAAAAAAAAAAAAAAAAAAAAAAAAAAAAAAAAAAAAAAAAAAAACCTAACCTAACCTAACCTAACCTTTTTTTTTTTTTTTTTTTTTTTTTTTTTTTTTTTTTTTTTTTTTTTTTGCGCTGGGAAAAAATGCATTACGCATACCCTCCAATCGGAGGGGTATGTGGGACTCCCCGGTCTGACCCGGTATACCCACTAAAAATACCCAGCGGCATTCCCGCTTCGTCTGAGTGGCGGGGACTGGGAATCTTGGCACAGCCATCACTTCCAGTCCTCCGCCGACGATTGCCCTCAGGCCGGGCCCTCACGCGGGCCCGGGAATGACTTACGAAGGTGGTGGCGGGAGCAAAGTCCCGTCGCCACCAAGAGGACGGCGCCTTCTGCGGCCTCTTCGTCTGCGGAGCGGCGCCGCGAGAGGATCGTCCTCGCGCACGCGCTCCGCCTCCTCCTTTTGCGAGATTACGTCCTCGCAAAAGGAGGCAACCGCAGACCAGGACTCTTCGCTTTCCAGCATGGCCTCGACCACTGCGGGAAGCGAGAGGTCCCGTCCAACAACGGCAGTCAGATCACGGCGCAGTTCGGACCAAGCCGGGCACACCTCAAGGGTGTGCTGTGCCGTGTCCTCCGCTGCGCCGCAGTCGTGGCACGCCGGGGTCTCCTCCCTGCCGATCCGATGCAGGTGCGATCCGAAACAGCCGTGGCCGGATAACACCTGCACCAGACGGAACGATAGGAAACCGTGGGAACGCTCGAGCCAGCTCTGCAGAACCGGACCGAGCGCGTCCAACGTCCGGCGGCCAAAGGCGGCGGCGGCGAGGTCCTCCGTCCAGTGGAGGACGATGGCGTCCTTCGCCTCCCGCCGCACGGCCTCCCGCTCTTCGGCGGCGGGGCGCTCCCCGAGCGCCTTCCGGCGCGCCGTCCACTCATAGACTCTGGCCAGCACCCAAGCCTCCAACTCCCAAGGAGGGGTACTGGCCAGAGCGCACGCCGCCGAGAAGCCCACTGAGCGGTAGGCCCTCGCCACCCGCTGTGCAATGGCCCTTTGAGGCCTGCGGATGGCGGTCGCATTCTCCCTCCTGTGGAGGGAGTCCGCCCAGATGGGTGCCCCGTATAGGGCCATGCTGCGGAGGATGCCGGCATACAAGCGCCGGCACCTCGCCTTGGGCCCCCCAAGGTTGGGGAGGAGCCACGAGAGGGCGTCCGCGGCTTTCAGGAGGCGCGTCGACAGCCCGCTGAAATGCGGGCCGAAGCGCCACCTCTCGTCCAGCACCAGGCCCAGATACTTCATCTGGGGCTGGACACCTATACGGACGCCCTCCACGACAATGTGGGCATCGGGAGGAGGGCGACGCTGCCGGGGGCCGCGGAAGAACACGGCCTCCGTCTTGTGCAGCGCCACCTCCAAACCCAGGCGGCGGATCCTCTCTGCAACCAAGGATCCGCCAGCCGCGGCCAGACAGGCCGCCTCCCCAAAGTTCCTCCCCCGGGCAGTGAGAAGAGTGTCATCCGCGTAGCAGATGACACTCGTGCCCTGGAGGAGGGCCCCCCGCAGAAGCCAGTTGAACCCGATGTTCCACAGGGGAGGGCCCAGGACCGAACCCTGTGGAACACCGGACTCTGCGCCGTACCGCCGCACCGTGGCCGTCTTATCCACGAGGAGGACTTCTCGGTCCTCCAGGTAGCTCGCCAGGAGGGCCCGCAGGTATTGGGGCACTCCGTGATACCGAAGCGCCTCCAATATCGTCGAGTGGGGGACGGAGTTGAAGGCGTTGGAGATGTCGAATGACACCGCCAACACTCCGTCCCCCGCCTCCACTGCCTCCTTCACCTGGCCCTTGAGTAGGGCCAGCGCGTCGATCGTCGAACGCCCTCGGCGGAAACCGAACTGGGCGTCCGACAGATCCGGCCCTACCCCCCGCAAATGGCTATTCAGCCGGGAGGCGACAATCCCCTCGAACATTTTACCGACCTCATCGAGCAGAACGATGGGCCGGTATGCCGAGGGGGAGTCCACCGGGCGTCCCTCCTTACGGAGGAGGCATAGCTGCCCCTCCCTCCACAGCTTCGGGAACCTCCCAGCCGTAAAGCACGCGCTGAAGAGGTCCCGAAACCTGTCCTCCATTTGAGAGGCAGCGATAGCCACCACCCGTGCGGGGACGCCGTCTGGTCCGGGGGCCGTCTTCTTCCCGCGGAGGCTGAGGACCCCCGCCTCGAACTCCGCCGCCGTCACCGGGGGGACCTCCTCCCCCGGCAGGGCCGCCCCCTGCGGGGGATCCATGGGTGGTGGGGTGAAGTCAGTCCTGCGCGGAAACAGGGACCGGACCACCCCGTCCAGCAACGCTGGCTCGACGGTCTCCGACAGGGGGGGACCACAGGGGCGGAGCTGGTTCCGCGCCGCCCTGTATGGCCTTCCGAAGGGGTCCCTATCGAGACCCTCCAGCATCTCGGCCCTCGCCGAGTCCTTGGCGGCGCCCATTGCGGACTTGAAGACCGTCGTCGCCTCCCGATAAGAGGCGTACAGACGGTCCTCTTCCGCCAGGTTTCGGGCGCTGCGCCGTCGGCTCCGCGCATAGGCCCTTCTGGCCGCCACGCAGGTGGCCCGGAGCCCCGCCAGCTCCTCCGTCCACCAATAGACGGCACGACGGGGAGGCGGACGGCGGGACCGAGGCATACTGGAGTTGCACACCTCGGTCAGGGACTCCCTCAGCCGAACCGCTGCGGCGTCCACGTCCCGGACCTCGCCAGGGGGCGACAGCCAGTCCTGGAGAAAGGCCGCCTCCTTGGCTGCCTCACGGTCCAGGCGGGTGAGAGCCCACCGCGGGAAGGGGGACTGCCCAGTGCGGGCCAACGCCCCTCCCCGGGCGGATATGTCGAACCGCACATATCGGTGGTCCGACAATGTCTCCACCATCTCTACCCGCCAGTTGACGACGCGGGCGGCTAGCGCGGGGGTGGCAAACGACACGTCCACCACCGACCCACCCTGTTGCCGCACACACGTGTGGACCGCCCCCCTGTTGAGGAGGGACACACCGCATGAGGCCGCCCAAAACTCCACGGCGCGCCCCCGGACGTTGCAGCTGGCGGCCGGATTGCCCCAGGCCACCGACTTGGCGTTGAGGTCGCCCAGCACCACGGCCTGTCGCGGCGCCGCCCTCCCTACGACTGCAGTGAGGACTTCGAGGAAATCCTCAAAGTCCGAGAGAGGGCGGTTTGGGGAGAAATAGACCCCCACCACCGCTATGTCTCCCCACGCGGCGGCCACGTATCCCGGTCCCCTCTCTAAGAGCGAGAGGGGAGGGGAGTCCGTGGAGGGCCGCGACAACAGTGCCACGAGGCCGTCCCGGTCGCCCAGCCAACGACCAGGGACCGAGTAAGGCTCGGCGACCACCGCCAAGTCCACCAACCACTCAGCCATGGTCTGCATCAGCAGATCCTGGGCTGCTTTGCAGTGGTTGGTGTTCGTCAAAAGGATGCGATGTTCGACTCTATCCATCAGTCGGACATCGCACCCCCCTCCACAGCCGCCGCAGGAGCGACGGCGCTAGCGGCAGTAGCAGGCCCGGTCGGCGCCTGCGCTTTGCCCCGCTTAGGGGGAGGATTGCAGTTCCTCCCCTTCATGACGTGGGCCGCCGGGCGGCCACTGGCGGCGCAGACCGCGCAGTGCGGCGTGGCGACCTTGCAGGAGGCGGCTTTGTGGCCCTCCTTGCCGCAGCGGTAGCAGGTGTCCGTCCTGTCTGTCGTGGACGGACACAGGGGCCTGGTGTGTCCGATGCCGAAGCACCGGAAACACCGCAGCGCCTGCTCCTCGAGTGCACGTACTGCACCCGAGCTGAACCCTACCTTAAGCCGTCCCTTCGCGAGAACGGCTTTGGCAGCGGCGATTGGGCACTCGAGGCGAATGGTGCCCATACCGCCGCGGCCGGGTCTTATGTCCCGGCCTTGGACCGCCGCGACGCCACAGCCCCCTATCGCTGCGACCGCTGCTACCACCTCCTCCTTGGTGACGGAATCATCGAGATCCGTCACCTCAATGGCCGCCACCTTGACCGGCCGAGCCACCTTTGCCGAATCCGCGATGACCTCCTGCAGCTTTGCTGCGAAGAGGTCCGCATGGGCACTGCCCTCTGCCCCCGGGAACTCGAAAATTCGAGCCCCGGCTTGAGTCCGCCGGCAGGAGACGCTGCCGATCCCCATTTGGACGGGATCGGCATTTGCACGCGCCCGCACCAGGATAGACGCGTACGTCTCCCCTCGCCCCGCAGCCTCCGCGGTGAGCGTGACTACGACGGCCGCGGTTTTTGGGGGAACTAGCTTCCCCTTTCCGGTCGCTCTCCCTTTGCCTCTCCCCTTAGCCTTGCCGGTCATCTGCGGCTGGCTGGGAGTGGTGGGAGCGGTAGTGGCCGGGGCGGAAGGGACGACCGTCGCCGACTTCTTTCCCTTTCCTTTCCCCTTGCGGCCCACTACCGTCCACTCGTTGACCGGTGTGGTCGCAGGGAGAAGGGTATCTTCCGTCTGGGAGGAGGACGGCCCTGGCTCGCGCTGCCGTTTATCCGCCGCAAGCGGCGGTCGGAGGCGTTTCTCCGGCAGGAGCCGGTCCTCAATTCCTGCTAAGCAGGACCTTGTGAAGGCCCTCTCCTCCATCACCACCTTGCGGATGATATCCTCAAGGTTGGAGGAGGGGCCTTCTGACGCGGGGCTCGTCCCGGCTTGTGGCCGGGCCGTGGCTTCGGCCAGCTTTTTGTGCAGCTGGCTGACCTCCGACTGCAGGCGATCGACCTTCGCCTGCAGTTGCTGCGTCTCCTCAGTGGCCTTACGCTTGACCAGCTCCGCGACGACACCACGCAGGCTCGCAGCCCGGCACTTGAGGGCCTTCTGGAAGGTTCCCTTCAGGTGCGAGGACTTCGTGGCGACCTCGACGATCTCCTTCTCGTCCTCCTCCGCCATAACTTCCAGCTCTGCGAGAGAGTGGTCCGCGTATACAACGCGGGGGGCGCCGTACCCGGACTGGGCCCGGGCGGCGTGCGCCCGCGTCTCGCTCGCCGCAACCCGCTCCTCCAGCTCCTGTTGGAGCTGCTCCCGCCGAGCCAGATCCAGCTGGCGTTGAGCGTCCGCGAGCCCAACGGAATGGGTGTCCGCGACCACCGTCGGCTTTTTGGCCTTCGGCTTCGCCCCACTCGAGTGCGAAGAGCTCCCGGAACCACCGCGCACACGCTTTCGTCGGCGCGAGTCATCTGTGTCCGACACTCGTACAAGTGAGTCGTCAGACGACTCGTCCGCCTCACCAAAGAAGCTAGCCGCAGACGGCGCGCGGCTAGCCTCTGACGCCGCAGCGTCGGAGTGGCCCTGAGAAGGGCCTTTGGGTTGGCCCTGAGAAGGGCCTTTGGGTTGGCCCTTAGAAGGGCCTTTTTGTTTTAAAAATCGCCCGGAGGCGTCACGCATTGGGTCTTTCGACATATTAAAAACAGCAGGTCGTAGCTCGAAAAGGCAATAGAATAAAAAGAGCTTCGAAGCACAGTGTACTTTGGCCAACCCAGTCTGCCACTCCGTTACGGTGGTCAGAACTGGGCAGTTACCAGGGGACGCGACGTGGACGCAAACACTGTGGGGGGTCCCCCAACCTAACCTTTTTTTTTTTTTTTTTTTTTTTTTTTTTTTTTTTTTTTTTTTTTTTTTTTTGCGCTGGGAAAAAATGCATTACGCATACCCTCCAATCGGAGGGGTATGTGGGACTCCCCGGTCTGACCCGGTATACCCACTAAAAATACCCAGCGGCATTCCCGCTTCGTCTGAGTGGCGGGGACTGGGAATCTTGGCGCAGCCATCACTTCCAGTCCTCCGCCGACGATTGCCCTCAGGCCGGGCCCTCGCGCGGGCCCGGGAATGACTTACGAAGGTGGTGGCGGGAGCAAAGTCCCGTCGCCACCAAGAGGACGGTGCCTTCTGCGGCCTCTTCGTCTGCGGAGCGGCGCCGCGAGAGGATCGTCCTCCCGCACGCGCTCCGCCTCCTCCTTTTGCGAGATGACGTCCTCGCAAAAGGAGGCAACCGCCGTCCAGGCCTCCTCGCTCCCCAGCATGGCCTCGACCACTGCGGGAAGCGAGAGGTCCTGCCCAATAACCGCAGTTAGACCGCGGCGCGGTTCGGACCAAGCCGGGCACACCTCGAGGGTGTGCTGCGCCGTGTCCTCCGCCGCGCCGCAGTCGTGGCACGCCGGGGTTTCCTCCCTACCGATCCGATGCAGGTGCGATCCGAAACAGCCGTGGCCGGATAACACCTGCACCAGACGAAACGAGAGGAAACCGTGGGAACGCTCGAGCCAGCTCTGCAGAACCGGACCGAGCGCGTCCAACGTCCGGCGGCCAAAGGCGGCGGCGGCGAGGTCCTCCGTCCAATGGAGGACGATGGCGTCCTTCGCCTCCCGCCGCACTGCCTCCCGCTCTTCGGCGGCGGGGCGCTCCCCGAGCGCCTTCCGGCGCGCCGTCCACTCATATACTCTGGCCAGCACCCAAGCCTCCAACTCCCAAGGAGGAGTGCCGGCCAGAGCGCACGCCGCCGAAAAGCCCACCGAACGGTAGGCCCTCGCCACCCGCTGTGCAATGGCCCTTTGGGGCCTGCGGATGGCGGTCGCATTCTCCCTCCTGTGGAGGGAGTCCGCCCAGATGGGTGCCCCGTACAGGGCCATGCTGCGGAGGATGCCGGCATACAGGCGCCGGCATTTCGCCTTGGGCCCCCCAAGGTTGGGGAGGAGCCACGAGAGGGCGTCCGCGGCTTTTAAGAGGCGCGTCGACAGCCCGCTGAAGTGCGGGCCGAAGCGCCACCTCTCGTCCAGCACCAGGCCCAGATACTTCATCTGGGGCTGGACTCCTATACGGACGCCCTCCACGACTATGTGGGCATCGGGAGGAGGGCGACGCTGCCGGGGGCCGCGAAAGAACACGGCCTCCGTCTTGTGCAGCGCCACCTCCAATCCCAGGCGGCGGATCCTCTCTGCAACCAAGGATCCGCCAGCCGAGGCCAGACAGGCCGCCTCCCCAAAGTTCCTCCCCCGGGCAGTGAGAAGAGTGTCATCCGCGTAGCAGATGACACTCGTGCCCTGGAGGAGGGCCCCCCGCAGAAGCCAGTTGAACCCGATGTTCCACAGGGGAGGGCCCAGCACCGAACCCTGCGGAACACCGGACTCTGCGCCGTACCGCCGCACCGTGGCCGTCTTGTCTACGAGGAGGACCTCTCGGTCCTCCAAGTAACTGGCCAGGAGGTCCCGCAAGTATTGGGGCACTCCGTGATACCGGAGCGCCTCCAATATCGTCGAATGGGGGACGGAGTTGAAGGCGTTGGAGATGTCGAATGACACCGCCAACACTCCGTCCCCCGCCTCCACTGCCTCCTTCACCTGGCCCTTGAGTAGGGCCAGTGCGTCGATGGTCGAACGCCCTCGGCGGAAACCGAACTGGGCGTCCGACAGGTCCGGCCCTAACCCCCGCAAGTGGCTATCAAGCCGTGAGGCGACGATCCCCTCAAACATTTTGCCGACCTCATCGAGCAGGACGATGGGCCGGTATGCTGAGGGGGAGTCCACCGGGCGTCCCTCCTTACGGAGGAGGCATAGCTGCCCCTCCCTCCACAGTTTCGGGAACCTCCCAGCCGCAAAGCACGCGCTGAAGAGGTCCCGAAATCTGTCCTCCATTTGGGAGGCGGCGATAGCCACCACCCGTGCGGGGACGCCGTCTGGTCCGGGGGCCGTCTTCTTCCTGCGGAGGCTGAGGACCCCCGCCTCGAACTCCGCCGCCGTCACCGGGGGGACCTCCTCCTCCGGCAGGGCCGCCCCTTGCGGGGGATCCATGGGTGGTGGGGTGAAGTCGGTCCTGCGCGGAAACAGGGACCGGACCACCCCATCCAGCAGCGCTGGCTCGAGGGTCTCCGACAGGGGGGGACCATAGGGGCGGAGCTGGTTCCGCGCCGCCCTGTATGGCCTCCCGAAGGGGTCCCTATCGAGACCCTCCAGCATCTCGGCCCTCGCCGAGTCCTTGGCGGCGCCCATTGCGGACTTGAAGACCGTCGTCGCCTCCCGATAAGAGGCGTATAGACGGTCCTCTTCCGCCAGGTTTCGGGCGCTGCGCCGTCGGCTCCGCGCGTAGGCCCTTCTGGACGCCACGCAGGTGGCCCGGAGCCCCGCCAGCTCCTCCGTCCACCAATAGACGGCACGACGGGGAGGCGGACGGCGAGACCGGGGCATGCTGGAGTTGCACACCTCGGTCAGGGACTCCCTCAGCCGAACCGCTGCGGCGTCCACGTCCCGGACCTCACCAGGGGGCGACAGCCAGTCCTGGAGGAAGGCCGCCTCCCTGGCTGCCTCCCGGTCCAGGCGGGTGAGAGCCCACCGCGGGAAGGGGGACTGCCCAGTGCGGGCCAACGCCCCTCCCCGGGCGGGTATGTCGAACCGCACATATCGGTGGTCCGACAATGTCTCCACCATCTCTACCCGCCAGTTGACGACGCGGGCGGCTAGCGCGGGGGTGGCAAACGACACGTCCACCACCGACCCACCCTGTTTCCGCACACACGTGTGGACCGCCCCCCTGTTGAGGAGGGACACACCGCATGAGGCCGCCCAAAACTCCACGGCGCGCCCCCGGACGTTGCAGCTGGCGGCCGGATTGCCCCAGGCCACCGACTTGGCGTTGAGGTCGCCCAGCACCACGGCCTGTCGTGGCGCCGCCCTCCCTACGACTGCGGTGAGGACTTCGAGGAAATCCTCAAAGTCCGAGAGAGGGCGGTTTGGGGAGAAATAGACTCCCACCACCACTATGTCTCCCCACGCGGCGGCCACGTATCCCGGTCCCCTCTCTAAGAGCGAGAGGGGAGGGGAGTCCGTGGAGGGCCGCGACAACAGTGCCACGAGGCCGTCCCGGTCGCCCAGCCAACGACCAGGGACCGAGTAAGGCTCGGCGACCACCGCCAAGTCCACCAACCACTCAGCCATGATCTGCATCAGCAGATCCTGGGCTGCTTTGCAGTGGTTGGCGTTCGTCTGAAGGATGCGATGTTCGACTCTATCCATCAGTCGGACATCGCACCCCCCTCCACAGCCGCCGCAGGAGCGACGGCGCTAGCGGCAGTAGCAGGCCCGGTAGGCGCCTGCGCTTTGCCCCGCTTAGGGGGAGGATTGCAGTTCCTCCCCTTCATGACGTGGGCCGCCGGGCGGCCACTGGCGGCGCAGACCGCGCAGTGCGGCGTGGCGACCTTGCAGGAGGCGGCTTTGTGGCCCTCCTTGCCGCAGCGGTAGCAGGTGTCCGTCCTGTCTGCCGTGGACGGACACAGGGGCCTGGTGTGTCCGATGCCGAAGCACCGGAAACACCGCAGCGCCTGCTCCTCGAGTGCACGTACTGCACCCGAGCTGAACCCTACCTTAAGCCGTCCCTTCGCGAGAACGGCTTTGGCAGCGGCGATCGGGCACTCGAGGCGAATGGTGCCCATACCGCCGCGGCCGGGTCTTATGTCCCGGCCTTGGACCGCCGCGACGCCACAGCCCCCTATCGCTGCGACCGCCGCTACCACCTCCTCCTTGGTGACGGAATCATCGAGATCCGTCACCTGAATGGCCGCCAACTTGACCGGCCGAGCCACCTTGGCCGAATCCGCGATGACCTCTTGCAGCTTGGCTGCGAAGAGGTCCGCATGGGCACTCCCTTCTGCCCCCGGGAACTCGAAGATTCGAGCCCCGGCTTGGGTCCGTCGGCAGGAAACACTGCCGATCCCCATTTGGACGGGATCGGCATTTGCACGCGCCCGCACAAGGATAGACGCGTACGTCTCCCCCCGCCCCGCGGCCTCCGCGGTGAGCGTCACTACGACGGCCGCGGTTTTAGGGGGGACTAACGTCGCCTTTCCTTTTCCCCTCCCCTTTCCCTTGCCGGTCACCTGCGACCGGCTGGGAGCGGTAGTGGCCGGGACGGCGGGAGCGACTGTCGCCGACTTCCCGCCCTTGCCCTTCCCCTTGCCTTTGCCCACTACCGTCCACGCGTTGACCGGTGTGGTCGCAGGCAGAAGGGTATCTTCCACCTGGGAGGACGAGGACGGCCCTGGCTCGCGCTGCCGTTTATCCGCCGCAAGCGGTGGTCGGAGGCGTTTCTCCGGCAGGAGCCGGTCCTCAATCCCTGCGAGGCAGGACCTTGTGAAGGCCCTCTCCTCCATCACCACCTTGCGGATGATATCCTCAAGGTTGGAGGTGGGGCCTTCTGTCGTGGAGCTCGTCCCAGCTTGTTGTGGCCGGGCCGTAGCTTCGGCCAGCTTCTTCTGAAGCTGGCTGACCTCCGACTGCAGGCGATCAACCTTCGCCTGCAGTTGCTGCGTCTCGTCGGTGGCCTTTCGCCGAACCAACTCCGCGACAACACCACGCAGGCTCGCAGCCCGGCACTTGAGGGCCTTCTGAAAGGTCCCCTTCAGGTGGGAGGACTTAGTGGCGACCTCAACGATCTCCTTTTCGTCCTCCTCCGCCATTCCCTCCAACTCTGCAAGGGAGTGGTCCGCGTATACAACGCGGGGGGCGCCGTACCCGGACTTAGCCCGGGCGGCGTGCGCCCGCGTCTCGCTCGCCGCAACCCGCTCCTCCAGCTCTTGCTGGAGCTGCTCCCGTCGGGCCAGGTCCAACTGGCGTTGAGCGTCCGCGAGCCCAACAGAATGGGTGTCCGCGACCACCGTCGGCTTCTTCGCCTTCGGCTTCGCCCCACTTGAGTGCGATGAGCTCCCGGACCCACCGCGCACACGCTTTCGTCGGCGCGAGTCGTCTGTGTCCGACACTCGGACAAGCGAATCGTCAGACGACTCGTCCGCCTCACCAAAGAAGCTAGCCGCAGACGGCGCGCGGCTAGCCTCTGACGCCGCAGCGTCGGAGTGGCCCTGAGAAGGGCCTTTGGGTTGGCCCTGAGAAGGGCCTTTGGGTTGGCCCTGAGAAGGGCCTTTGGGTTGGCCCTTAGAAGGGCCTTTTTGTTTTAAAAAGCGCCCGGAGGCGTCACGCGCAAGGTCTTTCGACATGATAAAATCCGCAGGTCAAAGCTGAACAAGGCAAGAGAATAAAATGAGAGCTTTGAAGTCACAGTGAACTTTGGCCAACCCAGTCTGCCACTCCGTTACGGTGGTCAGAACTGGGCAGTTACCAGGGGACGCGACGTGGACGCAAACACTGTGGGGGGTCCCCCCCCCCAACCTAACCTAACCTAACCTAACCTAACCTAACCTAACCTAACCCAGTTCTCAAGTCATCAAAGGGAAAATGGCGGGGTCGTACATGGCAGCCTATAGCGCGAAGTACGGTTTTGTGGCCCTGGACGAGGAGGAAACGGAGCGTTCGGGCAAACTAAAATTCGGAGCCCCCGATGGCGACCCGATAGTGGTTACCGCCAAATGTACCAAAATCATGTTGGATGATAAGATCCTCGAAATGGCAAAGTCTATTACGGGGACTTCGGATACTCCAACATCCGGGGAAAATTGGGCGGTACCCAGTATCAGGTGGGTGAACGGGGTCCCGGGTTGCGGGAAAACCACCTGGGTGGTGAAACACTTCGATGAGGAGAAGGACATCGTAGCCACTACAACGACTGAAGCTGCCAAAGATCTCAGAGAAAAGTTGGCGCACCGCTTAGGAGACAAAGTCAAGACAAAGGTGCGTACTATGGCCTCAATCTTAGCCAATGGGTTCAAAAAGCAGGAGAAATGCTACCGTCTCACGGTAGATGAGGCCCTTATGAACCACTTTGGGGCTATAGTCATGGCAGTTAAGTTGTCTGGGGCAAGCGAGGTGATCCTCATCGGGGATGTAAACCAGCTACCATTTCTGGACAGAGACAACCTATTTCCTTTAAGGTACACCCGTCCAAACCTGGTGGCAGGCATCACCCAGGAGCTGCTATGCACACACCGCAACCCTATGGATGTGGCGTTTGCCCTAAGCGAGATATACTCCGGTATATACTCATCCAAGGCGACGCTGTCGCGGGTCCACTCCCTGAGCGTGAAGGGTTATACAGGAGCGAAAATACCCAGCACCGCCCAAAATACCCTATTCCTGGTCCACACTCAAGAGGAGAAATCTTCTCTTATAGGCCAGGGATATGGGTCCGGTGAAGGGTCGCGAACGTTGACCATCCACGAGGCTCAGGGGCTGACCTACGACAGCGTAATCATCATCAACACCAAGTCCAGGAGGCTTCAGATCCACGACAGCGTCTCCCATGCGGTAGTGGCGGTTTCAAGGCACACGGCCAATTGCGTCTACTACACCGACGACGCCGAGGACGCCACGGGCCGCTTTGCAAGGAAAGCGATGGATGCGCCGACTAAAACGGTCGTCGAGTATAATCTCAAGACGGCCATGCAGCATCGAGATACAGCTGTCATGGAAGCCTTACTGGGGCTGGCGAAGTCCCTAGTCGTCAAACCTCCTTACCAAACCTGAAACCTCTACCCCATCTCCTAAAATAATATAATGTAAACTGAGTGACAGAGTGAGCCGTCATTCTCACCTAAACGTCTTGCCGATGGTGGCGTCTCATATCCGGCCGTTGGGTTCCCTAAAATATGGTTGAGCTGAACGGCGCGGATGTGCGCGTCATATCCGTGAACGGATGCCGTCGGAGGAGGCCGGTCATCTCACACTGACACTCAGTATATATAATGTAAAATAATCTTAGAATTGTATTGTATTATTGTGTAATAGTAAATCGAAAATTTTAGTTAAATGTAAAATAACCTTAGAATTTGTAATGGTAGTTAAAAAATTTAATAAGCCTTTATAAAAAAAAAAAAAAAAAAATAAAAAAAAAAAAAAAAAAAAAAAGTAATAATAAAAAAAAAAAAAAAAAAAAAAAAAATGGACTCACTTAGTTATTAAGATATATCTTAGAAACTAGATAAGACTCCGATGTAGGAGTGCAGCAACTGCTTGCATTAAAAGAAAAAAATATATAATTGTAAAATGAAAGATGTAAACAAAGGCGCGGACGCATCAGTCCGCGGACATAACTAACATATAAAAAAAAAAAAAAAAAAAAAAAAAAACCTAACCCAGTTGCACTCGGTCTGCCGAGCAGTACGGCACGAAAAACCACGCGCTCCGCACTGAAAAATACGAAATAATTGGTTTTTGTTCAGTTAGCGCCAAGAAATTAGTGTCGTTCGACGCGGAAAATCGAGCCCGACAAAGTGCCACCCCAAAAAAGTGTCAGTGATCTGTGCCTTCTCAGTTATTCCTGAAAAACCAGTTTTGGTGAGGTTAAGTGAAACGTGCTCAAGACAAAAACGCTTACGCTGCGAAAACAAGATCGACGACCCCCAAATTTTATTTTGGAATACTGCGTACATCTTGGTCCCCCACCATCTGGACCACTCCAGGACATCCTGACGCATCGCACCGTGGAGTTATTCAGAGAAAACTGAAAACCACGTGTGCTGAAAACGCTTAAGCAGTGGAGATACCGGCACAAAATTCGGCACCATCCAAGAACATCGTGGATCAAGGCGAGTGCAACTACTTTTAGAATTTTATCCCAAGCGGCTGATTTTATATACCAGTTTAAAAACTGCTAAATTGCGCGACTATATCTTCAAAACGGAGAGGAAATTGGAAGATCTGCAACTGCAGCCTGCTGCGCGCTTCTTAGTAGACCTTAAGTTTTTAGTTTTAGAATTTTTAGACCGACCATATTCCTGAAAT
This sequence comes from Agrotis puta, assembly GCA_943136025.2. Classification (NCBI taxonomy): domain Eukaryota; kingdom Metazoa; phylum Arthropoda; class Insecta; order Lepidoptera; family Noctuidae; genus Agrotis; species Agrotis puta. Next base: position 18,009,010 of record OW964179.2, on the reverse strand, counting down.
CGCTGAAAAACTGATAAAATCACTTTTTGACATTTTTAACATTAGGATAAAGTTTAATAAATTGTAAAATAATAGTAGATTAAAGCCCTAAATTTTTCAAACATTTCAGTATTTTTTTCAAAATTTTCAGATAAGCAGCACCGAAGTTATCGATTTTTTAACGATTTTAGCCGAATAAGCGTAAATAATAAGATAAAATTACTTTTTTATTGTGTGTAAGTGTTTAGGATAGATATTGCAACTAGTTTAAGCTGAAACTCGGGCCAGGTAGCCCCAAAAACGCCGTTTTCAGCAAAAGTCGGCCATTTTGTCCTTTTGGGATAAAAGTTTATTTTGTAAATAACTCCCAAACCGTACTACTTACGATATTGCGGTTTTCGGTGTAGGGAAGTGCTTATTTTCAGGTATAGACTCAGCTAATTTTCAGGCACTTTCGGGCTGAAAACTTTTTTGGACCTGAAACCTTTTTCAGCAGGTAGATAGGGTGGGGCCGACCTGTCCACTGAAAACCCGGGCTCGCTGCGACCTCGGGTTGCAGAGATATTGTGGGTTTAATTTGACTTTTGACAGCTCGGCGGCCATCTTGGAAAACTTTAGCCTGCCACAACTCCTGAACCCGTCGGGATAATTAAAATCCGATTTCGGATTCTCGACAAGGGCATTAACATCTACCCTCCCCTTCAGGTTTCAGGAGAATCGGGACGAGAAATTTTCAGGTTTCCAAAACTGTTTTCAGCGGCCGGAGGGGGTCGCGCTGAATCAGACGAGTCCAAACTCGGGCTCTCTACGACGCAAAAAACCGGAGTTATCGCAGGTTCAATATTGACATTGACAGCTGCGGCGGCCATCTTGGCAAAACTAAAACACCCGTAACTCCGGAACGGTGGGTCGTGGAGAGTTGGGGTTTTCTTCTCGGTGACTGGCCGGACCTCAGTAACCCCCGAAAACTCATTTCAGGACTTTTCAGCTGAAAAAATTTTTCAGTGCTGAAAACCTCCTCATCGGGTGGGGCTTGCCGAGCACGTCATTTCAAGCCCAAGCACGGGGCAATTCGGCCCAGGGGCTCGAAAGATACAGCCTTTATCCCAATTTTGGCGGCCAGCAGGGAAAATATCCCATAAATTCGACCAGCTGTATCTCCAGAACCCTTAGGGCTAGGTATATCGTGTTTGGTATCGTTTTGAGTGGCTCGGGGAGACCTATCGGATGAGCATAACAAATCGTCTCTACATAGAGCCATTTTTTGCTTCCTCCACGAAACCGGTGTCTTTTGACCCGGAGAAGTTTTTCCTCCAAAATCGACCTCCCTTGACCCCGAGTATTTGACTCGAGAGGACAAAACTTTAATAACTACGACGACATTGACAGAGACTGGCTCTATCTAGAGGAAAACGCATTTTGCACCACTATCTGTAGGAAATTAACACGGAGGCTTTATTGAGCCTAACAATTGTATTCCCTCTATGACCTTTGACTAGCAACTGCTAGTTAAATTTCTCCCGTTTTGTGTTTATATTGTTTTGTTTTCCATTTTACCTTATTATATTAATTATTTTATTTTCTACGCTGCACACACTTTTTACACTGTGTGCAGACCCTTCGCTAAATCAATCGGACGGTTTTATATTGACATTAGCGCGCACTATTGTGCATATAGTACTATATTTTACCCAGGAATTTAAGATTATTATTTTAACTTATTTTATTTATATTGAAACCCTGTGCCGCCAGGCTTAAAAAAAAAAAAAAAAAAAAAAAAAAAAAAAAAAAAAAAAAAAGGAGGAAGAAAGGAAAAAGAAAAAAAAAAAAAAAAAAAAAAGAAAAAGAAAAGAAAAGAAAAAAGTTTTACTGACTAATTGGACACTCAGCAACTGGTTGACGCTGATAAGGGTTGAAATAGTGACGAAATACACGTAATTTTAAACTTAATTCTACAGTTTATGTTTTTAAAGCAGACTGTGTTCCCCCTTGTACAGGGAACACTTTAGATTTATCTGTGACGTTTTATTTGACTCAAAAAATCTCATTACATTGTTTTATTTCTACAAATTATATTATATTATTTTCTTTCTGGATCCCCCCTTTACAGGGATCTAGAAATCGATAAGCTCTTCCCCTGACAGACCGATTTCCCTCAGACACCTCGCGATGTTCGGAATTAGAACACCCGTCGTAAAAGCGAAGCCTTCGGAGACGGGCTTGGAAACGGAGGGACCCAGTCCTGTACAGCCGGGCCCCTCAGTTCGGCGAAGCATTGACGAGTGGGAAGCGGAGAGACGAAAGTCGGGTTCTTCGCATAAATCCCCAACACCCACTGTAGACGCACCCGCCCCCACATTACGAACCAGGACGTTTCTGGTAACTCCCCCAAAGTCCAAACCCACCACCGGAAAGGCCACCGCGTCACAGCAAGAGCTATCAAAGCAGCTGGAAAATGCCTTGGAGGTCTCGCCCTTGGAAATGCCACCCGTGAGGTATGCAAATAGAACCACGGAGGCAAGGGCGTGTCTCACCAGGGCAAAAAACTTGCTAAACGCCTCAAGGAACCTGAAAAAGGAAATAAAGGAAGGCATGATGAGCGCGGTGGACAGACTCTTTCAGCTAGTTAGGGAGGGAGAACGCACGAAAACGCGAGGATTCGAAGAGCCGAACAACCCCGAGAAGGTCCCCACGGATCTGAGGCCGACCCCGGTAGAGCCGACAGAGCTCATGAGACAACTGATGGAAAACCTCCAATGCCACAACAAGGCATTGGTGGAGTGCCAGCAGCATACACGGGCTCTGTCGGAAAAACTGGACCAGGCCCCCTGCTTTGTCGCCGGCCAAAGCCCTTCGTTCGCGGAAATGGCCGCCGTCCCGAAGCAAAAGTACCAAGCGCCTCTTCACTCGGCGGTGGTATCATCAGTCGATGATAAGGACACCAGTGAAGGGGTCATTGAGAAACTAAGGACGGCGGTCGATGCCAGGAACGAGGGCACACGCGTCGAGAGGCTGCGCAAAGTCAGGAACCAGAAGGTAGTGGTCGGCTTCAGAACCAGAGAGGAGCTGACTCGGGTCACCGAAAGGATAAAAAAGTCGGGAAACCTCACGGTGGAGGAGGTGAAAAACAAAGATCCCCTCGTAGTCCTGCGGGACGTTTTATCGTGCCACACTGATGTGGAGGTCATCGACGCACTAAAACGCCAGAACGGCCATCTGGTTGGGAACCTGCCTGCGGACGACTTGCGACTGGGAGTCAAGTACCGTCGCAGGGCGAGAAACCCCCACTTGTGCCACGTTGTCCTGCAGGTATCCCCAACTGTATGGCAGAGGCTGACACAGGCTGGCAGAGTGCACATAGACCTGCAGAGGGTGCGAGTGCTGGACCAGTCTCCTCTGATCCAGTGCACCCGGTGCCTGCGCTTCGGCCATAGCCGAAAGGTGTGCACAGAACCGGCCGACCTCTGCATACATTGCGGGGACCCCCACATGAGTGTGGACTGCCCTTCCCGGCTGGCAGCAGAGCCGCCCAAGTGCTGCAACTGTGCGTCTGCGAAATTGGAAAGGACCGAGCACAACGCCTTCGACAGCGAGTGTCCAACCCGCATGAAGTGGGACGCATTGGCGCGGCTGTCGGTGGCGTATTGCTAAGGTCCAACCAATGTCAATTGGAACCAGGGACTCTTCCAGGGATTCTCGAACACGCGAAGGCGTCCGTACAAGTTACCAGGTAATCCAAGCGAATCTGCAAAGAAAGAACTTAGCAACCCAAGAGCTCATGCTCGTCGCTAGTGAGCGGAGGGTTGCGTTCGCTTTGCTCCAGGAGCCGTATGTGGGTGGGGTCAGAAAGATGCGAGACTACCAGGGAGCGAGAATCTACCAGTGCGCTGAACAAGGAGGTGGGACTGTGAAGGCGGCGATCGCCGTCTTCGATCACGATCTTAACGTGTCACAGTGCCCAAAACTCACAACCAATAACATCACGGTTGTGAGGATCCAGACCAGCGCCTGGGAGGTCGCAGTAGTCTCCTTCTATTTTGAACCAGACAAACCCATACAGCCATACCTGGAGCAACTCATGCGGATTCGCGAGGAAATGGGCACCACCATGGTGCTAATGGGCGGGGACGCCAACGCCAAAAGCACCTGGTGGGGCAGCCTGGTAACCGACGCCAAGGGCGAGGACATGTCGGGATCCCTGGAAGAAATGGGCATGCAGGTGCTCAACGTCGGCAACACCCCGACCTTCGACACCGTCAGAGGTAACACCTTGTACAGTAGCTTCGTTGATGTAACCGCATGCTCGACGGAGCTGCTGGGCCTGGTGGAGGACTGGCGGGTCGAGGAAGGTATCACGAGCTCAGACCATCACGGTATTGTTTTCCAAATTCACCTTCAAAAAAGTAAAGGCATTAAAATCAACAGATCCACAAGACTCTACAACACAAGAAAGGCAAATTGGAGCCAATTTCGTGAGAAATTGGCCCAATTAACAGCTGAATCTCAACTTTGCCCTGAAGCCATAACCAAAATAGAGGATAAAATACAATTAGAAAATACCATAGATAAATATATAAAGATAATAACAGAGTCTTGTGTAGAAACAATACCAAAATATAGTAGTAAAAACAAACTTACCATACCGTGGTGGTCAAAAGAGCTCGCTGCCCTTAAGTCGGAGGTGAACACTCGCAGACGCCGCATCCGTTGTGCTGCGCCGATTCGGAGACAAAAAGTCGTTGACGAGTACCTGCAAGCTAAAGAAAATTATGAGTCCCTGGCAAGAAAGGCGCAGACGGCCAGCTGGAAGAGCTTCTGCGAGAAGCAGGATAGGGAAGGAATGTGGGAGGGGATCTACAGGGTGATAGGACGGACCGCCAAGAGACAGGAAGACATGCCGTTGGTAAAGGATGGACTGCCACTCAACGCCGAAGCGTCGGCTATGCTGCTGGCCGAGACCTTCTACCCGGAAGACCTGGAAGAGGGTGAAACCGAGGACCACCGTCGGACTCGAGAAGCGGCCTGTCGTGTAAACGAGCGACAGCATGATGAAACACATGACCCGCCGTTTACGCTACAGGAGCTGAAAACCGCGGTGGTAAGTTTCAACCCAAAGAAGGCACCCGGGGCAGATGGTCTCACAGCCGACATATGTGCGCAAGCGATATTCCGGGACCCGGGGACGTTTCTCGCTCTGGCAAATAAGTGCCTGGAGTACGGTCACTTCCCCGGGGCCTGGAAAGTGGCAACAGTGGTAGTCCTCCGAAAGCCCGGCAAAGACTCTTACACCACCCCGAAGTCTTATCGGCCGATCGGCCTCCTACCGGTCCTAGGAAAAATTTTTGAAAAAATGTTGGTAGCACGACTAAAATGGCACCTGTTCCCGCGGCTCAGTACTCGCCAGTTTGGTTTCATGCCCCAGAGGAGCACTGAGGACTCCCTCTATAACATGATACGGCACATAAAAGACAAGTTGAAGCAAAAGAAGCTCATCACTGTCGTGTCGCTTGATATAGAGGGAGCCTTCGACAGCGCATGGTGGCCGGCCATCAGAACCAGACTGGCTGAGGAAAAATGCCCGGTGAACCTGCGCAGGGTGCTAGATAGCTACCTGACCGGTAGGAGTGTCCGCGTTAGATACGCGGGCGCCGAGTGTCAACGCGACACAAATAAGGGGTGTGTGCAGGGCTCTATTGGCGGTCCGATCCTGTGGAACCTGATCCTGGATCCCCTGCTGAAGGGTTTGGAGGCGCGAGGCGACTACTGCCAGGCGTTCGCCGATGATGTGCTAATGATCTTCGACGGTGACACAGCGTTGGAGGTTCAGAGGCAGGCCAATGCCGCCCTCGAGTATGTTCGGGTGTGGGGCATCAGAAACAAGCTGAAGTTTGCACCACAAAAAACTTGTGCAATGGTGATAACCAAGAAGCTGAAGTACGATGTCCCACTCCTGAGCATGGGCGGGGTAGACATTGGCATGTCCAAGGAACTGAAGATTCTGGGGCTCACCGTCGACCACCAGCTCACTTTCAATACCCACGTCGCCAATGTTTGCAGAAAAGCTGCTAACATTTACAAACAGCTGGCACGTGCGGCCAAAGTGAGCTGGGGCCTTCACCCGGAGATCATTCGCACCATCTATACGGCAGTAGTGGAGCCGGTTATTTTGTACGCGGCGGCCGCATGGGCGCCGGCGGCCCGAAAGATCGGAGTGCAGAAGAGCCTAAACACGGTCCAACGAGGATTCGCTCAAAAACTCTGCAAATCCTACCGCACCGTTTCGCTGAACGCGTCTCTGGTGCTGGCGGGGATACTCCCACTCGACCTCCGAATCCAAGAAGCAGCTGCTCTATATGAGGCAAAGAGAGGGGTGCCTCGCCCGGCGCTTGCGGACAGGGAGGTGGAGCGAGTGGTGGGATTTGCAGAGACTCCGCACCCGGCAAAGCATGTGGCCATGGGGTTTGTGTGCCTGGACGACCGGGCGCTTGTGGAGTCCCACAACCGCCAAGCAGTCAGATTTTTCACCGACGGCAGCAAAATTGAGGGCAAAGTCGGGGCAGCATTGTCACTCTGGGACGGTGCTGCCGAGATCAAATCCGTCAAACTTTGCCTGCCGTCCTACTGCACGGTCTACCAGGCGGAACTCCTGGCCATATGCGTGGCTACGCGGGAGATCCTCAGGCGCGGGGAGGGAACCTTCGGTATTTACAGTGACTCGAAGGCCGCTCTGGAGACGGTCACAAACCAGGGTTCCCTCCATGCGCTGGCTGTGGAGGCGAGAGCAAACGTGGGCGCGGCTCTGGCCCAGAACAAAGATGTGCTCTTGTACTGGGTCAAAGCACATGCTGGACTCGATGGCAACGAGCGCGCAGACCACCTAGCAAAGGAAGCGGCACTCCGGTCAAAAAGGAAGCCGGATTACGACCGCTGCCCGGTTTCTTTCGTCAAGCGACAGATCCGTATGCAGTCGCTCGACGAGTGGAACCGGAGATACAAGGCTGGAGAGACGGCCTCCACGACGAAGATCTTCTTCCCAGATGCGATCGACGCCTATAAAACAGTGCGCAAAATAAGACCAGCCGGCACAGTCACACAAGTCCTAACGGGGCACGGCGGGTTCTCCGAATACCTGCACCGCTTCAGGTGTAAGGGTGACCCGTCGTGCTCCTGTGAGCCAAACAAGGAGGAGTCGATCGCACACATTCTCACAGAATGCCCAGTCTACCTGACAGAACGCTACGATGCGGAACAAAAACTCGATTCCGAAATAAACACGACCAGCATTAGTAGACTGATGGCTACAAAGAAATCAAGGGAGATCTTCCTAGAATACTGCGTATTGGTAGCCACAAAAGTCATCCGGAAAAACAGAGAGACCTGAAAACGGTGCTTTGCTCTATATAGATATTTATTAGCAATAAAAAGTTGTATATATATCCCAAAGCACGATAATTAGGAATATGTTCAAAATTAAAAGTTAAAAATAAGATTCGGAACTAAACAGAAAATAGCCTAAATTTTTAATAAAATATTCGGAAATAAATCATTTATATGGCAAATAAAGTTAAAATAATAGCAGAAAAAGGTCTCTGGCCACGCCAGGGGAACACGAGCAGAGCAGGAGGGGGTTTTAGCGGGTTCGAATCCCGCACTACCTCGACTGTCTCGCTATCTCCGCGAGATAGTCGAGGTGTCCGTGGGGATTTCCCCCTCCTGCTTTTATAAAAAAAAAAAAACCTAACCTAACCTTTTTTTTTTTTTTTTTTTTTTTTTTTTTTTTTTTTTTTTTTTTTTTTTTGCGCTGGGAAAAAATGCATTACGCATACCCTCCAATCGGAGGGGTATGTGGGACTCCCCGGTCTGACCCGGTATACCCACTAAAAATACCCAGCGGCATTCCCGCTTCGTCTGAGTGGCGGGGACTGGGAATCTTGGCACAGCCATCACTTCCAGTCCTCCGCCGACGATTGCCCTCAGGCCGGGCCCTCACGCGGGCCCGGGAATGACTTACGAAGGTGGTGGCGGGAGCAAAGTCCCGTCGCCACCAAGAGGACGGCGCCTTCTCCGGCCTCTACGTCTGCGGAGCGGCGCCGCGAGAGGATCGTCCTCCCGCACGCGCTCCGCCTCCTCCTTTTGCGAGATCACGTCCTCGCAAAAGGAGGCAACCGCCGTCCAGGCCTCCTCGCTCCCCAGCATGGCCTCGACCACAGCGGGAAGCGAGAGGTCCTGCCCAATAGCCGCAGTTAGACCGCGGCGCGGTTCGGACCAAGCCGGGCACACCTCGAGGGTGTGCTGCGCCGTGTCCTCCGCCGCGCCGCAGTCGTGGCACGCCGGGGTCTCCTCCCTGCCGATCCGATGCAGGTGCGATCCGAAACAGCCGTGGCCGGATAACACCTGCACCAGACGGAACGAGAGGAAACCGTGGGAACGCTCGAGCCAGCTCTGCAGAACCGGACCGAGCGCGTCCAACGTCCGGCGGCCAAAGGCGGCGGCGGCGAGGTCCTCCGTCCAGTGGAGGACGATGGCGTCCTTCGCCTCCCGCCGCACGGCCTCCCGCTCTTCGGCGGCGGGGCGCTCCCCGAGCGCCTTCCGGCGCGCCGTCCACTCATATACTCTGGCCAGCACCCAAGCCTCCAACTCCCAAGGAGGGGTGCCGGCCAGAGCGCACGCCGCCGAAAAGCCCACTGAGCGGTAGGCCCTCGCCACCCGCTGTGCAATGGCCCTTTGGGGCCTGCGGATGGCGGTCGCGTTCTCCCTCCTGTGGAGGGAGTCCGCCCAGATGGGTGCCCCGTACAGGGCCATGCTGCGGAGGATGCCGGCATACAGGCGCCGGCATTTCGCCTTAGGCCCCCCAAGGTTGGGGAGGAGCCACGAGAGGGCGTCCGCGGCTTTCAAGAGGCGCGTCGACAGCCCGCTGAAATGCGGGCCAAAGCGCCACCTCTCGTCCAGCACCAGACCCAGATACTTCATCTGGGGCTGGACTTCTACTCGGACGCCCTCCACGACGATGTGGGCATCGGGAGGAGGGCGACGCTGCCGGGGCCCGCGAAAGAACACGGCCTCCGTCTTGTGCAGCGCCACCCTCAATCCCAGGCGGCGGATCCTCTCTGCAACCAAGGATCCGCCAGCCGAGGCCAGACAGGCCGCCTCCCCAAAGTTCCTCCCCCGGGCAGTGAGAAGAGTGTCATCCGCGTAGCAGATGACACTCGTGCCCTGGAGGAGGGCCCCCCGCAGAAGCCAGTTGAACCCGATGTTCCACAGGGGAGGGCCCAGCACCGAACCCTGCGGAACACCGGACTCTGCGCCGTACCGCCGCACAGTGGCCGTCTTATCAACGAGGAGGACCTCTCGGTCCTCCAGGTAGCTCGCCAGGAGGGCCCGCAGGTATTGGGGCACACCGTGATACCGGAGCGCCTCCAATATCGTCGAGTGGGGCACGGAGTTGAACGCGTTGGAGATGTCGAATGACACCGCCAACACTCCGTCCCCCGCCTCCACTGCCTCCTTCACCTGGCCCTTGAGAAGGGCCAGCGCGTCGATCGTCGAACGCCCTCGGCGGAAACCGAACTGGGCGTCCGACAAATCCGGCCCTACCCCCCGCAAATGGCTATTCAGCCGGGAGGCGACAATCCCCTCGAACATTTTACCGACCTCATCGAGCAGAACGATGGGCCGGTATGCCGAGGGGGAGTCCACCGGGCGGCCCTCCTTACGGAGGAGGCATAGCTGCCCCTCCCTCCACAGCTTCGGGAACCTCCCAGCCGTAAAGCACGCGCTGAAGAGGTCCCGAAACCTGTCCTCCATTTGAGAGGCAGCGATAGCCACCACCCGTGCGGGGACGCCGTCTGGTCCGGGGGCCGTCTTCTTCCTGCGGAGGCTGAGGACCCCCGCCTCGAACTCCGCCGCCGTCACCGGGGGCACCTCCTCCTCCGGCAGGGCCGCCCCTTGCGGGGGATCCATGGCTGGTGGGGTGAAGTCGGTCCTGCGCGGAAACAGGGACCGGACCACCCCGTCCAGCAACGCTGGCTCGAGGGTCTCCGACAGGGGGGGACCACAGGGGCGGAGCTGGTTCCGCGCCGCCCTGTATGGCCTCCCGAAGGGGTCCCTATCGAGACCCTCCAGCATCTCGGCCCTGGCCGAGTCCTTGGCGGCGCCCATTGCGGACTTGAAGACCGTCGTCGCCTCCCGATAAGAGGCGTATAGACGGTCCTCTTCCGCCAGATTTCGGGCGCTGCGCCGTCGGCTCCGCGCATAGGCCCTTCTGGACGCCACGCAGGCGGCCCGGAGCCCCGCCAGCTCCTCCGTCCACCAATAGACGGCACGACGGGGAGGCGGACGGCGAGACCGGGGCATGCTGGAGTTGCACACCTCGGTCAGGGACTCCCTCAGCCGAACCGCTGCGGCGTCCACGTCCCGGACCTCGCCAGGGGGCGACAGCCAGTCCTGGAGAAAGGCCGCCTCCTTGGCTGCCTCACGGTCCAGGCGGGTGAGAGCCCACCGCGGGAAGGGGGACTGCCCAGTGCGGGCCAACGCCCCTCCCCGGGCGGATATGTCGAACCGCACATATCGGTGGTCCGACATTGTCTCCACCATCTCTACCCGCCAGTTGACGACGCGGGCGGCTAGCGCGGGGGTGGCAAACGACACGTCCACCACCGACCCACCCTGTCGCCGCACACACGTGTGGACCGCCCCCCTGTTGAGGAGGGACACACCGCAAGAGGCCGCCCAAAACTCGACGGCGCGCCCCCGGACGTTGCAGCCGGCGGCCGGATTGCCCCAGGCCACCGACTTGGCGTTGAGGTCGCCTAACACCACGGCCTGGCGTGGCGCCGCCCTCCCCACGACTGCGGTGAGGACTTCGAGGAAATCCTCAAAGTCCGAGAGAGGGCGGTTTGGGGAGAAATAGACCCCCACCACCACTATGTCTCCCCACGCGGCGGCCACGTATCCCGGTCCCCTCTCTAAGAGCGAGAGGGGAGAGGAGTCCGTGGAGGGCCGCGACAACAGTGCCACGAGGCCGTCCCGGTCGCCCAGCCAACGACCAGGGACCGAGTAAGGCTCGGCGACCACCGCCAAGTCCACCAACCACTCAGCCATGGTCTGCATCAGCAGATCCTGGGCCGCTCTGCAGTGGTTGGTGTTCGTCAAAAGGATGCGATGTTCGACTCTATCCATCAGTCGGACATCGCACCCCCCTCCACAGCTGCCGCAGGAGCGACGGCGCTAGCGGCAGTAGCAGGTCCGGTCGGCACCTGCGCTTTGCCCCGCTTAGGGGGAGGATTGCAGTTCCTCCCCTTCATGACGTGGGCCGCCGGGCGGCCACTGGCGGCGCAGACCGCGCAGTGCGGCGTGGCGACCTTGCAGGAGGCGGCTTTGTGGCCCTCCTTGCCGCAGCGGTAGCAGGTGTCCGTCCTGTCTGTCGTGGACGGACACAGGGGCCTGGTGTGTCCGATGCCGAAACACCGGAAACACCGCAGCGCCTGTTCCTCGAGTGCACGCACCGCACCCGAGCTGAACCCTACCTTCAGCCGTCCCTTCGCCAGGACGGCTTTGGCAGCGGCGATTGGGCACTCGAGGCGAATGGTACCCATACCGCCGCGGCCGGGTCTTATGTCCCGGCCTTGGACTGCCGCGACGCCACAGCCCCCTATCGCTGCGACCGCCGCCACCACCTCCTCCTTGGTGACGGAGTCATCCAGATCCGTCACCTCAATGGCCGCCAACTTGACCGGCCGAGCCACCTTGGCCGAATCCGCGATGACCTCCTGCAGCTTGGCTGCAAAGAGGTCCGCATGGGCACTCCCCTCTGCCCCCGGGAACTCGAAGATTCGAGCCCCGGCTTGTGTCCGCCGGCAGGAGACACTGCTGATCCCCATTTGGACGGGATCGGCATTTGCACGCGCCCGCACCAGGATCGACGCGTACGTCTCCCCTCGCCCCGCAGCCTCCGCGGTGAGCGTCACAACGACGGCCGCGGTTTTTGGGGGGACTAACGTCGCCTTTCCTTTTCCCCTCCCTTTTCCCTTGCCGGTCCCTTGCGACCGGCTGGGAGCGGTGGGAGCGGTAGTGGCCGGGACGGCGGGAACGACTGTCGCCGACTTCCTGCCCTTGCCCTTCCCCTTGCCCTTGCCCTTGCCCACTACCGTCCACTCGTTGACCGGTGTGGTCGCAGGCAGAAGGGTATCTTCCACCTGGGAGGACGAGGACGGCCCTGGCTCGCGCTGCCGTTTATCCGCCGCAAGCGGTGGTCGGAGGCGTTTCTCCGGCAGGAGCCGGTCCTCAATCCCTGCGAGGCAGGACCTTGTGAAGGCCCTCTCCTCCATCACCACCTTGCGGATGATATCCTCAAGGTTGGAGGTGGGGCCTTCTGTCGTGGAGCTCGTCCCGGCTTGTTGTGGCCGGGCCGTAGCTTCGGCCAGCTTCTTCTGAAGCTGGCTGACCTCCGACTGCAGGCGATCGACCTTCGCCTGCAGTTGCTGCGTCTCGTCGGTGGCCTTTCGCCGAACCAACTCCGCGACAACACCACGCAGGCTCGCAGCCCGGCACTTGAGGGCCTTCTGAAAGGTCCCCTTCAGGTGGGAGGACTTCGTGGCGACCTCAACGATCTCCTTCTCGTCCTCCTCCGCCATTCCCTCCAACTCTGCGAGGGAGTGGTCCGCGTATACAACGCGGGGGGCGCCGTACCCGGACTTAGCCCGGGCGGCGTGCGCCCGCGTCTCGCTCGCCGCAACCCGCTCCTCCAGCTCTTGCTGGAGCTGCTCCCGTCGGGCCAGGTCCAACTGGCGTTGAGCGTCCGCGAGCCCAACAGAATGGGTGTCCGCGACCACCGTCGGCTTCTTTGCCTTCGGCTTCGCCCCACTTGAGTGCGATGAGCTCCCGGACCCACCGCTCGGACGTACACGCTTCCGTCGGCGCGAGTCGTCTGTGTCCGACACTCGGACAAGTGAGTCGTCAGACGACTCGTCCGCCTCACCAAAGAAGCTAGCCGCAGACGGCGCGCGGCTAGCCTCTGACGCCGCAGCGTCGGAGTGGCCCTGAGAAGGGCCTTTGGGTTGGCCCTGAGAAGGGCCTTTGGGATGGCCCTTAGAAGGGCCTTTGGGTTGGCCCTGAGAAGGGCCTTTTTGTTTTAAAAAGCGCCCGGAGGCGTCACGCGCAGGGTCTTTCGACATTTTTTAAAATAAAATCCGCAGATCGCAGCTCGACAAGGCAAGATAATAAGAGCTTCGAAGCACAGTGTACTTTGGCCAACCCAGTCTGCCACTCCGTTACGGTGGTCAGAACTGGGCAGTTACCAGGGGACGCGACGTGGACGCAAACACTGTGGGGGGTCCCCCAACCTAACCTTTTTTTTTTTTTTTTTTTTTTTTTTTTTTTTTTTTTTTTTTTTTTTTTTTTTGCGCTGGGAAAAAATGCATTACGCATACCCTCCAATCGGAGGGGTATGTGGGACTCCCCGGTCTGACCCGGTATACCCACTAAAAATACCCAGCGGCATTCCCGCTTCGTCTGAGTGGCGGGGACTGGGAATCTTGGCGCAGCCATCACTTCCAGTCCTCCGCCGACGATTGCCCTCAGGCCGGGCCCTCGCGCGGGCCCGGGAATGACTTACGAAGGTGGTGGCGGGAGCAAAGTCCCGTCGCCACCAAGAGGACGGTGCCTTCTGCGGCCTCTTCGTCTGCGGAGCGGCGCCGCGAGAGGATCGTCCTCCCGCACGCGCTCCGCCTCCTCCTTTTGCGAGATGACGTCCTCGCAAAAGGAGGCAACCGCCGTCCAGGCCTCCTCGCTCCCCAGCATGGCCTCGACCACTGCGGGAAGCGAGAGGTCCTGCCCAATAACCGCAGTTAGACCGCGGCGCGGTTCGGACCAAGCCGGGCACACCTCGAGGGTGTGCTGCGCCGTGTCCTCCGCCGCGCCGCAGTCGTGGCACGCCGGGGTTTCCTCCCTACCGATCCGATGCAGGTGCGATCCGAAACAGCCGTGGCCGGATAACACCTGCACCAGACGAAACGAGAGGAAACCGTGGGAACGCTCGAGCCAGCTCTGCAGAACCGGACCGAGCGCGTCCAACGTCCGGCGGCCAAAGGCGGCGGCGGCGAGGTCCTCCGTCCAATGGAGGACGATGGCGTCCTTCGCCTCCCGCCGCACTGCCTCCCGCTCTTCGGCGGCGGGGCGCTCCCCGAGCGCCTTCCGGCGCGCCGTCCACTCATATACTCTGGCCAGCACCCAAGCCTCCAACTCCCAAGGAGGAGTGCCGGCCAGAGCGCACGCCGCCGAAAAGCCCACCGAACGGTAGGCCCTCGCCACCCGCTGTGCAATGGCCCTTTGGGGCCTGCGGATGGCGGTCGCATTCTCCCTCCTGTGGAGGGAGTCCGCCCAGATGGGTGCCCCGTACAGGGCCATGCTGCGGAGGATGCCGGCATACAGGCGCCGGCATTTCGCCTTGGGCCCCCCAAGGTTGGGGAGGAGCCACGAGAGGGCGTCCGCGGCTTTTAAGAGGCGCGTCGACAGCCCGCTGAAGTGCGGGCCGAAGCGCCACCTCTCGTCCAGCACCAGGCCCAGATACTTCATCTGGGGCTGGACTCCTATACGGACGCCCTCCACGACTATGTGGGCATCGGGAGGAGGGCGACGCTGCCGGGGGCCGCGAAAGAACACGGCCTCCGTCTTGTGCAGCGCCACCTCCAATCCCAGGCGGCGGATCCTCTCTGCAACCAAGGATCCGCCAGCCGAGGCCAGACAGGCCGCCTCCCCAAAGTTCCTCCCCCGGGCAGTGAGAAGAGTGTCATCCGCGTAGCAGATGACACTCGTGCCCTGGAGGAGGGCCCCCCGCAGAAGCCAGTTGAACCCGATGTTCCACAGGGGAGGGCCCAGCACCGAACCCTGCGGAACACCGGACTCTGCGCCGTACCGCCGCACAGTGGCCGTCTTATCAACGAGGAGGACCTCTCGGTCCTCCAGGTAGCTCGCCAGGAGGGCCCGCAGGTATTGGGGCACTCCGTGATACCGCAGCGCCTCCAATATCGTCGAGTGGGGGACGGAGTTGAAGGCGTTGGAGATGTCGAATGACACCGCCAACACTCCGTCCCCCGCCTCCACTGCCTCCTTCACCTGGCCCTTGAGTAGGGCCAGCGCGTCGATCGTCGAACGCCCTCGGCGGAAACCGAACTGGGCGTCCGACAGATCCGGCCCTACCCCCCGCAAATGGCTATTCAGCCGGGAGGCGACAATCCCCTCGAACATTTTACCGACCTCATCGAGCAGAACGATGGGCCGGTATGCCGAGGGGGAGTCCACCGGGCGTCCCTCCTTACGGAGGAGGCATAGCTGCCCCTCCCTCCACAGCTTCGGGAACCTCCCAGCCGTAAAGCACGCGCTGAAGAGGTCCCGAAACCTGTCCTCCATTTGAGAGGCAGCGATAGCCACCACCCGTGCGGGGACGCCGTCTGGTCCGGGGGCCGTCTTCTTCCTGCGGAGGCTGAGGACCCCCGCCTCGAACTCCGCCGCCGTCACCGGGGGGACCTCCTCCTCCGGCAGGGCCGCACCCTGCGGGGGATCCATGGGTGGTGGGGTGAAGTCGGTCCTGCGCGGAAACAGGGACCGGACCACCCCGTCCAGCAACGCTGGCTCGAGGGTCTCCGACAGGGGGGGACCACAGGGGCGGAGCTGGTTCCGCGCCGCCCTGTATGGCCTTCCGAAGGGGTCCCTATCGAGACCCTCCAGCATCTCGGCCCTCGCCGAGTCCTTGGCGGCGCCCATTGCGGACTTGAAGACCGTCGTCGCCTCCCGATAAGAGGCGTACAGACGGTCCTCTTCCGCCAGGTTTCGGGCGCTGCGCCGTCGGCTCCGCGCATAGGCCCTTCTGGCCGCCACGCAGGTGGCCCGGAGCCCTGCCAGCTCCTCCGTCCACCAATAGACGGCACGACGGGGAGGCGGACGGCGAGACCGAGGCATACTGGAGTTGCACACCTCGGTCAGGGACTCCCTCAGCCGAACCGCTGCGGCGTCCACGTCCCGGACCTCGCCAGGGGGCGACAGCCAGTCCTGGAGAAAGGCAGCCTCCTTGGCTGCCTCACGGTCCAGGCGGGTGAGAGCCCACCGCGGGAAGGGGGACTGCCCAGTGCGGGCCAACGCCCCTCCCCGGGCGGATATGTCGAACCGCACATATCGGTGGTCCGACAATGTCTCCACCATCTCAACCCGCCAGTTGACGACGCGGGCGGCTAGCGCGGGGGTGGCAAACGACACATCCACCACCGACCCACCCTGTTGCCGCACACACGTGTGGACCGCCCCCCTGTTGAGGAGGGACACACCGCATGAGGCCGCCCAAAACTCGACGGCGCGCCCCCGGACGTTGCAGCCGGCGGCCGGATTGCCCCAGGCCACCGACTTGGCGTTGAGGTCGCCCAGCACCACGGCCTGTCGTGGCGCCGCCCTCCCTACGACTGCGGTGAGGACTTCGAGGAAATCCTCAAAGTCCGAGAGAGGGCGGTTTGGGGAGAAATAGACTCCCACCACCACTATGTCTCCCCACGCGGCGGCCACGTATCCCGGTCCCCTCTCTAAGAGCGAGAGGGGAGGGGAGTCCGTGGAGGGCCGCGACAACAGTGCCACGAGGCCGTCCCGGTCGCCCAGCCAACGACCAGGGACCGAGTAAGGCTCGGCGACCACCGCCAAGTCCACCAACCACTCAGCCATGATCTGCATCAGCAGATCCTGGGCTGCTTTGCAGTGGTTGGCGTTCGTCTGAAGGATGCGATGTTCGACTCTATCCATCAGTCGGACATCGCACCCCCCTCCACAGCCGCCGCAGGAGCGACGGCGCTAGCGGCAGTAGCAGGCCCGGTCGGCGCCTGCGCTTTGCCCCGCTTAGGGGGAGGATTGCAGTTCCTCCCCTTCATGACGTGGGCCGCCGGGCGGCCACTGGCGGCGCAGACCGCGCAGTGTGGCGTGGCGACCTTACAGGAGGCGGCTTTGTGGCCCTCCTTGCCGCAGCGGTAGCAGGTGTCCGTCCTGTCTGCCGTGGACGGACACAGGGGCCTGGTGTGTCCGATGCCGAAGCACCGGAAACACCGCAGCGCCTGCTCCTCGAGTGCCCGTACCGCACCCGAGCTGAACCCTACCTTTAGCCGTCCCTTCGCAAGGACGGCTTTGGCAGCGGCGATTGGGCACTCGAGGCGAATGGTGCCCATTCCGCCGCGGCCGGGTCTTATGTCCCGGCCTTGGACCGCCGCGACGCCGCAGCCCCCTATCGCTGCGACCGCCGCCACCACCTCCTCCTTGGTGACGGAATCGTCAAGATCCGTCACCTCAATGGCCGCCAACTTGACCGGCCGGGCCACCTTTGCCGAGTCTGCGATGACCTCTTTCAGCTTTGATGCGAAGAGATCCGCATGGGCACTACCCTCCGCCCCCGGGAACTCAAAAATTCGAGCCCCGGCTTGGGTCCGTCGGCAGGAGACACTGTTGATCCCCAGTTGGGCGGGATCGGCATTAGCACGCGCCCGCACCAGGAGGGACGCGTACGTCTCCCCTCGCCCCGCAGCCTCCGCGGTGAGCGTCACTACGACGGCTGCGGTTTTTGGGGGGACTAGCTTCCCCTTTACCCTCGCTTTCCCTTTGCCCCTGGGAGCGGTGGGCGCGGTAGTGGCCGGGACGGCAGGGACGACCGTCGCCGACTTCTTTCCCTTGCCCTTCCCCTTGCGGCCCACTACCGTCCACTCGTTGACCGGTGTGGTCGCAGGGAGAAGGACGTCTTCCGCCTGGGAGGAGGAGGACGGCCCTGGCTCGCACTGCCGTTTATCCGCCGCAAGCGGCGGTCGGAGGCGTTTCTCCGGCAGAAGCCGGTCCTCGATACCTGCTAAGCAGGACCTTGTGAAGGCCCTCTCCTCCATCACAACCTTGCGGATGATATCCTCAAGGTTGGAGGGGGGGCCCTCTGTCACGGGGCTCGTCCCGGCTTGCTGTGGCCGGGCCGTGGCTTCGGCCAGCTTCTTGTGAAGCTGGTTGACCTCCGACTGCAGGCGATCAACTTTCGCCTGCAGTTGCCGCGTTTCATCATTGGCCTTACGCCGAACCAGCTCCGCGATGACACCGCGCAGGCTCGCAGCCCGGCACTTGAGGGCCTTCTGGAAGGTCCCCTTTAGGTGGGAGGACTTAGTGGCGACCTCGATGATCTCCTTTTCATCCTCCTCCGCCATTCCCTCCAACTCTGCGAGGGAGTGGTCCGCGTATACAACGCGGGGGGCGCCGTACCCGGACTTGGCCCGGGCGGCGTGCGCCCGCGTCTCACTCGCCGCAACCCGCTCCTCAAGCTCTTGTTGGAGCTGCTCCCGCCTAGCCAGATCTAACTGGCGTTGAGCGTCCGCGAGCCCTACGGCATGGGTGTCTGCGGCCGCCGTCGGCTTCTTTGCCTTCGGCTTCGCCCTACCCGAGGCCGAGGAGCCCCCGGACCCACCACTCGTGCGGACCCGCTTCCGCGAACGAGAGTCGTCCGTGTCCGATGGTCGGACAATTGAGTCGTCCGAAGACTCGTCCGCCTCTCCGAAGAAGCTAGCCGCAGACGGCGCGCGGCTAGCCTCTGACGCAGCAGCGTCGGAGTGGCCCTGAGAAGGGCCTTTAGGTTGGCCCTTAGAAGGGCCTTTGGGTTGGCCCTGAGAAGGGCCTTTTTGTTTTAAAAAGCGCCCGGAGGCGTCACGCGCAGGGTCTTTCGACATTTTAAAATAAAATCAAATCCGCAGATCGCAGCTCGACAAGGCAAGATAATAAGAGCTTCGAAGCACAGTGTACTTTGGCCAACCCAGTCTGCCACTCCGTTACGGTGGTCAGAACTGGGCAGTTACCAGGGGACGCGACGTGGACGCAAACACTGTGGGGGGTCCCCCAACCTAACCTAACCTAACCTAACCTTTTTTTTTTTTTTTTTTTTTTTTTTTTTTTTTTTTTTTTTTTTTGCGCTGGGAAAAAATGCATTACGCATACCCTCCAATCGGAGGGGTATGTGGGACTCCCCGGTCTGACCCGGTATACCCACTAAAAATACCCAGCGGCATTCCCGCTTCGTCTGAGTGGCGGGGACTGGGAATCTTGGCACAGCCATCACTTCCAGTCCTCCGCCGACGATTGCCCTCAGGCCGGGCCCTCACGCGGGCCCGGGAATGACTTACGAAGGTGGTGGCGGGAGCAAAGTCCCGTCGCCACCAAGAGGACGGCGCCTTCTCCGGCCTCTACGTCTGCGGAGCGGCGCCGCGAGAGGATCGTCCTCGCGCACGCGCTCCGCCTCCTCCTTTTGCGAGATTACGTCCTCGCAAAAGGAGGCAACCGCAGACCAGGACTCCTCGCTCCCTAGCATGGCCTCGACCACAGCGGGAAGCGAGAGGTCCCGTCCAACCACGGCAGTCAGACCGCGGCGCAGTTCGGACCAAGCCGGGCACACCTCGAGGGTGTGCTGCGCCGTGTCCTCCGCTGCGCCGCAGTCGTGGCACGCCGGGGTTTCCTCCCTACCGATCCGATGCAGGTGCGATCCGAAACAGCCGTGGCCGGATAACACCTGCACCAGACGGAACGAGAGGAAACCGTGGGAACGCTCGAGCCAGCTCTGCAGAACCGGACCGAGCGCGTCCAACGTCCGGCGGCCAAAGGCGGCGGCGGCGAGGTCCTCCGTCCAATGGAGGACGATGGCATCCTTCGCCTCCCGCCGCACCGCCTCCCGCTCTTCGGCGGCGGGGCGCTCCCCGAGCGCCTTCCGGCGCGCCGTCCACTCATATACTCTGGCCAGCACCCAAGCCTCCAACTCCCAAGGAGGAGTGCCGGCCAGAGCGCACGCCGCCGAAAAGCCCATCGAACGGTAGGCCCTCGCCACCCGCTGTGCAATGGCCCTTTGGGGCCTGCGGATGGCGGTCGCATTCTCCCTCCTGTGGAGGGAGCCCGCCCAGATGGGTGCCCCGTACAGGGCCATGCTGCGGAGGATGCCGGCATACAGGCGCCGGCATTTCGCCTTGGGCCCCCCAAGGTTGGGGAGGAGCCACGAGAGGGCGTCCGCGGCTTTTAAGAGGCGCGTCGACAGCCCGCTGAAGTGCGGGCCGAAGCGCCACCTCTCGTCCAGCACCAGGCCCAGATACTTCATCTGGGGCTGGACTCCTATACGGACGCCCTCCACGACTATGTGGGCATCGGGAGGAGGGCGACGCTGCCGGGGGCCGCGAAAGAACACGGCCTCCGTCTTGTGCAGCGCCACCTCCAATCCCAGGCGGCGGATCCTCTCTGCAACCAAGGATCCGCCAGCCGAGGCCAGACAGGCCGCCTCCCCAAAGTTCCTCCCCCGGGCAGTGAGAAGAGTGTCATCCGCGTAGCAGATGACACTCGTGCCCTGGAGGAGGGCCCCCCGCAGAAGCCAGTTGAACCCGATGTTCCACAGGGGAGGGCCCAGCACCGAACCCTGCGGAACACCGGACTCTGCGCCGTACCGCCGCACCGTGGCCGTCTTGTCTACGAGGAGGACCTCTCGGTCCTCCAAGTAACTGGCCAGGAGGTCCCGCAAGTATTGGGGCACTCCGTGATACCGGAGCGCCTCCAATATCGTCGAATGGGGGACGGAGTTGAAGGCGTTGGAGATGTCGAATGACACCGCCAACACTCCGTCCCCCGCCTCCACTGCCTCCTTCACCTGGCCCTTGAGTAGGGCCAGTGCGTCGATGGTCGAACGCCCTCGGCGGAAACCGAACTGGGCGTCCGACAGGTCCGGCCCTAACCCCCGCAAGTGGCTATCAAGCCGTGAGGCGACGATCCCCTCAAACATTTTGCCGACCTCATCGAGCAGGACGATGGGCCGGTATGCTGAGGGGGAGTCCACCGGGCGTCCCTCCTTACGGAGGAGGCATAGCTGCCCCTCCCTCCACAGTTTCGGGAACCTCCCAGCCGCAAAGCACGCGCTGAAGAGGTCCCGAAATCTGTCCTCCATTTGGGAGGCGGCGATAGCCACCACCCGTGCGGGGACGCCGTCTGGTCCGGGGGCCGTCTTCTTCCTGCGGAGGCTGAGGACCCCCGCCTCGAACTCCGCCGCCGTCACCGGGGGAACCTCCTCCTCCGGCAGGGCCGCCCCTTGCGGGGGATCCATGGATGGTGGGGTGAAGTCTGTCCTGCGCGGAAACAGGGACCGGACCACCCCATCCAGCAACGCTGGCTCGAGGGTCTCCGACAGGGGGGGGCCACAGGGGCGGAGCTGGTTCCGCGCCGCCCTGTATGGCCTCCCGAAGGGGTCCCTATCGAGACCCTCCAGCATCTCGGCCCTAGCCGAGTCCTTGGCGGCGCCCATTGCGGACTTGAAGACCGTCGTCGCCTCCCGATAAGAGGCGTATAGACGGTCCTCTTCCGCCAGGTTTCGGGCGCTGCGCCGTCGGCTCCGCGCAAAGGCCCTTCTGGCCGCCACACAGGTGGCCCGGAGCCCTGCCAGCTCCTCCGTCCACCAATAGACGGCACGACGGGGAGGCGGACGGCGAGACCGAGGCATGCTGGAGTTGCACACCTCGGTCAGGGACTCCCTCAGCCGAACCGCTGCGGCGTCCACGTCCCGGACCTCACCAGGGGGCGACAGCCAGTCCTGGAGAAAGGCCGCCTCCTTGGCTGCCTCACGGTCCAGGCGGGTGAGAGCCCACCGCGGGAAGGGGGACTGCCCAGTGCGGGCCAACGCCCCTCCCCGGGCGGATATGTCGAACCGCACATATCGGTGGTCCGACAATGTCTCCACCATCTCAACCCGCCAGTTGACGACGCGGGCGGCTAGCGCGGGGGTGGCAAACGACACGTCCACCACCGACCCACCCTGTTGCCGCACACACGTGTGGACCGCCCCCCTGTTGAGGAGGGACACACCGCATGAGGCCGCCCAAAACTCGACGGCGCGCCCCCGGACGTTGCAGCTAGGGGCCGGGTTGCCCCAGGCCACCGACTTGGCGTTCAGGTCGCCCAGCACCACGGCCTGGCGTGGCGCCGCCCTCCCTACGACTGCGGTGAGGATCTCCAGGAAATCCTCAAAGTCCGAGAGAGGGCGGTTTGGGGAGAAATAAACCCCCACCACCGCAATCTCTCCCCACGCGGCGGCCACGTATCCCGGTCCCCTCTCTAAGAGCGAGAGGGGAGGGGAGTCCGTGGAGGGCCGCGTCAACAATGCCACGAGGCCGTCCCGGTCGCCCAGCCAACGACCAGGGACCGAGTAAGGCTCGGCGACCACCGCTAGGTCCACCAACCACTCAGCCATGATCTGCATCAGCAGATCCTGGGCTGCTTTGCAGTGGTTGGCGTTCGTCTGAAGGATGCGATGTTCGACTCTATCCATCAGTCGGACATCGCACCCCCCTCCACAGCCGCCGCAGGAGCGACGGCGCTAGCGGCAGTAGCAGGCCCGGTCGGCGCCTGCGCTTTGCCCCGCTTAGGGGGAGGATTGCAGTTCCTCCCCTTCATGACGTGGGCCGCCGGGCGGCCACTGGCGGCGCAGACCGCGCAGTGCGGCGTGGCGACCTTGCAGGAGGCGGCTTTGTGGCCCTCCTTGCCGCAGCGGTAGAACCTAACCTAACCTTTTTTTTTTTTTTTTTTTTTTTTGCGCTGGGAAAAAATGCATTACGCATACCCTCCAATCGGAGGGGTATGTGGGACTCCCCGGTCTGACCCGGTATACCCACTAAAAATACCCAGCGGCATTCCCGCTTCGTCTGAGTGGCGGGGACTGGGAATCTTGGCACAGCCATCACTTCCAGTCCTCCGCCGACGATTGCCCTCAGGCCGGGCCCTCTCGCGGGCCCGGGAATGACTTACGAAGGTGGTGGCGGGAGCAAAGTCCCGTCGCCACCAAGAGGACGGCGCCTTCTGCGGCCTCTTCGTCTGCGGAGCGGCGCCGCGAGAGGATCGTCCTCGCGCACGCGCTCCGCCTCCTCCTTTTGCGAGATTACGTCCTCGCAAAAGGAGGCAACCGCAGACCAGGACTCTTCGCTTTCCAGCATGGCCTCGACCACTGCGGGAAGCGAGAGGTCCCGTCCAACAACGGCAGTCAGATCACGGCGCAGTTCGGACCAAGCCGGGCACACCTCAAGGGTGTGCTGTGCCGTGTCCTCCGCCGCGCCGCAGTCGTGGCACGCCGGGGTTTCCTCCCTGCCGATCCGATGCAGGTGCGATCCGAAACAGCCGTGGCCGGATAACACCTGCACCAGACGGAACGATAGGAAACCGTGGGAACGCTCGAGCCAGCTCTGCAGAACCGGACCGAGCGCGTCCAACGTCCGGCGGCCAAAGGCGGCGGCGGCGAGGTCCTCCGTCCAGTGGAGGACGATGGCGTCCTTCGCCTCCCGCCGCACGGCCTCCCGCTCTTCGGCGGCGGGGCGCTCCCCGAGCGCCTTCCGGCGCGCCGTCCACTCATAGACTCTGGCCAGCACCCAAGCCTCCAACTCCCAAGGAGGGGTACTGGCCAGAGCGCACGCCGCCGAGAAGCCCACTGAGCGGTAGGCCCTCGCCACCCGCTGTGCAATGGCCCTTTGAGGCCTGCGGATGGCGGTCGCATTCTCCCTCCTGTGGAGGGAGTCCGCCCAGATGGGTGCCCCGTATAGGGCCATGCTGCGGAGGATGCCGGCATACAAGCGCCGGCATTTCGCCTTGGGCCCCCCAAGGTTGGGGAGGAGCCACGAGAGGGCGTCCGCGGCTTTCAGGAGGCGCGTCGACAGCCCGCTGAAATGCGGGCCGAAGCGCCACCTCTCGTCCAGCACCAGGCCCAGATACTTCATCTGGGGCTGGACACCTATACGGACGCCCTCCACGACAATGTGGGCATCGGGAGGAGGGCGACGCTGCCGGGGGCCGCGGAAGAACACGGCCTCCGTCTTGTGCAGCGCCACCTCCAAACCCAGGCGGCGGATCCTCTCTGCAACCAAGGATCCGCCAGCCGAGGCCAAACAGGCCGCCTCCCCAAAGTTCCTCCCCCGGGCAGTGAGAAGAGTGTCATCCGCGTAGCAGATGACACTCGTGCCCTGGAGGAGGGCCCCCCGCAGAAGCCAGTTGAACCCGATGTTCCACAGGGAAGGGCCCAGGACCGAACCCTGTGGAACACCGGACTCTGCGCCGTACCGCCGCACCGTGGCCGTCTTATCCACGAGGAGGACTTCTCGGTCCTCCAGGTAGCTCGCCAGGAGGGCCCGCAGGTATTGGGGCACTCCGTGATACCGAAGCGCCTCCAATATCGTCGAGTGGGGGACGGAGTTGAAGGCGTTGGAGATGTCGAATGACACCGCCAACACTCCGTCCCCCGCCTCCACTGCCTCCTTCACCTGGCCCTTGAGTAGGGCCAGCGCGTCGATCGTCGAACGCCCTCGGCGGAAACCGAACTGGGCGTCCGACAGATCCGGCCCTACCCCCCGCAAATAGCTATTCAGCCGGGAGGCGACAATCCCCTCGAACATTTTACCGACCTCATCGAGCAGAACGATGGGCCGGTATGCCGAGGGGGAGTCCACCGGGCGTCCCTCCTTACGGAGGAGGCATAGCTGCCCCTCCCTCCACAGCTTCGGGAACCTCCCAGCCGTAAAGCACGCGCTGAAGAGGTCCCGAAACCTGTCCTCCATTTGAGAGGCAGCGATAGCCACCACCCGTGCGGGGACGCCGTCTGGTCCGGGGGCCGTCTTCTTCCCGCGGAGGCTGAGGACCCCCGCCCCGAACTCCGCTGCCGTCACCGGGGGGACCTCCTCCTCCGGCAGGGCCGCCCCCTGCGGGGGATCCATGGGTGGTGGGGTGAAGTCGGTCCTGCGCGGAAACAGGGACCGGACCACCCCGTCCAGCAACGCTGGCTCGAGGGTCTCGGACAGGGGGGGACCACAGGGGCGGAGCTGGTTCCGCGCCGCCCTGTATGGCCTTCCGAAGGGGTCCCTATCGAGACCCTCCAGCATCTCGGCCCTTGCCGAGTCCTTGGCGGCGCCCATTGCGGACTTGAAGACCGTCGTCGCCTCCCGATAAGAGGCGTACAGACGGTCCTCTTCCGCCAGGTTTCGGGCGCTGCGCCGTCGGCTCCGCGCATAGGCCCTTCTGGCCGCCACGCAGGTGGCCCGGAGCCCCGCCAGCTCCTCCGTCCACCAATAGACGGCACGACGGGGAGGCGGACGGCGGGACCGAGGCATACTGGAGTTGCACACCTCGGTCAGGGACTCCCTCAGCCGAACCGCTGCGGCGTCCACGTCCCGGACCTCGCCAGGGGGCGACAGCCAGTCCTGGAGGAAGGCCGCCTCCTTGGCTGCCTCCCGGTCCAGGCGGGTGAGAGCCCACCGCGGGAAGGGGGACTGCCCAGTGCGGGCCAACGCCCCTCCCCGGGCGGATATGTCGAACCGCACATATCGGTGGTCCGACAATGTCTCCACCATCTCTACCCGCCAGTTGACGACGCGGGCGGCTAGCGCGGGGGTGGCAAACGACACGTCCACCACCGACCCACCCTGTTGCCGCACACACGTGTGGACCGCCCCCCTGTTGAGGAGGGACACACCGCATGAGGCCGCCCAAAACTCGACGGCGCGCCCCCGGACGTTGCAGCTAGGGCCGGGGTTGCCCCAGGCCACCGACTTGGCGTTCAGGTCGCCCAGCACCACGGCCTGGCGTGGCGCCGCCCTCCCTACGACTGCGGTGAGGATCTCCAGGAAATCCTCAAAGTCCGAGAGAGGGCGGTTTGGGGAGAAATAAACCCCCACCACCGCAATCTCTCCCCACGCGGCGGCCACGTATCCCGGTCCCCTCTCTAAGAGCGAGAGGGGAGGGGAGTCCGTGGAGGGCCGCGTCAACAATGCCACGAGGCCGTCCCGGTCGCCCAGCCAACGACCAGGGACCGAGTAAGGCTCGGCGACCACCGCTAGGTCCACCAACCACTCAGCCATGATCTGCATCAGCAGATCCTGGGCTGCTTTGCAGTGGTTGGCGTTCGTCTGAAGGATGCGATGTTCGACTCTATCCATCAGTCGGACATCGCACCCCCCTCCACAGCCGCCGCAGGAGCGACGGCGCTAGCGGCAGTAGCAGGCCCGGTCGGCGCCTGCGCTTTGCCCCGCTTAGGGGGAGGATTGCAGTTCCTCCCCTTCATGACGTGGGCCGCCGGGCGGCCACTGGCGGCGCAGACCGCGCAGTGCGGCGTGGCGACCTTGCAGGAGGCGGCTTTGTGGCCCTCCTTGCCGCAGCGGTAGAACCTTTTTTTTTTTTTTTTTTTTTTTTTGCGCTGGGAAAAAATGCATTACGCATACCCTCCGATCGGAGGGGTATGTGGGACTCCCCGGTCTGACCCGGTATACCCACTAAAAATACCCAGCGGCATTCCCGCTTCGTCTGAGTGGCGGGGACTGGGAATCTTGGCACAGCCATCACTTCCAGTCCTCCGCCGACGATTGCCCTCAGGCCGGGCCCTCACGCGGGCCCGGGAATGACTTACGAAGGTGGTGGCGGGAGCAAAGTCCCGTCGCCACCAAGAGGACGGCGCCTTCTCCGGCCTCTACGTCTGCGGAGCGGCGCCGCGAGAGGATCGTCCTCCCGCACGCGCTCCGCCTCCTCCTTTTGCGAGATGACGTCCTCGCAAAAGGAGGCAACCGCTGTCCAGGCCTCCTCGCTCCCCAGCATGGCCTCGACCACTGCGGGAAGCGAGAGGTCCTGCCCAATAACCGCAGTTAGACCGCGGCGCGGTTCGGACCAAGCCGGGCACACCTCGAGGGTGTGCTGCGCCGTGTCCTCCGCCGCGCCGCAGTCGTGGCACGCCGGGGTTTCCTCCCTACCGATCCGATGCAGGTGCGATCCGAAACAGCCGTGGCCGGATAACACCTGCACCAGACGGAACGAGAGGAAACCGTGGGAACGCTCGAGCCAGCTCTGCAGAACCGGACCGAGCGCGTCCAACGTCCGGCGGCCAAAGGCGGCGGCGGCGAGGTCCTCCGTCCAATGGAGGACGATGGCGTCCTTCGCCTCCCGCCGCACCGCCTCCCGCTCTTCGGCGGCGGGGCGCTCCCCGAGCGCCTTCCGGCGCGCCGTCCACTCATATACTCTGGCCAGCACCCAAGCCTCCAACTCCCAAGGAGGAGTGCCGGCCAGAGCGCACGCCGCCGAAAAGCCCACCGAACGGTAGGCCCTCGCCACCCGCTGTGCAATGGCCCTTTGGGGCCTGCGGATGGCGGTCGCATTCTCCCTCCTGTGGAGGGAGTCCGCCCAGATGGGTGCCCCGTACAGGGCCATGCTGCGGAGGATGCCGGCATACAGGCGCCGGCATTTCGCCTTGGGCCCCCCAAGGTTGGGGAGGAGCCACGAGAGGGCGTCCGCGGCTTTTAAGAGGCGCGTCGACAGCCCGCTGAAGTGCGGGCCGAAGCGCCACCTCTCGTCCAGCACCAGGCCCAGATACTTCATCTGGGGCTGGACTCCTATACGGACGCCCTCCACGACTATGTGGGCATCGGGAGGAGGGCGACGCTGCCGGGGGCCGCGAAAGAACACGGCCTCCGTCTTGTGCAGCGCCACCTCCAATCCCAGGCGGCGGATCCTCTCTGCAACCAAGGATCCGCCAGCCGAGGCCAGACAGGCCGCCTCCCCAAAGTTCCTCCCCCGGGCAGTGAGAAGAGTGTCATCCGCGTAGCAGATGACACTCGTGCCCTGGAGGAGGGCCCCCCGCAGAAGCCAGTTGAACCCGATGTTCCACAGGGGAGGGCCCAGCACCGAACCCTGCGGAACACCGGACTCTGCGCCGTACCGCCGCACCGTGGCCGTCTTGTCTACGAGGAGGACCTCTCGGTCCTCCAAGTAACTGGCCAGGAGGTCCCGCAAGTATTGGGGCACTCCGTGATACCGGAGCGCCTCCAATATCGTCGAATGGGGGACGGAGTTGAAGGCGTTGGAGATGTCGAATGACACCGCCAACACTCCGTCCCCCGCCTCCACTGCCTCCTTCACCTGGCCCTTGAGTAGGGCCAGTGCGTCGATGGTCGAACGCCCTCGGCGGAAACCGAACTGGGCGTCCGACAGGTCCGGCCCTAACCCCCGCAAGTGGCTATCAAGCCGTGAGGCGACGATCCCCTCAAACATTTTGCCGACCTCATCGAGCAGGACGATGGGCCGGTATGCTGAGGGGGAGTCCACCGGGCGTCCCTCCTTACGGAGGAGGCATAGCTGCCCCTCCCTCCACAGTTTCGGGAACCTCCCAGCCGCAAAGCACGCGCTGAAGAGGTCCCGAAATCTGTCCTCCATTTGGGAGGCGGCGATAGCCACCACCCGTGCGGGGACGCCGTCTGGTCCGGGGGCCGTCTTCTTCCTGCGGAGGCTGAGGACCCCCGCCTCGAACTCCGCCGCCGTCACCGGGGGGACCTCCTCCTCCGGCAGGGCCGCCCCTTGCGGGGGATCCATGGGTGGTGGGGTGAAGTCGGTCCTGCGTGGAAACAGGGACCGGACCACCCCATCCAGCAGCACTGGCTCGAGGGTCTCCGACAGGGGGGGACCACAGGGGCGGAGCTGGTTCCGCGCCGCCCTGTATGGCCTCCCGAAGGGGTCCCTATCGAGACCCTCCAGCATCTCGGCCCTCGCCGAGTCCTTGGCGGCGCCCATTGCGGACTTGAAGACCGTCGTCGCCTCCCGATAAGAGGCGTATAGACGGTCCTCTTCCGCCAGGTTTCGGGCGCTGCGCCGTCGGCTCCGCGCATAGGCCCTTCTGGACGCCACGCAGGCGGCCCGGAGCCCCGCCAGCTCCTCCGTCCACCAATAGACGGCACGACGGGGAGGCGGACGGCGAGACCGGGGCATGCTGGAGTTGCACACCTCGGTCAGGGACTCCCTCAGCCGAACCGCTGCGGCGTCCACGTCCCGGACCTCGCCAGGGGGCGACAGCCAGTCCTGGAGAAAGGCCGCCTCCTTGGCTGCCTCACGGTCCAGGCGGGTGAGAGCCCACCGCGGGAAGGGAGACTGCCCAGTGCGGGCCAACGCCCCTCCCCGGGCGGATATGTCGAACCGCACATATCGGTGGTCCGACAAAGTCTCCACCATCTCTACCCGACAGTTGACGACGCGGGCGGCTAGCGCGGGGGTGGCAAACGACACGTCCACCACCGATCCACCCTGTTGCCGCACACACGTGTGGACCGCCCCCCTGTTGAGGAGGGACACACCGCAAGAGGCCGCCCAAAACTCGACGGCGCGCCCCCGGACGTTGCAGCCGGCGGCCGGATTGCCCCAGGCCACCGACTTGGCGTTGAGGTCGCCTAACACCACGGCCTGGCGTGGCGCCGCCCTCCCTACGACTGCGGTGAGGATCTCGAGGAAATCCTCAAAGTCCGAGAGAGGGCGGTTTGGGGAGAAATATACCCCCACCACCGCAATCTCTCCCCACGCGGCGGCCACGTATCCCGGTCCCCTCTCTAAGAGCGAGAGGGGAGGGGAGTCCGTGGAGGGCCGCGTCAACAATGCCACGAGGCCGTCCCGGTCGCCCAGCCAACGACCAGGGACCGAGTAAGGCTCGGCGACCACCGCCAGGTCCACCAACCACTCAGCCATGATCTGCATCAGCAGATCCTGGGCTGCTTTGCAGTGGTTGGCGTTCGTCTGAAGGATGCGATGTTCGACTCTATCCATCAGTCGGACATCGCACCCCCCTCCACAGCCGCCGCAGGAGCGACGGCGCTAGCGGCAGTAGCAGGCCCGGTCGGCGCCTGCGCTTTGCCCCGCTTAGGGGGAGGATTGCAGTTCCTCCCCTTCATGACGTGGGCCGCCGGGCGGCCACTGGCGGCGCAGACCGCGCAGTGCGGCGTGGCGACCTTGCAGGAGGCGGCTTTGTGGCCCTCCTTGCCGCAGCGGTAGCAGGTGTCTGTCCTGTCTGTCGTGGACGGACACAGAGGCCTGGTGTGTCCGATGCCGAAGCACCGGAAACACCGCAGCGCCTGTTCCTCGAGTGCCCGTACTGCACCCGAGCTGAACCCTACCTTTAGCCGTCCCTTCGCAAGGACGGCTTTGGCAGCGGCGATTGGGCACTCGAGGCGAATGGTGCCCATTCCGCCGCGGCCGGGTCTAATGTCCCGGCCTTGGACCGCCGCGACGCCACAGCCCCCTATCGCTGCGACCGCCGCCACCACCTCCTCCTTGGTGACGGAGTCATCCAGATCCGTCACCTCAATGGCCGCCAACTTGACCGGCCGAGCCACCTTGGCCGAATCTGCGATGACCTCCTGCAGCTTGGCTGCAAAGAGGTCTGCATGGGCACTACCCTCCGCCCCCGGGAACTCAAAAATTCGAGCCCCGGCTTGGGTCCGTCGGCAGGAGACACTGCTGATCCCAAGTTGGGCGGGATCGGCATTAGCACGCGCCCGCACCAGGAGGGACGCGTACGTCTCCCCTCGCCCCGCAGCCTCCGC
The DNA here is from genome assembly GCA_943136025.2 of Agrotis puta. Lineage (NCBI taxonomy): Eukaryota > Metazoa > Arthropoda > Insecta > Lepidoptera > Noctuidae > Agrotis > Agrotis puta. The sequence continues at coordinate 17,978,642 of OW964179.2, read as the reverse complement.
GGTGAGCGTCACTACGACGGCTGCGGTTTTAGGGGGGACTAGCTTCCCCTTTACACTCACTTTCCCTTTGCCCTTGGGAGCGGAGGGCGCGGTAGTGGCCGGGACGGCAGGGACGACCGTCGCCGACTTCTTTCCCTTGCCCTTCCCCTTGCGGCCCACTACCGTCCACTCGTTGACCGGTGTGGTCGCAGGGAGAAGGACGTCTTCCGCCTGGGAGGAGGAGGACGGCCCCGGCTCGCACTGCCGTTTATCCGCCGCAAGCGGCGGTCGGAGGCGTTTCTCCGGCAGGAGCCGGTCCTCAATACCTGCTAAGCAGGACCTTGTGAAGGCCCTCTCCTCCATCACAACCTTGCGGATGATATCCTCAAGGTTGGAGGTGGGGCCTTCTGTCGTGGGGTTGGTCCCGGCTTGTTGTGGCCGGGCCGTGGCTTCGGCCAGCTTTTTGTTCAGCTGGCTGACCTCCGACTGCAGGCGATCAACTTTCGCCTGCAGTTGCTGCGTCTCTTCAGTGGCCTTACGCTTGACCAGCTCCGCGACGACACCACGCAGGCTCGCAGCCCGGCACTTGAGGGCCTTCTGAAAGGTACCCTTCAGGTGGGAGGACTTAGTGGCGACCTCGACGATCTCCCTTTCGTCCTCCTCCGCCATTTTCTCCAACTCTGTGAGGGAGTGGTCCGCGTATACAACGCGGGACGCTCCGTACCCGGACTTGGCCCGGGCAGCATGCGCCCGCGTCTCGCTCGCCGCAACCCGCTCCTCCAGCTCTTGTTGGAGCTGCTCCTTACGAGCCAGATCCAGCTTGCGTTGAGCGTCCGCGAGCCCAACGGCATGGGTGTCCGCGGCCACCGTCGGCTTTTTTGCCTTCGGCTTCGCCCTACCCGAGGCCGAGGAGCCCCCGGACCCACCACTCGTGCGGACCCGCTTCCGCGAACGAGAGTCGTCCGTATCCGAAACTCGGACAAGCGAGTCGTCTGACGACTCGTCCGCCTCTCCGAAGAAGCTAGCCGCAGACGGCGCGCGGCTAGCTTCTGACGCCGCAGCGTCGGAGTGGCCCTGAGAAGGGCCTTTGGGTTGGCCCTGAGAAGGGCCTTTGGGTTGGCCCTTAGAAGGGCCTTTTTGTTTTAAAAAGCGCCCGGAGGCGTCACGCGCAAGTTCTTTGGACATAATTCCGCAGGTCAAAGCTAGTCAAGGCAAGATAGAATAAAATTAGCTTCGAAGCACAGTGTTCTTTGGCCAACCCAGTCTGCCACTCCGTTACGGTGGTCAGAACTGGGCAGTTTCCAGGGGACGCGACGTGGACGCAAACACTGTGGGGGGTCCCCCGCAGCGGTAGAACCTAACCTAACCTAACCTAACCTAACCTAACCTTTTTAACGTGTGGAAATCCTCATGGACTTCCTCCGCCTGGGGAAGACGGAGGGGCATGTCAGACTCGACTGACTAAAACCACACGGTGTCCTCTACTGCCTTTAGCCGGGGGTGCGGGCCCACTTGCGCATTCACCGCTCCCCGGCAGGCCTTGACCCGACTACATCGCCGGGTCCCTCTCCTCGGTGCGGCCGTTCACCAACGGCCGCACCTCTCTTCGAGTGGCGACGAAGGACACGTCGCCGCCAACTCGGGCCTGTATCTGGTCGGGCGGCTGACTGCCCCAAGTCAGCCGCCCGCAGGCTACCTCTCATGGAGGACGCAGATCGGTTTGCGCCCTTCGGCGCCCGGTGCGTCTGCTACGGGAGCTGAGAGGGATGGAAATGCGCTCCCTTTCCCTCTCCGCCGTCTCCTTCGCGAGCATAACTTCCTCGCAGAAGGCGACGGCCCCTTCCCACGCACTCTCGCTTCCGACCATGGTCTCGACGACAGTCGGAAGCGAGAGATCGCTCCCGCCGATCGCCGCGATCAGATCACGGCGCTGCAATGCCCACGCTGAGCATTCCTCCAGCGTGTGCTGCGCCGTGTCTTCCGGGCAACCGTCGCAGTGGTGGCACACGGGCGTCTGCTCCCGACCTATGCGATGCAGATACTTTCCGAAGCAACCGTGTCCGGAAAGTATCTGCGTCAGTCGGAAGGTGAGAGCGCCGTGCCTCCTGCCGATCCACGCCTCCATGACGGGCCTTACCGCCGCAATAGCGGCGTGCCCCGCACTGGGTTGCGCAAGTCGCGCCTCCCACTCCGCCGCTAGAGATCGGCGGAGCTCAGACCGCCGCGTCTCCACTACGCTAGGCGGCGGCCTTTCGCCCCGCTCCTGGGCCTCCCCGCGCCACCGATACATTGACGCGAGGAGTTTAGCCTCCAGATCCCAGGGCGGTGATCCGGCCAACAGGCAGGCCGCTTCGTGGGAGATCGTGCAGTACCCCCTGATCACCCTGACGGCCATCGCTCGCTGCGGCCTTCGCAGCATTGCGACGTTGCGGGCCGACAGGGTGTCCGCCCACACGGGTGCTCCATACAGAGCCATAGACCGCACGATCCCCAAGTAGAGCCTCCGGCAAGATGACTCTGGCTCCCCCAAGTTAGGCAGCAGCCGTGTCAGAGCCGCCGCTGCGCCCATCAGTTTAGGGACCAGTTGTCGGAAGTGCGGCCCGAAGTCCCATCGGCTGTCGAGGACGAGTCCTAAGTACTTCATCGTCGACTCGACGCCGATGCGGACGCCTCCCACCACTATGTTGGACCCCGAGGGTGGCGCGCGCCGGGCCCCGTGGAAACACAGAGCCTCGGATTTGTTGAGCGCCACCTCGAGGCCCAACCGCCGGATCCTAGCAACGACTTGCGCAACCCCCGCAGTCGCCAGTAGCGACGCGTCGCGGTACGTCTTCCCCCGTGCCGTCACCAACGTGTCGTCGGCGTAACAGACTACGCCGACGCCATGGAGGAGCGCACCGCGCAACACCCAGTCGTATCCGATGTTCCACAGGAGCGGCCCCAAGACCGACCCCTGTGGAACACCGCACGACGTTTCTCGCCGACCCCATCCTTCCTGACCCGGGTAGATCACTGACCTGTCAGCCAGGTAGGCCCCGACAGTGTGGCGGAGGTAGGTCGGCACCCCGTGGTATCGGAGCGCCTCCCTGATGCAACTCCAGGGCAAGGTGTTGAAGGCGTTGGCGATGTCGAGCGACACCGCCAAGACGACCTCACCCCGTGCAACTGCTTCCTCCGCCAAGGCCCTTACGCGCATGATCGCGTCCACTGTAGAGCGCCCTTGACGGAAACCAAACTGGTTGTCCGCCAGATCCGGCCCCACGCCAGAGAGGTGCCGGACGAGGCGGTTTGCGATGACTCGCTCGAAGAGCTTGCCCACCTCGTCCAACAGCACAATGGGGCGGTAAGCGGACGGAGAGTCCGCAGGGCGCCCTGGCTTATGAAGCAGAACCAGCTTCCCCGTCTTCCATAGGCGTGGAAACTGGCCCCGCTGCAAACATGCGCTCAACAGCCCTCGCAGTCGGGGCCCGAGAGCCTTCGAGGCCAAGACCCATGCGCGGCCGGGTATGCCGTCGGGCCCTGGGGCGGTATTCTTGGCTTGAAGCCTTAAAACCGCCGCTCTCAACTCTGCCCGGGTCACTTCGGGCACGTCGTCGTCGTCGTCCTCGGTGGGCACCTCGGAGGGCGGAACCATGGGTGGCGGGGTATGCTCTGCCCTAGAGGGGAACAGAGCGCCAACTACACTGTTCAATAGCTCGGGCCGCAGGCTCTGGGACAGCGGGGGGGCCCATGGACGGAGTTTGCCCCGTACCATTAAATATGGGCGCCCCCATGGATCTCGGTCCAGAGTCTGCAGCTGCTCCTCCCGAGCCAGTACTTTGGCCCGCTTGATGGCAAGCTGTAGTGCCTTCCTCGCCGCCCTGTACCCCTCATAAAGTTCCGCCTCTTCGGCCTCGTCTGCCGCATCCCTGACGCGGCTACGCCTCCTGCGGAGCCTGGCGTACCGGCGCCGAGCGGCAACACACGCAGCGCGCAGCCGCTCGATGTCTTGCGACCACCAGTACACCTGGCGCCTAGCCGGTCGGGACAGAACCCTAGGCATAGCAGCGTCACAGACATGCGACATGGCTTTCCGGAACCACTCAGCCTCGCTGTCGATATCGTCAGGCCTGTCCGGTGCTGACACCCAGGCCTGGACTATCGAGGCTTCAACGAGTAGGTCCCGGTCCAGTTGCCGAAGCGCCCAACGCGGACCGACCCCGCCGGGGCCCGCTTGAACCGGGGTGGCAGAAGTCTGGGCAGAGACATCGAAACGGATGTACCGATGATCAGACAGAGTCTCCGCCTCCTCCACCACCCGCCAGTCCTGGACACGGCGCGCTAGTGCGGGGCTAGCGAACGTCAAGTCCACTATGGAACCGCCCCGCTGGCGCACGCACGTGTCCACGGAACCCCTATTTAGGAGCTGGAGGCCGGCCTCAATTGCCCACTCCTCCAGCACCTCTCCCCGCGCGTCTGTTGTCGGGGAACCCCAAGCCGTGGATTTGGCATTGAAGTCCCCAAGAACGAGCACGGGGTGAGGACGACTACGGGCGACGACGACGCCCAACTCCACCACGAATCTCTCAAAGTCGGCGAGAGGTCTGTTCGGGGAGAAATAAACCCCCACAACCACCATCTCCCCGAACAGTGCCGCCACGTGGCCCTGCCCAACGGCGAGAGCCTCCATCATCGGGGACCCATTCCCGGCTCTGGAGATCAGTGTCACCGAGCCGTTCGTGTCACTCGCCCAGTCAGCTCGCCCGGGCGGGACGAAGTACGGCTCGGCGACAACCGCGACACCTATCGACCACTGCGCCATGCTCTGGAGTAATAAATCCTGAGCCCGGGCGCAGTGGTTGATGTTCGCTTGGAGGAATCGCAGAGATGGGGCCATTACTGGGTGTCCATAGTCTGCGATTCCTCATTTTGTGACTGAGCCGGGACTACCGAAGTCTGGGCCCTCCCCTTCCTTTTGCCGTTGGGTGCGACGCATGGCTTTCGGCCCACCCGATGCCCTGCAGGCTTGCCCATCGCTGCACAAGCTAAGCAGTGGGGCGGGGCCGTGCAAGAGGCGACCATATGTCCGGGCTGACCGCATCCGAAGCACCGGTCACGGTAATTAGTGTCGGAGACGCACTGCGTTCCGACATGGCCGTCCGTCAAGCACCGGAAGCACGTCGTACCTCTTGCAGGCAACAGTTTTACCTGTGCCGATACCCACCCCACGAGCAGCCGGCGCCCGTCCGCCAGCTTCTGCGCCGCCGCCACAGGACAGCTCAGAACTATAGAGCTCATGCCTCGAAAGCCCGGGCGGATTTTGCCGGGCTTAATTTGACTGGGCGGGCACTCTCCCGCCCTCGCCACGGCAGCCACGACCTCCTCGACTGAGACAGAGTCGTCCAAGCCTGCGATACGCAGGTCGGCGCACTTCGTAGGCCTGGACACCCGGAGCTCGCCTTCCTCGAATTGCGCCCTGATTTTTTCGGCCAAAGCGTCTGCCTTCGGGCCACTCGTGGCGCCGGACACCTCTAGAAGGCAAGCTCCGGTAGCAGTCCGCTTGCAGCGGAGGCCCGCTATGCCGAGGTCGCCGAGGCTTATTGAAGCCTTGGCCTTCGTCAGGACCGCAGCATAGGTCATGCCCCTCTCCTCCGCTCCAGGCTGCAAAGTAAGTACTACAGCCGTGGAGCGGGGGGCGCGGACCTTGGCCACCTTCTCCGCTTCCTTCTGTTTGGCCGCCTTCTTGGCCTTCTTCTTCGCCGCTTTTTTTGCCTTCTTCTTCGCTCCGACAGTCTCCCACTGGCTCTGCTGGGGAGCTGTCGGTGCCTCAGTTTCGGGAGCCCTGGGAGCCGAGGACGCTGTCTCGGCATTAGGGACAGGGACAGCTGCGGCTGCAGCCTTCGCCCTCTTGCCAGCCCCTTTGCCTTTTCGTCCGGCTACGCCAGGCTCTTTGGCAGCGGGTTCTGCCACCTCAGTTGGCCGAGTCGAGGTCGGCGCTGCAGCTTTGGCTGCGAAAGTAGCGGCCGCCCGCTTTGAAGGCCCGTCTGTGGCCAGGGGAGGGCGCAGCATTTGCCGCTCGAGGACGTCGAAGCGGGCTCGGTAGCTCTCGAGCTCGCTCCTGAGGAGCCGCACCACTTCCGACTCCTCCGGCTGCCTCACGTCCTCCTTTTTGCGCTCGGTCTGCAGCGCAGCGAGCTCCGCTCGGAACGCCTCGTGCTCTCTGCGGAGCCCGGCCAGCTGGGCCGACAGACGGGCGTTCTGCGCCTGTAATCGCGCGGTCTCCTCGGAAGAGGTGCGGGTCAGCAGCACCTCTGCGGTCTCCGAGATGGAGGCCGCCGCATCTTTTAGGGCTTTTTGGAAGGTGCCCTTCAAACCTTTTGACGATTTGGCGACCCTTTTAATGGCCGCCACGGCGTCCTGCATCCTGCTGGCCAGTTCTCCGGCCAGCAGGTCCTCCGTCTCCCTCTCCGAGACCGCAGAGACTGCAGAGGCGGAGGAAGTCTCGGACAATCGCGTGATACGTCCGGACAATTTGCGGGCCAACTCGGCCACCTCCCTTTCGTCCGCCTCTGCCCTCTCCTGTTTGGCGGCAGCCTTCTTCGCCTCCGCCAGTTCGCGCCGTGCCTTGGACAGGCCAATGAATTGGCCTGTCGACGCTGGGCGTCCTCTTCCTCTTTTGGAGGACGAGGAGGCGAGTGCTTTCCTAGCAGTCGCTCCCTCGTCCGTCATGTCGTCGCTGGAGTCGTTGTCGTCTCCGGATCCTTCAGCCACTACTGGTGGGGCCCGTCGCTTGCGCCAAAATTTGACTGAAGCGGCGGGCACCTCCTCCGCCAATGTAGATGCGGTGTCCGAGGTGGACATCTCGTCCACATTAGAGGGCAGCCTCTGGAGAACCACCACTGGTTCTCGAGAGCACCCCGGAGCACTCCTTGCTCCCGTCTCCTCCTTCTCCTTCTCCTCTCTTCCCTCCTTCTCAACATCGTTTGGTTTAAAAATTTCGGTATCCATACTGTACCCACGAGAATGGGGGAAATAAAGGGTCCACCTGGGCAGAGACCCCTGTACCCAGGTAAGCCTTAAGCATTTATTACTCGCCAGGGGGTCGGCCGGTACCCTGGCGAGGGTAGCACTAGCGACTGATTGTTCATAAGAACACCCGTCAGCCATACATCTCCTCGCGGTGCTCCGCCGCTTGAGATTCGGGGTGACTTTTTATAGAGGTTTTCTACCTCGTGGCCCGGGCGGTTAAGCCGAGGCCCTCGGTCCCGATCAGGATCGGGATTACGAGATTTATGACGGCGACAAGGAAGGGCACAGTCCCTCCCTGTCTGCCCGGAGGCAGTGCAAGTGCACACCGGGCCCGTCCATGCTCCTCCACTGTGCCCTCTGCAAGACAGAGGAACACGCGGAACAACGCCCCCACCGGTCCAAATGGGACCCCTCCAGTGTCAGACTATTCGCCACGACAGTGAATTTCCCCGCTAAACAAGATGAAGAAATCTTCTTCCAGTTTCTCGGAGAACGTCACTGCCGCGCCCAGGATGCACCGTCCTGCCAGCTGCCGTTCCCTCCCGACGTATCAAAAGGGACAAGCAGCCGACAGGCACACGAGGAGGTTTTCTGACCTAGCACCCCAACCTAACCTAACCTTTTTTTTTTTTTTTTTTTTTTTTTTTAACGTGTGGAAATCCTCATGGACTTCCTCCGCCTGGGGAAGGCGGAGGGGCATGTCAGACTCGACTGACTAAAACCACACGGTGTCCTCTACTGCCTTTAGCCGGGGGTGCGGGCCCACTTGCGCATTCACCGCTCCCCGGCAGGCCTTGACCCGACTACATCGCCGGGTCCCTCTCCTCGGTGCGGCCGTTCACCAACGGCCGCACCTCTCTTCGAGTGGCGACGAAGGACACGTCGCCGCCAACTCGGGCCTGTATCTGGTCGGGCGGCTGACTGCCCCAAGTCAGCCGCCCGCAGGCTACCTCTCATGGAGGACGCAGATCGGTTTGCGCCCGGCGGCGCCCGGTGCGTCTGCGGGAGCTGAGAGGGATGGCTACCCTCTCTCTTTCCCTCTCCGCCGTCTCCTTCGCGAGCATGACATCCTCGCAGAAGGCGACGGCCCCTTCCCACGCACTCTCGCTTCCGACCATGGCCTCGACGACAGTCGGAAGCGAGAGATCGCTCCCGCCGATCGCTGCGATCAGATCACGGCGCTGCGACGCCCACGCTGAGCATTCCTCTAGCGTGTGCTGCGCCGTGTCTTCCGGGCAACCGTCGCAGTGGTGGCACACGGGCGTCTGCTCCCGACCTATGCGACGCAGATACTTCCCGAAGCAACCGTGTCCGGAAAGTATCTGCGTCAGTCGGAAGGTGAGAGCGCCGTGCCTCCTGCCGATCCACGCCTCCATGACGGGCCTTACCGCCGCAATAGCGGCGTGCCCCGCACTGGGTTGCGCAAGTCGCGCCTCCCACTCCGCCGCTAGAGATCGGCGGAGCTCAGACCGCCGCGTCTCCACTACGCTAGGCGGCGGCCTTTCGCCCCGCTCCTGGGCCTCCCCGCGCCACCGATACATTGACGCGAGGAGTTTAGCCTCCAGATCCCAGGGCGGTGATCCGGCCAACAGGCAGGCCGCTTCGTGGGAGATCGTGCAGTACCCCCTGATCACCCTGACGGCCATCGCTCGCTGCGGCCTTCGCAGCATTGCGACGTTGCAAGCCGACAGGGTGTCCGCCCACACGGGTGCTCCATACAGAGCCATAGACCGCACGATCCCCAAGTAGAGCCTCCGGCAAGATGACTCTGGCCCCCCCAAGTTAGGCAGCAGCCGTGTCAGAGCCGCCGCTGCGCCCATCAGTTTAGGGGCCAGTTGCCGGAAGTGCGGCCCGAAGTCCCATCGGCTATCGAGGACGAGTCCTAAGTACTTCATCGTCGACTCGACGCCGATGCGGACGCCTCCCACCACTATGTTGGACCCCGAGGGTGGCGCGCGCCGGGCCCCGTGGAAACACAGAGCCTCGGATTTGTTGAGCGCCACCTCGAGGCCCAACCGCCGGATCCTTGCGACGACTTGCGCAACCCCCGCAGTCGCCAGTAGCGACGCGTCGCGGTACGTCCTCCCTCGCGCGGTCACCAACGTGTCGTCGGCGTAACAGACTACGCCGACGCCATGGAGGAGCGCACCGCGCAACACCCAGTCGTATCCGATGTTCCACAGGAGCGGCCCCAAGACCGACCCCTGTGGAACACCGCACGACGTTTCTCGCCGACCCCATCCTTCCTGACCCGGGTAGATCACTGACCTGTCAGCCAGGTAGGCCCCGACAGTGTGGCGGAGGTAGGTCGGCACCCCGTGGTATCGGAGCGCCTCCCTGATGCAACTCCAGGGCAAGGTGTTGAAGGCGTTGGCGATGTCGAGCGACACCGCCAAGACGACCTCACCCCGTGCAACTGCTTCCTCCGCCAAGGCCCTTACGCGCATGATCGCGTCCACTGTAGAGCGCCCTTGACGGAAACCAAACTGGTTGTCCGCCAGATCCGGCCCCACGCCAGAGAGGTGCCGGACGAGGCGGTTTGCGATGACTCGCTCGAAGAGCTTGCCCACCTCGTCCAACAACACAATGGGGCGGTAAGCGGACGGAGAGTCCGCAGGGCGCCCTGGCTTATGAAGCAGAACCAGCTTCCCCGTCTTCCATAGGCGTGGAAACTGGCCCCGCTGCAAACATGCGCTCAACAGCCCTCGCAGTCGGGGCCCGAGAGCCTTCGAGGCCAAGACCCATGCGCGGCCGGGTATGCCGTCGGGCCCTGGGGCGGTATTCTTGGCTTGAAGCCTCAAAACCGCCGCTCTCAATTCTGCCCGGGTCACTTCGGGCACGTCGTCGTCGCCGTCGTCGTCCCCGTTGGGCAACTCGGAGGGCGGAACCATGGGTGGCGGGGTATGCTCTGCCCTAGAGGGGAACAGAGCGCCAACTACGCTGCTCAATAGCTCTGGCCGGAGGCTCTGGGACAGCGGGGGGGCCCATGGACGGAGTTTGCCCCGTACCATTAAGTATGGGCGCCCCCATGGATCTCGGTCCAGAGTCTGCAGCTGCTCCTCTCGAGCCAGGACTTTGGCCCGCTTGATGGCAAGCTGTAGTGCCTTCCTCGCCGCCCTGTACCCCTCATACAGTTCCGCCTCTTCGGCCTCGTCTGCCGCATCCCTGACGCGGCTACGCCTCCTGCGGAGCCTGGCGTACCGGCGCCGAGCGGCAACACACGCAGCGCGCAGCCGCTCGATGTCTTGCGACCACCAGTACACCTGGCGCCTAGCCGGTCGGGACAGAACCCTAGGCATAGCAGCGTCACAGACATGCGACATGGCTTTCCGGAACCACTCAGCCTCGCTGTCGATATCGTCAGGCCTGTCCGGTGCTGACACCCAGGCCTGGACTATCGAGGCTTCAACGAGTAGGTCCCGGTCCAGTTGCCGAAGCGCCCAACGCGGACCGACCCCGCCAGGGCCCGCTTGAACCGGGGTGGCAGAAGTCTGGACAGAGACATCGAATCGGATGTACCGATGATCGGACAGAGTCTCCGCCTCCTCCACCACCCGCCAGGCCTGGACACGGCGCGCTAGTGCGGGGCTAGCGAACGTCAAGTCCACTATGGAACCGCCCCGCTGGCGCACGCACGTGTCTACGGAACCCCTATTTAGGAGCTGGAGACCGGCCTCGATCGCCCACTCCTCCAGCACCTCTCCCCGCGCGTCTGTTGTCGGGGAACCCCAAGCCGTGGATTTGGCATTGAAGTCCCCAAGAACCAGCACGGGGCGAGGACGACTACGACCGACGACGACGCCCAACTCTACCACAAATCTCTCGAACTCGGCGAGAGGTCTGTTCGGGGAGAAGTAAACCCCCACAACCACCATCTCCCCAAACAGTGCCGCTATGTGGCCCTGCCCAACGGCGAAAGCCTCCATCATCGGGGACCCATTCCCGGCTCTGGAGATCAGTGTCACCGAGCCGTTCGTGTCACTCGCCCAGTCAGCTCGTCCGGGCGGGACGAAATACGGCTCGGCGACCACCGCGACACCTATCGACCACTGCGCCATGCTCTGGAGTAATAAATCCTGAGCCCGGGCGCAGTGGTTGATGTTCGCTTGGAGGAATCGCAGAGATGGGGCCATTACTGGGTGTCCATGGTCTGCGATTCCTCACTTTGTGACTGAGCCGGGACTACTGAAGTCTGGGCCCTCCCCTTCCTTTTGCCGTTGGGTGCGACGCATGGCTTTCGGCCCACCCGATGCCCTGCAGGCTTGCCCAGCGCTGCACAAGCTAAGCAGTGGGGCGGAGCCGTGCAAGAGGCGACCATATGTCCGGGCTGACCGCATCCAAAGCACCGGTCGCGGTAATTTGTGTCGGAGACGCACTGCGTTCCGACATGGCCGTCCGTCAAGCACCGGAAGCACGTCGTACCTCTTGCAGGCAACAGTTTTACCTGTGCCGACACCCACCCCACGAGCAGCCGGCGCCCGTCCGCCAGCCTCTGCGCCGCCGCCACAGGACAGCTCAGAACTATTGAGCTCATGCCTCGAAAGCCCGGGCGGATTTTGCCGGGCTTAATTTGACTGGGCGGGCACTCTCCCGCCCTCGCCACAGCAGCCACGACCTCCTCGACTGAGACAGAGTCGTCCAAGCCTGCGATTCGCAGGTCGGCGCACTTCGTAGGCCTTGACACCCGGAGCTCGCCTTCCTCGAACTGCGCCCTTATTTGCTCGGCCAAGGCGTCTGCCTTCGGGCCGCTCGTGGCGCCGGACACCTCTAGAAGGCAAGCACCGGTAGCAGTCCGCTTGCAGCGGAGGCCCGCTATGCCGAGGTCGCCGAGGCTTATTGAAGCCTTGGCCTTCGTCAGGACCGCAGCATAGGTCATGCCCCTTTCCTCCGCTCCAGGCTGCAAAGTGAGTACTACAGCCGTGGAGCGGGGGGCGCGGACCTTGGCCACCTTCTCGGCCTCCCTTTGTTTTGCCGCCTTCTTGGCCTTCTTCCTCGCCGCTTTCTTCGCCTTTTTCTTGGCTCCGACAGTCTCCCACTGGCTCTGCTGGGAAGCTGTCGGTGCTTCGGTTCTGGGAGCCTTGGGAGCTGAGGACGCTGACTCGGCATTAGGGACAGCTGCGGCTGCAGCCTTCGCCCTCTTGCCAGCCCCTTTGCCTTTTCGTCCGGCTACGCTAGGCTCTTTGGCAGCGGGTTCTGCCACCTCAGTTGGCCGAGTCAAGGTCGGCGCTGCAGCTTTGGCTGCGAAAGTAGCGGCCGCAGCCACCGCCCGCTTTGAAGGCCCGTCTGTGGCCAGGGGAGGGCGCAGCATTTGCCGCTCGAGGACGTCGAAGCGGGCTCGGTAGCTCTCGAGCTCGCTCCTGAGGAGCCGCACCACTTCCGACTCCTCCGGCTGCCTCACGTCCTCCTTTTTGCGCTCGGTCTGCAGCGCAGCGAGCTCCGCTCGGAACGCCTCGTGCTCTCTGCGGAGCCCGGCCAGCTGGGCCGACAGACGGGCGTTCTGCGCCTGTAATCGCGCGGTCTCCTCGGAAGAGGTGCGGGTCAGCAGCACCTCTGCGGTCTCCGAGATGGAGGCCGCCGCATCTTTTAGGGCTTTTTGGAAGGTGCCCTTCAAACCTTTTGACGATTTGGCGACCCTTTTAATGGCCGCCACGGCGTCCTGCATCCTGCTGGCCAGTTCTCCGGCCAGCAGGTCCTCCGTCTCCCTCTCCGAGACCGCAGAGACTGCAGAGGCGGAAGAAGTCTCGGACAATCGCGTGATACGTCCGGACAATTTGCGGGCCAACTCGGCCACCTCCCTTTCGTCCGCCTCTGCCCTCTCCTGTTTAGCGGCAGCCTTTTTCATCTCCGCCAGTTCGCGCCGTGCCTTGGACAGGCCAATGAATTGGCCTGTCGACGCTGGGCGTCCTCTTCCTCTTTTGGAGGACGAGGAGGCGAGTGCTTTCCTAGCAGTCGCTCCCTCGTCCGTCATGTCGTCGCTGGAGTCGTTGTCGTCTCCAGATCCTTCAGCCACTACTGGTGGGGCCCGTCGCTTGCGCCAAAATTTGACTGAAGCGGCGGGCACCTCCTCCGCCAATGTGGAGGCGGTGTCCGAGGTGGACATCTCGTCCACATTAGAGGGCAGCCTCTGGAGAACCACTACTGGCTCTCGAGAGCACCCCGGAGCACTCCTTGCTCCCGTCTCCTCCTTCTCCTTCTCCTCCCTTCCCTCCTTCTCAACATCGTTTTGATTAAAAATTTTGGCATCCATATAGTACCCACGAGAATGGGGGAAATAAAGGGTCCACCTGGGCAGAGACCCCTGTACCCAGGTAAGCCTTAAGCATTTATTACTCGCCAGGGGGTCGGCCGGTACCCTGGCGAGGGTAGCACTAGCGACTGATTGTTCATAAGAACACCCGTCAGCCATACATCTCCTCGCGGTGCTCCGCCGCTTGAGATTCGGGGTGACTTTTTATAGAGGTTTTCTACCTCGTGGCCCGGGCGGTTAAGCCGAGGCCCTCGGTCCCGATCAGGATCGGGATTACGAGATTTATGACGGCGACAAGGAAGGGCACAGTCCCTCCCCGTCTGCCCGGAGGCAGTGCAAGTGCACACCGGGCCCGTCCATGCTCCTCCACTGTGCCCTCTGCAAGACAGAGGAACACGCGGAACAACGCCCCCACCGGTCCAAATGGGACCCCTCCAGTGTCAGACTATTCGCCACGACAGTGAATTTCCCCGCTAAACAAGATGAAGAAATCTTCTTCCAGTTTCTCGGAGAACGTCACTGCCGCGCCCAGGATGCACCGTCCTGCCAGCTGCCGTTCCCTCCCGACGTATCAAAAGGGACAAGCAGCCGACAGGCACACGAGGAGGTTTTCTGACCTAGCACCCCAACCTAACCTTTTTTTTTTTTTTTTTTTTTTTTTTTTTGCGCTGGGAAAAAATGCATTACGCATACCCTCCCATCGTGGGAGGGGTATGTGGGACTCCCCGGTCTGACCCGGTATACCCACTAAAAATACCCAGCGGCATTCCCGCTTCGTCTGAGTGGCGGGGACTGGGAATCTTGGCACAGCCATCACTTCCAGTCCTCCGCCGACGATTGCCCTCAGGCCGGGCCCTCTCGCGGGCCCGGGAATGACTTACGAAGGTGGTGGCGGGAGCAAAGTCCCGTCGCCACCAAGAGGACGGCGCCTTCTGCGGCCTCTTCGTCTGCGGAGCGGCGCCGCGAGAGGATCGTCCTCGCGCACGCGCTCCGCCTCCTCCTTTTGCGAGATTACGTCCTCGCAAAAGGAGGCAACCGCAGACCAGGACTCTTCGCTTTCCAGCATGGCCTCGACCACTGCGGGAAGCGAGAGGTCCCGTCCAACAACGGCAGTCAGATCACGGCGCAGTTCGGACCAAGCCGGGCACACCTCAAGGGTGTGCTGTGCCGTGTCCTCCGCCGCGCCGCAGTCGTGGCACGCCGGGGTTTCCTCCCTGCCGATCCGATGCAGGTGCGATCCGAAACAGCCGTGGCCGGATAACACCTGCACCAGACGGAACGATAGGAAACCGTGGGAACGCTCGAGCCAGCTCTGCAGAACCGGACCGAGCGCGTCCAACGTCCGGCGGCCAAAGGCGGCGGCGGCGAGGTCCTCCGTCCAGTGGAGGACGATGGCGTCCTTCGCCTCCCGCCGCACGGCCTCCCGCTCTTCGGCGGCGGGGCGCTCCCCGAGCGCCTTCCGGCGCGCCGTCCACTCATATACTCTGGCCAGCACCCAAGCCTCCAACTCCCAAGGAGGGGTACTGGCCAGAGCGCACGCCGCCGAGAAGCCCACTGAGCGGTAGGCCCTCGCCACCCGCTGTGCAATGGCCCTTTGAGGCCTGCGGATGGCGGTCGCATTCTCCCTCCTGTGGAGGGAGTCCGCCCAGATGGGTGCCCCGTATAGGGCCATGCTGCGGAGGATGCCGGCATACAAGCGCCGGCATTTCGCCTTGGGCCCCCCAAGGTTGGGGAGGAGCCACGAGAGGGCGTCCGCGGCTTTCAGGAGGCGCGTCGACAGCCCGCTGAAATGCGGGCCGAAGCGCCACCTCTCGTCCAGCACCAGGCCCAGATACTTCATCTGGGGCTGGACACCTATACGGACGCCCTCCACGACAATGTGGGCATCGGGAGGAGGGCGACGCTGCCGGGGGCCGCGGAAGAACACGGCCTCCGTCTTGTGCAGCGCCACCTCCAATCCCAGGCGGCGGATCCTCTCTGCAACCAAGGATCCGCCAGCCGAGGCCAGACAGGCCGCCTCCCCAAAGTTCCTCCCCCGGGCAGTGAGAAGAGTGTCATCCGCGTAGCAGATGACACTCGTGCCCTGGAGGAGGGCCCCCCGCAGAAGCCAGTTGAACCCGATGTTCCACAGGGGAGGGCCCAGCACCGAACCCTGCGGAACACCGGACTCTGCGCCGTACCGCCGCACAGTGGCCGTCTTATCAACGAGGAGGACCTCTCGGTCCTCCAGGTAGCTCGCCAGGAGGGCCCGCAGGTATTGGGGCACACCGTGATACCGCAGCGCCTCCAATATCGTCGAGTGGGGGACGGAGTTGAAGGCGTTGGAGATGTCGAATGACACCGCCAACACTCCGTCCCCCGCCTCCACTGCCTCCTTCACCTGGCCCTTGAGTAGGGCCAGCGCGTCGATCGTCGAACGCCCTCGGCGGAAACCGAACTGGGCGTCCGACAGATCCGGCCCTACCCCCCGCAAATGGCTATTCAGCCGGGAGGCGACAATCCCCTCGAACATTTTACCGACCTCATCGAGCAGAACGATGGGCCGGTATGCCGAGGGGGAGTCCACCGGGCGTCCCTCCTTACGGAGGAGGCATAGCTGCCCCTCCCTCCACAGCTTCGGGAACCTCCCAGCCGTAAAGCACGCGCTGAAGAGGTCCCGAAACCTGTCCTCCATTTGAGAGGCAGCGATAGCCACCACCCGTGCGGGGACGCCGTCTGGTCCGGGGGCCGTCTTCTTCCTGCGGAGGCTGAGGACCCCCGCCTCGAACTCCGCCGCCGTCACCGGGGGGACCTCCTCCTCCGGCAGGGCCGCCCCCTGCGGGGGATCCATGGGTGGTGGGGTGAAGTCGGTCCTGCGCGGAAACAGGGACCGGACCACCCCGTCCAGCAACGCTGGCTCGAGGGCCTCCGACAGGGGGGGACCACAGGGGCGGAGCTGGTTCCGCGCCGCCCTGTATGGCCTTCCGAAGGGGTCCCTATCGAGACCCTCCAGCATCTCGGCCCTTGCCGAGTCCTTGGCGGCGCCCATTGCGGACTTGAAGACCGTCGTCGCCTCCCGATAAGAGGCGTACAGACGGTCCTCCTCCGCCAGGTTTCGGGCGCTGCGCCGTCGGCTCCGCGCATAGGCCCTTCTGGCCGCCACGCAGGTGGCCCGGAGCCCTGCCAGCTCCTCCGTCCACCAATAGACGGCACGACGGGGAGGCGGACGGCGAGACCGAGGCATACTGGAGTTGCACACCTCGGTCAGGGACTCCCTCAGCCGAACCGCTGCGGCGTCCACGTCCCGGACCTCGCCAGGGGGCGACAGCCAGTCCTGGAGGAAGGCCGCCTCCTTGGCTGCCTCCCGGTCCAGGCGGGTGAGAGCCCACCGCGGGAAGGGGGACTGCCCAGTGCGGGCCAACGCCCCTCCCCGGGCGGATATGTCGAACCGCACATATCGGTGGTCCGACAATGTCTCCACCATCTCTACCCGCCAGTTGACGACGCGGGCGGCTAGCGCGGGGGTGGCAAACGACACGTCCACCACCGACCCACCCTGTTGCCGCACACACGTGTGGACCGCCCCCCTGTTGAGGAGGGACACACCGCATGAGGCCGCCCAAAACTCCACGGCGCGCCCCCGGACGTTGCAGCTGGCGGCCGGATTGCCCCAGGCCACCGACTTGGCGTTGAGGTCGCCCAGCACCACGGCCTGTCGCGGCGCCGCCCTCCCTACGACTGCAGTGAGGACTTCGAGGAAATCCTCAAAGTCCGAGAGAGGGCGGTTTGGGGAGAAATAGACCCCCACCACCGCTATGTCTCCCCACGCGGCGGCCACGTATCCCGGTCCCCTCTCTAAGAGCGAGAGGGGAGGGGAGTCCGTGGAGGGCCGCGACAACAGTGCCACGAGGCCGTCCCGGTCGCCCAGCCAACGACCAGGGACCGAGTAAGGCTCGGCGACCACCGCCAAGTCCACCAACCACTCAGCCATGGTCTGCATCAGCAGATCCTGGGCTGCTTTGCAGTGGTTGGTGTTCGTCAAAAGGATGCGATGTTCGACTCTATCCATCAGTCGGACATCGCACCCCCCTCCACAGCCGCCGCAGGAGCGACGGCGCTAGCGGCACTAGCAGGCCCGGTCGGCGCCTGCGCTTTGCCCCGCTTAGGGGGAGGATTGCAGTTCCTCCCCTTCATGACGTGGGCCGCCGGGCGGCCACTGGCGGCGCAGACCGCGCAGTGCGGCGTGGCGACCTTGCAGGAGGCGGCTTTGTGGCCCTCCTTGCCGCAGCGGTAGCAGGTGTCCGTCCTGTCTGCCGTGGACGGACACAGGGGCCTGGTGTGTCCGATGCCGAAGCACCGGAAACACCGCAGCGCCTGCTCCTCGAGTGCACGTACTGCACCCGAGCTGAACCCTACCTTTAGCCGTCCCTTCGCAAGGACGGCTTTGGCAGCGGCGATTGGGCACTCGAGGCGAATGGTGCCCATGCCGCCGCGGCCGGGTCTAATGTCCCGACCTTGGACCGCCGCGACGCCGCAGCCCCCTATCGCTGCGACCGCCGCCACCACCTCCTCCTTGGTGACGGAATCGTCAAGATCCGTCACCTCAATGGCCGCCAACTTGACCGGCCGGGCCACCCTTGCCGAGTCTGCGATGACCTCCTGCAGCTTTGATGCGAAGAGGTCCGCATGGGCACTGCCCTCTGCCCCCGGGAACTCGAAAATTCGAGCCCCGGCTTGGGTCCGTCGGCAGGAGACACTGCCGATCCCCAGTTGGGCGGGATCGGCATTAGCACGCGCCCGCACCAGGAGGGACGCGTACGTCTCCCCTCGCCCCGCAGCCTCCGCGGTGAGCGTCACTACGACGGCTGCGGTTTTTGGGGGGACTAGCTTCCCCTTTCCCCTCGCTTTCCCTTTGCCCCCGGGAGCGGTGGGCGCGGTAGTGGCCGGGACGGCAGGGACGACCGTCGCCGACTTTTTGCCCTTGCCCTTCCCTTTGCGGCCCACTACCGTCCACTCGTTGACCGGTGTGGTCGCAGGGAGAAGGACGTCTTCCGCCTGGGAGGAGGAGGACGGCCCCGGCTCGCGCTGCCGTTTATCCGCCGCAAGCGGCGGTCGGAGGCGTTTCTCCGGCAGGAGCCGGTCCTCAATGCCTGCTAAGCAGGACCTTGTAAAGGCCCTCTCCTCCATCACAACCTTGCGGATGATATCCTCAAGGTTGGAGGGGGGGCCCTCTGTCACGGGGCTCGTCCCGGCTTGCTGTGGCCGAGCCGTGGCTTCGGCCAGCTTCTTGTGAAGCTGGCTGACCTCCGACTGCAGGCGATCAACTTTCGCCTGCAGTTGCCGCGTTTCATCAGTGGCCCTACGCCGAACCAGCTCCGCGACGACACCGCGCATGCTCGCGGCCCGGCACTTGAGGGCCTTTTGGAAGGTCCCCTTTAGATGGGAGGACTTAGTGGCGACCTCGATGATCTCCTTTTCATCCTCCTCCGCCATTCCCTCCAACTCTGCGAGGGAGTGGTCCGCGTATACAACGCGGGGGGCGCCGTACCCGGACTTGGCCCGGGCGGCGTGCGCCCGCGTCTCGCTCGCCGCAACCCGCTCCTCAAGCTCTTGTTGGAGCTGCTCCCGCCTAGCCAGATCTAACTGGCGTTGAGCGTCCGCGAGCCCAACGGCATGGGTGTCTGCGGCCGCCGTCGGCTTCTTTGCCTTCGGCTTCGCCCTACCCGAGGCCGAGGAGCCCCCGGACCCACCACTCGTGCGGACCCGCTTCCGCGAACGAGAGTCGTCCGTGTCCGATGGTCGGACAATTGAGTCGTCCGACGACTCGTCCGCCTCTCCGAAGAAGCTAGCCGCAGACGGCGCGCGGCTAGCCTCTGACGCAGCAGCGTCGGAGTGGCCCTGAGAAGGGCCTTTGGGTTGGCCCTGAGAAGGGCCTTTGGGTTGGCCCTTAGAAGGGCCTTTGGGTTGGCCCTGAGAAGGGCCTTTTTGTTTTAAAAAGCGCCCGGAGGCGTCCCGCGCAGGGTCTTTCGACATCATAAAAATAAAATCCGCAGATCGTAGCTCGACAAGGCAAGAGAATAAGAGCTTCGAAGCACAGTGAACTTTGGCCAACCCAGTCTGCCACTCCGTTACGGTGGTCAGAACTGGACAGTTTCCAGGGGACGCGACGTGGACGCAAACACTGTGGGGGGTCCCCCACCCCAACCTAACCTAACCTAACCTAACCTAACCGAACCTTCGACTTCGACTTCGACTTCGACTTCGACTTCGACTTCGACTTCGACTTCGACTTCGACTTCGACTTCGACTTCGACTTCGACTTCGACTTCGACTTCGACTTCGACTTCGACTTCGACTTCGACTTCGACTTCGACTTCGACTTCGACTTCGACTTCGACTTCGACTTCGACTTCGACTTCGACTTCGACTTCGACTTCGACTTCGACTTCGACTTCGACGTCGACTTCGACGTCGACTTCGACGTCGACTTCGACGTCCATTCCGACGTCGACTTCGACGTTGAATCAGACCCTTGATCCAGCTGCCTAACGAGAGCCTCCTTAGATGTTTGTCCAGGCAATTAAGCCATGGGCCGACACGACTATCGGCACGATGATCGCTGAATCCCACATATCGACAACCTCGTGAGCCAAATCAAGATACTTGAGTTGCTTATCTTTCACAATATGAAACGGTTGCACAATGCGGTACGGTTTCAATCCACCACCAATGTATCTGGTCTATTTTGTACAATAGTTATGTCAGTGATGATGGATTGATCCTAGTACAGTGTGATATTGCCACTTTCTGGCACTGGGTCGAGTACATACCTGTAGTACGGCACTTCCGATTCCACTCTGACACCAGGTTGTTCATCTATATTTAATTTTTATCTATATATATAAAAGAACAGGGTTTTATATTAAGACTCGACTACAGCCGAAACCGCTAAGGGCAATAACTTGAATTTTGGACAGCAGTTGCAGTCTACCGTGTAGGGGAGCAATAAGAAGGGATTTTGCGAAAGTCCTCCTCTAAGGGGGTTAAAAGGGGTAAAATCTGTTGTATCCAAAATCTTATTCCTTGGGTTTATAAACTTGAAACTTAGTACGAATATGAGTATAAGTAAATAAAAAGGATTGGCACTATCATTTTTTTCCAACTACCCTCCATTGGTTATCTAGACGATGTTAAAGTTTGAATCATAACGCGCGAACCGATGAATTTGAAAATCAGTATTTAAATACTAGATCAAAAATAATTGAACACGTGTCTTTGGATTTTTCGAAAATGACCCCCCAAGTTTATGAAAAGGGGTATTCAAGTTTTAAGGTAAGGATATTAAACCGCTATTTGTATAACTTAAATTTTGGATGGTAGTTTATTAGCAATTTTTTATGTAGGTGAGTACTAAGAAGGGATTTTTCGAAAATCTACCCATAAGGGGGTGACAAGGGGTGAAAACCTTAGTATGGAAAATCTTATCCCTTAGGTTTATAAACTTGAAACTTGGTACTTACGAATATGAGTATAAGTAAATAAAAAAGATAGGCATTATTCGTTTTTTATAACTACCCTCCTCTGGTGATTTAGACGATGTTAAAGTTTGTATACGAATAAATTATTTTGAAAGGGTTGTAGATGGGTTATTGCGCTTAATTATAAAAACCTAAAATCAAATGTAGTCACAATGGTACAGATTTTGCGAAATTTGGATACATATTTTGATTTTCCAAAAGTATCCGGTGACCGGGTATTGAAATTCACTGAGTTCGAAGTTAGAAACACGCGCTCACGAAGTCGCGGGCGGAGTGCTAGTCAACCATACGATAAGAAGAAATGTGACGGATTGATTGGCCAGGACGGTGGCATGTCCGACATTATGACAACCGTGCCATCCTTCACAATAAATTTCCGGTAGTTATTCGTCATCATAACTTCATCTTCACGTAACTTCGTCTTGTGTGTTTAAAAACTGCAAAAGTTGTTCACAAAAACAAAGAAAACAAGATGGAATATCTTTCCACAGGTAACTCTTGTTATTTTTATTGTTTTGGTATTAATTTTCCATAAAATATTTCCGGCTCACTTGGAACACAAAACCTTAACAGTAAATCGTCTGTGTTGCTAGTTTATGACGGGTAAATTACCCTGAATTAGGGGAATGTGTATTGTGCATAAAAAATATCGACCAAATTCGTCAATACAACTGCACAGTCGTAATCTATAGTACCTATACAACATTAGTTTTTGCTTATGCGAAACCTGAAACACGTGTCTAGTATTTTTTTCACGATCACTTATCAGATACACACTAAACTATTTCGCGTATCGCGTTGTGTCGCAGCGCAAGCGTGACACAAACGCGTGCGACTGTTGCAACCGGACGACTGAAGACACACGCGGGGAGCTGCCGCCGCACGCGACTTCAGCTGATAGCTATGACCTGCCGTAACCACTGTAGTAATGTAGTCGCTCGGATATAATTTTAATATATGTAATGGATTAATCACAATCCACTTTTTGTAAGCTCACGTGAATTTAAAAACCAAGTTTTGCAAGTGAATTTAAAAACCCATTTTTGTAGTTTATCGAACCAATAGCGCTAGGACGCTAGGTATTGAATTGATAGATAAACTGTCTATTTAATGACACCAGAAACCTAAATCTATTAACGAGGTGACGCATTATGTGCACAATCTTGAACTGCTAGTAAAAGAAACAACCAATCCATTTAAAGCGTATGGGCTGATTGCAGATAGAAGAAAAGAAACAAAAAAAAACTTGTTTGTCGCGCATTTTGCACCGAGTAATAAAGTATGATCTGATCAACTATGTACCTACCTGCGTTCTGCCTCCTCGTTCATACTGAACCAGCGCAGCGGTGTGGACAGGCGTTTTACCAAATTGATAAGAGGTAGACAGACAACCCACTGGCGAGGAATTTTCATAACTCTAGGTACGGTACATCACTTGTTTAAACACATAGGCACTAACGATGTTTTATTGTTCTAATTAGAATACGGATCAAACATCTTAATCTATTAACACCGACAACACTGGTTATTCTTTCAAAAGATCACTCATTGTCACAGTTCATAATCACTAAAGCTACCCTTACGAGAAAGTTTCATTGCGAAAATAACGGAGTTGCGCATCGTCATAGATGCAGCCGCAATGACGCGTTAGCGGAGACTGCGGTCAGCAAGAGACAGAGGCCTGCGCTCGCACGCTCGGCATGGGCGGGGAGCGCAGTCGAGGAGCGCGGGCGCCGGAGGGGGGCGTCTTTATCTGCAAAATCCTTGCGATAGTCGCATCCTTCCATTGCCGCATGGTATCTGCTGACTTGAGTGTTTGCGCCTAATCCATGAATTAAGTATTTAAAGATTTAAAAAAAAATCTTCTTTCCATGAAACTTGTTCAAACAGATTAATACACGAACAAACCCGACGTACAAATAACCGCGTTTTAATACTTTAAATTTTTCTCGGTAAAATCATTTGTCGATACTTTAAACATGATCATTATGCATTCTGACAGAAATAGTATCTAAAGTTTTCAAATAGTTATCCTTACGAAACAACACGTGCAGAGCCGCGTTGAACATTACACGTTGTAAAAGATAAAATTAGCACCACGTGTAATGTCACTGCGAGAGTACATTTTTCAAAACAGAATTTGTTAATTAATGAAAGTTACTTAACACTTTTATGTGACTGTTTTAATCGACTCCTTTAAAAACTGTATTTATTTCACTCTTTTTAGTTCTTTGTTTACATATAATATATGTAAACAAAGAACTAAGTATAGATATAATCAGTGTCTTTGAAAACATGCTATCCAAGTAAGCAATAATAGCGTATCCATGCGGGCGACGCCAAGGAATATCCCACGAATATCCATTATTATTGATTGTTTGGCGCAGTGGCTGAGCAATTGGACTGCTGCATTGTGTGTCGCGGGTTTTAACCCCGCATGAAACAAATACAGGGTGTAAGAGACATCGACGCACAAACCGATACCATGAGTTCGGGACATGATTCTGGACCCCCCGTGTTGGAATTTTTCGTCATTCATTCTGTGATATGTTTTAATTAAAGACAATTAATTTAGAATAAGATTAATATAAATATTAAGATATTAACAAAAAACCGGCCAAGTGCGAGTCGGACTCGCCTTTAAAGGGTTCCGTAGCAGCAAGTAACATTATACAGCCTGTTAGTGTAATCAGTCTTAACCTTGAAACCATAGGTAGTTGATTTAATTATAAAAATGTTTGTCTGAATTTAAAAATAAATAAACGAATTTTTCTTTAAAAAAATCAAAAATGTTTCTGTCCTACACCGTCCGTTAATTCATGGATACTATGCGCCCGAGTTACGTATTCACTGCAAAGGGCGTTAACCTGCCAGTGCGGCAGGTTAACGCCGTCCATTTAACTACATACCTACATAAGTTTTAACTAACTACATCATTGTAATAAAATACAGGTAACCTGTGATGTAACTAACTTCCCTTCATACTTTTCCTGGCTTAGGACAGGCAAAAATACCTACCTTTGTTGCGTGACGAGTCCAGATGTAAGTTAGGTTATCACCCGACGCGGCGTAAACCCGAACCATTTCGGTCTATGTTCGTTTGTGTACGACATAATCACTAAACACTAACACTTGCGCGAAAAATTAACGGTGGGGCGGCGCGCACTCTTGCGCTGCGCTGCGCGCGTTTGTTACGGGACACACGTACGTTCGATAACGACACTGCCGGCAGACTGAGGTATGCGCGGGGCCCGCGCATACCTCAGTCTCCCCGCGCCGCGGGGATTTTGGTGTTCTTTACCTTTGCGTAATAGGGTGAAATAATTTTGGGGAAAAATGGAGACTTTATTGAAAAAAAAAAGGTTTTATTTTTTTATTGAATTTACGTTCTGTAAGTGATACCAAACCACTGGTTTCAAGTTTAAGACTGATTACACTAACAGGCTGTATAAAAGTTGGTTGTAACTTTGAAAGATAAATTGCGGTTTACGATTTATGACGTATTAAAAAAAAATGTAAGTTGGTACGCACAATATTGAGTGATTTACCATGTTATTTTAATATCATGGACTTCTTATAGGTTTTCCTATAATCTATAAGGAGAAAAACTAATTTCTGTATTTTTTTCAAAATTTTAGGTTCAGTAGTTTCGGAGATAAGGGGGGGGGGAATGGTCAATTTTCGTCTATTTTCTTGAATACTTGGAAACTATTTATTTTATAATTACAAAAAAATACATTTAAGATCTTCTCAACAAGACCTTTCATTTGATATGCCACACGATGCAGTTTTCAGATTTTTTTTTTTTAATTTTCCCCTTCCCCCCCAAAAATGACCCCCCATATACCTCTGTGTTTGGGTCACAGGAATTGATATGTGTACCAAATTTCAACTTAATCGGTCTAATAGATTCGGAGATAATTGACTGTAAGCGACGGACGGACAGACACACGAGTGATCCTATAAGGGTTCCGTTTTTGTAGGTATTCAGACGTACGGAACCCTAAAAATCAAATAAAGTGAATAAGCGTGGGGTGCTTGATATCGAATGTGATGATCATTTTATTAGTTACTGTTTGCAATATCAGAATTATTATAAAAATATAATTGAGCACCCCACGTTTTTTCACTTTATTTGAATTTTTGTTAATATCTTAATATTTATATTAATCTTATTCTAGACTAGCTTTTGCCCGCGACTTCGTTCGCGTGGAATAGTGACTTCCAGCAGATTTTTGGTTTTACCCACATAGTTCCCGATCTCGCAGGATCTCTTCAAAAATGAAATGTGGAAGATATTCTAGGGAATTTAAGAGATGTATACTCACTTAGGGCATTAAAGCAGTTTTGCCGATGGAAAAAGGCGATAATGTTATTTTTCCCTTATTTTCCCATCATTCTACTGATTTGACATTTCAGTTCAAAAGGAAAAAAGACTGTTTCTCCCTTGACAAATTTTCTATTATTTTAGGCTTTGGGTCGCGGGACCAAGGGATTACCGTGACCCTAGTACGTAAAGGGCTATGGAAGGACACCGTGGATTTTAGTCAGTACAAGTCTGACAGTCCCTCCCGCCCTGCCCTGGGCGGGAGGATGCATTTGATGATTTTACCACGATAAAAAAAAAAAAAATTTAGGCTTTAGAGATTATGAAAGTTTCTTACACCAAGACATTTCTGTATACCACGTTTTTTTGAATTGGAATTGCAAATCAGTTGCAATAATGGGAATGCGGGGAATAATTAAAGTTTCGCCTTTTGCCATCCCAGTCAAAATAACGGCTTTAATGACATTCCTTACTAAATAGATTATTTGTAACCGTATGCCGTTATATAGTCTTGGTGGATCTAGTTATATAGTTTCTTATAAGCATCACAGGAACACCAATTATATAACGGAACAATTTAAAATTTACGAAACAGGACCAGTCCACATAAACTATCATACAACCGACAATACAATTTTTCCACGACAGTACCGAAGCGCTCGGGCGATACATAAATATATAAATAAAAAGAATTATTATATTGATATTATTTTTTTCATACCTTTTTACTATTTATTTACTTTATTCCGATGAATTAAAACAATAACATGAACCGAACTCGTGTAACGATCGACACCATTACGCGATCACCGCCATCTATCGAGCATTTAAGGAATTATCTGTACTCTGTTTTTTTTTTATCGTGGTAAAATCATCAAATGAGTCCTCCCACCCAGGGCAGGGCGGGAGGGACTGTCAGACTTGTACTGACTAAAATCCACGGTGTCCTTCAATAGCCCTTTACGTACTAGGGTCACGGTAATCCCTTGGACCCGCGACCATCTATACTCTGTTAGAGCATTTCATAAAATTATTTTTTATTTTTTTGTAATAAAAACTATCCTATATCCTTTCTCAAGTTCCAAACTATGTCTGTACCAAATTTCACACAAATCGGTTCAGTAGTTTAGGCGTGAAGAAAAGACAGACAGACAGAGTTACTTTCGCATTTATAATATTAGTTTGGATGGTTAAGGGAATAATATGTGCCTTATCTCAGAGTCTGCTTTTCGTAGGATGTTAAAAATATGTAATTCAGTTCTGAAATAGATTAGGTTAGTGGAATAATTAAAACTCTAGTCTTATATAAGACTCTTATCAGATTGTGAAATAGATTTGGTCACTGGGGGGGGACTTAAGCACCCATTTCACCGAGTTAATAACAAAAACAACAAACGTCAACAGATAACGCAACAAAATTTAATGACAGTCCGTCAGATTTGACAGCTGCCAGTGACATTTAAGCGGTTACGAAAGTGTCAATGTCCACTGTCAATCATGAGATTTTTTTTATTCGCACCAAGTCACCAAGCCATACCGCCTCATCCTCATCAAAAATTGTGAAATATAGGTAGATTTGAGGCTTAGGGTGGTAGACAGGTAGACTGAGGGCAAAGTAGGTAGATCTTTCTAAAAGTTGGTAGATATGGCAAGACAGCGGGGCGCGCAGGCGAGTAGCGCGCGCCCGCGCCCGCGCCGGTGGGGGGGCGTCCTTTCGGCAAAATCCTCGCGATAGTCGCGAACTTTGCCGCATGATATCAGCTGTATAATTGAGTGTTTACGTCGAGTTAGCGCATAATCCATGAATTAAGTAAGTTATTGGTAAAAAAATGTAAGGTCAAATTATTTTTAACCGACTTCTAAAAAGAGGAGTTTTCGGTCGGTAAATTTTTATTTTTATTCCATTTAAAATTAATTCCGTTTGTCTTAGTAGTTTCTATTTTGTAAAGATTTTTCACTTACCTATTAGTGATATATATATACCTATAGATATGTAAATTCGTCGCCTGCACTCTCTGCTGCCTTACTTAAAAAGAATGTAAAGGTGTGCCCAATGGAGTTTAGGTTTCACCACACAAACGCCCAAGCTGTCATTAAAGCCTTAATTTTTAGGCCTTTTAAACAAAGACCTAAAAAATAAGTCAACAGAAGATCTTTGGGGAATGTCCGTGAAAGTATATAAATCTATTATTGAAACCGTTGCACCTTACTTAGCTTTTATATTTAACACCAGTATAGACCAAGGAGTGCTTCCAGTTCTCATGAAACATAGTAAAGTAGCTCCACTTTTCAAATCAGGTGATTGTAAGGAACCTAACCATTATAGGCCTGTGTCAATTTTGCCGGTTTTGAGCAAGGTGTTTGAAAAGTTAATGCTTGCACAAATGTTATGTCACTTTAATAAACACTCCATCTTCCACGATCAACAGTATGGTTTTACCAAAGGGCGTTGTACAACTGACGCGGGTGTCACCTTATTAAAGAACGTTTTTAACTCCAGGGAGGAAGCACAAGATGCCATAAGAATATTTTGTAACCTCTCAAAGGCATTCGATTGCGTAAACTATGAAACACTTTTGCTGAAACTGGAGCATTATGGAATTAAAAATAAAACCCTAGATTTACTTTATTCATACCTAAGAGATAGACGGGTAAAAGTTCAGGTAAACGGTATAAACTCATTAGGGTTTGAAATGACAATGGGCGTTCCTCAGGGTTCTATTTTGAGTCCGTTCCTCTTTTTAGTTTATATAAATGATTTACCCCATTTACTCAAAAATCAACCACAGATGGTGTTATTCGCGGATGATACTTCGTTAATCTTTAAAGTAGACAGACGTTCGCAAAACCTAGATACTGTTAATGATTGTATTCTTCAGGTACAAAATTGGTTTATTTTGAACAACTTAGCTCTTAATGAAAAAAATATTATTATTTATTTATTATACTGAACGGGGAAAAACTGGAATTTATTAATCAAACAGTTTCCTGGGAATCACGTTAGACGATAAATTACAATGGGGCCCCCATATCTCTTGCGGGGCGGCTAAGCTCAGCCGCTTATGCTGTTAGAAAGATAAGACAGTTAACAGACGTTGAAACTGCGCGATTGGTTTACTTCAGCTACTTTCACAGCTTTATGTCTTACGGTATTCTACTGTGGGGCCGGGCGGCTGCCATTGGATAAATTTTTATTTTACAAAAGAGAGGCATCAGAGCTACACACATCAAAAGTGTCTAGGGATCAACATATATTTTTGCAATAACTTTTCTCCTGATTGATATTAATTAAAAATTTTTTTAAGGATTCATCAAATAAAGTGTTTTCGTTTGTCACAGTAACGATAAACCAAGTCACCTTTGCATTAATAAAGAAATTTGCCATTTTCCTAATAAAGGGATTTTTGACATTTGAACCACTAACACAAAAGTTCGAAAAAAAGACTGAAATAACAGTTTTCTTTAAAATTTTATTGGGTAACTTAAACAATTAATAATCCGTGTTTCTACCGCGAACACTAACAACACAAGAACATCGGTTTGGCATACTCAAAATGAGTTCATCCAAATCACGCTGTGGAATGGCCGCCCATGTTCGTTGCAACAACAAAAAAAGGTCTTCTTGCGACTGGATACCCTCCATATTCGGCAGAGCTCTTCTCTGTAGCATATCCCATGCATGCTCAATCGGATTCAAGTCTGGCGACTGAGCAGGCCAGGGCAGGACATTGATGTTAGCTGCGGCGAGAGTCTGTCTTACAACTCTTGCGGTGTGCGGTCGTGCATTATCATGCATTAACTGAAATAAGGGACCGATTTGCACTTGTAGAGGAACGATGACGTCTGATACAATCGTCTCAGCATAAATTTGAGCGTTGAGGTTGCCTCTGATCCAAATCAACTCAGTTCTTCCGCCGATCCAAGTACCCGCCCATACCATGATGGTTCCACCACTATAAGGATGGACTTCCTGGCAGGATTTTAATCGCTGTTGGCGTCCAGGGCTTCTCCAGTGTCGTATACGTCTTGTATCCGGTCTCATACCAAAACGAGACTCATCAGAAAAGCACACGAAACGCCATCGTTCTTCTGCCCAATTTCTGTGTTCAAGAGCCCATTGATATCGAATCCTACGATTGTGCATTGCTATAGGTGGTACCCGTAGCGGTCTTCGGGAATGAAGGTTCACTTCATGCAAGCGGTTTCTGACTGTTTGGTCGCTAATTAAGTTCCCTGAAGAGTGATAATGCACGACCGCACACCGCAAGAGTTGTAAGACAGACTCTCGCCGCAGCTAACATCAATGTCCTGCCCTGGCCTGCTCAGTCGCCAGACTTGAATCCGATTGAGCATGCATGGGATATGTTACAGAGAAGAGCTCTGCCGAATATGGAGGGTATCCAGTCGCAAGAAGACCTTTTTTTGTTGTTGCAACGAACATGGGCGGCCATTCCACAGCGTGATTTGGATGAACTCATTTTGAGTATGCCAAACCGATGTTCTTGTGTTGTTAGTGTTCGCGGTAGAAACACGGATTATTAATTGTTTAAGTTACCCAATAAAATTTTAAAGAAAACTGTTATTTCAGTCTTTTTTTCGAACTTTTGTGTTAGTGGTTCAAATGTCAAAAATCCCTTTATTAGGAAAATGGCAAATTTCTTTATTAATGCAAAGGTGACTTGGTTTATCGTTACTGTGACAAACGAAAACACTTTATTTGATGAATCCTTAAAAAAATTTTTAATTAATATCAATCAGGAGAAAAGTTATTGCAAAAATATATGTTGATCCCTAGACACTTTTGATGTGTGTATTTACAATTTACATCGTCGCGAATCTCTTAGGGAACTATTTAAAAAGATTAACATAATGACAGTGCCTTGTCAATTTATTTATGAAAATATATGTTAGTAAAAATCTTCATCTTTTCAATAAAATAAGTGATAGACAAAATTTTAACACTAGAAATAAGGATAAAATTGATCAAAATCTAAAGTTTTTATTTCACATAGGCCCATGAGGGCACTTATAAAACGTCGACAGCAGGTGCTCGGTTCGGGTTGGTCGATTCCATAGAGAAGAACCGGCAAGAAACTCCATGGTTACTCTTTTAAAGTATGGTATGGTTTTACAATCAGATTGTTACAATTTTTGGATACTAGAAATGTGAGAAAAACGTAGGCCTGGTAACAAGGGGGAAGTCCTTTTTAAAATTAGTGCTACAAAAAAAAAGAAATATATATACCTACGACTTACAATGTTCTCACAAACAAATTCAAAATTAAATAATATACCGTGTCAAACCACTATGATGCGCAAAAGTATTTATTGCATGGCCCCAATTGTTTATAATAAATTGCCAAGTGCTTGGAAAGACTTGAACACGGTGCAACTTAAAAGTAGACTTCGTAAATCCAAACTAATATTATAAACAACATCTATGTATAATGTACCCATGTTTGCAAAGAAATAAATGATTATGATTATGATTATTATGATTATGATTATGATTATAAATGCGAAAGTAACTCTGTCTGTCTGTCTTTTCTTCACGCCTAAACTACTGAACCGATTTGTGTGAAATTTGGTACAGACATAGTTTGGAACTTGAGAAAGGACATAGGATGGTTTTTAACCGACTTCAAAAAAAGGAGAAGGTTATCAATTTTATGTTTGTTACCGCATTACGACCGACTGGGTGAACCGATTTTCATGATTCTTTTTTTGTTTGAAAGCTGGTGCTTCTCGTGGGACCACCATTGTCACCAAATCAGGATTTGATGATTGGATCTTGGAGAAATCGAGGGCAACCCTCAAATTTTATAGGCTCACCCATCGTTTTTCGTAAATCTTATGAAGTAATTTAAGTATTTGCGTATGGTAATCATCATCTTATGTAGCTGAGCTGATGATGGAAGGTACAACTCCTTAACAGTAAGGAGTAGGCATCGATTGATTCATTGTTTTCTTTTTTGTTTGAAAGCTGGTGCTTCCCGTGTAGTCCCATTGTCACCAAATCAGGATCTTGGAGAAATCGAGGGCAACCCTCAAATTTTATAGGCCCACGCATCGTTTTTTTGTAAATTTTATGAAGTAATTTAAGTACTTGCGTATGGTAATCATCATCTTATGTAGCTGAGCTGATGATGGAAGGTACAACTCCTTAACAGTAAGGAGTAGGCATCGACTGATTCATTGTTCGCATATCTCAGGAACTTCACGTCCGATTTAAATATTGTTTTGTGCTAGGTATCGTTCAACTTAGGGAATACTGCAAGTTTCATCAAAATCGGTTCAGTAGTTTTTGAGATAGGGAATTTTACTAGCTTATTGTGTACATGAGGGATGTTATTACCAGTGCTACGGTTTACGTACCGAGGTCACGGTAATTCGTAAGTCCCGCGACCCCGGCAGGCTTTGGCCCTCTAAAATAATGAGCACTTAGAAAGGAATTCAAATAAACCTCAACAGATTCCCTCTAAATATTAGGTATAGGTGTTCAAAGATTGTATGGAAACTAATTTTAAAGTTAGAAATCTGGGATGTACGAAGTGAAGGTACATAAAAAAAATATAAGTATTAAAAAAAAATGTCACGTAACTTAATGAGGCAGACCAAATTCTACGCGAGCGAAGCCGCGGGCAAAAGCTATTTATTAATAGATAAGACATACTATAGTGTTGCTGAGTTTTTAACGGACAATTTTAATCAAACTACCTCGAATTTTTAATTAATTATGGTTTTACTTTTTTATGGAACGGTGTATTGTCTATGACCTGGAATTTTAATGTTGTTTGTTTGTTTATAGTTTTATTTATTGTATACACTGACAATTTAAATGATTGACATTTTATTTCACATAGGTATAATATAATGTAATAATTTAGTTGATATTTTTGGTGAATTTGATTAATTATATTTAACGAGAATTGCTTTTATTTGATTAATTTAATGTATAAGAATTTAATTTTGATTTCCTTTTTAAAATTTTATAAAATGATAATGTTTGCATGCCGAATGGTGAAATATGGCAGAACTCTGTTTAAAACCTACCACTACCTACTTATGTATAACCCATATCCAAACTAATATTATAAATGCGAAAGTAACTCTGTCTGTCTGTCTGTCTGTCTTTTCTTCACGCCTTAACTACTGAACCGATTTGTGTGAAATTTGGTACAGACATAGTTTGGAACTTGAGAAAGGACATAGGATAGTCTTTATTACAGAAAAATAAAAATAAAAAATAAAATTTATGAAATGCTCTAACGGAGTATAGATAATTCCTTAAATGATTGATAGATGGCGGTGATCGCGCAATGGTGTCGATCGTTACACGAGTTTGGTTCATGTTATTGTTTTAATTCATCGGAAAAAAGTAAATAAATAGTAAAACGGTATGAAAAAATAATATCAATATAATAAAAAAATTTAAGTACAAAGAAAATGCCCGAACGGAGTTTAGATAAATAATCCGAGTTTGACAACTCGGATACATAAACGATAGATGGCGTTAGATGGCGGTGATCGCGCAATGGTGTCGATCGTTACACGAGTTCGGTTCATGTTATTGTTTTAATTCATCAGAAAAAAGTAAATAAATAGTAAAAAGGTATGAAAAAAATAATATCAATATAATAAAACTTTAAGTACAAAGAAAATGCCCGAACGGAGTTTAGATAAATAATCCGAGTTTGACAACTCGGATACCTTATCGATAGATGGCGTTGGGATGGAAATAGGTCGCGACATGGACGATAGATGCCGTTGGGATCGCAATAGAGATCGCGCTATGGTTTCGTTACACGCATTTTGTTGGGTATCAGCCGAGCGCTTCGGTACTGTCGTGGAAAAATTGTAGTGTCGGTTGTATGATAGTTTATGTGGATTGCTCCAGTTTCGTAAATTTTAAATTGGTTCCGTTGTATAATTGGTGTTCCTGTGATGCTTATGAGAAACTATATAACTAGATCCACCAAGACTATATAACGGCATTCGGTTACAAATAACCTATTTAGGACGGAATGTCATTAAAGCCGTTATTATGACTGGGATGGCAAAAGGCGAAACTTTCATTATTCCCCGCATTCCCATCATTCCAACTGATTTGCCAGTCCAATTCAAAAGAGTTCAGTTTCCGCTGAAAACTGTGTTTGCAATGACCATAAATAAAGCCCAAGGGCAAACGCTAAAAGTTGCGGGGGTACATCTTGAAAAATACTGTTTCTCCCATGGACAACTCTACTTTGCGTGCTCAAGAGTGTCGAAACCACAAAACCTTTATATTTTTGGAGGATGGCAAAACTAAAAACGTACCTATACAGAAATGTCTTGGTGTTAGAAACTTACATAATCTCTAAAGCTTAAAATAATAGAAAAATTGTCAAGGGAGAAACAGTCTTTTTTCGTTTTGAACTGAAATGTCAAATCAGTAAAATGATGGGAAAATAAGGGAAAAATAACATTTTCGACTTTTTCGATAGGCATAACGGCTTTAATGCCCTAAGGGAGTATACATCTCTTAAATTCAAACGCAGAGCTCATTATGTTGATTTTTGAAGAGTTCCCTAGAATATCTTCCACATTTCATTTTTGAAGAGATCCCGCGAGATCGGGAACTATTTGGGTAAAACCAAAAATCTGCTGGAAGTCACTATTCCACGCGAACGAAGTCGCGGGCAAAAGCTAGTTTGCAAATAAATGCTATTCTATTCTATTCTATAAAGAGTAAAGAAGAATCTTTACAAAAAAGAAAGCTATAAAAGCTGGGTTAATTCTATACTGTCTTAGAAACTTTAACAAATCTGAACTGGGGTAAAGCTGAGGCAATATAATATTGCAAAACAAACACAATAACAAGAATAAAAATCCTGGCGTCCTGACCTCATGCAGGTCCTCACCGGACAGGTGGAAGGAGGTGGCGGGCCGCATGAGGGAGAGGACAGCGTCCTCCCTCCACCCCAGCCGCAGTGGTGGACGCCCACGGCGACTGACGTCGGCAGACGATCTTCGGCCAGCGTAGGCGCGTGCATGCGGGCAGCGAGTAATGGGCAACTCGCTGTCCGACCATGGACCATGCCCGGGTCGACGTCGCGTGGTGTTCCACGGGCGCCTCAAAGAGTGTCAGCAAAAATGACGGGCCCCCCTCTAGAGGGTCAAAGCCTGCCGGGGTCGCGGGACTTATGAATTACCGTGACCCCGGAACGTAACGGGTTATTAAAGGACACCGTGGATCCGTGGATCCGTGAGTCAGTACGAGCCTTTTGGCCTCGCACAGGACTAAATTGTTTTTTATTGCTTTTACCTGTTGTCGTTTTTCTTTTATGTATATTTACCCGACTGCGCCAGAAGGATGTTGAGTTAACTACTGCTCATCGGTCATCGTGTACACTGATTCTGATGCCTCCGACTGCGTTTGTGACAGTTGTCCACTACGATCGCTTAAAAACCAAAAAAGAATATTTCGTAGCTTGTTTTTATCTTTCCAGTTATTTCACATTTTTTCAGGCAGTCGGGTTTTTTGTTTTTTTAATATTTTTTTTTGTTTCCTTTGTTATTTTTCATGTAATTTTGTTGGTCTGTCCTGTGTGTGTCAATAAATCTCTTTTCTTTCTTTATTTTCTTTTACGAGTCTAACAGTCCCTCCCGCTCTGCCCTGGGTGGGAAGACTCATTTGATGATAATACCACGCTAAAAAAAGAAAGAAAAAAAGTGGCAGTTCGAACTTTTTTTTGATACCTACGTATATTTATAATTTTATTGTATACTAGCTTCCGCCCGCGACTCCGTCCGCGTGGATGTCGGTCTTCGCGTGGATGGTTTATTTTCGTTCCCCATTTTGAGTAACTCTGACAATGACATCTTATAAATATTACGGCGCTGAATCCACTGCGGGTGATGCAACGTGTGTTCGCGGTTCTACAGAACAACGTCTATGAAAAAAACTGAAAAATAAGATTTTTTTTCTACGTATTTTTCCAGGATAAAAAGTATCCTATGTTATGCCCAGGATAATAAGGAATAATTATACCAAGTTTCATCGAAATCGAACCGTTACTTTTCACGTGATGCCTGCACAAACAGACAGACAGACAGACAGACAGACAAAAATTTTTTTAATCATATATTTGGGTTTGGTATCGATCCAGCAACACCCCCCGCTATTTATTTTTTCAATATTTTCAATGTACAGAATTGACCCTTCTACAGATTTATTATATGTATAGACTAGCTTCCGCCCGCGACTCCATCCGCGCGGATGTCAGTCTTCGCGTGGATGGTTTATTTCTCCATTTTGAATAACTCTGACAATGACATCATATAAATATTACGGCGCTGAATCCACTGCGGGTAATGCAACGTGTGTTCGCGGTGGTCCCACGGCGACGGACGTCGTCAGACGATTTCCGGCCACCGTAGGCACGGGCGTGCGGGTAGCGAGTAATGGGCAAATGACGGGGGGGACCTCTAGAGGGCCAAAGCCAGCCAGGGTCGCGGGACTCACGAATTTCCGTGACCCGGAACGTAAAGAGCTGTTGAAGGACACCGTGGATTTTAGTCAGTACGAGTCTGACAGTCCCTCCTGCTCTCCCTGGGTGGGAGGACTCATTTGATGATAAAACCACGAAAAAAAAAAGTCATCTATACCAAATGTAATTGCCATGTGACAGCGACATCAACTTTGCAAGGCCTCTTGGACTCTTTCGATTCCCAGTAACAAATAAAACGTTACCAAGTTATTTTGCAACATCGCGATCAGTGGAATCGCTTGACCTAAACATGATCGTCGGCGACATCAGCATTGCGAAGCCTCTTAGGTTCTTTGAGTTCCCACTCATCAGACATCAGAAGTATACAATTGTAGGTCATGTCAAGTTCTTAGCAGAAGTTTAGTTGCACTGCTTTACTGTCTGGTGATCGCTTTTATCAAGATATTTTGTTTTCTCTGAGCGTGAGGCGGGGGCTAGGGGTCCGCTTCGCCCCGCCTTTGACAAACAACGAACTTATTATAATAAATAAATAAATAAAAATAAATAAATAAATAAAACTTCTTGAAGTGAAGTTCAATCATTTTTATATTTCGTCAATTCATTCTTCAGATACAAATAACCATGTAGTACCTTTATTGTACAAGGCTCAATTCGCACGTTTAAAGATCGACTTTCAGTCGATTGTCATTTTTTTTACAACCCTACCGTCGCGTCGCGTGATGTCCGTTAGACCGGGCCGCTACAAGACATCCGTATGCAAAATATGAGGACCGAGTTTTGACTTCTGTAATAGATTCTTATGGTCCCAAAGATGTACAGTTTTGATGTTGCCGGAAAATATTGTGGTCCTAAAATCTTTTAAGTTCTCCTTTACAGATGATAAAAAAAACTTCGGTCAGATTAGTTTATTTTAAACCAGTGCCCACTTTAGCTTGTCTCTGGTAAGTAATTTATATATAACTAGCTTTTGCCCGCGACTTCGTTCGCGTGGAATAGTGACTTCCAGCAGATTTTTGGTTTTACCCACATACTTAGTTCCCGATCTCGCGGGATCTCTTCAAAAATGAAATGTGGAAGATATTTGGAACTCTTCAAAAATCAACATAATGAGCTCTGCGTTTGAATTTAAGAGATGTATACTCCCTTAAAAAGGCGAAAATGTTATTTTTCCCTTATTTTCTCATCATTTTACTGATTTGACATTTCAGTCCAAAAGGAAAAAAGACTCTTCCTTCTTCCCTTCTAAAGACTTCTCCCTTGACAAATTTTCTATTATTTTAGGCTTTAGAGATTATGAAAGTTTCTTACACCGAGACATTTCTGTATACCACGTTTTTAGTTTTGCCATCCTTTGCAAAAATATAAAGGATTTGTGGTTTCGACACTCTTGAGCACGAAACTAAGAGTTGTCCATGAGAGAAAAAGTCTTTTTCAAGATGTACCCCCGCAACTTTTAGCGTTTGCCCTTTTTTTTTTTTTTTTTTGCGTGGTAAAATCATCAAATGAGTCCTCCCACCCAGGGCAGGGCGGGAGGGACTGTCAGACTTGTACTGACTAAAATCCACGGTGTCCTTCACGAGCCCTTTACGTACCGGGGTTACGGTGATGGGTAAGACCCGCGACCCCGGCAGGCTCTGGCCCTCTACAGGCCCCGTCAGTTTGCTGACACTCCTTGAGGCGCGCGTGGAACACAACGCGCCGTCGACCCGGGCATGGTCCATGGTCGGGCAGCGAGTCGCCCATTACTCGCTGCCCGCATGCCCGCGCCTACGGTGGCCGGAGATCGTCTGGCGACGTTCGTCGCCGTGGGCGTCTACCACTGCGGGTGGGTCGGAGGGAGGACACTGTTCTCTCCCTCACGCGGCACGCCTCCTCCTTCGCGAGCATGACTGCTTCGCAGAAGGAGGCGACCGCTTCCCACTCCGTCTCGCCCCGCAGCATGGCCTCGACCAATGCCGGGCGCGAGAGGTCTCCGCCTATCGCCGTCGTGAGGACACGGCGGTGCTCTGCCCAAGCGGGGCAGTCCTGCACCGTATGCTCCACCGTGTCCTCAGGACGGTCCTCGCAGTGGTGACACCCAGGCGTTTCCTCCCTCCCTATCAGACACAGGAACCTCCCGAAACTTCCGTGTCCGGTGAGGACCTGCGTCATGCGGAAGGTAAGGACGCCGTGACGCCTATCCAGCCACTCCTCAAAGAGGGGTCTTACCGCCGCGATTGCGGCGTGCCCGGACCTCGGTTGCGACAGTCGCTCCCACCATACTGCCCTGAGATCGCGCCGGAGCTCTTCCCGCCGCGCCTCGACCTGTCGAGGCAGCGGGGATTCGCCCCGGCGCTGAGCGTTTGCCCTTGGGCTTTATTTATGGTCATTGCAAACGCAGTTTTCAGCGGAAACTGAACTCTTTTGAATTGGAATAGCAAATCAGTTGGAATGATAGGAATGCGGGGAATAATTAACACGTTCGTTGCATTACGAGATCTATCAGATCTCTTGCAGGACTTTTGTATTGTGCGTTGAACATAATCGTGTTGTTTCACTCCTTGCGGGAGGATCTAACGTGTAAAGTTCTTTAGGTATGGGTAGGACAAATATACATATTTGCTTCCTACTTAAAGCCGAATTCAAGGACGTTAAAAAAGAAATTAGAGATGGATTAGGTCCCTAACGCACAGTACTGTAATTATTTTCATTCCTTGCGTTAGGAGATATGTCGGTACTCGTGGAATCGTACGCCTCGTAGACGCAAGAGAGGGAAGTTTGGCGGCGCGGGCGCTGCGTGACTCGTTTTAGTGTTGTCCCAGCATCGACGTGGGAGGTCACGCGCACGTTTGCGAAATAACACTCGCGTATATACCGACGTGTTGATTATCATTTTTGTTATACAATGAGTGCTTTTAAAAGAAAAAAGTGTAAAAAAATCTATTTATTTTGGTGAGATTTCTAACAAAAAATCAACGCCGGATTATACTGCTGCATCGTCTGTCAGGCTTGTACTGACTAAAATCCACGGTGTCTTTCACTAGCCCTTTACGTACCGGGGTCACGGTAATGGAAAAGTCCCGCGACCCAGGCAGGCTTTGGCCCTCTACAGGCCCCTTCACTATGCTGACAATCTTTGAGGCGCGCGTGGAACACAACGCGCCGTCGACCCTAGCATGGTCCATGGTCGGACAGCGAGTCGCCCATTACTCGCTGCCCGCATGCCCGCGCCTACGGTGGCCGGAGATCGTCTTGCGACGTCCGACGCCGTGGGCGTCTACCACTGCGGCTGGGGTGGATGGAGGACGCTGTCTTCTCCCTCACGCGGCCCGCCTCCTCCTTCGCAAGCATGACTGCTTCGCAGGAGGCGACCGCTTCCCACTCCGTCTCGCCCCGCAGCATGGCCTCGACCAATGCCGGGCGCGAGAGGTCTCCGCCTATCGCCGTCGTGAGGACACGGCGGTGCTCTGCCCAAGCGGGGCAGTCCTGCACCGTATGCTCCACCGTGTCTCCGTGATCCTCGCAGTGGTGACACCCAGGCGTTTCTTCCCTCCCTATCAGACACTGGAACCTCCCGAAACTTCCGTGTCCGGTGAGGACCTGCGTCATGCGGTAGGTCAGGACGCCGTGACGCCTATCCAGCCACTCCTCAAAGAGGGGTCTTACCGCCGCGATTGCGGCAAAAATTACGACGCACAGTAAACAGCACTGACGCTTCTAAAAAAACTAAACGAATTGTTACCATTTGCGCGCAATGCAAGCAATCAATGTGCTTACCATATTTTAATGAAAAACACTTTGCATAATTAATAAAACTTTTTCAATCGACAACTGAGATATTATTTTATTCCCATCACTACTTACTACACATATTGAACTATCTTCGGTTGCGGTACGAGATACAATCGATATCATATTTTTTTTTGGTATTTGTAGTTTATTCAAATGTCATAACTGCGTGCGAACCTGGCAAAATATAAAGCAATAGGCTATCTTTCGCTCACAAAAACTTCAAAATATATTTGATTGTTTTTTTGGAAGATATAAATTATTTTCAAAACTGTATCTTTAGGAGACTGATTAGGTCTCAAACGCACCAAAAGGTAGGTTAGTTTCGAGATCTTTTAGGTCTCCTAAGCACCAGCTGAAAGTTCTTTGAAAGTGATGGCGCAGGGAACGTGTTAAAGTTTCGCCTTTTGCCATCCCAGTCATAATAACGGCTTTAATGACATTCCGTCCTAAATACCTAGGTTATTTGTAACCGTATGCCGTTATATAGTCTTGGTGGATCTAGTTATATAGTTTCTCATAAGCATCACAGGAACACCAATTATACAACGGAACAATTTAAAATTTACGAAACAGGACCAGTCCACATAAACTATCATACAACCGACAATACAATTTTGATTCCAACGCCATCTGTCTATCCATAGTGACAACTCGGATTATTTATCTAAACTCCGTTCGGGCATTTTCTTTGTACTAAAAGTTTTATTATTTTGATATTATTTTTTTCATACCTTTTTACTATTTATGATGGCTCAGCAGGCTGAAATTCAAGCACAGGAGACCAAGGTTATGTGGAGTCGGGAAGAGGAAGTGACAGTAAATAGAATGGGCAAACAGCAAGAAAAGGTGGGAAATAGAAAATGTTGGTGGTGTGGAAAATGGGAAACACATAATAAAGAGAAATGTCCAGCTTCAAAAGAAATTTGTCATAAATGCAAGCGTAGGGGACATTTTGCTAGATGCTGCAGAGAGCGAAAGATCAATAGCATGGACACGGGAAAGGATGACTTTGAGTTGGAGGTGGATGTTGAAACAGAAAATTTTAAGAAAAAGGTAAAATTTTTAGTAGATACTGGGGCCGATATTGTGGCTACACCTGAAAAATTGTCAAAGAATACAAGTAACATATTGGCTTGTTCAGAGATTATTAGGGGACCTGAAGGTATTCCATTAGATGTAGTAGGCTTTGTTTGGATACAATTATATCATAAAAGTAGTGTATATAGAGGGAAAGCATTTGTAATCAAAAATTTACAGGTACCTATTTTAGGGAAACCGGCCATTATAAAAATGAATATATTAAGATTATGTAACACATGTCATGTTAGTGAAAGTGAAATAAATGTAGAGAAAGAGTTTCCCAATATATTTAACAGTTTAGGTGTGTTTAAAGATACTTTTACCATTAAATTGATCGCCAACCCAGTTCCATATGTCCAGTCATCACCTAGAGTAGTTCCATTACCTCTTCTGGATAAAGTCAAGGAGGAGTTAAATAGATTAGAAAGTTTAGGTGTTATTGTGCGAGTAGAAGAGCCAACTATGTTTGTATCTCCTATTGTGGTTGTACCAAAAGGTCAGAATGGTGTTCGAATCTGTAGAGATTATACACAGGTTAATAAGAATATTGTCCGTCCTATTTTTCCAATTCATAAAGTAGAAAATACACTAGGTAGACTGAAAGGAGCAAGGATATTTTCGAAAATTGATGCTACATCTGGATTTTTCCAAATTCGTTTATGTGACAAGTCTAGGAAATTGACAACAATACTTACACCATTTGGTAGGTACATGTATAATAGATTACCTATGGGGTTAAACTGTGCACCTGAATACTTTTCTATGAAATTTTCCAATATTTTCAGTGATTTAGAAGGGGTAGTAATACATGTAGATGACATATTGCTATACAGTAAGGACAGGGTCAGTCATATTAAATTATTAAGGGAAGTTTGTAGTAGATTGAATAGAGAAGGGTTAACAATAAACAAAGACAAATGTGAATTTATGGTCGAAGAAGTTACATATTTAGGGCATGTTATCAACAGTAAAGGCATATCATTGGATCCTAAGAGAATAGAAAGCATTGTTGAATTCAGAGTTCCTTCTAACAAAAAAGAGTTGATGCAATTTTTAGGATTAGTAAATTATGTAGGTCGTTTCATTCCTGATAAATCATCTTTATTGGAACCTTTGTATGGATTATTAAAACAGGATGTTGCTTTTATTTGGGATAAGTGTCAACAACAATCATTTGAAAAAGTAAAATACCTTATATCAAGAGCTCCTACATTGTGTCATTATGATCCTAGAGAGAAAATCATAATTTCTGCTGATAGTAGTTCTTATGGTCTAGGAGCAGTACTGTTACAAGAAGATAAAATGGGGAATAGACGGCCGGTATCATATGCTAGTAGGACATTAAATTCAACAGAAAAAAATTATGCTCAAATAGAGAAAGAGTGTCTAGCTTTGGCATGGGCTGTTAATAGATTTCGAGATTTTATAGTAGGGGTAGAGATTTTATTAGAGACAGATCACAAACCTCTATTGCAAATTTTGCAAACTAAACCAATAGATGACCTTACACCTAGGTTGCTGAGATTTAGACTTCAGCTGATGAGATATATATATAAAGTTAATTATGTTCCAGGAAAGAAATTAGTAGTAGCTGATGCACTGTCCAGGACTCCTGTAAATGTTACAGAGATAGAGGCTGAGCAACAGGAGCACCACATTAATTCCATTTCAAGTATGTGTTTATTTGATAATAAACTGAACAATATTATGAGAGAGCAGAGTAAATGCCAAATTTGTAAGATAATTAAAGAATACACTGTGAGTGGTTGGCCTAATAAAAATAAAATACCATTAGAGTTATTAAATTACTATCAGTATAGATATAATTTTTCTGTGCAGGAGGATTTTTTGTTATTTGACAATAGATTGGTAATCCCAATTGCGCTTCAAAAATGTATTCTAGAGGATATTCATGCAGGTCATTTAGGCATTACTAAGTGCAGGGAGAGAGCCAAACAATCAGTGTGGTGGCTAGGGTTGTCATCTCAAATTAAAGTACTCATAGAGAACTGTCCACAGTGCATTCAGGAAAAAACTAACAGTAAAGGCTTAGATTTATTTAAGAACAATGATAAGTGATATATGGTAATAATTGATTATTTCTCTAGATATTTGGAATTATTTGTATTGAAAGATCTGACAGAAAATAGTATAATTATGCATTGTAAAGAAACCTTTTCCCGGTTTGGAATTCCAGAAGTAGTCAGGACTGACAATGGAACACAATTTAAGGGTAAATTCAAACAATTTTCTCAGTTTTATAATTTTAATCACATAACCAGTAGTCCTTATTTTGCTCAGAGTAATGGTTGTGCAGAAGCAGGAGTCAAAATTGCTAAAAACCTATTAAATAAGAATGCAGATGTATATTTAGCATTGTTAGTTTATAGGAACACTCCAAATGAGACTGGATATAGTCCTAGTGAATTAATGTTTAACAAAAAAATTAGAGAGATATTGCCAATGTATCCTAGTAAATTAAATGTTAATGTAGAAATAGATACTAAAATATTTAAAGAGAAGAGAAATTGTAATAGAGAAAAAATGGCAGAGAATTATAACAGAAGACATAAAGTTTGTAAATTAGACGATTTAAAGGTAGGAGATCAGGTTTGGGTTATTGATTTAAGAAAGTATGGAATTATTGTACGAAGGGCGAAGGAGCCAAGATCTTATTTTGTTGCAATAGAAGGAGTTCAGTACAGGAGAAATAGATGGCACTTGGCTCCAGCGCCTTTCAAAGAGAAAAAGGAGGATAGTAGAGAGCTAAGTTATGATGATTGTGATAATGATAGTGTTTCGGGAATTGAAGTGGAAAAAAATCAGCAAGAAATAAATGAGGAAAACAGTTTAGAAGAAACAGATTCCGAAAGTAATGATAATAATTTGGGAACTAATGATTATGAAATTCCTGAAATACAATCACATGAAGAGATGAATAACTTGCCTAAAAGAGTAAGAACTAAACCTAAGTGGTTAGAAGATTATGTTTGTAATAATATAAGTTTGTAACATGTTTAATATTATTTTAAATCTTGACGATGGGGATGTTGTGACAGTGACAGCTTGACACTGATGACAGCCCGCCTTTTGGGGATTGTGGTAAGAGGACCGCGAGAATGATTATACAAAAAGTTTAATTAAAGAGTTTGTTAAAGCAGTACTTATTCTTCTCATTCAAGAACCCTGTATACTCATTGAACAATGAGGAAAAGCTTTTTTTGTATAGCCCAAAGAATATTTAACAAGTTACCTTGCTCGATAAAAAGTCTGAATTTAGCCAATTTTAAAAACAAACTACGAAAATTAATAAAGAAATGTTATTATTCTCTCAGTGATCATTTTAATGACAACTCTTTCACAATATAAAGACATTTGTAACATCATGACTTAAGGCCCACTTGCACCACAAACAACTAAACAGGTTTAGTACTAAACTGATTTAAAACATCGTTCTGTCTCTGTCAACTTCAAACAATTTGACAGGGATACAGTGATATTCTAAGGCAGTTTAGCGCTAAACCCGTTAAGTAATGTGTGGTGCAAGTGGGCCTTAATGGAGGTATGCATTTTGCCTTTATTTTAATGAACATTTTCTTCTTACTAGAAACTTATTGACATTATAATTATTCTATTTATCATTAATATTATATTATTATGTTTAATATTATGGCATTACCTATTGTATTTTATTAAATTAAACAAGTACGTAACTAAACTGAAATTGATTTTAGACTACTGTTTTTTTTTTCTCATAAATTGACATAATAATTGACAAAAGCCTAGTAAATGTATATTTGTACACTAAATGGCAAAACGCAGAGAAACTTTAACAATAATAGTTGTAACATCTTGCACATTGTAATCTGAATCTGTGTTTACAAATAAAGAATTGATTGATTGATTGATTCAATGTCAAAACAAAAAGTCGTTTTTAATCCTAACTTAATATTATAAATACGAAAGTAACTCTGTCTGTCTGTCTGTCTTTTCTTCACGCCTAAACTACTGAACCGATTTGTGTGAAATTTGGTACAGACATAGTTTGGAACTTGAGAAAGGACATACGATAGTTTTTAATACAAAAAAATAAAAATTATGAAATGCTCTAACGGAGTATAGATAATTCCTTAAATTCTCAATAGATGGCGGTGATCGTGCAATGGTGTCGATCGTTACACAAGTTCGGTTCATGTTATTGTTTTAATTCATCGGAAAAAGTAAATAAATAGTAAAAAGGTATGAAAAAAATAATATCAAAATAATAAAACTTTTAGTACAAAGAAAATGCCCGAACGGAGTTTAGATAAATAATCCGAGTTGTCACTATGGATTGATAGATGGCGTTGGAATCAAAATTGTATTGTCGATTGTATGATTGTTCATGTGGACTAGTCTTATT
This sequence comes from Agrotis puta, assembly GCA_943136025.2. Classification (NCBI taxonomy): domain Eukaryota; kingdom Metazoa; phylum Arthropoda; class Insecta; order Lepidoptera; family Noctuidae; genus Agrotis; species Agrotis puta. The sequence goes on along the minus strand of OW964179.2, from coordinate 17,933,821 downwards.
TCGTATATTTTAAATTGTTCCGTTGTATAATTGGTGTTCCTGGGATGCTTATGAGAAACTATATAACTAGATCCACCAAGACTATATAACGGCATACGGTTACAAATAACCTATTTAGGACGGAATGTCATTAAAGCCGTTATTATGACTGGGATGGCAAAAGGCGAAACTTTCATTATTCCCCGCATTCCCATCATTCCAACTGATTTGCCATTCTAATTCAAAAGAGTTCAGTTTCCGCTGAAAACTGCGTTTGCAATGACCATAAATAAAGCCCAAAGGCAAACGCTAAAAGTTGCAGGGGTACATCTTGAAAAATACTGTTTCTCTCATGGACAACTCTACGTTTCGTGCTCAAGAGTGTCGAAACCACAAACCCTTTATATTTTTGCAAAGGATGGCAAAACTAAAAACGTGGTATACAGAAATGTCTCGGTGTAAGAAACTTTCATAATCTCTAAAGCCTAAAATAATAGAAAATTTGTCAAGGGAGAAACAGTCTTTTTTCCTTTTGGACTGAAATGTCAAATCAGTAGAATGATGAGAAAATAAGGGAAAAATAACATTTTCGCCTTATAAAAAATATAATTAAATACTACAAAATTATGGTGCTACAGTCCCAGTCACAAGACATAAAAACTGTGAAAGTACCGTAGATGCCCGTTAAATAAATAATAAATATTCCACAACTATCACACAACGCCATCTAGTCCCAAGCTAAGCAGAGCTTGTGTTATGGGTACTAGACAACTGATAAACATACTTATATATTTCTAAATACATACATATTATAGATAAATTACACCCAGACACAGAACAAATGATCGTGCTCATCACACAAACATTTGTCCTGGGTGGGAATCGAACCCACGACCTCCGGCATAGCAGTCAGGGTCACTAACCACTAGACCAACAGGCCTGTCATTCCTGTCGTTCCAAGAAGTAGATCTCTATGGAGAAGAACGGGCAAGAAACTCCATGGACACTCTTTTTAGATCGCCAAAATTATTACAAAACCTTTGTTACATCATTCATTTTTAGATGGTACATTATGATGGTAAAACACCACTATGTGGGTAAAGCCAAAAATCTGCTGGAAGTCACTATTCCACGCGAACGAAGTCGCGGGCAAAAGCTAGTTTTAAATAATTATAAATTAAGAACCCTATCACTGGTACTTGTTCCACAACAGAAAAAGAAACAATACATGCGTCCATGTGTTTTGATTGAATAAGTTTTAACTTAATTAAGTATAGCTATTTATTGCGCAACCTTTAAATCACTTATGGCGCAGACAGATCGAGCAAACACTCCATCATCAATTAAAGGTCGATTGTAAAATCGAGCAAATGTCTGAGACGAGCTAGACCAGCCAGCCGTCTTCCTGATGCTGTCAATACAGACTCCAGCGGGCGAGGCGTGGCGCGTGCTGTGCGCACTGAACACTGTGACGCCGCTCTCCGCTAGGGTCTGCTTGATCCACCTACTGACAGTTTGTGACGATGCTTTTTTAAGTGGTATTTTAACGGTAAGCAAAAGATTATCAGTTCCTTCGGGTCGTAAAAATCAATTTGCTGCAGAAGTTTTTATCATTTCAGTTTTGTTTATCTTAATACCAATGGGGGATCTATTGATATTCTGCACTCTTATAATGAAGAACACGGTGGGAAGTACATAACGCTAGTAAAATTGTAATTTTTTGGTAGGATAGTAAGGTCAAGTTCGGTATTGGGTTACCATTGGTAAACATAATCCAGTCTTACTTTTGGGTCCCAAGTTGTAGTAATATTTGGGACGAGATGGCTTTTGCCTGTAAATATCTTTGAGAAGACGTTTTATTTTCTCGTTTGCTCCAATGTTATTTCCGAGGAGTAATGAAAGGGCAGATCGATGGCTATTGATAGCACCACATGATGCTCCCGTTTGAAAGAGATCTACCAAAAAGGCTATGACCGATGATACCGATGCTTCGAAGGTATTAAGGTTATTTTCAAGACAAAATTGCCACCAATATTTGTAAGTGGCGGAATATTATTTCATTGTATTATTCGAGATGGAGCCTAGCATTAAGTCTAGCGCTACGTCCGGGGTACTCAGTCTCGTAAATACTGCCCTGAGAACGTCGCGGCCCCCAGTGTAAGGCAGTTGTACAGCGGGTGACAAGATCTGTAATTTGAATGCAAAAGGTCCTCATTACGATCCAAGAAAACAAAATCTGAGATGATCATTCTTTTCAGCAAAGGAAACCAAGGTTAGCTAGGCCAATAAGGGAAGACTACTATGCCAGTAGCCGAGTCGTCAATGATTTTTCTCAAAATAACACGCGGTTAATCTCTGGGTATAGCGAGTTACCTTCGTGATGACACACGGTCAACCTCCAGGCATCACAAGTTTAGAGAACTCTAGAGAACTCTTCTCTCAGTAATATTCTGTAACCAACCTTACCAACCCACATATTAATTAATAAATAGTGATTTACTTACCTGTTTTTCATCGGAGTCGTCCGATGAAGAATAAATAATTCTGATGTATCTTCTTTGTTGATGTTCCAATTTTATTGATATTTTTCGGTGATACCCCTCAATTCTTTCTTGATTTCTTTTTGATATTATAACAATTGGTGAGTACTAGATACGGTACGTGCGTACGATGCCTCGCAAGAAAAAGGAATGAAGTTCACAGCACGAACATCACGCGACGCAACGGTAGTGTTGTAAAAAAAAAATGACAATCGACTCAAAGTCGATCTTTAAACGTGCGAATTGAGCCTTGTAGAATAAAGGTACTAGGTACATGGTTATCGGATCTGAAGAATGAAGCGACGAAATATAATTGTTGCTATTCTCGTCTCCGTATAACAAACTTTCCCCACTTGTATCAAAATGCACAGACGCCAGCAGGTCGACCTACCCTAAACTTAAAGATTTTACCAATCGCACACTAATCTTAAACTATTGTCAAAAGGTTGAAAATCTATTAAAGAAATTCGACAGAGACAATTCGACAGGTAGATTGCTGTGCTGGCGTCTGTACTATACCCGCTTTCAAAATATTCGTTAAAAGATTACGCTTAACTTTTTTATGCCAAATAAAGTAAACATCAAAATTCTGCAGGATAGAGGGAACCCAAATAATACATCATTTACATTAACTGAATTATTTATTCGTTGACTCCTCGGCAAACTTAATTGGTCCACCTTTATTGCTTCTAACTAGATGCGCGCAGGTCGCCGCGGTGCGCGGCGCACGTCGTCACGCGGATTCGGGGGCACGAGCGCGAGCGCGGGCGCGAACGCGGACGCGGGCGCGGGCGCGGTGTCGGGGCGCGCGTGTTGGTGGACCAGCGAAGTGGCCGCAGCGTTACGCGCCGCTCCTGTTCTCACACTTAACCTAGCTATGTACAAAATTAGTACCCGTTTAAATGAATGTATATTGAGTCTATTTACACATGGGGAGGGTGCGGTGTCATCACTGCACGGGCGGTGCGGCCGGCGCGTTCTGTGTTGTCTGCGCTGGTTGCGCAACCATCACAAGTTGCGAGGCCGTCACCGGTTGTGTGGCCGTTGTCGGAGGCACCGGTGGCGAAGTTTGCACAACCGGCGCTGGTTGCGCGGCCGGCGCGTGTTGCGTGACCGACGCAGATAACGTGACCGACGCGGCTGGCGCGGTTTGCGTGGCCGACGCAGCTTGTGCGGCCAGCGTGTTCTGTGTGGCCGGCGCCGGCGGCGGCGCCACGTCCATGTCCGGCGCACACGCAGCCGGTGGGGCGGGCGTGGCGGGGTTGGCGGGGGCCGCGGGCGCCGGCTCTGCACTCGACAGGCGCGCCAGCGTCTTATAGAGCGGCGAGTTGACGAAGCGCGGGTACGAGTCGCGATGCATCAGGGTGTATATCTGCAGTTGCGCCTCGTCGAAGGTGTGCGGGGTGGGCTCCACCATGTTACGGTTCACCACCTCGCGCACGCGTGAGTCCAGCGACACCTGCAAGCGGCGGGAGTCAATACTGCGGCACCGGGGATCGGGGGATGTGGTTCGGGGTGGTGCTCACCTCCTTAGGCGACAAGATGGAGATGTAGTCCTCGTAGATGAAGCGAGCCTTCTCCTCGACGGCATCGGGGTCGGTCTCTCGCTTCAGCTCCTCGCACGCGAGCCAGAACATTATATTCTCCTCAGAGTATTCGCCACGCAAAAAGTCGCGGAACACCTTTCGTCCAGCTGAAACACGCAAGTTAAATATTTTGTAAGCACTACACGCTCTGTTGGCCTTCACAAAGGACCTCCTAACCACATTGTTTGGGAACGTTACGTCAGCCAATTTTTGGCTTGTTTTTCACTAAATCCGAGCGCGTATCCAAACAATTGGCGACGTCGCAAATAGCTCAGTGAATACTACTTTTACCTAATTTTGGTGAAAATTTTTGTTGCTGGTTTATTTAATATTCTAAGATGATTTTGATTAGAAAGAAATATTTTTTTTAAGTATATTTAATGTCACATATGGTTATAAATCTAACAATCATTTATTCCTGAAAGTTTCTCGACAAGTTTGTCGACACCTGAATTGATAAGACACCAAAATGTATAGTAGTCGCCAAAATTAGAACTTTTTAAATTAAATTTGTTTTATCGCGCCAAATTATGAATTAAATAACAATAAGAACTTATTTATAGTGAATGTAAAGTTTTGAGATCAACAAAAGAAAATAAGTATCACCAAATAAAACTTTCTATAGGTATTTTGTAAATTTTACAGATTTGTATTTTAAAGCATATTTTTAACCTCTTTTATCATCAATTTATCATCATTTACGATGTTTTGTGTGTAATTTACGTACAATTTATTTTTCACTGATGTATGAAAAACACCACAAAAATAGTACCATCAAAATTAGAATCTTGATAAATATCTTTATTTAAAAAAAACTACTAAATATACAGATTTTATCCTAACTATAATATTATAAATGCGAAAGTAACTCTGTCTGTCTGTCTGTCTTTTCTTCACGCCTAAACTACTGAACCTGTATGTATATTTGTATGTATGTTTGTTTGTTTTCTCATAACTTCTAAACGGGCCTACTGGTGATTAGATTTTAAACTTCTAAACTACTTATCATTACAAGACAAATGAGGTGTCGTTAGAAGCATCTCAGTAGTTCGCTGGTAATAGTGTAGGTGTCGTGTCACCAAATCCAATATGTCGACCTCTAGAAAATGAAAAGCGTTAGCGGAAAAAAAAACGCACAGTATCGACATTGGTATCAAATTAAAGGGCTTGATGAGTACATCGTGTGCCATCTGCGGTTATTTCACACAATCTTTATTGGCTACGTGGCATATGACCACGGCCATTACTAAAAAAAATCTTTAACATGGAATGTTGGATTTATATTGGATTGGAAATTAAAAAAAAAAGTATATTAGTATAATATTATAAGTTGTCTACTATTTTATTATTATTATAAGTATTAACAAAAAATAAATATTTAAAAGTTTATAATTGGAAAAAATATCGGTCAAATGAATATTGTTCTTGTTTTATACTCTTCAGTGCGCTCTTTCTGTCTGTTTCTTTAATCTGAGGCGTCATGGGTAAAGTCCCTTAGTAGCAATATGGTCTAGGACACACCGTCGACAACACACGGCGGCGCTATGCCCAAGCGGGGCAGACCTGCACCGTATGCTCCACCGTGTCCTTTGATCAATCCGCACAGTGGTGGCACTCAGGCGTTTCTTCCTTCCAAATCAGACACAGGAACCTCCCGAGATAACCGTGTCCGGTTACGATTTGTGTCAGGCGAAAGGTGACGGTGCCGTGGCGCCTCTCCAGCGACTCCGCAAAGAGGGGTCTTTGCTTCGCGATCAAAGCCTGCCCGAACCTTGGTTGCGACTGTCGTTCCCTTCATGCCGCCCTGAGATCGCGCCGGAACTCTAGTTCACGATCTTATGTAGGGGCTACACTAACGGAAAGTGCCGTTAATTTCCACGATAATAGTCTTTAAATGTTCGTATGAACGTCCATCATCGCGATAATTAACGGCATTTCCAGTTAGTGTGGCCCTAGCATTAGAGGTAGTCGCAATTTAACGAAAATTGTTGTGAGGAATAAACCTCTTCTGCACCAATACAAGCACAGTGAGATAACTCTTAGCGACGCCATTTTTAGTAAAAGGCGGCACCTGGCTGCACTTGAGCCAGGTTCGTTGTGTTGTTTGTGAACAACACTAATTATAATACCTATAGCAAATATGACAAGTTAGACTATGGACGTATCATTACGTCCTTACTTTGGGGGCTTGTAATCAGCAATTTAGTTTTTAATATTGTCAGCTCATTGTACTGGTCATTAATTGCAGACTGCAAGTCATCCGAATATATATAAAATTATAATAAAACAGCCATGTTGTGCCAGATGATTACGATAGAATTAATTCGCAGCACTGTCTATAAAGGTGACCCTGGAACGGAAAGGGCTACTGAAGGAACAGGATGAAATATTGGTGAAAGGGTCTGACCTTCCGGTCCGACCAGGATCACTCATTTGATGACATGGACTCAGAAAAAGTATTAATGGTACTTCTAAATGTGCATCGGTCGGCATTTTCATATCAGGCAGAAGCGATGGGTAGCTATAGCCATAGCTAGCCAATTACCGGTTATTAGCAAAATAGCCAAGGCTATGATATCCGTCAACACGATAGCTAGCTATTGGCTACTGGTTGGCTAAATGCTGAAGGTTATGACATAGCCGCGTAGCAGCCACAGAGTATAGCTAACTGCTACGTTTTGTAGCCGTCCCGGTATTCGGTAGCCGGGTAGCGAAAGTAGAATAGCCGAAAGTTGTGTGCGCGCTCACTGCTCTACGCTAGTGCGATCTTCATTCGTATCGTCTCTTTCTCACAATACTCACAAAATAGATTAGACACAAAGAGAGAGCATTTAATTTAGTAATTTCGTTCGTTTAATAAACGATTTTACGAAATGCGATTATTAGAAAAGTAGTTAGTTACCGTCAGATATAAAAATAAACACAAGAAATAAATATTTGATGGTTGGTATTTTGGTTTTTATGATTGTAAAATAAAATTATTACCTAAACGGGATTTATTTTAATTTTGGTGCAGCTAGGATCAAATTCGGTTCGGGCAGTTGATGTTGCGTTATTTCAGTCCTACCTAGTGGCACCGGTGCCAAGTCGCTGTGCCGCTAGCCCATTATTGTTCAATAGCCGAGTAGCCAAAATAGCCGGCTAGCTAAGCTATTGAAATTTCGACTAGCTACCCATCTCTATTAGGCAGAAGCTATTTTTGCTCAAATAAATCTATTCTATTTACATATAATAAATCTGTAGAAGGGTCAATTCTGTACATTGAAAATATTGAAAAAATAAATAGCGGGGGGTGTTGCTGGATCGATACCAAACCCAAATATGTGATTAAAAAAAAATTTTGTCTGTCTGTCTGTCTGTCTGTATATGCAGGCATCACGTGAAAACTAACGGTTCGATTTCGATGAAACTTGGTATAATTATACCTTATTATCCTGTGCATAACATAGGATACTTTTTATCTTGGAAAAATACGTAGAAAAAAAAATCTTATTTTTCAGTTTTATTCATAGACGTTGTTCTGTAGAACCGCGATCTCCTTAATTATTATAGGCTTAGCCGTATTTGGGTCCAATAGATATTTATAAGATGTCATTGTCAGAGTTACTCAAAATGGAGAAATAAACCATCCACGCGAAGACCGACATCCGTGCGGACAGAGTCGCGGGCGGAAGCTAGTTTACCGTATAATAAAATATGCATGTGAAAAAGATCTAAGTGGAACAAAAAATCCATTTTTTATAATGGAGTCTAAAATGAATGAATCGTGGATGATCCTTTTTTACCCGACTACGGCAAAGCCAAAAGGAGGGTTATGATTTTGACCGGTATGTATTTTTGTATGTATGTATGTATGTTTGTTTGTTCCCTCATAACTTCTAAACTACTTATCATTACATGACAAATGAGGTCTCGTTAGAAGCGTCTCAGTTGTCCGCTGATTATAGGGTAGGTGACGTGTCACCAAATCCAATAAAGCGCCCTCTAGGGGATGAAGTCGTTACCGAAAAAAAATCGTTTCGCACAGTATCGACATGGATATCAAATTAAAGGGCTTGATGAGCACATTTGAAATATATATATATACATTATATAGCGTTTACTAACTAATTTTCTGTTTCTAACAGTGTCAACATGGGAATCAAATGATAAATCTTAAATTCACAACTCAGAAACTATATGTACATATAACATAAATTACTTACTTCAAATAATAAAACCCCAAAATAGTGTAAATAAAAAATATGTTAAAATAACTAAAAACCGACTACGAAAAAATCGCGCACTGAAAAGTATAAAACAAGAACAAGCCGTGTTCGTATGCCACATAGAACCCGACGATCCCACAACCCTCCTCCAAGAGAGCTGTAGGGAAACCAGTACTATTCGTAAAAAATACAGATACAAATACCGACCGCGTTTCCGGCCCCGCCGACGAGGCCCACCGCGAACTCCGAGTAAAAAAGCCAGCCCGCGAAGCTGAGCAAGTAGCTTTAAATTCCCTAAATATTAATTCGACCCAAGCTGGCCCTTGCTGCCCCCCCCCCCCCCCCCCCCCCCCCCCTCAATGACGCACTAAGCCTAGGCCCGAACCCCGCAGGGGCTGCCCTTAGTGACGTTCATTTAATTGAACCTAGCTTGTAAGCCCTGGCTGGGGGCCTTAAAGTAATTTTCGGCCACCACAGGATTGTCCGGTTAAGTAGCATCAACCTTCTAGAGTTGTTGCGCTACGAGAGGCCATATCAAAATACAAAAAAAAAGGTTGTATAGGCTAGCCAGTAAAGATTGTGTGAAACAACTGCAGGTGTCATACGACCACGACTTGTTCTTGTTTTATACTTTTCAGTGAGCGATTTTTTCGTAGTCGGGTTTTAGTTATTTTTAACTTATTTTTAATATTTTTTTATTTATGTAAGGTTTTTATAAAACTGCTGGGGCAAGTTTTATTTAAATATTAAATTAATAAATTGATCAAAATGTAAATGAAATAGTTTAAAATAATTGTATTTATATGCATGTGTTTTATAAGCCTTAGTGGCCTGAAATAATGGATAAATTAAAAGTAAATAAGGATAATGTAACAATATGCCGGTGACATAGGAACCGTCGGGGTGCAGGTGAGCTACTTACCGGCGCTGCGCATGAGCCGGTCGAACGACTGCCCCCAGCTCTGAATCTCGTCCAGCGTGGGCCTGCAACACAACACACGTCTTTCATTAGTGGACTGCACGTATGAGCGCACCACACTCCCCTCATCACTGCTACACCGTGTTCCATCCATCTGAATGAACAGCACTTCCTCTAGCTCACGCCCCAGCTACCACCGGAGCTGACTAGGGCGTCGGACATCGTGAGGTAGTCCGACTCAGGACAAGGCCAGAGTCGACGGTGTACTAAAATGCCGTACCTCTAACATAATACTGTGAGTATGGTCCGATCAACGAGGATACTTGTTCTATGAAGACTTCCGAAAAATACCTCCGGCACTGAAATTTGGCATACTAATATGATGAAAGTAGGTGATACAGATTATAGATAATAATCCAACATTTTTATTCGTCGAGACGTTTTTCCTCTATAACTATTCGTTGACTGGGCTGTCTAGTGAAAAATTGCTCAGCCGATTTTATTTTTTTATGTGATTTCTTATCCTTAAATTCATAGGTTCGTTAAGTAATCCAAAACTTTTTCCTTGTTAAACATCTCATCTCATCAATAATTTATTGAATTTTAGTGTGATTTAAGGTTCATTAAATACCAATGGAGTTAAGACATATACATTTATCTTTGTGTTCAGTGTACTGACCCATAATGTTATTTTCATCATAGCTTCGAACTCCACGCTAATACCGACCTTACCACAACCCAATAAAGTATATTTCACCTTTAAGTCACATCCACTATAGTATTTTTAGTTAAATGTTTTTGACCAAAATCTCGCCCGGTGGTAAGCAATGATGCAGTCGAACGGTTCAGGCTCACCTAGTAGTAGCCTATTCACTCCTGACTTAAAAATCCCAATGTTGTAAGTATGCGAGGTCGCGGGCGAGTCTCTGGGGTCCCGAGACTATCTAAACAGGTAACCGTACTAACCGTTACCCACGAACGAAAAAAGCGATTGAACGAACACCGTGCATTTTAGTCACTACGAGTCTGACAGTACCTTCCACTCCGTCCATGACGGAAAGACTCATTATGATGATTTTACCACGATAAAAAAGTGATTGTAGCTATCAGGAAAAAAATCGATTACATAGTCCAAACAAATCTCCACCTTATCACAACAAACTTAAAGCAAAATAGGCAATTTTACTCAAAAAAAAACATTAGACCCGTATTTTTTCTTTTGTTACGTAAACCAAAATTGACGAAGATACATCGCTTTTAAAAATCACAAAACGTCACTGGGTCGGCACAATTTTACAAGCGTTATGACGTCAGAAGCCCCCACTCCCGAATTTAATGTCAAATCAATGAAATAATGACGTTTAAAAATTTAATAAGTTAAAAAACTTATGTATTTAAGGATGAGAAATCACATAAAAAAATAAAAATCGGCAGAGCAATTTTTCACTAGAAGTTAGAGCGTGAAATGTAAAAATTTGGAGTGACACTGAAATCGAAAATTTGTTGGCTTTTTATACAAAACTTACCTACCTATTCTAACTAATACATAAACAGATAGTACTTGAAGCTGAGGAATATTTTCAGAGAGTTAGAAGCAATTTTCATCTTGTGGTCTTAAAAAAAGAAAATGTTGGATTATTGTGCTTCTGAAAGTTGTATCACCTGTATCACCTTCTTTTATCATATTGCAAATTTCAGTGGCGGAGGAATTTTTCGGGTCACAAAAGCCTCGTTGATTGGACTAATATTAGCAAAGCAACTGACCTAGCTGTGGCCACAGTTTTTCTGTGGAAAGAATAAAAAAACTTTTACAAAAAAGTAATTACAGACTTACAAAAAAAAAAAACATAAATGTGTTTGAAATAACCTACAAAATAACTTTTCTTTCGAAACGACTTCTTTATTTCATTGACTTTATTGCCACCGACTTTCGAAAGAAAAGTTATTTTGTAGGTTATTTTAATCTTTTTTGTGTTTTTTGTCGTTGCTTTTAGTTTAAACAGTAAACCCAAATTTTTGTCAAATAGGTACATAATTGTCTTACATGTGCACTAGAATTTTGTAATCCGTAGCACCGGTAATAACAATCATCGCCCATGTACACAATAAGCTAAAAATGCTCATAAAATAAAAACTACTGAACTAAACTAAAAGATTTTTTTATGGGACCAAATGGCAGGTATACTGCATAGAACAAATAAAAAATAAGTTAGAAATAACTAAAACCCGACTACGAAAAAATCACGCACTGAAAAGCATAAAACAAGAACAATGCGTGCAATCCTAGAATCCTTCGCTTGCTTAGTTTTCAATTCAAATACTCGCGCCTGAAAACCACTTTGCAGACTTGCATAACAATTAACTATTTCAAATCGGTTAAAAATCTACTGCGAGCTGAATTTTAACTTCCCGATTCAGTACTCCGCCGTTGCTTTGGAAAGAAAACGGTATCCCTTTTCTTCTCTGTTGGAATGGCCAATAGCCATGGTGTCAAAGTTTAAAAACTGAAAATGCAGCCTTTGACAGCCCGCCTCCAGCGGTCAGACAGCCATAGAAAATTGTGACTTGGAATTAGTTAGACTTCTACAAATAAATTGATTTAAGAAGAATCAAGAAGTTTTAATCAAATAAAACATGGTGGCAGCGATTCGTAAAAATGGAAGATAAGTCTTTATCGTTAGTACACGTAATAAAACAGCAAACTGAGCTCCTAAAGTCTATGCAAAACGAAATTGCTAGACTATCACATGGAACTCCTCAAAACATAAATATACCCTGGCCAAAGCCTATAAATATAGAAACGGACCCACAGGATGCATTTAAATCGTTCTTATCTGCATGGACTAATTATTGTTCAGCGACTCAAATGAACGAATGGTCTGCGGAACAAGAGCAGAGAAAAATAAGCATATTGTTCAGCGCCATAGGCAGCGAAGCATTAAAAAAGTATGGGAGCTTCGGCCTCACGGAGGCCGACAAGGCAAACAAAACATGCAAGGAAATATTGGAAATTATTTCTACCAAAATGCTACCTAAAAAAAACATCATTTACAATAGATTCATTTTTTTGAGTAGACTTCAGCAAAAATATGAACCTTTTGATGTTTTCTATGCGGACCTAACGAAGATGGTTGAAGAATGCGAATATGACTCGTTCAAAGAGGAAATGTTACGGGATAAAATTGTTCTTGGTTTATTAGATATGAAAACAAAGAAAGAATTATTAAAAAAAGAAAACCTAACACTATCTGATACAGTTAATTTGTGTCGTGCTGCCGAGGCTACTGAAAAACAAATGAAAGATTTATCAGGACCAACAACTTCGGAAATAAAGAAAATCGAGGACAAAGATACAAGTAAAAAAAGAAAATGTAAATTTTGTGGAAATTATCATGTGTTCAAAAAAGAAGTATGCCCAGCTTGGGGTAAAGAATGTGAAAACTGTAAAGGGAAAAATCATTTAGAGAAAGTGTGTAAGAAAAAGAAACAAGTAAAGGCGGTAACGGAAAATAATAAAAAGGAAAAACAAAATAGCAGCCTTGCCTCAGACTCTGACACTGAATATGTCATCAACAAGATTGTACAGAATAAGAACAAAAACTTAGCAGAGTGCACACTTGAATACTTTGCTAAAAACAAATGGAAGACTACAAAATGTTTACTTGACACAGCCGCCGATGAATGTTTAATTGGTATCCAGAATGTTAATGAGATGTTGGGTGCAAGCTATGTAAAAAAACAAATACGTCCTTCCAGGAAAACTCTTTTTGGTTTTGGAGGAAATAATATTGTAATAAATGGTGAAATAGATTTAATTTTAAGAACCAACATTTCAGGTCACAAAAAGGATCACTATATAACTTTTCAGATAGTACAAAACACACACATTCCACTCTTATCATGCCAAGCTTGTACAAACATGGGTCTTGTGAAATTCTGCAAAGAAGTACGATGCAATTATTCACAGGAAACTCATAAAATTATAAACAAATATTCTTCAGTTTTTGAAGGTAGAGGAAGCTTTTCAGGTGAAGTAGAGCTGGAAATTGATGATACAGTTCCACCAGTGATCCAAAAAGCTCGACGTGTCCCAGTGTCTCTACGACCAATGCTGAAAGAGGAATTAAAGAGATTAGAAGAAGAAGGAATAATAACAAAAGAAGATAATCATACAGATTGGGTAAGCAATATACTTATTATCAAAAAGAAAGAAAACTTTAGAATATGTCTAGATCCAATTCCATTAAACAAAGCTATTAAAAGGCCTAATCACCAATTCACTACAGTTGAAGAAATTCTACCTGAGCTAGGTAAAGCTAAAATATTTTCTACATTTGATGTCAAAAAGGGATTTTGGCATTTGAATCTTTCCAAAAAAAGCAGCAAATTAACAACATTTTGGACACCATTTGGTAAATACCGATGGACAGTACTCCCTTTTGGCATTTCTTCAGCTCCAGATCATTTTCAGATAAAAATGAGTGAAATGATTCAGGGATTAAATGGAATTGAAGCGTTGGTGGATGATTTGCTTGTGTATGGAGTTGGGGACACAATGACAGAAGCTATAATAGATCATAATAAAAATCTTGAAAACCTATTAATCAGATTACAAAAATATAATTGCAAATTAAATAAAAATAAAACAAAACTTCTACAAACTTCAGTAAAGTATTATGGTCATGTGTTTTCTAATAAGGGTCTTCAACCAGATCCATCAAAAATAGAGTCCATTGCCAATATTCCTATCCCAAGAAATAAAAAAGAAGTTCAGAGATTTCTGGGTGTTGTAACATATCTCAGTAGATTTATTCCTAACTTAAGTAATAACTCAGTTTATCTAAGACACCTCACACATGATAAAATTGAATGGTTATGGAATAATAAAGCTCAAAAGGAATTTGACACACTGAAGTCCTTGATCTGTAACATAAAAACATTAAAATATTATAACAAAAATGAACCACTAATTGTAGAATGTGATTCCAGTGAAGGAGCCCTGGGGGTGGCACTGTTCCAACAGAACCAACCAGTTGCATATGCATCACGATGCCTCACTCTAACTGAAAAGAAATATGCTCAAATAGAGAAGGAACTTCTGGCAGTTCTTTTCGCCTGCAAAAGGTTTGATCAGCTGATTATTGGAAACACAAAAACAATTATCAAAACGGATCACAAGCCATTATTAAATATATTTAAAAAACCTCTTCTTCAGGCTCCAAAAAGGCTACAATCTATGCTTTTAATGTTACAAAGATACAGTCTTGAATTACAGTTTGTATCTGGAAAAGATAATGTAATGGCAGATGCATTATCCAGGTTTTATTTAGAATGTAAAGACATTGAAACCTCAAAAGACATGAAGATATTTAAAATTATAGAAAAAGTAAACCCTTTGTTAAACTTACCCATAACGGATAGCTGCATACAGGAGATAGCAAATACCACATCAAAAGATAACAATCTTCTAGTTTTAAAAAAGTTTATTTTACACGGATGGCCAAAATACTTAAGAGATGTGCCAGATGCCATCAAACAATACTACAACTACAAAAATGAGTTAACAATCTATAATGGTCTAATACTTAAGAATCATGCCATATTAATACCAGAAAATTCAAGAGAAAAAATGTTGAGTAAATTACATAAAGCACATTCAGGAATTGAAAATACATTAAAATTAGCTAGAGATGCTATATTCTGGCCTTCAATGTCTAATGACATAAGAGAAATGATAAAAAATTGCACCACTTGTAATAAATATCAACCAAGCCAACAAAAATTTACCATGCAAAGTCACAGAATACCTGAATATCCATTCCAAATAATATCTATGGATGTTTTCTTTTTCAACCAAAATGGTAAACAAATTAAATATTTAATAACAGTTGACCATTATTCAGATTTCTTTGAAATTGATGTACTTAAAGATCTGTCCTCCAAACAAGTAATACAAATTTGCAAGAAAAATTTCTCACGACATGGAATACCAGAAATAGTTGTCACAGATGGTGGAACTAATTTCGTCAGTCAAGAATTTGCAGACTTTGCTTCTAAATGGAACTTCACACAAGTCACATCATCTCCTCATCATCCACAAGGCAATGGCAAGGCAGAAGCTACAGTCAAAATAGCCAAAAAATTATTACTGAAAGCTAATGATGGTGGTGAAGATATGTGGTTGAATCTACTATGCTTGAGAAATACACCCAATAAATTGGACTCAAGCCCTGCGCAAAGATTATTTTCACGAAGAACAAGAGGATACTTACCAACTATTAAAACCTTACTGAAACCCAATGTGGTTGAAAATGTATCAGTAGACATTAAGAATAAAAAAGAGAGGGTAAAATACTCATATGACAAAAGGTCCAAAAAAGCAACCACATTAGAAATAGGACAGCCTGTATCAGTTCAGATTCACCCTACAACTGACAAGACTTGGACTCCTGGAATAATTGCAGATGTACTTTCAGATCGTTCCTATTTAGTAGATGTTAATGATACAACATATAGAAGAGACCTTGTACACATTCGTCCACTTCAACCACAGCCAACAGATGTACCAGAAGCACAAAATGAAACAGATATGACACTATTACTTCCTGTTGATACAGAACACAAACAGAATAATTCCTCAATTAATCTAGATGATAACCATGAGCATGTAACACAAAATTGTTTACCAACCACTGATCCATTAACAAGTTATCAATCTAGTACTAAGACTCCTGCTTTTAGTAAATCGCCTGGTCCGACTAGACCAAGAAGAGATATAAAAGCTCCTGCTTATCTCAAAGACTATGTATGTTAAAGACTATGTACCTTATAATTAGTTGATTGATATAGTATATGACATTCTAAATTATGTGTATGCTAAAAATAGATTATTTAGATATAAAATATGCCACATATCTAGTGTATTTATATAGTCTGTTAAATTCTAATTTTGTATTTGTTATTTTTTTTAAAAAAGACAGCATGTTGGAATGGCCAATAGCCATGGTGTCAAAGTTTAAAAACTGAAAATGCAGCCTTTGACAGCCCGCCTCCAGCGGTCAGACAGCCATAGAAAATTGTGACTTGGAATTAGTTAGACTTCTACAAATAAATTGATTTAAGAAGAATCAAGAAGTTTTAATCAAATAAAACATTCTCCTAAAACTGTTTGTCCGAAAATCATTATAAATATGACTCGAATTTCTATGAGAAACTCGAGTATAGAGATCGCGCCATACTCGGGCAGTAGTAAGCATGTCGAGTTGGATAAGAAGACCTTTGACTTTTCTTTTCTAAAATGTAAGTATACAAATAAGGTGTTAGGTAAATAATAATGACCAACAATCCCGTTACATTTTACTTTGCGGCATGCAAAAATATCCGGATGACAGAAAATATAAAAATGTGAGTGCTTTGTAGTAAAAAGATTCGGACGAGTTGAGAATCTCCGCCTTGGTGCGACATCTCATTGGGTATATAGATTCAGAACAGTCACTTAGTGTCCATGAGTGATTTAGCCAGGGGGTTTTAATGTCGTTCTAGTCTTTGTTGGTAGACTTTACAAGGCATTCCTAAATAGTCTAGTTTCTTATAAACCATGGGGCACTTGTCAAGGTATTATTTTGAAAGCGATGAAGTATTTCGATGTTTGAATGGCTTGCACTTCCCCAGAGTTCATTGCCATACGTCCACACTGGTTTTATTATGCTTTTACATATTAGAAGCTTGTTCTCCAAACTGAGTGAGGACTGTCTTCCTGTTAGCCAGTTTAATTCTCTATTTTTTTTTTATTTATTTAATGGCTCTTTTGGCTTAAATGTGATTTCTCCAGGTTAATTTCTTATCTAGATGCATTCCTAAGTATTTGACTGTCAGTTGTTCAGTAAGAACAGTTCCATCGAGTTTCACCGGTGGGTTCACCGGTAGTTTCCTCTTTAATTATTAGCTTATTTATTAGCTTGACCTGTATGTATGTATGTATGTAACGGAATCTTTTAACTTCATTTTCACCTACTTCCAGCAGTCTGATTAACTTGAAAATTTGCACAGGGGTCAAGGGCCGATGACAATACAATAATCTCATAATGTTTATATTAAAATCCTCCCCTAAGGGGGTGAAAAGGGGTGAAAACGTTTGTATGAAAAATCTTATTCCTTGGGTTTATAAACTTGAAACTTAGTACGAATATGAGTATAAGAAAATATAAAAGATGGACATTAATAGTTTTTTAAAACTACCCTCCATTGGTAACCTAGACGATGTTAAAGTTTGTATGGAAAAATCATAAAGCGCTAACTGATGAATTTAAAACTCAGTATATATAAATTAGGTCAAAAATAATTAAATACGTGTTTTTGGGTTTTTCGAAAATCACCCCTCAAGTTAGTGAAAAGGGGTATTCAAGTTTAAAGGGAAGGATATCAAACGCTAAACGTAGAAAGCTGACTTTTGGATGGTAGTTGCCGATAATTATGTAGGTGAGAATTTAGAAGGGATTTTGTGAAAATCCGCCTCTTAAGGGTTGAAAGGGGTTGAAAACCTTGGGTTTATCAATTTGGAACTTGGCAAAAACACGAACGTAAGTAAGTAAAAAAGATTGGCATTATTAGTTCTTTAAAACTACCCTCCTCTGGTGATTTAGATGATGTTAAAGGTTGTATGGGAAAATCATAAAGCGCTAACTGATGAACTTGAAACTCAGTATATAGAAATTAGATCAAAAATAAACAAACACGTGTTTTTGGAGTTTTCGAAAATCACCCCCTAAGTTGGTGAAAAAGGGTGATTAAGTTATAAGGGAAGGCTGCTTGCTTCGATAAACCCAAAACTTGGCATAAATAGTTTCCCAATCGAATAAAGGATGCGTAATTATAAATATTTCAAAAATCAACCCCTAGCGGGCGAACATTGGAAAATCAGTTTGTCTACAATAATATTTCGAGTTCGAAGTTAGAAACACGCGCTGACGAAATCGCGGGCGGAGTGCTAGTAAAAAATATATTTAGATTAGTGAGCATGTTAACGCCGATGAAAATGTCATTCTCTGTCTTTTGCTGCCGATTGGCCCTCTGCTGCATACGGCCTGATCCTCTCTCTGGCTTCTCCCACTTTCAAAAGACAAATTTCCTTATTGCACGCTGCTGACGATTGCTGCGCGATCATCCGTTCTCAATCCGCTGCTACCGAAATAGTGCGCGCGCAACCGCGCTTGCGTATTTTAATTTCTTTATTTCTTTTATTGTCGTCTTGAGACTAAAAATTCAGAAAATAAATTATAGTTTAAAAAAACTAAAAAAACACGCTTTAATAGCAATCGAACTAAAAAGTAGAAAATAATTTTTAAGTATATGAGAGTTTGTGTTACTGCAATATAAAATTCAACAATCAATTATCATAATTAATTTAGAATAAGATTAATATAAATATTAAGATATTAACAAAAATTCAAATAAAGTGAAAAAGCGTGGGGTGCTCAATGATATTTTTATAATAATTCTGGTATTGCAAACAGTAACTAATAAAATGATCATCACATTCGATATCAAGCACCCCACGCTTTTTCACTTTATCTGAATTTTTGTTAATATCTTAATATTTATATTAATCTTATTCTAAATTAATTATGATAATTGATTGTTGAATTTTATATTGCAGTAACACAAACTCTCATATACTTAAAAAATATTTTCTACTTTTTAGTTCGATTGCTATTAAAGCGTGTTTTTTTAGTTTTTTTAAACTATAATTTATTTAAGATTCAGATTCCAATGTGGCCAGATGTCTTTAAGTTTATGATTTATTAGGGGTGTGATAGAGCCGTCTCTATGTTCAGACTGACGTTCAATCAACGCCACGCTAAAGAAAGAGACAAAAAATAATTAATTTTAAACAACGCTGAGTTCTTTTTAAATATCCTTATTTGATTTATACCTACTTTAGACTTCCACACGCGGAAATACTTATAGACGGATGGATACAGGGATGCTTTAATTGGAGTTATATATGTACAGTTTTTAACTAAATCGATCTTATAGATTCCGAGCAAAATGACCGAAGGACAGACAAACACAAGAGCGGTCCTTTGTTTTACCGGCTTCCAAAGCTTAAAGTTTCTTGCAGTTTAAAATGATGTCAGTGGGTAAGTAGTGCGCAGAGTGGGCGTGGCGTCCCGAGCTTGTGCAAATAAATAGCAGTGGTACTCACGGCGTGTCTCCGTCGCTGAGCAGCGGCTCCTGCGGGCCGAACTCGCCCGGCTTCTTGCCCGGCCCGCCCTCCGAGCCGCGCACCGCCAGGCTGCACAGGGGACTACATTGTACACTCTACAGATAACACGCTACGCCTTGAGCTACGGTCGCCGTCCAGCGGCCCCCGCACCTCAAGCTCCCCGATACGTCTGCCAAGATGATTGTCGTGAAGGTCTAGCACTATTTATTAATATAACTCTTAAGTTATACCTTCAATAGTAAAACACGATCACATCGTTTTCATTGGGGGGGGCCAATGAAATATATGAGGCCCTTTATGATGTTGTGCAACATTTTGCACATTTAGTGCAACATTTTGCACACTCATTAGTATAAATCCCTTTTTAAAACCAAAACTATTAACATTCCAGGGAATTCCGCTAGTTTCAACCAACGGGCTACACCAGGTATTTATAAAAGTCGAGCGAGATTACATGAGTTTTAAGGTCTGACTAGTACGAATTTGATATCACTTTTCTGGAACATGTTGAAAATTAATTTAAAAGAATGATCCTATTGCAAAATTAAAAGTAACACTATAAAAAAATCTAGTAACAAAGTAAAAGCCACTTTGAAAATCATAAACAACGAAACAGGTGAATAGCTCAAATAAGAAAATGAACTTGAGATCATGGTTGATAACAAATCGATACTTATGAGTTTGTTTGTTCGGTTCAACGACCGTACAGGTTTGGTTAAACGCGCTAAACTCAAGATAATGGTTCAAAATAAAAAAAATATATCATCACGCTATGACCAACAGCAATGGAGCAGCAATGAAAAATGTTTTAAAAGCCGGAAAGAATATTCCTTTTCGAGAGCTTCCTTTGCGTGCGCAGCGTAAATGGTTTAAGTTACCTACGTAAAAATTGTGCTTTAAGGAATTGTTCCTCATCAAAATATCTAAAAAAAGGCGCCACGGCGTCTTCACATTCCGCCTAACGCAAGTCCTCAGCGGACACGGTTGTTTCGGGAGGTACCTCAAGAATTCAGCGGCGGGCGACGGCGACGGGAATGAAGAGCAATCGGAACGCGTGAGGGAAAGAACTACCGATACCTCAAGCCCCAGCCGCAACCGAAGTTGCCAAGGGCATTGGATATCGCGGGGTAAAATTCCGGCCATCGTAGGCACTGACTTGTGGACAGCGAGTACTGTATAGCTTGCCGTCTGACCAAGGACAAGGTCCGAGTCGTCGGCGCGTCTTGTTCAACGCGCTCCCCATATAATTTGCCGGTGCCTCCGTAGGGCCAAAGGCCTAATATAACGCGCCAAAGCCCTTATATAATAAAACCGCGGGCAGAAGCTAGTTAGTTAATAAACCAGCTAAAGAAGCTACTCGTAGCAGAAAAAATGATATTTGCAAAATATTTGAAAAAATAATATTCAGGCAGTTACTTCGAAATTTTAATTTAAGTAGTATCATTCACAATGATCAATGTCGGTTCTGTTGAAACACATATTTGATAGCGATGTCTATAAAGTCTGTTAGAAATCTGGGTCCTAACATTGTCCTCGGCAATGAGGAGCATGGAACTGTTGATTCAGCTGTGTGTCTGGGTATTACAGTAGATTCAAAAAACAATGAGTTCAAAAAGCCTAACGAGTTGGCTTAGTTCAGCAGACTACGCTGTTAGAAAAGTTAGACAATGAACTGACGTTGACACAGCAACATTAATCTATTTTACTTATTTTCACAGCGTCATGTCCTACCGTATTTTGCGCGAAGTACGCGTCGCGACATGCCTTGCACTGCTCAACGGACACACAAATGAAGGAATTTTGAACTGCATTGTTACCTACGATGAAAAATGGATTCTGTTTGATAACCGCAAGCGCTCAGCAAGTTAGTTGGCACCTAAACAATGCCCTAAACGAAAACTGAACCCTAAAAAGTGATGGTCAATGTTTGGTGGTCTAGCGCCGGTGTGATTCATCACAGCTTCTTACCAAACGGGGTGAGCATTACTGCAGATGTGTACTGTGAAGAACTGAACACAATGATGGAGAAGCTGGCACATCTCCAACCAGCATTGGTCAATCGTTCGTCCCCGCTGCTCCTGCATGACAAAGCGCGACCTCATACTGCACAGCAGACGGTCTCCAAGTTGCAAGAACTGGGGTTGGAAGCTCACCTTTATCCGCACTACTCACACCTACAGACTACTATTATTTCCAGAATTTGGATAAACTTTTGGCGGGAAAAAAATTTAAACCCCAGAGGCAGTACAAAATGCTTTTGAAGAATTTGTTGCCTCCGGTCCAGCTGATTTCTTTAAGAAGGGCATCATTAAACTGCCACTGCGTTGGCAAAGATGCATTGATTACATGGGTGATTACTTCGATTAATACAAATAAAAAATACATTTTTTTCATACAAAACGGCAATTTCATAGGTAAAGACCTATTATAACGTTTTATAACATCCTCATTTCTAGATTTACCTTTTAACGCGTTTATAGCCAAAGTTAAAGCTCACCTCTATTCTAAGGCATATTATTTTGTTAGTAATTATTTTGATGATAGCACAGTTAGTCGCTTTGGTGAACTCGAGACAATATTCATGTCTCGTCTTTTTATAATTCCTATGGACACTTTTTACTTGCTACATCGTTCTCACGTAATGCACCATCTCAGAATGAATGATACAAAGCTTCTGTTATAATTTTCGCGATTGATAAATAGTGTCAATGGAATTTCTTGACCCTTCTTCTCTATAAAGATTAACGCTTTGGAATACAGTACTTTCACAGTTATTATGTCTTGTGACTGGGACTGCATCACCATAACTATTTTTGCACTATTTTTTACTTCTTTTACAATTGAAAAATGCCTGCAAGCCTGTAACTGCCGCAACTTGAAATAAATGTATTAATTTTGATTATTTTCAGCGCACAGTCACGGAGCAGCTCGCCCGTGTGCAAGCTCGATGTCGCTGGGAGCACACCGCACGTAGTTTACCGTTCTGTGGCGTGAATGTCGACCATGTCCCGGTGCCGGCACACTGCCTCAAAAGGCGATATTTCACGATTTGCGGTTTTATCAATTTTTAAAACACACGAGCTAGCTTCCTCCTTCAAGAGACATGATGTATGTACATATAACTTTCCTCAAAAGCCATATGGTTGCTGAGTTGCCCAAAGGGTAAACGCCATGGCCCGAGACGTTGTGGATCGATCGTTCGATCGACCATTAACATGGTTTGCGTGGCGCGGGTGGCCGCGCAGAGAGCTCGGCTCGCAGGTGCGCAATGCCCGCGTTAAGCTTACGACGAAGTTGCTGTCCTCAGTTTGTCATAATTCCAGCACGATCATTGCACTGGGTGTACGTGGCCCTCCAGCATGTGCTGTGCTGCGACCCGGGCGCTAGCGGGCAGTGAGTGCGGGGCGCGGGACGAGGAGCTGGCTGACCTACGTCTACATGAGAGGGGGAGAGGGGGAGAGGGCGAACGACTTGTCTGCACTCACCATTTAGCCCTGAAATAGAAAAAAAAAACATACAAATCGTCTATCGTTGATCAGTTATCATTAATTTTATTTACGAGTATTTGTTTAGATAAATTTTGGTTGAGGTAGTGGTCACTAGCGCTACTGCCAGCATGAAGTCAAATAGTCTATACTTCTATACTAATATTATAAAGAGGAAACCTTTGTATTTTTGTATGTTTGTATTGAATAGGCTCAAAAACTACTGGACCGATTTCAAAATTTCTTTTACCATTACTTAGAGGGATTCTTCCGAATCCGTATAGGCTATATTTTATCCCGGGAAATAGATATATCTAATAACATAGCATAAGCACCCAGTCTGCTGAGCAAAGGCGCGCGATGCTTTGAGGGAGACTCCGATATTCAATTACTAGGATAGCATGAGTTTACAGGATATAAAAGAAAAGTGTTAAATGTAGACAATTGTTGTATAGAAAGAATTTTTTGATGAGTGCTGTTTGGGGGAGACGCCATCTGTCATTCGTTTGAATTTTTTTAACGTATTTTTTTTTACGACTCTTTCAAGATGGTTACTGGTAGCTTAGTTACCACAGACGATAGAATAGATATTTTTATTCTGAAAGCTGTAGTTACCATTGAGTGGTTTGCGTTGGGGGAGGTTGCAATACTTCAGGACTAGGGAACCATAGGTTTAAAGAGTTTTACCACATTCCTAAGCAGCAGAAAACTGGTGATGGCAATGTACCATCCGCTTGAATTTTATTAAAATCTTTGATTTTACTGTTGTTCCTCTAGCCTACCTTTTGCTATTTTTTATATTTTTTTAATGTTTTTTTCTTTTTTTGTTTTTGTTACTACTACTTACTAATTATCTATACTAATATAGGACATTTTATAAACATTTTGAGCTATGAAGTAAATTTAACCTTTAAGGGGGTGAAAAGGGGGAATCAAGAAAGTACGTAACCCACGCGGACGAGGTCGCGGGCAAAGTGCTAGTAATTAGATATTTTATGAATTTCTCACTAAAGTCACGTAGTCAGTTTAGCGCACAGTAGGTGGCGATGGGCGCCACCTGCACTATAGGTGCTCGAAAGTTCTAAACGGTTTTCCAGTGTTTAGATGTAAGTATCGATGTCTGCGTACCAGCGTACAGCAGGAAAACCGTTTATATGCAAATTCTCTACCTTTAGTGAAAAGTGATACAAGTGAACCGATACCTAACAGTTTTGAGATCTGTATAAGTACAAGCTTAAGAAAAATCAATCAATCAATCAATTTATATATCAGGTGACACAAAAATATCACACTATTATCAATAATTAATTGTGAATGGTAAATAAATCAAATTTTATTGCTTGAGTATGAACAAACGTAATAACACATTGAATGTTTTCAGTAACGCGACTTGGTCCATAATAATATAAACCGCTTAAAAATTCACTAAAAAAGCCCTATAGTAATGTCAATAAAAATCTTTAATATGGTACCAGAAACCATAAGAAATTAAAAAAAAAACTTGTTTTACAAACAAATTATATAATATTTAAACGATAAAACCTTAAAAGTCATGTAAAAATAAATGTTTTAGTATAACATAGATTATAAGCATTTAGACAGGCGTGGCGAATGCGAAGCGAGGCGTTTTTATTTGTAATGTATGGAATTGTTTGAATCCAGTCAAATAGAAAAGCGAAAGCGATCGGATAGCGTAACCGAACCGATGCGAAGACGTGGCGAAGGCGTTTTTGCTCTGTTTGACGTCGTTCATAAAAAGCCAGCTAATACAACTGCCACGCCTCGGTTCGCTATCACCTGTCTGTTTGACAAAGGCTTAAATGATAAGTCCTCATCTCCACATAAAATTATGCTTCTTTTGGTGTGCACGATTGTATCTTGTTTCTAAGCCTACATTGTGGAATGTAGTCTTAGGTGTAATAAAGAATTGACTATTAAAATTAACTCCAAGACACAGAGCTCAGGGTAAACAACAGAACTCGGTCTTAAGAAAACAACTCATTTTTGTTACGACTTCAAACAAATTAAATAAAACTACCATGATGATATCTGTTTAGGCAAAGAAAAATATTTAAAAAAAAACGACGTGTTGCACTTTGGGAGTGCCGGTAGAAGTGAAAACTTGAATAGTAATAAACACACACGAACATAAGCGCAAGCGCCCTGCTCCGTCTTACGAATTTTCGATCAGGTCACGTGTCCTGACGCGAGTTTAACATTTTTTACCCATTCCAAAAAAAGTTCACAACGCCGCTAAATAAGTTTTCACTTCAAAAAACCTTGATTGGATTAACACAGAATTGACAGAGGACCATGCACCAAAGACACGGAATCGTGTAATCGACTTCAAAAATCGCAATAAAAAATAGCAACACTCTACACGTATACTCGCCAGGGGCGTGGCGAGTACTTATACGTGTAGAGTGTTGCAATTTTTTTTTTTGTTTGAATCGAATATAAATCTTCACTTCACGCGTATTTAGTTAAATAATCTAGCATTTCTTTTACAGGTTTATTGTATAGCAATATCTCTGTGTCAATTACGAGTATCTTTATAGTACCTGGTCGAACGAGCCTTACAAATGAGAATCCCTAAACAAAAGAACAATAAAAAAAAGAAACTCGGAAAAACAACTGACAAAATAAAAACAAACAACATCACCATAGAAGTGAACGCTTAAAGAAATCAGGCTACTTAGATGGCCGTTCGCGCGGCGAAATGATGAAACTTATTTGTGCAATTCTTTACGCGTGAAAATATGGAGAAAATGATTTTTCTCAGACATGGGACCTAGCTAGACCTACCAATGTTATGACTCAAATTGTACTTATTATCATTAATTATTATTTTTAAAATAGCCAATAACACTGATATGAATTAAAAATATTGTACACCCTATGTAATAGTATTGTTATAGGATATGTTACAGTGATACAATTATGAAAATTTGTAAAAACTGTCTCTTAACCTGCGACAAACAATAAATGAATTTGAAATTTGAAAGAGATTGATTTTGCGCCCCTGTGAACCCTCATATTCCATTTGTTATCAAAATTGTTACAGCTGTTTGCAAAATGCGAGGATCGTCCGGAGGACACGGTGGAGCATACGGTGCAGGACTGCCCCGCTTGGGCAGAGCACCGCCGTGTCCTCACAACCGCGATAGGCGGAGACCTCTCGCGCCCGGCATTGGTCGAGGCCATGCTGCGGGACAAGACGGAGTGGGAAGCGGTCGCCTCCTTCTGCGAAGCAATTATGCTCGTGAAGGAGGATGACGAATGTCGCCAGACGATCTCCGGCCACCGTAGGCGCGGGCGGCGAGTAATGGGCGACTCGCTGTCCGACCATGGACCATGCGCATTGTCACTCATCGACACACATCGACACAATCAGCGAGCCAATAGAACTTCGAGATATGTTAGGAACCGAGGACGAGGATAAAACACATTTCCAGTAGACTATATAACTGACACTCATCAATGCGATAAAGATGAAAATGCAGGTACAGACACCAGCAGATCAACCTACCCCAATCTGTCAAATTTTACCAATCAAAACCACCACTACCACTATTGTAATAGGGTTGAAAATCTATTAAATTAATTTGACAGATTGAGGTAGGTCGATATGCTGGCGTCTGTACATTGAATCAGTTTTTTCGATCTTAAGCATTTTGCAATTATAATCATTACTAGGTGAGGCGAAATATTATGTAACTTTTTACTTTTAAAATATGAAATACTATCTATTGCCTTATTGGTACGGGTGTAACATTGCTATTACATTGTATAACCCTTGGAGGGCCAAGGCCTGCCGGAGTCGCGGTACTGTCATCCGGTGACCGTGATTGTTGAACCGTTTGTGAGAGAAAAAAAAACATTAACTTTTTAATAAATAGAATATAGTGACTATGTCTTTACATAGTCACTATATTTTCAATATTTTCTATACAAAATGAGTGTCCACGCTCACCACCGCGATGTTTACTTTAGTACCTACGAGTACCTGTACAATATTCATAATTATATACTACTCCTATGCGTGTATTTACAGTACACGTTAAAAAAAAAACTCTTTTTTTAATAAAACTTTGCCCAACACTAGGAATTTCTTCCTGTACCGTTGGTGCGTTTACAAACATGGAACCTCTCATACACAAACACCCAGACCCGGACAACTACATCCTTGCAGATCATACAAATATTTGTTCTGTGCGGAGATCGAACCCGCGACACGCTGCGCAGCAGTCGATCGCTCGTCCACTGCGCCAACCGTGTCGTAATTACTCTAATATCTCATATATTTGAGGAATAAACCATCAACCAAACCACACGATTCTTTTATTCCGAGGGACATCAACCAAAACTCATCCTTATAGTCGGGTACAATAAGTTCTCATGTTTTTATTAAAGCTCTACTGCTATCAGAAAGATGTTTAAAAATACTTGTAACATTCTGAGTTGTACCACTTTTTACTAACGGTACAGAACTGCTTTTTGCATACAATATTTGTTGTTAACCGTACCTGTTAATAATCCTTTGCCTAATCTTCCGAGGATCACATGCATGGTGTTATTGACTTATTTTATTTGAAACTAATATGTCGAGGTACGAGCAGTGTTCGTAACACTACCTTCGTAGATTTGTAATGAGTAGGACAGTAATGAAATGCATCGCAATGCTGGGCGCAACGGTAAGAAGTATTGTGACTGTGAGATACTGACCAGGAGCACGAACAACAGCAGCACCAGCACAGGCAGCAGGGCTTGGCGGCGGCGGCGGCGGGCCGGCAGCCGCGCGCCAGCGCTGCCAGGCTGCACATCTGAAACACAAGCGCTCCCGCTGTAAGCACTGCGCCGCCAAGCACCGGGGAACTGCTCGCTTGGGTTTCAGCTTCCGCAAGTATGACTGCAAGCACAGCAGGCGGCCGCCATTAAGACGACCACTGACCGTCCAGGCTTAGAGGAAGGCGATGTAGCTGGGCGAGTGAACACCCCGACATGAGGCAGTGGAGGACATCGTGTTGTTTTAGCCAATACAGTCCTGCCCCACCACCTTCCCTGGGCGAACCAAGCCCATGAGCGCCCTTCTTACACTTGAAGCTGAAGTGTTGGCATTGCACAACATCAGACGCACGCGACCGAGGTTTGTTCCACGGGAAAGTGTAGTAGTAGTGTGACCTTGGATGAACATTATGTACTGCCCAAATATTAAACTGATGGTATTCAAAAGATAAGTTGAAGTGCAACGTCCCGACAGCTGCAGCTCGGAGCATTGATGGCGAGCGTGGGGACGTGGCGCGCGCCGCTCAACAAGTGCGCGCCGCTCGGCCACGCTGTTCCTGCCACCCACCACCTTCTTTTAGTTGGGTGGAATAAATATTTTTAATCGGGATTTAATTTCCCCGGGAGGATTGGAAGGGACGCCCTAATGACCAATAACCACCCTATTGTTTTGATTGCCCTTTGCGTTTTAGGGCCGCGGTACCCTGTTTCGACTAATACCTATAATTCGGGGTGCTTTTTTAAGTTTATTTAAACGCAAAACATTTGTTTTTATTTGAATGTACTGTACATATCAGAAATGTTAGTATGACAGCGAGCGACACACGAGCGACACACGAGCGACACACGAGCGACACACGAGCGACACACGGGTGCCCCCGGCAGTGGCGCCGCCTCGCGAAGCTCTACTGTACGACTGTACATAGTGTGACCGCAAGTGCTGTGCCGCTCCTTAGGTGATGGTGAAGCGAGAGGCGAGGCCGCACTAGCTCGCTGCACTTCGTAACGTTGTCGTGGACATTCACAACGTGAGGCTCTTCAACCTAGCGCAGCCTGTACTATATCACTGACACAACACTCAGTTGTGTCCGCGAGTGCGCTTGTCGCACTGATGACGTGCCCACACGCTGCACTATGCTACCAACAGCAGTTTTATGGCTATCCGACCCCGTTCAACCTCAAAAATAGTGTAAATCCCACAGAGGATAGAGATGGATGTAATAATCTATGTTGAATAGGTACGGCGGCGCGTTTGTTATCAATGAGCCGCGGCTCGTGGAGCAGTGTCTGTGAGGCGAGCAGCGGGCAGCGCGCAGCAGGCAGCGGGCAGTGGGCAGCGGGCAGTGTGCAACGCGGCCGCTGAGCGCGGAAAACACGGGCATCAGCATGGATGTGGAAATAAACAGTGTTTGGAGGGTAGTAGGTGAG
Source organism: Agrotis puta (assembly GCA_943136025.2). NCBI lineage: Eukaryota > Metazoa > Arthropoda > Insecta > Lepidoptera > Noctuidae > Agrotis > Agrotis puta. The sequence goes on along the minus strand of OW964179.2, from coordinate 17,904,666 downwards.
GGTCGGGCGGCAGGCGGCGTGGGCGCGGGGGGCAGAGTATTTATAGCGCGTCCTCATTGAGGTGCGCGCGGCGTGTTTACTGCGCCACGTTATATCGGTGCGCCGCCGCCCGCGCCGCGCACCATTGTAAACAACCGCCGCCCGCGCCGTCTGCGCGGCCCGCTGCCGCCAGCGCGCAGCCCGCCCGTTCGCCGCGCCGAGCTTACTTCCAGTAGCGCGGTGCACCGACGGCCACACATTACGTCACTGAACACTCGACATCGAACACTATCATACTGCAATACATTCCAGTCGGAATATTCGTACACTCGCTACGCCCTACAATGACACACGCACGTCAGGGCCGCGGCGCCGAGTGGTCGCCGGCACTCGGCGCACTACACTCCGGCACCGCTAGCTCCGGGAGCGGCCGAGCAGGGCCCGCAGCCGGTCAATATCGCCTGCATAATTGTGAGATAGGCGGCGGGCGCCGAGCGGGCGCAGGGCGCGCGCAGCACGTGAGCGCCACACATGCGCAGAGCGGCGCGCGCCGATCGATGCTGCTGGGCGTGCGGCGCGCGGCCGGCGAGCTGGTGTGCGGGTCTCACCTGCCCGGGAGCCGGGCGCGGCGGGCGGCCTGCCGGCCACGCCGGCGCTAGCGGGCGGCCGGGCGCGGGCGCGGCATGCGGCGAGCGCGCGGCCGGCGAGAGGCGAGGCGGCGGCGAGGGCTGCACGGGGACGGGCCGCGGTCGGGGCGCGACTGACGCGCCGCGCCCGGCCGCCCGCCGCGCGCCGCCCGCGCCTGCGCGCTGCCCGCCCGCCCGAGCCCCCCGCTCGTCCGCTTCGCTCGCTCGCTTCGCTCCGGTCGCTCGAGTCACGCCGCAGGACGTGACCGGCGCTGTTCCTCTTCTGGCGTATAAATGAATGACGATAGCGGAAGCATGAATTTAATTGATTACACAAAAAAACAATGAGCTCATTGAATGAGATTAGACTAACAAAAACGAGCATCACATGTTGGGACCGAGGCTATCGAAGTGCGCTGTGACCACACCGACACTTGGTTTTGGAAAAATCGTGTCCCAGAGGATAGGTTTCACCTTGGCCTGAGGCGGGCGGTGCCACGTCGACGGCCACACAGAGCAGCGCCGCTAGTCTGTTGGATAAATTACCAATTGACAGCGTTAAGACAAGTTTTTGCTGCCATTTATCAAAAAGTATACTTTAGCTGTTGTAATTAAATGAATTTGAATTACTAAGCAGTATACCTAAGAAACTAAATAATGGGATGAGAACCAAATATATTAGCGGGAGTTTCTGATTAGTATGATGTCGTTATAACTTGGTTCAGTCTATGTATTACATAGACTGAACCAAGTTATAACTGTCCACCGCAGCCGCTCGCTCTACGAACATCAAGCACTCACAACAGTGACGAGGTCATCGCCTGCACGGCTGCCCCGGGACGCCTGCCGCCACCCGGCTCACGCCCGGCACTAGTGTTGCGACTCGCTCATGGGCAAGCAACTACTGCACTTTTTTTTATTTTTTTACTATTGACTAGTGTAGTGCTACAGCGCGGGCATGCGGGCGGCGAGTAATGGGCGACTCGCAGCCTGACCATGGACCATGCCCGGGTCGACGGCGCGTTGTGTTCCACGCGCGCCTCAAGGAGTGTCAGCATAGTGACGGGGCCTGTAGAGGGCCAAAGCCTGCCGGGGTCGCGGGACTTTTCCATTACCGTGACCCCGGTACGTAAAGGGCTAGTGAAGGACACCGTGGATTTTAGTCAGTACAAGTCTGACAGTCCCTCCCGCCCTGCCCTGGGTGGGAGGACTCATTTGATGATTTTACCACGCAAAAAAAAAAAAAAAAAGTGTAGTGCTACAGGACGACAATGATGATTCACTGGAAATATTATTAATGCTGTATTTGCAATACTCAAATTGACATGACTCTGAATATTTACTTTCGAGGTGATGTGTATAATGACAGGGTCGAGATATGTCACATGATGTCGCTACGGCTACGGTGTAGCAGGCGCCGCTACACGTCGTGCTACGGGCCGCTACGCCGACCTACGTCTACACAGAGGTGTCTACGAGGCTACGCCACGTGCCGACGCCTACGGACCGCTACGACAATGATGAATGCATTTCACGAGATTGAAATAAATTATAGACTTTCACCGTCTTATTACAAAAGTTTGAGTTATTACCGAACTAAAAAATCTTTTTTTTTTACATGGTAAATGAGTCCTCGTACTGACTAAAATCCACGGTGTCCTTCAATAGCCCTTTGCATTCCGGGGTAACGGTAATTCGTACAGTCCCGCGACCCCGGCAGGTTTTGGCCCGGGGGGCTCCGTCATTTTGCTGACACTCTTTGAGGCGCGCGTGGAACACAACGCGCCGTTGCCCATTATTCGCTGCCCGCGCCTACGGTGGCCGGAAATCTTCTGGCGACGTCCGACGCCGTGAGCGTCTACCACTGCGGCTGGGGTGGAGGGATGACGCTGTCCTCTCCCTCACGCGGCCCGCCTCCTCCTTCACGAGCATGACTGCTTCGCAGAAGGAGGCGACCGCTTTCCACTCCGTCTCGCCCCACAGCATTGTAACAGTTACTTTGCAAGACAAATTAAATTTTATTATAAAGTATATTGGCCTGTTGCCTAGCAACCAATTTTGTTGATTAATAAATCAGAAAAATCTTTTTAGAGCCCACGATAAATCAATTTTAGTATGATTCCCAGATGATGTAAACATATAATCATATAGAATTATTTGTAATAGGAGTAATGTAGATGAATAGGTTTGTAGAAACTTCCACAGGATATTCTCCTCTTTCTGTCGTTAAGTGTCTCAAAAACCAACTTGGGAGTGTTCACGAATGAATGTCTCTTTTCTCTACTTACTGCGGTCCTGCCTGTTGGAGGCCTCTTGCTGGAGGACATTATCAAGGCCTAACCTTCTGTGCGTGACTGAACTGTTTAGTGTTGAACTGTGTTTTGATATCATTCTTGTATTTTATACTTTATAATAAAATTTAATTTGTCTTGCAAGTAATTGTTACAGCATGGCCTCGACCAATGCCGGGCGCGAGAGGTCTCCGCCTATCGCCGTCGTGAGTACACGGCGGTGCTCTGCCCAAGCGGCCCCGCTTGGGCAGAGCACAGAGTCCTGCACCGTATGCTCCACCGTGTCCTCCGGACGATCCTCGCAGTGGTGACACCCAGGTGTTTCTTCCCTCCCTATCAGACACAGGAACCTCCCGAAACTTCCGTGTCCGGTGAGGACCTACGTCATGCGGTAGGTCAGGACGCCGTGACGCTTATCCAGCCACTCCTCAAAGAGGGGTCTTACCGCCGCGATTGCGGCGTGCCCGGAACTAAAAGATCTAGGATTGTTCCGGTGTTAGTACCAGGCTTAAAATTTGTTCCTATAACAAATCTAAGACCAACTGAGGACCAGCAGAACGGCCAGGCCTTCGTCATTTAGTAAAAGCAAAAAGTGGATAAAATAGTATCTTACTTTTATTAAGGTATAAAGCTATTTTTTTTTGGGATAACTTTAGAAAACTCGTCATCCATTGCCGGATACTCACGACAGTTGACACCAACATCCAGACACCGCTTAACTTTAATGAATTACTTTAATACTTTCGTTACAGTTTACAGTATAAAAGCCAATGTGTAAAATTGGTGCCTTTTTTAAGCGGCCATCGATCAGTTGTGGACAACACGATGCAGAATAATATTCTGAATGAACTCGGACTGACTTCATTCTGAGATAAATGAGCTTAAAGTAAAAATATTTATATTGTAAGTAATTAAACACAATCAGTAGTTGAACGTAGTTTCATCGTAATATGTTATTATCAAATCATAGTTCACCTTTGGCTCCTCTGGGTGCGCTGTCTCTGACGAATCAAAAATACAATATTATGAATAGGTACCTGTTCCAAAGCAAGCTAATATTTTATTACGTTTACAAGTTAAATATCTTTAAATACCCACTGACGGAAAAAAAATGTTTTATAAATTTCTCACTCTATTCCAAACATTTTCGTCAAGAATAATAAAATACTCTTTTCTGAAAGTCACAATATCAGTTTCACAATTAAAAAAAGGAAATTTATCTGAGAGCTCTTGTCATTGTCACATTATTTTGTACCAATTTTTGTCAGAGATACATAATATATTTATAATGAAACCTTTTCACGGTTTCAACTACTATATTTGCTATAGGATGAAAAAGCTTACTGGGGGATTTTAATAGCAAATTACGATTTGATCATTTTGACCCGATCAATGATGTAATTAATATCGTCCACCGTATGCTCCATCGGATGCTCCAGGCGACGCGAACAGTGGCGACACCCATGTGTTCGTTTCCGACCAATCCGACAAGGAAGCCTGCCGAAACATCCGTGTCCGAACAGCACCTGTGTCAGGCGGAAGATGACGATGCCGTGCGCCTCTCCAGCCATTCCGCAGAGTGAAAGCTCAAAGTCGAACCTATAATGTTACATTACACGCGAATACTCCAGGTGAGTGAGCGCCTTAAGATTAAAAAAACGACGGGTTGTACTCTGGGAGTGCCGGCAGAAGTGAAAACTTGAATAGTAATTGTTGGAAATATCTTGTGAACAGATTTTAGTAAAACTCGCAAAAATGGTTGACTTTTTATTTCAATAATTTTCCAATGTGACGTACATCTTTTATAAACAATGTTACCTAGCAACGAATGTATCCAGCATACAAACTTCTTTAAAAGTAATAAAGTCACACGAACATTCACGCAAGCGCCCTGCGCCGTCCTACGCTTTTTCGGTCAGGGTCACGTGTCCTGACGCGAGTTTAAGATTTTATACCCATTACAGAAAAGTGCTCAACGCCGCTAAAGAAGTTTTCACTTCAAAAATGTCTATTCTAAATGTTTTTTCTACAATCTAAGCCAATAGGTAAATCTATACTAATATTTTAAAGATTTCAGAGTTTGTTTGGTTGAACGCGCTAATCTCAGGAAATACTGGTTCCAATTTAGAAATTCTTTTAACCGACTTCAAAAAGGAGGTGACTCTTAATTCGATTTTTTCTGTTTTCGTCGGTTAAAAATCTAAGCTTACATAGAGAGACAGTCAGACGGAAGCGACTGTGTTTTATACGATGATACTATTGTGTGGTTTTACGAGCACTTGTCCAATTATTTGTTTTTTTTTCAAGGTGTAGAATAGAATAGAATAGAAATTTTATTTGCTTAATAAAATTTTTATGTAATATGAATAATGTAGGTACTTATGTTAAATTTAAAGGGGCCTAAAAAATTGTCCCAACAGTTTGTCACGGTCGATCTATACAGGCGCCCTGCAAGATGGCAGTGCAGCCAGCGGCCGAGCTGGACAGGGTGCTGTCGTCAGCAGAACTACTCTGCGTGAGCATAGTGAGACAAAGCGGAACGGTACGACCGGTGAGCGCGTACTCAGCGCGCGCCGCGTCGATACAACCCGTGAATGAAGAGGCGGGCGGCGGGCGGGCGGGTGGCGCAGGGGGAATGCGATCGATGGGCGGGCGGCGGGTGGCGCCAGTCGCGGCCGACGCGCCGCGCGGTGCTGAGGTGTCGCCCCCGCGCCGACCGCCGGCAGCCGCAGGTGAGCGCGCGCCCCCACTCGCGATCGATCCGCGCCCCCCCGCGCCGTGCGCTGTCATCACACGTTTCGTGCACTATTGGGACGCGCGATCGATACGTCTACATACGCATGCAGTTGCTCTATCAGACAGATCGTACCAGATCAAATCATCCTCATCCCGGAAATCTTACCAGCTGTTTGAATTACAATAAGGCTTAGTTCATTTAGGTAATTAAATCACACTGAGTCAGGGAGGTGTTAATCAGGTCATAAAGCGACGGTGGTCGTCACCGTCGCTGGCAGTCTTATTCTTCAAATATTCTAGTTACCTGTGACGACCGCCCCCCCCACTACGAACCCGCACCCGCGCCCACGCTTCCCCACGCACCGCGCCCCGCGTCTTGCTGTTTGTATGCACGTCGAGTATTACAATTTCAGTTAGGTTCTGTAGCTCAGTAGTTCCACTCCACAGCTATTTCGAGCTTAGAATTGTGAAGTCGGAAGACGAATCTTATTGTTAAGTAATGAGAGGCAGGTAGTGTGGTGTGTTCTGGTGTGTGAGGTCGAGAGCGCGGGCGGCAGGGGCGTGGGGCGCGCAGGGCGGGGGGCGGCGGGGGCGCAGCCTGCAGCTGCAGGAAGGGGGCTACTCGCGGAACAAGCCAGGACTTCATTAACTGTGCGATACATATGAGTCCTATAACGTCGCCAGTAGCCGCCCACTGTGCGAATAACTTTATGCGCCTTTGCGTTGACGGGAAACTTTTGTAAGGTCGTATTAAGACCTGGAACCATTGTGAACACCAAACTTTTAACACTTACAAGCTCATGTTTACTTCGATTCAAGAATCGTCATCAATTTCAAACTTTACCATCCCGGGGATCAGAATGAATCAGTCCAATAATAGCGTTTTAAGGTTCCGTAGCCGAATGGCAAAAACAGAACCCGAGCCACGTGTGGGGATGCGAAGCGACGCTGTGGATTCCCAGTGTGAGCGTTAGTTCCAGAAGTGTGCTAGCCCGCTGAGCGGGGCGAGGGTGCGTTTTTACTCTCGTCTGTCCCTAGCAACAAACAACACAATTTCTGCTTAATTTTTACTCATTAATACACGATAACACGTTTCTCAATTCAACAATCAACAATTCTAGTCAGGGTTGCCAGATGTCCAGGAAATCCGGGATAAACAAATTCTTAGCAACATATCCCTCTCAACGCAACAGATACCTAGCAACACATCATTAGCAGCACTTCCCTAGCAACACATCCCTAGCAACGCAACAGATCCCTACCAACACATCCGTAGCACCACATCCCTAGACACACATCATTAGCACCACATCCCTAGCAACACATCATTAGCACCACATCCCTAGCAACGCAACAGATCCTTACCAACACATCCGTAGCACCACATCCCTAGACACACATCATTAGCAACACATCCCTAGCAACACATCATTGCCGGGGTCGCGGGACTTTCCTATTACCGTAACCCCGGTACGTAAAGGGCTAGTGAAAGACACCGTGGATTTTAGTCAGTACAAGTCTGACAGTCCCTCCCGCCCTGCCCTGGGTGGGCGGACTCATTTGATGATTTTACCACGCAAAAAAAAAAAAAAAGCAACACATCATTAGCACCACATCCCTAGCAACAAATCATTAGCACCACATCCCTAGCAACACATCATTAGCACCACATCCCTAGCAACACATCATTAGCACCACATCCCTAGCAACACATCATTAACACCACATCCCTAGCAACACATCATTAACACCACATCCCTAGCACCACATCATTAGCACCACATCCCTAGCAATACATCATTAGCACCACATCCCTAGCAACACATCATTAACACCACATCCCTAGCAACACATCATTAACACCACATCCCTAGCACCACATCATTAGCACCACATCCCTAGCAATACATCATTAGCACCACATCCCTAGCAATACATCATTAGCACCACATCCCTAGCAACACATCATTAACACCACATCCCTAGCACCACATCCCTAGCATCACATCATTAACACCACATCCCTAGCAACACATCATTAGCAACACATCATTAGCACCACATCCCTAGCAACACATCATTAACACCACATCCCTAGCACCACATCCCTAGCAACACATCATTAACACCACATCCCTAGCACCACATCCCTACCAACACATCATTACCACCACATCCCTAGCATCACATCATTAACACCACATCCCTAGCAACACATCATTAGCAACACATCATTAGCACCACATCCCTAGACACACATCATTAGCAACACATCCCTAGCAACACATCATTGCCGGGGTCGCGGGACTTTCCTATTACCGTAACCCCGGTACGTAAAGGGCTAGTGAAAGACACCGTGGATTTTAGTCAGTACAAGTCTGACAGTCCCTCCCGCCCTGCCCTGGGTGGGCGGACTCATTTGATGATTTTACCACGCAAAAAAAAAAAAAAGCAACACATCATTAGCACCACATCCCTAGCAACACATCATTAACACCACATCCCTAGCACCACATCATTACCACCATATCCCTAGCAATACATCATTAGCACCACATCCCTAGCAACACATCATTAACACCACATCCCTAGCAACACATCATTAACACCACATCCCTAGCACCACATCCCTAGCATCACATCATTAACACCACATCCCTAGCAACACATCATTAGCAACACATCATTAGCACCACATCCCTAGCAACACATCATTAACACCACATCCCTAGCACCACATCCCTAGCAACACATCATTAACACCACATCCCTAGCACCACATCCCTAGCATCACATCATTAACACCACATCCCTAGAAACACATCATTAGCACCACATCCCTAGCAACACATCATTAACACCACATCCCTAGCACCACATCCCTAGCATCACATCATTAACACCACATCCCTAGCACCACATCCCTACCAACACATCATTACCACCACATCCCTAGCATCACATCATTAACACCACATCCCTAGCAACACATCATTAGCAACACATCATTAGCACCACATCCCTAGCAACACATCATTAACACCACATCCCTAGCACCACATCCCTAGCATCACATCATTAACACCACATCCCTAGCACCACATCCCTACCAACACATCATTACCACCACATCCCTAGCATCACATCATTAACACCACATCCCTAGAAACACATCATTAGCACCACATCCCTAGCAACACATCATTAACACCACATCCCTAGCACCACATCCCTAGCATCACATCATTAACACCACATCCCTAGAAACACATCATTAGCACCACATCCCTAGCAACACATCATTAGCACCACATCAAATCAAATCAAATCATTTATTTCAATTAGGCCAATTACAGGCACTTTTGAATTGTCAAGAGACATAAAATAAAACTAGTACAAAAATAGTTATGCTGCTACAGTCCCAGTCACAAGACATAAAAACTGTGAAAGTACTATAGGTGCTCATTCCAAAGCGTAGATCTCTATGGAGAAGAATGAGCAAGAAACTCCATGGACACTCTTTTTCAATCGCCAACAATTTTTACAAAACTTTTTTACATCATTCATCATGAGATGGTACATTATGTGAGAACGATGTGGCAAGTTAATAGTGTTCATAGTAAATATAAAAAAGACAATTCAAAAATAAAGTTATTATTAATTAAAATAGACCGGGGCAGCTAAGAGATGACCAGTCCCAACTGACAGCGCCCGTTCACGAACATGACACATATATCAGCACCATTCAGCTCAACCATTTTGAAGGGAACTAAATGATCCGACACACACGCCACCATCAGCGAGACTTTTGAGTGAGCATCCCACCCACATTAGCACCACATCCCTAGCATTACGTCATTAGCACCACATCCCTAGCACCACATCCCTATCAACACATCATTAGCACCACATCCCTAGAAACACATCCCTAGCAATACGTCTCTCGTAACAAATCCAAAACAAAAATTTAGGCGTTAACTCATTTATGCTTAATATGCCAAATTTATTATGATCATTTAGCTCATTTTTTTTCCTCGACCTATCTCTCTCATAACACATAACTAACTCAAGTCTAGTCGGGGTTGCCAGATGGCCGGGAAGTCCAGGTTAGTCCCAGAATAACGTACCTTGTCCCGTGTCCAGAAATTACAAGTTATTGTCCCTAGTTTCGAACACCTGGGTACGACAAGGTTTTTTTTTCATCATGTTACGCGTAGGTACGACGTGCGTACGGTTTACTGCCGGCGCTTCACGTTGCTTATCACTCATGTCGATTTTTTGCCAAAGTTTTATAAAATGAATAAGTTAATGCGTTTTATTATTGTTTCAAAAGTACATTGCGAAAATAAATTGCCTACCTGTACCTACGTTACTCGTACAAAGGGTTACGTCGGTAGGTAAGTTCGTTTATTATATTAAAACATGTATAATGTTTGCTAAAAAATAATTATCAATTTTCGTATATCTACCTACCGATCGAATTGTCCCAGAAATAAAAGGCTTGAAACTGGCAACCCTGCAGACCACATATTATCGAAAGTCACTACATCGACGATACGCTATCATCGTTATGGTGTAGTGTCAATACAGCATACTATGGATTCGGTGAACTTTCGATGTAGTGTAATATCGATTTGTTTGGAGCACTGTCGGTGTAACGTCTCATTGACTAAGGTCCGTATTACAGAACGTCACTCAATACGCAAGCACTACTTAAAACAAGATTCAAGCTATTTGAATGGTTTGAAAGTAAAGTTTGAGTTAAAGTTTTAAGGAACGCTTGAGTTTCGAGGTCCGTTCTGTAATATAGGCCTTAGAGTACTATCGATGTACAGCGTACCATCGATATATCGTGACTTTCGATATTATGAACTAGGGCCCGCTCACGAGTCACTCATCCCTCGCAACACATCCCAACGTTTTGTGAGACAAAAACCACTCCGCTGAGCCATCTACACTGGAACTGCGCTGAGCGAGGATAATTACGTTAATGTAGTGATTCTATTGGTTCTTTACAAACACATCTCCCGCGACGCTCTAGTGAGATCGCATCTTAATATTTGATCCGGCCCATCTGTCTGATTGGCTTCAATGACAAATACATTGTACACACAACACTGAACGTGTATTAAGTTCATGTGTTGAGTAATATTCGTGATGGCCCAGAGGTTAACATGTCGCCTTTTATGCACGAGGTTATGAGTTCAAATCCGGGCAAGTACCAATATGTCTCTTTCAATGCATTTTTAAGTTTATTATGGACGTCACTGACATCAGTGAAGGAAAACTTTGTGAGGAAACATGGGCATATACAGGGTGTCACAGACATCGCCACACGAACTTAGCCACGTCCACAAAAAATAATTTAATTAACCATTAAGTCACAAAACTACCAAGTTCTGAAACTATTGTGAATTAGTATCTTGTTAAAATTGTCTAATAGCTATGTGTGATACGAGTATCTATATTTAAATTATTTTGTTCTCAATTATAATCATAATCATTTATTTCTTTGCAAACATGGGTACATTATACATAGATGTTGTTTCCTTATAGTTAGATTTCCACATTTTACCGACATGGGTATGCAAATCGTGTACAGTTTTTAGAAAAATATATCTTAATTACATATTACAGATATTAAATGTCAGAATAATCAGAATCATAGTAAAAAAAATAAGAAAACAAATAATTATGTAATGTTTTTTTTACAAGCTTTGTATAATATTCCGCCTAATAATTTGCACTTGGCTGGTGTGTGTATTAGGGTAAAGAACCGGGAAATCCTGGTCGGAAAATCACAGAAAACTTTTCTGAGTGCCGGAAATTCCGGTTGGTTCTCTTTCGGATTTCCGGGTCTTTAAAGTTACTGACAGAACCGGGAAATCCCGGGATTTTCGGGACTCAGAAAAACATTCAAATAATGCTTTTAAACTGCAAGTTTCCATCCATCCCTGGTTGCCATTCCACTAATTTGCACTCATCATCAGCCTATAATGTTCCCACTGCTGGGACAGGCGTCCTCTCTGTGAGAGGGAGTGGGGCCATAAATGCCGATTTCCTCACGATGTTTTTCTTCACCGTTTTGAGAGCAGTGGTGATGAAATAAATTACACAAAATAATGCACGAGGCTGGTTTCGAAACCACGACCTAACAACTCGTAAGTCGAGGCCGATACCACTGGGCCACCACTGCATTAGTTTGCACTAAATGATTCCAAATATTCAAATCACATCAAAATAGTAAAACTCACTACCGGCGTCCGTGTTCCCGAAAGCATCTTCTCGGTAAGCTAGTAGACTTTACATTCTATGCCACCTCTGATATAGAAAAAGAGTAAAGAGCAAAGCCAAGTAAAAAAAAAGAAAAAAACCACTCCTTTTTCCACTCTGCACGACAACATTTTGACACATGACACATCAGCTGAGTCGACCGGGTGATTCGAAATGACATGGCCGGATTCTGCCCTCAAAATCCATCCAGATTTCATAATGTACATTAATAACTATTATATGATAATTTCTTCTAAAATAAATAAAAAATAGTAGCAACAATTACATTTCTCTAAAACAGGCGAGGAAAATTCCCATAAAATAAGTGTGTGAATTGTTTTTTGTGTGATTTGATTCATTGCTAGGAAGAGACAATTGCATCGACGATTGGATACACGCATAAGACAATGACATAAGACAATCAGTATACCTGTGTAAACTATGCTTGATGGTCATATTGAAATACCTATAAAACGACTGTGACTGCCAGAATTGTATGTTAATGATCTTATCATTAGGATAATTACCACTTTTCGAATAGCGCGCGTCTTGACGCTACTCACGTACCACTTTATAAATCGATAAAATATTTAAACGTGCGTATCCAAATGTCCTGGAGTTATGACGTTTCTGCGACAGTTAAACTTAACAGTCAAAACTGTCAAAACTGTGCATGTCAAAACTGTGTCTTGCGTTGATCTTATCACACAATACTGTGTTCGTTACTGCATTGGATTTTGGATATTTAAACTCGACCTCACGCTATCGTTTATTGGAGTTGGAAATCGGACAGTTGGGTGTTGTTGCCATGTCCAGACATTGTTATGGTATTTGGGCTGGGCCAGGCACCAAACAAATATAAGGGCACCAGCCTCTTTCCTTGACAATATTTTGTTGACTTTGAAGATGAATAGGAAGATGATGATGACTTTCAAAGTGGATGAAAACATTGAATGTGTTTTGTCTGAGGAATTGCAATCATGTTTTTTTTAAAGGACCTATAAAACAAGTAGAACACAATTACATGAGTACGTAAATAAAAATTCAAATATCATTTAAGTGTTTTATTGTCTATCCAATTGTGTATTTCTTTTTTGCAAAGTCACTCTAGAGAAATCATAATATTCAGAAACATCTGTAAGAAAAAGGCAAAAATAATAACTGAGCATTAACCTCACAAAACTGACCACTCTCTAGGAAGAAACAAATCTAATACGTACCTAGTAAATAAATGGCCTTTATATCTATTGATAACACCATCTCTTGTATTGTTTCGCCTCCGACTCATTGCTATTCAAAATGTTCAGGCACATTTTTTAAAATCCTATTTATGATATCTCTCGCTTCTTCTCTGTTCATCAAACTTAAACTATTGTAACTACATACCTGTAAGCTTTATTATGAGGTACTGTATGTCGATGTACATGAATATTTTTTGTCAGGACAATGCTCTCTACAAATTCCGGCCATGTCCTTTGAGATAATATTGAAGATTTTTGTCAATTTTCAGCATACGATTTTTTAATCAAAAATATGTTCCTACAGCTATTTCATACCATAAGTTTGTGAGCAATATCTCCAAGAACGTATTGAGGTCACTAAAACTGCGTCATTCCACTGTAAAATGTGTGTAACATACAAAATGCTATGTCGTTCCAAAAACTATGTAATTTAGATGTGCTGAAACTATGTACATAAACAAGCTTCTCACGTGATAAAAAATGGTTAAACAGTGACATAAATGAAGTAACTTACTACATGCATTGTTAGATTTGCCAGTGTTCATACATAATTCCATAAATAATAACGATCAAAGACTTGATAAAAATTACCAAAAACTATGTTGCAACGTGACACTTCTTAGTGCTGACCGCAATTCCAATGTTCATATAACGATTGAAAAGGTTCATTCAGCCTAATCAATACTCGCAATATAATCGAACATGGAAAAAAAAAGTAGTACAAAGACATGGACCGATTTATCTGCTTATTTGACTAGAGGAGGTTTACTCCATGCAATAAATCTATGGAACGGAATCTGTAGACTCTTCGGTATAATATTTCAAGTATTATTTCGTTTTGAAAATATTGTTTCGGTGGGTAAGCGTCGACATGATTTTTTTATTAGGTACGCAATAAATAATTTAATTTTGTTATTTCATGATTGGGATAGAAATAAATATTGGTGTTTCATTGGAGGCCAAACGTGTGTGTCTTTTAAATTTAAATTCAACCATATAGTTTTACCCATATTGTGTCTTCGTTATTTAATTTCAATATATTATCTGATTATTTCACTTTATAAAACGAATCTAAACAACGTGAAAAGAAAAACACCGGGTTCAGATCAAATGCTGGATTACTTCCAAATTATTCCTTGCAGTAATAAACAATGTAAATTTCCAACTCGCCGTGGATGGCTAAATTCGAAACTATGAGGAATAGCGAAAAATACTGAAAGAAGTCTCGCGGTCGATTTTGATAAAAAATGTAAATTACATTGCATAAAATTAAATTTTTGAAATATCAATTTCCAGTAATCAAACCATTAATGTTCTGTGAAGTATTACATGCGACAAACATAAAGTAAAAGGTTTTCTTTAATAAATCGATTCAAAATTTAGTCAATGGCCGTAGCTCACTACATGTTCACAACATCACACATCGTGTTCTCATTTCAATTTTTTTTACGAGTAATCACTTCGCGGTACAAACACAATAACGAAATTTTTGAAATTCGAACTTTATGTGAATTGGCGCGAATTTTGATTTTAATCTGCGTACGATGACTAAATTATTGTTTGTATAATATTAGTTCATATTTTACCAAATTAATATTGCTTTACTGTAGTTTGTCGTATATCATTACGAATTTGATCCTTAACAGCGACACTATCAAATAGTGTAAAAATATAGCACGTTCTTTTTTTTTTCATTAACAAGCTCTATTCCTGACCAGCAAAAATCTAAAGACACAGACTTATTTTTTGCGATTGTAGGTGCGGACTTGCGAACGGCGAGTATAGGGTAACTCACCGTCCGATCAAAGACTAGGCCCGAGACGAATGCGCGTAGTGTTCCAAGCGGGCTTTAAGGAACATCAGGGAACTGACGAGGCCAAAATAGTGCCAAACGCGTGCCGGGCTCACGGAATTGTATTAAAACCATTATAAGGGTACTGCAGTCCTAGAACGCAAAAGGCATATGAAGGAACAGGGTGGTTTTTAGTAAGCAATAGTCTGACATCTCCTTCCGCACCACCCAGGGAGAGAATCATTTAAAGGTTTTTTAACTTATAAACAGCGTGTTTTACTGGAGTTAAGTCGCGAACTGCATCACATCTAAAGTATCCTTAACAAATACCTATATAAAAATATTATTATACTGGTGTCAATACTGACGATTAAATATCTGTACGCACGGCAGCAGATCAACCTACCCAAATCTGTCAAAATTTACCAATCGAACATTAACCTTCCACTATTGTGATAAGGTTGAAAATCGATTGAAGAAATTTTACAGATTGAGATAGGTTGATGTGCTGGCGTGTATACTTATAACATGGCCAAACCAATGTGAAACAATTTTGAAAATATAATAATTTACTTATCTATCTTTTATTTGGTGGGAAACAAACTCATTTCTAATAAGCCTATCAAGATCCAAGGCATTCCACATTCATTCAACCTTAATTATATTATTGTACAAAACAAAATGTACATTGAAAATTAGCTAATAAATTAAAATTTTATTATTTTGAGCGAATACCACAGCGAGCGCATTCCAAATCCAATTTTTGGAATTAATAAATTGGCGCGAATTCAAACACTTATTACTAACATTGTTCTTTTGTCTATTATTGTTTTTTGGGAATTACAATGTACGTAAAATTATTATAAAAGCTTTAAAAAATATAATAACAATCAATAATTGTATTCTAAGCTTAAAACAAATTTATTTTAATTTTTATTAATCGTTTTCTTCAATTCCTTATTTTTTTCACTCGAGTTGACGAAAAATTCAATTATGGAATCGATTAGTTAGAATACTCGCTTTCACACATCATAACGATTTAAAAAAATAAGCATGGTTGTCGATTACGAATACAAATTGAGTAGTGGTAATGAAAAATACGTGTTATTGGCTCTGTATTAGAAAATTACGCTAAGATCTGGGCTTTTTTACGTTATTTATAATATTTGACATGATATTTATCGTAATTGTTATTGAGTATAACCGCATGTGTGTGATCCAAGTGAAAAATAAAAATGTAAACAAACACGAGTGGCGTGAAACTTCGACTTCAGATATCAAATTCTTCATTACCACTGCTAATTTATGTTGAATTATGTATGAATTCGTTACATTACTAAATGACGAGTTATTCATCCCTCCTATAATGATCCCTTAGATGTCCCGAAACCACATTTTTTATGATTTTTAGCCCCACCCAGCACTGCCATCAAAATGGCGACGATCGTATTTAGACTTTTGGATTTTGATAAGGTAAATTAAGAAAATGCGCGCTAAATGTAGAAGTTTTAATGGCGTGAACAAATCAGATATTTATTTAACATTCTTAATTAATGCGCACTCATAGGATTTAACGCACAGAATATTATTATTTTTTTATATATAATGAGGATGTCGTATGACTACAACGTCTGCCCCTTTAGGACCCGCTACTGAGCCGGCGTAGGTCTATGTGTTCGGGTCCTTTAGGACCCGGTACCGAACTATACGGTTAAACGGACACTAATTATGAGGCCGACGATTTTAGTTGGCTGTATGATTTTTATGAGAAAAAATACTACTTATGCCTTAAAGTTGTCTTATTCTCTTTGTTTTTATCTGATGTTATGGAAAAATACATTTTTGTCTCAGTTACTTCGTGTTGTGTAGTTATGTACTTACTTTTAGAGTTCCGTACCCAAAGGGTAAAACGGGACCAGATTACTGAGACTTCGTCTGTCTGTATGTGTGTCCGTCTGTCACCAGAAACAATCAAAGAAAGAGATCATCTGCGCAAATTTCAACTGTCTTGAGATGTATGTAAGAGGTTCGGATATTAAATGAGAAGATTACTATTTGGTTCCCATTGGATAAGTATAATGAATCTAAAATCTTTTAGCACAAATCTAAGTTAATGGAGCGAATGTTTTGATCATTCCTATATTTATAATTATATTTGATAATGTCGCGAATCATATTTTGATCAAGTTACAACTTGTCGCTGATATGCAAATTGCAAAAAACACAAGCAAATTTGAATTGCGCAGGCTACTAGAACGCAATCACCTTATCAACAATTTGTCTGGTTTCGAGTCTATCATTGACTACAATGGCAACTTTTTGCCCACTACCACTGCGGTGCTTGTCCTGGCGATTGCAGATATAACCTAGTGTAGTTAAGTTAAGAGGCCTCTAAAAGTCCACTAGCGCCGCCAATCGAAAAATGTCATAACTCGTAAATAGAATCAAAAATACAAAATGTGGTCTGTAATTACTGTAGAAAAGGCAATAACGTAATTTTATAACTTAACAAAATGTATGATTATTTTTTTATCAAACTGACATATTTTTTTTTAAATATATATGTAATTTTTATTATTTCTATTTTTTGTGAATGCGAGGACCCACCCATGCGAGTCAAGCTGTTGTTTTTTTTTTTACAATCATAGTGATTGTCTGACAGTTTGAGTAACTTAAGCGGCCTACACAAGTGTCATTTCTTTGGTATTGTTGGTCGTGTTCTTGAGCTCCTTGAGTTATGAGTCGAGCTACACGATAACTGACAAATGCTTGCACTGACTGGACAGGTCCACTCGAATTTGTGTGGTTCCTTCTTCAAAAGACCATTTCAGACAATGACCTGCATGGTCCTCGTATAGCCTGATCTCCATGTAATGTCTGGACTTTAAAAAATACTGTTACCTCTGAGTTTGTTTCGCTGTTTCTAGTCAGGTACGAAAGGCCGGTGTTTTGTACCTGACTAGTAGTACCTCCTAGTTTTGTAAAAATACGTGTAAAAGTTTTGATATAACCTACTTGCATAAATATCATTTCATTACAACCGAAAAAAATATATTTTCGTCCAGTATCGACACACGTATCAAATTAAAGGGGTTGATGAGCATTATATGGCTTTTATTAGTTAATTTGCAGTTTCTCGCATGGGTATCAAATAATGATAAATCTTAAATTCACACCTCAAAAACTATACATATACTTAACATAAATTACTTACTTCTAATAATATAACTCCAAAATAGTGTAAACTTAAAATAAGTTAAAAATAACTAAAACCCGACTACGATAAAATCGCGAAATGAAAAATATAAAACGAGAACAATATTCATTTGACCGAGTAATAGCCGTGGTCGTATGCCACCTAGCCAATAAAGATTGTCTGAAATAACCGCAGAAGGCGGCTGTTATTTTTTGCATTACGACATTAAAAATAATTGTACTGGTTCGAATAAACATTTTGTATGGCAAATAGGGACATGTAGCCTGACAGGCTTTTTTTTTTTTTTTTTTTGCGTGGTAAAATCATCAAATGAGTCCTCCCACCCAGGGCAGGGCGGGAGGGACTGTCAGACTTGTACTGAC
This sequence comes from Agrotis puta, assembly GCA_943136025.2. NCBI lineage: Eukaryota > Metazoa > Arthropoda > Insecta > Lepidoptera > Noctuidae > Agrotis > Agrotis puta. Next base: position 17,886,149 of record OW964179.2, on the reverse strand, counting down.
TAAAATCCACGGTGTCCTTCACTAGCCCTTTACGTACCGGGGTCACGGTAAACCCTTGGTCCCGCGACCCCGGCAGGCTTTGGCCCTCTACAGGCCCCGTCAACATGCTGACACTCTTTGAGGCGCGCGTGGAACACAACGCGCCGTCGACCCGGGCATGGTCCATGGTCGGACAGCAAGTCGCCCTTTACTCGCTGCCCGCATGCCCGCGCCTACGGTGGCCGGAGATCGTCCTGTGACGTCCGACGCCGTGGGCGTCTACCACTGCGGCTGGGGTGGAGGGAGGACGCTGTCCTCTCCCTCAGGGGGCCCGCCTCCTCCTTCACGAGCATGACTGCTTCGCAGAAGGAGGCGACCGCTTCCCACTCCGTCTCGCCCCGCAGCATGGCCTCGACCAATGCCGGGCGCGAGAGGTCTCCGCCTATCGCCGTCGTGAGGACACGGCGGTGCTCTGCCCAAGCGGGGCAGTCCTGCACCGTATGCTCCACCGTGTCCTCCGGACGATCCTCGCAGTGGTGACACCCAGGCGTTTCTTCCCTCCCTATCAGACACAGGAACCTCCCGAAACTTCCGTGTCCGGTGAGGACCTGCGTCATGCGGTAGGTAAGGACGCCGTGACGCCTATCCAGCCACTCCTCAAAGAGGGGTCTTACCGCCGCGATTGCGGCGTGCCCGGACCTCGGTTGCGACAGTCGCTCCCTCCATACTGCCCTGAGATCACGCCGGAGCTCTTCCCGCCGCGCCTCGACTTGTCGAGGCAGCGGGGATTCGCCCCGACGCTGCGCCTCCACGCGCCATTCATAGACGCGCTGGAGGGCAGTCGCCTCCAGATCCCAGGGCAGCAATCCTGCTAGGAGGTTGGCTGATTCGCCGGCGATCGTGCGGTATCCCCGGATCATCCGGATAGCCATGACCCTCTGGCATGCGACCAGCTTGAGTGGTCGCGTCCGGATGCTTAGGGCCCACACGGGGGCCCCGTAAGCCTGGCAGGCTACGTTTAAAGTTACTTGTTAGTTTATTTAGTTCCGCACACAGCTATTATATCAATGGATAGAGTACACGCAGCCAGATCAAGTAATTTACACATTTATGAGCGAACTCCGTCGGAGTTCCAAGATAACTTAGCTCGTTAGAATTAAACATAGTGCCCAAGGTGGGACGAGACTATCATTTAAACCATATCTGGAGTAGATTCACAAGCAGACAATTGAGGTTTAAGATTTTAAAGACTCATAATTTTTTCCAGCATCTCTTTTGTCACAGGATCGTCCGATGTTTTCAGAAGTCGAGTTTTAATTTCTGAATTTATTTTTATCTTTTGAGGTACGGAACCCTAAATCAGATTAACACTTAATACGGCGTGCTGCGGACGGCAGCTGGTACACAAAATTAGTACCAAGATACAAGATATTTATTTTGTAAAACATGAGTGCAGAATTATACAGGTCTTAAAAATAATAAGAAGTAGCTACATGTTTTGCCATTCTTGGCATACAAAATAAGTCGCACTAAGACAACTATTACAAAAAAATTATAAAACTTAATTATTTAAACAAATTAAAACAAAGAAACATAAAATTAAAATGTCAACAAAATTAAATTCAATATAAGTAAAATACAGATTGGAAAAATAATAATAACAGGTACACATTCTAAATTTTAAAGCAGAAGATTGTCATTTAAAAAGTCATCTACGCTGTAATAGCACTTTTCTAGTAGAAACCCCTGAACGGACTTTTTAAATTTGGTTAAAGGTAAACATTTAACAACATCAGGTATTTTGTTATAGATAATGGGTGCTCTACCAAAGAAGCTCTTTTTCAGTAAGGCAGTTTTGCACTTGATTGGACATAACAAATTCTGATATTGAGAACGAATTGGGGTTCTTTTCACGTCTGAAATTTTTTGAAAAAATTGCGGATTTGCTTTTACGAAAAGTGCAGTTTCTAAAATGTACAAAGATGGTAAAGTTAGAATTTTTGATTGTCTAAAGTAATTTACGCAACTATCCGTTGTTCTTAGACCAAACATTGCTCGTATACATCTTTTTTGCATCTTGAATATAAGTTCTCTATTAGTTGACTGTCCCCAAAAAATAACACCATACCTTAAAGTAGAAGCTACCAATCCATGATAGGCTGTTAAAAGAGCGTCAGTATTTACTTTCTTTGACAATTGAAATAATAAATATACAGATTTACTAAGGCGCTTACAGATTTCCTCTGTCCCCTAATGTCGAGCAACGCTGCCATCAGGCCATATAAATAGATCGATCTTCCTTCATTTTCAAACAAAATGAAGGAAGATCGAGCAAGCCTGGAGCTCGACGCGCAATAATGTAAACAGAGGCTTACAGGAGGATGGAAGGTGGCACGGGCGTGGGCAGCGTGGCGTCGCTGACGATGGACTGCGAGGACATGTTCAAGGAGATCACTAAGAAATTGTACGGCGAGGAGACGAGCGTGGGCGTCGGCGTGGTGGGCGTGGAGTTCCCGGCGGCCGAGCGCGAGCTGGACGACGAGCTGCGCCCCGAGGAGCACATTACGGCCTGGGGGCTGGCCGCGCTCATGCAGAACGGCTTCCCGCCGCCCGGCATTCTGCAGGTCACTCTCTGTCTCCAACTTGACGGTCCCTATTCACGGTAACACCGCGTCATGTCCAGTGTTCGTGTCGCAGGCGAACTTCACGCCGCGCATCGACCCGAGCGCAGAGGACCGCTGGACGGCCGCGGAAGAGCCGCTGGCCTGGGCACACTCGCGCATCGCGTCCTACAACCCGGCGCAGCGCTTGTTCAAGTGCGCCGACTGCGAGTGCGTGGGCTTCCTGGCGCGCGTGGCCGAGCACTGGCTGGGCACGCACTCGCAGGCGCGCGCCTTCCAGTGCCCGCTGGCGGGCTGCGGCTTCGCGTCGGGCTGGGCGCGCGGCGTGCGCTCGCACCTGGCGCGCGACCACCACTCCGACCCTGCCGCCGCAGACCACCTGCTGCGCGACAACCCCGCGCTCGACGACCTCACGCGCTACCTGCAGCGCCTCAAGAACAAGGTGGAGGCCATGCGCCACGAGCGGCGCCCGAGTGCAGACACGCCGGCGGGCGAGGCGGCCGCGGGGCCGGGGGGCGCAGGCGCCGCCGGTGCCGGCGACGGCAAGCGCTACGTGTGCGGCGCGTGCCCCTACGCCACGGACCGGCGCGACCTGTTTACGCGCCACGAGAACATCCACCGCGACGAGAAGCCCTTCCACTGCTACCTTTGCCAGAAGCAGTTCAACCGCGCCGACCACGTGAAGAAACATTTCCTGCGAATGCACCGCGACCAGCCCTACGATCTCAACCGCATCCGGCGCTCCGCCTCGATCGTGAAGCCGAGCACGGCGCCCCCGGCGCTGCACTACTACAGCAAGCCGGCGGAGCCGCCGCCAGCGGCCGCGCCCGCGCCCGCGCAGCCCGCGCCCGCGCCGCCGCCCGAGTACCGCGCCGCGCCGGTCGTGAAGCTGGAGCGGCCGCCGCTCGGCAAGTCGGAGCCGGCGGCCGCGGGCGTGCACCACAAGGTGGCCGCGGCCTCGCCCGCCGCCGCTGCCATCCGGCGCAAGGTAGTAGTACCCAACACTAACACCGCCTGCTAATCATTCTTTTATTACCCCTGATACTACCACAGTGTAAATATAAGTTGTTTGTTGTAAAGATCGATCCCAGTAGGAACAAATATTTGTATGCTCTAAAAGTAAATAGTTATTCCGGTCTGGGTGTCTGTATTTATGTGAGTTTCTATGTTTGTAAACGCGCCCACGATACAGGAAGAAATTTCTAGTGAAACGGGGCAATGTTCTTCAAAAAAAGGAAAAAAATGAAAATGTGGGACTACCGAGCGATCTAGTAGAACCACGAGTTTTTTGTTCCATGTTATTTCTCTTTTATTTTGCTGAGGTTGCGGGTCTATTTAAATAAATAATCGTGACCCTGGAACAAAAAGGGCAATAGGGTATTTGACTGAACAAATCTAATTAGTCCGTCAGTTAGACTGTCTAAAAATGTTGACACGCGTTTTTCTTTTGTTACGTTAACCAAAAAAAAATTGAAAAAAAGTTAAAATTGTCGAAATTCGACACATTTTTTTCGAAATTGACAGTACGTCACAAGCAATTAGTGCAATTTTCATTTGCTTCTGACGTCACGAGCCCCAAATATGTTTTCACTCTCGAATTTTGATGCCTTAGGTACATATATCACACACGGACACTTACTGCCCAGCAACGATTGGTTTGTAACATGACATGAGTTGTGCAGGGCGAGCGGCGCTACGCTTGCTGCTACTGCGCGTGGTCGGGCGTGGACAACTGGTGCCTCAAGCGGCACCTCAACACACACCTGAAGCCGTTCGCGTGCGCGCTGTGCGAGTACAAGGCGGCGCGCGCCGAGCGCCTCGCTACGCACGTGCACAAGGTGCACAACAAGAAGGCGTGCGCCAAGTGCCCCTTCCTGGCCGACGACCAGCACCAGCTGGCGCACCACCTGCGAGACGCACAGTCAGTATCCGAGCCTGTGAGTGACACACGCCAGCACGCCCGAACTAACGCTTCGCCCTTCCCACAGCCACATCGAGAGCCGCAACCTGAAGGTGCCAGTGAGCGCGGCGCGCGCTCCCGGCGGCGGCACGTTCGGGACGGGCGCGGCGCCAGCGCCAGAGGCGGGAGCGGGCGCGGGCGCGGGTGCGGGCGGCGGAACGGGCGGCGCCGCGGGTGGCGCGGGGCGGCGGCGCGAAACACGCGCTGCCGGCGCGGCGCGGCTGTTCGGCTACCTAGAGGCATCAGATGGCTCGGGCGACGAGTACGAGGCGCCGGCGCTGGCAGCCGAGTTTGCGCCAGCCGCGCCGCCCGCTCCTCACTACGCGCGCGACAAGGAGAACGCGGCGCCGCTGCACCACATGCACGAACACTGCCTGCGCTACTAGCCCGCGTCGGCGCCGCACGCCGCCACCGACGGCGCCGGTGCGGACGACGAGTCCTGGCTTAGACGATTACTCACAGCCTAATTCGGTTGGCTTCTGAAAACTCTCTTCGGTGAGATGTCAAACAAAAAATCTGGGGCATTTCGGAAATAAGTAGTCGGAAAAATCATACTTCGTAGCTTACAATGAACAATGAAAGTAATAAATCCAGTTATTATCCAAAATAACTAGCCATTGTTATTTATAATAACTATTCGATTTAGGAAAGTGATATGACACAGAATTAATCTACTAAGATACCTACATAACATACTCCTTTCGCCTCATCCACATTTTACAGATTACATATAAACTTTGATTTCATTCCTCAGTCTATCATTCAACGATTAATCACATCAACTATTTATTTGATACTAGCTTCCGCCCGCGACTCCGTCCGCGCGGATGTCGATCTTCGCGTGGATGGTTTATTTTTCCATTTTGAGTAACTCTGACAATGACATCTTATAAATATCTATTGGACCCAAATACGGCTAAGCCTTTATATAATAATTAAGGAGATTCGCGGTTCTACAGAACAACGTCTATGAATAAAACTGAAAAATAAGATTTTTTTTCTACGTATTTTTCCAGGATAAAAAGTATCAGTACCTATATGTCTCAGTATCAGTATATGTGTATCTATCAATTCTGTACATTGAAAATATTGAAAAAATAAATAGCGGGGGGTGTTGCTGGATCGATACCAAACCCAAATATGTAATTAAATTTTTTTTTGTCTGTCTGTCTGTATATGCAGGCATCACGTGAAAACTAACGGTTCAATTTCGATGAAACTTGGTATAATTATACCTTATTATCCTGGGCATAAAATAGGATACTTTTTATCCTGGAAAAATACGTAGAAAAAAAATCTTATTTTTCAGTTTTATTCATAGATGTTGTTCTTGCTGAAGCTCTCAATTAACTTTCTGTCGCATTGTCATGATCACTTTTTTATTATTGCAAACTTTTCGTCCTCAGATCATTTCGTCACTGTCAGTAATTTACTGCTACATGCTACTTATCAAGGTCGTAATTACTATGAAAAAAATACTTACTACAGAACGCGAGCTCAACAGCAGTAGCTCAATAGAGGGATCTCCTTAATTATTATAGGCTTAGCCGTATTTGGGTCCAATAGATATTTATAAGATGTCATTGTCAGAGTTACTCAAAATGGAGAAATAAACAATCCACGCGAAGACCGACATCCGCGCGGACGGAGTCGCGAGCGGAAGCTAGTACACATATAAAAGCGCAAGGTCACTCGCTCGATCATCACGAAATCTCAGAAACTACAATTACTGGAAGCTTTTTAAAATTTTGTTTGAGAAATATTCATTGATTAAAAAATCGTGAAGACACACGCGATTATATGCGCGAGGCGACATCACTGTCATGATGCCACGCTCGTTGCCTTGCCGCATTGCTGTATGCTGAGGCTAGGGCGCTACAAATACCCATACCAGCATAAGGTATATTCTTCAAAAACTTTTCGTTTCTTTCCTTCGGAATTCGTAGTTCCTGTAATTCGTTTGTTAATTGTATAATTTGTTATTCAGTTGGTCCATGTTCAACCCCTAAAGGTTGTTTCCCGCGATACAGTGGTTACAGTGTACTACCCGCAGGTGCCGCCCGTGCTGGGCTCGAGCGGCGCGCCAGTCACACCTTGTGCTACTGCTTCGGGGCTCGAGTGGCACGCCGGTCACACCTCGTGCTACTGCTTCGGGGCTCGAGCGGCACGCCGGTCACACCTCGTGCTACTGCTTCGGGGCTCGAGCGGCACGCCGGTCACACCTCGTGCTAGTGCTTCGGAGCTTGAGCGGCACGCCGCTCACACCTCATGCTGCTGCTTCGAGGCTCGAGCCGCGCGCCGGTCATACTTCGTGCTGTTGCTTCGGGGCTCGAGCCACGCGCCGCTCACACCCGTGCTAATGCTACGGGGTTCTCGATCCCACTACGGCGACATTTTTTGCTAGTGATGATAATGGCGTATATCATCAAATTAGTGGCTATCTAAACTGTTAAGTGTAAATTTATGCTTGTTCAATGATAATGTAAAATATTAATAAAGTTACGAATTCCTTCGATTACCAAGATTCAGTTTCATCATTAATCATCAATAGGTGTCCTCCTGGGACCCGCACAGTACCTCACGCCTCTTGAAAGCTATATGTGTTACAGTCAAAGGAATAAATCCAGTTATTACACATAATAAATAATCATTATGGATAATATGTGGCACGACTTAGGTAAAGTGATTATTGATATAGAATTAGACATCAACAAGTTAACAGTATACCTATCTTTTAATCCCTTCCACCATCATCTTATCGTTAGTGTACGGTCCATCAAAGGATCATACAGATGGGTGGGCAAGGTTAAGCAACACTCGACCGGGGCCTTCTTTAGATCGGCCACCAATGTTAAGCAACTCTTGCCGAGGTCTGTCTTTGGATGGGTGTGCAACTTTGATAAGCAACGCTTGTAAAGACAAAGGCTTAGGATGTTACACATCAAATGCGACTACTGTGAGTCTCCCTCGCGTACGCGTAGCCTCCCTACGTAGCTTGATGGTATGAAATGATGTGACATATGATGTAGCATTCATTGTTATTTAAACATTAATTATTATAATTGTGTTTTTAATTATTAGACTTAGACAGGGTCAAAGAAGCCCCGCGTCGGGGGGCTTCTATTTCTGTTTGCAGGGTTTAAAGTAACCTAACCAAATCGAACCTCAGTGTGTCCCTGTCGCCAATCGTCGTCTTCTGGTTCAAAAGCACAAAAATATACAAAAATCGTCAGTTAACGGTTCAGCGTGATACATAAAAAATAGCCTATTTGAATCGATTTTTAAAAATTGTTGTCTTTTAAAACAGCATCTATACACTGGTTTAAGCACCAATTCAAAACATATTAGCTAATTTATGTAAGTGAAAAATTTGTAGAACGTAGATATCCTAAAGCACTATTGAACATATTAGAAAAAAAATGCAGATAATTTTGCTATAAAAATATGCATAAAATTATTTTATTTATTTTAAACTCTCACAGGATAAATAAAACCAATAAAAAAAACAATTGACCGCGGGACCTGTCATTCGTAAAGCAGCTGGGTTACTAATATGACTGGCTGCTCCTTCCGCTTCCCACTCCATCTCGCCCCGTAGCATGGCCTCGACCAATACCGGACGCGAGAGGTCTCCGCCTATCGCCGTCGTGAGGACACGGCGGTGCTCCGCCCAAGCGGAGCAGTCCTGCACCGTATGCTCCACCGTGTCCTCCGGTCGATCCTCGAAGTGGTGACACCCAGGCATTTCTTCCCTCCCTATCAGACATCACATATCATCACATCATTCATCATAACATGGATAAGCCTTTTTTGGGGATTTAATTTCAGTACTTACGGGATTTTTAACCGATTTGGCTGAAATTTGAAAAAAAAAGATGGTTTATACTCTGGATTAACACATAGATCACATTTATACCGAAAATTTTTAAAGTTTCCAAGGGTTTATACCCTTCGCCCGCGTGCGTTTAAAAAAGGGGAGTTATAGTTATCTATAACTCCCCTTTTTTAAACGCACGCGGGCGAAGCCGCGGGCATCAGCTAATGCTTATAATTGTCTTCATCCTAATCCCGGAAGCATGACCGTATTAATATTAACGTTTGAGGTTAGCCTAACCTAAATTAATCTACCTACTCCGGGCTATGGTAATAATACAAAGCCTATTAACAGAAGCATATTTTAGGGACAAAATTTGATCGACTATTTTTCAGTAGTTTAGGCGCCAACACAAAACATACAAAAAAATATGAATTAAATAAAACTGACTTGGCAACAGAATCGTTCCCTTTGCTAAAAAAAAAATCGATTATAAAGACTAGAGGATTAGGGTGTGCGAAGTAAAGAACATAATAACACAAGTGTGTAATACTGGTTTATTGAGTATGAGGTTATTATAAGGTACAGATCGATACAGCACAGTCGACAGAGTACAATGTATAATGCGCCGCGGATGAACGCGCAGGGGCCGCAGGCCGCGTCGCGCGCGCTTGTGACGTCACGTACATGCCACGTCCGCCTGATATGTCCATGTTTTCGATATCGGAACAAAATGCAACGAGACGAACACAGACTAAGTACTTCGAGCTTTGATCAATAAATAAAAATACACCTAGAAAAACAACCAGGGCTATTTAATAAACGCGACAATGGCAGGTGCCGGGCGACTGGTGTCAATCAGACAATTTGCAATTTTTGTCGATGTCAGTTTAAGTCTTCTATCAGATTTTTTAAATGAAAATAACATTATTTGTAACCCATTCCCTAATGTATTCATGTATTTGGATAGTTTTTGTAGATGGTGGTATATTAATAGTAACAAAAATAATTATTCGGTCTTGCAGCTACTAACCCATAACACAACTACCGCTGAGTTCAAAGTTCGACGGCTCAACGGGCCCAACATTTGCTCGGCCGTCACTACTCGACACTGGCATCCATAGTCACCGACTGTTCAAAAAAGAAAAAAAATAATTAAGTTGGCTTTTTTTCCAACTTTTTTCTGTGATTCTATGTCAGTAGGTAATAGAACACATTTCCATACTTAAATAACTTTTATTTGTTATTTGAGTTTTTTTTTTTGAAAATTCTCAAATGTCTACCCGTGAGGAACGTGGAACGGAAGTGATTTGACTGGGTCTCTAAATTAACCAGTTTTCTCAATTGCCCTTTGCGTTTCAGGGCCGTGGTGTCATTTTAAGATAGTTGGGTGACCCCAGCCCGGCCATCTCCTTATCGATTTTGTTTAGACGTTAATATTTTTGACGTCAAGATTTTGTTTAGCGTTCATGTTATGACCAGAGTGCTCATAACATGAACTTAAAAAAATCTCGTCTCTATTTTGAGAATTAGTATGAAAATAATATAGAAAGGAGATATTGTTTCATTTTTTTGTATGGCAATCCAGCCATAACCTGTACCTTGTAGGAAAGCTGGGAAACCACCACTGAAAAGAATTAAGCAAAATTTTATCCATGATTACAAATGTTTTATAAGAACTCATTAATAATTAAAACTGATATTACTCGGCCCCTTTTAAAACTTATATTGATAATCTCGTGTATTGTTGATGATTAAAGACCGAGCTAGCGAACGACGCGTGGGTATTCCGCAATAAATGCACCTTTAAAATATTAGCCTCATTCGACGGCTTAAAATTACTTAAAAAATACATACCTACCTACTAACTAAATCTACAGCACGATAATGAATTGCGGTTTAATGAAAGCACTGATGGCCTCTCACGTTCCTCCGCGGCGCGTATAAAAAATAATGACATAGTATAAGATTATGTTCTCACAAACATCAATCGCTGGCATGCGTGGACCTTTAGTTTAATATAACAGTAAGCGACCTGCCTGCAGCACTCAGTGCCGCGCGGCGACGTGTCTGCACTGCGTGTCCACGCGAACCGATGTATATCCATACTATAGTAAGGACGACAACTTCACATCTTCGAAACGAGATTCACCAGACACGTTTCCAAAAGGACGTCGATACAACGGCACGAGACCATTCGCCGTCGGCTAGCAGGCGGGGTCAGGAGCGGGCGCGGGCGCAGGAGCGGGCGCGGCGTCGGGCGCGGGCCGCGAGTGCTGCGGGTGCGGCGTGGGCCGACGCAGCAGCGCGGGCTTGGCGGCCAGCGCCGGCTTCAGCGAGCCGCCCGTCAGCGTCAGCTCCGCGAACTTGGCGGCCACGCGCGCCGTGTTGCGCGCCGGCACCGGGCTGCCGTGCGGCGACGCGGGCGCGGGCGCGGAGACGGGGGCGGGCGCGGAGGCGGGGGCGGGGGCAGGGGGCGCGGGCTCGTCGGGGCGGCGCGGGCGCTTCTTGAGCGTGTCGCGGTTGTGCAGGAACGTGTCGGCGGCGTCGGGCGCAGCGGCGGCGCGCGCGGGCAGGTCCAGCACCAGGTCCGGCGTGCTCTCGGCCAGGCGCCTGCGGAGGGACAGGCGGTGAGCGCGGGCGGGGGCGGGGGCGGGGGCGGGGGTTGGTCGTGAGTTACCTGCAGGGCGCGGACGAGGTCGCGGCGGCGGCGGGCGGCTGCTCGGGCGCGGGAGACTCCACCTGCAAATTGACACTTCACACAATGACATTCTCTCCAACTAATAATATCAAAATCATAATTAAATATTTTTATTTAACATAGGCCGAGGAGCCCACTTATAAAACGTCCACAATCAAAAGCTCGGTTCGGTTTGGTCATTTCCACGGAGAGGAACCGGCAACAAATTCTATAGTAAAATAGTAACCACATATTAGTGGTAATAACCATGGAATTTAAACATTCTCAAAATACGTCTGGCTGCGCCAGCTGATTGCCGTGCAATCGAGCGCGTTGTATTGGCTGCCGCAGCCAGGAAATCGTGGCTGCCTAGTGCGCAGGCTCCCATACAATCTCATGTTTTATTGAAAACGTTTATTGGCACAAGCCACAAGTGCACACAGTATCACAAAGAAAGAAAACTTAAAGCTAAACAATTTTGTGCGACTCACGACTGCGCCAAATAGGCCCATTTCAGCATAATGTCAGACAACTGGTGCCCAACGCTGGTTTTCAAATGAACCTAAATGGAGGCGAGGTGTCTAAAACAAAGATTCTCAGAACATAGGTTATAGAGACTTGACCACTTGAGCTTTACACGCATTGAGAAATGATAGATCATAGTAATCAGCGTAGTCAAGGATGGGACGGGGGAAGGTGGTTAAAAGGGGTTGTGCAAGCGCAATTTTATTGGCAGTGAATCAAGAGTTTGATCTAGCTACTGGCCCTGCAGAAAATTTCCTATTTCAAGAATTTGCCAAAAATGTCCGATGAAACAGACCTATCGCCTAAGATCTATACATATAATAAATCTGTAGAAGGGTCAATTCTGTACATTGAAAATATTGAAAAATAAATAGCGGGGGGTGTTGCTGGATCGACACCAAACCCAAATATGTGATTAAAAAAATTTTTGTCTGTCTGTCTGTCTGTATATGCAGGCATCACGTGAAAACTAACGGTTCGATTTCGATGAAACTTGGTATAATTATACCTTATTATCCTGGGCATAAAATAGGATACTTTTTATCCTGGAAAAATACGTAGAAAAAATATCTTATTTTTCATTTTTATTCATAGACGTTGTTCTATAGAACCGAGAATCTCCTTAATTGTTATAGGCTTAGCCGTATTTGGGTCCAATAGATATTTATAAGATGTCATTGTCAGAGTTACCTACTCAAAATGGAGAAATAAACGACCCACGCGAAGACCGACATCCGCGCGGACGGAGTCGCGGGCGGAAGCTAGTTATAAAAATATTATAGTTTGGTATGTTCTTCGTCGGTTTACCCTTGACAGAGTAGGTAGGTATTACTGGATGCAGTACCGATTCCTTCTTAAGAAACGGGTCTGGATTTCTGGCTTTGGAACCGGGATTTCCCGGGAAATTCGGTGCTTTCGGTACTTACGTAAAAATTTTTCTTTTAATGTATTTTAACTGCATTTCAAGGTATATTTTGAATTAATAATAAGCGTTTTTTCGTCATGAAATCACTTAGTTTTTTCCACGACAGAATGTCTTTTACGTCACATAATCATTATGTTGCTTATACTATAACACTATAAGTATCATTGAACAAACATTAGCAAAACAAAACTATAATGCTTTTCCGAACAACTTTTGCTTTTTAACAAATTGAGTATATCAAACGTTATTCTCTTTAAAATTAAAGTAAACTATCATTAAACAAACCAATTAAGCAAAAACAAAATGCTTTTTAGAGATTTAAGAAAACAAAAAATTATAAAATTAAACATTTGAGCATGACAAACGCAAGTAATGCAATTAATGAAACAAATCTACTCATATCTGTTATAACCATAGGTCAGAATTAGGTAGAGTTATTCATGTACTTACACCGATTTCATACAGCGAAAGAATAAAGTGGTTATACCCCAAATCCCGTGAAGAGCAGAAAAATCCCGTGATTTGTAAATATAAAAGATATTTACTTTAACACAATTTAAATCAATAGAAGTTGCATGTAAATTATCTTTGTTGTATTTGCCTTATCTATTTCTGAGGCTTTTGTTATTATTTATTTGAAATATATGTTGGCCACACGGGATTGTCTATAAGAAATACCGGGAAAATCCATATTAAAATCAAAATTTCGATGCAAGTACCTCTACCTAATTTCAACCTCTGGTTATAACTGACCCCTTATTAACATGGCTGATTTTTTTTTGTTGAAAATTCTCATTATTTTCAATTTAAAATGTTTTATATTTACATTAATGTATAAAAAGTAGTACAAGCTTTGCTTTACTTTAACTTTGCTTTGATTTGTTAATTAAAATTGAAAAAAAAAAGATAATAACACAGTACCGAAAGAATCGAAAGAACCGGGACTACAGGATGAAGCACGGGGACCGGTTTGCTTAAAAAATTCCCGGGATTTCCCGGTATTTTCGAGACCGGGATTTCCCGGGAGCATGCCCTAGCCCTGCCTAATGGTCATGTCGCAGCTATACATCGAGCTGCCATAATTCGCCTCACAATGCGACGCCATCCCTGTCCTGTCCCTGTCAGCTGTAACTCATGTAACTCATGCACACCTCCTACTGCAGACTTGGGCTGGTCAGTCCATCGCATGGGTGACCTACGGCGTGGACAACAAACCGCTCAATAGTCGCTGCCTCTCCGGGACACGTGACCAAAGAATTGATATTCTTCGTAATCCTTGTTACACTATCGAAGCCCTTTATAATAGGATGTTACAAGACACTGAGAAGTTGAACGACGATGTTTAGTGATAAACTAAGCTACGTACGTATATTTTGAAGTAAATTAATAGGTTTATTTTTCACTAATTATCTAAGTTAAATTAGTAGGAAGGTTCGGACAAGTAGGTTCGGAGAAAATTAAGAACGTTGATGACATCTCTTGGAGGTGGAAGCACGACACAGTTTTTAACAAATGTGGCTTTTACCGAATTTATTAAGGAACTAGCTTCCGCCCGCGACTCCGTCCGCGCGGATGTCGGTCTTCGCGTGGATGGTTTATTTCCCCATTTTGAGTAACTCTGACAATGACATCTTATAAATATTACGGCGCTGAATCCACTGCGGTTAATGCAACGTGTGTTCGCGGTTCTACAGAACAAAGTCTATGAATAAAACTGAAAAATAAGATTTTTTTTCTACGTATTTTTTCAGGATAAAAAGTGTCCTATGTTATGCCCAGGATAATAAGGAATAATTATACCAAGTTTCATCGAAATCGAACCGTTAGTTTTCACGTGATGCCTGCACAAACAGACAGACAGACAGACAGACAAAAATTTTTTTAATCATATATTTGGGTTTGGTATCGATCCAGCAACACCCCCCGCTATTTATTTGTACAATATTTTCAATGTACAGAATTGACCCTTCTACAAATTTATTATATAGTATAGATTTGCGGTAAGAGCCTACAATTAGAACTTATTTGTGAATTGTGATTTTGCTCGACGTTTCTACTAATTGTTTCATATTTTACCAAAAATCATCAAAAATCAAGTGTTTTTTACAGAATTTGATCCTGTGGCATTGGAAGGATATGGGGGATAACTTTGCCCAGCAGTGGGACAACAACGGCTAATTAATAAATAATAGCGACAATATCGTGTAATAGCGGCGTGTTTTTTTTTCTCAAAATGAACATGGTCGGTTTCTGGCCAGGAATATTGTTTTTTCAAAAGTCTAATAATGCATATTTAATTTTCATTAAAATCGGCGTCGAGATTCGTTTGAGCATTTTTCGTTATACCTCATAGCGTATTTAATGTATTTAGAAAATTCACCCTGTACAAATGAACAAATCAAATATGAAACTTGTGCTCCGACCGGTGGAGCGATGACGTAGCGCGGCGGCAGACCAAATCAAACACACGCATGCAAGTGAAAAAAAATATTTATTTCTATAAACAGGCACCGCCCACCCCATACTAGCTATACTATACTACATACACTTACATATAATTAACAATAAATATTATAGTCTTACATTATTACGCCGTCAAAGACGGAAACAGACTTATGACACACCACGCCAAGCAAACTGGAGCGTGCTCATTAACAACATCATTCCGTGGAACAATTGGAAGTTCTTTGGCAGAAACGATTAATGTTACATTTTTAGGCAGCGTTCATTTGTCAGGTTTAGTGTGTACTGAAATTCATGTTTGTGGGTTCTTAACACTTGTCCCGCAGACATTTTGGAAAAGAGGTTTAAATTGTATTTATCTGGTAAACTATTAGTCCCACAGAGTTTAGACACTTTATGTTGCAAAATAAATTTAACTGGAGAGCTGCGTGCATTTTTGCGAAAGCACGTTGAAAGTCCAATAATTCTTCAATTATCCCTAAATAAGTACAGAACCTTTAAAACCGAATATTTAAAGAGTGGAAATATTTATAAGGCCGGTTCCACTGAGGCGGAGTGGAGCAGAGCGGAGACGAGCTGTGCCGCGATTCACCAATCACATGGCTGATGCACATGGCTGGCCACGTGACACATGAGTATTCAAGCCATGTGATTGGTGAATTGCGGCACAGCTCGTCTCTGCTCCGACTCAGTCGAACCGCATCTTTAAATTTTAAAAAGACCGAAGGCAGAATCACGTCTTTAAATACGTCTGACTTGGTTCAATCCCACTTTTTCTCAGGCAGGTCTGCATTTCTGTGTTTAGGGATAACTGAAGAAGTAATAGACAAGTTTTCAGCGCGCCTCAAGCACTTTTGCAAAAATGTACGTAGCTCTTAGGCTAATTCCATGATAAAGTTCGTCCAATATTGTTATTTGGTATCGCAAAATAACACGCGTCAGGCTCAATAAGTGGCAGCTAATAATGTGGTCATAAGTTTGTTCCACGTAACAACAAAGCGCGACTGTTACTACAACGCCATGCAACGCTCTCATGTGCTATACATGTAGCATAATAAGGTGGCTCTACGCGCCGACTAAGAATCATTTACAACAGCCTGTTACTGACGATATAAATACCGCTCTCTCTAAAATAACGCATTGGTTTAATGTTAATTAATAAATAAAATGACGGTAGCATTTCAATATGTGTATGACAATTTGATTATCGTTAAAAAGAATATTAGCTCCTTATGTACTGAGTTGAGCTTCCATTCTCGGACACACGGTTCTTTCTTAAAAAGACCATCTCAAACGAGAACCTACATGGTCCTCACAAATGTATTGATTAAACAGTGTCCGGATGTTCAACATTATTTATTCTTTTCTTTTTTTTTCTAAGTATTTATACATTCTGAAATGTGTGATATTTTCTTTTAATTTTACAGTTTATGCGGCCTACCCAAATGTTCTCTCTTTGGTAACGTTTGTCGTGTCGTTGATCTCCTTAAGTTATGCAAGTCGAGCTACACGATAACCGACAAAATATGCTTGCACTGACTGGACAGGTCCACTCAAATCTGTTTGGTTCTTTCTTCAATAGTCCATCTCAGACACTCGTCCTAGGTAGGTAGAACCATATATCACCTATATACTGCGTGAATATTCCAACTGGGCGTGGATGGCAATATCCGGAACTAAGAAAAATATTAAAAGGGAACTCGAGGCCGATTTTGATGAAAACTAAAACTACATCATTCGATTTTAGAAGAATCAATATACTGGCCAGGAATCAGACCCGCTGATTTTAAAAAAAATTTACAACCTTAGTTATTACACTTATCGATAGTGTCGCTAATACGGATCAAGGAAATGACTGTATTCTGACTCCTTTCAGTATTTTTTCAATACTCCCCTTTTTATAGGATTTCGCCATCCATGCCCTGTTGAAAAATTTACTCTGTAGGTATCTGTAGTTTAAACTTAACTGTCTGTACTTTAAAAGGGACTGCAACCACTGAGTTTGGTCCGACTGTTTCTTCTCAGAGTAGTCAGGAACGAAACACCGGCCTCTCTTAGTTTTACGAAAATACGTGAAGTGTTGATAAAACCTACTTGCATAAATAAACATCATCATCTCATTTCATTTCGAAAAACGAATGCTTGTATTGATGCAACGACTTTAAATCCTAATCCTAAGTAATCTACACTAAGTTTATAAAGAGGAAGGATTTGATTGTTTGTTTTGAACAGGCTCTAAAAATACTGATAACAAAAATTCTTTCATCAGTTGAAAGCTGGTCCTGAGTGACAGGCAATAAGAGGTGGGGCTGGGGGGGGGTGAGCGGGCGAATAACTTGTATTATATAATATTATATAATATGCGGAAAGTAGTTCGTTTACCAACGATGTCGTCCAGCGCGATCTTGGCATTGAGAGCCTGGACGATTTGATGAGGCGCCTGGCGCCGGGGATGTTCGCGCGTGCCGACACGTCCAGCACCTGGCACGCGCGGCCCTCACACGCTCCTGCTGGGTAACTTGCTGACCAACTCGTTACTTACTCAAACAAAAGACTTCACACTACACGCACGCCTACTGTACGGCCAATTCTAAGTTAATATAGTTGCGCAAAATTGCGAAAAATGGTTCAAAACTAGTGGTTTATACAGTAAAAAAAATAGTTCAAAATATTAGTTCGAGATAAAACGGTTAGCATGCCAGTAGGGCACTTGAAATCATTAATATAACATTCCCTAGATTCAGGATTAAGTCGTTTAATGGCTCGAAAAATATAACCCACACGCTACTTGTTATGGAGTTTAATTCTTCTACACACTTAATAACAATCGCAAAATAGGCAAACCAGACTGTATCTCTATAAATACAGACTATATCGTCAAGTATCGGCCACCACCCACCGCATCACATCCCATCTCCCACACACGCTATTACTTTTTCCGTCTAGAGATACAAAAAAAATATAGCTCAGCTAATATGCATGATATAAATACAATTTGTGGCTAATGTATATCACTCAGGTAGATTGTAGCTTCCAATCAGAAAAAAAAAATATTGAATCAATAGACCAAAGTTCCCTACATACAAATACACAAATTACCTCTCTATAATATTAATATAGATGGATTCGGATTTCTCGATGGTATTTCCTCTTTAAAATCTACTGTCCCTGTCGATTGTTAATAATTAAAAGTCGACTTAATTCAAAATTGTCAAATATAAACAGATGTGCCCGCAGAGTGACTGTATTTGTGATGCTTCACATACGGAGTGTTATACCGATGCTTCTAGTAAGGAAATTCTTTAAGGAATTCTAATAAGGAAATACATCAGAACACACCGGCCGCTGCGCACTGCGCGGCACTACACAGCACAGATGTATTGTTTTATAATAACAGAATAAACGTAATAAATAAGACAAAGCGACATGCATACACACACTCCAATAGTACAGTAACTATAAACATCGTGCTTGCGTCTAATCGAGTAATTCTCAATTTACGCGGACTTGTTTATAATGTTAGCCCAATGAATAATCTATCCAATCCGAGTGAAGTTTTGTGATTTTAAGAAGCGTTGTATCTTCGTCAATTTGGTGTACATAATAAAAAGCAAAAATTCGTTTCAAATATTTTTCGATTAACTATCTTTCGTACTTTTTATTTTGTTGACTAAAATAGCCTATTATAGTCTCATATTGTAGCAGATTTTGTCATCTTTAAAACGTCCTGAAAAGTTATTTCAATAACTCTTTCCCGAAAGGAAGAGTTATTGAAATAACTTTTCAGGACGTTTTAAACATTATGGCCAAATTTTGAAAAAAAATACCGAAATGTAGATGAGATGTAGCGGATTATTTATAATTTTGCCTAAGTTGCGTCTGGCGCTCGAGCTCTCAAAATTGGATTATTTATTGAGACAATATCATAAACAAGTGTGCAAATCAGAAGTACCGAATTTAACATAAATAAACCCATACTATCAGGCGACCAAGTAACTGCAATATATTGCGGATAAAATTATTCAAGTGGGCGGAGATAGCCTAACATAAAATAGAGTTTCATTTTGTAGTGTCGCTATTATGGATCGAATTCTGATGATTATAAAGAATAGAATAGAATAATATTTATTTGCATAAAAACATGAATTCAAAAAGTTGAATTAAATAAGTACGTCAATTTTATATATATACATATAGAGGTAGAGTTTATATATATATAAAACGTATGTATATATAAATAAATATTATTATTGATTTATAGAAACATTTTTATCTAAAGACAAAATATAGTTGACTCATAATTTTGCCGTTATCCCATTTGAACGTCGCAACTCGTTTTCTTCTTTCATTCTCCCCTCGTATTATTAGATCGTTTACTTCTTTTCTTTCATATCATTCCTAAGACAATCGATCTATCTTTTGTTTGGCTTTGCCCTTCTAATGAATTAAAATCGGTGGCGTTAAGTCGTTTCCTCGTAACAATTAATTCTATCGTAATCATCTGGCACAACATGGCTATGGTCTAATCCATAAGCTAAAGTGTCCTCCGCCGGACACAGGTCCCTCCCGGCCGTCGTAACGTTCTACAAGTGTTTCGCTTCCAGGTTCGTCTTTTTGCCGGAGATCGTGTGGTCCGGGGAGATGACGGCCCTGTCCATCAAATACGCCTCGACTACTCGACAGACGCAGGTCGGCACCCGGGGATCCCGGATTGCTACCCTCATATGACCCCAGGGCGGGGTGCTGAAGACATTTCAAAGACCCTGTCCACCTCTACAGGCCGGTATGCAGCCTGAGAATTTGCAAGACCATAGATTACGACAGAATTAATTGTTACCTCAATATAAATGAACATCGCACAGTCTAAAGGTGACCCAGGAACGGAAATGGCTACTGAAGGACCAGAGTAGAGTTTTGACAAAAAGAGTCTGACAGTTGTTTCCGGTCCACCCAGGACGAGAGGACTCATTTGATAACAGCCAAAAAATTATAATAAGACTTCTAAAATTGGGCATTTTCATGTAAAACAGAAGCTAAATTTTAAACTCAAATAAAACCAAGGGCAATGATCCTACAGCTTAATAAAATATGCTGAGGTGGAAAATATCCAACTAAATAAAGCAATATTTTTTTTGCCGGCGCTTTGGGCGAAAATGTTGAACCATAAATGACGTCCTTTGGTCATTTATAACTAAACATACAATCATCCTTCTTCCCATGGGGCAGGCTACCATCCTTCCATCCTCCTTCCTCCTCCACACTCCTCCACCTGGCCCCGCACGTCCTGTCTGTCACTTCACCAGTAAGGTCAGTGCAGGCCTGGGGCGTCTCTTCCCTCCACTCACCTCTTCACGCCTTATAAATTGTTTTCGTTAGTCGCCTTTCACTCATCCTCTCAACATGACCGAACCATTTAAGTATTCCCTTTTGAATGTTTGTGACTACATCTTCTTTTAACCCGCAACGTTCTCGTATAACCTTCTGTTATTCAACAATGCCCCACACACGCTTCGCAAACCACTATAAACTTATATTTGTACGTCATTTCGGATTTGATCCTTATTAGCGACACTATCGAATGATTGAATAATAATACACCTTTTTTGCAATCAACACATTCGATTCCTGACTAGAACTATATTTTATTTTTGGTTTTGATCAAATTTGGTTTCGAAACTCTTTTGATTATTTTTTGATATATTTAATAGTATTTCAAAGCCCACCCGCGCCCACTTTGAAGCATTAGCCAACGAGCTCTAAAGCTGCGTGCACGTCGGCCCCGCACACCACATACAATACAACCTTATCATTCATTAGGGCGGTGGTATAGTCGAGCGTGCAGTTCAATAATATTCCTTCATTTTCATCGGTTTCGGCTGCCGCATATTCGAAGATTCAGTTGTATTGTATGGATACTCTAATATTGTTTCAATGTAAAACTCTGAAAGGAGCGAGAAATATCTGATAGGCACGGCGTGTGCACCGGTAGCGCACGGCGCGTGACGTCACGTGTGCCACGACAGTACCTGCGCGGGCGCACACAGCTCCGCGCTGCCGGACCTGCAACAGACGCGCGCGATCAGTGACTGCCCGTTCCCGCCCCCGCTCCCGCTCCCGCCTCCGCCTCCGCTCGCACTCACCTGCAGAAGTCCCCGGAGTCGCGCTCGCCCCAGTCCCCGCTCTCGGCGTCGTCGTCGTCACTGATATCGTCTAAACAATTAAAAAAGATATTTAAAACGGTGTGAAACCTATGCATACACGTGTGAACAGCTGTACTATGTTTAATTTATTTTAGAAAAATAAAAACGATTACGCTATACATATGCTTTATGCTTTTTTTTTAGCGTGGTAAAATCATCAAATGAGTCCTCCCACCCAGGGCAGAGCGGAAGGGATTGTAAGACTCGTACTGACTAAAATCCACGGTGTCCTTCAATAGCCCTTTACGTTCCGGGGTCACGCTAAACATATGCTACAGTGAAACTAATAAATCCTTCTGACACTGACCATTTGACAGCACTATTTTGACTTCTACCTATCTATTTGCGTTCTAAGTTTTGTTGGTTAGTTCTAGTTATCGAGCCTATAGACAACAACATGGATGGAAAATTGGAACTGCTGGGAATAGCTACATACACCTAGCTTTTGTTCAGGCTTTAACGCCTTATCAAGTGATGGCAATCGCGCGACGCGTCCTATGATGAACTTTAATTTTATTCCCAAGCGCAAATCTTTAATTCTAACAAAATTTACTGTCATCCTACTAGTAACACTCTAGTCTAGAACGCCATGTGCGATGAGTTTTAAGGTTATGAGTAGAACCTATCATAGCGTCGTTAGGAAGTAGCTCCAAGCATTTCGACTTCATCAGTGGTAGTGGAGGGTGTCGTTACCGGTGTCGTCGTCGTCGATGTCGTACAGCGACAGCTCGTCGTGCGCGTCGGCCGCGCCGCGCGCCGCCCCGCCGTCCGCGCCGCCGTCCGCGCCGCCGTCCGCGCCGTGCTCCGCGCCGCGCTCCGCGCCGCCGTCCGCGGGCCCGTCCGCGCCGCCGTCCACGTCGTCGTCCGCGTCTCCGTCTCCGTCTCCGTCCGCCTCACTGCCGCAGGTACAGCAACGTTACTCACAGACGTGACGAAACAATCGATGTACTTAAGCTACTTTCACAGTATTATGTCGGATGACATTTTATATCGTGACCGGGGTGAGTTGTGCGGAAGTGCTTACGGCTCACAGGAGTGGTCAAAACTAATTCGAACTTGGTGAGTGACGACCCGTATAAGAGTATATGTTGACAGACATGGGTCGCCTGTTATCGGACGTCTAGAGCCTGTATGGTCGTTGAGAAACACACACATGAAACACCGTACACCTTACACGACTACAAAGAAATTATTAATTTGAAGTCGGTGACCTTGTTTCTTATTTCCTTAACTTTTTTGTTACCGACTTTCAATTAACTTTTTATTTAAAAGTTAAATTACCATTTTGTATTTTCATGTTTTTCACATAATTTTTCATTTTACTCTTTTTCAATCGGTATAGGCATTATTTTGTAGTACGACTGCGTGAACAATGCATAGATAGCAACAATCGCCTTAGATTTGCTATGATTTATTG
Organism: Agrotis puta; assembly: GCA_943136025.2. Lineage (NCBI taxonomy): Eukaryota > Metazoa > Arthropoda > Insecta > Lepidoptera > Noctuidae > Agrotis > Agrotis puta. The sequence continues at coordinate 17,863,565 of OW964179.2, read as the reverse complement.
AAGAGTTTTCTCGAATTCTATAAGATCCCGTCATCAGATCCTGGCCTTATTATCATGCCATGGGATCATCTATAAAGTAAACCCTTTCAAACAAAAGAAGAATTTTCCAAATCAGTCCAGTCGTCTTCGAGAAACCGGAGAGCATCCATAAAAAAGATAAGTAAGATGGTCGCAGCACTTGCGCACCGACCTGTCGCGGGAGTACAGCGCGTACGGCGCCAGGTCCTGCGGGAACACGTCCTCGTGGTGCAGGATGATGCGCTTCACCAGCTCGTTGACCAGGTTCTGCGCGGTCACCTGCGCGCCGCCCTCGCCCCAGGCCGCCAGCAGCGTGGGCCCCAGGCAGATGGCCAGGTTCCAGGCGTCCATCATGTTGTGCTCGGAGTGCTCGGCCAGGTGCGCCAGGAAGGCGAACAGGTAGCGCAGCACCAGCACGGCCGGCAGCGGCAGCGCGCCCAGCAGCTCGCGCATGCGCCGCACGAAGGCCGCGTCGTCCGGCAGCGCCGCCACGCGCAGCAGCCGCTCCTGCAGCTGCGGCGGCAGCAGCGGCGGCCGCAGCTCGCGCAGGTACAGCTTCAGCAGCCCGCACACCGAGTTGATGTCGGACGCGTCGCGCACGCGCGCCAGCGGGTCCTCGCCGCGCTCGAAGGCCGCGCGCAGCGCCTGCATCTCCACCTGCGAGCCCGACACGCGGAACACGCCCTGGTGGCGCAGCCCGTAGCGCGCGATGACGCGCACGCACGACGTCAGCACGGCCGGCAGGCGCGCGTCCAGCGGCGCCGCGAACTGACCGCGGCGCAGGCGCGCGGCGGCGCGGCGCGGCGGCGACGGCGGGGAGCGCGGCCCCGCGCCCGCGCCCGCGCCCGCGCCCGCTCCCGCCAGCAGCCGCCCGCGCACGGCCGCGCTCTTGCTCTCGAGCCGCGCCAGGCGGCCGGCGCACGCCACGTACGAGCGGAACTTCTGCAAGGCGACAGGGTACTGTGAGACGGGCCGGCCGGGCCGGGCGGGCCGGGCCTGCCGCGGCACTCACCGCCAGGTAGTAGTCCTCCTGGTCGTCGGGCACGGGCGGCGGGCCGGGCGGCACGGCGGCTGCGCCTGCGCCGCTCGCTCCGAACATGCCGCTCACGTCCCACATCGAGTCGCTGCCCTCCATCTGTGAACATGATACGAATTAGAGTAAAGCACCCAATAGGGAATATGCATGTATTTGAAAACATCTTAATCTTTTAAAAATACGTTATATTGAACCATAGAAACAATGTCGTACACTTTTACAGATTTTTTGTGGTAATATATATATATATATATTTACTGCGTTTAACTTGGTAAAGTGACGGATCGTGGTAGACGTAACTGCTATAACTGTATTTTAGTTGGTATTGTAATATATTAAGACATGCAAAGTTGATTAGATCTTCATGTTCCCTATAACGTGTCTAACGGACACGCTTTATTAGATTCAACAAAAAAAATAATCAAAAAACCTGTTACTGCGTTTTAGGGTCTGCACGGCAGTATTCGGTAGTACTGCTTGATATCACCTGTTATCGTCCGCTAAATTAAGCCCAATATCCAAAGGCGCGCGCGCGTACTATATTCTATTCTACAGCGCGTCTATTTTAGTTATTTTCACAGCGTTATGTCCTACGGTATTCTGCTGTGGGGTAAAGCCGCTGATATCCAAAATATATTTGTACTCCAGAAACGAGCGGTTCGTGCTATTTACCAACTAGGTGCACGAGATTCTCTAAAAGATTTCTTTAAAGATATTGGTATTCTAACAGTGGCTTCACAGTACATATTCGCCAACATTTTATATATCAGGCAAAACATACACCTGTATAGTAAAAACAGTGATATCCACAACTTTAACACTAGGAATAAGCACAAACTAGTACGTGCTCCCTTTCATCGGCTTCACAAGGTGCTTAATTCATTCGTTGGGGTTGGTATAACTTTTTATAACAAGTTACCATCCTCTTTTCTAGATTTGCCTTTTAACGTTTTTAAAGCAAAAGTAAAAGCTAATCTCTGTGCCAAAGCATATTATTCTGTAAGAGATTATTTAGATGATAAGCATAGTTGGTCGCTGTGTTGAACACAAGACATTGTTCATGTTCTTTTAACATAATTAGCTAGCTGACACGGTTATAGAACTCAACAGCATGCACCTCTCATACAACTCTGTATTATTATTGTATTTTACATGAGTTTTAATTCGTTCTTTTTCTGTGTGTGTCTTTTATCTTTATTACGACCGTCGTAGGGTATCATTTAGTACTATTGTCGGAGCTGATGAAGATTGTAAACTATCGTTGCGTTGTATAGAGTCAATCTTTATAGTATTATATAGTTTCACCGGAAGCATTGTGTGAGTACCGTGTACTTTATAGCTTTCAATGAGTAGATACCCACGTCTTTTAATGACTTGAATGACCCTGGCAGTTGAGATTATGTCATGCTCACTCAAATGTCTCGCTGATGGTGGCGCGTGTGTCGGATCACTTAGTTCCCTTGAAAATGGTTGAGCTGAGTGATGCTGATGCATGTGTCATGTTCTTGAACGGGCGCTGTCAGTCGTGACTGGTCATCTCGTTATTGAATTGTCTTTTTTATATGAATTTCCTATGGACACTTTACTTGTTACATCGTTATCACATAATGTACCATCTCAAGATGAATGATGTAAAAAAGGTTCTGTTATAATTTTGGCGATTGAAAAAGAGTGTCCATGGAGTTTCGTGCCCGTTCTTCTCCATAGAGATCTACGCTTTGGAATGGGCACCTACAGTACTTTCACAAGTTTTTATGTCTTGTGACTGGGATTGTAGCACCGTAACTATTTTTAAACTATTTTATTTTACTTTTGTCTCTTGACAATTCAAAAGTGCCTGTAAATGGCCTACTTGAAATAAATGATTTGATTTTGATTTTTGATTTTGTACCGAGAGCAGCTATATGTATCTATAATTCGATGTCTTTGTTATAGTTTTTTTTTTGTTAGGCTATTAATTTGCATTGTAGGTTATAAAAAAAAACAGTTATTCAAACATTTTGTATTTTTTCTATACAGGAAGATTTTTTTGTCACCGTCCAAATTTTTTACTATTTTCATATTAAATCATTTTCTCGGAATAAATTATGCGTGATCACTAAGTTCAACGTTAATAATACTACATTAAACGCGCAAACGTTCAATGGAAAGGGTAGCTCACTGAATTCCATCTCGCTTAGATCTTTTAAAAATATTTAATTAGCATACCGGCGACTGAAAGAGGCGTAAGCACCAACTATGTCACTTTTAAACTCACACAAGTTTCCAGGACACAGTACAAGACGGTGGTCGTTTTTCGAGCGCCACATAGGTAGGTACGCACCTGCTTGACGAGCTCGGCCTCGGCGGCGTCCAGCGTCTTGGCGTTCTCGCGGCACTCGGCCCGCAGCTGGCGCGCGCCACCTAGGTACGCACCTGCTTGACGAGCTCGGCCTCGGCGGCGTCCAGCGTCTTGGCGTTCTCGCGGCACTCGGCCCGCAGCTGGCGCGCGCCACCTAGGTACGCACCTGCTTGACGAGCTCGGCCTCGGCGGCGTCCAGCGTCTTGGCGTTCTCGCGGCACTCGGCCCGCAGCTGGCGCGCGCCACCTAGGTACGCACCTGCTTGACGAGCTCGGCCTCGGCGGCGTCCAGCGTCTTGGCGTTCTCGCGGCACTCGGCCCGCAGCTGGCGCGCGCCACCTAGGTACGCACCTGCTTGACGAGCTCGGCCTCGGCGGCGTCCAGCGTCTTGGCGTTCTCGCGGCACTCGGCCCGCAGCTGGCGCGCGCCACCTAGGTACGCACCTGCTTGACGAGCTCGGCCTCGGCGGCGTCCAGCGTCTTGGCGTTCTCGCGGCACTCGGCCCGCAGCTGGCGCGCGCCACCTAGGTACGCACCTGCTTGACGAGCTCGGCCTCGGCGGCGTCCAGCGTCTTGGCGTTCTCGCGGCACTCGGCCCGCAGCTGGCGCGCGCCACCTAGGTACGCACCTGCTTGACGAGCTCGGCCTCGGCGGCGTCCAGCGTCTTGGCGTTCTCGCGGCACTCGGCCCGCAGCTGGCGCGCGCCACCTAGGTACGCACCTGCTTGACGAGCTCGGCCTCGGCGGCGTCCAGCGTCTTGGCGTTCTCGCGGCACTCGGCCCGCAGCTGGCGCGCGCCGGCCTGCAGCTGCTGCAGCCGCGCGGCCAGCTCCGCCTGCACGCGCGCGCCCGCCTCGTCGGCCGCGTCCGCCGCGTCCGCCAGCAGGTCGCGCAGCGCCGCGTCGGCGGCCGCGGGCGCCGCGCCCACGAAGGGCAGCGGCCGCGGCAGCGCGAAGGCGGCGGCGTGCGCGTCCAGCAGGCGCTGCCGCTCGGCCAGCGCGTCCAGCGCGCCCGCGGCCGCGCGCAGCCCGCCCGCGGCCGCGCCCGCCGCCTGGCCGCGCGCCTCCTCGGCCGCGGCGGCCGTGCGCAGCGTGCGGCCCACGGCGGCCTCGAAGCCCACTTCCATGCACAGGATGATGTCGGCGATGTCGTCCAGGTAGTACCGCTGCAGCGTGGCGTTGGCCGCCTCCAGGCTGAGCACGTAGTCGGCGCGGGCCCGTAGCGCGCGCACTCGCGCCTCGCTGTGTCGCGTACGTCTCTGGAACAGATACCCGATACGTTACGCGAGTCATCAAAAATGGCAAATATTAATCCTGTTATTAATTTTCAGTTAATTAATTACTGAACTACGACGAAGCCAAAAGGAAGGGCAGATTATGTATGGAAGTTAGTTTTTAGTTAGATAGTCCAATGAGAAAGGCCATAGGCTAGGTAGGTTATATCAGGACAAGGTTATTCTTTAAAGGTGGCCGGGTTCACCGACGGCGGGCACGACGATATCTAGCGGTCAGGCGTGTTTCTGAATGAAACTAGCAGTGAATGAGTGTGCTATGTGTACCTTATCCAGCTCCTTATCGAGCGCCTTGAGCTTCTTGTGGCGCGGCGGGTCGGCGGCCACGACGCGCTGGCGCTGGTCGTAGGCGTGGCGCAGCTTGAGCGCGGCCGCGCGCCACTCGGCCGCGGCGGCCGCGTGCGTCTTGCCCGCGCCCGCCGCCTCGGCCAGCGCCGCGCCCAGCTCCTCGTGGCGCTCCAGCACGATGTCGCGGCACTTGCGGTGCAGGCGCAGCGCGTCGTCGGCGGCGCGCTGCAGCCGCGCGGCCAGCGGCCCGCCGTACAGCTCGCCCAGCGCCGCGTGGTCCCGCGACAGCGCGCGCGTCGTGTCCAGCGCCGCCTGCCAGCACGAGTACGCGCCCGTCAGCGGCCACTGCTCGCGTCTGCCGAACCAAACGTCGTACGGAATAGAAAGGCGTGCTTTTGGAGGGACAGTCTTATGTCATAAGAACGTTTAAAAAAATTCATTAGTTATGATGTTTGATTGCTATTATTTAGCTGCAGCGGGTTCCGGCTGTGATTGTAAGTTAGTATGTATATACTTGTGCTTCTGGTCCTTATGCCGCTGGCTGGCGGTGCGCGCCAGCTTGTCGAGCGCGCGCGCGTACTCGTGCTCGAGGTCGGCGCGGCGGCGGCAGTAGTCGTGCAACTCGCCCGCCACGCCGGCCGTGGCCTCGGCGCGCGCCTCCAGAACGCGCGTCTGCTCCGACAGCTGCATGCGGATGTCTGCGGACACAACTCCATGTAGGTATTTCGTAATGTACCAGAGGTTAACTAATAGTCTAATAAAACATCTAAGGTCGAGTGTCTAAACACGTGAGAATGGCAACAAATAAACGGTGATAAAATCGTAATCTGTAAAGTTTGATAAACTTCCTTTAATGTATATTTTCCAATTGGTATTCAACATGAAATCTTATTTTAGCTTATAGGTAATTCAAATATATATCGCGTCGTTGGTCGTTAAATTCAGCGGCCGGCCACTAACTTGACGGCACGAATGGCGAAGTTTGCTGAGCGATCAGGAGCTGCGCAACGTGTCGCGGGTTCGATCCCCGCACGGAACAAATATTTGTATGATCTGCAAGTATTTGTTCCGGCTCTGGGTGTTTGTATATATGTGTTCTATTATAATATATTTTCTATGTTTGTAAATGCACCCAGCCACGATACAGGAGAAATTCCTAGTGGGGCAACATTTTTATTATAAAAAAACACCTAATTCCATGCTAAATACGCTCTTGCAGACATTATTTTGACTTTATTCTACTCAAAAACGTATGTAATTTTATGTAAATACACGCCAAAAGGCTAGTGAGCTACGTAGGTACATACGTAACTACTTTCGTCAGTGTATCATTCGATAGCGCCTATCGAATTGGTGGCTCATGGTGCCGTTTTGTATGGTGACAGCTGAAAAACGTTAGTCTAGTACAGACCTAACTATCGTATAGATTACGTTAGGTTCTTAACGTATAGTGCCCCTGCTCATGTATGGCATAGGAAAAATTATCATACTGGTTATGGTTTAGGCAACGAAATCATAGCGTCATGTAGTAAAATTGGGTAATGTTTGACATTTGCTTCGATAGATGGCGTTGTCGTCGAAATAGATCGCGATATGGTTTCGTTGCATGTGAATGTATAAATAGGTTGGGAATTATATTTTAGTTGTTGATTGTTGTTCTTGTAAGACATTGCGAGCAGCATATTGTGTTCGGTACTAGTAAATAAACGTGTTAAGTTTTACCAGTGACTGTGTGTCAAGTAGCAACCCACTCCAAGTAGACCCGCGGTTTTATACAAAGTAGAATAATAATAATATAATTTTAATAATAATATAAAGTAGCGCGATCTAGCTTCGAATAGAAAAAATACATATTCAAATAATTCATCAAAACCTCTTTCAACTATTACACGGTAGATGGCGTTAAATGAAAACCTGGAATAGAGGTGATAATTATAAAATAAATCAAATTTATCGATAAAATTATATCGACAAGTTTACAAAACTGTTCGAGCGACCTTTTCAAAATCTAAATCTTACTCTCTGTTCCCTTTTCAGGGGACCACTAGAAATCATATCACAGTATTATGCTGAGCGCAAAGCCTTCTTATTTGTGTTGTTTTTGTTAATCATTATTTAGATTTATTATTTTTCTCATTACACTTGATCTTTTTGTATGCATTGTACACATTTTTTTGACTAATAAATCTATTTTATTTCTTTTTCCGTATTATAGAACACGTTTCCAAAGCGCGCCGGAATAAGATTTTGAGTTCGAGTTTCCAGATAAAATCATCCAATATTTCCGTATCAACATTTATTTATTTATTTAAATCTTTAGTAGCGGCGTTAGGGCAGGGCGCAGTTGGGCGACCGCCCAGGGCGCCGGACATAAAGGGGCGCCGCAGGCCTACTTACCCGTAAATGCCCAAAATTTGCAAAAAAACGCAATGTTCAAATCGAAGCACTGCACTGTATGCAGTTAATTTTATTGGGAATCCTCGACTACAGAGAAAAACATAATTTATTTAAACAAGAAAAATTGAGGTTGTATTTTTCGATTGTCTTATGGACACTACATTAACTTCGTGTACGTTACTCCAGCAAGAAAGTATCTCCTAGAGTTATATGAGTAGAACGTATAGTTTGTGCCTTATCTGCTGTAAATGTGCCCCCACATAAAAAATGTGTGCCACCTGACGTTTCGAAAAAAAATGGAAAAAACGATTCTTGCTGGGGTAACGTTTTTCTAGCAGGAAAATTCTAAACGAATGATCGGAGAGAGAAAAACTGTGCATGGCCAGATAGCTTATATGTGTGCCAAAATGTGCCCCCAAAAATAAAATCTGTGCCCCTTCAGATTTTCGAGATATTGCATTTCCTGCTGGAGTAACGTTTTGATGAATAGTATATCTCTAAAACCATTGCATGTGCCCCTGTAGAATAAACATACGCGAGTAGCTCTTAATGTGTGCCCCTTTGTGCCCCAATTAGATTTTAGAAAATATTTATAGTTTTCAAGTTATCGCGGTTTTATGAAAACCCGAAAAAACATCGCAGCGCCTAAATGAGACAAGGCATAACTTCGCTGAAAACTGTATTCGGTCCTTCTTGACGCTAATAATAACCATACAAAGTTTCAAAAATGTTCATGCATGCGTTTTTGAATAATCTTGCTAAAAGTAAAAACGATGGTGTCATAACTTTGACGGCAAAATACAAGGAACTGGCACAATCCCAGATGTGTAGGTGTAAACCAAAATCATGTGCCTTTAGTAAAAAATATATGGTGAAAATATTGAGCTTCAAATGTTATGCATTAAGTAAATATAAACAAAAAACCAAAATATGTAAACAACGGCTGGTTATCCGACCAAATCTGAATGACTACTAAAAAGCGACGGATTCATACTTATCGATGACCTTCTTTACTTTACTCACTAACCGGTTCACACTTGTTGTGCCTGAGTACACTGAAGTAGAAAAGTAATAACTAATAAAATAAAGTTATTACACATGATTAAGTACATTTATAAGAGCCATTTTCAAATAAAATGTAGGTACATGTGACTAACATGCTCAAAATCGTGACCAAACTGTTTTGTGACATACCTGTATTTTTATACTAATGTAAGTCACATTTATTGTAAAGCAGAGTTTACATGTAACTATGTCCTACTGCTCAAATTGAGCAGGGTACGGCAGGGAGCTAAAATGCAGGTTTAATGATCAAATTCAGCATTTATAATTAATATATTTATAATAATATATTATATATTTATAAATTATATTATTAATATAATATATTAATAATATAATTTCAAATTTTACACAATATTTTTTTACACAATATTATTCATAAACTTAATATTGATCTGTGATTTTTTGTGATGCAAATTTACTAATTATAATTATGTTAGGCTATGAAAAACTGATCTGTGATTTAAAGAACTAGACTACATTATAGGTAGGAAATTTGATCTGTGATTTGATGCAATAATTACTTTAAGAATTAAAATTAAGGGAATAAAAATAATAATTTCCACATCAACAAGCTGTTTCATTTATATAGTCACAAGGTGCATTAAATATATTTTTTAATTAGCCCTCAAAACTTTTGAACGCGACTGTGCGGACAACAGCTTAGGTATAATACGTCCAATAAAGAAGGTCATCGATATGTATGAATCCGTCGCTTTTTAGTAGTCATTCAGATTTGGTCGGATAACCAGCCGTTGTTTACATATTTTGGTTTTTTGTTTATATTTACTTAATGCGTAACATTTGAAGCTCAATATTTTCACCATATATTTTTTACTAAAGGCACAAGATTTTGGTTTACACCTACACATCTGGGATTGTGCCAGTTCCTTGTATTTTGCCGTCAAAGTTATGACACCATCGTTTTTACTTTTAGCAAGATTATTCAAAAACGCATGCATGAACATTTTTGAAACTTTGTATGGTTATTATTAGCGTCAAGAAGGACCGAATACAGTTTTCAGCGAAGTTATGCCTTGTCTCATTTAGGCGCTGCGATGTTTTTTCGGGTTTTCATAAAACCGCGATAACTTGAAAACTATAAATATTTTCTAAAATCTAATTGGGGCACAAAGGGGCACACATTAAGAGCTACTCGCGTATGTTTATTCTACAGGGGCACATGCGTGTGCGTTACCCAGGCAAAATGTTTTGCTTTAGAGAGATGAGACTTAAACAAATAATTAGTGTATCATGAGGAGCAATTTGTTTACTAATAGCAAAATTTGTTTGAATTGTAGTTTTTAAGTTATTTAAGAAAAACAAATTTTGCTGGAGTAACGTTTGAAACGTTACCCAGGCAAAATCGTCTTTCAAAAATTAGTTTCAGCACGGAACCAAATACATGAATAGATAGCTTTTGTTGAGTAGTAAATGTTTATAAATAGCAAAATTTGTGTGTGGTATAGTTCTTTAGTTATTTAAGATTTTGCTGCGGTAACGTTTTGGGATTTCCCAGATCTCGAAAACGGCTCAACGCAGAAGTTTGAAAAAAATACCAATAAAAGACCTTAATTTGTTTAAATTTGTTTAATCATTAGTTTTTGATTTGGTTGACGTAAACCAATGTAATTAAATGGTTTCAAAAATCAGAAGAAGCGGGTTTACATGTAAACCAATACACTTATAACAAAATAATCAGCTGTAAAAAATACCCGTGGTTCGACGCTTGTTTACAGCAGACATTTTAGATTTCATACTTTACACGTTAAGAAGATAAAAACAAATTTGATTTATTTTAGACTGGTCGTACTTTAGCGATCGAATACGCAGTTCCCATAACATTAAGAAACATGGCATACTTTAAACAAATTAAAATGATTCATGAAAATTCTTTCCTGTTAATTTCAGCCTTGAATTACGGCTCTAATGAAAGTTATCTCAAAAACAAGAATATGTCAGCAATTCTCTAATAAGCCGACCAAATTGAAAAGGTCACGTAAAAGCGACTGCACCGTACGTACGGGTAATCTTCGCAAATTAGCAGCTTGGTAACCGATGTTTTGTACAGTTAAGCAGAAAAACGTTATTCGTGAAGCCGATTTTTTAATATTTTTTAAGTGCAGTACCATATTACACAATTTTTACTAGTTAATAAAAGTGTAATATCATAGTGTATAATTTATAGTGTGATTTAAAACAATACAAACATATATACATGTAGCTATATTTTTAGTACTTAATTTGTTGTTTCTGTTAAACCAAATGTTTTATTTTGATACCACAACGCAAAGCCACGCTAAAAACGTTTTAACGTTCTTGATGCTAGTCAGAGCAGCGCGCATCGCTGTGTGCAATGCAACGCAACAGCTATATCGACGATGAAGAGTCAATAAATAATAACTGCAAAAACGCAACTTTACAGGAGGCGAAAAAAACGTTTCAAGTCCGTTTAATTATTTTTTTAGTATATTTGATTTTTTAAATGTTTTATGTAAACTGACTACAATATTATGCAATCAATGATTTTTATTAGTTTTTAGATATATTTTAGATAGATTTTATTAATATATATTGCCATCGTAAATGACGTAACAACACTTAGTATATATTGCAATAATTGTTTATCTTGCAAAATTAATAAGAAACAGACCTAAGATCTTTGTCAGCATGTGCATTACTCTATTCTACAATAAATAATGCAATAAAACAAAAATGGCCAAAATGTTAGATATTATATATTGACTCTTCATCGTCGATATGCCTTGTCTTACTTACTCTTTAGCTGTGAGTAGTTGAGTACGCTCTATCTATGGGTACGCTAGCTCCGACCGAACCAATGAAACAATCAGTCGTGAACCAAGTGTTTTGGAGAGAAGTGCTTGTGGTTTATGTGTGTGTGTACGACGACGTCTTTGAACGATGTGAGTATTAAAGGCAAAGCAATATATATAATTTGTATGAGACTGATTTTTTAAATAAAAATAATGAATCTTAACCATTTTATTATTTTAACTAACCTGACCAGAAAACTTTTGTATTCAACTGTACTAACAAAACATCTATATTATCCTGTTCATTTCAGATGGTTGCGCTTATGTATGGTGCGGTCGCTTTTATGTGACCTTTTCAATTTGGTCGGCTCATTAGAGAACTGCTGACATAATCTTGTTTTTGAGATAACTTTCATTAGAGCCGTAATTCAAAGCTGCAATTAACAGGAAGGAATTTTCAGGAATCATTTTAATTTGTTTAAAGTATGCCATGTTTCTTAATGTTATGGGAACTGCGTATTTGATCGCTAAAGTACGACCAGTCTAAAATAAATCAAATTTGTTTTTATCTTCTTAATGTGTAAAGTATGAAATCTAATATTTCTGATGTAAACAAGCGTCGAACCACGGGTATTCTTTACAGCTGTTTATTTTGGTTATAAGTGTATTGGTTTACTTGCAAACCCGTTTCTTCTGATTTTTGAAACCATTTAATTACATTGGTTTACGTCAACCAAATCAAAAACTAATGATTAAACAAATTTAAACAAATTGAGGTCTTTTATTGGTATTTTTTTCAAACTTCTGCGTTGAGCCGTTTTCGAGATCTGGGAAATCCCAAAACGTTACCGCAGCAAAATCTTAAATAACTAAAGAACTATACCACACACAAATTTTGCTATTTATAAACATTTACTACTCAACAAAAGCTATCTATTCATGTATTTGGTTCCGTGCTGAAACTAATTTTTGAAAGACGATTTTGCCTGGGTAACGTTTCAAACGTTACTCCAGCAAAATTTGTTTTTCTTAAATAACTTAAAAACTACAATTCAAACAAATTTTGCTATTAGTAAACAAATTGCTCCTCATGATACACTAATTATTTGTTTAAGTCTCATCTCTCTAAAGCAAAACATTTTGCCTGGGTAACGCACACGGCACATGCAATGGTTTTAGAGATATACTATTCATCAAAACGTTACTCCAGCAGGAAATGCAATATCTCGAAAATCTGAAGGGGCACAGATTTTATTTTTGGGGGCACATTTTGGCACACATATAAGCTATCTGGCCATGCACAGTTTTTCTCTCTCCGATCATTCGTTTAGAATTTTCCTGCTAGAAAAACGTTACCCCAGCAAGAATCGTTTTTTCCATTTTTTTTCGAAACGTCAGGGGGCACACATTTTTTATGTGGGGGCACATTTACAGCAGATAAGGCACAAACTATACGTTCTACTCATATAACTCTAGGAGATACTTTCTTGCTGGAGTAACGTACACATTAACTTCAGTCCATGAAAGATTTGAACAGTTAAATGAGTATTCGGAATATTGGTCTTCTTTATACAACATAAAACATATTCCGGAAAAACCTGACCATGTCAAACTCTGTGGTGATCTCGAATTGAAATGAACTGTAGACTTGAAATCAGATATATGTAGATGGTTGAGATATGCGGTGTGATGAACTCATAAGATTTTTTTTTCAATATGGCTTTAAGTATATCTTTTAATAAATGGTCATTTCATTATATCTTTTTCTTTTTTTCATATGGGTTTGAATTGCAGTTAGGGGGCGCCGTAGAAATCTCGCCCAGGGCGCTGGTAGTGCTAAAACCGGCACTGAATCTTCATGCAACACAAAAGGTACATAAGCGGACTTAATGCCTGAGGCATTCTCTACCAGTCAACCAAGGGCAGTGGAGAAATAACATGGCAGGTGCAAAAAAAAAGTATGAGATTATTTCATAAATTAATTTAAAAAAAGATAAATCATCATCATCATCTTCCTGCCCTTATCCCATTTTACTTGTGGTCGGCGCAACACGATTTTTTCTTCCATTCTCCTCTATCAAACGTCACAGTATCATTCACATAAATATAGTACAAATAAACATACATATATTTTTACTATAATAAATAAATATGAGAAAGGAGATTGAGACGCCTCTGCTATTGGTGTAGAAAATAATAACGCAACTTCCGCTTAAATGCATATTGACTGGTGGCCGTCCTGATAACGAGAGGAAGCGCATTCCAAAGATTTTATTTAACGTGTTAGAGTCATCAAATGAATCCTCCCACCCAGGGCAGAGCGGGAGAGTTGTCAGACTCGAACTGACTAAAATCCACGCTATCCTTCAATAGCCCTTTACGTTCCGGGGTCACGGTAAATCATGAGTCCCACGACCATTCTAAAGAAGAATGGACTGAATGTGAAAAGAAGAATGAATAAAATCAGAACTATGAGAAGAGCAAAGTAATAGAAGATTGTTAGTAGAACGCAGATTCCTAGCATGTGAAGTACGTACCTAGGTTTTGAAAGTGAGGGATAAGAACATTTATTTAAATCATAAAACAATATCGATAGTTTAAATCGATAAACAGACTAATCTAATCCAGTAGCAAATTAATGGTACTGGTTTTGAACAACAGAGGGCGTGTATTACATTTTTGGTAATTATTCTAGAAATATGTAAGAAAACTCTAAATAGACAGTTAATATAATAAAACGTGGCCAGAATAAAGTAGTAGATATTTTAAATATCATAAAACGCAAATAGGCATTTTTTCTTCGAAATATTTTTTAAGTAAAACATTGACACACGCATACGACCTGTCAGGCGGACGTCTCTAACAGGACTAACTTGTTACCTCTTCTCCTTTCTTCGTGATGTTCCGTTTATTGCTCTATTATATTTTAATGTCTTTGTGCATGGAACGAATTTTAATTATTTCTGTGACCGCTAAGGGCATTGTACAATATTTCACACAAATAATTTTCGGAGTCGCTAGCGAGTTTTGGCTGTGTAAACTCATGGTAGAGGTACTGATCACATCGATTACACGAGGGAGAGGAACCAGCGAACAAAAACAAAAAGCATGTCGCTGGAGCTGTGTACAGTGTGCAGGTCTGGCGGCGTGGGGCGAGGGTCCGCGCCCCGCGCTCCCCGCGTACCGCCGGTGCATGCTAGCTGCACTCTACTGTACTGTTCGCCAAATAATACACTTTACTAAATTCCAGTTAGTAAGATTTTTGCTGCTGTCCATACATAGATTTTTGCTGTGTTGTTTGCAATCACGTTATAATCTTTCAGTCCGCATTGGTAAACATAATGATCATGATCTGTCTGGGACTAGTATAGCTACCTGCCTTCTCCTTCTACACCTGCGCTAAGCTTTTCATTGAAACAAAGAGTGACTTGATTACAAAAACATACTGTATTAATACAAAATGTTTTCTTCTCTGTGAGTATACAAAGGGAGCTAGTGAGCGTCTCATTCTCATCCAAACGAACCGAACGGTCCGACTTCTCACGCATCCGACACAATGCAACGACAACAATAACACAGATTCACATGAGCCGCGCCGCATCACCTCTCCACTCCGGCTCCGTTACATCCACAATGTTTTTTTTTTCTAGTAAGAACACAGTTATAATTAGTTATTGGCATTTAGCACGAAGCGTTTAACAGCCATTAATAGATCATAACGGAGTCATGAAAGTGTCAGCGGTGCGACGACGCGCGGTAGCGGCTCGTACCGGGGAAGGCATTGGCGAGGTCGGGCGGCCCCCAGTCGTGGCGCGGCTGCACTATACAGTGGAACATCGCAGACGCGGCTCGCGCCCGCCGGCGGTCGACTGACGGAGCGCGCAGCCTCCGCGGGATGCGCCCCACACGTCCCCGCCCGGCCCGCGCCCCTCGTCCACCCCGCCTGCACCCTCTACGTCACCACACGACGTGTCCTCCGACTGGTTCACTAACTCCCGAACAGACCATCACGTGAATCACGTCACATCATTTAAAAATAATGTAATTAATCTTTTCTGAAAGTCGCATCGGTTCAGTCAAACGCGAGATAATCGCGGACAAACATACAAACATACAACAAATCTCGACATGAAAGCCATCAGGTCGTAGGTATCTGCAAATACGACCAAAATGACTACCTACTCTTTCTAACAATCTGACCCTGGTATTCCTATCTATTGCCGTTGTGAGATTCACTCATACATAACATCGGATATACAGATTTTTTCAAATGTTTGAGAGCCATAAGTTTGTATATCTACTTGTACCTGTTGCAGGCACCAAGTTATTAATAGTTTTATGATCCGTATCTATACTAATATTATAAAGCTGAAGAGTTTGTTTGTTTGTTTGTTTGAATGCGCTAATTTCTGGAACTACTGGTCCGATTTAAATGATTCTTTCAGTGTTGGTTAGTCCTTTTATCAAGGAAGGCTACAGGCTATGTAACATCACGCTATCACCAATAGGAACGGAGCAGCAGTGAGAAATGTTTCTAAATCGGGAAAATACATTCCTTTTCGAGAGCTTCCGTTGCGTGCGCTACGTAAACGGTTAAAGATACGCAAAAATTATGTAGTACGGATTTATTCCTCATGAAAAGTTCTAAAATAAAGTCCGCGAGAGCATATATCTATCTTTTAAGGTTAAGTCACTATAACCTTTTTTGTGGAAATCAACATTTGATTTTAAAGGGATTCATTATTGGCGAAGGCACTTTCATTAACATGATATTAATCCTTATCCAAATAAATAATTACGTTATTTATTCATATTAGTTCATCACAAGCATTTGATTTTGACGGGCACGCCGCAATCGCGGCGGTAAGACCCCTCTTTGAAGAGTGGCTGGATAGGCGTCACGGCGTTCTTTCCTACCGCATGACGCAAGTCCTCAGAGGTACCTGTGTCTGATAAGGAGGGAAGAAACGCCTGGGTGTCACCACTGCGAGGATCGTCCGGAGGACACGGTGGAGCATACGGTGCAGGACTGCCCCGCTTGGGCAGAGCACCGCCGTGTCCTCACGACGGCGATAGGCGGAGACCTCTCGCGCCCGGCATTGGTCGAGACCATGCTGCGGGGCGAGACGGAGTGGAAAGCGGTCGCCTCCTTCTGCGAAACAGTCATGCTGGCGAAGGACGAGGCGGGCCGCGTGAGAGAGCGGATAGCGTCCTCCCTCCACCCCAGCCGCAGTGGTAGACGCCCACGGTGACGGACGTCGCAAGACGATCTCCGGCTACAGTAGGCGCGGGCATGCGGGTGGCGAGTAATGGGCGACTCGCTGTCCGACCATGGACCATGCCCGGGTCGACGGCGCGTTGTGTTCTATGCGCGCCTCAAGGAGTGTCAGCATAGTGACGGGGCCTGTAGGAGGCCAAAGTCTGCCGGGGTCGCGAGACTCACAATTACCGTAACTCCGGTATGTAAAGGGCTACTGAAGGACACCGTGGATTTTAGTCATTTGATGATTTTACCACGAAAAACAAAGCATTTGATTTTGAAAAAAATTGCCCTTGACATCGTTTGATTTCAATGAATATCTAAGGAGATATCACAGTTTCAAAATAATACATACTACAACAAAATAATGACTGCCTTGGCATGTCATAATTGCGGTCGTAAGATCCCTCTTTGAGAAGTGTTTGGAAACGCGCTACGGCGTCCTCAGCCTCACCTTTAACCTGACGCAAGTCCTCCCGGGCACGGTTGTTGCGATAGGTACCTCAGGGATTCGGCGGCAGGCGAGGGGAATGGGGAGCAGTCGGAATGCGTGACGGAAAAGACATCCTCTACTTATCGCTCCAGACACGGGGCAACAAATCGCGGGGCAAATTCCAGCTGCTTGCGGACGGGGAGTAATGGGGAGCTCCGACCAAGGACAAGGCCCGAGCCACGGTGCGTCATGTTCCACACGCTTCTCAAGGGAACTAATGGGGACGGGACCAAAGGGCCAAACGCCTAACATGACGCGGGTGAAACCGCGCGCAGAAGCTAGTTTCTATATAAGCTTTTATGATTTCAAAATGTTCGGTCTAACACGCTGCTCGCATCAGCAGATACGACCTTATGCCTCTCAAGATTACAATCAAATTACAGTACGTATCTGCAAATATAGCATTATGCATAAAAATTTTGCTAATTGCCATTAAGACATAAAGATTTTTTATTTAAAAAGGACTTTATTGTTGTAAAAATACTTAATGTTTTGTGTGTGGATATTATGTACGCTCCAGGACTTGCGACTTTATGGCTACAAAAATTAATTCCATAATATTAGATATTTGGTCGGTAAAACTATAAACTATCTATTTACATCAAGTCATACAGTGTTCTAGTGACGTGTCGAGATATGGCCTATGGTTTATTAAAATGAGAGCTAGTACGACGCGTGACGTTTACCCTTTCTGCTCTAAACACGCAAACAGAATGGTTGATAATCAAGTAAACAACAGACTGCAATTTTAAATAATATTATGTTCTGATGATTCACCTGTACATGACTACGAAAACCATCAACAAAACAGAATGTAGGCTACTGCGTCAAACGTTCCATCCACAGACGAATTTATTAATCTTATCACGAGGTAACAATCATTCATCAGGTGAGGATAAAATATGTAATCGGATGATGGAAACATGAAAAATGGTGGTGGTGTGATTTTAACAGTTTATGACCGATGATTGCGGAAGATGTTTCTTCTTGTTTGGCGACGTGAATTTACCTAAGAAATCCCGAAAACTAGTGATAAAAGTCGACCCATTTGTGATGGCCATAACTTCCAATTTTTTTGGGAAAACTCTTTACTACCGTGACGGCCAGCACAAAACTTTATAACTATGAATTCAGTTTCACTATAGGAAAATCTACTTTAGGCTCTACAGTTAAAATATGTTAACATATCCAGAAATAAATTACGTACATTATTGGGATCTCTCTAGATATTTATGAGGCTATTGAAAACATTTGTTGGTCAATGCTCTGAATTAAAATAAAACGAGTATACTTAAAGCTGATACAGAAACTCTAACTTTTACGCAAGTCATCCATCATTGCTTGTCAAAGTCTTATAACATGGGATGTCCTTAGGTTTCGTTTATTGGTCCACATTTAGGGTATTTAGGCTTCAATAATTCCTCGCGATTGCATTTCCTGAATGCTGTTACGTAGCTTGCTACGAGCATGGCAGCCATGAGGCTCATTCAAACAAGAAATCAAAATGGATTTGAGAATTTGGCTAAGTTTTACGATTAACAACGACGTATGTACAACGTACGATTATTACATGACTGGGCGACCAATCCAGTCTGAACAACATGGGCTTCCTCCCAAGGTGTTTGATAGGGGGAGATGGAAAAAGCCAGGTCAAGTTTTGAACTCAGGAGTGCAGTACACTGATCCAGCACTTTGTTGACCCCAAGCCACGTTTAATATCCACAGATGCAGTGCTTACACCCTAAGACCCGTTACAATAGTGGCGAGAGTGTTGCCATGTGTTGATCTGAGTTGCCGAGAGTTTATAAATCCAAAATACTTATGTATCGGCGTGCGAATCTTAACACCGCGATTCAGGAAACAATCTCAAAAAAAAGCACCATCTATTGACAAATGAATGAACTATTTTTGACGATTTTCTTGCTGCGCGGTTAAACACAGTCTAACGATATAGAATGGAGAATTTCTATAAAAACCACCACCATTTCTTTCTATCTGGATCACTGTATTACGCAGTTTGTCACACCTCATGGTAGGTATCTTTGAAAGTAAATTATTATCCTTAAAGTAAATTATTTTCCCCTAATCTTTGTGTCAATGTTCTACATCTCACTGTAAAGAATAAAACCATCTGCAGTTCTGCACAGCCATCATAAATATCTGATGGAAATATTTTTGTACTGTCTGGCAGAATTATCGCAATATTATATTGAACGCAGCCTGCGTACCTTGAAGATACTTCCAATACTGTTATAATTTTGCCATACCTATTACTGGAGTCAAACATTATTATCATCCTTATCAGCTGGAAGAGAGTAAGCAGTGATAGCCGAGTGGTACGACCGTTGGACTGCCAAGTCAAAGGTTGCAGGTTCGAACCCCGGCACGCACCAATGTCTTTTAGAATTCATGTGCGTATTATAAATTAATTATCACTTGCTAAAAACGGTGAAGGAAAACATCGTGAGGAAACCAGCACACCTGAGAGTTTTTTCAACGGTGTGTGAAGCCATGTCAGAGGCCTACGGGCGGTTTAAACTCTGACACCAGGTTGTTCATCAACCATACGATAAGAAGAAGAAGAAGCTGGAAGAGAAGTGGATATTTGTTTACATAGCTTTTCCATAGTGATAATACAATTTTTATTCTCACAGCAGCTACTCATTATTTCTTGATAGTGTGAATTGTCGAAAATTTGTGTGTTCAACATTTTTGCAGCCTTTTACACAACATTTAGTAAAGTAGAAAATTCCTTTGTTGTGTCAATTCTTTTGGAATAATCGTAAGCAGCGCCACTTTGACAGTTGCCTTCCCCATTGTTAAAAAAGAAGCTATGCTACAGTCTTTGTGACTGTAGCATAGCTTCTTGGGTGAATCCCCGCTGCCTCGACAAGTCGAGGCGCGGCGGGAAGAGCTCCGGCGTGATCTCAGGGCAGTATGGAGGGAGCGACTGTCGCAACCGAGGTCCGGGCACGCCGCAATCGCGGCGGTAAGACCCCTCTTTGGGGAGTGGCTGGATAGGCGTCACGGCGTCCTTACCTACCGCATGACGCAGGTCCTCACCGGACACGGAAGTTTCGGGAGGTTCCTGTGTCTGATAGGGAGGGAAGAAACGCCTGGGTGTCACCACTGCGAGGATCGTCCGGAGGACACGGTGGAGCATACGGTGCAGGACTGCCCCGCTTGGGCAGGGCACCGCCGTGTCCTCACGACGGCGATAGGCGGAGACCTCTCGCGCCCGGCATTGGTCGAGGCCATGCTGCGGGGCGAGACGGAGTGGGAGGCGGTCGCCTCCTTCTGCGAAGCAGTAATGCTCGTGAAAGAGGAGGCGGGCCGCCTGAGGGAGAGGACAGCGTCCTCCCTCCACCCCAGCCGCAGTGGTAGACGCCCACGGCGTCGGACGTCGCAGGACGATCTCCGGCCACCGTAGGCGCGGGCATGCGGGCAGCGAGTAATGGGCGACTTGCTGTCCGACCATGGACCATGCCCGGGTCGACGGCGCGTTGTGTTCCACGCGCGCCTTAAAGAGTGTCAGCATATTGACGGGGCCTGTAGAGGGCCAAAGCCTGCCGGGGTCGCGGGACCAAGGGATTACCGTGACCCCGGTACGTAAAGGGCTAGTGAAGGACACCGTGGATTTTAGTCAGTACAAGTCTGACAGTCCCTCCCGCCCTGCCCTGGGTGGGAGGACTCATTTGATGATTTTACCACGCAAAAAAAAAAAAAAAAAAAGCATAGCTTCTTTCTTCTTTTTTCCTTCTCACAAGACATAACTTGTAATAGTACTGTAGTTGCACATTTAAAAGGGCAGATATCTATGGAGCAAGAATGAAAGCGCGAACAACAAACTCCATGCACACTTCTCAATGTGTTTTTACAATACTTTGGTAACGTCATTGACGGTGCGTTTATACATAATTATGAATTATGCTTATTATAATTTCGTTCATATGATACCGTTGTTCTATTCTGAACATTTCAATAAAGGCAGCTTTCAATTTTTTTTCTTCACTTGTGACTGTCGTATGATGCCCAACATAAAATCAATGCATTTTTTTACCTATACGAGAGAACAATGTATAAGGTGCACGCTAAAAGTGTTCACTATGTCCAGGGTATTGAGAAAACAAAATAAAATAATTAAAATATTACTAAAATAAACCCACATAAACCAAAGTATACAAGTATAAGTATTCAGCTTATGGATGCTTTTAAGGTGGTCGGTACGGACAGGTAACGAATATGTAGTGTTCGAATCGTGCAGGTAAATTGTGAATGAAGAAATCGGAAAATCTGCCTTGAGATCGAAGGAGAATCTCCTCTTTTTTACAAGTCGGTCAAAAACCAAGTAACAGATTGTGATTGATAGATGTCCAAGATAAACTTAAACGGCCTTATTACAAAAACTAAATAAACCTTGGTTTAAACCTGGTCTATTAAGTCCAGGCTTATCTGCAGAGCCATGGTTTAAATTTGACCGTATTACAAAACTAAGATAAAACGTCGACTTTAGTACCGCCACTTGAACGATTGTCTAAACAACTAAATCCGAAATGAGTAATAAAAATTAAATCTACCTTGTTTCAATCCATTTTGGGTGAAAATAACACAAAAACTACAACACAATGAAAAATTTGCTATGAGAAACTTTGACACACCTTTGACAGCTACTACTGTTAGACCATGGTTTATCGCAAAACCACGATTTGTAATAACGTTTGTGTAAACCTTAGTTTAACGTGATATAAACCTGGGTTTTTAGTTAAACCCCTTTTTGTAATAAGACGGAGAAAGTACAGCACATCAACCTACCGCATCTGTCATATTCCTTTAATAGAATTTAACCTTATCGCAATACTGGAAGATTAATGTTCGATTGGTAAAATTTGACAGATTGAGGTAGGTTGACCTGCTGGCGTCTGTACATTTATGGATTGAAAAACACGCGTCAAATTGGTGTCTTGAACCGAGTTTGAACAAACAACCACGTGCATGAGAGGCGAGGTGTAAACTTCTGGGCAATAACGATATTATGCTGCAATCTGTGATCTCATTAGCAGAAGCATTAGTGAAACACAGCAACTATACAATTCACTGCAATAATGGCTGACGGCACGATTGACGCAGTGGCTGACTGATTCGACTGCTGCCCTGCGTGTCGCGGGTTCGATTTCCGCAAATATATTGTGTTGTTGATAAATATGTGTTATTCGAATGGAGCAAATATATGTATAATCTACAAGTAGTTGTTCCAGGTCTGGGCATTTGTGTATGTGTATGTTGGTAAACGAACCCTCGATACATGAGAAATTCCTAGCGTGGAGAAAACGTTTTTTAATAAAAAAAGAATAGAATAATAAAATTACATTATCAAAATTCTGATAGAATTTCTTTCGAAAAATCGCACATCTGCATAAGAAACCGGTGTGTGAAACATCTGCAGGGAACGGTAGCCGCGCAACACGTCTGCCACAGCAGCAGTGCGGTGGCGTGGGCGCGCGGGCGCACAGACCGGTCGCACCGCGGGAACCTGTCTGTGCACGCCTGCACGCTGCTGGCTGCACGCGGGTTGCACGTTGCTGGCTCACAGCTGATGTGTTGCTGACGCGACTTGTAGCAAGTTGACATTTTTCATAGAAGTGAGATGAGAGTCAATAAAATATTATCGGGAGCTCAGATTTTTTTGTTTCTATTAGGTATATTGAAAAACGAAACATAATGTAACGCCAGATGTCGCTAGCAAACGACGAAAGGCGCTATGGTGGACCACAAACAGCAGGGACCATCGAAGCACACATGCGATGAGGACGGCTTCATCAAGGTGGAGAGAAAGAAAAAGAAGCCTACTTATCGCAATCAGTGCGGGACAGCGCTGGCAGGACCCAACATGCTGCTACGTCCTGCAGTACCGTCGACGCAGCTGTACGTGTCCCGATTACACCACTCTACGAAGACTGAGGACATCGTCGAGTACGTACGGGTGAAGACCAACTGGAACTTGAGGGTGGAGAAGTTGGAGGCGCGCCATAATACCAACTTTAATTCGTTTGTGGTGCGCGTTCCAACCCAACATTTGGCGACCTTTCTCAAGGAAGAGTTTTGGCCGAAAGGTGTGCTGTATCGGCGATTCCGAGGCCGGCTACGCGACACCTCGCAGCGTAACACGACGCCGTCACTTCGTGTGCAGTAGTTTTTAAGTATGTTGTTTAAAATATGTATTAGTTTATTATTGTTTTATATTTATATGTGTATTGTGTTTTATGGGCCTTTAGTTGCCTGAAATAAAGGATAAAATAAAATAAATTAATTAAGCCGGCTGTCAAGCCCGCCACGCCTTGCGGCTACGTCACTTCCCAGTTCCCTACCAGGTGAGCCATCCCCGCCAAATTTTGTGACGGGAAGGTGAGTGGCCGCCAGCCAGCCAGTGTTGTAAAAGCCAGAAGTGATGATTTAGTTTGTTCACTTTTTAAGACTCTGCCCAAATAAAAGTGTAAATCGAGTGTTTTCGATTTATTTACATCAGTGTCGTAATAATAATTAAATTTTATGTTGTATGGGGGTTTGTCTACTGTTGATGTATTAGGCCATATTGCCAATCAACAATTGAACTTGAAAACTATTGCATTTGGGCCATGCATCAGGGTTGGCATGATTAAAACAAGTTGTTTTAAAACAGTGTTTTTTATCACATACTTTTGAACTACTTTGCATGGCGCATGAATGGCTATAAAATGAAAATAAGTTAATAATAATATTTAGGAGTCGAGCTTGACGTAAACCATTTGAGTCATGCCAGTGCAGTGGTAATGCTTTGTTACATTTTTCAACTTTTATTGAAATTGTAATATTAGATAAACCTTGAATAAAAACATGAAATGCTCTTTTTTCTATATATATTTTTATGTTCAATGGGTTTGCACTTGACCTAAGTCTAGGTCAGGAGTGACTAAGACAAGGTCGACGATGGAGCGAGCTTACCCAGAAGAAGCCTGATAACTCTAACTTTGTAGTTTTATTTTTATTAAAAAAAAAACATTGCCCCACACTAGGAATTTCTCCTGTATCGTGGGTGCGTTTACAAATATAGAAACTCACATACACAAACACCCAGACCCGGAACAACTACTTACAGATTATACAAATAGTAGTTCCGTGCGAGGATTGAACCCGCGACTCGTAGCGCAGCAGTCCAATTGCTCAGCCACTGCGCCAAACGTGTCGACAAGATTAGGGTTGTATGCGTTCGGAAACAGTCGCAGGCAGAGAGTTCCACTCCTTCGCTGTCCGCATTATAAGACGTTTGGAAACGCTTAATTCGAATTAGGGGAATAGCAATAAGGTAAGGATGGTAATTTGCCGTGCGTCTAGATGTGCGATGATAGAAGGAGCTGGTGGGATGAGGTCGTGGAGTTCTTGGGCACACTCTCCGAAGTACAATCTGTAGAAGACCGACAGGCATGCAACCTTGCGGCGATGAGTCAAGCTATGGGGCTTGGCATTCAGCAGTTTTACGTCGCCAACGAGCCCCTGAGCTCTGCGTTCCACTGAGTCAAGAGCGGCAAGTTGGTATCTAGCTGAACCATCCCAAAGGTTACAATACTCCACGTAAACGACTTCTTTTTGCGGTAAAAAGATAAGCCTTCGTTTTGGTGGAGTTAAAAGAGAGCAAATTGTCATCATCCCACTGGGAGACATGGTTCAAGGCCTAATTCGTCCGCTCAACCATGGTCTCTCTCAAGGAACAAACTTCATCCCCGGTGATTTTAGCGCTGGACGAGTACCCAACAACCACCATATTGAAGAAGGTCATTGATGTGCAGCAGGAAGAGAGTTGCAGAGGAAACAGGCCATGAGTTCAGAGGAGCAGCCATCAACGACAACTCGGATCGACCGCTCACTAAGGAAGTCTGATATCCAGCTACAAAAATCACCTGGGATGCCATAAGCAGGAAGCCTGCTAAGTAGACTAGCGTGCCAAACCCTATCAAATGCCTTCGATATCTTGATATCTTCAAGCGAAATCGCAAGCGCTTCACCGTGTTTCTCGATGGCTTCGCCCCAGTAGTGCGTGACATACACAAGAAGATCACCAGTTGACCGTCTCCGACGAAAGCCATATTGACGGTCACTCAGGAGATCATTGTCTTCTTGACCTACCTTAGGTCAGCAGCTTACTGTTCAGTACCCTTTCCATAACCTTGCAGAGAATGGAGTAGAGACGGTAATGAGCAGGCTTCATCTAGTTTGTAAAAAGACGACGTGTAAAAGTGTTGATATTAACCTACTTGCAAAAATAAATATCATTTCATCATCACTTCATCAAACCGGGTAGTTGAGGTACGCCACGTCGGACGGGGTTGTCATCTTCGTCTCCGTAAGGAAAAACAGGTGCGGCTTCTCGGTCTCTAGGTGATGATGGACCGGATCGAGATTGGAGTGCAACCCCTAATATTAGTGAAGTGCACTTTTGATGGGAGGAAGTGCAGCCGTTGTTTCACCTTTTTCTTCCTACGTTATATATTCGAGAGTATTTGGGGGGAAAATCAAAATATCGAGACGCTGCTCAGTTAACTCAAGAGCATCACTTGAGTTAATCCAACCTATGGGAACTCATTTGGAGACTGCGGGGACGCCCGAAGCCCCCAGATATGGCCACCGTGTCCTCTCATCCAGTCGCCAGCTGGCACGGTGGAGCATACCGGGATTTTGCGCGAGTTGGCGGGGCCTTTGACACGTGGCTGGCGTGCTACTTGGGCCCCACAGAAATCTTAATAATTGCCTTATTATTAAGATTTCTGTGTTGGGCCCCCTACTGACTGCGAATAGAAAAAGGATGTTACCAAACCGCAAAAGATTCTAGTTAACATTAGGTATATTGTTTCATTCAATTTGATGGTTGTACTGTGAAAATATTATAACATTTATAATTACCTACCTAAAAATTTTAGAGTAATTTTCCACGTATTCCGTGAAAGATCTAGTATAAAAATGTCAACACAAGCATGCTCTATTTTATGCTGCTGCTAATTTTCTCAGTGAATTGGTTCATGGTAAAACTTTTCTACTTCTCCGGCATTTCTAAGATAAAAGCCAACGTGAGTGAATAATAGCAGCAGTGAGTAGTGAGACGGTCGCGGAGCTGACGCGGCTCATTAGCTTGCGCCGAGGTGCGCTCACCGGAAGCTCGAGGTGCGCGCGCGCATCGATTATTGACGCCGCGCCGGCCGCGTCGTGCACCAACTACTGCTATTGTATGTATTTACTTTACTGCACACACTCCGTTTTGCAAGTATGTCCTTATTTATACCAAAGATAGGGTGCAATTTATAAGGTGAGTCGTCATTATTTTCCTTAAGGGCGCTCTATTGGTCGCGGGACTAACGAATACCACGACCCCGGAACGTAAAGGGCTATTGAAGGACACCGTGGAATTTAGTCAGTACAAGTCTGACAGTCTCTCCTGCCCTGGCCTGGGCGGAAGGACGAATTTGATGATTTTACTACGCAAAAAAAAGGGCGCTCTATTACAAAATGAAAGAATTCAGTTTCGGGAAATTCGACAATGGCAGCGTGAGGCTCACGAAAAAAACGCAAACGAAACAGCTATCGCTACGCTAACGATTAGCCTCGTATACCAGGAAAAAACAACATTATCATTTGCCACTCTCCTTTGCAACTAGAGTGAGGAATGTTGTGTTTGTGTCTCTGTTTTCTAAGAGTGCTGATTTCCCGACTGCTCTCCTGGAGGAGGGGGCTGGGGTCATCGGGAATTATTAGAGTATGCCTTGGGCAGAGAATCTTCCTGATTCGAGAAGGATCGTAACAGGTGGCTAATGCGATTAGGGGGTTGCGGTGCCTAACGGCACTCAAAAAAAAAAAACGTTTGTAAAGGCTTTTCATGAACCGAAGAAGGGTGGGGAATTTGAGGTCTAAGTGGAGTGTCATTGCTGACACAGTAGGGGGCTCCCGTGACTTTCCTAAGAAACCTGTTTTGGAGGACTTGCATCTTGGAAACATGGCTAGGGTTGATTTGGCAGATACTACATAAGCGTACGTCATAATGGAACGGATGACCGCGGTTTAGAGGAGCAGTTTGCACTTGAGTGACAATTTGCTTTTTGCTGTAAGCAAGAAGAGGAACCCAGTTACGGTAAAGGCAGCCCGATCGCGAACTGCTTTTATATGGACCGAAAGGTAAGATCATCGACCATACAGCCTAGGTCGATGGGTAAGATGACTGTCGAGGGTCACACCTAGGTTTTGGGTATTATGTTGACGTCGACTTCAAGTCGAACCGGATTCAGCTGAATATCAGAATTTTACATGGAGCGACTGCCCGTCTGCCCTCTACAACCCAGTAACTGGCTAATACGATAACCCTGGGTAAGAGTGGTTGTCAGAACGAGCTTCTAGCAGTAATGACGACCGACACGAAGGTCGAAGGCTTGCAAATGACAGTAGCGACCAACGACTCAACGAGTTTTCCGAGGCACGAAAAAAACTAGCTATGATCGATGGTCGCCCATTCAGACCAACCCGCCGATCGACCTGTGCGGCTGTTATTATGTAGACAGGAGCACCTTACTAAGGACTGATGTGTACCGGAGTGCGACACTGTAGTTTATGAACCCATCGATTTAAGCGGCTCGAACGTATCTATATTGTTTTTTTTTATTTAGAAAGTTTTGATGAGAAACCTAGTAAGCAATGCAGTCGGGATCTTTCTGTGAACACTGCCAACCGTTGCCAAAGGTCTGAGCAATTTGTTTTGTGAAATAAAGGACTCGTGAAATAAAACACTACAGTCTGGTAACTGATTTTTGGCGATCCCTTTTAGACTATGTTATGAAAAAATTATTCGCATAATGGAAAATTTCTGCAATTGGGAGTATAATTCTTGTAAATATAAGATGTTTTCGTATGACGTGAAAAAACTTAGTAAAATCAAAAAAAATATTTTTTAAATACATATTTTCCCAATTGTTGAACATTTTCCATTTTACAAATTTGCCATTTTAAGAATTAGAATTTGTTGAGTATACTTATTAGGCTTTCTGCGCCTGTCCCCGGACTGTCTTATTAGGTAACCGTGACCCCGGAACGTTAAGGACTATTGAAGGACACTGTAGATTTTAGTCAGTACAAGTCTGACAGTCCCTCCTGTCCTGCCCTGGATGAGAGGACTCATTTGATGATTTTACCACATAAAAACTAAAAATTAAATACGCCTAAACCAACACATCATTGTACGACGATAAGGCTCGCTTTTTTACAAGGAAAATATGAAATCCAAGCGGAAGAAGTCACGGCAAATTATAAATACCAGAATAATTCGTTGGTAAGTTCAATGCGCGTCACCCCCTCTGTACTGCGTTGAAGACGTCACTCCGTACAGACGAGTGTTTGTTGAATGCGGTAGAGGGCAGCAGCAGGCGGCTCGACGAGCGCGCGGGGCCCGCGCCCGGCGCACAGCCGGTGGAAGCTAAATATAGCGCCGCGCGCCGCCTCTGATTCACACATGCGACATCAACAACTGCGCCCTAACACAATGTTTAGTGCATCTGAAGCATTTTGCTTTTATAACAAAGTGGACGGGTTCAAGCAGGACAAGTGGAAAGTTATCATATTATAATTAGTACTAGACCTGAGAAGCATTAGGTCGGATGTGTAAAATGCCAACTATACAGGAGAGCATAAACATATTTTGTTTTTACTCTAAAAACAATAAAAAAACAATGTTTGTCTAACTATAGAGAGTTAGACAAACATTGTTTTTCATAATAAAATTAAATTGACAATTTAATTTTATTATATTTGGTAGACAATAGTAACTTTCGATTACAATCATCACCCTAACTGAAAATGAATCCTACTAATATTATAAAGGTAACTAGCACATTTCCCGCGACTTCGTCCGCGTGGGTTACGTACCTTCCTAATTCCCCCTTTTCACCCCCTTAAAGGTTAAATTTCCAAAAACCCCTTCTTAGTGCTCCCCTACATTATAATAGGAAGCCGTGTGCAAAATTTCACATTCCTAGCCCCAGTAGTTTCGGCTGTGCGTTGATATGTCAGTCAGTCAGTTCTCCTTTTATATATATAGATAGTTTGTTTGGATGGATGTTTGTACCTCTTTCAAGCAAAAATCACTGAACGGATTTGGTTGAAATTCGGTACACAGTTTATAACTTGGATTAACACATAGGATAGTTTTTATCCCGATTTTATGTTCCCACGGGATAAATTTCGAGTTGTAGCGGGTGAAACTGCTGGCAACAGCTAGTTTAATATAATTTAAAATTAATTTAATCCTTTTTATCAAACCTCATGCCTCAAACTCAATGAATTAGTTTTTAAAAATGCGACCAATATAATTGTTTACATACTACGTTATAATTGCAATTTAAGTTTTTTTTTGTTTTACCCGACTTCATAAAAAGTAGTAGGTTCTCAGTTCGACATGTATGTATGTTTGTCTGCGATTATCTCGTGTTTGGCTGAACCGACTTAGATGCGGTTCAGAAAAGTGTTCGTTGCTTTCTGAAGAAAGTTTTAGTTTACAGGGTGAATTTTTCAACCAGGCATCAATGGCTATATTCGAAATTGAAAGGAGTCTCAAGGCGGATGCCAGGAATCAAAACAGCTGATTTTGGAAAAAGAATCACCCTGTATAGTGTTGCTATTGAGGATCAATTTTTGGAAGATTATACGGCAAAATGAGTAACACAAATCGGACCAGAAACCTCAGAGTAATCTATGCATCCAAAAAAACGACCGAATTGAGAACCTCCTTTTTTGAAGTCTGTTAAATTGACCACACTACATTCTATTAAGTATTCTGTGGCAATACAAAAAAAATCATTAGCATAAGTGGTAAAGAGGACGGCATTTTTAAGAACTACGAGTATCATCCATTCATCATAATTGACTACTGAATAGGCTAACAATTTTGGTTGAAAACAATAGCAGTGCAATCTATTCACATACAGCACGCTGACGCGGGGCCATTATAACATAATGTAATGGCTGTCCTCCGCATTATGGGGCTGCTTATTATCAATTCATTGCAACCGAAGCAATTAGCATGCTTATGCTGTACACAATATAATAATAGCGTACATCTAATAAGTTTGAATTCTCACTTCTAATCGTCAGGATTGGCTATTTAGCGAGGTTGTTGGAAGGTCGGAAACAAAAGCACTTAACGCAGGTATTATTGGTCGTACGCGTCATATCTTCTCGTCATTCACTTTTGAACAAAACTACCAGTGCTTGAAAAGGATGCAAAACGTGAAAAAAATTGTGAATGTCGTTGGTGCGTAGGTGTTCCAGTTCTGTGTGAGCTCGCTCCATCTTACGCCTCATCTTTTCTTGTGGGCTAGATTAAGCGATCTCAGAGTTTGGATTGTTTGAATCAATAACGACAAAGCAGCAGTAATTGTGCACCACATGGCGCATGTGTAGTACATGTGAACATACGTGGCTCACGTACACGTAGGATCTCTGACAGCTACCACTACGAACAACAAGGTCGACACTGCATTTGTGTGATTGTTTGGGATCCCTATTTCACTTTTTACCCGACTACAGCTTTAAACTCGCACTTTTTGTATATCTACTACTAGCTTCTGTTTGCGGTTTCACCCGCGTCATGTTCGGCGTTGGGCCCTAAGGAGGCCAGTTCTCTTGGGAAGCGCGTAGACCACAACTCGCCGACAACTCGGGCCTTGTTCTTGGTTGAGCTTTGCGGCATTATTTTGAATCTATGATATGGTGTGCATTAAAATGGCAGGTGCTTTTCGGATTTGCCTAAAATCGCAGTTATTTGGTACCTTCTATGTACCTCTCTTGAATATCTGTGTGACTACACGCGTACAGAGAAATTAAAACAATTAGGAACACCCGCCATCTGGATGTCAGAACCACGTATGTACTGCTAACCGCTCCTATTGGTCGTGGCGTGGTGATAGATACCTATAGCCTTCCTCGATCAATGGACTATCCAACACAATCATATTTTTTCAATTGTAACAAGTAGTACCTACCTGAGATTAACGCTTTCAAACGAACAAACTCTCCAGCTTTATAATATTGTAGACGAAGAGAGGCTTTTAGAAAATTCTCCGTTTTGAGAACTTGTCCAGTTACGACTCGGTTGCCATTTTGCAAATTAGGCTTTTTAAAAAGTCTAAACTCTCAAATCGAGCTTAATAACAACTTGTCAACGTTTAATTTTCAATTTATTAACTGGGTATTACGAACAATTTAATGTAAATGTAGTAACAACATTTTATTTACGGCATTACTGTAACGCTTTTAAAATAGATAAAACAATGTACTTTAACCAGAACGAACCGAACTATCAGCAAACATTGTGTTAGACAGAGGCCATAGCATACTATGTCACTTACACTATTGCCTCCATTACAAAAATATCCATTTATCATCACCATCATCATGGTAATCATGGGCGAGTATCTAGTGATCGACGTGGCGTCATGGCTCGCCGCGATTGCAGAGGGTTCACCGCCATCCAAAGCACAGCACAGCCAGCCACACCTACTTAATTAATAATTATATTAAGTACTAGCTTCTTTTTTTCTACGTATTTTTCCAGGATAAAAAGTATCCCATTTTATGCCCAGGATAATAAGGTATAATTATACTAAGTTTCATCGAAATCGAACCGTTAGTTTTCACGTGATGCCTGCATATGCAGACAGACAGACAAAAAATTTTTAATCACATATTTGGGTTTGGTATCGATCCAGCAACACCCCCGCTATTTATTTTTTCAATATTTTCAATGTACAGAATTGACCCTTCTACAGATTTATTACTTATATGTATAGATTTACCTCAGGGCCGGAGGAGTCATTTGATGATTTTACCACGTTAAATAAAAACCCCTATTTAGTAATGCCTATAACCTATGTTATCAATTTTCAAGGTACGGTTTCGAATGACTCAAAAAAATTTTGCGCCATAAAAATTGCATCTTTAAATACGTCTGGCGAGATTAAAACCCACTTTTTCTCAGCCAGGTCTGCATTTCTGTGTTTAGGGATAATTGAAGAAGTATTGAGCAAGTTTTCAGCGTGCCTCAAGACCTTTTTTTTTTAGGGTGGCAAAATCGTCAAATGAGTCCTCCCGCCCTAGGCGGGGCGGAAGGGACTGTCAGACTCTTACTGACTAAAATCCACCCGTGTTTCTTCGGATGCCCTTTACGTTCCGGGGCCGCGGTATCCCGGATTAAGAAAAAATCCGCGACCCCAGCAGGCATTTGGCCCCGTAAGGGGTCCCCGTCGGTAACGCGTGAAACACGACGCCCCACCGACCCGGGCTTGGTCCTTGGTCGGACGGCGAGCTTACCCATTACTCACCGTCCGCAAGCCCGCTCCGCCGCTGTGCCCTCTGCTATTCAGAGGGACACGCGTTGGAGCATCCACCCGACAGGCTATTCGCATACGGGCAAAGAGACCCCTTAGGCACACAGTGCCTAAAAGAGTTTTTGCCCGCATCCCAGGATGCACCGGCCCAAAAAACTGGTCTTCCCCCCGGACGTATCCGCTATCCGCTCCAGCCACCTGCTTCTTTATAAAAGCACCATAACTCATGATCACAACTGTTTTGAATCACTATTATTTTTTGTTGGTTCTGGGACAACCCCGCCACCTTAGATTAAAAAATGTCGCCAGACTATTCACAAACATGAAGATAAAACAAATTAAAAAGTTCGATGACCTCAAAATCCCTAACAACCACCGGAAACATTCTGATTACGGTCTACACATATTGTGTGAATGTCAAAGGTCTGTCCTTGTCTTTACATACACATAAAAGAAAATGTTTTTGTGACTTAAGTGTAATTTAAGTAAGTCATTATTTGTCGGCACGGTTGGCGTAGTGGCTGAGTGGACTGTGCGCATCGTGTCGCGGATTCGATTCCCGCACAGAACAAATACTTGTATGACCTACAAATAGTTATTTCAATTTGTGTATGTGAGTTTCTATGTTTGTAAACGCACCCACGACACAGGAGAAATTCCTAGATAGGAACAACGTTTTTTTTTTAAAGAAAAAAAAACTTGAATATTTTTCCAAATACGTAATTTACATACGCGTGAAATAGAATTTTGTAATACGTATTACCCGACAAAAAGACGAAATTACTTAGTAACCAAAACAAGTCCACGTTAGAACTTACTTTGCTAGGCACCAATTTTAAAATCAATCTTCGCATTTATGTAAATCTATTAACAAAATTCTTAAAATATATACAAAAACTACTTTGGAATGTAAACGGATGGTGACAGAGTGGCTAAAAACCCTAGACTATGAAGATACTGAAAATATGATTATCCATATTAATAGGTAATTTTGTTGTTGATATTAATAGGTAGTAATCTTCTATTTATATAAAAGGAGAACTGACTGACTGACATATCAACGTACAGCCGAAACTACTGGGGCTAGGAATGTGAAATTTTGCACACGGCTTCCTATTATAATGTAGGGGAGCACTAAGAAGGGGTTTTTGGAAATTTAACCTTTAAGGGGGTGAAAAGGGGGAATTAGGAAAGTACGTAACCCACGCGGACGAAGTCGCGGGAAAAGTGCTAGTGTTTCATATATCAGGTGCACGGTTGTATGCATTGTTAAAAGTATAAGAAAATATATAAAAAAAACTATAATAATTAAAAAGTTATCAAATAAAAGCAAAATTAATTCAAATATACGTATGTACAAAACAAAATATAACATTAATACATAAATAAATATTTTTTACACATACACATACTCGTACATAAACACATACATACATACATAAACACATCCATACATACATGCATACACATACATACATACACACACACTCCAATATAAAAAAACAGACACACCACACACACAAACACTTACGCTTGTACACACACATGCTTACTTTTAGTTTACGCTCACATAGATTTAGTTCACACCTGTATTTCTTAATTATTGGATTCAATTTAATTAAGTTGCTAAGAAACATGTAATCAAGTTAAGGGAGAGCGGCCTCTCCTGGCACAAGTGTTTTCATACTTAGAGGAGAGGTCAACCTCAATTTTGTTGAACCAACTTAGTTGTTGAATAAAATATATTTTCATTTTCAATTGTATTTTAGGCAGATGTCAAATCATAGAAAAAAGGTAAATGGTCTTTGACTTGTTCCTTAAACAAGTAGCGGTGCAGATCAGCACTGCAGGAGATTGAATAAAATAATCCAAAATGCAGGCAAGAAGTTGCTGAACTAGTCGTTAGTTCTCAATCCAGGAGACACACGTGTTACACCATCTAAATTATCCGTCAATTTCAATAGCTTAGAAGCAACATGTCTGAGGCATCTAGCTTAAGTTAGGAGCAACCTTTTTTTTTTTTATCGTGGTAAAATCATCCAATGCGTCCTCCCACCCAGGGCAGGACGGGAGGCACTGTCAGACTTGTACTGACTAAAATCCACGGTGTCCTTCAATGCCCTTTACGTACCGGGGTCACGGTAATCCGTTAGTCCCGCGACCCCGGCAGGCTTTGGCCCTCTACAGGCCCCACTATGCTGACACTCTTTGAGGCGCGCGTGGAACACAACGCGCCGTCGACCTGGGCATGGTCCATGGTCGGACAGCGAGTCGCCCATTACTCGCTGCCCGCATGCCCGCGCCTGCGGTGGCCGGAGATCGTCTGGCGACGTCTGACGCCGTGGGCGTCTACCACTGCGGCTGGGGTGGAGGGAGGACGCTGTCCTCTCCCTCAGGCGGCCCGTCTCTTCCTTCACGAGCATTACTGCTTAGCAGAAGGAGGCGACTGCGTCCCACTCCGTCTCGCCCCGCAGCATGGCCTCGACCAATGCCGGGCGCGAGAGGTCTCCGCCTATCGCCGTAGTGAGGACACGGCGGTGCTCTGCCCAAGCGGGGCAGTCCTGCACCGTATGCTAAGTTAGGAGCAACCTAGCAAGCAATGAGCTAACATCATTCGAAACTGCTTTAGTGGTCGGCACGCAGGCGTGGACGCTCTCCAGCTGAAAAGATTAAGGACATGAAAGGGCCAAGGGCCTGACTGAAGAAGAAACAGCACGCCCGTTTTTTGTCTAACAATAGACTGAGCATTTGTAATCACCTTTTCACGAGTTTTATAAGTCTGGTTCAAGTTAATGATTGTTCATGAGGTAGCGGCAGTCAGCAGTGGCTGCGTGGGTGCCGCCTGCCGCCGCTCGGAGGAAGTCGCCAATCAACAAGAACAAGGCGCTCGTGACGACATACCACTAATGTGCCGCTTTAAATCATTACACTAACCGCTGCAGAGGAAATGCTTCTCCAACAGAATTATACTGAAGTCTGCTTCTTGAAACAATGACCCACTCACAAACACACAACGTCGCCGTTCATTCGATAGCCACTATATTTAGGGGTTCCGTAGTCTAAAAAAAGAACCACAAAAAAGGGTGGATGGCTTTGTTTTTTTTTATTTCATTGTTTTTTTTTTGTCACCGACTTCCGAAATAAAAGTTATTTTGTAGGTTATTTTACCCTTTTTTGTAGTTCTTTTTGAAGGCGGTTACATTTTTTTTGAAAAAGTTTTTTATTTTACTCTTTTTAGTTTAAATATGCAACCCAAATTCTTGCCAAATACATAATTTTCTTCTGCACTATAATTTTGTAATCCGTAGCACTGGTAATAACATCTCTCATGTACACAATAAGCTAATAAAATTCCCTATCTCAAAAACTACTGAACCGATTATGATGAAACTTGCAGTATTCCCTAAGTTAAACAATACCTAGCACAAAAAAAAGAATTATTTAAATCGGACGTGTAGTTCCGGAGATATGCGAACAATGAATCAGTCGATCCCTACTCCTTGCTGTTAAGGAGTTGTACCTTCCATCATCAGCTCAGCTACATAAGGTGTTGATTACCATACGCAAATACTTAAATTACTTCATAAAATTTACGAAAAACGATGGGTAGGCCTATAAAATTTGAGGGTTGCCCTCGATTTCTCCAAGATCCTGACTTGGTGACAATGGGACCACACGGGAAGCACCAGCTTTCAAACAAAAAAATAATCATTAAAATCGGTTAAAAAAAAAATACAGTAGAATTGATAACCTCCTCCTTTTTTTGAAGTCGGTTAAAAGGAACTCTTATAGTTTCGCCAAAAAAAAATCCGTGAGCCCACGTTAGCTCAAAGACTCATAGTTCTAAGCTGTAATTTGCTAATAATCTTACCAGATCAGTCACGCCGCCAAAATAAAAATAATTTGTTGAAATATTTCTTACATTTTTAATAAAAAACGATGTTTGAAAACGTATCCAATTTGATAAAAAGTTAAAAAAATATTAATTAAAGGAGATCATTCACGCTCGATAAATTTTTGGGCTATTCCTGAAAGAGCGGCGCCAACGAAAATAATGGAACCTATGGGTAGTAAGTCATTTGGATCAATAGTAGTTACTATGGCACAAAAGTTTTTAGGATTGTAAAGTTATACAAGTTCGAAAAATCGTCCTTTTCATACATCTGTTGAGTTCTGAAAGTGCCGAGAAACACAAAATAATGATAAGTATTGACTAGCGACCTCAAGCAATTAAACATAATATATCATCACGCCTGCAATCCCCGAAGGGTTGGGCTGAGGTGTACCTAATTCAAATATTAATCTCTTTATTTTTTTGTAAAAAGGATCATCAGCATCGAGAACAGAGTCGAAGCTGCCCTTAGTCAGAGGTCTTGGGAGAGGAACTTCCTAACAATACGAATCGTGACTAAAAGCTTTCTGAATCAGCCTCTTTTTTCGACTAATAATAAACCTGTACCATGTCGCCATGTCCCTGTACTATTAAATTTAACTTAATTGCATTTTTTATGCTTTGTTGACCACCTGAACACAAACAGTGGTCATAACTTTTGAACTGTATAAAATAGCATCCTATGTCTCAGAGGTGAAATGATCAAGGAAATGACTTTTGCATGCCCCTGTTCAGTTTGATCCACACCTCCCCTGACACCCTGTATATATAGATATCTTAAAAGTCCGCTTTTGACGGGTGGTTCTTTTTCGCAAAAATACGGAAAATTATATACATACTTTTACCATGCATGTACTACATGTATGCGTGTTGCTAACAGTTTCTGTAAGGTACTTTTAAAAGCCAGCAATAACACATAATATAAAAGACCACACATTCTGTATTAAGGAAAATCAGTAAATATTGTAGTAAGTATTGCTCGTGGCCATAAATAAATAACATGTTTTAAGGTATCATTGTCCTCATTTTACAGGCTAGAGCGTGAGACTACTTTGGCCGTGCATACTCACTACTGTGGAAATTTATTTTGGAGGATAATTGGAGGGCTTCTTTTCATGGTATTTATTCCCAGAGGGAAAAATCTGGATTAATTATTTTGATGCCTTTTTACCACAGTTTTGGGACGAGTCTTCTCCCAAGTAGCTATTTTAGACACCCAATCTAACAAATTTTTGAATAGATTTTATCATAAAAAAGAAGGTTTATGATGGATAGGGAAATTTCGACAGATTAGAGTAGATTGATGTGTTGGCTTTTGTACAGATCTGTAGACAAAGTGTGTACAAACGCTGATTCAGTAATGGATGCACAAACAGTCTTAATTATTTTTGTATGAGCAAAACTAAAATAAATTACTTTTGCAGTAGAGTCCAAACAAAACAAAAAATATGTAAAAAAAACTGGGTCTTTTTTCTTCAAAATTTGATTACTGGTCATCTTTCTGAGACGATTTGTGGTGAACACCAGATAGTCATCTCACAACACTAGTACAGATAAAGTTTCAAATTTTTTATTTATTATTTATTTATTATTGTTTTCAGAGTAATAAAAAAACAGAAATCTCTTACTAAGAAAAGTGATTTTTACAATGGTGCCCCAATTGAGGATGTTGGGCACTTCGGAGGTATTTATTTAGGTTTTTATTGAGACTTTTATTTTAAATAAATAATAGCACAAGTGGCATTTTGAAGACAAAATGAGTACCATGGTCTTTAGGAAGAATTTGGTGCTGTGCTGAAAGGAAAATATGGGTTTGGAGAGGTAGATTTAGTAGGTCTTCAACAGAAACCAGCAGGGATATGAATATAGAAAAATGTGATGAGCAAAGCTGTGTCATACCATGGAATATACCAAGTGGAGACAATTTTTTTTAAATATTTTGTTAAAAAGTTACCCACACTAGGAATTACTCCTGTGTCGTGGGTGCGTTTACAAACATAAATAAACTCACATACACAAACACCCAGACTCGAAACAACTACTTGTAGATCATACAAATATTTGCTCCGTGCGGGAATTGAACCCGCAACATGCAGTGCAGCAGCCCAATTGCTCTGCCACTGCGCTAACTGTGCTATCCTATGTATGTGTGTATATATATGTATACAGGATGAAGTGGAATGGGGCAATAGCAAATATAAACCACAGGCTGTAATGTAACAAAGATACATAGTCTAATTTATGAAAGGCAAGTCTATCATATTCAACTTCAAGACCTCACAATTTTGGACAGATCCTGCTATATGCCTGTGGCTCGTATTTGCTTTACAAGGGATGCCTAAGCCTCTCCCATTTCACTCCAATAACTAAATAGCGCTATTCTAGCGTAAAAACTAATCAAAGATATCTCCATAACCATGGGCTTCCGGAAGGTGGAAGGTGGTGGGGAGGAAGGCCCCTTTCCCCTCGCCGACCCTTAAATCGCAGGCCCTTAATAGAATTGTTTACCCACTGGTTATCACTGGTACTCACTATTAAAGGCGGCCAGCTTCCTGGTGGAGCCCAGGCGCTTCATTGGCGTGCGCGGCTCCACGTCGCGCTCGTCCAGCGCCGCAAGCGCGACCGGCGCCTCCGTCGTTGTCGGCGTCGTCGCTCCCGACATCGCTGCTGTTCAATCACGCACACCTCGGAAACACCATTACAATAATCATTCGAATTCTCTTCACCCTGTTTTTATTTCTGCCCGTTATTATTTTTGATCACATAATAAATACACTCAAATCTAGTTGAAATTCTGCACCCAAATACCGTATTTGATTACGTCCGGATTCAACGTTATTAGCGAAACAAAAATAACGTACGTTCACCGCACAGTTAAAAAAAAACACCGATTCATGTCAATTATTCCACTTCAGTGTTATTCTTTTAAAATCTCAATCCAGTAATAAGATAGTATTTATTTCGCTTATGAATTCAACACAACAATCGCAGGCTATAGAGTCGAGAAACTTTCCGTCAGCAACAGAATCCTACATCAACTCACTGACTGTCGTCACTGACTCAAACACTCAACTTTGTCAAAAGCACAGTTCACCCGAACAGCCAATCAGCCAATAGCTCAAAACTTCAAAAAGTTAAAACACACATATTTTTTTTGTAATGATTCTGGCTTGGCTTCAAGGTCTTTACGCCATAAAGTGAGTCTGGCCAACGAAAGCTGACCACGAATTAATTTCTTAACTTTTGATATGGCAATATTTTAGGACTGTCAAAATTCTCAAATCATTGAACTCTCAGAGTCGTCGTCTTGATACTTTTTCACTTATCTATATATATAAAGGAACAGGGTTTTTCTATATATATAAAACAGGGCTTTTTATTAAGACTCGACTACAGCCGAAACCGCTAAGCCCAGATACTTGAATTTTGGACAGCAGTTGCAGTCTACCATGTAGGGGGGCAATAAGACGGGATTTTGCGAAAGTCCTCCTCTAAGGGGGTGAAAAGGGGTGAAAACTGTTGTATGAAAAATCTTATAACTTGGGTTTATAAACTTGAAACTTAGTACGAATATGAGTATAAGTAAATAAAAAAGATGGACAGTATTCGTTTTTTAAAACTACCCTCCGTTGGTAATCTAGACGATGTTAAAGTTTGTATGGGAAAATCATAACGCGCTGACCGATAAATTTGAAACTCAGTATGTAAAAATTAGATAAAAAAAAATTAAACACGTATTTTTGGGTTTTTCGAAAATCACCCCCCATGTTGATGAAAAGGGGTATTCAAGTTTTAAGGGAAGGATTTTACTGCTTGCTTCGATAAACTCAAAACTTGCCATAGTTTCCCAATCAAATAAAGGATGCCTAATTATCTATATTTCAAAAATCAACCTAGCG
Organism: Agrotis puta; assembly: GCA_943136025.2. Lineage (NCBI taxonomy): Eukaryota > Metazoa > Arthropoda > Insecta > Lepidoptera > Noctuidae > Agrotis > Agrotis puta. The sequence goes on along the minus strand of OW964179.2, from coordinate 17,823,428 downwards.
GGCGAACATCGGAAAATCAGTATACAAAAATATTTTGAGTTCGAAGTTAGAAACACGCGCTGACGAAGTCGCGGGCGGAGTGCTAGTTTACAATAAAATGCAATAGGTATTTGTCACGGTAGGTATATCTATTTTTCAGGTAATGTTAACGACAAAGACGAGAAAATATTACTCATCAATATCAGGTGTAGAGTACATGGAAACCAATTTAGATTATGACTCCTAATGTGACGATTTGTTCCCTGTTTCGCGGCGATTTATTTTAGCAGTGGTTTTTATTCCAACAAATAAACATTTCAAGTAGGCCAGTTACAAGCACTTTTGAATTGTCAAAAGACAAAAGTAAAATAAAATAGTTTACAAAGCGTAGATCTCTATGGAGAAGAACGGGAGAGGTGGAATACGTGAGGGATAGGATATCCTCTACGACTCAGCTACCGCAGGAGGCGCCCAGAGAGTAGGACGTCCGATGGCGATTTTTGGCCACCGTTGGTGCGGGCTTGCGGCGGCATGGAATGGTTAGTTCGCCGCCTGATCAAGGACCAGGGTTTCTACTATAATTACTGTCCGAAATGTAGTATTAGAATGAGTACTATGAGTAATATTATGCAAAATGTAGGATTGCTAAAATGACGTAGTTGAGTCAGGTTTTTATAGACCTTAGTTCGCGCTACCTGTGGAAGGGAAGTGACGTGATATTCTTACAACTCGGAATATTATGGCGATGGCGGTTAAAAGATTACAATGGCCAATAGGGGATTTCAGAATCCGTAAACTTTGGTAACTGTTTTTTGATGTTAAAAATTTTGGTATATGTATTTTTTTGGTCATACTGGCACGTCGACACAGCAGACATTCGATTCGAAGCGGACAGTCGATGTAATGGCTATTCGAAATTGTGATACATCGATGCTATGGGATTTCTGCAATTTGAACGTTCAATCCGGTGACTTTGGAAATTTGCTTTAAAATATGATATTTGAAATATCTCTTAGAGCATTAAAAGCGAAGTGTTATACAAACCACTGTAAGTCCAACAAGCCGTCTGTAACGCAGTTTTCGGTGGTGGTCTGCCTGGCGGCTGTCGAACAGAGCGCTGACCGGTGGGATAAAAAGTGGACAGTATGGGTTCTGCATGAAGTTTTTTTTAAGTTTTATTTGAAATAGACACTGAGATTTGTTTAGGTTCTTGTGAAATAAAAGATTGTCAATAGATTCATGTGGTTCTGTATATTCGTGTCGTCTATAAAGTGCAGCTCCGGCAGCTAGCAGCTTCCAGCATGCAGTCAGCCAGAAGAAGAAGCGCAGCCGTGCTCTCAGCTGTAGAGGCGCAGCGTGCCGTCGGCGCCGGCCGCTAGCAGCCAGGGCTGCGCCGGGTGCCAGCGCAGCTCCAGCACGCACAGCTCGGCCGCGCGCTCAGCTGTACATGCGCAGCGTGCCGTCGGCGCCGGCCGCCAGCAGCCAGGGCTGCGCCGGGTGCCAGCGCAGCTCCAGCACGCACAGCTCGGCCGCGCGCTCAGCTGTACATGCGCAGCGTGCCGTCGGCGCCGGCCGCCAGCAGCCAGGGCTGCGCCGGGTGCCAGCGCAGCTCCAGCACGCACAGCTCGGCCGCGCGCTCGGGCCCGCGCAGCTGCTTCAGCGGCACCAGCAGCGGGTTCTGCAGCAGGTCGCTGTGGGCGAGACATGAGTGAGTGCGGCTGTGAGCAGGCAGCACGTGGGCGGCAGCTAGGGGTACTTACTTGTAGACCATGCCGTGCGACACCACGATGTTGTCGTCGTCGCCGGCGGACGCGAACAGCGGGTACCGGCGGTGGAAGGCGACACTGCGCACGGCGCCACTGTGCAGCCGTAGCGTCTGGTACGGCTTCGACGACAGCTCTAGGTCGAACCTGCACGACACGAGTTTATCATAAAATACGTTGCCTTCGTAAAATACATTCATCAATAATATACTGTACATAGATGAAAAAGTTAAGCTTTTTTTTTTTTTAATTAACACGCACATGTATGTATGTATGTATGTAACGGAATCTTTTAACTTCATTTTCACATACTTCCAGCAGTCTGATTAACTTGAAAATTTGCACAGGGGTCAAGGGCCGATGACAATACAATAATCTCATAACTTTATATTAAAATCCTTCTCTAAGGGGGTGAAAAGGGGTGAAAATGTTTGTATGAAAAATCTTATTCCTTGGGTTTATAAACTTGAAACTTAGTACGAATATGAGTATAAGTAAATAAAAAAGATGGACATTAATAGTTTTTTAAAACTACCCTCCATTGGTAATCTAGACGATGTTAAAGTTTGTATGGGAAAATCATAAAGCGCTAACTGATGAATTTAAAACTCAGTATATATAAATTAGATCAAAAATAATTAAATACGTGTTTTTGGGTTTTTCGAAAATCACCCCTCAAGTTAGTGAAAAGTGGTATTCAAGTTTTAAAGGGAAAGATCTAAAATCGCTAAACGTAGAACCTGAATTTTGGACGGTAGGTGATTGCACCTACCGTCCAAAATTCAGGTTCTACGTAAAAAATTCTAATTCTACGAAAATTCCTTCTTAGTGATCACCTACATAATGAATTGTCATTATGTAGGTGATCACTAAGAAGGAATTTTGCGAAAATCTACCTATAAGGGGGTGAACAGGGGTAAAAACCTTTGTATGTAAAATCTTATCCATTAGGTTTATAAACTTGAAACTTGGTACGAATATGAGTAAAAGTAAATAAAAAAGATGGGAATTATTCGTTTTTTAAAACTACCCTCCGTTGGTAATTTAAACGATGTTAAAGTTTGTAAGGGAAAATCATAACGCGCTAACCGATTTTGAAACTCAGTATATAACATTTTGATCAAAAATAATAAAACACGTGTTTTTGGGTTTTTCGAAAATCACCCCCCATGTTGATGAAAAGGGGTATTCAAGTTTTAAGGTAAGGAAATCAAACGCTAAACGTAGAAAGCCGACTTTTGGATGGTAGTTGCCGATAATTATGTAGGTGAGAGTTAAGAAGGGATTTTGCGAAAATCCACCTCTAAGGGGGTGAAAAGGGGTGAAAACCTTTGTTTGTAAAATCTTATGCCTTGGGTTTATAAATTTGGAACTTGGCAAGAATACGAACGAAAGTAAGTAAAAAAGATTGGCATTATTAGTTCTTTAAAACTACCCTCTTCTGGTGATTTAGATGATGTTAAAGTTTGTATGGGAAAATCATAAAGCGCTAACGGATGAACTTGAAACTCAGTATATAGAAATTAGATCAAAAATAAACAAACAAGTGTTTCTGGGGTTTTAGAAAATCACCCCCAAAGTTGGTGAAAAAGGGTGATAAGTTTTTTTTTTTTAAATGTTCTTGTCAAAGGGTGATAAGTTTTTTTTTAAAAAATGTTCTTGTCAAAGGGTGATAAGTTTTTTAAAAAAAAATGTTCTTGTCGATACCGTAGCTAAAAAAGTCATTCAAGTTCAAAGTCAAAGGTGTAGTTTGCTGGTTGGACTCACAATAACTTTTTCTAATGATTTATTTCGATTGTATTATTTTGGGAAACAGGAAATAGGGGGCAGTATATGGCGACACTCACCAGACACACTTCCTGTCGTAGGAGGCGACGAGCAGGTTGTCTCCGCCAGGGTGCACGGCCATGTGACTGACCCACTGCGCACCCGTCAGCAGCTTGCGCACCAGCTGCTGGCGCACCAGGTCGTACACACGCACCGCGCGCTGCGTGGCCACGAACAGCAGCGGCCGCGCCGGGTGGAACAGCGCGCACTGCACCAGGCCCTTGGAGCGCGCCAGCGGCAGCTGCGAGCGGCGCCGCGACAGCTGGTGCACGACCACGGCCCGCGCCGCCGCAGACGACAGCGTGCAGCACACGTAGTCGCCGCGCGCGTGCCACGCCACGTGCGCCACGGGCCGGAAGTGGCGCACGGCCAGGCGCACGCCGCGCGCCCACTGCGCCGCGTCCACGGCCTCCCACGAGGCGCACGACGCGGTGCGCGGGTCCACTGCCGGATGAACCGTCGTATTACTGCATGGTCAGTGTAGGTAGGCAGCTCGTCCGTGCGCGCGGCCACGCGGTGCGCGCCCACGGTGTAGGTCGGCACTAGGCACTAGGCACTCACCCTGCACGTCGTGCTGCGGCGGCGGCTCCTGCAGCAGCTCGTCCGTGCGCGCGGCCACGCGGTGCGCGCCCACGGTGTAGGTCGGCACTAGGCACTAGGCACTCACCCTGCACGTCGTGCTGCGGCGGCGGCTCCTGCAGCAGCTCGTCCGTGCGCGCGGCCACGCGGTGCGCGCCCACGGTGTAGGTCGGCACTAGGCACTAGGCACTCACCCTGCACGTCGTGCTGCGGCGGCGGCTCCTGCAGCAGCTCGTCCGTGCGCGCGGCCACGCGGTGCGCGCCCACGGTGTAGGTCGGCACTAGGCACTAGGCACTCACCCTGCACGTCGTGCTGCGGCGGCGGCTCCTGCAGCAGCTCGTCCGTGCGCGCGGCCACGCGGTGCGCGCCCACGGTGTAGGTCGGCACTAGGCACTAGGCACTCACCCTGCACGTCGTGCTGCGGCGGCGGCTCCTGCAGCAGCTCGTCCGTGCGCGCGGCCACGCGGTGCGCGCCCACGGTGTAGGTCGGCACTAGGCACTAGGCACTCACCCTGCACGTCGTGCTGCGGCGGCGGCTCCTGCAGCAGCTCGTCCGTGCGCGCGGCCACGCGGTGCGCGCCCACGGTGTAGGTCGGCACTAGGCACTAGGCACTCACCCTGCACGTCGTGCTGCGGCGGCGGCTCCTGCAGCAGCTCGTCCGTGCGCGCGGCCACGCGGTGCGCGCCCACGGTGTAGGTCGGCACTAGGCACTAGGCACTCACCCTGCACGTCGTGCTGCGGCGGCGGCTCCTGCAGCAGCTCGTCCGTGCGCGCGGCCACGCGGTGCGCGCCCACGGTGTAGGTCGGCACTAGGCACTAGGCACTCACCCTGCACGTCGTGCTGCGGCGGCGGCTCCTGCAGCAGCTCGTCCGTGCGCGCGGCCACGCGGTGCGCGCCCACGGTGTAGGTCGGCACTAGGCACTAGGCACTCACCCTGCACGTCGTGCTGCGGCGGCGGCTCCTGCAGCAGCTCGTCCGTGCGCGCGGCCACGCGGTGCGCGCCCACGGTGTAGGTCGGCACTAGGCACTAGGCACTCACCCTGCACGTCGTGCTGCGGCGGCGGCTCCTGCAGCAGCTCGTCCGTGCGCGCGGCCACGCGGTGCGCGCCCACGGTGTAGGTCGGCACTAGGCACTAGGCACTCACCCTGCACGTCGTGCTGCGGCGGCGGCTCCTGCAGCAGCTCGTCCGTGCGCGCGGCCACGCGGTGCGCGCCCACGGTGTAGGTCGGCACTAGGCACTAGGCACTCACCCTGCACGTCGTGCTGCGGCGGCGGCTCCTGCAGCAGCTCGTCCGTGCGCGCGGCCACGCGGTGCGCGCCCACGGTGTAGGTCGGCACTAGGCACTAGGCACTCACCCTGCACGTCGTGCTGCGGCGGCGGCTCCTGCAGCAGCTCGTCCGTGCGCGCGGCCACGCGGTGCGCGCCCACGGTGTAGGTCGGCACTAGGCACTAGGCACTCACCCTGCACGTCGTGCTGCGGCGGCGGCTCCTGCAGCAGCTCGTCCGTGCGCGCGGCCACGCGGTGCGCGCCCACGCCCTCTCCCGGGTTCAGCAGCAGCAGGCGCAGCCCCGCGGCCGCGGCCACCAGCGCCAGGCCGGCCACGGGCACCCAGGCCACGCGCGTCACCGGCTCGTGCAGCTGGATGGTGCGCAGGCAGCGCCCCGACTGCGTCTCCCACACTGCGCCAATCATGCGAAACTCTTATTTATAGCGCGCTCCTGACGTACGCGCTATTGGTGGAACACGAGACCGGTTTTGTGTTCCAAATATCACAGAATGTGCAATGTGGTGGCCTTTTGCCTCACTGTTTTGAGTTTACTAACACAGGTTAATTTATGAGTCGATCGACTAGCCGAGCGACTAGTCACATAATGCGAGATCTTGTCGGAGATCGTTAACAAATTGTTGTAAAATAAAATTATATGTTTCTGAAACAAAATGATTTGTTTCAGAAACACGTAGATTTTGTTTCTGAAACAGAGATTATAAACAATTGTTGCTCAGTGAATACGTGGCTTTAGAAAAATGAAGGTGGAATAAATTGATGAGGAGTTTAGTGAAATGTAGTCTGACCTCTGACGGTACCGTCCTCTCCCCCGGACACGATGTACTGGCCGGCCGGGTCGAAGTCCGCGCTGCGCACCGCGCCCTCGTGGCCGCGCAGGCACAGCGCCTCGCGGGACGGGAAGGGCTGCAGCAGGCGCGGAGAGGGCAGCGTCGGCACCAGCGCGTCCGGCCCGATCGTCAGCTGCGGACCACCCCAGTAACACTCATCATTCATCTCCCGACTCATTTATTATCCCCCTACTTGTATAGATGTCCAGTGATTTCCAGCCATATTTTCACATTCAAAGTTCCTCTCATATAAGAATTTGTTACCCGCATCTTGATGGCGCGCGGCGCGAGGTACAGGTCGAGACAGCGCAGGAAGCGCTCGCGAGTGAAGCGCTCGTATGCCGGCACCTCTCGCAGACTGGCGTAGCGGGTCGGCAGGAACGTATACTTGCGTTTCCACGGCGTCTCGCTCAGCTTGTTCCACTCTTTCAGCTGAAACGACATCCGCGATTATTACCGTGCGGGCAACATAGGTAGCGGGTAATGTTATGTACCTCCCTCGGCGTGCGAGGGCAGCGGGCGGCGCGGCGCGGGGATGTGCTTGTGTATGTAGTGTTGTGTGTAGTGTGTTGTGTACCTCCTTAGCGTCGAGCAGGTACTCGGGCGGCGGGTTGTAGCTCTCGGCGTGCGAGGGCAGCGGGCGGCGCGGCGCGGGGATGTGCTTGTGTATGTAGTGTTGTGTGTAGTGTGTTGTGTACCTCCTTAGCGTCGAGCAGGTACTCGGGCGGCGGGTTGTAGCTCTCGGCGTGCGAGGGCAGCGGGCGGCGCGGCGCGGGGATGTGCTTGTGTATGTAGTGTTGTGTGTAGTGTGTTGTGTACCTCCTTAGCGTCGAGCAGGTACTCGGGCGGCGGGTTGTAGCTCTCGGCGTGCGAGGGCAGCGGGCGGCGCGGCGCGGGGATGTGCTTGTGTATGTAGTGTTGTGTGTAGTGTGTTGTGTACCTCCTTAGCGTCGAGCAGGTACTCGGGCGGCGGGTTGTAGCTCTCGGCGTGCGAGGGCAGCGGGCGGCGCGGCGCGGGGATGTGCTTGTGTATGTAGTGTTGTGTGTAGTGTGTTGTGTACCTCCTTAGCGTCGAGCAGGTACTCGGGCGGCGGGTTGTAGCTCTCGGCGTGCGAGGGCAGCGGGCGGCGCGGCGCGGGGATGTGCTTGTGTATGTAGTGTTGTGTGTAGTGTGTTGTGTACCTCCTTAGCGTCGAGCAGGTACTCGGGCGGCGGGTTGTAGCTCTCGGCGTGCGAGGGCAGCGGGCGGCGCGGCGCGGGGATGTGCTTGTGTATGTAGTGTTGTGTGTAGTGTGTTGTGTACCTCCTTAGCGTCGAGCAGGTACTCGGGCGGCGGGTTGTAGCTCTCGGCGTGCGAGGGCAGCGGGCGGCGCGGCGCGGGGATGTGCTTGTGTATGTAGTGTTGTGTGTAGTGTGTTGTGTACCTCCTTAGCGTCGAGCAGGTACTCGGGCGGCGGGTTGTAGCTCTCGGCGTGCGAGGGCAGCGGGCGGCGCGGCGCGGGGATGTGCTTGTGTATGTAGTGTTGTGTGTAGTGTGTTGTGTACCTCCTTAGCGTCGAGCAGGTACTCGGGCGGCGGGTTGTAGCTCTCGGCGTGCGAGGGCAGCGGGCGGCGCGGCGCGGGGATGTGCTTGTGTATGTAGTGTTGTGTGTAGTGTGTTGTGTACCTCCTTAGCGTCGAGCAGGTACTCGGGCGGCGGGTTGTAGCTCTCGGCGTGCGAGGGCAGCGGGCGGCGCGGCGCGGGGATGTGCTTGTGTATGTAGTGTTGTGTGTAGTGTGTTGTGTACCTCCTTAGCGTCGAGCAGGTACTCGGGCGGCGGGTTGTAGCTCTCGGCGTGCGAGGGCAGCGGGCGGCGCGGCGCGGGGATGTGCTTGTGTATGTAGTGTTGTGTGTAGTGTGTTGTGTACCTCCTTAGCGTCGAGCAGGTACTCGGGCGGCGGGTTGTAGCTCTCGGCGTGCGAGGGCAGCGGGCGGCGCGGCGCGGGGATGTGCTTGTGTATGTAGTGTTGTGTGTAGTGTGTTGTGTACCTCCTTAGCGTCGAGCAGGTACTCGGGCGGCGGGTTGTAGCTCTCGGCGTGCGAGGGCAGCGGGCGGCGCGGCGCGGGGATGTGCTTGTGTATGGTGCGCTGCCTCTCGTCGTCCTCGCTGGTGGCGGCGCCCCACAGGTTGTAGAAGTGCTTCTCTCTCTTCTTGCGGCGCTCGTCGGCCAGCTGCTTGCGCGTCTTGGTCCAGCCCATCTTGAGCGCGTGCACGATGCGCGCTACTTGCATCTGCTCGGAGCGCGACGGCAGGAAGGAGCGCTTGTGCTCGGGGAAGGCGCGCAGCGGTGTGGCCAGGACCTCGCGCGTGAACCACTCCACCCACGGCTGCGACACATTTCGATACCGTCAACAGGGGACAAAACATTGTATTTTCCTTTGCGATCAGAAACAAATTCTATAAATGGCATTTTAATGTATGAGGTTCCATCACTAAGAAGGTAAATGAGAACCTATAAGCACACATGTGAGAGCCAGCCACTGCAGACTGCAGCTACCTGATAGTCGTCGTGCGCGGCGTCCGGCAGCTGTCCGGCCCGCAGCCGCTGGATGAGCTCCAGGTCCTGCTTGCTCAGCACCACGTCCTGCCCGGTGCTGGGGTCGCGCACGGTGCGCCAGAACTCAGGGTCCTCGCATTTTCTGCACATAAATAGTATACAGTCCCAGGCATGGTCACAGTGAAAGTACTGTACCCGTTCCATTAAAATGTACATATCTATGGTGAATTGGTCATGAATGGGTAAAAAACTAGTGTTTTTTTTTAATAATTACTTAAGGAACTCGTCGATCTGGTCGCGCTGCGGCGGCTTGACGATGCGGCGGCCGTCGGTGTCGTAGCCCACGTGCGGGTACTCGTTGTACCACCACATGGGCACGTCGCCCACCGTGTTCCGCCGGTCCTCTTCGTCCGACGTGTCGCCCGACTCGTACTCGTCTGCAAATCACATGCCACTTGTAATACAGCACATTGTTCTTCAACTCTCGTTACCTGGGACCGTCTGTACATGCTTGACTTCGACAGAGCCGGGTAAAAACAATCTATAAATCGGGTAAAATAAAAAAAAGCATTTGGGAAAAAAAAGGACTTCAAAAACTAACAAAAAAAATCGTCAATGAAATAAAAAATAAAACAACCGACTTCCAAAAGAAAAGTTATTTTACGTTTTTTTTTGTGTTTGTTTTTGAAGTCGAATTCTTTTTTTATCAAAATGCTTTTTTATTTTACCCTTTTTAGTTCAGATATTAAATAATCTTTGAAAATCTACAATCCAAGTAGGCAAAAACGGATAAATGTGGTCAACGTCACGGGATACCCATTATTGTTATATTAAAACCTCCAGAATGTAACAAACATTTCTGAAAACTGCATCAAAATTGGTTCAGCCAAAAGCGAGATAATAGCGGACAAACATACATACAGATCGAACTGAGAAACTACTTTTTTTTAGTTGTTGTTGTTGAAAAAATCGCGCACTATAAATTATAAAACAAGAGCAATATTCATTTGACCGAGTAATAGCCGTGCGATTTTTTCGTAGTCGGGTTTTAGTTATTTTTTATTTACTCTATTTTGGGGTTATATTATTCAGTAAGTAATTTATGTTATATGTATAGTTTTTGAGTTGTGAATTTAAGATTTAATTTGGGGTAGGAAAGTTATAAATTATGACATTCTTGAATTACGGTATCTCGGAATAAAAATAGCTAGAAAATAGCTGGTAACAGCTATATAATGTTTATATATTTCAAATTTGCTCATCAAGCCCTTTAATACGGATACTCAAGTCGATACTGTGCGAAAAAATGTTTTTTTTTCGGTTACGACTTTAGATCCCCTAGAGGGCGCCATATTGGTTTTGGTGACACGTCACCTTTAGCCAGCGGACAACTGAGACGCTTCTAACGACACCTCATTTGTCATGTAATGATAAGTAAAAAAATGATAAGTCAAAATCATAACCCTCCTTTTGGTTTTGCCGCAGTCGGGTAAAAATAGTAAAGTAACTTACCTTTCTGTCCTACAGGTTGCATATTTACACTTGTTTTCTCAATGGTTTCTGCTAGTCGATCTATGCTGGCATCAGATTTGCTTTTTGTTTTGTCTTGTTTTGTTGCTGTTTTCTGTTTCGAGTCCTTGGAAGTTTTCCGTTTTATGTCTTTGGGAGCTCTCTGTTTAGATTGCTTGGCAGAATTCTCTGTATCTGAGTCACTGGCACCAGAGTGTGTGTGTGTGACTCCAGACTCTGCCCCACTGTCCACACTCTCTTCCTCATCATCACCACTCTTTTGCTCATCACTGTCACTGTCATTGGCATCCTCTTCCGATTCGTCATAAGCCTCTGAATCCGTGAGTTCCTGAATTCAAACATTGCATCATTAACCGACCTCGACAAAAAGAGAAGGATGTTCTCAATTAGTCAGAATCTTTTTTCTATGTGTTCCCCGATTTCTCAAAGACGCGTTGACCGATTCGGACAATCGTTTTTTTGTTTCAAAGGGTATACTTTACAAGTGGTCCCATGATCATCTCAACACAAAAAAAAAGTATCTTTCGTAAATATTCATTATTACTTTTGTATGTATAGTACTCGTATACTGACTAGAAATTGATAGACACTGACTAGAAATTGATTCATTATTACTTTTGCACGTATTGTATAGTGACTATACTTTTGCATACAACATGGTACAACAGACTATAGTCTATGTAGAAGAAGAAAGAGTATGTATTTATAGAAAGAAGAGAGAGTATGTATATAGAAAAAAAGCACTTACTGATGACTGTTCTGAAGCAATGTCTGCTTCGTCTTGGTCTCCAAAGGTGGACTCCGCACTGTCGTCAAACAGAACTTCCTGTGGATTATTAACACACTTTTGATTACCTACCAGATTTGTGAACACTTAGCTTGCATAGCTACCTCTAGCTTGCTGTAATAGCTATATATTTAATTTAAATTGATATTACAAGCATATTCTCATTACAAGTTTACTGTTGGTTATAGCAAGTGTTATTTACAAAACAAAGCAGTTTTGCAAATCGGCGAAACATTGCTACTTTTATCATTTGCCAAATGATTTATTTGTCGTATTTTCACCACACCGAAACAATATTTTACCGAATATTATTTGTTTTCAAATGTAGCCGGTTACTTTTAGCATTTTCAATATTAAATTAAAGTAATGTAATAAAAAAAAAAAAAACGCGAGGCCCGCCTGATTGCTCGGAGCCTCGACGAACACTTTTCGAGGCTCTCATTTAGGGGTTGGATCAAGAATTATGACCCACCATGAGCATATTTACTTACAGACATTCAAATACAATTAGGTCCACATTCGCGTAAACGTACTTTCCATGGTAACAGTCAAATATGTTGATTGTACCAAATATAGCAAAAAAAAAAGTGAATATACATCTTGCTCATGATCTGAAGTGGCTCCATCGTCATCTTCATGCTCAGAGTCAGTGGCATCACTTTCAGCGTCAAGCTCTCCAGTGAATAATTCTTCTGACCCCTCTGACTGAAAACAAGGTAACATGTTATCAGGGGCGGTCTCTCATAGTACTGATTTAGGCCAAGCCTACCCTACCACAAGAACGCATAAATAAAACAAATGCATTTATTGTAACCATGTAATAAAATAAAACAAAAATATAAAATAAACCATAACGCCTAGCATATAACAGAAAGCAGAAAACGCACGGGGAGATCAATGGGTTTGCCAATTCAGGAAACAGACTACACACAGAAACAACAGTTTCCTAAATGACTAATAAAGACAACAAAAAACGAGGTAGTGTTGTCAAATCTTTACATTCCAAAAGGAATGTATAATTTTAAGGAATAGCAAAAGCTCTTTAATTATAAATATTAACAGTAGGATGTTTTTTTTTTTAATTTTTTGGTTTTTGGGGACTTTTTTTTATCATAGTAAAATTTAAAGAGTGTCAGCATAGTGACGGGGCCTGTAGAGGGCCAAAGCCTGCCGGGGTCGCGGGACCAAGGGATTACCGTGACCCCGGTACGCAGAGAGCTAGTGAAGGACACCGTGGATTTTAATCAGTACAAGTCTGACAGTCCCTCCCGCCCTGCCCTAGGTGGGAGGACTAATTTGATGATTTTACCACGATAAAAAAAAAAAAAAATCATAGTAAAATCATCAAATGTGTCCTCCCTCAAAGGGCAGAGCGGGAGGGACTGTCAGACTTGTACTGACTAAAATCCACGATGTCCTTCAATAGCCCTTTACATAACGGGGTCACGGTAAACCATAAGTCCCGAGACCCCGACAGGCTTTTGCCCTCTAGAGGGTGGCCAGAGATCGTCTGCCGACATCTGTCGCCGTGGGCGTCTACCACTGTGGCTGGGGTGGAGGGAGGACGCTGTCTTCGTCGACTCCTCCTTCGCGAGCAGGTTTTTGGGGACTTAGGAAAATAAGTGGCAAACCCTGTGTATTGCTATCAGTTTAGTCCGGCACAAATTTGTTATTGTATTGTACTTTTGATTTATTAAATCATAGTCAGCTATAAGTAGTTCATTTTGAAACAAAAAGTAGTGTAAATATTAATGAATATTCATTTGTTTAATTAAAAATGGTCCTAGTTTGTGTGATTTGTGCTGACAATGTGTGTTTATTACTGATTACGGTAGTTGTGAAAACTTACTTTTCACAACTATATGATATGAGATTCTAGTTGTATCTATGAGAGTTAACCCAAAAATATGATAATTCATCTCATACTCGTCATTTCAATTTGAGGTAATCAAATCTTCCTTCTATTTGAATCATCAGAATATCATGACTATTAATCTTACATGAAGAATGTGGTTATTCTTTTACATTAGAAGTTTTGAAGTGGGCTGAATCTTTCTTCTATTGGCATTGTCAGTATTGAATAATGTAGTTAGTTTTTATTTAGTTTTCTTTTTGTATCTTTGGCTGGCCTACCCTTACTCTGGTACCACTGCACACTACTGCATGTTATAATGTTACTAGTTGCACAGTCTTTTATTAAGAATGCATTACTGGAGCTTGGACACCGATTGTAAGATTGAGATTGGCCCCTAGTTGGAGACAATATTTTTGTCACTGGACTTATAAAGTGGTAAAGCAACTGGTTTTTCCAAAACCATTGGTAGGATCAGAGGTTGAATATAAGCTTTAGTACAAGGACAAGAATGCGAAGTTATCTTTAAAGACATTTTTTGCTATAGTCCCAACCAACAGAATAAGAGGATTTTAGATTAAGTTTTCAACTTCACTCATCTGTATTTAGAAGTGCCAAGGAATTGGGGCAATTAATAGCAGCTTTACTATATATAAACATCAGTGATTAGGGTTATTATTTACTAATAAATTCTAGTGTTTTATTTTTCGGTTTGTTCGTGTTATATTTATTGCATCCCATGGTCTTTTGATATTTTTTCCCGCTTGTTGCAATAAGTTGATTTCATATATTATTATTCCTTTTAACTTTTTTGGGTTATTATTTAAAAAAAAAACTATATCTTGTCTAAATCAAAGTGTGGTATTTCAATAAACCTTACCTCGTCAGATGATTTTGATGGAACTTTTTGACTGGTGTCTGTATAGCCAGCTTTTCTTTTCAGCAGTCCGTTCCTGAATGGCGGCATTTTAAATTATAATATTTGTACAATATCACATTCTATTCTCAAACCACACGTGCTTTTGACTTATGGATAATATCAACACAGACAGAAAGTGACAGAACCACATACAGCAGAACAATAGAGCTCAAAAGTCATCTGTCAAAATCAGTCAATGACATTTGTTTTTATTTTTTAATTCGCCCAGTATTGGGCAGGTTATGGTCTTTCAACCTTACCGACTTTCGTCATTTCTTGTGTATTTTTTTCTAAGGGGCCTCGTACAGTCCACTAGCGCCGCCAATCGAAAAAATGTCATAACTCGTAAATAGAATCAAAAATACAAAATGTGGTCTGTAATTACTGTAGAAAAGGCAATAACGTAATTTTATAACACATTGTCAACACTTGAAATATAGCTGTTTAGCTAAATTTTTTTATTTGTAACAAAAACGGCCGTTTATGTTTAGAATGCACGATTTAGCTAAACAGCTATATTTCAAGTGTTGACAATGTTCTATATATATAAAAATGTTATGTTGGTTTATGTATGCTTCAAAAACTTTAAAGGTTCTGCACCGATTGAGCTGAAATTTTAGCATGATATATAATCCGCATCAAGGATGGTTTTTATCTATTTTTTTTTTTTGAAAAATCAATTTTTTGTGCCACAGCGAAGCGGGGCAGGGTACAGCTAGTATAATATAATTGGAACGCGAAAGTAAGGATTGAGGAGCCAAAGAAAATGCGTTCTTCTACAAAATGTACACTGTTTTACTATTTTATTCTTAAACTGCTAAAGCAAACACAACACTTGCTAAATGATTTTAATGTCGAATATATTAACTCCTCAATTTTTGTAAAAATTTTTCACTGTTTGTTAAAACGCAGCGTTATAGGAACGCCCAAAAAAAAACACTCGTGCCAAGGGGGGCTAAGTGCTCAATCCAGATTGCTAGACTGGGTCTTGTCCATAAACTATAATTATGGTTTTGTTATTATAATCTTCGATTATTAAAGAAATTGGGCGTGCCAAACGTGCTCGTGCCAGCCGTGCTCTGGGTGTAATTTATCTATAATGTATTTGGAAATATATAAGTATGTTTATCAGTTGTCTAGTACCCATAACACAAGCTCTGCTTAGCTTGGGACTAGATGGCGTTGTGTGATAGTTGTGAAATATTTATTTATATTTATTTATTGTGATAAGATTGAAAATCAAATCTGGAAATTTGACAGATTGAGATAGGTTGAGTTGTGTTGTCGCTTGTCGTCTATCATCGACCATACAGCCTGTCGTCCTATAAACAACGAATACAACAAGTCGAGCTCTTTTGTTCTTTTTGTGGCGCGCACCACTAGCGCGCACTCGATAATATTTACTTTTTTTTTTAGCATCAACTACTGATTACTGAATGACATCATTCATTATTCGTATTATTTCATAGACATACTTTAATCTTAATGTATTATTATTATATGACGAAATAAAATTCTTTTGATGGCTGAACTGCCCAGTACGGAACGTGTTGCTTCGTTTATTTTTAGTTTTCTTCTAGGTTATGGTTTTGTTAGGTTACTCATAAAATTAACAGGAAGAAAATTATAGGTATTGAAAAAGAAACCATACTTCAAAATGTCATGAACGGAATGTATTGCAAATAACCTTAGGTACAATAACAACACGAAAAATATAAAACGTTCGTAATCTTAACTGACAAAATTCATTGGTTGGATCACAAAATGTTCTTGGCTAAGATTTTGATACCTGTCAGAAATCAGCTGGTAAGCGTTGTTGTTATCGTTCGCCGCTCGTCAGGCGGCAACCACAGTACCTAATCCAAGAACTAGAGGCGTTTGTGTCCACCATTCATGTGTGCGTATGTTGACAGGCGCGCACGGCGCGGCTGAGTAGCGCGGCGGATGGTAGCGGCGCGTACGAGCGCAACAGTTCATCCAAGGAGCAGCAGCTATCGGAGACGCTGAAGCGCGCGCTGCCTGGCATCACGTACGTCAGCGTCGAAGACATCTCAGGAGGGTGCGGTGCTATGTACGAGGTACAACAATTTCTGTGAGCTAGTCAGCAGGAAATAGTTCATTAATCTTAAATTATAGAATGTCCAGATCCTATTAGGCGACTGATTTTTATTTGATTTCTATGTCACAGGCCAAGGATTTACTTCTCATTGTTTTTATTCTAAAACATCAATACTAAGTGGTCGCCTCCTTCTGCGAGGCAGTGATGCTCGCGAAGGAGGAAGCGGGCCGGGTAGGTCGCTGCCCACGCCTACGGTGGCCGGACGTCGGCAGACGATCTCTGGCCACCCTAGGCGTGGGCAGCGAGTAATGGGCAACTCGCTGCCCGAGCATGGGCCATGCCCGGGTCGACGGCGCCTTGTGTTCCACGGCGCCTCTCAAAGAGTGTCAGCAAAATGATGGGCCTCTAGCCCTCTAGAGGGCCAAAGCCTGCCGGGGTCGGACTCACGAATTACCGTGACCCTAGAACGTAAAAGGCTATTGAAGGACACCATGGATTTTAGTCAGTACGAGTCTGACAGACTCTCCCGCTCTGCCCTGGGTGGGAGGACTCATTTGATGATTTTACCACGGTAACAAAAATAAAAAAAGACATCAATACTGTTTTCATAAACTTTGGGTCATCGGTGTTGTTTTTTTCATCTCTTGTTTGCCAGCATTGGCCAAATATTGGTCATCACTACTCTGGTACAGAAATTGGGTTATTATTCATGCATTTTACATTGAGGAGTCATTAACTATGCATATATTGTCTGACATTTCAGGTGAATGTGGAAGCTAAGGAATTTGTTGGTTTATCTCGAGTCAAGCAGCACCGCTTGGTAACTGAAACCTTGAAGAATGAAATTGCTGAAATGCATGGTATCCGCATACACACCACTGTACCAGCTGTTGCTGACAAATAACTAAGGGTTTATATTAACTTGTAATTATTGTAGAATAGTAATGCAAAAGACATAAAACTTCCAAAGCTTGTTCTTAATACTGTAGTAGTAGGTACTTACTATGTGACCATGTTGTGAATAAACACATCAATGACCTCCATTTGATGTTGTCTGGGAATTGTGTCAACTTGGTGCAAATAAATTTTAAATAGGTATTTTATCTCTTGCCATATAATGGTTTTAATTTATTTTAGAGTGTGCACATGTGATAAAAGCGTGCGTGACATCATAATACGCCGCCATCACACTTTCACCTTTGTCATGGTTACATAATGATACTTGTGTTCTTATGATAAATATGTTGTCTTTTTGTTTTACTAAGTTATTGTGTACTGCTTCATAGCCTTTAGGGCTAGTTGTTTGATCACTAGTTAAGCTATTTGTTAAAATCTTATACACTTTTTAACCATTGATCAAATTAATAATTATGAGAATTTCGTCAGTGTGCTTGCCAAAGCTGATATGTGCATTTTTGAGCTCTTCACTTCGCTAGATAGCATCAATTTTTATTGATACATTGTTGGCAAAAACATTCATTTGTAAGTAATACTACAGATTACATAACACTAATAATACTTACCTGAAAAATTAGCAAAATCTTGAATGTGTCTTAAAAGACATTAGAAATTAATCTACCGAAACAATAAATCACAAAATGCACATATCAGCTTTGGCAAGCACATCGATGACAAATAACTGCTGATGAAACAACTCATTGTTGAACATGTTTAACTACAAGATGATAGTTATGTTAACTCAATGATAAAATATAGTTTATATTTAAATAATGTAGGTAATTGGAAATAAAAGCTTTTGTGATTCTAGTCTATACTAATATTATAAAGCAGAAGAGTTTGTTTGTTTGGTTGAATGCACTAATATCAGGGACTAGGTACTGGTTTCAATTGAAAAATTCGTTTTTGTTAGGTATTCCTTTTATACAGGAAGACATAGGCTATTATAACATCACGCTACGACCAATGACGACACGATTAGCGCAGTGGCCGAGCGATCGACTGCTGCACAGGGTATCGCGGGTTTCGATCCCCGTACGGAACATTTGTATGACCTGCAGGTAGTTGTTCCGGATCTGGGTGTTTGTGTGGGTTTCTATGTTTGTAAACGCACCCACTATACAGGAGAAATTCCTAGTGTGGGGCAACGTTTTAAAAAAAAAACAATTGACGGTTGACCATTAGGTACCCTTTTTAGTTGAACCGCACTTTACTATTTTATTTTAGTGAGGAGCGCGAATGTTTTCCTTTGTAAACGCTACGCCTCACAGCATCTATTAGTGCCCCCGCGCATTAGGCGGTCAGGTCGCGCGGCCAGGTCGTGCGTCCTGGCCGCGGTAGCTGCGATTCATCTGCGACCACGTAGCGACCACATTTTGTCCGTATCGAACATCATGTATGCACGAAACATGTGTGGCTGCGACTAGTGCGCGCACACTGATCTCTTTCATACGAAATGGTGAATCTCGTTGGTCGCGGCGGCCAACTGGCCGCGTGTTGAGTCGCGATGTTTCTGCTGGCCGCGCGGCCAATACGTGGTCGATGGCCGCTAATAAGTCACAATACTGTTTTAATCAATGATATTATAAGTAAAAAAGTGTAGATACGTTATAAGCGCTTAGCAAATGACACGCTAAAATGTGGCTAATTGGCAAACCTTGACCTCAGTGCGACGTTGCCGGCGTCAACGGGTGCACGTAAACGTAAACAGATTGAATCAAAACTAAAACTGACTCAAAACCACCGAAAATGCCGTCGTGTGTAATGAGATATTGTGCGAATTATACAAGCAAGACTTCTAAAAGTCAAGGAATCTCATATCATTCGTAAATATACTATTTATCCTAATATTTTCACAAATAAAACGTTACGATTCTAAAATATGGTGTCGTAAAAGAAAGAGTAAGACAACAATTTCTCTACCAACAAGTGCAATAGAGATAGATGACAGAGTAAAATTATACCTACGAAACAGAAAGTCAGTTGACTAACAGTGCAAATGGTGCCATTACACCTACTTAAATGTAGTTTTTTATTTATGTTATGAGTAGCTTTTGCCCGCGACTTCGTTCGCGCACAAACTTTATGCTATTTATCTTTTCCCGTTCCAGTAAGAATTTTGATAAATCCTTTTAATTTACTACTACATTGAAATCTGTGATTGATTCATAAATAATAAACTTTTTCTTTAGTTGTAAGTAATAAATTAATTCGTGATTTCTAGATTTCCAACAAATGAACTAAGGTGTATCCAGTGGGTGACAGTTTTATTTAGCATATTTGAATGCATTTTTATATGTGCCTCAGGTTGGCTGGACAAATCTTCAAAATAGCTTGCATTTAACTAGGTCAATAGGTCACTTTATGTGACGGCTAAACACCCTTATTTCAGAATTTGTGACGCTACAGAATCTTAGATAATCGATCGAAAACGTGTCCAGCCATCTTGAAAAACCACTTTTCGCTGGTCTCTCAATCTCGGTAACGGAAGTGATTTTGACGACTTTTTGCATATCAACGGGCGTCACATAAATTTGTGACGGGCACCGAGCTAAAAGTTTTGTGATAAGTACAGTGGTTTAGTAGAAAAATGCAAAAATCTGTGGCCAGCCATCTTGAATTTACGTATAAAACTTATGGCTGGCACTTCCGAATCTCAATAACGGGGGCGTTTTCGAATATGGTTCTTTAGCGTTGGGTTGCTAACTTAACCGGGATGTTTTAGTAAAAATAAAACTCAGGATTGAAGTCCAATTTCCAATTGATTTATTGTCTAAAAATACGCTACTTATATGTACAAAAACAATGGTGCTCTTCGTACTAGTACCATAGCCAGCCTTTACAATTTCCACCAATAGCGATGCGTCTAGGGTGAGACGCGTGCGGGACGCGGGGCGCTATTTTGCACACGACACTAATCTATCCCGCGCATTCGCGAGTATATAAATATGAGTGGCGCTCGGGTGCGTTCCACCTCAGTCCGATAACCATGTACGGTAAGCCTATCCCTTGGGAGAAGCAAGCCAAGTACTTAGGCGTTATCCTCGACAGTAACCTGTCCTTCCGCGCCCACATAAAAGCAGCCCGTAATCGGGCTGCCTTTGCCGTAAGCAGGCTCCACTTCATGATTACAGCGAGAAGCAAATTATCGCTTAAATGCAAAATTCGCCTCTATACCGCTGTAATCCGCCCCATCATGACATATGCCGGTGTCATATTCGCGCACTCCAATCCCCGCCACCTTTATAAAATGCAGGTCCTTCAAAACCGTTATCTTAGGAAAGTCACGGGAGCCCCGTTCTATGTCCGCAACGATAGCCTCCACCTCGACCTCAAAATCCCCACCATTCTCCAATTCATGAAACGCCTTTCCAAGCGTTTCTTTGACTCTGCCATCAGGCACCCCAATCCCCTAGTCGCAGCGGCCGCTCGATACGAACCGTCTCGTATCAGCAAAATTCGCCGACCAAGGCATACTCTTGTCACCCCCGACGACCCCATCACTCTCCTCCAGGAGAGCAGTAGGGAAACTAGCACGCTCAGAAAACACAAGCGTAAACCGATCCCGTCATTTCGTCCTCGCCGCCGAGGACGACCGTCGCGACGTCCGAATCAATGCCCTCCCCGTCCCTCGCAAGAGCCAGCCCGCGATGCTGAGCCGTAGAGTTTTAAAAATCAGTCCCTAAATAATGAACCATTGTGATCCAGCCTGTCCCTTGCTGTCCTCTCTCAGTGACGCCCTAAGCCGAGGTCCGAACCCCACAGGGGGTGCCCTTAGCGTGCGGTCACTTAGTTTGTAGTTTTTATTTAGTTTGTAAGCTCTGGCTGGAGGCCTTAAAGTAATTTAAGGCATCTCTACAGAAAAGTCCGGTTAAGCAGCTCACAACCTCTTCTAGGTTGACCTGCGAGATGCCATACACAAAAAAAAAAAAAAAAAAAAACGGGTGCGTTCCATCCGTCCGATCATGACGTACGCATGCGTCGTGTTCTCTCAAGCTCATCCCCGTCATCTCCATAAGTTGCAGGTTATCCAAAACCGGCTCCTTAGGAAAATTACAGGAGCGCCGTTCTATGTCCGCAACGAAAGCCTCCACTTAGATCTGAAAATCCCCACAATAGTCCAATTCATGAAGCGCCTTTCAAAAAGGTACTTTGACTCAGCCGCTAGGCATTCAAACCCGCTCATCGTAGCGGCAGCAAAATATGAACCTTCCAGAATCAGTAAGATTCGCCGTCCAAGGCACCCCCTCACCGCCCCTGATGATCCCACCACCATCCTACAGGAAAGTAATAGGGACACCAGCACAATAAATAAACAAAACAAGACAAAATCAAAACCGACTCCGTCATTCCGACCTCGCCGTAGAGGTCGTCCGCCGCGACGTCTAAGTCAATGACCCCCCCTGACCCTTGCAAAGCCAGCCCGCGAGCTGAGCTATTAGGTTCCAAATTAGCCCCTAATTAATCTATTGAGATCCAGCCTGTCCCTTGCTAACTCTCCCAGCGACGCCCTAAGCCGAGGTCCGTACCCCACAGGGGGTGCCCTTAGCGTGTGGTCGCTTAGTTTTTAACTAAGTTTGTTGCCCTGGCTGGAGGCCTTAAAATCTTAAGGCATCCACAGAAAAGTCCGGTTGAGCAGTACACGACCTAATAGAGGTCGACCTGCGAGATGCCATACACAAAAAAAAAAAAAAAAAAACGGGTGCGTTCCTTTCCGTCGAACGCCGTCGCCGAGTGAATATCCGTACTGCCTGTGTCCACGTGTTCCGTCTGTGATGTTCTGTCGACTGAAGCGAAGATCACGAAGTGTGCTGGAGCTTCTGCATGCGCTTCCAAAGTGAAACATATTTATTTCCAACAGAAAACGTCTAGCTTCACTATTTCCTCTATACAGTAAACGTCTTGCTTCCTTGTTTCCTTTATCAGATAACGTCAAACGTGGTAGTTGGTTCTTGGTAATGGTAACTGGTAACTGGTATGGTGGTACGGTAATAAGGTGGTAACAGGTAATAAACTATGTTGTTGGTAACTGGTAACTCTGCGACTACAGTTCCTTTACTAATACTTGGTGACGCAATGTGTGACAGTAATAATATTTGATTTATGGCGTCACATGTAAGGGTTTACGAGAAATCAATAAAAACTTAATGTCCAGCCAACCTGAGTTCAAGATGGCTGGACACATGTATCTCCACTGCCTGATGATCTACGACCTTCGAAATGTGTTCAAAATTGTGTGACGGGGACGATAACGATAACCTGAAATTGTGACGGAGAAACTTTGCGTAGTTTCAAAGATATTGACCATTTAAATGTTTCCATTCAAACATCCATTAATATTATGAGGTGACCATAATTTTACATACATAAAGGATTTCTTTTTAATCGATTAATTGGCCGGTAGCATCCACGCCTGCTTTGTATTTGATTTCCCCGTGGGAATAAAAGGTTTTCCTGCAGTGAAAAGAGTAAGTATGTGTTAATTCAAAATAATAATTGACCACCAGCGCTGCAAGAGAGAGCCCACTTGTATTTTAACTTGTTTTTTGCGTTTAGTTCATTATCTTATGTAACTGAAAATGAGAACGAAAGTCGATAGCCGGCAGTGTATGTACTTACTTTTCGAAGTGTTATCACTAATCAGAGTACTAGTAACTATTAATTAATCTGCGGTAAGACAACCTAATTATGAGTTAAGATTCGACCAGTTGTCCTAGTAGTACCAACTTTAAGCAATAGATGGCGACACCAACATCAGCTATCATGGCAGTATAGTTTGTCATAAATTTTAGTATATTCTTATATGATTAAAATAACGACCACCAACTTCATTTGCGCTTCAAACACTTAGGCTGCAAACTGGACGACGGCGGGCGCGGGCGCGGCGGCGGGCGCCAAGCCAAGTTGCAAACGATAAACGTGAACGCTTAGTAATCTCCAATAGATTTTCAACTTTATACCTAAGAGTATAAAGTTGAAAATCTATTAAAGACTACTGAGAGTTTACGTTTATCGTTTGTGACTTGGCTAGGGGGGCTGGCTTGTTCTCGGTTTCGCTCAGTTTGTCGCGGTGAAGAGACGTACCAAATGTACGAACGGGCCAGTTTATGCGTGTCGCCGACCGCCGCCGGCCGCGCCCGCGCCCGCCGTCGTCCGGTACGCGGCCTTAGGACGGCGGTAAAACAACGTTGTGGTACAAGGCGGGGGTTACGGAAGTGCAAATGCGAGTTGATCATCATCATTTTCGCCATTTGAAACGCTGTATAAGTACAAATAAATAAATGTGATTTTATTTACAGCAAACAATATTTTTTCATATAAATACCTTCAGAGCATTAGTTTAGTTCTCCCGACATAATATATCCACTAAAAAGAATAGATATCTACACGTAAATAATCAATAACATTTAAATATTACACCCCCCCCCCCCTTCCTCACTTCTACATTTTTGTCTTCTATTGATTTAAATATCTACAGTTGTTCGTATTAGTATCACCAATACACGGATTTTCGACCATTAATGAAAACACCTTAAAATATACTTGTCCTACATAAAACCTACAATATTGGTTACCCTATTGCGGTGTTTGTATGGGGAAATTAAAATGGTCAATATCTTTAAAACTACGCAAAGTTACTCCGTCACAATTTCAGGTTATCGTTATCGTCCCCGTCACAAAATTTTGAACACATTTCGAAGGTCGTAGATCATCAGGCAGTGGAGATACATGTGTCCAGCCATCTTGAACTCAGGTTGGCTGGACATTAAGTTTTTATTGATTTCTCGTAAACCCTTACATGTGACGCCATAAATCAAATATTATTACTGTCACACATTGCGTCACCAATTATTAGTAAAGGAACCATATTCGAAAACGCCCCCGTTATTGAGATTCGGAAGTGCCAGCCATAAGTTATATACGTAAATTCAAGATGGCTGGCCTCAGATTTTTGCATTTTTCTACTAAACCACTGTACTTATCACAAAACTTTTAGCTCGGTGCCCGTCACAAATTTATGTGACGCCCGTTGATATGCAAAAAGTCGTCAAAATCACTTCCGTTACCGAGATTGAGAGACCAGCGAAAAGTGGTTTTTCAAGATGGCTGGACACGTTTTCGATCTTTTATCTAAGATTCTGTAGCGTCACAAATTCTGAAATAAGGGTGTTTAGCCGTCACATAAAGTGACCTATTGACCTAGTTAAATGCAAGCTATTTTGAAGATTTGTCCAGCCAACCTGAGGCACATCATTTTTATTACATAAATCTTTTACTATATGAACTCATGAGTGAATCGCATTTTTAGGCATTATGATTTATGCCCGGTGTAAGGTAACATTCTGATTAATTTATTTTACATTGTTTCTGGTACATTAGACGACGCACTGTCTCGAATTATATTTGTCTCTACCAACCTTTTAATATTAGTCGTTGCTTAAGCACAAATTACGGCTACAATTTCTGTACACGCGGTTTGTACCTTCTGCCTAGTTAACTTGTTAGTCTATGATGCCAACATGCAGTGATTGGAGGCTCGAATAATGTTTGTTTACATCCAAGCGCAATTGACAACATCTAGCTGTCACTTTTTTTCTTATTGGTTTTATCAAGCTATCCTTTTTACTTGTAGTGAAATGTAATGTGTGAATAAAAAGTGTGTATGTGTGCTGCCTCTCGGCGCGGAACACTTTTTTCTGTTGAATTGTAAGTGTATAACATATCTATTACTTATAATATCATTGGTATTAATTACAATATTGCTAACGATGTTGATCTACAAAAAAAAACATAAATATTGTTTACTTGTGGCAACTAGCTGTTTCACCCGTCATCACTGGTAACACACATTCTTCGAAAACTTTCGACTTGAGGCACTGAGGTATTCTGGACGAGAAACATTACGCAGTTTCACGAACGCTACCCAGCCGAGTTGGATTCGGCGGTTGACATGTTTCTTGAAATTCGACTTACCTAGTGTGACGGTTTGTCACACGTAGACATTGTCTGTTGGACAATAAAATTGAAATTGAACACCCCAACAATGGGGTGAGCACAACATGGCCATTGCACATTACCTTTGTTCAGTCCATTTTCATTTTAAGACCCACCTGTTGGGAAACTCGATTGAGGTCGCCGAGTATGGTGCTGAAATCTTCCATAGTTTTTACCATGACAATTTATAAAAACATTGAAAAATATAAAAATCTAGGTACCACCAGCAGGACAAGAGTCTTGAGAGAGGATCCTCCTAACAATACGAGTCGTGACCATCAGCCCCTTTTTTGGTTAATAAAATCATCAGTCCTCTCCCTCTGGGTTGAGCTCAGACTGTCAGACTCTTACTGACTAAAAGTCCACCATATTCATTCGGTTGCACTTTGCGTTCCAGGGATAAGGTTTACTTTTTTTTATCGTGGTAAAATCATCAAATGATTCCTACCACCCAGGCAGAGCGGGAGGGACTGTCAGACTTGTACTGACTAAAATCCACGGTGTCCTTCAATAGCCCTTTACGTTCCTGGGTCACGGTAATTCGTACAGTCCCGCGACCCCGGCAGGCTTTGGTCCTCTAGAAGGGTGCCCCGTCACTTTGCTGACACTCTGACGCGCGCGTAGAACACAACGCGCCGTCGACCCGGGCATGGTCCATGGCGGACAGCGAGTTGCCCATTACTCGCTGCCCGCATGCCCGCGCCTACGGTGGCCGGAGATCGTCTGGCGACGTCCGATGCCGTGGGCGTCTACCACTGCGGCTGGGGTGGAGAGAGGACGCTGTCCTCTCCCTCATGCGGCCCGCCTCCTCCTTCACGAGCATGACTGCTTCGCAGAAGGAGGCCATCGCTTCCCACTCCATAGGGATAAGGTATCCTACTAACTTAGTAGTACTAAGATAGCCTGGCGACCCGGTACATTATCAGTGGCGTAGCTAGGCCAGAAGGGGCCCCGTATCAAAACTTGTTTGGGGCCCTTCTAATCTAAGTTTAGTAGAACAAAGACAATAGCACACTGACTCGTGTAACTAATGCTATGACTGAGTCATTAAGAGAATTTTTGAAGGGAGCTAGAAAATTAAGAATGCTGATCGACTGATAGTAGCTCATTTTTAGTTCATTAGCTCATTCAAAAGTAGATATAGCCTTTTTGAAAATAGAGTTCAATAATCGGAGCGGATTTACGGCCGCGATAAGTATTCATTTAAGAGCAACATTTTATGTTTTTATTCCAATCGTCGGAGGCCCTTGACACTTGGGGGCCCCGTATAATTGATACGGCTGATACGGCGGTAGCTACGCCTCTGTACATTATCCGCACTTCAAAACTTTTACAACATGCACCGGGCTTTTTCTATGTAGTCTGTGGCTATCAAAAAAACCTTCACAAATCAACATGGCACTCAACCTAAGTGTCAAGATTCACCCCGTAGTATTATTTCAAATTGTAGACGCATATGAACGCAGAAATGCAGACAGAGTTATTGATACTCTATTGGGTAAGTACTCTATTGTTTTTACAGCATAATCTAAGCGCTCCTGCACACGATGCTGCCACCGCGCCGACGCCGCACAACTACACTGTACATACGAGTCACGCGAAGACCGCCACCGCGCGCGTTCCCAGTTATTTCATTATCCTGATTCATTCCATTGCCGGCCGCGTATGAACATGCATGTTCATAACTTTTTAAGAAATTATCATGGAAAGTTTTGATTACGAAACGTTTATAAGTTTAGGAGGACAGAGAAGTTTTATGGGACAAACTTTGGAAGTATATAAAAACAAGCGTAAAAGTTTAAAAGCTTGGTTTGATATCTGCCATATAATGAATGAGAACTTTGCAGAACTACCTGATACGGAGAAAAGTAAATACGGTAAGTATCTTATTACAAAATTTTATTAAATCTTGTTAATGTGTTTCTATCTAGTGGGGCCAATTGAAAAAATATATAAGTAGGCTCTGACTTAAAGGAACTTTGGGACAAGATATGATCTTCTATATACTTCTAATTTCTGGTACTTCTATGTTTGTGTCCATTCATTGAAGTGAGCCCCGCCTCCGCCCCTAAGACGACCCACTGACCAACTGCTTCTGTGTGCCACACAAGGAACATGCCGACCAGGTGGAGGCCGAGCTTAACTACGCCATGAATGTGTATGAGCTGAACAGACGAGTCAATGCGTCAGAGAACATTGTGGGTATGTTGTCACTTCAAATTATGTAGGTATTTCTACTAATATTTTATGGAGGTCGAATTCCACGGAAGATTAGTGACCACAGACAAGAAAATAAAATTTATTATTCATTACATGCCTACTATTAATTCACAAATTACCTTTCATATTTATAGACTGGTGCTATTTTAACTGTTACATATTTTTTTTTTTAGCGTGGTAAAATCATCAAATGAGTCCTCCCGGCCTGGGTGGGGCGGAAGGGACTGTCAGACTCTTACTGACTAAAATCCACCCGTGTTTCTTCGGATGCCCTTTACGTTCCGGGATCGCGGTATCCTGTATTAAGAAAAAATCCGCGACCCCAGCAGGCATTTGGCCCCGTAAGGGGCCCCGTCGGTGACGCGTGAAACACGACGCGCCACCGACCCGGGCTTGGTCCTTGGTCGGACGGCGAGCTTACCCATTACTCACCGTCCGCAAGCCTTCTCCGCAGCTGTGCCCTCTGCTATTCAGAGGGACACGCGTTGGAGCGTCCACCCGACAGGCTATTCGCATACGGGCAAAGAGACCCCTTAGGCACACAGTGCCTAAGGAAGAGTTATTGCCCGCATCCCAGGGTGGACCGGCCCGAAAAACTGGTCTTCCCCCCGGACGTATCCGAGAGGGAACTCCAGTCCACGGGCGCACGTGGAGGTTTCCTGTCTTAGCACCCCAACTGTAACATAATACTGAAAATATTATTCTGAGTGGTTATGCAGAAACTTTGAACATTCAGAAAATTTACTTAAACTTTTACTTGCATCATTATATCATGAATTTTACTTCTCTGACTGCCAAGATAGCTCGACGGAGCGCCGCTCCGCGGGCCTCCTACTTCCTGGGTGGTTTACAAAATAATTACCTCGAAGGAGGTCGCGGGTCTCTGTGTTCGCTCGCTCTGTACGACCCTGCAACCTCCTTCTAACCTAACCTATCAGAGTTGGGGTGCCCTAAAATTCCGATAAGTAAGGTAGTAGCTTCCTTAGTACATTTAATAATTCGTTGACATGATAATATTAAACCAATGACAGCAAAAAGTATATTAGTCAAAACAAAATAAGGGCCACTTGTTTATTTTGATATCTGGACAGATTTATTAACTTTAACGCGTTCTCAAGTGACTCTTCTGTGTGTTATTACCTAAGTGTTTACAAACACTGTGTGAGCATACCAATGGATTTTTGTTACAGTGGGTAGTCTTTCATATTTTTTTTTGTAACAACTTAATTTTATCCCGTTTCGAGACGAACTTAAAAGTCATTCAAAGATTGGATTATTTCGTGCACAGTTGGACTTTTGTTAAATTAAAGCGTAAATAAACATTTTGGTAGAGCTATGCCGAGGATTCGAAGACATATGGACCTGCCAACCGCAACTAGAGCAATGACATTGATTCAGGAGGGACACTCGCAGCGCTCTGTAGCGCTACCAAGAAAAGAAATTAAAACAGTTAAGCAAGTTGTAAAATAAGATTATTTTGACATACCTCTGTTTTTTGTCGGAAGTTCAGTATTTCTATTTGTAAGTTTAGTATAGTTTTGAAGATCCAGTTTTTTTAGGAGAAAATGTAATTTGCATGTTCAAATTAAAAAGAAACTGTTTTTTAATTGGATTTTTTTTTCGTTTAAGTTTTTGTCGGTAATTCATTATAACGCTAGTTAATTAGAATAATAGTCAGACACAGATCGCTGGAGATTAATTTGTTTGTCGGAACCATTATTATTTCCCATTGGAAATTGTATTGTACAGTACAATAAAGCGATGATTCCCGATGTGCACCGCCAATTTGGCTACCGCTGGTGCAAAAATGTTATAAAAGAAAATTTTCTTTGTGTGTGGTGGCATTAAGTTTTCTTAATCAACACAAAAAACAACTCTTGTAAAAAACTCTTTGTACAAAGTCAGTGGTACAAAAGTAATTGAAATAAAAACAAAGTCAATGACTTTCCAAAGAAGTGTTGTGTTGTTTTAGAAATCTGTTACTATTTTATTCAAAACTAGCCTTCGCCAGCGGCTTCGCCGGCTCCTCTTATAGCCTATGTCACTCAGTCCTAATACAGCTTTCTACTGGTGAAAGATTTTTTAAAATCGGTTGAACAGTTCTTGAGATTACCCCCTAAATACAAACAGACAAATTTACCTCTTTATAATATTTCCGACCTGGGAATCGAACCCGTGACCTCATAAAATGAAAGAAAATTTCAATTTTTTAAATTCAATTTGGTTCCACAATCAGAACGGAAACACCTGCGACACGCAACACAGTAGTCAGTCGGTCAGCCAATGCGCCAACCGTGCCGCCTCACCCCACGTCTACTAGAAAAGTGGCTCGTAGGATCCATTGTCGATTTGAATGGACCATCACCAGGCTGGTGGGCCACAGGCCACGAAGTGACGAACCACTCGTCGGTGATCCACGAGCACTCGCGCGAGTGCGCGAGCCCGTGCACGTGACGCTGGACACGGCTACGTGTGCTACGAGCCAGAGGTGATTTACAATGTGTTTGTTGGCATCATCACTTAGAAGCGTGCGCTCTGAGATACAGATGCCTTTTATTACTTGTCATGACAGATGTATAGTTATCATTTGACTGTCATATGATTGCAGATCGTGGGCCTGAACCTGTGCCAGATGACGATGGGCAGCGGCGGGCGCTCGAGACTTACTGATGCAGGCATACTGATGCATTTATATTGTACCTACTAGCATCTGATGTAAGGTGCAGGTGCTGTCGTGTCACTCCGTGCCCAAGCTGTCCGCGGACACCTTCTCCGCCGCCCTCGCGTCCAGCGTCAAGGACCTGCTCATGGCGAGTGCGACACCCAGTGTTAGGGACCCGCACTGCGCCTGCTTCATCAGCCAGGAACTACTCCTAGATGCGCTGTGATGACTACACAATTACGAGCCGTGTCATCTATAACTAGATGACAGTATATTTCCCTTGGATTAATTTTAGGACTATTGACTTAAGTTCCAAGTCAGAACTTCCTTTTTTAGCCCAGATTTAACTGTTACAAGATTAGCGCGTGGCGTCTAGTGACCGGAAACAACCGAGATGAAAGTTTGGTTCAATAAATAATCAGATTGTTAAGAAGACTCTTTATGAAATATTTGTCAATGTACGGTCGTGCGGCAAAAGCGCCCGTGCGTCGTGACAGCGCGCCAGCCACGCTGCCGACACGTGGCGCGCGTGCGACTCGTGTGACACGCGCGGCTCGTGTGACTCGAGTGACACGTGCGACTCGTCTGACACGTGCGACTCGTGTCGCGAGCCCGCTCCGTCGCTGCTGCGGCCGTGCACGATGTAATCCACCTCACAGCCCTCTGCCAGCTCGGACATCTAAAATATTGCACGTAAATACGTTGTAAGTCCAACAGCTAGATTATCAAAAAATAATTGACACATTTTTCTTTTTTATGTAAACAAGAATTGACGAGGATACGACACTTTAAAATTGCCAGTACCTCACAAGCAAGTATGGTTTTTACTTGCTTCTGACGTCACGAGCCCCCAACTCTCGAATGTATTTTGATACGTTACATGTTTGTTAATAATATGCTTTAATTCAATTTAAAAAAAATACCTATCTATTATTTTTCAGAACTCTTAGTGACTAAATTCGCAATTCATTGCCGCCGTCAACATGCCTAATGCACATGTCACACGGTAAAAATCTTTGTGAGGGGTTTGAAGAAAGGATGTATTTTCAGAAACCCGAGATGTTTTAGAAATGTTTAAGATGAAAACGTTGTGACTGTTCAGCGGAATAACTGAGAGTTTTTATACATATGTAATATCATATAACTTAATTAATTATTACAAAAAAACAAATAGCTGTACATTATTTATTATTATTTTTAGTATAAAATATGCGAAACCTGAATATAGTTTTTTCAGAATCAGTAACTGAATCGATTCCAATAATTTTTACACCATGTTATATTTGTCCCAAAATTATTTAAAAAAGGTTACGAGTTGGACACCTATCCGCAATCATTCCGCACAGCGCAACAAAGGTTACGGCAGGTCATAGCGATCAGCTGATGGAGCGCGCGGCGCACACGCAGCGGGGCGCGCGGCGGGGCGGGGAACACAACCCCTACCACACCATTACCCCTTCAGTCGTCCAGTTGCAACAGTTGCACGCGCTTGTGTCACGCTTGCACTTAGCGACACAACGCGATACGCGAAATAGGTTAATGTAGTGAGTATCTGTTAAGTGATCGTGAAAAATGTCGTTGCAACAAATCGCATTGACTACATCTTATCCCTAGCGGCTGCATTTAAGAATAAAGAAACAACATTGCATGTAATAAGTTTTAGAAAATGAGTTGTTATCATAGTTTGCTTCACTATTGCATTGGGTTATATACCTGTAATAATAGTTGTAAGTGGTTATAAATAAATAAATAACAATATCTACCTACACTTAACCATTACGACAGTCCAAAGCCCGCAAGTGAGATGGAAAATGTTATCACCATCTAATTGAAATAACTTTGCCGTACGGTAAGGTATACTAGTAGGTAGGTACTCTTAGTACCAAATTATTATCAATGAACGTGCGACTGTCGAACCTTGCGCGGGCGCCCGCGCCTAGCTTCGCCGCGCCGCACGTTGACTCGGTAAGCATACTTTGGAAAGGAAAGTTACATGGCTGCAAGTAACTTAAAAAGTTTATAACTTTGTGATTTTTCAAGATACAGTTATGAAAGGCCCATACAACTTTTAGTATGGACCTTGGCATCAATTTTTTTTTTCTTTTCGCCAGTGATTATATTTTGGCCACAATTAGACTACTACCTAAGAAGTCCATAGAAAAAAAATTAAGTTTCTAAACCGTAACCAACCAGAGATATGGCGGTTTTAATTTTGTTCTATCCGGAGTGATTCCAGATTAGAACAAAATAAAATCCGTTATATCTCTAGTTGGTTATGATTTCGATTTTTTTAATTATTTTTTACGAAGGTCTTAAGGTTGCGGTCTACAAATGACCAACATTTCATTACTGGCGAAAGAAAAAAAAAAATTGATACCAATAATTTGCATACCCCTTTGTACATGGATTCATAAAAATACTAGACACGTGTTTCGCATAAACAAATACTAATGTTGTAAATATACTACATTTAAAAAGTAAAATTAAAAGCAATATATTTACAAAAATGACTAAATTAAAACTAAAATTAAAAAATTATAGGGCGTCAAAAAATTCATCCACATCGCTGTCAATGGGGAAAGTGCCCAGAATGCTAGCAGCATTGCCACGTTGGATGGCAATGCTGATCCTTTGACTAAGAAATAGCCAGCCCTATGATGAAAGAATGTGATTGAAAGAAGAGATCCTCACCGCGCGCACGTGTCCGCCGTACGCGCGCACGTAGCGCGCCAGCTGCGCGGCCTGGCGCGGCGCCGCGCGCACGGCGAACGTGCGGCCCGACAGGAACTGCGGGAGAGCTATGTAAGAATGTAATTGAAAGAAGAGATCCTCACCGCGCGCACGTGTCCGCCGTACGCGCGCACGTAGCGCGCCAGCTGCGCGGCCTGGCGCGGCGCCGCGCGCACGGCGAACGTGCGGCCCGACAGGAACTGCGGGAGAGCTATGTAAGAATGTAATTGAAAGAAGAGATCCTCACCGCGCGCACGTGTCCGCCGTACGCGCGCACGTAGCGCGCCAGCTGCGCGGCCTGGCGCGGCGCCGCGCGCACGGCGAACGTGCGGCCCGACAGGAACTGCGGGAGAGCTATGTAAGAATGTAATTGAAAGAAGAGATCCTCACCGCGCGCACGTGTCCGCCGTACGCGCGCACGTAGCGCGCCAGCTGCGCGGCCTGGCGCGGCGCCGCGCGCACGGCGAACGTGCGGCCCGACAGGAACTGCGGGAGAGCTATGTAAGAATGTAATTGAAAGAAGAGATCCTCACCGCGCGCACGTGTCCGCCGTACGCGCGCACGTAGCGCGCCAGCTGCGCGGCCTGGCGCGGCGCCGCGCGCACGGCGAACGTGCGGCCCGACAGGAACTGCGGGAGAGCTATGTAAGAATGTAATTGAAAGAAGAGATCCTCACCGCGCGCACGTGTCCGCCGTACGCGCGCACGTAGCGCGCCAGCTGCGCGGCCTGGCGCGGCGCCGCGCGCACGGCGAACGTGCGGCCCGACAGGAACTGCGGGAGAGCTATGTAAGAATGTAATTGAAAGAAGAGATCCTCACCGCGCGCACGTGTCCGCCGTACGCGCGCACGTAGCGCGCCAGCTGCGCGGCCTGGCGCGGCGCCGCGCGCACGGCGAACGTGCGGCCCGACAGGAACTGCGGGAGCGCGGCGGGCGCGACACCCGGCGGCCGGGTCGCTGGACGCTCCTCGTCGGTGCTGACGTCGTCGTCAGAACAGGACTCGGCAAGCCGCCGCTTTTTCTGAGCTTGAACAACTTTTTCTATTTCGTCATCCGTGTCGTCGCCTGCGATTTGTATTTTACACTTTAATAGGTGCACGATAAATCATCAGCGTAACCAGTACTTCGATCAACAATAACCTGATATTAACGTAAGTTTTAGAGATATTTAAATTTGAATTTGACACAAAATTTGGTACTTAATTCAAAATAAACTCATTCAATGAGAACTATTAGGTACTAGCACTTTGCCCGCGACTTCGTCCGCGTGGGTTACGTACTTTCCTAATTCCCCCTTTTCACCCCCTTAAAGGTTAAATTTCCAAAAACCCCTTCTTAGTGCTCCCCTACATTATAAAAGGAAGCCGTGTGCAAAATTTCACATTCCCAGCCCCAGTAGTTTCGGCTGTACGTTGATATGTCAGTCAGTCAGTTCTCCTTTTATATATATAGATAGATAGATGTATATGGTAACTGGGACTTTAATTAATCTATATACAATTGTACATAATTATTATAAGTAATTAATTCAACAGTTGTGAGCGATTTAACAATATTTTTTAATAAACATTCCATGTGGTATTATGAAAATATTTACTAGAAAATATTGTTTAATCGTTATAAACTAAAATATTTTTATATTACATTTAAAAATATGCAAGAATTTTGTCAGGAATAGTATTTTTAAGATTTGCCTATTTCCAAGCGCTTCTTGGAAAGAACAATGCAGGAAATGGATAGCTGCTGTCAAGAGAAAAATAAATAAGTAACATCATATTATCTTCATTTAAATATGTATGTATTTGATATTGTCTTATAGAAAACATTTTGTTTCTATTCATTTATTTTTGTTTCAGTGTCGATGAATCGCTGTGGTACAGATGTTAGCAGGTCAAACTACCTGAATCTGTAAAATTTTACCAATAGATAATATTCGATGGAAAATCTATTCAAGAAATTTTACAGAAAACGTCTGTACCTAAAACCGTCAGGTAGCCCAGCGGTATCGGGAACAGGGTTTAGGGTTACCGGTCACGGCTTCAGAGAGAGGAACTTCTTAACAATGCGCGTCGTGTCGAGAACAATAAAATGTTGTGTAATCATTAGTGGATAGAAATAGAAAACTTGCCAGTATCCTGGTGCGAGTCGCGGGCGTCGTGCGGCGGGGACTGGTCGTCCTCGGGCGGCGCCACGCGCAGCGCGGGCTCCGTGGCGAACCAGCGCCAGGGCAGCACGCGGCGCCGCGCGCGCACCGCGTGCAGCCAGCCCGCGCGCACCGCCGGCGCCGACGAGCTCGCGCGCACGAGGCGCAGCTTCGGGGTGTTGGGGAACGCGCAACTGCACACGGTAACGATACACACATTGCAAGTCATGCGCCGCGAGTGCACGACTAATGCATTCAATTCAATAATTCTATGTCAATAAAATTGTAAACGTTGGCAGAAGACACGTTTAACCTAGAGACCGCGACAACTTGAATTCCTTACGATGCATTCATTCGTTATGGATCGTTTGCGACGCATGCTCCCCGTAGTCGTCTGTAGCCGCTTTACAATTTAGGTACAGACTTTCTCGGTTCGATACCCAGATGGGATACGTGACCGATTTTTGGTGAAATACAAAAAATATCGGAGCGTGAGCGTAGCTGCCGATGCAAGTCGCGTCTTATGACAACAACAAGTACGGGTGGGACTCACATGAGATGCGTGGCCTCGGGCCCCCAGTCCCTCAGCACGCGCGCGCCCATCTCCAGCGCCAGCGCCCGCAGCTGCGCGCGCTCGGGGTTCTGGTACCCGCTCAGCACCAGCGCCGCGCCGCGCAGCAGCTGGCCCACGGGCCGCGCGGGGCCCGGCGCCGGCGCGCTGCCGACGTACTCCGCGGCAGACGGCGGCACCGGCCTGTCGCGCGGGCCGTCTGCGCAGACCATGAATCCAGAACAAGAAACGAACTATGCTAGAACTGCCAGACCCGAGCCAAGCCCGAGCGGGACTCGACCAGCTCTGCGCGGCTCGTCCTTGTGTACGAACGTTATAAACGATTTATTAACGATTATAAAATTAAGTAAACATTACAAATAATTATATATAACTATAATTCTAAACAATTACCAAAGCAAACAACAAATAATTACTTGCATCATTTGCACTATAAAGTGGGTCAGAAACAGTAGCGCATAAGACAACAGGAAGAAAGATCATCCGTCAAAGAAGGGGAATAGAAGTCGTGGTCACACTAATACGAGTAAGAAAGGCCGGTTTATGTCATCGACCTTTGAAAAATTACTCCCGGGCACTTTTGAACATTTGGACTCGACGCGGATACTGGACGACCTTATTTTAGTCAAACACCAGATTGAGACTACTAAGGAAACATACACAGTCATATGTAACAGTTTTTGAGACTACAGGGGTCGAAACAGGTTCAGTGTTCAAAAATACTGATTTTACTGACTAGAAATCTAAAAAAACTGACTTTTACTGACCATCTGAACTAACTTAAAATAAAAGTTTTGTTCAGGATTAAACAGTGAGAACGGAATCATAGCGATCAATATTTATTTAAAGTTTCGAGAAATAGTACCACCTCGCTCGATAGATGGCGTTGTAGTCAAATTAGAAGTCGCTATGGTTTCGTTACCGCCGATAGTATAAGGTCTAAGAAATTATTTTTTGTTTTTGTTGTGAGCAGTACATCCAGTACATTGTGATTCGGTTCGGAATATTATATGTGATTTAAAACCAGTCCAGTGTACTTAATTTCACTACCCGCTCCAAGTCGACCCACGGTTTCGTTCATGGTCCTTCGGAGTCGGAGCAGTCGGGAGTGTTTTTGGTAGTCTCCGGTGGTGGTAGAGATTACCACCCTTCGCGTCACTACTGGGCAGTGGATCGCTGTCCAGAGCATCCCCTTCAAGTGGGGTACTCCAGGTGAGAGGTACCCAGGAGGTGGAACCGGTTGGAGCAGGGAAGCAGCCAGGTGGAGCGTGGTGCAGCAACATCTGGTGGCACCATCCGGAGGAGCGACGCAAGGGAGGTGACGAGCGGCAGATCGTGGCTCAGCAGAGGGCGCCACTGGCGGTGCTAGTGGTGCAATACAACAGCGTGCCAATTGTGGTACAGTACAGCGTGCCGCAACCGTGGTGCAGTACAGCACGACATCATCAGTGTGTCAGTGAGTGAAGTTATTGTGAAGAAAAAATCGTGAGTACATTTGAAATCTTATTCAGGAAGAATTAGTTTATTAAATTAAAAATCTCAGAAAATAAAAGTGCATCATTTTGAAGTTGAACTCTTGAAATTACCAGAAGATTAACAGCTGAGTAGAAAATTAGAACTTGTAAAATTTTATGTGTAAAGTGGTTCTGACGGGGAATCCATGCCCGATTTTAGACCCAAGTGACATAAAGTGCAAAAACTTGTAAAAAATACAAAACTTTTACTTTGAAAATTTAATCATATGATTATTTCTCTGTGGTTTTAATATCCTTGGTATATTCTATTTGTTTTTGTTAAGTCTGTATCCTATAATTGTTGCAAAATGGAGTCTTTCCTTGCTATTCAAGAGGACATTAGTGCCAAAATGTATAAGGCTAAATCTAATTTAAAGAAAACGCCTAAAGAGCGATTAACACATACATATTTAGAGACCCGTATTGAGAATTTGGAACAATTATGGAGTACATTCACGGCTACTCATAAAGAGATAATAAGTACAATAAAAAAGGTTGAACTGTCTAACTCTAGTTATATAAAAAATGGGCTTTATGATGAAGTTGAGGAATTTTATGTGGATTTTAAAAGCGAATTAAGGGAATTATTATCTAAGGGAAATTCAACGGCGTTAAATGAGGATTCTAAGTCTATGTTTTGTCACAATGAAAAGAGTTTCAGCAGAGTTAAGTTGCCAGAAATAAAAATCCCTTCATTTTCGGGGAAGTATTCAGAGTGGCAAACATTTAGGGATTTATTTTTTGGATTGGTGCACGAGAATCCTTCATTAGACGATGCACAGAGGTTTTTTTATTTAAAGGGACATTTAAGTGGGGAGGCTGAGCAGTTATTAAGGAACATAAAGGTTACATCTGAAAACTATAAAATTGCTTGGTCTAAATTAGATAAAATGTATAACAATAAAAAGTTTATAGCAAATGGTATTATGAAGAGATTACTAAGTCAAAGGACTTTATCTTGTGAATCGGCTATTGAAATAAAAAGGCTTTTAAATACTACTTCAGAATGTTTGGAGTCAATAAGTAATTTAGGGGTAGAGGTCTCTTCCTGGGACCTTATTGTCGTGCATATAATTAGTGAAAAATTAGACAAAGAGACCAGGAAAGTTTGGGAACTCAAAGTGGCTTCGGATTTAAGTGATGAATTACCTAAGTTTATTCAGTTTTCGGAGTTTTTAAATAGCCGCTTTAGAGGTTTGGAAAATTTAGACAAGTCGGATAACAAGGACAGACATCCACACCCAAAAAGAACTCAATCGTTTCATGTATTAAAAGATAAAAAGTCAGTATCATGTGAATTTTGTTCTGCCGATCATAAGATTACATCTTGTCCTAAATTTAGTAAGGAGTCAAATGAAACTCGGCGTAATTTCGTCCAGGAACATAATTTGTGTTTTGTTTGCCTATATAACAACCACTCTGCCAAAGCTTGTAAAAACACTTTTAGATGCCAGGTGTGTAAACGCCGCCACCATACATTGTTACACCCGCAGGGTGAGGTAGGGTCTGATATTGGTGAAGGTAGTAGGGCTGCTCGCACGGAAACCTCATCAGTAATTAATGAGAAAGACGAGGCCGCCAATATGGCGGAGGATAAACCACTAGTCTCATGTCTTGCGACAGGAAACAGTAGAAAAACTGTATTATTAACTACAGCCTTAGTACAGGCTGAGTCGAGGAATGGGACTTACTGTGTGGTTAGGGCGTTACTGGATCAGGGATCTCAGGGTTCATTTATTACAGAATCCACGGTTCAGTACTTACGCTTAAATAAAATACCGTCAAAAAATACGGTGTTAGGTGTAGGTGGAAGTAAAAGTACAACTTCGACATCCATGGTGGTTATCAATCTTCGTTCGAGAGTTAATCCGTCTTTTCAAATAAAGGTCAGGGCTCACGTTCTGAAGTCGGTTACAGCTCTTCTCCCCTCTTCAAGAGTAAGTCGGGTAGAATGGGTAGTAGACTTGAGCGATAATGATTTGGCTGACCCGCAATATTTCAAACCTAATAAAATAGATATTTTATTGGGTGCTGAGGTATTTAGCCAAGTCATTCAGAACGGAGTCAAGAAAAATCCAAACGGTACGCTCTTAGCGCAGGAAACCACCTTAGGTTGGATATTGTCGGGCTCATTCGAAGTTGACAATAAGGTACATACTCACTCACAAATTACCGTGATGCATGCCAGTGTCCAAGATGACGAATTGTTGAGGAAGTTCTGGGAACTAGAAGAACCACCTAGAGCAAAAAGGATGCTAACGGAGGAGGAAATATATTGTGAAAGGTTATTTACAACTTCCACTACAAGAAATAAAGATGGCAGGTACATCGTGAGATTACCGCTACGCGAACCAGGCTCGGTTGGTAGGTGCGCTGAATCCAAAGTGATTGCTGCAAAAAGATTAAAAGGATTAGAAGTCAGGTTAGGTAAAAATAATAAATTAAAGGCAGACTACGTGAATGTCATGCAAGAATATTTAAGACTTGAACACATGGCAGAAGTAACAGAGCAAGAAAAATGTAATAAAGAGGCTGTTTACTTACCTCATCACGCAGTAGTTCGTGAGGATAAAGATACTACAAAGGTACGGGTCGTGTTTGACGCCTCCTGTAAAGGAACTAATGGTAGATCATTAAATGATGATCTTATGATTGGTCCGCCTTTGCAGGACGAACTACGTCATACGGTTATGCGCTGGAGAGTCCGTAAGATATGTATGGTAGCGGATATCGTAAAAATGTATCGGCAGGTTTTGGTGGATAGACAGGATACGCCATATCAACGGATACTTTGGAGGGATAGTCCTGAAAAGGAACTACAAGAGTATGAATTATTGACCGTTACATTTGGTGCGGCCTCGGCGCCATATTTAGCTGTACGGGCACTACAGCAATTAGCTTATGATGAGTGCGGGGATAATTCAAGCATAGCTAACATAATTTTAAAAGATTTTTATATGGACGACTTGATGTCAGGGACTGAAAATATAGAGGATGGGTTTAAAATTTACACGGAATTATCTCAAGTACTAGCTAAGGGAGGCTTTAAATTGCAAAAATGGAAAAGCAATTGTAAGGAATTATTAAATAAAATTAAAGATGGAAATGATGAAGAACTAATAATAAAAATAGACGAAGTAACGAAGATACTAGGACTTACCTGGGATGCTCGCGATGATTGTTTTCAATACACTCTGGAACTCACGTCGATATCTGGACCCGTAACTAAAAGGAAAATTGTCTCGGACATTTCACGACTGTTTGATCCGTTGGGGTGGTTGGCACCAAGCGTGATTCTGGCAAAGGTGTTGGTTCAAAAATTGTGGTTGGCCGGGTTACAATGGGATGAAGAAGTGCCGAATAATTTATTACTGGAATGGAATAATTACCGAAAAGGTTTAGCTTCTCTTGTTAGCATAAAAATCCCACGATGGTTAAATATTGGTTCCAATATTCGGAAGGCGGAGTTGCATGGATTTTCCGATGCATCTAAAACAGCTTATGCAGCCGTAGTTTATCTTAGAGTGATTGATGACTTGGAAAACATTCACATTTCTTTAGTCACTTCAAAAACAAAGGTGGCACCCATTAGACAAGTGTCTATACCAAGATTAGAACTTTGTGGGGCTGTTCTTCTAGCCAAACTGATGGCGGAAGTAGGAGAAGTAATGGGTATCCAGAAGCTTGACTGGCATGCATGGACAGATAGTGAAGTGGTCCTAGCTTGGCTTAATAGTCATCCTAGCCGCTGGAAAACCTTTGTAGGCAATCGAGTTTCAGACATTTTAAACATCGTGGATACATATCATTGGTCCCACGTATCGTCTAAGCATAATCCCGCAGATTGTGCCTCCCGCGGCGTGTGCCCAGCTGAATTAAAGTCTACGGTTATATGGTGGAATGGTCCGGATCTGTTGCGACAGCAAGTAATTGAATACAAAAGACCAAAGCATCTCGATACACGTATAGAAGAAG
Source organism: Agrotis puta (assembly GCA_943136025.2). Taxonomy (NCBI): domain Eukaryota; kingdom Metazoa; phylum Arthropoda; class Insecta; order Lepidoptera; family Noctuidae; genus Agrotis; species Agrotis puta. The sequence goes on along the minus strand of OW964179.2, from coordinate 17,782,708 downwards.
TTAACGTGCATACAAGCCTCGTAGAAATTTCATTTTGGGATAGATTTTCATCCCTTTCCAGGATGATTAGGGTAGTAGCCTACTGTAGGAAGTTTTTGCAATTACGGTACAATTGTTCTGACAAGGAAAGAACTAAACAGTTGTCTACAAAAGAACTAGAGGAGGCGATGGATATATGTATTAGAAAGGGTCAAGAAGAAGAGTTACACGATGAAATACAAGAACTTAAGAAAATGGGTTCTTTAGATAAAACGGGAAGAAAGTACAAATCGTTGAACTTATTTTGGACCCCAAAGGGATAATTAGAGTAGGAGGTAGATTAGAGCTATCTAAGTTGAGTTATGATCGCAAACATCCTATACTAATTCCGAAAGATGTCTTCCTCACGAAGCATCTAGTAAGCGAGGCGCATCAAAAAACTATGCATGGGGGGCCTCAAGCCATGATTGCTTACTTAAGATCTCGGTATTGGGTTGTAGGAGTTAAATCTCTAGTGAAGGCCTATTTTAGAAAATGCGTTACTTGCATTAGGTACACAAATAAAGCCAGAAGCCAACTAATGGGACAACTACCATCTCCTCGTGTTACACCTAATAAAGCTTTTTTGTACAGTGGCGTCGATTACGCTGGTCCGATAAACGTCAGAATGTCCAAGGGTCGTGGCAATAAGTCGTATAAGGGGTACATCGCACTCTTCGTCTGTCTGTCTACGCGGGCGGTTCATATCGAAGCAGTCAGTGATATGACGTCTAAGGGTTTCTTAGCTGCTTATAAGAGGTTTGTAGCAAGGCGTGGACATTGTGCAGAATTACATAGTGACAACGGTACCAATTTTGTTGGCGCAGCTCGAGAGCTGCAAACATTATTTAAGGAACAAAATTCCAATTTCATTCCAGAATTGGTTGAGGCTTTAGCAAATAATGGTACAAAGTGGAACTTTATTCCTCCTCATGCTCCAAACTTCGGTGGTCTATGGGAGGCAGGAATCAAGTCTACTAAATACCATCTCAGAAGGGTTATAGGGAACTCCACATTAACGTTCGAGGAACTAACGACAGTGTTGGCGCAAATTGAGGCATGCCTTAACTCGAGACCACTTTCCTGTGTAGATCAAAATGAGTTAACGGTATTAACTCCGGGCCATTTCCTGGTTGGGGAACCACTCGTCCTTGCTCCAGATTCGAATTTCGAAAGGGTTAACATTTCTAGTCTGGAACGGTGGCAACTTACCCAGAGAATGTTGCAGGACTATTGGCGGCGATGGTCACAAGATTACTTGAATCAGTTTTTACAACGTCATAAGTGGGCTCATCAAACCCCAGAACCATCCATAGGTGACATAGTTTTGATAAAGGAGGATGATTTACCTCCTGGCAAGTGGTTGCTGGGTAAAATTGAATCAAAACACCCTGGTCCCGACGGAATTACTCGAGTCGTGACAATTAAAACTAAAAATTCCCTGATAAAGAGACCTGTCTCTAAATTGGCTATTCTACCCATAGCAACTTAAATTTTGTGCATGTGAAGTATATTTAAGGCTATTGTATTTTTATAATGATAAGAACGTGTTAAGTTTGTAAGAAGTTTGTATGTCTTTGTATACCATCGCTCGTGTTATGTTACGTTGTTAAATATGTTAGTGTATTAAGATTTGTATCTGTGCATCCCACATCAGATGGACATGTTGCACGGTGGGCGGTTCAAATTAAGGGAAGGACATTTGTAATATGTCCTTGGTGGGCGGTATGTTCAGGATTAAACAGTGAGAACGGAATCATAGCGATCAATATTTATTTAAAGTTTCGAGAAATAGTACCACCTCGCTCGATAGATGGCGTTGTAGTCAAATTAGAAGTCGCTATGGTTTCGTTACCGCCGATAGTATAAGGTCTAAGAAATTATTTTTTGTTTTTGTTGTGAGCAGTACATCCAGTACATTGTGATTCGGTTCGGAATATCGATGCCTTAGTTCACAATTGCACTAACTACAAAATTTTCAATTTTTACTTTTTTAATGCCAAACACACTAAATGTCATGCTCTTTCGTTTCCGCGCATCGAAATACCGTTATTCCGTCTCTTTCTACCAAAAACATGGGTCACAGTTGTATTAAATGAGATCGTTTAATGTTCCATGAATGTGGTATTATACTAATGGTCTTTATTTTTGTAAAACCAATCAAGATATACTTTAACTGATTTTAAGTTTCTCAACTGCAAGAAATTTCAAAACACAAACGTATTATATACATTTGCAATATCTGCTCATACTTTTTAGCAGTGTTACAAGAGTGTATTATGTGTTGGTAGTACAAAAGAATCAAGAAAGTTTGATGCACAAGTGTGCTAAGTACTTTTACTGGAAGGCAATTTTGGCGATTGGCAATTTTTTTAAGTGCACAAATACATTAAACCGTTTTGAGATATAGTCCGAATTGTGCAAGTGTATTAAGTAAGTGCACAAATGTATTAAATGGGGGGTTTTATGTTTATTTGGCTATTTTGAAAAGGTTACGTTTAAACTAATATTACAATATTGAGATATGATGGAGTAAAAGGACTAGTCTTATGAATATATGCATATTTTTTTGTTATTTTACTTGGATTTTCTACTGTTCTCGTCTAAACCTTAAAAAACTTTAAAGCTCTCTCCTCAAAAATGTAAATTTCGTAGTTAGTGCAATTGTGAACTAAGGCATCGATATTATATGTGATTTAAAACCAGTCCAGTGTACTTAATTTCACTACCCGCTCCAAGTCGACCCTCGGTCTCGTTCAAGTTTCATGTGGAATTGAAAAAAAAAAAATTATTGGCCTCCACCATCCCCATAGCCAACCATCACCACCTTTTTATTATTAAAAAGTTTACAAATAGTTATCAGTTTTAATATTTGTTAATAAGCAAATGACACACATCCAATCATACAAATAATATTAAAAGTTAGAAACATTAGACATTATGATTTCTTGAAGAAGTAAGTAATCAAAGCATTTTTCTTTTTATTTATAATTTTTTGTACGTTTTCTTCTTCTTTAATTTTCTCCTCGTAGTCTTTTCTTTCTTTAACAGCGGCATCTAGTAAAATGTCTTGGCCATATTAACCTCATTTTCACCATCCCTTTTTCCCCATTCAGATATAAAGTGTCCATTTTTATCTTTTTTATTAAGCCAGTCCTCATTGTCGCAACCGAGGTCCGGGCTCGCCGCAATCGCGGCGGTAAGACCCCTCTTTGAGGAGTGGCTGGATAGGCGTCACGGCGTCCTTACCTTCCGCATGACGCAGGTCCTCACCGGACACGGAAGTTTCGGGAGGTTCCTGTCGGATAAGGAAGGAGGAAACGCCTGGGTGTCACCACTGCGAGGATCGTCCGGAGGACACGGTGGAGCATACGGTGCAGGACTGCCCCGCTTGGGCAGAGCACCGTCGTGTCCTCACGACGGCGATAGGCGGAGACCTCTCGCGCCCGGCATTGGTCGAGGCCATGCTGCGGGGCGAGACGGAGTGGGAAGCGGTCGCCTCCTTCTGCGAAGCAGTCATGCTCGCGAAGGAGGAGGCGTGCCGCGTGAGGGAGAGAACAGTGTCCTCCCTCCGACCCAGCCGCAGTGGTAGACGCCCACGGCGACGGACGTCGCCAGACGATCTCCGGCCACCGTAGGCGCGGGCATGCGGGCAGCGAGTAATGGGCGACTCGCAGCCCGACCATGGACCATGCCCGGGTCGACGGCGCGTTGTGTTCCACGCGCGCCTCAAGGAGTGTCAGCACATTGACGGGGCCTGTAGAGGGCCAAAGCCTGCCGGGGTCGCGGGAATTACCCATCACCGTAACCCCGGTACGTAAAGGGCTAGTGAAGGACACCGTGGATTTTAGTCAGTACAAGTCTGACAGTAGGGTGGGAGGACTCATTTGATGATTTTACCACGCAAAAAAAAAAAAGCCAGTCCTCATTAAATTTACATTTCCCCATAATAGTTAGTTGGTTAGTTGCCACAAACAAATCACACAGCAGTCAAATTAAATCACATACAATGCAGGTTAAAAAGCTGAAGCTGTAACAAATATGCAAAGTTAAACTTACAATAATAAAATATGTATTTATTTCGAGAAAAAAAGTAGGATTGGACTTTTTTCCTCGAAATAATGATGCTACAATATTAAGTTGCCACAAGACATCATAATAGAGCATCAGCTGTTAGTTGCTCTCAAACCTTCACTGGGCCCGGCTAAGAAAATTAGAAATGACTAGAAATTTGTTTTTTGTTGACACAATCTAAATGTATATTTAAAATGCTAATGTTAGGACGGGAAGACAGGGTTTTCTCTATGACCACCAACTCCAATCATTTCCCCTTTGGTCTCCTGGTGAAAGTAAGGAAGTTTGGTCGCGGTTGTGGGTGGCGAAAATGTGAAAAAGTGTTGCAACTGATGAAATGAATGGACTTGAAAGGTGAAACCCGAGCAACGCCGGGTTTGGTTGCTAGTAGGTATACTATAAGATATATATTTCTTAAGCAAAATCTAGAATGAAGAAGGTAGGCGTAAAAAGGAACGAGACAGACAGGCAAAATTGTGTCAGTAAATAATTAATGAGGTTCCAAAAAAATATATGGAGAAATATATATGTGTTGATCTCAAAAAACTGAAAAAACTGACCATTTTCTCAAAAAACTGACTTTTACTGACCATGCTAAAAAAAACTGACTTTTACTGATTTTACTGACTAGTTTCGACCCGAGACTAGAAAATGAAGTCGGTGATGAGATGAGAGATGCCCGTTCAAAATTCATCATTCATCATTTCCATCAGGATAGCTTTGTCAACATTAAACGAGGTATAATGCGGTCCAACTACAGAGGAGGTGAGTGTCTAAGGTGAGTGGTTTTCATTAGTGACACTTCAAAAGTATGGTTACCAAAAAAAAAAAACAAATACCTTGTACAAATTACTTTTCTATATTATTTCACATTTAGGCCCACTTGCACCAAAATCACTAAACAGGTTTAGCGCTAAACTGATTTAAAACATCGTTCTGTCTCTGTCAACTTCAAACAATTTGACAGGGATACAGTGATATTCTAAGTAAGGTCCGACCGAAACTGGTTTTCCGGCCGTAACCGTAACCGAACATTCGGCCGTCGCTTCAGTTTCGGCCGAAACCGAAGCCGAAACCGAAACTCACGTGGTCAAGTATAGAGTTTCTTAAAATACTGAAATTTGGTGCAACCATCATTCTGAAACTTACTGTTTCCATTTTTTACTCATTAGTTAGGACATGAAATGGAAACACAGTAAGTTTGATGTAATTTAACGCACAGTTAGTTTGTTTTAATTTAACAAATTAAACACTTCATTTTCTTCATTTAAACAGTCTCTTTTTTAAGTGTGACTTGATTTGTTAATAACAACTAAACAAAGTTACTGACTCCGCCAAAGCGTTGCCGCGAGAAACGAAGTTAGGCGAGCGTGCACGACAACTTCCGAAATTAATTTCGGTTTCGGCAATAGTTTCGGTCAATTTTGGCCGAACCCGAAACTGCCACCGAATTTTGATTTTTGGCGGAAACTCGGCCGAAACCGAAACCGAACCTTCGGTCGGACATTAATTCTAAGGCAGTTTAGCGCTAAACCCGTTTAGTGATTTGTGGTGCAAGTGGGCCTTAATTTTGGTATGTTTGGAAAACCGGATACGTGCAGATTTTTTATTTTTACTTCGCTAGATCCCATTAATTATCATTGACACAATAATGGCAAAAATAGTCATAGAAATTGCTTAAACAAAAATTTTTTTTTTTTTTTTGCATATTATTTGTTACAGCTTAAACTATCGTTACACCAAACATATAATAAAATAAATAATAAATTTTAAAAATCAATAATACAAACTTAAAAACGAAACTTTTTTGCTGTCCCTATACAACTATTACGATTCGACAGGTGTGACGTCAGAAGAAGATCATCTTAGTTGGATCGGACTATACCACGATTCGTTCGTTAAATAGTTGAGTTGAGGTTCAGTGTAACTTAAAATCAGTTTCTTGAATAATTAAGCAAGCGCTCACCATAACAAATAAAGTTCGATGGGGAGACAGGGATTTAAGAGGGTTCCCCAGTGGGTTGCCCCATACAAACGCGGAAAAAACAAGAAGCTCGCAAAGAGCGCATTTCAACAGCATTCATCCTACTTTTACGAACCAAACTGAATGAAATTTTATGGGACCAACTAGCAGGTATATGGCGTCGAATAAAAAAGGAATCATCAAAATCGGTTGACCCAGTCAAAAGCGATGAGGTAACCTCTCCTTCTTTTTTGAAGTCGGCTAATAAGAAGTAATGCCTCACCGTACGTCCCCGCCTGCCCCTGACTGGTGCGCCTTCGTTTCCTTGCTTCTTGGTTGTGGTCAGTGGTGTGCTGGTCGTTGGTCGCTCGCGGCGGAGACTCACTGTCCTTTGTTCTAGGGGTCCTTTTGGGCTCATTTTTTATTTGGGGTTCATGCTTTGTTTTAGCGTTATTCTTGGTTTCAGAGTCATCTTTTGTTTTAACGTCTTTCTTGGTTTTGGTGTCATCTTTTGTTTTATGATAGCTATCATTAGTTTTATCCGTGTTGTGTTGCTGTTGTCGCGCAATCACTCTGTCGATGTGCGCGTGCGGCTCGGCGTCTTCGCGCGCGTACAGCAGCTGATCACGCGTGCGCGAGCTGTGTGAGCTGTGCGAGCTGTGTGAGCTGTGTGAGCTGTGTGAGCTGTGTGAGCTGTGCGAGCTGTGCGTGTCGTGCGAGCTGTGCGTGTCGTGCGAGCTGTGCGTGTCGTGCGAGCTGTGCGTGTCGTGCGAGCTGCTCGGCGAGTGCGCGCGCCGGGCGACAGGCTTGCTGATGGAAGTCTTCATGAGTTTTGTCGACGACTCTGATATATTTTTTAGAGCTTGTGATGTAGCTTGTCTTATTTGTGCACCTGAAAATACAAATGAACAAACTAGCTTGTTTGCACTTCAACTTACTAATATCAACCCTTAACTACCTACCACGTTACTTTGTCCCTTTAACACTTATGTTCGGTCTATGGGACCACTGATATATTATGACAAACAATGCTTAAAAAAAAATGGTTGTATTGAGCCAACTTCTAAAGAAAAACCTAACTGATTGTGAAATCCTTTCCTAGTTTTTGAGGTTATTGCGAACACAGAATGTTTTAAATTAGTAGTGATAGACCTTATATAAGTGATAGTGAAAACTGTATTAAAATCCGTTGCGTGATTGAGGTGCTCATAGATATAAAGACAGACAGACGCAGAAAGCCACTTTGTTTTATACAACGCAGACATAGAGATGTACTGTACCAGTACTCGCGCTAGTGGTAGGCTCCCCAGCGCTCTGGCGGTGCGCCGCGAACAGCTCGCCGGGCCGGAAGTCCTCCTCGTCCGACGACGGCAAGTCCAGCGCGAGCGGCCGCGCGGCCGCGGGTGCCACGCCCGCGCCCTCCGCCTCGTCCACGTGCACGAACGACAGTCCGAACTACAATATTAATATTGATTTCAAATTTAATATTTTTTTTCTTTAGAAATAAGGATATTTCCTTGTTAATAAAAGAAAATCTTCAGTTTACTTAATGTTCTATGTTCTTCTCGCTGTGTGTACCACTCCTACCTGCCTGCGGACTTCATGAGGACTGTAATAGTGCCGGTAGTAAAGAAAAAAACGGGCGATATGATGGATAAAAATAACTACAGGCCGATATCACTTGCTACTGCAGTGGCGAAGAAATTCGACGGTATGCTTAACACACTCTTGAAAAAACACGGAACACTTCATGATCACCAGTGTGGTTTCCGACCCAAACTGTCTACAGAGAGTGCCATACTGTATCAAAGCATACCGTTAACTACAGTTACATGAAGACAAAGACCCCGAACACTAAAGGCTGGTTGTAGTTTAAGGTTGTTTCCGACTGTAATAAACATTTGACATTTGTCTCTATTCTATTTAATCTTTAAAAAAAACTGATTAATTAAATATTTCATTCGTTTTTGTAGACAACTCTTACTTGTCCAGAAAAATAAATATGGCAAAATTGTTAACATCAAGACTCTTAACAAGGTTATTTCGTATCTGTATAATATAATTTAATAATTATGTAGCCAAGAGAGAGAGCAAAGAGAGTAGAGAGCCAAGCTGTCCCGACATTATACCGAAGATATCCCGGACATCAGTCTGTACGAGATTAGGATGGCCCTGAAGCAGCTTAAAAACAACAAGGCGCCGGGCGAGGACGGAATCACGTCAGAGCTTCTGAGAGCGGGTGGAACACCGGTACTTAAAGTCCTCCAGAAACTCTTTAATTCCGTCCTGTCCGAGGGCAAAACGCCTGAAACGTGGAGCAGGGGTGAGGTGGTGCTGTTCTTCAAAAAAGGTGATAACAGCCTATTGAAGAACTACAGACCCATCACGCTTCTGAGTCATGTTTATAAGCTGTTTTCAAGGGTTATCACGAACCGTCTCGAACACAGACTTGATGACTTCCAGCCTCCCGAACAAGCCGGTTTCCGAAAAGGCTATAGTACCATAGACCACATCCATACGCTGCGGCAAGTTATACAGAAGACCGAAGAGTATAACTTGCCATTATGCTTAGCGTTTGTGGACTATGAGAAAGCCTTCGATTCGGTGGAAACATGGGCTGTGCTTGAGTCACTCCAGCGATGCCGTATTGACTATCGGTACATCGAGGTATTGAAGTGTTTGTATAATAACGCCACCATGTCGGTCCGAGTACAGGAGCATAGCACGAAGGCGATTCCATTGAGAAGAGGCGTAAGACAGGGGGACGTTATCTCCCCGAAACTGTTTACTGCCGCAATGGAAGACGCCTTCAAGCTCATGGAATGGCAAGGACTTTTTTTTTTTTTTTTTTTTTTATCGTGGTAAAATCATCAAATGAGTCCTCCCACCCAGGGCAGGGCGGGAGGGACTGTCAGACTTGTACTGACTAAAATCCACGGTGTCCTTCAATAGCCCTTTACGTACCGGGGTCACGGTAATCCCTTGGTCCCGCGACCCCGGCAGGCTTTGGCCCTCTACAGGCCCCGTCACTATGCTGACACTCTTTGAGGCGCGCGTGGAACACAACGCGCCGTCGACCCGGGCATGGTCCATGGTCGGACAGCGAGTCGCCCATTACTCGTTGCCCGCATGCCCGCGCCTACGGTGGCCGGAGATCGTCTTGCGACGTCCGACGCCGTGGGCGTCTACCGCTGCGGCTGGGGTGGAGGGAGGACGCTGTCCTCTCCCTCAGGCGGCCCGCCTCCTCCTTCACGAGCATGACTGCTTCGCAGAAGGAGGCGACCGCCTCCCACTCCGTCTCACCCCGCAGCATGGCCTCGACCAATGCCGGGCGCGAGAGGTCTCCGCCTATCGCCGTCGTAAGGACACGGCGGTGCTCTGCCCATGCGGGGCAGTCCTGCACCGTATGCTCCACCGTGTCCTCCGGACGATCCTCGCAGTGGTGACACCCAGGCGTTTCTTCCCTCCCTATCAGACACAGGAACCTCCCGAAACTTCCGTGTCCGGTGAGGACCTGCGTCATGCGGTAGGTCAGGACGCCGTGACGCCTATCCAGCCACTCCTCAAAGAGGGGTCTTACCGCCGCGATTGCGGCGTGCCCGGAATGGCAAGGACTTGGCATCAACATCAACGGCGAATACATCACTCACCTTCGGTTTGCCGACGACATCGTAATCATGGCAAAGTCGATGGAGGAACTCAGCATGATGCTCGATGGCCTCGACCGAGTTTCACAACGGGTGGGCTTGAAAATGAACATGGACAAGACGAAAATTATGTCAAATGCCAATGTTGTGCCCACCCCAGTCTCTGTTGGAAACTCGGTACTCGAAGTTGTTGACTCATATATCTACTTAGGACAAGTAGTCCAATTAGGTAGGTCCAACTTCGAGAAAGAGGTCAACCGCCGAATCCAACTCGGTTGGGCAGCGTTCGGGAAACTACGCAATGTCTTTTCGTCCGACATACCTCAGCGCCTCAAGACGAAAGTCTTCGACCAATGTGTGTTACCAGTGATGACGTACGGCACCGAAACGTGGTCTTTCACTATCGGCCTCATCTCAAAGCTCAAAGTCGCTCAACGAGCTATGGAGAGAGCTATGCTCGGTGTTTCTCTACGTGATCGAATCCGAAATGAGGAGATCCGTAGACGAACTAAAGTCACCGACATAGCCCACCGGATTAGCAAGCTGAAGTGGCAATGGGCAGGCCATATTGCTCGCAGAGCAGATGGCCGATGGGGTCGAAAAGTACTAGAGTGGAGACCAAGGACTAGCAAGCGCAGCGTAGGACGTCCACCAACAAGGTGGACAGACGACCTTATAAAGGTCACCGGAAGACGCTGGATGCAGGTCGCTTCCAACCGGTATATGTGGAGATCTAAAGGGGAGGCCTATGTTCAGCAGTGGACGTCCTATGGCTGAGATGATGAATTATGTAGAAATAGTCACGAGCGCACTTTGCTGACCGCTGGCTTTAAGCATAGCACACTGATGAAAATTGAAGCAGTCGATCACCTAAGCACAGTGCCGGCCGTACCTGTGTGTGCTTGTTGTGTGGCTGCGAGCACACGAGGCGCACGCGGTCCCAGCGCTGCTCGCGCGCGCCCGCGCTGAGCGCGTCGGCGCCGAACGAGCGCACGCGCACTACCGGCGTGTCGCGGCGGGACTCCTCGCGCGATATGAACACGCAGCTTGGCACCAACACCTGTAGAAACATAATTAACATAAGAATGGTTGACCAATAAAATATATTGTAGATGGCGTTGCGTACGTTTGTTCCGATGTCATGTTAATGTTTATCTAGGCAGTGGCAGATTTGCCCTAAGGCCCAGTAGGCCCGGGCCTAGGGCAGCCAGATATTAGGGGTAGCAAATCGTATCAATAAAAGAACCGATGGTGACAATATAAAAAGAAATTACTCAAATGCAAAGTATCTTAATAAATTAAAGGCTCGCGGTCGCGAACCTTATTTTTCTAAATCATTATTTTTATGTTTATTTTAACTTAAGTTTTAGGTTTTGTTTAATCTTAAAAAAGTTTTTGCAGTGCGTCCTTACTGGTGACAGAAGCACCTGGTTACACTTGTGGTACAAGTGTAACTGGGCAGGTAGTGAATGTACAATGAATGTACACTCATTTTGGTTTATAGTCTTTCTTATGATCGCATTTACTTCAAGAATGAAGTTATATGAATTAATGACATAACTGCTTCTTAGTTTTTAGATGTTCATCATAATTACGCAATATTAGGTACTTGTTATTAATCAAAGTAAAGCACAAACTTAGAGTAATATATGACTTGATTTTTAGATCTGGTATTTAACTGGTCCTTTCAATATTATTGTAATGCGAGTGCTACACAACTCTTTTCAAGAATGAAAGTATTTAATTAGTTTGCGAAAGTATTTAAAATTTGGTTACTGTGCTGATAACAATGTTATAATTTGTATATTAGATTAGTTACTACGTCACCTGGAACTGTTCACTGTTCTCAGAGCGTCCAACCAGCACCTCCACAAGTGCTGCATGGTAGGCACCAATGTGTACCCCTGTTATCTGAAAATCAACCACAACATGCCATTGCAATACTAAACTATAACTTACTAGCGGCCCAGTATGCGCTTTGCTACATATTACAAAAAATATGATATATGAATAACCTCTCGACTGATTTTGTACAAACTTCACATAAACCATCTACTAAATAGTTCGGACAAAGTCTAAGCATTTGGTTTGCATAAGTGTGCCTGTTCTTGAGTTATAAAATAACAACGAAAAGTGGCATTGATTTTTATATATGTATATTGATGATTCTTTTTATTTCATTAAATTTTTGTTAAATTTAAAATTACGCATATGATCTACTTTTCACACACACAGTATGATTTACTTGACAAACCTTAACAGATCTGGGCAGTTGCAAAACAACAGAGCAGGTGGTCTCGCCCTTCTTGCACAGCCATTTTTTCTTGCTCACCTCCCGGAGCAGCAGGTTGCTGGCAGGGTGCTCCTGCACGACGCATGGAAAAAATACATCAATCAGTGTACACCCATGACACAACAAGAACTAAGTTGAAGAGTACAACTGTTATGGGACAGGATAAAAGAAAAACAGGATATTTCTATTGCATAAACGCTTTGACATCTCATTCGCATCAACTTACCGCTACCGGCTTATCAATGCACTCAACATTCGTACTTGGAAAATGAGACCGTAATAAAAAAAACCAATAGTTTATAGAGAAATGGACAGACGTATTAGTGAATAATGTACTTCCTTATATCAGATGAAATGAAACAAAAAGAGAGTGGGTCATTTTAAGAAACGTATGTTGTTAATCATGTAGGTAAACAATAATTGTAAAATGTTCAACCATTTATACTAGTTATACGCACCGGATCTTCGCTGCTGAAACTGACAACATAATCTATTTTGACTCGCGGCATTCTGTATTATGAGTCACAGTAAAAACTTTATATTATATCATAATCGTGGAAAACAGTTATGCAGGTTTTAAGTTTTCGCCGCTTTCCACGTTCCTTCCTTGTTGACCATAACCTTAACATCATAATTGACAGTGACATGACAGCATGACATTGACAGGACTGACATGTAGCTGAGAGATGGAACCGCGGAATATTTCGGGCATGGCTTCAAGGCTTGTATGCCAAAACCGATAGATAGACGTTATGGCAATGACCATAGACTAAAAGTATAAAACCAACAGTCATAACTTTTAAGGAGATCAAGTTAGAGCTCTGCTTCAGAAACATTTTTTGCTGAAAATAGTCTCGACTATCATACACAATATTTTGCTGTAAGTTATAATCCAGTCAAAAAAAGAGGTCTGTGTTAGCCGCCATTTAGGATTGGAGGGGCCATTTGTTCTTTTCACATAATATTTCAACAGTTGACTTTATGACAAAAATGTCTAAGAGAAATTAAAATGCAATAAAATTCCAAAAAACGATGATACAGCAGAAGCGTGAAACGTTTTTAGCTCGTTTCTAGTCTGTACGATTGTATTGTATAACGGGTTGGTATCCGCAACTCCACGTCAAATGCGCGTATTTTGCGTGCGGTAGTCTGTACGACACACAATAAGCATTTTTCATATGATCTGTTTCACCTCTTGATAAATAGAGTGACTGGGGGTTGTATTGTCTTGTGTTTATGAGTATTTGAATAATACTTACGGAGCACTGTAGAACAAATTTATTTATTAGCAGAAATACAAGACATGTTAACGACACAGATCGGTTCATGACAATAATGTGCGCTTATAACTAGTGATGTGCTTAAGACTAGTGACGTGCTCACAACAGGGTTAAGATGAAAAACGGGAGAACATAAAAAATAATAATAACATAATAACTCCGAATATTAAGGAATTCTTTGAATGCTGGCAACATAGTTGTAGACATTATTTTGTCTTGCCCCTGATCCCTCCCCGCAGTCTGCGTCAGTAGCTAAGTGAGAGCACTCTACTTCTGCCGTCCGGTGGCTGGCAAGCCGGCCGATCACCGGGCTGGGGGCAAGTCCTGCACCCCTCCCACCAGAGCCAAGAGCAGAGGTGACCGAGGTAGACCTGAGAGTGGCGGTACAACGGCTCAAGGCCAAAGATACCGCCTCAGGACCCGACGGCCCTCCAGGGAAAGCCCACTTTGGGAAAGGCTGTTTTAGACCGTTATGCCTAAACAATCTAAAATTTTTCCTCCAGGTCACATCCCTACATCAGCCGATGTCGTCCCGATATCGTCGAGATATCGCCAAGAGATAACATAGTAGATTGTTTTTCTGTAAAAGGAGCTAAAATAACACAATCTATAGGTACATATTTGTTTACCTATGTTACGGTCAGTCACGGATAGATCTCTCACTAAGAAGGGATTTTGCGAAAATCTATTTTTATGAGGTTGAAAACGTTTATATAAGAAAAATGGTTAAGCTGAGAACATACTATCCGACGCGTCCGTTGTCCGTGATATTTAGCCAGTACATTGAATACTACACTGTGCATGATTGTGCAAACTGTAGGTCGTAAGCCGTGGACGTGACCTTGAGTCGCCCTTGAGCGTTCGGACGTCCGAACAGAATCTGGCCGTCTGGATGTTTGTGCGTCCGAAGACGCCGTCTGAACTACCGTTTTTAATCTATTGCATAGCTTTTATCGCGGGCTTTCAGCGGGGCGACCAAATCAAGAAATTCCGTAACGAAAATAATCCTAACACTGTCTGTTGGGGATTATTAGGTTGATTTTTAAATAAAATATTTCAGCAACGTTATAATGCTTGTATTCCATGCGAATTACAGAGGAGAACAGAAAAAATAAAAACTAGGCGGTATACAGAAATCAGTTGATAAAAACTGAAAGTTTGTTGACGCAATAAGACACGTATGTGTGAAGTCATTGCTAATAAAAAGTAGTAGGCGCTTTGCACTACATCCTAACTTAATCTAATTATTAACATGCCCCCAGGCGTTGAGAGACTGTCTCTCAACCAGATTCTTCATCTTGAGGCAATGGACAGATTTTACTGAAGGCGCGACGAACCACTCCACTCGCCGTCCTGATATCTGCGACTCGACTGATGCCATCCTGCCCCGGATAGACCGTCGTAACTCGGCCTAATCGCCATTTCAATGGTGGAAGATGATCATCTTTGATGAGCACAAGAGCGTTCGGTTTAAGAGCCGTGTGTGGTGTGCAGGATCTCCATTTCACTCGCTGTTGTAGCTCTGACACATATTCTTTGCTCCACCTTGACCAAAATTGTTGTCTGAGTTGCTCAATTCTGTGATATCGGGTCAAGTGATGCTTGGAACAGTCTTCCAGATTTTGAGTGGGTAGTGCTGTGAGTGGTCGTCCTATGATGAAGTGTCCAGGCGTTAGCGGCAGCAAATCATTGGGGTCCGATGAGAGTGGTGTAAGTGGACGAGAATTCAGTAGGGCTTCTATTTGGACTAACACAGTGTTCAGTTCCTCATATGTAAGATTACAATTTCCCAGTATTCTCTTTAAATGATACTTAGTGCTTTTAATACCGGCCTCCCAGAGACCTCCAAAGTGTGGAGCGTACGGAGGGACAAAATGGAAATTAATTTCTTCATTCGCCAAATCATCAGACAACGAATTGCAATTATCCTTAATAAACTTGCCAATTTCGTTATAAGCTCCAACAAACGAGGTCCCATTATCAGAGTAGATGTGTTTAGGTTTTCCTCTACGCGACACAAATCTACGAAGACATAATAAAAAATTGTTGCTCGTTAAATCACCTACCAACTCTATATGTACAGCCTTTGTGGTGAAGCAAACAAATAGAACGATGTACACTTTAGTGAGGCGACATCCACGTCCTTGTCTACTAGCTGATAAAATGGGCCCTGCGTAGTCGACACCAACAGTTTCAAAGGGATATCCCCCGGGATTCAAGCGCTGCTGCGGTAAATTACCCATGAGAGGAGATATTACTTGCCCTTTAATGCGACAACATGTCACACATTTGCGATATACTGCCTTTGCTAAAGTTAGACCACCAATCGGCCAGTAATTTTCTTTAATAGACGCTAATAAAAGTTGTGGTCCTGCGTGCATAAGTTTCTTATGCATGTAAACAAATAATAATTTTGTAACAATATGAGTGGACTGTAATAATAAGGGGTGTTTCTTGTCATAACTAAATTGAGAGTTTTCGAGACGACCACCAACACGCATTAAATTATTGTCATCTAGAAAAATATTAAATTTGATTAATGGACTCTTTTTTGGCAATTGTTGCCTATTTAATAGAATTTTATATTCTGGAAACGATTCAACTTGTGAAAGTTTTGTAATGAAATTTAAAGATTGTTTTAACTCATCATCACTAAGATACTGATGTTTAGATGGCTGCTTCTTGCAAACATTTATAAATCTTAATACGTAGGCCACCGCGCGTTTAAGTCTAGAAAAATTTGAAAATCTATAAAAATCTATAACAGGTTGATTCACCGATGTAACAAGTAAAGAAGTCTCCGATCGCAATTCCGGTAATTTCTCACTAGTTACTGTTGGAGTATTAGGCCACTTTGAGGAATCATATTTTAAAAAGTCTGGGCCTGACCACCACATTTCTAAAGATTTTAAAAGACTTACATCGATTCCACGGGATATGTGATCTGCTGGATTTAGATCAGTAGGGATGTGCCTCCAAGAACATGTACCAGTCTTGTCCAATATATCAGCAACACGGTTGCGCACAAAGGGTTGTAATTTGCTTGGTAACATGTTAAGCCAGCCCAACACTACCATCGAGTCAGTCCAAAAGGTGACACTTCTGACTTGAGCTCGGAGTGACTCAATCACCTTTTTGTAAAGACGAACACCAACCAGCACAGCACAAAGCTCGAGCCTTGGTATGGTGGTTGGTTTGATTGGGGCCACTCTGCTTTTGGCTGTAAGTAAACGCACCAATACATTATCATGATGTGAACTTCGAACATATAAACATGCACCGTATGCAATTAGCGACGCATCACTAAATATGTGCAGGTCTATGTACTTGTAGAAGTCACATAGTACAATACGTGGAATACGTAATTCATTTAGAATAGGCAAGCTATGCATCATATCGGTCCATAATTTTAGAAGATCAGGTGGCAGCTGATCATCCCAACCCAATTTTAGAATCCATAATTTTTGAATTATCATTTTCATAACGATAATGCACGGGGCCAAGAGACCCAGCGGATCAAAAATTTGAGAAATAGTAGAAAGTATTCCACGTTTTGTCATTGGGCTGAAAATATCAGAGTTAATTAAAAAACACAGCACATCTGAATCAGTCAGCCAACTGAGACCCAAAGTTTTACAAGGTTCTATGGAGCCGATATTTAAATTAAATGAAGAGTGTTCTGTGTTATCAGACACTACATGGTAATCATTAGATTTCCATTTACGTAATGACATTCCAGCTGATGCCAATTCAGCGGTTACCTTACGACGTATGTCAAGTACCTCCTCAATTGTATCCCCACCAGAAAGCAAGTCATCGACGTAAAAATCGTGTTTTATTAACGTTGCAATTTTGCTATCGGTACAATCAAGGCCTATCTGACGCAGACACCTCGTAGCAAGATACGGAGCACTAGCGGTACCATATGTAACCGTATTTAACTTATAGGCTACCACAGGCTTTGAGGGATCCTCACGCCATAAAATCTGCTGCAGATGCCTGTCATCAGGATGTACAATGACTTGCCTGTACATTTTCTCAACATCTCCTGAAATAACATATTTATATTTCCTAAATCGGAGAAGAATTGACAGCAAGTCATCTTGTACAGTGGGTCCTATCATTTGTAAATGATTAAAGGATGACCCTGAGGTAGTTGGACTACTGGCATTGAACACTACCCTAAGTTTGGTGGTTGTACTGCTCTCACGCACAACGCCATGGTGAGGAATGAAATATGATACCTTTTGAGGATCAGGTACACACTCAGACATATGGTTTAAAACAGCATACTCTTTCATGAAATCACAGTAACTTATTTTAAATGATGGTTGACTTTTAAACCTGCGCTCTAAAGAGAATAGACAATGCTTGGCTCGCTGCAGAGAGTCACCTAAGTTATCACATGATTTCTTTAATGGTATTCTCACACAAAAACGGCCGTCTTTAAGACGAGTTGTATTTGTGATAAAGTGTTCTTCACACATCCTTTCTTCTCGAGAATAGACTGATGACTGATGGTCAACTTCCTCGAGTTGCCAAAAACGCATTAAAAGGTTTTGAATATCATCAGTATTCGAGTTGCTCAGAGAATTATTATTATTCTTACTAATATTTGCAAAATTGCAAAATATAGAAGACGATTGTGATAGTTGACTACTATTTAATATAGGGCCTGAAGCTATCCAACCAAGTCTTGTTTCGAATAATACCGGCTTACCTATGCCGAGGTTAATTCTTTGTGTGCCCAATAGATCCCAGAACACATCTGCACCTATAATCAAATCGACAGAAGCAGGGATATAAAAGTACGGATCAGCCAGACACAAATCACTCGGAATATTTAAATTACTAATATTTAATTGACGGCAAGGTACTTCATCAGTTATAGAAGGTAGTATAAAACAATAAATGTTTGTAGAAAAGTTTTCATTTAAAGATTTAATTGGGACACAACACATTTTACTTATAGGTGAGGTAGAATTATTAATACCCATCAGTGACTCATTAACTTGAATGGTTGGTAAATTCAATAAATTATAGAATTTTTCTGTTATAAGACAAGATGTACTTCCACTGTCGAGAATAGCACGACATATGTATTCCCGTTTACTTCCATCATAAATCTTTAATAATGATGTGGCTAAAAGAACTTGAGATTTATTGTGTACAAATGTCGTAACTCGTGCAGACAATGTGACGTTACTGTTGGGCGACTCATCACTTTCCTTACCAGTGACATCGCTGTCAACAACAGAAGTTGAAGGTTTTGATGTTGACTTAACTTTGGTATCCACATGAACAAGTGTGTTGTGTTTGCGTTTACACACTTTGCAACCACTTGATTTGCAATGGTTAGCATAATGGCCAGTGCGAAAGCAATTGAAACATACTTTGTATTGCGGTAACAATTCTAACCTCTGTTCATTACTAAGTCCCAAAAATTGTGAACAGTTAGTGAGACTATGTTCACCTCGACATTTGGGACACGGTTTTGATAAGCTAGTGCCACTATTTGACTGACTACTTGGCGTACTGGTAACAGATACCATGCTTTTAATTTTATGATTAATTTTAGGATAAGTTGTATTATTGTGTGACATTTCTAAGGTTTCTAATAAGTCTGCACGTTTTCGAACAAATTCAAGAAACATTTTTAATGTAATTGACTTACTGTCATCTAGATTACCTCTAAATTCTTCCCATTCACGATAAGTTTTAGAATCTAATTTATTAGTTACAATATAAATTAAAAGTGTGTCCCAATATTTTGTTGGTTCCCCTAATGACTCCAAAGAACGCAAGTTTTTATTTACGATATCGATGGTTCGTTTTAAAATGAAAGATGATTCCTTTTTTATTGCCTCAATATTAAATAAAGCAGATACATGATTCTGAATCAAAAGACGTTTATTATCGAATCTTTCGCACAATATTTTCCATGCGACAGGATAATTAATTGCAGAAAATTCTATGGATTGTATTACCACAGCAGCTGAACCCTCGAGAGAGGCCCTTAAATAGTGGAACTTGTTTACGTCATCCATCTCATCATTAGAGTGTATCAAACTGGAGAATGTGTCTCGAAACTCCAACCAATTTTCAAAAGAACCGTTAAATTTTGGCAGTTGTATGGTAGGTAATTCAACGAGCCTATGATTATGAATTCGTGACGAACCTTTGTCACTCCCCGGAAACTCATCGGTGTTTGATTTTATGTTTCGTGACAGCAAGTTTTGAGCTTCAGAAAACAATTTATAATATGTAGACTCAAAGTCGTTTCGTTCCGATATTTGACTATTGACGTCATCCACTAAACACTCTAATTTTAATTGAACCTCGTCGTATTGAGTAAATAAATGTTCCATCTTACCAAGGCGTAGTTGCAACTCGTTAACCTGTGATGGATTCAACGAATCCTCCAAACTGTTTAAATAATTTGAAAACGCAGTTAAACGTCCCTTATAACTTGCTCGTCTTTTGGTTAACTCCTTCTCCTCTTTGTCAGTCATTCTGGGAAACCGGTACTTTACTGAAATATACCGAAATAAAAAATTAATAACGCACGAAATTACAAGACAATCACAGCTTACAATGCGTCTTACAGCTGAAATAAAAACAATTTAAAGTTCAAGTTAACATCTACCTCTCAGATTGTTTAATACCTTTTACACAAAAAATAAAAAACTCAAGCTAAGGAAACTACAACATACTTAATGGTATATTTATTACAATATAACCTTAGTCCCTGCTCAATTATGATAACAATGTAATCGGTTAACTGCAGAAAATAATTATCTGGTTGTAACAATCGATGAAATAAATGAAGTAGGTACTGACCTTAACAAATTGTTGTAACTTACTCAACGTATTACCTTAAATAAACCTAATTTAGAATACTGGGTGTTACTAATTATGATAATGAACACTGAACACCGTATCCAACAATCCAGGATCTCAAATATTCCATGATGTTCTCGTCGAACTTCGTGATGACCTTTGTACCCCGTACAAAGTGACTTCGTCCAATTCTCAATATAGTAATCCCAGTATAAATCCGTGATTCTTCTTGTTTTCGCTGATTACGGAATAACTTTCTTTATAATCCGTGTCGTAGGACCATGTTGGGGATTATTAGGTTGATTTTTAAATAAAATATTTCAGCAACGTTATAATGCTTGTATTCCATGCGAATTACAGAGGAGAACAGAAAAAATAAAAACTAGGCGGTATACAGAAATCAGTTGATAAAAACTGAAAGTTTGTTGACGCAATAAGACACGTATGTGTGAAGTCATTGCTAATAAAAAGTAGTAGGCGCTTTGCACTACATCCTAACTTAATCTAATTATTAACACTGTCACTGTCAGATCTGTCATGTCAACATGAATGAATAAAAGGACATCACCCACGGTCTATACATTTTTGGGCTATTTTTAAAAGTACCAACAAAAATAAACTTACTATTTAAATAGAGCGTAACATAATAAACATTTTTTATTATTACACCGAAGTTGTAAGTCAATTCACTGATACGTTATTCAACCACAAAATATCTTCCTATTCTGTGTATGGAAAATAACTTAAATTCAAATATTTCAATTTGTAGTATTTAAATAAACAAAAACTGACTTCTGAATCTCAGACAAATATGTGAAAAATAAGATTTTTTGGAAGTCATTTTTTTAAAGTCCGTTTTATTCGGAAGTCAATTTTTATTCGGAACCCAGTTTTTATTCGGAAGTCCGTTTTTACCTTTTGTAGTGTGTTGTACATGGTTATAAAGACTAGCGTCAGACCCCATCTCATGCCACTCCTCAAAGTGGGGTCTTACGGCCGCGATTGCAGTATGGTTAAGCTCTTTGAAAGACTAATGCCACCGCTTCATCAGTCACCTGGTGGGGATGGGCCTAGATCTTGTGGAGAGCTATTTTGGCTAGTGGACGCTATCATGCGCGTGAGATCCCTTACGGCGAGGGATACGGTTTCCCGGGTAAGGTTCTTCTTGGCGGTCTTTCTCGACATTGCCAAATGCCTTTACCACCCTGCTCTGGAATTACAACAGAAAGGCACTCCGATATCACATAGTGCCGACCTACCTCCGAAACATTTTTATTTTAAAAACTAAAGGAAGAGCGAGGCAAACCTATCACAAGTATTCTTTCACTTAACAATGTAATAAGAAACAATAAACCATTTGTTTTTTATTTTATTTTATTACGTCTTTCGTGTAATCGTACTAGTCGTCTGGGGCCACTCCTGTGGTAAATTGGATACGCCGACCTCGCTAGCGGTGTCAGTGTAGTCTGCTACTCTGAGGACACTTGTCGAAACAGGAAAAGTCACACCCGGTAGCAGCCGATCTGGTTGTCAAGATGATCAGGCATTTGGGATTCGAAATTTCATTGCATAAATCAGAGGCCATGTATTTTCATACTCGTGGGAACGCGTCCCTGTCGGGTTCCCAACTGAACGACGGAAGGGGTTCACATCGGCGTCAAGTCGACGTTGATGTACCTGGGACTTGTTCTCGACAGCTAGTGGAACTTCAAGGAGTACTTCCGTCGTTTTGCTTAATCGGGCCCGCCTTCATGCGGCTCCTGTCCAATCTTGGTGGGCGAAACACCTTCAGCCGAACACGATACGATGACATGCGATCCAAGGTTCTCTACGGGGCCCCTATGTGGTCGTTTTCATGAAGATAATCAGGGGATACCGCACGTTTTCCGAAGAGGTGGCGAGGTTCCTTGCGGATTCCCGCCGTTACTCGTAGATCTAGACATTTAGGCCCTCTGGCATGTCTACGACTGAAGTGTGGAAGCGCAACGCAAGACCTACCTCGACTACTTGAGGCACTGCGGAATGGGCTCTGGCGCGATCTCATGACGACATGGCGGGTTTAACTGTTGCAACCAGATTCGGGCATACAGCAATCGCAGCGGCATGACCCCTCTTTGAGGAGTAAATGGAGTGGTGCTACATCGTTACCACCTTCTACAAAGCGCAGGTGCCCACCGGGCACGGTTGTATCAGGAGATACCTCTGTCAGATTGGGCGGAAAGAAACGCCCGGGTGACGCCGATATCGTCATGAAAATCTTCTCGGTAACGATAACGACATAGTGTGAAAGTGCTCCCTAGAAAACGTATGAAACAGCAGTCCCACCGATGTCGTGTCGTTATCGTTATCGTGTAATGTGAAAGTGGCCAATCAGTGAATGTATTGCATATTGTATCAATTCAGTTGCGTGAGTTAATTAAGCGTAATAAGTACCTACGGGGGTGATTGGGTAGCTACACTCAAGTATTTCCCGCACGCGAGACACGGCCAGCAGTGCCACCACTCACCAGTCAACAACAGAACTATATTAGGTAAGACTGCCATTGTGTCGGCGCTTTACTGGTGCGCCATAATTCATGGTAGCACCATAATTTTGTAGCATTTAATTATATTTTTTATGTTTTTGACAGTTGAAAAGTAACTGGTCTACTTGAAATATATACTTTGATTTTATTTGATAGGTACCTCAGGGATTCAGCGGCAGGCGAGGGGAATGGGAGACAGTTGGAACGCGTGAGGGAAAGGACATCCTCTACCACACGCCCCCGCTACCACGGAAGACGCCCAGGGCGTCTAATACCGCGATGCAAATTCCAGCCACCGGTAGGCACTTGCGGACGGCGAGGAATGAGTAGCTCTCCGCTCGTCTAAGGACAAGCCCCGAGTCGACAACGCGTCGTATTGCACGCGCTCCCCAAAGAAACTGATGTGGCCTCGCCTCCCTAACGTCAAACGCCTAACATAACTCGGGTGAAACCGCGGACAGAAGCCAGTTAATAATAAAAAGAAGCTAGTTAAAAACCAAAGTCAGCAAGACGTCCAGTGACCATAAGCAGCATCCGTTCACGGGTATCATTACAGCATACTTACATTATAAAAAGAAACAAAATTTAATAAAATTAATATCTGTATTTAAACTGCACTTTCTAGGAGCTCGATACTGTACAATGGTTCTTGAATAATCTGTGTACCTACTGAACAAATTAAACTTTAGTAAACTTAAGACTAAAGAGGACCTGTTGGTTTACACTGAAAAGCAGGTTGGTAGGTAAGTAGGTATGTACAATGTTTTGTTTGTTCTCATTGATACCGTCTTCCATTCCCATTAATATTGAAACCATGTACAAGAACTGCAGTCATAGAAAGCACAGAAAAAGACGAACAGTTATATTATATTGCTATTCTAGTAACTTATATTCTACCAAGAATTAGTTTTACAAACGAAACTAAATGTAGCCTTAAAAGTATATAGTAGGTCCGTCACGAATAAATAGTTAAGTAATTAATAATACATGTCGGAGATATTAAACTTATGCCCAAAAGGGTAAAGGCCATGATATAACTTTGGACTAGTCAGCCAGCTGTAGAGTCCGCGCCACCACTCGTGACTTACGGAAAATTCGTGGTTCCTACTACATTTTTTAATTGCAATTTAATGTAATGACATTATACACTAGCGCCGCAACTAAAGGTCATGTGTGGTGGCGCGGACTAGCGTTTGATACAGCGCCTGTGCCAGTCATGCACACTGATTGATAAAATAATACCATCATTGCCGGTTGGTCGATGGAATCCACTCGATTCTGAGACATAAATATTTACACGGTTAACACGGAATATAATTGATTGAATTAAAATTTGTCCCTCGGCAATGCCTACCGTTCTTTAACAATTCTATACTTGTGCACTCGTATGATGTAGGGCAGGTCTGCGGGCGGCGCACGCTTGCTGGCCGGCTTGTGCGGCGCGCTGTGGTACGTATAGCCACCGGCGGCGTTGGGCCGCGCGTACAGGATGGTGGGCTCGTCGGGCGCGCTGGACGCCGCTGCGTACAGCTGCGGCGCTTGGTAGTGGCTGGCGTACGACGCGTACTGTGCTGGCTCCTCGTAGTCGGCATGCGCGGCGGCCGCGTAGTCGTCGTCGTAGGGCGGGCGAGCGTAAATCGGGTGGTGCGCGGACGGCGCGTGCTTACGGTCGCGGCCGAGGGGCGCCGGCGACAGCACGCGCAGCACTGGCACGGGCGCGTGCAGCGGGATGGCCGCGTATACGTAGGGCTCGTAGTCGCGCGACTGCTGCGCGTACTGCGCGTAGTCACGTGCGTACACGCTGTAGCGGCTGTGCCGGCGCAATGCCTCGCCCAGAGGCTCGCCCAGCGCCGCCCCGCACACACATAACACCACCAGTTGCGTCTGAAAGCAGCGATACAACACACTTTAGCATCTACACCAGGCCACTGTTGACCCTCATTATGGCTTATCCTTATATTTAAGTTAATTAGCAAGTCTGAGATGAGATGTTTATGACGACGATGTCTACGACTCCGGCGGATATCTCGCCGGCTATCCGTTCGTCAGTCTCACAGCTTGGTTTCCAACACGCAAATATCGACGACACATTGTTGACTCCTTCTCCTGTACTGTCTTGTCCAGCACCATTGTGGGTACCACTGATCCATTTCCTATTGTAGGTACAGAAACTAGAATCGAAATAAAAGGTACAGATCACAGTGCACTAGTTACAGTTAACAATAGTTAAAACTCACGAGCGCGTCCATGTCTGCGGCGAGGTGTGCGCACACTGCGCGCGCGCTCCTGGCTTCAGTTTCAGCGGGGGGCGTCGCCGCAGACATACAGCTGCCGGCTGCGACTCTACGCTCACTTCCGGTGACAGGCTGCAACTGTGCGATATACAGGGCCCCAAGTCTGCTATTTTTTATAAATTCGTCATTCCATCACGATCCCATTGTCATTTTGATAAAAGTTTGTAATCTGCTAAATTCATAATGTCGATCACTGGTCGGTCAGTGGTCTCGTAATGGAATCGTGGCAGAATGAAGTTGTTGTATTGCCATTATTATAAAACCCGGTAGTAGAAATGATTTTCGAAAATCTACTATTAAATGTGAACATTTACTCATGCCAGATTTCATTTATATACATTTTTACATATTATTTAATAATGTTATCAGCAATCTGAAGTAGTAAGAAGTTCGCAAATAGCAAAAACATCAAAAAGTGTAACGCGGATAAAATTGAAACTTAATATTGTTTAGATCTGTTTAGCTGTCAAAGTCAAATGTGACATTAGTGCTTACTGTTTACAATTCTAGCGGCCGGTGTTTTGCTATTTATTTTCGTTTAAGTGTTTTATTTTTTAATTGCTTTGCAATATTATGGAGGATACTCTGTCCAATCAAATTTTGATAGGACCCTGATGCATAAAATGCAAGCGCTATTAGAATCTGAAATAAAAAATATAACATTACTCAACTATTTCGTGTTTAAAGCTACAGAATAATAAATCAATGAAAATCAAATTCAGTTTTCTAACTTTCATTTCTGCCGATATGCTATCGTTTCGACGCGGTCTGGCCATAAGGTGAATGAGTTCTTCAATTAACCCCCTTACTGAGTCCTTTCCAAGGCCAAACGTTTTTACAAATTCCGCCTCGGAAATATCAATAAAGGGGTTTGTACTACTTCTCGTCAAGCGACGGGCTCGACGACGTCTTCTGCATTCCGCCCATCTTCTTTCTCTAGCATCCACTGCTGCGGCTAGCTCGAGAGTATTTGCTCGTAGTGAATACATTTCTCCACTCAATATTTCACGATAAATAACAAACTCTTTTCGACAACCGAGCTATTAAAAGCAATGACTGCACAATGACGATCCAGTGGTAGGTCAATGATCAAAGGAGCTGTCAAAATTTTAGCAGATTACCCCTTACGTCAGTCATTCATTTGTCATTATGTACGAGATTACCATTCTAAGCCATTTCTTTCAATGGAATGTCAGTGGTTGACCATTGGAAAGTCATAATGACGCCATTATAATAGTAGATTACCAAACTTGTCAAAATCAACAATTATGAAATCAATGATAGACCATTCTGACACTATTGTAATAGCAGACTTGAGGCCCAGGGCCCCAAGTCTGCTATTTTTTATAAATTCGTCATTCCATCACGATCCCATTGTCATTTTGATAAAAGTTTGTAATCTGCTAAATTCATAATGTCGATCACTGGTCGGTCAGTGGTCTCGTAATGGAATCGTGGCAGAATGAAGTTGTTGTATTGCCATTATTATAAAACCCGGTAGTAGAAATGATTTTCGAAAATCTACTATTAAATGTGAACATTTACTCATGCCAGATTTCATTTATATACATTTTTACATATTATTTAATAATGTTATCAGCAATCTGAAGTAGTAAGAAGTTCGCAAATAGCAAAAACATCAAAAAGTGTAACGCGGATAAAATTGAAACTTAATATTGTTTAGATCTGTTTAGCTGTCAAAGTCAAATGTGACATTAGTGCTTACTGTTTACAATTCTAGCGGCCGGTGTTTTGCTATTTATTTTCGTTTAAGTGTTTTATTTTTTAATTGCTTTGCAATATTATGGAGGATACTCTGTCCAATCAAATTTTGATAGGACCCTGATGCATAAAATGCAAGCGCTATTAGAATCTGAAATAAAAAATATAACATTACTCAACTATTTCGTGTTTAAAGCTACAGAATAATAAATCAATGAAAATCAAATTCAGTTTTCTAACTTTCATTTCTGCCGATATGCTATCGTTTCGACGCGGTCTGGCCATAAGGTGAATGAGTTCTTCAATTAACCCCCTTACTGAGTCCTTTCCAAGGCCAAACGTTTTTACAAATTCCGCCTCGGAAATATCAATAAAGGGGTTTGTACTACTTCTCGTCAAGCGACGGGCTCGACGACGTCTTCTGCATTCCGCCCATCTTCTTTCTCTAGCATCCACTGCTGCGGCTAGCTCGAGAGTATTTGCTCGTAGTGAATACATTTCTCCACTCAATATTTCACGATAAATAACAAACTCTTTTCGACAACCGAGCTATTAAAAGCAATGACTGCACAATGACGATCCAGTGGTAGGTCAATGATCAAAGGAGCTGTCAAAATTTTAGCAGATTACCCCTTACGTCAGTCATTCATTTGTCATTATGTACGAGATTACCATTCTAAGCCATTTCTTTCAATGGAATGTCAGTGGTTGACCATTGGAAAGTCATAATGACGCCATTATAATAGTAGATTACCAAACTTGTCAAAATCAACAATTATGAAATCAATGATAGACCATTCTGACACTATTGTAATAGCAGACTTGAGGCCCTGGCCGTGTGCAATCTCTGGACAACTGCTGTCTGCAGGCATGAATACTAACTATGAAATGAATCAAAGGATCGTCTGTCTCAACTTTCATTTGTAGGCGAAACAGCAGTACATGAAGTAAACATAGTAATACCAATTAGTACTCAAGGTCAAAGCTGCTCGAGATCTGCATTGTATGGGGTTTTATGAAACTCTGACGTAGTTACGTAATGTAGTTACATTACTGACCTACTATGTTACCTCAGGTTTCTTTCGAATAATTTTGTATTAATCTTAGTTTTAATATTAGAAAAATAACAAGTTCGCACTGACAACATTGGGATGAGAGAAAGTGGATAGGTAGAGAAACTGAAGTTAAAGAACTCGGAGCGACTTGAAAATCTATACTAATATTATAAAGCTGCAGAGTTTGTTTGTTTGTTTGTTTGTTTGAACGCGCTAATCTCTGGAACTACTGGTCCGATTTGAATGATTCTTTCAGTGTTGGGTAGTCCATTTATCGAGGAAGGCTATAGGCTATGGTTTTTTTGGTTCAAAATTAGGGATCCGTAATAAAATTGCTTTTTGTAACACAAGGTGTAAAATCGAAAACCTATTTTTGCGTGCGCTGCAAAAACTATTGACAATAGAACAAAATGATGTACTACGGATTTGTAGATCCTATTAAGACCTACAAAAAATTCCGCGAGAACATATGTCTAGCTATCATGGTTTAATCACAATAACCGATTTTGTGTTCAAAATAATTATTAAATCGTCTGAAGAAAAAAAACTACGTTAAATATGTATCGTAATATTGATCTTTATCGAAATTAAGCATTATGTTATCAAGGGTGTTTATGTAGAAGTAAAATACTTTTTGTTTCATCTCAATCGGATATTGCGTTTAAAAGTTATCACGTTTGTAAGATGTTAAGAGTTGGTACCGATTAGTGAGTTATGGGCCATAGAGTTTTTTATCAACATAAAATCCTGTAATAATCTTTTTCGAAATATATTTGTTGATGATTGTAAGTATAAGATCTTAAAGTTACCCAGATATCGTTGAAATAGAAAATAAAGATTATCAATGGATGTGTCAACGAGCAATATTGGCGGCGAAAAACAGTAGTTTTGACGAAATTAACGATTTAATTTTAACTAAACTTCCAGGGGATATAGTCACCTACTCTATTGATAATGTAATGGATCAAGAAGATGCAGTCCATTCTCCACAGGAATTTCTTAATTCTCTAAACCCGAGTGGCCTCCCGCCACATTCTCTCAAGTTAAAAATTGGTGCCCCAGTTATTTTACTTAGAAATCTTAAGCCACCAAATTTAGTTTCGGGAGGTACCTGTGTCTGATAAGGAGGGAAGAAACGCCTGGGTGTCACCACTGCGAGGATCGTCCGGAGGACACGGTGGAGCATACGGTGCAGGACTGCCCCGCTTGGGTAGAGCACCGCCGTGTCCTCACGACGGCAATAGGCGGAGACCTCTCGCGCCCGGCATTGGTCGAGGCCATTCTGCGGGGCGAGACGGAGTGGGAAGCGGTCGCCTCCTTCTGCGAAGCAGTCATGCTCGCGAAGGAGGAGGCGGGCCGCGTGAGGGAGAGGACAGCGTCCTCCCTCCACCCCAGCCGCAGTGGTAGACGCCCACGGCGACGGACGTCGCAAGACGATCTCCGGCCACCGTAGGCGCGGGCATGCGGGCGGCGACTAATGGGCGACTCGCTGTCCGACCATGGACCATGCCCGGGTCGACGGCTCGTTGTGTTCCACGCGCGTACAAGGAGTGTCAGCATAGTGACGGGGCCTGTATAGGGCCAAAGCCTGCCGGGGTCGCGGGACTCACAAATTAATTACCGTAACCCCGATACGTAAAGGGCTACTGAAGGACACCGTGGATTGTAGTCAGTACAAATCTGACAGCCCCTCCCGCCCTGCCCTGGGTGGGAGGACTCATTTGATTTTCCGCGTCGAACGACACTAATTTCTTGGCGCTAACTGAACGAAAACCAATTATTTCGTATTTTTCAGTGCGGAGCGCGTGGTTTTTCGTGCCGTACTGCTCGGCAGACCGAGTGCTTAGACAATTTAACTTAATCTATATTTTTCTTAATATTATAAAGCTGAAAAGTTTGGTTGTTTGTTATGAACGCGGTAATCTCGGGAAATACTGATCTGATATGAAAACTGTTTAAATATTCAATAGTCCATTTATTGAGGGAGGCTATAATATAGGCAATATTTTATCTCGGTATTTACACGGAAACGAGAAAAACGCGGGTGAAACCGCGGGGCACAGCTAGTATATATATAAAAGGAGAACTGACTGACTGACATATCAACGTACATCCGAAACTACTGGGGCTAGGAATGTGAAATTTTGCACACGGCTTCCTATTATGATGTAAAAGGGGTTTTTGGAAATTTAACCTTTAAGGGGGTGAAAAGGGGGAATTAGGAAAGTACGTAACCCACGCGGACGAAGTCGCGGGCAAAGTGCTAGTAAGTAGATAATGCGAAATGTCAGCGATCTATGAACAAGCGGCCACATAAAATATTTATAATAATTGCTTAGTCCTTATATGATAATAAAAGTATTGCCTATTTTTAATATTCAACCCAGATTGCCTACGGAATCACTTTTTTCTGACACGCAATTGGTCGATTTTATCGATATAATTTATATACACCTCATCACTAGAAGATACCGCACCGTAGCGAAGGTGCTCTAAGCACTGAGCACCTGTTAAAATATTGATTGGTGCTCAAATGGGTTAACATTTAGTTTAATGACAATGCTAATAAATTAATAAAGACCATCATCATATAAGGTATTGTATCGAACAAACTGATTATGAATTGAAACGATTATTTTACAACCAGTGGGTTGTAACAGGTCCGTGCAGTGCGCGGCGCGGGCGCTTCCTTCCGCGGTGGTGCGTGCGACACAGACGTGTAATTATAGACTCAGCTATGCGCTAAAAACCAATACTTAATACTTTATGTCCGATACGATTAATTTCATAATTTACTACATTTCCTAAATCAAAATCGGAATTATTTCGATCGGCGTAAAGATGACGGTGTGTATGATCCGCTGCAGAAGGTAAGGCTTTGGGTTTATCAATTTTTAGAACTACTCTGCTTAAACATAAGACAAGTCAAGAACGGGTTAAGTCAAGTCTCTGATATGCGCTCAGCTTTAGACAGATTAGTCTATTAATAGACGACTTGTTTCAAATGTGCGCATCTAGCAAGGCAAAGTTTAGTGAAGCAGTAGTTAGTCTATAGACTGCTTTGTCTCTGATCTGCGCTCAGCCTAAAATTATAGATTAATTTTAACTAGATCTTGATCATGGTTTGCAAAATATAACTGAGCCTCTTGAAGTGGCGATTCTAGTTTCCGGTGCTATACTAGGTGCCAATGCCGAAAATGAACTTGGAAAAGCAACAGCACTTATATTTTCTAATTTCTATGATCAGTGAATTGTCAAAGTCATGAAAAAACAAAAACTTCAGCTCTATGGGATAAGGAGGAACAGGCACACTTCGCCAGAATACATTGCCTCTTTTGGCAATGTGTTCTGGCGAAGTGTGCTTGTCGAAATAAAGTTGTGACTGTCGCAAAGTAAGTCCAGTGGCATTGGCGGATCAGTATTTCAAAGCCAGCCAACAAAAAATAAAAGTACCGAGACCCAATATTATAGCGATCAATAAATCAGTACATGGAAGGGACATACCAGTTGTAACACGAACACCTTGCGACGGCGCACGGTGGGCTGAAATCAAGCTCTAATGGACTTAGGGATTCACGAAAATTGATGAGCAATTTAAAAAAAAATAAAGACGGCTTGGCGATCTACCACTAAATACAAGAAATTTTTCTTCTGCGATTTTTGTATATACTTAATATTTTAAAAGTTATAACGATTTGAATTTATTTTTGTATGGAGAAATTTGATTTTATATGAATAACTTTTAATTCTCAAGAGTTCTCAAATAACCGCTTTCGGTATTCGATTGCGCTATTTTTTAGGCAAATTATCCGATATAGCACTTGCTTCGATTTTCTTCGATTTTGGAGAAAATTGTTTTTCATTCCCTTTTCCACACCACCTTTGAGGTAGAGAACTAAGCGCGTTTTTTTTTATCAGTGGTGTCTCCAGGAGGCCTAATCCACTCATACGCACACTCACAAACTCACTCACAAACACACGCACTCACAAAATTATCACTTAGACAATTTCATCAGATTCAGATTCGTTCTCTAAATGTTCCACATTAACAAATTTTCCCGCTCATCATCTTCAAATGTTGTAGATAAAAGAAGCATGGCTTTCGCTTCTTCTGAAAATGGTTTGTGTTTCCGTATCATTTTATGACGTTTTGATGATATATACTAACTGGGTCTGAACTAATTATTAAATTATTTAAAATATCCTCATTATTAGCTCTTCTGCAGACTTTCCTTGAATGGTGTTGGCGATATCGCCTAAAGTCTTTATTTCTAGATTCAGCCGCTTCTTCATTAATCGCTAATTTCTGTTTCCTTCAATTCATTTATCTCCGTTTCAATTTCGGTTTTCTCTCTTAAAATCGTTGATTTATTCTCTTTTTCAAACTTGAAAAATATTGGACGACACCAATATGCAGAATTTGGTGAGTCGTTTTCCCAGATAATTTGTTCCTCAGAAATAATTTTTATTGGTACTGAACTACCCATAAAAATACTTGAATCATATGTCGAAGCACTGTCCAATTTGTCCTCCGTTGTCATTTTTTGCTTATAGTTTGCTTGATTCGAGGCACCATCCATTCCCCATTTGCTTATCATTGTCATCTCCTTAAAGTCTGTGCTATCAATATTGATTGCTTTGAATAATATCCTTTTGGTGGTTATATCTAATAGACGCTGCAATTTTATTCCAGCAGTTGTATCTGTTAAGGTGATATCATCTTTTGGCGGGTAGCATTCTTGTTTTGCATTTTGCACCTTGTAGTAGGAAGGGAACATGTCGACATTTTTCTCTTTGATACTTTTTCTTAAAGTATTATATTGCCACTTTGTTAATTTAAGGGACAAAACAAGTCCCAAAGTTTCATCTGGAGTAAATTTAGGTTTTTCATTTTTACCTAAAAGACTATCTTTCGCTTTTTGCACATCCTGTGGATTTTTAAGTAGGTGTTCGAGGATTTTAGATATTCCTTGATTACCATCCTCTCGTAATTTCATAATGTATGCATGAGATATTTCCTCTGTAGTCATATTTGTATGAATATGTTCTGTACGTCTCTTTTTTTGCTTAGGTCCTAATTCACAAAATGGTTTTCTGGGACTTACATTCGTTGACGTGGCAGTAGACACTTTTGCTGGAGATTCATGTTCACTTGATGTACTAGGAACAGAGTCTTGGTTTCTTTCAAATGCACTTACAATGAAATCAGGCCACTTTATTTCCGATGATAACCATTCACTATTATTGTTGCTGAACAATTCCTCTTTGCTATGAGCATTTTGCCGTCTCCTTTGCAGATTATAGCAATATTTTGCACAAAACGCTTTTACCGCTTTATCGTTTTCAGCACTTAACACAGTGGGGACTAATCTAGATTTAATAGCACTATATAAAACACTATTATTTTTAAAACTTCCACTTTCCTTTAATAGCACAACAATATCAATATTTGACAACAAATCGAACATTTTTACGTAATAAATAGTATTAGTATTCCGAAAATGTGAGATAGGATAGTGCGTTTATTACGATGTGTAACAACGTACTGAGGATGGTTGTTTTTCAAATGTAACCGTATCATTTTTTACCTGCTATTCATCATCCTATCACATAATGACACGTCATCATTTTGCTGCGCTCAATGGACGATGCGTTAATGAGGGTCACGGCACTATTGAGTATTGTTAAAAACAAATGACGTAATAAGGGTGATGTAGAATGTTTACCAATAATTTGTTTTTTGCTATATTTCTGTAATACAATATTAAAACATGTCAGATTAAACCAAAAACCGATTAATATTTCATACAAAGTTTAGGGGTCTATAACTCGAAAAATACTAAGTATAAAAAAATTACATATAACAAAAAATATTTGTATTAGTACATAAAATTCAAAAATACTCATTTTAATCCTTAAGTCCCCACTTGACGATTCCAGCCCACCGTGCGGCGTCATGTTACAACTCGAGCACGAGTTCGAAGAAATTAAAC
This sequence comes from Agrotis puta, assembly GCA_943136025.2. Taxonomy (NCBI): domain Eukaryota; kingdom Metazoa; phylum Arthropoda; class Insecta; order Lepidoptera; family Noctuidae; genus Agrotis; species Agrotis puta. The sequence continues at coordinate 17,749,004 of OW964179.2, read as the reverse complement.
ATTACGATAATATTATCATGATGAATGACTCATTTATGATTAATAAGAAACGGCGGAGACGCGGCTTGCTACACGGAGTCGGCTACGTTGCAAATAGATTATTCGGAGTGTCGGACTAACGTTTTGCAGAGAAATATGAGAAGGATATTTGTGACTGATATACAATGTAGTGACATCTGTTAACGTGTAGTGGAAGCAATCAATAATAAGTGTCACCTTGTTCCCGCGACTTGCCACTAGAGGGCGTCAGAATCATAGAAGGATTTATGCGTATATTGAACGATTGCTTCCACTGCCCGACGCTAGGGGCGCTGGTTTTATCAATGAGTTAGTGTATTTTTATGAATGAATCTCATGATGTGCTCCGCTCGACACCAGAGGGAATACTGTTGGCAACAGTTGGAATGTTCCAGATTGTTCTAGAAAGCCGAACCGGAAGTTCACTGTCTTCCGCGTGCATTTTGTCTGTTGCACAGCCCTGTTCTCCTCCAGACTCGAAAGAGTGCACAAGTCTAGTGAATTGTTAAACTGTAGCCATACTTGTCCGAAATCAGTGATGTCCTAAAACCTGTGGAAATATAATAAATACTCTTGTGGTAGTGAATATAGACTTTTATTCAAGACTGCAAGTAAAGCCCACTCCGTCCTCAACATTGGTCCTTCGAGCCGGACAGGAACATTGGTCCTTATAGCCGGACAGGTATAGTTTCAGTTTGATATTACGTGAAAGTGGTATAGTGCAGTGAATGCAATACAGTCAACATGGTGAAGACACGCGGTATGCAAGAACCTCTCACAGTGGCCACGGAAGGCAATGAGCCCGTCTCCACGGAAATGGCGACAGCGGCGGGAACGACAGACCCGCCCAATTATTCCGTCACAGAGTCGGACCAGACTCAACGTCACAACCCAGAGGCGACGACACCACACAGACAACCACGACACGAGACGAAAACCAATAGGAAGGCGTTGGCCCAGGCGAGATTGGAATTCGCCGCCGCCAGGTTAGCACTCTTGGAGGCAGAATCAGCAGACGAAGAATTATTGGAGGGAAGTTCGACGGCATCATCAAAGCGTCAAACAGAAGATGCAGACTTCCTCGACGGACACCGCGGTCACACCCATCCGCCGACGTCACAACCCATGACGCCGCACGGAAACTCACCCACGCCGCCGCGACGTGACGACGCACGGACGACGACGCCTGACAACGCGCCGCCGACCTTGCCGCGACGTAGCGACGAGGGGAGCCTGCTGCAAGGACTAACTCAGGCATTGTTAGAGGTAGCGCGGGGAAAACCCGCCGCCAGCAGGTATGAATATGATTTACCTATTTATAGTGGCCAACCCGGCGAATGGCTGCATTTTAAAGCAGCGTACAATGAGTCTGCGTCGGCTCATACAGAAGTAGGGAATTTAGCCCGCCTCAGAAAAGCTTTGAGAGGGCCCGCGTTCGAGGCAGTTAAATGTCTGTTCCTTGGAGCCTCGGCTGTTCAAATTATGCAAAGGTTAGAATCTAGGTTTGGACGACCCCACGCATTGATAACTTACGAATTAAATAAATTACGTCAGTTACCTAAAGTGTCAGATAACCCCACAGACATATGTGTGTTCGCATCAAAAGTAACGAACGCCATCGCCGCGGTGCAAGCTCTGGGAAAAACCGAATATTTATATAGCCCGGAGATGATTTCCGTTATTACAGAAAAGTTGTCGGTCACGATAAGGAGCCGGTGGTACGATTATGAGATGGCTGCAGGTGACGCAGAGCCTGGCCTAGTAGTGTTGGGGCGATTTCTCGATAGGGAGGCAGATCTCAATGCACGTCACGCCACAGCAGAAGTGGAACACGAACGAAAACGTTCCCACCGGCCTGCGCATAAGACGCTTAAAATAGCAGAGACCGATAAAACACCGTGTGTGATATGCAACGGCAACTGTAGTAGCGTGGCTATCTGTCCCACATTTAGGAAAATGTCGATAACTGATAGATGGGAAATTGCACGTAAAAATAAATTATGTTTCAGGTGCCTGAACCGACGTACTTGGAAGCATAGATGCAAAAGCAAGCAGTGCGAGGAGCAAGACTGCGAGCACTATCATCACAGGCTACTGCATAGCGACAACAGACGAAGAACGAGCGCCGCAAACGACGTGGAAGAGCGTCCTCGCGTCACAGCGACAGAGCACGTGGCGTCGCGCGCTGACTCCGCGCCAGATGGTGACATTGTGCCGCACACCGTCATCAACAACGCGAGCACGCCGCGCACGTACAATCAAGTTTTGCTGAAAGTAGTACCAGTGACACTATCGGGACCAAACGGTAAAGTAGACACATTTGCTTTGTTGGACGATGGATCGACAATAACTCTACTTAGTACTGAAGTCGCACAGCGGATAGGCGCAGAAGGTCCAAACGAGCCATTCTACATCGAGGCCGTAGCAGGCACGCGCATCGATGCTACGAATTCGCAACGAGTCAAGGTAAATATACGAGGAAAATACTCGACCAAAGGCATTGACATCGAAGCCAGAACCATCGACAGACTCGAATTATCAGGCCAGTCAATACGTGCAAAGGACCTGGCAGACTTCGAGCACCTGACGCCTATAGTCAAGGAGTTAGCATATGACGCTGGCATACCAACTGTCTTGATCGGTCAGGACAACTGGGCACTCCTGCTCGCCTCGGAAGCGAGAGTAGGTTTGAAAGGTCAACCAGTAGCATCACGCACACCACTTGGCTGGATGTTACATGGTAAAATATGCAGTCTGACAAAATTACATGTTTTACCACAGACCGGAGAACGATGCGGTCACGTAAGTACAGACGAATCCATTGAAAAACTTGTACAAGAACATTTTAGCCTGGAATCGTTAGGAGTGCAACCACGCCGCCCGCAAGCAGACCCAGAAACAAGAGCGTTGAAAATATTACAAGAAACAACACGCGCTCTGCCAGAAGGCGGCTACGAAACGGGCCTATTATGGAAAAATGAAAATAGATGTTTTCCAGACAACTACGCCTCCGCGCTCAATCGACTACAAGGTACTGAATCCCGTTTACGCAAAGATCAAACACTCAAACAAAAATACGCAGAGCAGGTGCAAGCGCTGATATCAAATGGGTATGCAGAGCTAGCACCGCCAACGCCATCTAGCGCACACAAGTGGTACCTACCGCATTTTCCAGTGATAAATCCGTCTAAACCAGGTAAAGTCCGAATTGTGTATGATGCAGCGGCACGCACGAATGGAGTGTGCCTCAACGATTATCTTCTGACAGGTCCCGATCTCCTACAATCACTCCTCGGCGTGTTGATGCGATTCAGACAAAAACCTGTCGCCGTTTCGGCGGACATAAAGGATATGTTTTTGCGTATAACGGTGAGAGTGGAAGATAGAGATGCACTGCGTTTTCTATGGCGCGAGGATACAACTTTAGCGCCCAGGGAATATAGAATGAAAGCGGTTTTATTTGGTGCGACTTCTTCCCCAAGTACTGCAATTTACGTTAAAAATCATAATGCACATGTTCACGAGGCTGACTACCCCGAAGCGGTTAATCCTATTGTTCGGAACCATTATATGGACGATTTTTTACAGAGCTTTGACAACGCAGAAGAAGCGAACCGAGTGTCTAAAGCAGTCGATACGGTACATCGGAAAGGTAACTTCGAGTTGCAGAAGTGGGCGTCCAACGACCCTGCCGCTGTCGCCGGCATCGCAACCGAGCCCGCAGAAAAAGACACTCTGCTCAACAAGGAAGAGAAAATTCTCGGTCTTATCTGGCGACACCTGGACGACACTTTAGGATTCAACTTCAGGAAAGTAGATCCTTCTTTTTTGAGTAAGCAGATAACGAAGCGTCAGTTGTTGAAGACGACGATGTCCTTGTATGACCCATTGGGACTAGCCGCGCCGTTTACGACCCAAGCAAAGTGCATTTTGCAAGACGCGTGGCGTTTAAAAATCGGTTGGGATGAACGTCTACCTAAGAGTCTAGAACGTAAATGGCGGGACTGGTTAATTGCTTTGCAAACCCTGAAAGGCATTCATATTCCACGTTGCCACCCAGGTTATTGTGACGCGACTAGGGTAGAATTGCACATATTCGTGGACGCGAGCGAACGAGCCTATGCCGCAGCAGCATATTGGCGTTCAGAGAACGGCATAGGCCAGGTGAACGTGTCGCTCGCGGCAGCGAAAGGGCGCGTCGCGCCCCTTAAGGTCACAACTATACCTAGACTTGAATTACAGGCAGCTGTACTCGGCGGACGACTGGCACGCTGCGTGGAAGAAGAACACGATCGTCGCGCCGACCGACGAGTATTCTGGACCGACTCGCGCACAGTGCTAGCGTGGCTGCGCGCCGGCGCACGTGCTTTCAAACCGTTCGTCGCGCACCGAGTAGCAGAATTAGAAGAAACCACCGAACGAAGCGAATGGCGCTGGGTTCCTACCGCTCACAACGTCGCCGACGACTCGACTCGCAGTACACCAGCTGACTTCTCTACAAGCCACCGATGGTACACCGGTCCTTCATTTCTTTATGACGACGAAAACGCCTGGCCGCGGGAAACAGACTCTCACCCCTTCATCGAAACGGGCGAGGAACGTGTCACCACTGCTACCGGTAACGAACAGTCGACCTTAACAGAGGCACTACCGGACGTCACACGTTTCTCTTCCTGGCTGCGACTCATCAGGGCCACGGCCCGCATTCTCCAGTTCATTGACCGACTTCGAGTCCACATCACAACAGTTACCCGCAAACGCAATAAAGACGTTAGTGCAGACGACGACCCGGACTGGACGGCGAAACATCGAGAAGGTATGGGAAAACGATCCGGAGTGCGCAGCCGCAACCTCAGCACATCGCAGACGGCCTACATACCCCTCGGTATACAGTACACACGTCGGGCCGAAGACCTATGGACGCGTACTATACAGGAAGAAAGCTTTGCGAACGAATTGCGGCATGTCACCGGCGGGAGAACAGTACCAGCCGACAGCCGACTGAAGCGGTTATCCCTGACAGTCGACGAAAACAAGATAATGAGGATACGCTCGCGCATCGCAGCGGCAGCAGACGTACCACGAGAAGTACAATCGCCAGCAGTACTTGATGGCAATCACCGGTACTGCCGCTTGTATATAGACTGGATCCACCGGAAGTTACACCACAGCGGCGTGGAATGCGTCGTGAATGAAGTAAGGCAGCATTACTGGATTTTACGCTTGAGGCCATCAGTCCGCGCAGCAATCAGTCTATGCCAACCTTGCAGACTACGCAGGGCCGTGCCGCCAGAGCCACTGACAGGCGACTTACCACCCTGCCGACTGGCTCATCATCGACGTCCGTTCACGCACACAGGGCTGGATTACTTCGGACCACTCTCCGTCACAGTAGCGAGGCATCACGAAAAGCGCTACGTGGCATTGTTCACATGCCTCACTTCGCGTGCAGTCCATTTAGAAATCGCCGCCTCGCTGTCAACGGATGCCGCTATACTTGCGTTGAGGCGTATGATGGCGCGTCGTGGGTGTCCTGAAGTCATTTGGAGTGATAATGGTACCAACTTCCACGGGGCAGATGCTGAGCTCCGTAAGGCCGCCCTAGAATCACTTCAACATGAAGCAGAGGTGCGTCGCATCGACTGGCGCTACATACCACCAGGAGCGCCATTCATGGGTGGAGCATGGGAAAGGTTGGTACGCACGGTGAAGACTGCGTTGAACGCTACGCTTAACGATCGGCATCCGTATGAAGATGTGCTTCATACACTTCTAACGGAGGTGGAACATACGGTTAATTCCCGACCCTTGACCCATGTGTCGGTTAACCCAGACGATGAAGAAGCCTTGACGCCTAACCACTTTCTGCTCGGCGCACCCTCCAAAGTTCCATTGCCTGGAATTTTCACAAGGCCGGACGAACTACGCCGCTCACATTGGAGAGCGTCACAACGCTTAGCGGATTTGTTCTGGCAACGATGGGTACGGGAAGTACTGCCCACGCTTCAAGACCGGCGGGAGCCGCATGGACGCGGCAACATGATCAAGGTGGGCGATTTGGTAGTCATAGTGGACCCAAACTTACCAAGAAACATATGGCCAAAGGGGAGAGTCGAACGCACGTACCCAGGCACAGATGGTGTCGTGAGAGTCGTCGACGTCAAAACCAAGAGCGGTGTAATGCGTCGTCCTGTTAAACGTCTCGCAGTCATACCCGTTGAAAGTTAATTGTCATCATGCATTGTATTTTGTAGACATTAATTGGTATGGAGTAGATTAAGTCCTCATATGTTATTTATCTTTTTCTTGGCGTCGCTTCAGGATCCCGCCACCCGGAGGAGATTTTTTTTATTCCATTTTGAATAATATATGGCAGGGCAGGGATTCTGGAGCGGCTACCCTTAACGTTTAAGTGAATTATATATATGTGTCAAATTGTTCTTTGTAATTTTTAAGTGTATACCAGTCACTAGTGGTGCAATTGTAAACGTTGTATGTATAGACGCCGACACATCTGGCTGCCCCGGTCTAGTTTCTTTGATGGATCAGCAGGTTTATCACGGCAGATGGATGGGTTGGTGTGCCGACGTCTATACACGGCGGGAGAAATGTGACTGATATACAATGTAGTGACATCTGTTAACGTGTAGTGGAAGCAATCAATAATAAGTGTCACCTTGTTCCCGCGACTTGCCACTAGAGGGCGTCAGAATCATAGAAGGATTTATGCGTATATTGAACGATTGCTTCCACTGCCCGACGCTAGGGGCGCTGGTTTTATCAATGAGTTAGTGTATTTTTATGAATGAATCTCATGATGTGCTCCGCTCGACACCAGAGGGAATACTGTTGGCAACAGTTGGAATGTTCCAGATTGTTCTAGAAAGCCGAACCGGAAGTTCACTGTCTTCCGCGTGCATTTTGTCTGTTGCACAGCCCTGTTCTCCTCCAGACTCGAAAGAGTGCACAAGTCTAGTGAATTGTTAAACTGTAGCCATACTTGTCCGAAATCAGTGATGTCCTAAAACCTGTGGAAATATAATAAATACTCTTGTGGTAGTGAATATAGACTTTTATTCAAGACTGCAAGTAAAGCCCACTCCGTCCTCAACAATATTGATCTTTTAAAGCATAATGAAAACCATCTACTTATACAACTTCTTGAAGAACTAAACGTCAGTCGTAGAAGCTGAATTTAATCTCATGAAAATGATGGAGAATACTACATATTAACAAACATCATAAATTGATTAATCAAAAGCTTAATTATCTCCAAGATTCTTTTAAAAATCTCACCCTGTAAGTTCAAAATGTAACTATGATCACAGATTTTATAACTTTGGCTTTCACTGCTAACAACTCGCTGTATACCCTTCGAAGAATCCAGGACTCTATTTTGCATACAGTAACTGACATATACAGTGGAAAATTAGATTTTCATTTAATATCTCCGAAGGAACTCAGATCATAACTAAGCATAATTTCCGCACAAATATCTGGAAACTTGGTGGTTCCTGTTGACAATTTTAACCTTAAATAGTATTATCATTTTACCATAGTATTATCAGGTCATCATTTCACCCAAATAAAAAGATAAACCAACAAAATTAAAATTTCAAAAACTCTGTTTCTAATGGATTTAAATACGCTTATCATTGTTAAGCAAAAACACGCACTATCTCTTCTTATTTTTGGTTTTAACTTTTTTTTTATACTTGGTTAGTTTATATTATGTAAATAAATATTTTTATATCCATGTTCTCCTCCAAAGCAATTTTTTTATGCAATTTCCAATAACAGTGTGCATGTCTGTACATACACACTGTTATTGGAACACACACAACCTTATCTCATCAGTGGAAGGTTAATGTTCAATTAGTTTTTCACAGACTCGGGTAGCTTTGTTTTCATGTTTGATGGTGCCAAAGTGACGCTTTATCTTTTCTTTTAAATATTGTAATGACCGTATGTATGTGCATATGGTGTGGTCGTTGGTAGCCTGATCTTGGCCTAGTTGGGCATTGATGGCCCACTGACCGCGACAACCGCGACCCGCTGCTGGCCCGTCGCTTGCAGATCAGTACTACGCATGTGTAACACTCACTCAAGCTACGCGACGTAAATCTGATTAATGTGACGCTATCTATCTACATGTCTTTCGTTTTCATAAACTGAGCACGTTCTACGACTGTTCTGTGTCCATAAGAGATGATGTTTTCGTACAGCTCCCGGCAATTTTTGAGTTGCGTAATTAAATTCTGTTTTTAAGAGAATCCTTTATTCTGTTTTAAGGCAAAGAAGTATATTGGTATGTAACAATTTTTAGGGTTTCTAAGATACTCAATGTTATATTCCATGAAGTTAAGTTTGCCTGTTCATTTGTCATCCTGACATCATGCAACGTGCAACGGCTGAATTGCCGAATCAGTTTTGTAAAGTTCCACCACGAATAGCCCTTTACGTTCCGGGGTTTCGGTAGCTGTTTAGTCCCGCGACCTCGGAACCATCGACACTGGAGTATAAATGAGTTGTTTGTATTTTAAAGGAATTCAGAATCGACTCTATTTAGATTGCAATTGACACGCTAGAAAGAAGAATCAACAGGTTCGAGAACGAAAAACAAAGTTCTTCTTAATAAAAGCCTGCGAATAACGTTAGATTATTTATTGTTAACAAATTATCCTAAGTACTGGCGGTGAGTGTAGAGCCGTGTCCGGTCACCACCAGCCCGCGGAGTAGGCGGGCGCGTACGAGTAGGAGACGCGCGGCGCCACGTAGTGCGACACGCGCGCCACGTGCGACACGTGAGGGTACGACACCACCTTCCTCACCGAAACCACCTGCAAGTGAGAACCAACATAAGGAACAAGTTTCCTTGACGAAATTACGTACATAGCTTTCTTTGTTCATGTGTAAATGATAAAAAGAAAAGGATGGACAAGGACGGACGGAAACGGAAAAACAATTGTCGCCGCGCAGCACGCTCCACACGACGCGACGCCCCGCGTGTCCTTGAAAGCAGCCTAGCGGATTGCAGATCTGAGTATTTGATACTAATTTCAGCTTGATATCTCTACGCGTTCCTGATAAAAAAGGGTCTTGATAGATGGATAACAAAGTGATCTTATTAGGGTACCGTTTTTCTTTGAGGTTGGCAACCCTAAAAGCAGGAAGGTGTAGGAAATTGGACTCACCCGAGGCAGAGAGACAATCTTCTTGACAGAGACGATTGCGGGCGCGGAGTACAAGAGTGGCTCGTGGCTGATCAGCGGTGCGCCCAGGCTGTAGGCGCTGTAGCCGAGGCTGGCGCCCCAGGGCGAGCGCTTGTCACGTCGCCCCCCCTCGGGCGCCGCCAGCGCGCACGCCACCAGCACAGCGATGCAAACCTGTAACATGTACCTTATAGCTAATGCCACTGGATGAGAGTCTCAATGTTACCCACTTGGTTCATTCGCGACTACCGGGACCACAGTCGTAAGCCGTCATTTTTCGGGAATAAGATGTAGTCGTCTTTAGTTTTCGTGAGGAATTATTTAAGCTCCAATGCATTTAAGATATTGTAAAGCAAGTAAACAGATGCATTCACTTTTTCAGTTTTATGACTTCAATTTTTAAAATATTTAGCGCTTTTACAATGATGACGTATAACGCGATACTCACGGAAGTCTTCATGATGAGAGAATAGTTTGTGGAGGAGCAGTAGTAAGTGGTGACTGATACGAGGGCTAGGGCCGCGCCACCATTATATACGTACGCACTGCGACAAGTTTCAAAATTCCGCAAAAACGTCGCCATTGTTGCGAAAACTCATGTTTTATTACAATTAAATAGAACCATTCGATGTAGTGTTGCGTGACATCACCCTCGATGAGAGGAATATGTGATGTGCGCGGGTGTCGCGGCTTGCACCGCACGCTGTCACGCGTGTCTGTCGTACTCTTACGCACTTTTCCATGACAGTTTATATTATTCTGCGGAGTTCTGCTAACGCTGTTGATGATACATTCCGGTTTGTACTTTACTATTCTTTATAGATCATCAAGAAGAATATTAGAAAAAAAAATGTTGAAAATTAAAAGATTCAATGTGTTTTTTTTTATATTAGGTACATTATTAAAGTTAAATTAACAAAAATAAATTAAATTTACAATCGCACTAAATCACAATAGATGGCAGGAATAATGGGAGGCCGGTGCTCAGTAGTGGGACAGGATCGATAAATTTCCATTCAGCTGGTAAAACGCCCAAGACACAGGTGGCGTTCTCGTCTTCAGAGACGGTGGGACAAACCTGTCTGCAGATTGAGACGTCTGCTATTACTGCTGCGTGGGCGCGCCTGCTGGTTGAGGGTTATTAAGAGTCGAGTCGTTGGCTTCACTACCGTCATCGAGCAAACACACTATTAGCGCAGTGGCTGAGCGATTCGATTGCTGCGCTGCTTCTCGCGGGTTCTATTCCGTGTGCGTTCGCGCAGCGGAATGTTCTTGAATTTAAAGATTTTAGTTATGCAGATATTTAGTGTATGACGTCGTATAATTGTGTATGGTAAAAAAAAATGTGCAAGCAGCCATTGTGGAGAAATTCACCAAAAACTGATTCCGCTGGGCGATCGTTGTCCTTTTTTTTTTTTTTATCGTGGTAAAATCATCAAATGAGTCCTCCCAGGGCAGGGCGGGGAGGGACTGTCAGACTTGTACTGACTAAAATCCACGGTGTCCTTCACTAGCCCTTTACGTACCGGGGTCACGGTAATCCCTTGGTCCCGCGACCCCGGCAGGCTTTGGCCCTCTACAGGCCCCGTCACTATGCTGACACTCTTTGAGGCGCGCGTGGAGCACAACGCGCCGTCGACCCGGGCATGGTCCATGGTCGGACAGCGAGTCGCCCATTACTTGCTGCCCGCATGCCCGCGCCTACGGTGGCCGGAGATCGTCTTGCGACGTCCGACGCCGTGGGCGTCTACCACTGCGGCTGGGGTGGAGAGAGGACGCTGTCCTCTGCCTCAGGCGGCCCGCCTCCTCCTTCACGAGCATTACTGCTTCGCAGAAGGAGGCGACCGCTTCCCACTCCGTCTCGCCCCGCAGCATGGCCTCGACCAATGCCGGGCGCGAGAGGTCTCCGCCTATCGCCGTCGTGAGGACACGGCGGTGCTCTGCCCAAGCGGGGCAGTCCTGCACCGTATGCTCCACCGTGTCCTCCGGACGATCCTCGCAGTGGTGACACCCAGGCGTTTCTTCCCTCCCTATCAGACACAGGAACCTCCCGAAACTTCCGTGTCCGGTGAGGACCTGCGTCATGCGGTAGGTCAGGACGCCGTGACGCCTATCCAGCCACTCCTCAAAGAGGGGTCTTACCGCCGCGATTGCGGCGTGGCCGGGCGAACGTTGTCCTAGTGGAACTTTTTTTAATCCATAGACTTTAGAAGAAAAGAGATGTGTCCAAAAATTAGTGTGTATTTGTATGTAATTGTGTATGTATGAATAAAATTAGTGCATGCATAAACTTCGGAGAAATTCAAGTTTCCGCTACGCGAACGTTTGGCCGTTAGTTAGTTTTCATATAAAGCGCTTACATAGAGAGCTGTAGATTTTTACATACGTTGTTTTGAATTTGTTTATATTTGTTTAAAAAACTGATTTAGAAAAAAACGTAGGGGTTAAAAGATAAAAATATAAATGTAAAAAACGCTTATTAGGTTTTATATCTTAAAGTATGCACTTTGGGGTTTCGTTTTTCACGTTTATACAAACCTTGTAAGTGTCTGCAACATGTTGCCAAGTATCAATGATGCTTCGTTAGTAATTAAAGAGTTTTAGGACAATTTACCATGAATAGATCACTGTTTACAAAGCAGTCAATTAACACGACTTTCTAAAGGAATTGCATGGTAAAATGTATGCCAATAATTAGTTTGTTCATTCAACTATTCACATGCAAAATTTCATGTAATTAAATTCAAGTAATTAAAGAAAAACAATTATAATACTGACGAAGCATCGAAAACCTACATAACCCGACCAAGTTCGGATGGCTACAAAAAAGCGGCCGTGCAATATATTTAGGTAACATCCCACACGAATTTCTCCACAATGGCTGCTTGCACAATTTTTTTTTACCTTACACAATTATACGACGTCATACACTAAATATCTGCATAATTAAAATCTTTAAATTTAACAACATTCCGCTGCGCGAACGCACACTTCTATTCCCGCACGAAGGAAATATTTTATATCCTTCATTTATTTGCCTATGAATATTACGGTTATTTTATACACTTTCAGTCGTTTTATTTTCTTGAACCCCCCGATACTAAGACAAGGCCAGTGCCTGTCATGCATTCGAAGTGCGGCCGTTACTTATGACGCAAAGGCAATGGAGTATTTTTTTTGTAAAATAAATTGTTTCCAGACGAGTACTACCTGTAATTTAAACTAGTATTCAAATTGTTTTATTGACATTTGTTGTACTGTACCCGTTTGAATACCGAATAAATATGGTTTGTTTATTTTATTCATTTCCGAAACTACTGAGTCGAAAATTGTAAGAAAAATTCAGATGATAGTTGTGCTTATAGATTACAGGAAAACTCATGATTTTAAAATAAATGATAGTAAACACGGGGAATTAACCACGGACCCCTGGATGGTGCGTGGTCCGACACGTATTTGGCCAGTTCTGATAAGTGTTTTGATAAATCAGAGTGATAATTTTAATTACATATAACAATTCCGGCCGGCCGATAAGAGTCTGACAGTCCTTCCCGCTGCTCTCAGAGCGGTATCATTTGATAATTTTACCCTCCAAAAAAGGGTTGGTTCGCTAGCGTCATAGTTTCAAACATTACTTAGCAAAAAACTACTGTTTAGTTAAATACAAAACTTCTGCTTATCTATGATTTTTAAATGTACTATGAAAGACATTTAAAAAGTTACTCAAATGAAATACGTTTTATATCCTGCCTAGGATTCAGTAAGTTTTAGTAGTCGTGTAGAAACTGATATAATAACAAAAGTGTTAGTAATGAGAGCATGCCTGTGTTACATGCACCGCGTGCGTGTGGAAACAGGAAACATCGCAAGCAGCATTAATTAAAGTAGCGGCGCACGCGCAGACCTGCACCAGCCAACCGCCCAGTGAGAGTGACAGCTCGCACAAAAACCACGCGGTGTCCGTCAGCCCGGATTAATGGCACGGGGAACTGATACTGACTAGTGACTGTTTATGAGCTGCCGAAGAAATCACTCAAGCGCTGCTACTTTATTGACACGGGTAAAGTAAAAGGGACGTAGCTCGGAAGGTTATAGGAGTAGATGAGTCATACGCTCGAGAGAACGCACTTGGTGCATTATAGTGAGAGGGTTAGGAAGGTATCTTCAGTACGTCGACAGTTATTCACTACTTATCTCTGGAGACTTGAAGCTACTTTGTAGTACTGGGCATTGTAAAAGCGCCGTTGGTGATGGAGGATACGTTTCCGATGAAATAGCAGTGGGGGCCCGAAGCTCGCTTTGCTATGTTTCAGTTAATTTCTTCTTCAGAACTGGAAATCACACGGCCGCACGGGGCATAAGAGGGATAAGGGCCTCTCCCTCACACCTTCGTCTTCGCTTCTCACTCGCTATCATTACTATTTCACAGGAGGTCTGCTAGCATTGATTACCATGGATAGGACCAGAACCGGACGCGAGAAGTCTCCGCCGCTTATCTCCTCCACTAGGACACGGCGGTGTATGACCCAAACGGGTCAAACTCGTTAAAACGGGTTAGATTATCAAAAAATATTTGTCCCTTATTTTTTTATTTTGTAACGATACGACGCTTTTACCACGCTTTTGTCACGGGTTCGATTCCCGCACGGAACAAATATTTGTTTGACCTACAAGTAGTTGTTCCGGGTCTGGGTGTTTGTGTATGTGAGTTTCTATGAGAAATTCCTAGTGTGGGGCAAGGTTTAAAAAAAAAAAACAAAAACTGTGATGTAAAAGGTTAGGGTATTAAATGAGAAGATTGCTGCTTGGTTCCCATTTTTTTTTATCGTGGTAAAAACATCTAATGAGTCCTCCGGCCCAGGGCAGAGCGTGAGGGACTGTCAGACTCGTACTGACTAAAATCCACGGTGTCCTTCAATAGCCCTTTACGTTCCGGGGTCACGATAATTCGTACAGTCTCGCGACCGTGCTTGGTTTCCATTGGAAAAGTATAATTAATCTAATAATTATCATACATGAATGCATACAAATAGTATATAGCGCTAATTAACAATAATATGAAACGTTCATATTAAGGAGCATCCTTACTAACAATATAAAGGAACATACACACTTCAAAACAAAACTACTTTTATCCATGGACTAAATAAACAGATTTTCAAATTATTGATGCTGTCGTCATGCTTATTTTGGTGCACAATAATCGAATTCAAATAACGAAGTTGATCAACACTTAAAACTATTCGTATTTCTTGAGCTATCAGTGGTTAAAAGTAGAGTTCAAACAACGTTTCAGAAGGCGCTGCGATACATAATTATTGAATTTATATAATAATTAAAGACGTCCTTTTATGAAGTAAAGCAGACATTAACACAGTCATTGAAGATGTATCTTTCATCAATGACTTCCACATTTGACAAGGAAACTCTATAATCAGTATAAAAATAAGGTATGTGTGATTGTCGCAGAACATTTCATGTTGCGCCGCATTGCTCACTATTAACTTGAGCACAATATCAACAGGCGCTTTGAATGGTGAATTTGCTTTATAAGTTTACTCACTGGCGATCAACCACGAGCTGCGACTCATATGAGTACATCACGCCTGTTAGATTAAACAGACGGCTGTAAGATCCCTCATTAAGTCGTGGATGGAGAGGCATCACGGCGTTCTCACCTAACGCCTGACGCAAGTCCAGCGGCGGACTTGGCGGGAAGAAACATCTGGGTGTCACTACAGTACGGATCACCCGGAGGACACGGTGGAGTACACGGTGGATCTGCCCCGCTTGGGCAGAGTAATGTGTCCTCACGGAGGAGATAGGCAGTTGGGATAGGCGTTAGCGATCTTTCCCGCCGGGTGCGTTGGTTGAGGCCATTTTGCGGGGGAGAAGGATTGGTAAATAGGCGGGATACGTGAAGGAGACATCGTCTAACTCACGACCAGCCGCGGCGGCGGAGACACCCAGCGCATCATTGCAGGGATGGCGAGCAATGGGTAGCTCGCCGCCTGATTAAGGACGAAGGTGTAAAGGATGAAGGAGGAAGGTGTTTCAAAGAGCTGCCAGCAGTCTATGGGGGCATAGAGAGCCAGACGCCTACGCTCATATTATGAGCAAAAAAGTGTACGGTGCGGTGTTGATGGTAAATTATTATTCACCAGTTGGAAATGCACGCATAATACTGAGTTAACTGAGATCTTAAAGAAACGCGAAATATAAATCCAGATTGTTTTCAATCATGTTATAGGGGCGACCCAATGCTATCAACCGAGTACATCATGTTATCTGAAGATTCTGACCGATAGGAAAAATCTTTGTTTGAGCTGGGAATCTAACTCAGGCAGGATCATGTTCTGCAATCTTTCTTACGTGCACTAGGCCCAGACAGTGAAATACTAAATTCGGGTAACTTTAAATCAGATATGCTTGGTTTTCAAAAACAGGACATTGACATAACACTTACTATGTAAACGTGTCATCTAAAATATGAGTATTTCATTGAGAATTGTCCTCTCTCTGTCTGATGATGACGCAACTTAATAGTATTTTTGAAGGTTGTCGTGTGTGTGTGTACCAGGAAGGAAATAAATATTGGTTTTGTTCTCAAAACAGTTTTATTATATCGCTTCATAAAACGGTTTCATTTTGATCTTCATTACGTAGTTATTTGGCACCGAAGTACCACGAGTGTCAACATGCTACGAATTTGCTACGCCCGCTACGAGCACTACGGTGTTACTACGGCGTAGCAGGACATTTCAGGAAACATTTTAAAACAACAATAAACACTTAGAAATAAAAATAAAATAAAAATATGACTGTTTATAATTATAATTGATATTTTTTTTGCTTTAATAAAAGAAACAAAGAGTTATTGGTTTTTAAGAATTTATCAGTCAACATGGAGTTTGGACTTACGTTTGCTTGACTGTAATATAATTTAGTTGGTTCTTTTACAATGTACCGAAATATAAGTAGCGGCACGTCTGACGCAGTGGTTGACTGCTTCACTGCGGGTTACGAACTATTATCAAAATAATACCGAAACAAATTAATTATAATGGGCTGGACATATCGCAATTGCGGCGGTGAGATCTCACCCAAAAGGGGTCCGGTAAGGACTAGCGTCAGACGGGATCTGACGCTAGTCCTCACTGGACCCCTTTTGGGATGTCACTTTGGGATACAGCGGCAGCCGTTGGGAATGGGAGCTGTCGGTAGGCGTGAGGGAAAGGACATCCCAGTCACCGGCACCGACGAAGACGCCTAGGGTATCGGATGTCTCGGAGTAAATTCCGCCTTCCGTAGGCACTGTCTTGCGAGTAAGGGTAGCTCACCGTTCGACCAAGGACAAAGCCTGAATAGACGGCAACTGACGGGGCCTCCTTAGGGTGAAACGCCTAACATGTCGCGGGTGAAACCGCGGGCAGAAGCCATAATAGTCTATAATAGACCGCGCAAATATTTGTTACGTGTGGGAATGGAACCCGCACGCAGTGCAGCAACCAAGCTAAATAATTAAATTAAAACTGTAGTTGGTGTAATAGCTGACAGTGGATAATTACGTTAAACTATCATTTAAGAAGTAGCTCGTTAACAGCGAGTGTAACAACACGTGCTTACAGCTGTTAATGAGGGGCGTGCTATATTCGCACTTGAAATGATTTATTCTCTTAAAATGTTAATCTTTTAAGTGTTCATATTTTTGTGTTGCGATAATTTCATGGCGACGACGAGCGAGGTCGCGAGGAGAACCACCGGCGGAGCGACATCTTGGTAGTTATGAGTAGTTTGTTAGAGATCCAGCCTTAGAACAGAGTTAACCTGCATCTTATCATGATCTAAAACTTTTATAGTTTCGTAGATCCTTATATAATTAGGATCGCTTCGTTGTTGGCCTGTCAAGACCCTATTACTCAAGAAGGCATGGAGAAAACCAATTATAAAATAAATGTAATCCTAAAAATAAGCTGCCTTTGTTACCTACAGTCTGATCTCGTCTATCTAGGTACATAAATGTACTCATGTAGGACCCCGTGAGCCAATTAAAGAAACATTGTAACAAAATGTAGCACCTTTTGTATTATTTTGATATCGCAATATCTGCGAAGACCAGCGTCTGAATCAAGATATGTATTGCATATTTCCTGTCAGACTGACGAACGCGAGACTCGTATGTAATCCATGTGTCAGCGGCGAATGTGTCTCAAGGTGTCGTAAATAAAATAAAAGTGCTGCACTCGTTTCAGCAACCTTATCGTGAACAAATTAATGACTTAATCGTCGAGAAACAGCACCGAGTGGGGATCGGAGGGTCTCAGCAATCTAAATATTCCACGTATCATCTCCAGCATGTATTTAAGAAATATTATTTAAATAATTCGATTCAACTAAGCAGGTTTTGTTCATTTATAGTACATTCATAAACCTTTTGTTTTATTAAATTGTAGGTTGCTAATATTAATAGATGTACGTAATTTTTTAAAGAACCAGTTTGATGTATATCGTTGCTCAAGAGATTAGGAGGCTTTACTTTACAACTATTACTAAATGGGCCAGTTTGGTGTAGGCTCTGTGAATCACGTTTCGGCGATATCAAAACGATCTCATCGTACAATAATAATAAAACTATTAATCTTAAAACCTGTCCACTACATCATGATCATAAAAAAGGAACAATAGCTTTTAGGCAAATGTGTCGACACTGACCTCGCACCGTTTAGATAGAGATTACACTAGCGCATGTCCGCGACTATTACTGCAACTTGCGACTATGATAAACACATGCAGGTACATATTAGAATATGTACCTGGTGGTTATCTGACACCGGTCGCCGGCCTGCTACGTGGAGCAACGTCTAGCAATGAAGCTCTTCTCAAATGAAGAAATGTCGTGTGATGTTTCATTAGTACCAACCTTATTAATCGCGGAGTCGAACGGCCGACATGCACTGGAGTGCTGACGACTCACTTGTGACGTCCCTGTGCAGTGTGGGGATGACAGCTTGTGGCTGTGTTGCAATGAACTGCCTGCTCACAAGACATTCGCTACTCCTAAAATTCACACTGTGCGAACAGCGAAGCATTTTGTGACTTAAACAAATAAATATATTTAAATGTTTTCACCCCGCGAATTTTCACTGCAGTGATTGTCCCGTTAGTGACGGGGCCTGTAGAGGGCCAAAGCCTGCCGGGGTCTCGGGACTTTCGAATTAACGTGACCTCGGTACGTAAAGGGCTAGTGAAAGACACCGTAGATTTTAGTCAGTACAAGTCTGACAGTCCCTCCCGCCCTGCCCTGGGTGGGAGGACTCATTTGATTATTTTACCACGCTAAAAAACAAAATGTGAATGTCCCGTGTCAAAGTATTTGTTATTGAATCCTGGAACTTCTGACGAGATTTAATTTGTTCACTTTTCGACCTTTCCTTGTAAGTACATTTAGGTAAATCCCGTTAGTTTTATGATAGTGTTTGAACGGAACGGTAAATCGTATTGGTAATACCGTATAATCGTAACGTCGACGTTGTCTCGGAAAAAAATATATTAGGGGTTATCAGATAATTATGTGAGTTTAAATGTTTGTAGTTTGTCGTATGTCTTTACTTTCCAGACTTTTTTCCAAGGCGTACAGCGTTTCGTAATCTCAAGGACCATTATTGCTACATGAAAATCGATTATTTAAATAGTTATATAGATAGTTTGAACACTTCTCGCTTCTTCCCAGCCAGGTCTACAATTTCGTGTTTGAGTATTAGATGTAGAAGTTTTCAGCATGCCTCAAACATGTGATCAAAAATGTCAGCCAGCAGCTATATTGTCTATTACAGTAATGTCCTGCTGTAATAGACAATATGGCAAAGGATGAAAATCAGGGTGATCGGTTCAGTGGTTTAGGAATGATAAGGTAACAAACTAACTTACATACTGACACTTTTATTATGCAAATAAAAATACTAAATGACTGTTATAGAGCATCTAGAAATACATCCGCAACGCTGTCATCTGGTAATGTGCCCAAGAGACTGGCGACGTTGCCTTTTTGTGTGGCAATACTTAGCCTCTGGCCAAGGTCTGGCCAAAGCTAGCTCAGGTCACGGGAAGCGTCAACAAGTCTTTTAGAAATATCTTTGAAGAGGCTGTGAGCACTCGGACCGCATGGCCCTATAGTTTCAACCCCAAACGGCTCAAAAATATAGTTCATATCACTAAGGTTGCTATATTTACGCCGCTTGAGGTTCTTAGCAACCGCAGTAGCAGCGCCAGCAGAGCACGATGAACTTGGAAGATGAGATGGTGCAAGAGTATCGACACAAGTTGCGTCCCACACTAGAGGCCTACCCATCTTCCAAGGAAACAAAGACCTACCGTCAGATCTTTTGCCATCGTCGCGTGCCAAGCCGTTGGGTTCTAAAACAGCTGACACGCCGACGGTAACAAGAGCTCGTCGAATAATGTCGTTTAGGTTCGGCAGAGCGGCTCATCCCACTGACGCTGGGAAGATGGGTTGCCGGGTTGGTCGGTATTCGGGGAAGCGATTTTCCAAGCGTTTATATTAGTGAGGATACAGTTTTAAGTGTATTCAAAATTATCGGTAATGGATGTTGGATTGTTCCATGGTATACTTAGCTAAACCAAACTCAGAGGCAGCAAAAATGTTCTATACCTTTTTATTAGATAAGAAATTAGATTAAGTTAATGTAAGTTTTGTACTACTTCGATTGATTCAGTGAGTTTACTCCTGTAAAAGCACGATGGGATTGACATCGTCACATATGTGTACAAAAATCCTTTAAATAAATCCTTAAAAAAAGTGTATTCTAAAAAAATGATTTTCTTTAATCATTCGATTAATTTAATCGATATGTTAAAATATATATTTTTGTATAATGTCAAAATTCATGATGCGGCAACATCGCCAAAAACGTTATACCTACAATTTTTAAATGTGGAAGTGAAAACCATGATAAAAGACTTTGACTTTCATATTCATAAGGATCAAATAATGTGTAAATCATAATAACGTAAATTATATTAAAATATTTATTAAATAAATAACATCGTCCGGCTTCGTTGCTTGGATTTTTCACCACCAGCCACCGCTGGAGTAACCGCCGGAGTATCCGCCGGAGGATCCACCGCCGTAGCCGCCGCCGTATCCACCACCGTAACCGCCGCCGAGGCCGCCACCGAATCCGCTGGAGACGACGGGCACGACTTGCTTGACTGTGACGACCTGTGGCACGGAGACCACCTTGCGCACGTTGACGACCTGCGGCACGGAGACCACACGCGGCACGTTCACCACCTTGTTGACGGCGACGACCTGCGCACCGGAGTAGCCGCCGGAGGAACCACCGGAGTAGCCGCCGGAGTAACCACCGGAGTAGCCGCCGGAGTATCCACCGGAGTAGCCGCCTAAGGAACCGCCGGAGTAGCCGCCTAAGGAACCGCCGGAGTAGCCGCCTAAGGAACCGCCGGAGTAGCCGCCGCTGAGGAAGCCGCGCTTCTCGCGCACCGCCGCGCCCGCCGTCAGCGCCACCAGCGCGCACAGGACAATCTGGAATCACATCACTCGTTAACAACCGTGTCAACTCATCGTAAAGGTATGTTCACAACGGGAGCTTCCTCACTCTACTTATTACTTATGTAGGATATTTGTTACAAATATAAGATGGACTCACGAAGGCTTTCATGTTGATGTTGTGGAGGGTGGTTGTTGTGTGCTGCGTACGTCGTCGCCACTACTATATATACGGCGCGCGCGCACGTCTGACGCAACACGTCCTCGACAGATGCAACGCGACCCGTAGAGTAGTAAATAGTTGATTAAATGATAGTTCCTTGTTTATGACAATGAACTATATATGACATACTCCAGAATGTACTCAAAATAAAGTACACATTATAACTATTCCGGAGATATTATTTATTATGGAGGTCTGAATCTCTTCTCGGGTTGTTAATTGAAAAGTTAGGGTGACTAGTGTCATCAGCTCTCAGTATCGTAACAAGTCAATTTTTTAGTAGCAGCTATTGGGTTTTAATGCATGAGTAGAGAGCAGAAAATTACAATACCAGTTATGGTTTTACAATTAAGGCATTAAATGGCATTTAATTTACCATATCGTCATATTCATATTTCTTGAACGTTATTGCCCTAAGTGTTACATAATAAATTATGTATAATTCTATTAGTAAGGTTGAATAACATCTTAAACTTGACTTTGGATGCTGTTTCGTAATCAATAATAATAATAATAATATATTTATGAGTTTTTGTTAAGCTGACTGACCTTCTTATGACCTACTTGTATTAATTGTTGTCCGCTGTGAGTTTTCTAGTAATTTTCGTAGCTTTCATGTTAAATGTACTTAATTATAAAAGTAAACGTGGGCGCAGGCTGTAACTTTCGCCGGAATCGCGGCGGTAAGACCCCTTTGAGGAGTGGCTGGAGAGGTTCCACGGCGTCCTCACCTTCCGCTTGACCCAGGTCCTCACCGGAAACGGGTGTTTCGGGACCCTCCCGAAACACCCGTTTCCCTGAGTCTGATTGGGAAGGTAGAAACTGCGAGACTGAATGGGAAGCGGTTGGCTCCTGCCGGGTTGGCTCCTGCCGGGTTGGCTCCTGCCGGGTTGGCTCCTGCCGGGTTGGCTCCTGCCGGGTTGGCTCCTGCCGGGTTGCCTCCTGCCGGGTTGGCTCCTGCCGGGTTGGCTCCTGCCGGGTTGGCTCCTGCCGGGTTGGCTCCTGCCGGGTTGGCTCCTGCCGGGTTGGCTCCTGCCGGGTTGGCTCCTGCCGGGTTGGCTCCTGCCGGGTTGCCTCCTGCCGGGTTGGCTCCTGCCGGGTTGGCTCCTGCCGGGTTGCCTCCTGCCGGGTTGGCTCCTGCCGGGTTGGCTCCTGCCGGGTTGGCTCCTGCCGGGTTGGCTCCTGCCGGGGTCGCGGGACTGTCTTATCAGGTAGCCGTGACCCCAGACGTTAAGGGCTATTAACTGACAATTTAGTAAGTACGAGTTTTCCCGTCACTCCTGTCCGGCCTTGGGGGTGAGGACTCGTTTGATGATTTTACCACATAAAAAAGGGTGTAACTTTCCTCATTATCTATTAAATCGATAAATGTAAAGTTTCAGTTTATAAGTTGTATGTAGATAATGAATTTTCGATACATTTCACCTACTTAGACTGAACAAGTTTTTTACTAAACGGTATAGTAGGGCCACTAGGAATTTCACTCCCATATCGTGGTTGCATTTACAAGCAATTAAAATCACAAAGATCGAACCCGCGATATACAGCGCAGCAGTCGATCGCCAGCATCTGCGCCAACCGTGCAGTCAAAAACAATGAACTGAACAATGAACCTTTACATGAAGCTGAGTCGATAAGAAATTGAATAGATATATTTAAAAGTTGGTTGGTCATTAATACATAGTTCAGAACTAGCTGGTGAATTAAGTGTATGTGACAGTTTCGTACAACAAAATTAAATAAAAGTTGTTGAAAGATGATTTTGGAAAGATACAATACTTGTGGATTTTCTTGCAGAAAATACGAAAAAATCCTATTTTAGTTAAAGAGAAGATAATTTTCACAAAAATATAACTAACGTAATTTTGATGAAATCCACTACGTGGGTGAGTAATAATATCTGCTCATTTACAAAAAATATTATAAAATTTGTAACACAATATGACCGCGCAATAGGAAAAGGAGTCAACAAAAAACAGACACGCGTAAGCACTTGGCAATAAGCTTTAAATAGTGTTATTTTGACTGTCCTGCGGAGTGCGAACCTGCGAGCCAGCATGTCACATCGGACTGCCAGCAACCTCTGTTCCCTCTCAAGTGTACTTGCAATATTTCATCCCCATTTAATTTAATCGGGTGCACGTACTCAGGATTTAACACCACCGCCAGTCTTAAAAACAAAACCTCCCTTTAGAGGGCCAAAGCCTGCTGGAGTCGAGGGCTAACGACCCATCGTGAACTGGGAACGTAAAAGGCTATTTAAGGACACCGTGGATTTTAGTCCGTTCAAGTCTGACCTTCCCTCATGCCCAGCCCTAGGAGTACTCATTTGACGATTTTACCACGCTAAAAAAAGCCTTTAAGACCAAGTACGCAGCTCGGTCGAGTCGATAGTTACACTTATCACCAACATAACCTTTATAATGTCGATAGTTTTTACCCCGTTTTATTTTTTATAATACATAATTATGACAATAGTTTTCATGAGATTACAGTGAAGGTACGAGACATTTGCTCAATAATTACATATAGCTTTCGGGCTGTACCCGACCGACCATACGCGACCCTGCATTATTTCTTCCAACGGTTTTGTGAAATCTTGTCAAGGATTTCTTGATGAGTCAACATTCAATGCTTAGTGGCATCGTTGGCGCAGTGGCTGAGCTGGGCTGCTGGGGTACGCGTCGCGGATTCGATGCCTATACGGAACAAATATTTGTATAATCAGTGGTATAGAATAGTTACTTGCTGTTCGTTTAAGTGAGTTTAAATACTAGTAACCGCACGCAAAAAATTAAGGATTGATTAAAAAAAATAATGTGTCGTAATCCATGTCAAGATTATTTTTTTCGTAAAGTTAATTATAATGTGTTAAGAACACTGCCAATAGTTTATGCTAGTATATGTATATTATTCGTGGCGTTTCAAAATATGTATCATCATCAGTAGCGTTGAGTTACGTTTTATACTAGACTTTAGTGTTTCGTAAATAATACATATTTTAATTCCGTCCACTTCTACCATGTTCACCCAGTTCTGGAAAATGTATTTCAATTATATTTTTATTACATATAACTACAGTTTTAACCGACCAAGAAAAAGCAGTAAGTTTTCAATTAAAAATGTACTTTCTTTTGTATTTTCATAATTCTACTAGGTCTGCGGTATGAGTGTTGCCGAGGATGGAGACCGAACACATTTGCAAGTTTCAAAAGGTCTTCAAGAGTTCGTCGCAGCAGCACTAAAGTTTGACATTACTGTAGTGGGACGAGAAGTAAAGTAAACGTTTCCTTGCATAGATTGCAGGTACAGTACATTAGATGTTACAGTTCAAAATATGATCCTTTTGCACAATGAAGAATGTTGTCTTATAGCCAACAGCAAAATTACGAGTTGCCAGGTCAACAGAGCGAGGCTCCTAACTATGGGTGGTTTAAAAAAAATAACCACCACCCCCTTCCAACCTAATCTGTCCGAGTCGGAGTACACAAAGTCCCGAGCTCGCTGCAATTCTTGCATTTTAAGTTAACTAACTTCGTACAATCCTTAGTCTCACCAGTGTGAAGTCGAACTTCAGTGTGTCGTACAATCATGCATTCAAGCAACCTACAGTGACTGGCAGTTCAGTTTTGTCGCCCCAGCGTCAATCGGTTCAGATTAATCTATATATATAAAAGGAGAACTGACTGACTGACATATCAACGTACAGCCGAAACTACCGGGGCTAGGAATGTGAAATTTTGCACACGGCTTCCTATTATAATGTAGGGGAGCACTAAGAAGGGATTTTTGGAAATTTAACCTTTAAGGGGGTGAAAAGGGGGATTTAGGAAAGTACGTAAACCACGCGGACGAAGTCGCGGGAAAAGTGCTAGCATAGCATAGTGGAAGCATGCATTCAAGCAACCTACAGTGACTCGCAGTTCAGTTTTGTCGCCCAAGCGTCAATCGGTTCAGATTAATCTATATATATAAAAGTAGAGTGGCAAATTGTTTTCTGATATTAGTAGGTAGGACCTATACAAAAAATTATAATAATTAATAATTATGTGTATAAAACAAATAAAAATAAACGAATAAAGAGATTAATGTGTATAACCTCGGTTTTGGTCAGTTTCGGCCAAAAAAACGTGTTTCGACGTATACCTTCGGCCTGTCCGAAAGTCTTTCCATTTTACTACAAAAAGTTACATTGCAATGGCCAGATCATTATTTATTAAGAACTAAATATTCCGTATATCTGCAGTTGTTTCGGTGGTTATTCAAATCGGGTCCGAGACTATTTTTATTATATTATAAGGATGATTTTTGAGGATTTTCTCTTTTTATTATATTCTTCGGTTATTTCAAAAATCACATGCATGCTTGGTAAGCAGTAAGCTGATGGTTCAGTGCTCCTTTTCAGTAGAAATGATATAGGCACACACGACATCCCCCATTTGTCTGTGTTAAGGATAAAATTAAAGTGGAAACAAAAATTATATCAGTATTCCTATAAAATATTTATTGAATAAATAACATTTTCCGGCATCGTTGACTAGAGTGTTCACCACCAACCGCCGCTGGAGTAACCGCCGGAGTATCCGCCGGAGGATCCACCGCCGTAGCCGCCGCCGTATCCACCACCGTAACCGCCGCCGAGGCCGCCGCCGAATCCGCTGGAGACGACGGGCACGACTTGTTTGACTGTGACGACCTGTGGCACGGAGACCACCTTGCGCACGTTGACGACCTGCGGCACGCTGATCTCGCGCTGCACGTTCACCACCTTCTGGACGGCGACCACCTGCGCGCCGGAGTAACCGCCAGAGGAACCACCGGAGTAGCCGCCGGAGTATCCACCGGAGTAGCCGCCGCCGGAGTAGCCGCCTAACGAACCGCCGGAGTAGCCGCCTAAGGAACCGCCGGAGTAGCCGCCGCTGAGGAAGCCGCGCTTCTCGCGCACCGCCGCGCCCGCCGTCAGCGCCACCAGCGCGCACAGGACAATCTGGAATCACATCACTCGTTAACAACCGTGTCAACTCATCGTAAAGGTATGTTCACAACGGGAGCTTCCTCACTCTACTTATTACTTATGTAGGATATTTGTTACAAATATAAGATGGACTCACGAAGGCTTTCATGTTGATGTTGTGGAGGGTGGTTGTTGTGTGCTGCGTACGTCGCCGCCACTACTATATATACGGCGCGCGCGCACGTCTGATGCAACACGTCCTCGACAGATGCAGCGCTAGACTCAGCGACGAGTGGGTTCAATTATACTTCCTTATATTTGAATGTTGTGCTAAATACTTTCTCAGGTCAAGTTTAGTTATGATTGGCAGATCCTTTTGGAGTTTTCTGAATATCCTTGATGGATCTAGAAGGACGAATGTTATTTTACGTAAGCAATGTGTTTATGTAGATTTGAATCTCTCTGAATTGTGAGTGTTTTGTTGTGTGTCCTCTATTGATGTCTATAGGATCCCCTGAATGTGTCTCTGGTTATAATGTCAAACAGTTAATTATTCAGTTAGTAAAATTAATCTTTTGTTTTGTTGTGACTGTCTCAGCAAAGATACATTGAACGGAAAGAGCAACAGAAGAGACAGGGTGGATTTTTAGTCAGTAAAAGACTGATAGTCCCATCTGCTCTATCCAGGACGGGAGGACTCATTCGATGATTTTTCCACCCAAAAAAATGCACATAAAAATATTCGTTTCTCTGCAGTCATGACAGCGCAGGGTCATGTTTGCCGTGATTAGTGTGTTCGGTAAAATGTCCACCTCTGCCTACAAACATTTCATCCTTGTGTTTATTTAATTGATCATTGCTTCTGTCACATTTGACTAGAATTTAGTTTAAGTCCGTTCTATGCAAAATTGCGTAAAAATATTTTGAAATACATAAATAATGCTGCTCAGCTTGATTCGCAGTATTAATGTGCTAATCAAAAACCGGCCAAGTGCGAGAGGACTTGAATTCGCGTGGCGAGGGTTCATTAATATTAATTTA
Organism: Agrotis puta; assembly: GCA_943136025.2. Classification (NCBI taxonomy): domain Eukaryota; kingdom Metazoa; phylum Arthropoda; class Insecta; order Lepidoptera; family Noctuidae; genus Agrotis; species Agrotis puta. Next base: position 17,722,029 of record OW964179.2, on the reverse strand, counting down.
ATTTAAACTGTAACAAATCTTTCGCCGCGTTTTTGTAATTTAAATTAATTAACGTTATAGTTAAATGACGTTCTTCTGTTCAAACTTAACTGTGAATTTAAGATTGTACTTACAATATACAATGTTGTTTTAATACAACCTGTTTTTTGTTACTCTTCCTGGTATTTATATAATTATGTTAGAACTATTTTTCAAAATGTGTGATATCCAAATAAAAGTTCATTAAATTAAAATAGACTGAGTGCCAGCTCTGCTTTGGAGGTCAATTTTACGTTAAAACTATAAAACTAATATAGGTAATCTATCTATACATATAATAAATCTGTAGAAGGGTCAATTCTGTACATTGAAAATATTGAAAAAATAAATAGCGGAGGGTGTTGCTGGATCGATACCAAACCCAAATATATGATTAAAAAAAATTTTGTCTGTCTGTCTGTTTGTGCAGGCATCACGTGAAAACTAACGGTTCGATTTCGATGAAACTTGGTATAATTAATCCTTATTATCCTGGGCATAACATAGGATACTTTTTATCCTGGAAAAATACGTAGAAAAAAAAACTTATTTTTCAGTTTTATTCATAGACGTTGTCTGGAGAACCGCGAACACACGTTGCATTACCCGCAGTGGATTCAGCGCCGTAATATTTATAAGATGTCATTGTCAGAGTTACTCAAAATGGGGAAATAAACCATCAACGCGAAGACCGACATCCGCGCGGACGGAGTCGCGGGCGGAACCTAGTTACAAAATATGCCTTCATTAAATGTACCGTTATCTACGTCCATGTAGAAAAGGAGTGTGCTGTGCTTATGTATAGATGTATGGTACAGGTTCTAAAACTATTCCTGGATGTAGTAACATCTTTCCTATCGCTTCTATGTGATTGAAAGTATATTTTTTAAGTTCCTTACGAAGAAACGGGAACCGATACAGAAGTACGAACGTAACTACCGTCAAAATAATTATATGATTTTATCTTGTTTATTACTGTATTTTTCTTTTTCTGTTTTACTACTTATTATAACTGTCATGCATGAATAGCTTTTCCCTAGCATTTTTAAAATGTATGTGTGCGTGGTTAAACGTCAAAGCTTTATTTTTAGCTTGGTAAAATCATCAAATGATCAGCAGGGACTGTCAGACTTGTATTGATTAAAATCTACGATGTCCTTTAATAGCCCTTTACGTTTCGGGGTTACTTCCTTAGTCCCGCGACCCCGGCAGGCTTTGGCCCTCTAAGGGGGGGGGGGACGTCATTGTGCTGACACTCTTTGAAGCGCGCGTGGAACACAACGCGTCGTCGACCCGGGCACGGTCCATGGTCGGACAGCGAGTCGCCCATTACTCGCCCCCCGCATGCCCACGCCTACGGTGGTCGGAGATCGTTTTGCGACGTCGGTCGCCATGACGCCTATCCAGCCACTCCTCAAAGACCTCGGTTAAAACGTCAAAGTTTAATAAAAGATTCTTAAAACACGACTGTAGTCTTCTTCACGCGGCGCTACTAGTGTCTATGTCATTCCATCAAATTGCATTAAAAAAATGTAGGATCACGAATTTTCCGCAGGTCGTAAGTGGCCCAGACTTTAAGGAACTCTCTGTCAAATCGTAATATCATTAATTCCGGGAAAACACGGATTTCATGCTTAGAAATTGGACCCCATGATGTTGTGGAATATGATGAACGTGTGTCAAATAGCGCACAATGTGATAGAGTGGGACGTTAGATAGCAGCAACTCTCACCGGGGTCTCTGGATGGGTGAACAGGGTGACGCAACGAAGACTGTTGTTTTAAAGTCAAAGTCGAAGTCATGTTGCTTGTAACAAGGTAAGAAACGACTTCTTTTTACGTCTTAATTTTCATGTTTCCGTTTTTTACTCAAACGTACGGAATGCTAAAATCAACTTGTTTGTGATCAAAGAGAATGTCATTGTTTGTGACCTATTCAATAAGCTGTTCTACATAATAAACTTTCTTTAAATGATTTACTGACTAAAATGATTTATTATTATTCTATGTATTTGTGTAACACAAATATGTGAATACTTGTAGCTTCAACATAAAAAAAAATATTTTGAGAAAAACTACTTTCATATACAACTTTGGGCGCCATTAGGTCAAAGTTCATTAAGTAAGCGATAAAATCGCGAAAATAAAGCCCAGCATTTGTGTGAGTTCTTTAAAAGTTTAAGGTACTCCGGTGACATTTAAAATTGCACACGTTTATTACATAAAAGGAGTAAATGTGTACATGTAAATTTTAGGGATTTTTTTTTGTAGGAGATTAACAATGTAAGTAAGCATGTGTTGACTGACCTGAAGATCACATGAACATACTCTTTAATTTCACACAAGAAGGGATTACACATTTTTTGTGTAATGCTACGTCATTATACTTTTGTCTAATATAACTAGAAGATTTTATTTCATTACGCCTACGCCTGGAGGAAACCTGCTTGTCCTAGAAACAAAAATTCTAAGACATCCCAGTCCGAGTTCAAAGATATGTAACTCATCCCGGACTGGGTCCACGTGGTGGATGACAGACCACTCCCTCTCATAAAGAGGAGGCCTGTGTCCCAGCAATGGAAACATTGGCTGATTATGATGATGTGAGGGATTACTAATAATAAATTAAATTGAATTAAAAAATAAACATTTATTGAATAAATAACATTTTCCGGCTTCGTTGACTAGAGTGTTCACCACCAACCGCCGCTGGAGTAACCGCCGGAGTATCCGCCGGAGGATCCACCGCCGTAGCCGCCGCCGTATCCACCACCGTAACCGCCGCCGAGGCCGCCGCCGAATCCGCTGGAGACGACGGGCACGACTTGCTTGACTGTGACGACCTGTGGCACGGAGACCACCTTGCGCACGTTGACGACCTGCGGCACGCTGATCTCGCGCTGCACGTTCACCACCTTCTGGACGGCGACCACCTGCGCGCCGGAGTAACCGCCGGAGGAACCACCGGAGTAGCCGCCGGAGTATCCACCGGAGTAGCCGCCGCCGGAGTAGCCGCCTAACGAACCGCCGGAGTAGCCGCCTAAGGAACCGCCGGAGTAGCCGCCGCTGAGGAAGCCGCGCTTCTCGCGCACCGCCGCGCCCGCCGTCAGCGCCACCAGCGCGCACAGGACAATCTGGAATCACATCACTCGTTAACAACCGTGTCAACTCATCGTAAAGGTATGTTCACAACGGGAGCTTCCTCACTCTACTTATTACTTATGTAGGATATTTGTTAAAAATATAAGATGGACTCACGAAGGCTTTCATGTTGATGTTGTGGAGGGTGGTTGTTGTGTGCTGCGTACGTCGCCGCCACTACTATATATACGGCGCGCGCGCACGTCTGATGCAACACGTCCTCGACAGATGCAGCGCTCTTAAAGGAGATCAAAACATTCAAAAACTTCCTCATTTATGTGTAAATTAATAATACAACTGTTTAAATTATACCTTAGTGTAGCGTCTTTCTCTTGTTACATACGTGTGTATTGACAACATCATCCTGCATTTAACAAGATTCATCGTAGTTGGCACTTTCGACTTTTTCCGACGTCCGTGAAGAATTTTCAATTAACCAATTTATATTACGAGATCAAGTTGCTTCTAACAAGCATACAAATATAGGCTTAGATTTATTATTAATTTTATTTATAGTTAATTTGATTTATAGTAATTGCCAAATATCAATATTAATATGAAGTACAATATAATTTTTAGAAAATTTTCCATTTATTTTGGTTTTCTAGGTATAGCCTACCCGTCTAAGCTGGTTTATGTTACTGGGCTTAGGACGAACTTTTTTGGACTAGGCTATACCAGCTAGAGCAGTGGTGGCCCAGTGGTATCGGCCCCGACTTGCGAGTTGTAGGACGTGGGTTCGATTCCAGCCAGGCGCATTACTTTGGTTATTATTAGGTACGTTTCGTGTACATTGTGAGATAGTATTGCTAGAGAACCGGGTCGAGTTTATGATTGCTTATGATCTTTAGTTATAGCAATATTTATCATTGGTTTGTGTTTCTCTGTAATCAGTAATAGCCTGAAATTGCCGAAATGTATGCAGTCTGAATGATCTCCTTGTAATAAATAGCTCTTCGAAGTTAAGTCTTTTTAGGTTTAATGGATGTTTTGGCCTCTAATTAATCTCTATGCCTTCGGAAAGTTTTTCTAATACTTTGTCAGTTTCGGCTTGTGTCACTTTTTCCCAGGAATATCGATTCTAAAACGATAACTGTTTTGTTCGAAAATCGAGTATTTTTTAAAGTAGATGATAAATGTTTTTGAATTGATCAATGGTTTTCCAAGTACTTAAAAGTGGTAATAATAATTTAAAAAAAATCAGTTTACTGATAAAAGGTACTCGATTTTTCATCGATTTTCATGGGATAAAGTTACACTAACGAAAACTGAACTTTTAAAAACATTGGATATGACTTTCCCCATGCCCCTTTTCATAGATCCACACTACACGGGACAACCTGTATAATTTAAATAACCCCGACTTAAACAATTTATGTAACGTTAGATAATAAACGTAAAAAACCAAAATCCATCACTGAAAACCGTATCAAAATAGAACTAGTAGTTTTGGAGATAAATGGCAACATTGGTTTGCACAAACAATCTCGCACCCCAAACGTAAGGGTCTCCGTATCGTCGCCGTCGCGGGTAAAAGGACTTCGTTTGCCGTCAAAGCTCATAATTTGCCTTGTTCAATACCATTTAATTGGCGGTAGCGGCAGCATTCACTCTTAATAATCTATATATACACACATCAACATAATCTAGGGATATTTTATATTTCATCAAATATCTAAAAATCTATGAAGAATTTTCTGATATAGTAAATGGAAGAATGATAGGTTATTTTAAGGTGTACAGTAAAAAATAAAAAACATTTCGTGATTTTTTTGTTTTAAATAGAAATGTTAATTATTTTAATCGCCGTAGCAAATTAATATGGTAAAAAACTTCATTTCTTCTTATAAAGCTATTAATTTTAATGAAAATTTAAAAAATCTTATTAAATCTAATTATTAATAATCAATTTTGCCACCTCTTACATTAATTACACATCAACATCGATTGTTCATGCTTAAAGTTAGATTGTCAATGTCTTGCTGCGGTATGAGGTCCCATGTTCTTTGCAAGTGGTCGTAAAGTTGTTGTTGTGTCGTCAAATTTGGCGGGAAATCTCTCAAAGCTTTTCGTTGTAACATGTCCCAGGCATGCTCGATAGGATTTAAGTCGGGCGACTGTGCAAGCCAATCCAAAACTTGAATATCGTGGTCTCGGAGAGCGGTCGACACCGGCCGCGCCGTATGGGAAGGAGTATTATCGTGCATGAGTAGAAATTTCTGGCCCATTTGAATTCTGTGTGGGTCAATAACAGGCTCCACTATCTCCTCGTGGTATTTTTGTGCAGTCATGCTACCTTGGATCCAAATGAGCTGGGTTCGTCCGCCAAGACGAATTCCTGCCCACACCATGATTGTCTCGCCTTGGTATGAGTGGACCTCCTGAGGGTGCCTTAGACGGCTAACTGTCCCTGGAGTTCTCCAAACGCGTGTTCTTCGTGATTCCAGATGAAACCCAAACCGGGACTCGTCGGTGAACAGCACCAAAGACCATTGTTCGTCACTCCATGGTAAATGCTCCCGAGCCCACGAAAGCCGCCGACCGCGATTGCCACGTCGCTATGCTGGAACACGTAGCGGTCTTCGAGCATGAAGACCAACTTCATGCAACCTCCTTCGCACGGTTTGGTCGCTTACCAGCAGCTGGTGGTCCTCCTGGAGCCTTTGTACTAGTTGCATCGCTGTGATATTGGGTTGTCTTCTAGCGGTTATTTGGAAAAATCGATCCTGTCTCTGCGTAGTAACGCGACATCTACCCGTGTGCCGTTCAGCTACATCCCCAATACTGCGATAACGTGACCACAACCTTGATATCACGTTTTGGCTGGTGTGTAGGGCCTCAGCAACGAAGCGTTGAATAGCACCATTTTATAGCATGACCACGGCTCGTAACATTTCATCTCGACTCAAATGACGACGTGACATGACTCCTAAAGCTCACACGACACGTTAAATTAAAAAAGAATACCAATCTAATCCCTGTTCATTAATTAATATTAATAAAACAATTTTAATTTTCCGTAACATAACGAATCACTAACAATTTTGCCACCGTATTTTGTTTTTTCTTTTTTTTTTAATATTTATTCTTTAAATTTTGAAAATAGAATCAATGAGGTTTCAATCTGTATACAAACTTTTTATGAAAACTAAAAAGATTTTAAACTAAACAATCGTAAATAATTTACGATTAAGATATCCCTAGATTCTGTTGATGTGTGTATATGTAAAGCCAGCTTACAGTTTCGTAAAATAGACATTTTGTTAGCATATCTCAGCCTTTTCCAAAGTGGGCGATAACGCCCCCTTGTGGGCGCTGCAGGCCTTAAGGGGGGGTGGTAAAAGACCCAGAAAAAAAATGGGGGCGTTGTGTAGAGGCTTCGGGGGGCGATTTGTAATTTTATCTAGCTAGAAGAACTCTTAGACACAGACTGAGATCCTGACCCTCGGCTATAACTTGTGAACATGCGGCTGTTCTTGAGTAAAAAAACTTATTAAACAGCATCAAATTCATCCTTCAGATTAGTTTTTATATAAGAATCGATTATGTTTGTTTTATTTTGATTAAAAGATACTCCGTCTGAATACTATAAAGTTGCTTTTCAATAATCATTCTCATTGGCAGGTGTAGCCCGTAAGAGTTAACTTGAGACCTGAGCGCCGTTGTGTACTACCTACTGTGCTCAGGTCTCAAGTTAACTCGTGCGCATTATAGTAAAAGTCTCTTTTAGGATGAATGTTTAATCTCCGCTTATATAGCTCACAATAATTAATTGATTTTATTTGAAGTTATAGTGGTTTTTAAGTTGGTGAAAAAATGGGGGCGCTAAAATTTAATTTATTCTCAAAGTAGACAAAATAAGTTTGGGAACCCCTGGCATATCTCGTTATTCGTGGGGTCGTTTCTCTTAATCAACACGATCAACGGCACGATTAGCGCAGTGGGTAAGCGATTGGAAAGTTGCTCAGCGTGTCGCGAGTCGATTCCCGAACGTAACAAATATATATTTACACAACCTAAAAGCAGTTATTCCGGGCCTGAGGGTTTGTGTTTGTGAGTTTTTATGTTCGTAAACGCACCCACGACAACGACGAAAAAACGGGCCTAAATTGAAAGACGAACAAAATGCTGACTATGTCGAGAACAATCAGAAATCAGAAGAAGAAGACTGGGTGTTAATCATAATTATGACACTTATCTTGTGAAACAAAATAACGTTATTCATTCTATCAAAGGCCTTCCGATAACCGAAGTACTTACAGTTGGAGCACAGCGGCGTGCTGCCCGCGGTGCATTTAGAAGAATCTACGAATGTTAGCAAATTGGTTTAGTGTAGTTTGTTATTTACAACAAATGCTTTTGTTTTTAAAGAATTTTCGTAACATCATTAGTTTTTGACCGTTCAACTCCTTTCTGTTCTATCAAAATAAAAGAATTAACTCTTAAGAAGAGCTTTGAGTCGATTTCCGTTGTGCCCCTATAATTTTAATACATATATAAACTCACGCCTTCTTCCCATAGGGGTAGGCAGAAACTACAGAGCGTCACCTGCTACCATCCTTACATACTCTTTCCGCCTCATCCATAATCATACATCTGGTCCTACACGCACGTCGATTGCACGTACTACGCACCCGTCCTTTCTGAAGCACATCACCAATAAGGTCAGTGTAGGTCTTCCTAGGGCGTCTCCTCCCGGCGTTTCCACTCACCTCCACCTTATAAATTCCCTTTATTAGTCGCATTTCACTCATCCTCTCAACATGACCGAACCATCCAAGTATATCCTTCTCAATTTTTGTCACTACGTCCTCTTTTAAACCGCAACGTTCTCGTAAAAGCTCATTCCTCAGTCTATCATTCAACGTTACCTGCTTCATATAATTTTAATAATATATATATCTATTCAATAAAAGGAACAAAGTTAATAATACTACTGTGTGTTAATTAAATATATTTTTATTAAACGAACTTTAAATAAATCACATTTTTCACTGTTGTTGACTAGAGTATTCACCACCAACCGCCGCTGGAGTAACCACCGGAGTATCCGCCGGAGGATCCACCGCCGTAGCCGCCGCCGTATCCACCACCGTAACCGCCGCCGAGGCCGCCGCCGAATCCGCTGGAGACGACGGGCACGACTTGTTTGACTGTGACGACCTGTGGCACGGAGACCACCTTGCGCACGTTGACGACCTGCGGCACGCTGATCTCGCGCTGCACGTTCACCACCTTCTGGACGGCGACCACCTGCGCGCCGGAGTAACCGCCAGATGAGCCACCGGAGTAGCCGCCGGAGTAACCACCGGAGTAGCCGCCGCCGGAGTAGCCGCCTAACGAACCGCCGGAGTAGCCGCCCAAGGAACCGCCGGAGTAGCCGCCTAAGGAACCGCCGGAGTAGCCGCCGCTGAGGAAGCCGCGCTTCTCGCGCACCGCCGCGCCCGCCGTCAGCGCCACCAGCGCGCACAGGACAATCTGGAATCACATCACTCGTTAACAACCGTGTCAACTCATCGTAAAGGTATGTTCACAACGGGAGCTTCCTCACTCTAATTATTACTTATGTAGGATATTTGTTACAAATATAAGATGGACTCACGAAGGCTTTCATGTTGATGTTGTGGAGGGTGGTTGTTGTGTGCTGCATGCGTAGTCGCCACTACTATATATACGGCGCGCGCGCACATCTGACGCAACACGTCCTCGACAGATGGAGCGCTCTTAAAAGAGATCAAAACATTCAAAAACTTCCTCATTTATGTGTAAATTAATAATACAACTGTTTAAATTATACCTTAGTGTAGCGTCTTTCTCTTGCTACATACGTGTGTGCAGGATGATGTTTGACAACATCATCCTGCATTGAACAAGATTCATCGTTGTTGACATTTTCGACTTTTTCCGACATCCGTGAAGAATTGTATTATTTGAATTGAAAAACCAATTTATATTAAGACAACAAGTTGCTTCTAACGAGCATACAAATATAGGTTTAAATTTATTATTAATTTTAGTTAATTTGATTTATAGTAATTGCCAATATCAATATTAATATGAATACAATATAATTTTTAGATGATTATAGTCAATGCTAAAGTAAAATTTCTATTTACTGTGGTATTCTAGGTATAACCTAGATTAAGCTGGTTTATGTTACCGGGCTTAGAACGAACTTTTTTAGAGTAGGCTATACCAGCTAGAGCAGTGGTGGCCCAGTGGTATCGGCCCCGACTTGCGAGTTGTAGGTCGTGGGTTTAAACCCAGCCTACCAGCTACTTTGTGTAATATATTTCATCACCACTGCCCTCAAAACGGTGAAGGAAAACATCGCGCGGAAACCGGCATGTCCTAGAACCAAAAATTCGAAGACATGTGACAGCCACCAACCCGCACTGGGCCCGCGTGGTGGATTACGGCTCACTCCCTCTCCCAGAGAGGAGGCCTGTGTCCCAGCAGTGGAAACATTTGTACCCTGATGAAGATACTCGTACCAGCTACTCCAATCGCGTAAACGAAGAACCAGTTTGACCATGGCAAATGGTAGACGATTTATTGCTGTTTTAAGATAACTTTTATACTTGAATGGCCTACGGAAAACGTTAGCTCATAAGAAGGTACTCGTATTACATAGACAAGTGGGGAAGAAAAAGAAGTGAATTTCAACAACTGAGATGTTTTACCTAATTTTGGTGAACATTTTTGTTTCTGGTTTTTTTAATATTCGAAGTTTTTGATAAGTAAGAAAAACATTTTTAGGTTCACAAAATGTTACAGAAATGTATTTATTCCTGAAAGTTTCTCACATATTATTGAAACCTGAATTGGTAAGACACCAAAATTTATGTTAAATTCGACAAATCTTCCCGATTCTAGTTGACCTTCAAAATCTTTAAAAATTCCTATGACTATAAAATACTAACGATGAAGAAATGCTATCGAAGAGACGAAAGCTAATCGATAAGTGATTTAAATTAAAGAAAGTAAATAGATTACAATATGATAGAATTAATTTAATAGATTATAATAAAAATATTAAAATGAATAATGTAATCAGTATTAAGTATTTGATACCTTTTTTTAGATTGAAATGCCTATCATTTTCTTTTAATTTCTATAACTATTTTTTTGATCTGAGTTCTATAACATCAATTTATTATTAGGTTACTTTGGTTATTATTAGGTTACGTTTCGTGTACATTGTGAGATAGTATTGCCAGAGAACCGGGTCGAGTTATATAATATTTTTAATGTTATATTTTTATGATAGCTTGTTAACCTTACTTATAGTAATATTTATCATTGGTTTGTGTTTCTCTGCACTTTCAGAAATCAATAAACATATAAAAATGACGAATCTTCGAACTTATATAACATGTGGCCGAGAGCAATCCTAAACTTTTGTGCCATAGTTGATCAAAACGACTACTACTAATAGCTTTAGTGTTCAATTTTTTTTCGTTGACCGGCTGTTCTGAAATGGCCGGAATGATCTCCTTGTAATAAATAGCTAAAAATTTAATAATGTTAGATTTTTTTTCGAAGTTAAGTTTTTTAAGGTTTTATTGAATGTTTTGGACTCTAATGAATCTATATGCCTTAGGAAAGTTTTTCTAATACTTTGTCAACTTTCGCTAGTGTTTCTTTTTCCCAGGAATATCGATTCTAAATCGAAAAACTGTTTTGTTCGAAAATCGAGTATTTTTTAAAGTAGACGATAAATGTTTATATATTTTAATGGACAATTGTTTTCTAACTACTTAAAAGCGATAATAGTAATTTAAAAAAATCAGTTTACTGATAAAAGGTACTCGATTTTTCATCGATTTTTATGGGATAAAGTTACACTAACGAAAACTGAACTTTTAAAAACATTGGAAGTGACTTTCCCTATATCTGATGGATCTTTTCATAGATCCACACTACCCGGGACAACCTGTATAATTTAAATAAACCCGACTTAAACAATTTATGTAACGTTAGATAATAAACGTAAAAAACCAAAACCCATCACTGAAAACCGTATCAAAATAGAACTACATAGTAGTTTTGGAGATAAAAGGCAACATTGGTTTGCACAAACAATCTCGCACCCCAAACATATGCGTCTCCGTATCGTCGCCGTCGCGGGTAAAAGGACTTCGTTTGCGGTCAAAGCTCATAATTTGCCTTGTTAAATACCATTTAATAGGCGGTAGCGGCAGCAATCACTCTTAATATTCTATATACATATATTATGTTCCGCTGGACAGCTATATGTCAGACTCAGGGCTTACAGTTTCGTAAAATAGACATTTTGTAAGCATATCTCAGCCTTTTCCAAAGTGGGCGATAACGCTCCGAAAAAAAATTGGGGCGTTGTGTATAGGCTTCGGGGGGCGATTTGTAATTTCATCTAGCTAGAAGAACTCTTAGATACCGACTGAGCTCTTGACTCTCGGCTACAACTTGTGAACATGAATCAGATTCATCCTTCACATTAGTTAAAAAAAAAAAAAAAACTCAAAGTGGGCAGTAGAAAAAATAAATTTGGGTACCCCTGGCGTATTTCGTTATTCGTGGGGTCGTTTCTCTTAATCAAGACAATCAACGGTACGATTAGCGCAGTGGCTAAGCGATTGGAAAGTTGCTCAGCGTGTCGCGGGTCGCTTTCCGATCGTAACAAATATTTTTATCAAATCAAATCATTTATTTCAACTAGGCCAATTACAGGCACTTTTGAATTGTCAAAAGACATAAAATGAAACTATTACAAAAATAGTTACGGTGCTACAGTCCCAGTAGAAAGTACCGTAGGTGCTCATTCCCTGCCCTGGGATCTGGAGGCGACTGCCCTCCAGCGCGTCTATGAATGGCGCGTGGAGGCGCAGCGTCGGGGCGAATCCCCGCTGCCTCGACAAGTCGAGTCGCGGCGGGAAGAGCTCCGGCGTGATCTCAGGGCAGTATGGAGGGAGCGACTGTCGCAACCGAGGTCCGGGCACGCCGCAATCGCGGCGGTAAGACCCCTTTTTGAGGAGTGGCTGGATAGGCGTCACGGCGTCCTGACCTACCGCATGACGCAGGTCCTCACCGGACACGGAAGTTTCGGGAGGTTCCTGTGTCTGATAGGGAGGGAAGAAACGCCTGGGTGTCACCACTGCGAGGATCGTCCGGAGGACACGGTGGAGCATACGGTGCAGGACTGCCCCGCTTGGGCAGAGCACCGCCGTGTCCTCACGACGGCGATAGGCGGAGACCTCTCGCGCCCGGCATTGGTCGAGGCCATGCTGCGGGGCGAGACGGAGTGGGAAGCGGTCGCCTCCTTCTGCGAAGCAGTCATGCTCGTGAAGGAGGAGGCGGGCCGCCTGAGGGAGAGGACAGCGTCCTCCCTCCACCCCAGCCGCAGTGGTAGACGCCCACGGCGTCGGACGTCGCAAGACGATCTCCGGCCACCGTAGGCGCGGGCATGCGGGCAGCGAGTAATGGGCGACTCGCTGTCCGACCATGGACCATGCCCGGGTCGACGGCGCGTTGTGTTCCACGCGCACCTCAAAGACAGCATATTGACGGACAGCATATTGACGGGGCCTGTAGAGGGCCAAAGCCTGCCGGGATCGCGGGACCTAGGGATTACCGTGACCCCGGTACGTAAAGGGCTATTGAAGGACACCGTGGATTTTAGTCAGTACAAGTCTGACAGTCCCTCCCGCTCTGCCCTGGGTGGGAGGACTCATTTGATGATTTTACCACGATAAAAAAAAAAAAAGGTGCTCATTCCAAAGCGTAGATCTCTTTGGAGAAGAATGAGCAAGAAACTCCATAGACACTCTTTTTCAATCGTCAAAATTTTTACAGAACTTTTTTACATCATTCATCATGAGATGGTACATTATGTGAGAATTAATTCCCTTTGTTAGTTGCATTTCACTCATCCTCTCAACATGACCGAACCATCCAAGTATACCCTTTTCAATTTTTGTCACTACGTCCTCTTTTAAACCGCAACGTTCTCGTAAAACCTCAGTCTATCATTCAACGTTACCTGCTTCATATAATTTTAATAATATATATATCTATTCAATAAAAGGAACAAAGTTAATAATACTACTGTGTGTTAATTAAATATATTTTTATTAAACGAACTTTAAATAAATAACATTTTCCGGCATCGTTGACTAGAGTGTTCACCACCAACCGCCGCTGGAGTAACCGCCGGTGTATCCGCCGGAGGATCCACCGCCGTAGCCGCCGCCGTATCCACCACCGTAACCGCCGCCGAGGCCGCCGCCGAATCCGCTGGAGACGACAGGCACGACTTGTTTGACTGTGACGACCTGTGGCACGGAGACCACCTTGCGCACGTTGACGACCTGCGGCACGCTGATCTCGCGCTGCACGTTCACCACCTTCTGGACGGCGACCACCTGCGCGCCGGAGTAACCGCCAGATGAGCCACCGGAGTAGCCGCCGGAGTAACCACCGGAGTAGCCGCCGCCGGAGTAGCCGCCTAACGAACCACCGGAGTAGCCGCCTAAGGAACCGCCGGAGTAGCCGCCGCTGAGGAAGCCGCGCTTCTCGCGCACCGCCGCGCCCGCCGTCAGCGCCACCAGCGCGCACAGGACAATCTGGAATCACATCACTCGTTAACAACCGTGTCAACTCATCGTAAAGGTATGTTCACAACGAGGACAATCTGGAATCACATCACTCGTTAACAACCGTGTCAACTCATCGTAAAGATATGTTCACAACGGGAGCTTCCTCACTCTACTTATTACTTATGTAGGATATTTGTTACAAATATAAGATGGACTCACGAAGGCTTTCATGTTGATGTTGTGGAGGGTGGTTGTTGTGTGAAGCGTACGTCGCCGCCACTACTATATATACGGCGCGGGCGCATCTGACGCAACGCGTCTTCGACAGACTTCGCGCAGTAGGGGTGCAGTTGCGATCTCGAACGCGATACGCGGGTCAACGACACACTATTTACGGTGCTGCGGATCTATCAGATAAAAACAAATAATTTGCCGGAAATATACAAGGTGTATGAATATTTTAAAGCTTGACTGGGTCGCAAAAATGATTGATGAGTGTTGATAATTAACATGCTACAGAATACGCTAGAAGAGTGTTTAATTCTGAAAGAGCCTTAAGATGAGCTGCAATGCGTATTGTTACATACAGGGCTGTGGCCTATCTCGTTTCGGTGAAAGGCAGTGAATAGATTATTAATTTATTTAACTATTTATGTACACACAAAACAGAGGTTAGTTAGTTTTTAGTCAAAACATTACGTAAGTGCTGGTAAGCTCTCGAGTGTGAGACACAGGCGGGAGTACTGAGTGTTACAACACTGGCCAGCCCTCCTCCGGTCTAGTTATGAGTCATGATCACGGAGCGGATTACTTCATAATAATAACTTGTATGGACGAAAAGCTGCGTCCGTTCTCTGCGTATCAGTCGAAAATGAAAAATTATTTGTGTTATATTTCTATGTCCAGATGTTCTGGCGTGATTCAATAACTACTCTCCATTCGTCTGTCAGAACATTCTCATGAAATCTTCTTAATTTAAAAAAGTCGTAACATTAAATAAGGAATTTCTTATGAGTTTACATAAACCAAAGCCAGACCCGACACAACTATTTGTAGGCCCTAAAAATATTTATTCCGTGCGGGAATCGAACCCACAGACACCAATCGTTCAGCCACTGCGACCACCGTGCCATCAAATCAATATGAGAAGAAATAAGATTTCACTAAAAGTATAAGTAATGATAAATTGATTAAGAAGTAAGTTGGATTGTTTGATGATACTTCATCATTCTGAAGATGTGAATAATTGTAATTGTGATAAAGATTTTGCAAAATATCTTCAATCTTACGATCTTTTTCAGAATAAGATTGCATCATATATTTTAAATATAACAAGCTCCGGCGCGCCGCTGCAACACTAAGCTGGTTATTTGAATATCAATGATCTCTATCAGTACGGCGTAGTAATTATACAATTAAAAACTGATTTACTAATATAAACTAGTCTCAATTAGTGTTCAAGTGTTTGTTGTTTATTTGTAGCACATCGAGTGAGCGCGCGCAAGTTGATCAATAGGAGCGGCGCAGGCGCAGGCGCGGCTGCACAGGTTCTATTGCACATGCGCGAGTGTGCTCTTATTTACAAATAAACTACTCTATTGCATCGCGCGAAACCTACCTCATTTTGAAATACTTTTTAATTAATTCGAAACGAATGCAAACAATCCTGGAAACTATAAGCTGCAAGTGTTATTCAAATTTTGAATTTGTAATAATTATGCTAATCAGATTTAATTTAAATATTGTTGGATTGGAGTTTTTTGTCATGACATTATTTATAACTTTTTTGAGTTGATTGGTTACTTTTTTCAAAAAGCATTTCACAGTGCATTAAACACCCAAATGACTACGTCATCATTCAACTTGAAATCAACTTATCACAGTCCACTGCTGGACACAGACCTCTCGTAGACTGCGCCACATCACCCTGTCCAGTTGTAGGTGGGCGTCCCACCAAAAAATAGTGGTTTGCTCCCTTGATAAACAATCTACTATTTTTACAAAACTGACTTTTAAAACAATGCACTTTTTATGTTTGCTTTATTCTGGTCCTATAACACTAGGTTGTATAATCTCAGGTTTCTAAGAAACTGCTCAGTTGACCAAGACCTAAAGTAACGCTATAAAGCGGTTTTGTTTCTCCTTCGTAATGTTGATATTCGCTCACGCCAACAATTAATCCATGTATCGTATGGTTGTATCACAGCTCACACCGGTGAGTGTGTCAGAAGAATGATATGAACCTTGATCTATGACTGCTACAACTGAGACAAGGAGATTCGCATGTCAAACCTGTTCATTCTGATCTGTTAGTCGAGATGTATCATAAGATATTAACAAGATCTCTCAAATTCAAGAATTTACTACATCGAAATGACCTTCATCGTAACTGACGGCTATATCAGACCTTGAAATGAAATGAAATGATGCCAATTCTGTTTATTTATGCAATTATTTATGTTATGGTTGAATGACATTCTCGCCCGATAATGTTTTCTGCATTATCCGCAGAGGTAATGATAGCATGCATGATATTGTAGCTGCGCATCGGTGGGCCGTAGGCCCCGCGGGCCCGCGGTACAAAGTTGTTGCGGGCACTAAATTTGGAATTGGTATTCATGTCCGTGTAGTGTGAAAGGGGGGTTTTTAGGATATTTGGCAAGCTTAACACTCTTACATCTCTCGGGATTCTAATATCTTCGCTTCGCTCAAATCCCCCAATGGCCGACCACCTAATAATTAGAGCCCGGACAACGTATGCAAATCATTAGGTATTAATTGACTTTATTTCTGACTCCAACTAAAACGGCGTTATGTTTATTTTATGCTCATATTTATTGAATCCTTTTAATTAATTTGATGATGCATATTGATTTAAGATGTTACATAAATATTTATCATAAGTAGCTCCATCTGTAATATTGACCTTGTTTCTCAAAGTCACAAATCAATAATTAATCTAGATTTCTTTATTTGTTGTATCATAGTTGACACCTGTATCACCAGTTCTAGGTTAGATAATAACAGCTACACGTGTCGATCTTTAAGGTTAAGCCGCGGACTTTGAATTGACTCGGCCATCTTAAATTATAACATTGGAACAGTTGGCCAGCTTACTGTTTGTTTTTAGTGTTCCCAAGTTGGTTCACTTTAACATTACTCATTTCGCGAACGTTAAGTTATATTTCCAGCAGTTCTACACGTGGCTAAGAGTGATGAACAGTTAGTGATAATGCATCATCATCTCCTTAGCTTATCCAACGATCTTGGGGCCGTCTTCTAGTACCGAATGGAGCCGAATATCAAGATTTCACATGGAGCGTCTGCAATCTAACCTCCAATACTCTGTTACTAATTAATTTATGTTAATTTCAAGTGCATTACATTACTGTCACTAATTAGTGACGATTTATTATTATTTAAATAATTAAATGAGCTACTTAATTGAACTCAGAGCAGTAGTAAAATTGACGCGCTGTTCTATGTTTAAAAACGTTTATTATTTATCATCAGTATTTTTGTCAGTAGTTGGAGTTTAGCAGCTAATATAAAAACTCCTTAGATCATTAGCCTCATCGATACATTCAATGTTCAGCAGAAGCTCCGGCGCATGCGCATCGCTTGATCTCGCACAATACAGCAGCGCCAATGCAACGGTGGTGGACTAGCGGCTGTCGTGCGCACGAGTTGAACTTCACGCACCTGACCTCCGGCGAGTGGGCGGGGCATGCGCTAACTATTACTAATTAAACGATCTTGTGATTTCCTTTGAAGTTTTTTGTATATCTTATGCAGTATGATCAATTAAATATTTATAAGTAATACTCTGATTAGTGTGGCGGGAGGAGTCTGTTGAAGGATCACCGTGGATTTTAGTCACTACAACAGACTGATAACGTCCCTTCCGTCCCGTCCCGGCTGGGCGGACTCATTTGATGATTTTACCACGATAATAAAAAAAAAATACTCTGATTAGACCTCGGATGTAAGTCTGGTAAGTGACATGTTTCTGGCGATAATAACGTATTGCTGAACATTGCACGCACTGCTTCCAGGTCATCAGTTCTGATATACTTGTTGTCTATGTATGTCTAAGTATGTTAATATAAATGTTAATTAAAAATAATTACATTACTGAAAGTGTATTAATAATGCATACTTTAAGTATGTTAAGGATTTGTCAATAGTTTGTGCAAAGTATTTCATCACCACTGGTCTAAAAAAATTAAGAAATCACAGGGAAGGCGTACGCAAAATTTCAAACACGAAAAGAATATTCGATTAACAATGAAATACAGCTTTAAAAAAAATAAAAAAACTTTATTCAACTAAAAGTGATAATATATTACGTGATATTTGGACTAGAATGTGTGATCACCAGCCGCTGGCGTACCCGGCGCCGTACGAGGAGGACGCGGCGGCGGAGTGGTGCGAGCCGACAGACGAGTACGTGCTCACCGGCACCACCTTCTTCACTGTGATGACCTTGGGCTCTGAGATGACCTTGCGCACGTGCACCACCTGCGGCACCGTCACCTCACGCTGCACGTTCACTACCTTTCTCAACAGCACGACGCGTGTCGCGGGAGCCGAGTATGACACGGAAGGTGCAGAGTAGCTGATGGCGGGAGCTGAGTAATAGCTGCTTACGGGCGCAGAGTAGCTGACAGCTGGGGCCGAGTAGCTTACAGCAGGAGCAGAGTAAGAAATGGCGGGAGCCGAGTAGCTGCTAGCAGGCGCTCTGTAATAGCTGCTCGCGGGTGCCGAGTAGCTTACTGACGGCGCGGAGTAGCTGATGGCGGGCGCCGAGTAGCTTTCAATAGGAGCAGCGTAGCTGGTGATGGGTGCCGAGTAGCTGATAGCCGGAGCACCGTAGCTGGCGGAGGGAGCGTGGAGACCGCTGCCGCCGTGCAAAAAGCCGCGCTTCTCTCGTACATTTCCGGCGTTAACTGCACACAACAGGGCACACACGCAGATCTGGAACATTTCATAACATTAGTGCACTGCCACGTACACGGCCGCTGGTACACACTCGTCATCGTCACATACTCACCAGGCTCTTCATGTTGCTGCTCGTAAAGCTCACTGGACTACTGATGCCTGGTGTCTGCTGCACGCACAATTTATACGCACCAAGTGTCACCTCGTCCTTGCCTTTGCCCTACGATGGCTGTGACAGAACAAGACCAATTTCACAATATGTATAACTCATCTCCGTTTAACGTGTTACGAAACTAACATCTACTCAATATATTTGACGCCTCATTAGTAGTCGTGGCCACGCTACCCTAAGACCCGCAATGTGATATCTGTTGCAGCAATTGAGGTTGTTTAAATGTTGTTTTCTTTCAAATTTATTTGACACCAATTTTTTTGTATAAGTACTCAAAGCACGAAATGAATTGAAAGCATTTATTCTGGTCAGCCGGCTCGTCGAGTTGATTAGCAGTAGATGGAAGGAAGACATATTTTATTCTAATCTAATTTTGGAGACAGGGACTTGGTTAATAACTATAGGCCAATATCATTACTCCCCTCAATCTCAAAAATACTTGAGAAAATTATAAACAGCAGACTAGTTAGCTTCCTGGAGAAAAACAACATCTTGTCACCAGCGCAATTTGGCTTCAGAGCCAAATTATCCACAGCCGATGCGGTGCATAGCCTTACCAATTATATCTCTGAAGAGCTGGGCAAGGGGAACCAGGTCATGGGAGTCTTCCTTGATTTAGCGAAAGCCTTTGACACGGTCTCCGTTTCTGTGCTCCTAAGAAAATTAGAGGCCATAGGAGTAAGGGGCACGTCGATGACATTGCTTGCTGACTATTTAAACGACCGATACCAATGTGTTAGGATTGACAATTTTACGAGCGATGAGCAGAAAAATACTGGATTTGGTGTTCCCCAGGGAAGTATATTGGGCCCTACCCTTTTCCTGGTTTATATTAACGACTTGTGTAACCTTAACATCAAGCACGGCAAGATCATATCATATGCTGACGACACGGCGCTAATATTTTCTGCTGAAAACAGTAGCGAACTGTTTGAAAACGCTCAACTTGGCTTTAATACTGTGACTAATTGGCTTCAAAGCAATTTACTAACACTAAACGCTGACAAGACAAAATACATTCACTTCTCCATGCGCAAGCCTCGACTTAACACTACTAACTTCCATTTATATGCCCATCAATGTGATAATCGCTCAATCAACATGTGCATTTGCCCTTCTATCCTCAAAGCAAATAATATTAAATACTTAGGGGTTATAATAGATGAAACACTCTCTTTTAGGTATCATATTGAAAGTCTAGTTAAAAGAGTGCGCAAATTAATATATGTATTTAAAAAAATACGAACTTTTGCGGATTCTAAGTTAATCACACAAGTTTATTTCGCCCTATGTCAATCAATAATTCATTACTGTATCATTTCATGGGGTGGCGCATCAAAAACTATCCTGCTTCCTCTTGAAAGAGCTCAAAGAGCAATTTTAAAGGTAGCAAACTTCCATCCCTTTTACTTTCCCACAGATCAGCTGTATAAATCCTGCAATGTGCTGACTGTGCGCCAGCTATTCATTATGCGCTTACTATTAAAACAGCACACCATGCTTACGTACAATGCTGACAATACTAACAAGAGACGGAACGATATAGTATGCATTTCTAATACAACCTCCAAACATGTCTTTGTGGAAAGATTCTTTACATTTTTAGGCCCATTTCTGTACAATAGATTAAATAGAAAACTAAGTATTTATAAGTTAAACTATTTTAGCTGTAAAAAGTCTATTATTACTTTTTTGCAACCCCTTACCTATGCACAGACAGAAGATTTACTTGTAGTCTGCAAGTAAACTGCTGACACATTGTTTGTTTATCTCTTATGTAAGTTGTAATTTTAGTAATTTACTTTTCTTTAATTGTTGATTTATTTATTTTAAGTAGGTATTTACGCACCTTCTAGCCTGAAACACAGGTTCCACCTAGTTCAGGCAATAAGCAACTGTGCTCTATTTTATTTGTTAAGATACTCAATTGTAAATGTGCCCCTTTTTATAAATAAACGATTTATTATTAAAAAAAAAAAAAAAAAAAATTAAGATCATGTTCATCTATCAGTTCACATCGTAGAAGTAAGTAAATTAATACAAGTGCCCATATTCTCTACACGTATCGCTACTAGCGCTGCTTATGAACTATAGTGTGGAGCAGTGTTTTTAAATCTTTTTGATATTGCGTCCCCTTTACGGGATGAAAAATTTTGGCGACCCCCTTGTGCCATAGGCAGGCAAGGAAATAATTTAAATAAAGGCTACGTTAAAGATTTTTCTATTTTGGCACATACATTCATTGTTAAGATTAAGACCCAACGTTATTACCTAGCTACAAAGTCGCACACATTTGCAAAAAATCTTATTTTGCCAGAAGCTCTAGATATGGTTGAAATTATGGTTGGCCAGCAGTATGCTATTTAATTTGTTTGCCTAACAAGTTAAAAGGCATACCACTTTCTGACAATACCATATCACGCAGAATACACGATATGGCCAATGATATTCAAGAACAAGCAGTCGAAAACATAAAGAAGAGCCTACATTTTCCTTTGCAATTTGACGAATCAACAGATTTGTAGTCTTTGTGCGCTTTGAAGCAGATGACAGTATAATGGAAGAAATTTTATTTTGTAAAGCACTTCCTGCAAATATGACTGGGCAGTGTTTGTTCGACATGTTTTTAGAAAGCACTGGCGACTATGACATTCATTGGAAAAAATATATCGCTATTTTTAGCGATGGCGCTAAAGCTATGACTGACAAAAATAACTGACTCATTGCGAAATTAAAAGTGATAATACCAAACATTTTATCGACACACTGTTTTCTTCATAGACAGGCTCTAGAGCCTGTCTATGAAGAAGTCTGTTTCTAGTCCTTTTGATTTAAGTGACGTACTTAAGGAGGTAAAGATTGTAAATTCTATCAAAAGTAGAGCCTTGCAAATCCGGCTATTCAGAATCGTTTGTAAAGATGTGGGTGCGCTTCGTCAAAATCTCCTTTATCGCACATGGGTCAGGTGGCTATCCAAAGGAAAGGTATTGACAAGAGTTCAAGAATTGTTAATATTCCTACAAGATGCAAAATCTAAATATGACCCGGCTTGGCTCTTCAAATTGACATTTTTGGCAGACCTTTTTAGCAACCTAAGTAATTTGAACAAGAATCTCCAAGGTAGGGACGATAATATTCTCTTACCTTTTTTTTTTACGTGGTAAAATCATCACATGAGTACTCCCACCCAGGGCAGAGCGGGAGGGACTGTCAGACTCGTATTAACTAAAATCCACGGTGTCCTTCAATAGTCCTTTACGTACCGGGGTCACGGTAATTAGTGAGTCCCGCGACCCCGGCAGGCTTTGGCCCTCCACAGGGGGCCCCGTCACTATGCTGACACTCCTTGAGGCGCGTGACTCTCTACAAAACAACGTATTTGAATCTTTTTCGTGAGAAGATTGTTGAAGATAATTGTACCACAGACCAAACGCTTGTAAGGCTCACTTTCTTAGCATGATACAGAGCTTGCATAATTTACAAAAGAAACTTTTGTCATACTTTTCAGACTTGCACTCTGAAGCTGACAATGGGCGCGGATGGATTTTAAACCCCTTTTTAGATATGTCAGTAGAACTGGCTGATCTCACCACACATATGAAAGAACGTCTTCTAGAGCTAATTGTTGATGGCATGCTTAAAATGGAATTTTATTCGCAAACCGTCGATGTATTTTGGATGAAAAGAAGACAAGTATATTCAGAGCTGGTATGGGAAGCTATAAAATGATCAGTGCCATTCGAAACTTCATATTCACACATCAAAACAAAAAAGAGAAATAGACTTCAATTAGAAGTTGATTTGATAATTAAACTTTCATAAATAGCACCACGATTTGACATACTTTTGAAAAATAAATAAGCCCATTCTTCTCATTAAAATTGTGTTTTTATTGTAGTGTAGAACTTTGCCTTTTTCTTTTTGCTGGCGACCCCCCGAGAAAGGCTTCGCGACCCCCCTAGGGGGGGGGGGGGGCGACCAACAGATTGAAAAACACTGGTAGGGAAAATCTTTTTAGTTAAAACTGAAGTCAAATTTCAAACAAAGAAAGGAAGGACCATTTTAATTTCTATAGCAGGACTTGCCTTTTATTATTAAACACTTCTGAATTGTATGCATGGCATGTTATAGATGTGTCGTCTGTACTGGTAGTGTGTAAGTTCAATTGTATAAATGCTACGCCGCGCCGTTGACATTCCGGTACAACGACGGATACTATAACGCCCTTTGACAGTTTGGCAAACAAATATATCTTTTAAGTTTTAATAAATGTAAATATTGTAAACTTGATGCAAATTTTAGCATTGATCCAATTCCGCGGCCTATCGTAGGGTAATAGGAAGGACGACACCATCATGTGCGTATATATTGTGCTTGGAGAAGAGATCAGGCATCAGTCAGTAATCATTACTAGCAGCAACATGAAGAGTTTTGTGTACGCGTGTGCCCTGCTCTGTGCAGTCAGCGCCGGCAATGTGCGTGAGAAACGCGGCTTCCTGCACGGGATTCAAAGTCTGGGCAGCAGTTCTGCATATTCGTCCAGCTATGCTGCCAGTTATCCAGCTGTGAGCTACTCAGCTCCGGCGGTCAGTTACGTTGCTCCAGCTGTGAGCTACTCAGCACCTGTCATCAGTTACTCTACACCAGCTATCAGCTATTCCGCACCAATTAGCAGCTATTACTCTGCTCCTGTTATTGGTTACTCAGCTCCCGCCATCAGCTACTCTGCACCTTCAGTGTCATACTCGGCTCCCGCGACGCGCGTTGTCCTGTTGAAAAAGGTGGTGAACGTGCAGCGTGAGGTGACGGTGCCGCAGGTGGTGCAATTACGCAAGGTCATCTCAGAGCCCAAGGTCATCACGGTGAAGAAGCTGGTGCCGTTGAGCACGTACTCCTCCGCCGCTGCCTCCTCCTCGTACGGTGCGGGGTACGCTAGCGGCTGGTGGTGATCATACAACCTGCTTCAAATTATTGTAAATATTTATTTTCTGATTCAATAAATGGCTTTTATTGTAAGTTTGGTGGTTTCAAACACCTAAACATCTGCAGAGCTGTGGAGAAGTTCACAGGCAGAGTGCTTCACTGTGATTTTCGAATTCATAAGGCGTGTTAGATCGATGCCAATCGAATCCGTATTAGATTGATTCGATACGAATGCAGTTTCTCAAGTTTAAAGGTCTGCTAGGCTTATCTTAAGTAGGTTACACATTACTATTATGTGTGCACACTTGGACGTAAGTGCCTTTAAAACATCTCTTCAACATACATCTAATAAATGTGATGTCGCGATAAACTGCTGAGCTGCGTGTCGCGGGTTCGATTCTATCAAGAAACAAATATTTTAATGATTTACGAGTAGTGGATCCAGCATAGAGAAGACATTCATACTGAGCAATTAAGAAAATGCTTTCCTTTGCAATACAACTTTGACACTTAAACATTAAGAAATCCTAGTCGTAAAAAATGACATTAGCGAACATTTACATCCGAAAGATCGTTCGCATTCACATATTGTTTATTTCCCGTGATTGTGTTAAGACTTCTGCTGTTGACCTGCATTCAGTTAGACTGGATGACACTTACAAAAAGGCAGGTAGACGATATGGTCACAGCATCACGCTTGTAATCCCTGAAGGGTTCAGCTGTAGTGCACGTAAAATATTTTCCGGTTTTTGTTTAAATAATAATATAAATATATATATATATAATCAGAACTCCGAGTCCGGTATTATTGCGATATTATTGGAAATACTTAACAATGCTTACCTCATACCCAGCAGCCGCTTCTGTGACCGCTAAACCTTGCGGAGTCCGGGCACGCCGCAATCGTGCCGGTAAGACCCCTCTTTGAGGAGTGGCTGGATAGGCGTCACGGCGTCCTGACCTACCGCAAGACGCAGGTCCTCACCGGACACGGAAGTTTCGGAAGAATACAAGAAGACGGCCAAAGCCTGCCGGGGTCGCGGGAATTATGAATTACCGTGACCCCGGAACGTAAAGGGCTATTGAACGACACCGTGGGTTTTAGTCAGTACGAGTCTGACAGTCCCTCCCGCTCTGCCCTGGGACTCATTAGATGATTTTACCACGATAAAAAAAAATGAATTGAAAATGACTATGCGGTATAATTTCTTGTGAAACACCGGATCCGTATTGTAAGTCCTGGACAAATATTTATACAACTCGTGACGAGTGACAAAGCAAACTTATGTACTTATGTATAACATTAAGCAAGAACTGTTGAATTTTACGTTTAATATAAAACAATCTTTTTTCGTTACGAAATATGTTTAAAATTAATTGGTAATTAATTTGTATTTATGATCACGCCGGGTGTCAAGTGGGTGGAGGTCAATATTCTATTAATAGATCAGTGCGCTGTTTATTATTCTGTATATTTAGATGAGTATACCAGTAACATAACATCACGCAAAGGGCTCAAAAGTGTGCCTAACAGTACACTCACACTGAACCACTTGTGTTTAGATCAAATGAAATAGGGATTCATTTAGGTATAACGTCAGTATTTTGCCGATTAGTGCTTACGACCGCAAGACTTAAATATTTTTTAAAAAAAGGAGCCGACTTCAAAAAGAAACCTATAAATAACTTTTCTATCGGTAGTCGGCGGCTTTGTTTTTTTTTTTTTCATTTCATTGACTATTGCCTCCTACTTTTAAAAATCTATCCGGGCAACATCACGAAATATCCACCTTTGTCTAGAATGTAACAAACACTTTTCTGGAAACCGCATCAAAATCGGTTCAGCCAAACGCGAGATAATCGCCGTCAAACATACAATAGACTTTAAAAATCTTCCTAAGCAAAAAATTCACTGTCCCAAAAACTACTGAACCGATTTTGATGAAACTTGCAGTATTCCCTAAGTTGAACAATACCTAGTACAACAAAAACAATTACTTTAATCGGACTTGTAGTTCCGGAGATATGGGAACCCAAATATAAAAACACACACACAATTACATTCATACATGCACTTTTGAAATTTGGCACATTTGTTCAGACGCTGATATAGACAAACATAACAAATATGAAAACTGGGCAGTTCTGGAAATATTACATACATACGGATCAAATTGATAATGTTCTTTTTTTTTTGAAGTCGGTAAAAAAGGTAGAATAATAGTAAATTAGTAAAACTTGCCAAAGTGTAATAATTTTCCTTTATTTTCTTTTCACGCATAATTACAACACTTGCTATAGTATTAATATTTAGTAGCTGTTCACACTGGCCACACCGCACTTTGAGTAGTTTACAAGAGAAACAATAACATTTGGTTCAGAGTTCATGTTGGTAAACTATATTATCAGTATGTGTTGTTCGATCACATCACCACCAGCCGCTGCTGTCATCGCTGGCTGAGCTGGAGCCGCTGTAGTCCCCGGAGTACTCTCCGGAGTACGCGCCGGCGTATGAGCCCGAGTACGTTGCGGCGCTGGGGCTGGAGTACGCAGTGGCGTCTGCGCCGGCGTATCCGTACCCATTCGAGTAGGCGTTAGACCCAGCACTGCCGTATGCGGCCGACCCTACGGATCTGTATCCGGTTGAAGCTGCTGTCCCGTAACTGGCGGCGCCACCGCTGCCATAGCCCGTATACCCGGTGGAGGGAACCACTTGTTTAACAGTGATGACCTTGGGCTCGCTGATGACCTTGCGCACGTTGACGACCTGCGGCACGGTGACCTCGCGCTGCACGTTCACCACCTTGTTGACAGAGACCACGCGCGTGGCGGGCTGGGAATAGCTTGAGGAAACAGCGTACGAGGAGGCGGGGTATACCGCGGGGGATGAGTATGAAGTCGCGGCGGGGTACGTGTAGACGACCGGCGCAGCGTGGCTATAGTAGCTGGCGCCGCTGCCGTACGCGCTGCTGCGAGCTACTCCGTAGCCACTGTTTCCATAGCCGTAGCTGTTACCGTAACCACTGCCATAGCCGCTACCATAGCTGCTGCCGTGGCCGCTGCCGTACCCCGTGTAGCCGCTGCCGAATAAGTCCAAGCCCAGCCCTTTGAAGAAGCTGCGCTTGGGACGCTGCTCAGTGGCAGATGTCACGGCCACTAGGGCACACAGTAGTAGCTGAAAAATGACAAAATCGTTAGTTTTAAAAGGTAATGAAGTTTGTTTCTGGACAAGATAAAACATTTGAATAAAAGTTACCGAAAGTAAAAACTTAAGGTAGCTGAATACGCAACCGATTTAAAGATTACATATTCGCGTAATGGGATCAATCATTGTTCGTATGAATACGAAACTAACAAACTTGCTTGACATTTAAATAATTATGATCAAATGCGCAACCGATCTGAATTAATTTATAATTTGAAGCATATTTTAGTGAAATTTTGTAAAGAAATTAAATGAGACAGATTTATAATTATGATTAATGAGTAATACTCACGAAAGCTCTCATGTCGTCGTGTGAGGAGTGATGCGCGGTCGAGGTCGCCGCGACATATATAGCACAGGGCTGTGACGTCACACGACGATGCCTTAGGTACGTACCGGAAACTACATGAAAGTAAATAGGATATACCAACAAATTGTCAAAGTAACAAACATATGCTCGTGACGTGTCGAATGCACCCACACAACAACAGTCGTCTCCTGCGACCAGTTTCACACACGACCTCCTTGACACTTGACTTTTGAGTTTCTGTAAAGTCTAGCTGCTCCGTGTCACGTATTGTGCTATCTTGACTAACTTTGTAACAATTTTACTTGATATTGAGGGATCTACGAAAGTTATTGGTGTTTCCATGATAAAAACAGAAAGGAAAACATGCTTAGTGTTAATAAGTAAGTGTACGATAAAGAACTTACCTCGTTTTTTTGGTTTCTATCAGTTTTCTTTTTCGTCAGCAGAATTACATGTTATTTGGCAGAGTCTCGGGGTACGACTAAGCTATATTATTGTGTTCACCTTCGCGAACTGGTTACAAAATATTCTGCAATTAGTACATCCCACTGTTTACCAATTGTGCTAAAATACGTTCGTTTCAATGGCGCGGCCATCGTGTTTTTTTTTAAAGCCTGGCCAAATTTTTGTAAAACTCCATTCCCAAAACCACAAGTTCTCCTTTTTTGAAGTCGTTTATTAAAAAAATTGTTTACTTATTTTATAGTATTATTTCGATTTTCGAGATTATCGGGAAAGACTATCCGACTTTTCATATGTAGGTAATTACTTATGTCTACTGGGCTCTGCAATGGTTTGATTTATCATAAGTGATGATGATAGGAGGCTACTTTTCTTGCCGTTCATAGACTGCAGGTTGGGACTTAGGAATTTATCACTGGAAAAATCTTAAATGGCTGAATGCACCAGCAATAATTGCAAATAAAATAAAAAACCAAATCGTTGTTCGATAATAAACTATTAAACACCGGGTTGATAGTGTAGGTAGCAATATTGTCGTTCCAGTCTACAACGTATGTTCCTATATGAATGACTAGCACTGTGCCCACGACTTCGTCCGCGTGGGTTACGTACTTTCCTAATTCCCCCTTTTCACTCCCTTAAAGGTTAAATTTCCAAAAACCCCTTCTTAGTGCTCCCCTACATTATAATAGGAAGCCGTGTGCAAAATTTCACATTCCTAGCCCCAGGAGTTTCGGCTGTACGTTGATATGTCAGTCAGTCAGTTCTCCTTTTATATATATAGATAGATATTTTGCGTGCAACTGTATTTATTTATTTATTTATGTAATAAATCACAACCAATTACAGAAATTGTATTGTTACGGGCTCCGTTTTCCGCATTTGGAATTGGAATTGTAGAATCTAGAGTGCTGGGCATTGCGGGATCGGTTTGCTTCTGATGTCAGGCTACGCTGTTGCTAACCGGATTCTTGTTTTATAGTTTTCGTGATCGGACTTAAAACTACAAGTGGAATGAGAAAATAGTTCTATCGAACCTGTAATCGGCGACAGGTTATTAGTTTAGCAGAAGATACTTACCTATCATGTTTTATGATTATTATGTTGATAGAGAGAGCCATAAAAACATAATCATATTTTTAGGAATTATGTATTAATGAAAAAAAACTTGGAAAGAAAATAAAGATACATAGCTATGACAGGTACTGATGTAGTTCATTTTTTAAATGTTATACAATATCTGTCATTGGTATAAAATTCCGCTATAACTGTAATAAAAAGCAGTACAGTACCAACGTCATCCAAGATTTAATGATATTTAATAAATACGCAAGGCTTATAATCCTAGTAGACTGGTAGCTGACTGCAATAAAGTTGGTAAAAGATATGGCTGATGATGAGGCTACTGGAGACCAAAACTAACATCATAAATTCAGAAGTGTCTAAGTTAATTAACATGATAAGATATTAATACTGTTTGACTTGTGTAGAAATACGGCGAGAGATTCGTAAACCGTCGTCGGTCAATATGGCGTGGCGGTAAAACCCGAGATGCCGCTGTTTGCTAAAGGCGATACTGCCTCATTGCCAACATCTGATCACTCGCTCACAGGATACCTGTGCAATGTTTGCGTCACCATCATTATTGCGTGGGTTTTACATCTGTCACTTGATAACTCCAGAGAGTATTAAAATAATGATATTATGATTTGACAATATTTGATATCAGATAGATTCTTAGAGTTCGCGCCACCACTCATAACCGGCGGAAAATTCGTGGTACTACATTTTTGCCTAGCGCCGTTTAAAAGGACTGCAGTCGTGGTGGTATTATCCGGCCACAAATTATATTTTGACGTTAATTACGTCCGTACGTCTGTATCCGTAACACTTATCCCTTGATAACATTATGCTTGCCAGTATGCAGGCTGCTGAGAAGGTAAGATTGACCACGTAAAAATAGAAACAGAAACTGAATCTCAAATCATGGTTTTCCTTTTTCTTAATGTTATTATGTGTTGTGCTTAAGTTTGACAGAGAAGCAATGTTGCTACAACATATCTGTGAATTGAACATTGTCCAAAAATGTAACGTTTGGTTATGATAACAATAATGACTTCTTATCGGCAGGAGGGAGGGAGGGACGTCCTGTTTGTCACGATATAACTAAGCACGTGGCGGAGCACGTGAATACTCTCTCCTCCATGTTGGTCGGTGTCGCAGCCGCGCCGCACGGTGTCGCGAATCGCAGTAACACTGTAGCGCACATTGATTGCCAGGCAATTACTATGATTGCTTCGTTAATGTGTTACCTTGTTAGAGCGCGCTAACTAGTGTGGAGGATTGATTGTGATGGCTCTTAGTATACTGAAATGGAATGTAAACGTGACATAGGTAGAATTTAAAGAGCTAAAAACGTAACGTATAGACACTAGAACATCAATCTACGCCAATATGTGCAATTACTTAACATATTTTCAACTTTACCACAAACAGAGAAGGTTTATATTCGATTGAAGTTAGGTATTTTTTTTAGCGTGGTAAAATCATCAAATGAGTCCTCTCACCCATACTGTCAGACTCGTACTGACTAAAATCCACGGTGTCCTTCAATAGCCATTTACGTTCCGGGGTCACGGTAATTCGTACCGCATAAGTCCCGCGACCAAAAGGGGTAAATTGATGTGCTGGTACATAAGAAGCTGCGACATGCACACGCATCAATGCTGAAAAACCTAAAAAATACACATTATCCTCATTAAACACGTATACAATTGGTGGATTGCAGTTTACTA
This sequence comes from Agrotis puta, assembly GCA_943136025.2. Taxonomy (NCBI): domain Eukaryota; kingdom Metazoa; phylum Arthropoda; class Insecta; order Lepidoptera; family Noctuidae; genus Agrotis; species Agrotis puta. The sequence continues at coordinate 17,691,486 of OW964179.2, read as the reverse complement.
AGCGTCATACCCCTTTTAAAATTACACAATAACGTTGCATGTATCCTTCGCTCTCCGTACGCAGACATGATAACATAAGTTATATTATATAGCCCTGAATCTTATATATCGTAAAAGATTTAGAGCGATTTCAAAATTCTTACCGCTTCCTTTAGTGAAGGTCATCACGGTCTTCAAATAACAAGACAAGTTGTTCTTTGAAACGTAATGGCCGCGTCAGACAGCCCCTATATTTTGCAAAGTACAGCAGAGATAACAAAGTGTCACTTGTCTTACAAAGGATAGGTATTTACGTACTTCAAAGCTCTACTTTTTAATGTCATGCTGGGTGAATACTTTTAAATGTCATGCTTAGAATAATCTGGTGCCCATCCCAGAATTGTCTGTACGTTAAACTCGAGACGTTAAATGCGAGAAAATATGCATTGCCATCCAACATCGAGGCAACGCTACCTCCCCGTCAGTCTCTTGTGCGCCTCACCAGCTGACAGTGATGAGGATTAATTTTGATGCTTTGTATCGGTTTAGTTCAGTTTCATTATATTTTAGTAAATTGTATTCCTATTTTTAGTTTTAAATTTATTCACACATTCTTTAATATCCATGGGTTTTCGATTTATATTTTGATATTCATGGGTAAATACGAGTATTATACAAAATCTTAAAATAATCTGAACTTGACACAAGACATATTAAAATGAGTTTAATTTATTAGCTGGGCCTATTATGAGAGCGGTGCGAATCTCAGGGCTCCGCTCAAGGCCGGGCGCGGCACACTGTCAACACATTACACATTCTACCGCGCCTCACATCAGGACCGCCAATATTTACATGTTGTGTGCCAATCAAACAGAATACCAATTCAGATGGCTCCGAACAGGTAAAGGGTCTTACGCTCTTATAATTATTATCTTCTATCTATACATATAATAAATCTGTAGAAGGGTCAATTCTGTACATTGAAAATATTGAAAAAATAAATAGCGGGGGTTGTTGCTGGATCGATACCAAACCCAAATATATGATTAAAAAAATTTTTGTTTGTCTGTCTGTCTGTTTGTGCCGTTAGTTTTCACGTGATGCCTATCACGTGAAAACTAACGGTTCGATTTCGATGAAACTTGGTATAATTATTCCTTATTATCCTGGGCATAACATAGGATACTTTTTATCCTGGAAAAATACGTAGAAAAAAAATCTTATTTTTCAGTTTTATTCATAGACGTTGTTCTGTAGAACCGCGAACACACGTTGCATTACCCGCAGTGGATTCAGCGCCGTAATATTTATAAGATGTCATTGTCAGAGTTACTCAAAATGGGGAAATAAACCATCCACGCGAAGACCGACATCCGCGCGGACGGAGTCGCGGGCGGAAGCTAGTTTAAAATAAATTAAGAATTTCTAATTCTTGTTTTTGGTTATAAAGTTGTCGTTGAATTCTTGCAGGAAAAATATAAATACAATGTCAACCTCTCTGATTATTTAACGTTAAATGTCGGTCTCGAACAACTCGTTCGAGATAGACAACATTACTATTCCGATTGTATTAATTTGGTATTCAAAAGCAGAACTAAACATAATCAAATGACTGAGGTCTCATCATTGACCCTGCACCGGTGCGAGGCTGTGAACTTATTATAATTTATTATTTTGTTGACTATCGAAACTTCTATAATAGATATTCTCATGATTAATGCCTAAGATTAACTGATACTCTATAGGAATGATTAAAAATATATGATAAATAACTCCCAAAGAAATATTAAATAACATGTTTTCCACAGTTTTACATCCCTATAGCATTGTATTGAAAGATGTACACGGCTGTACACGATGTAGACAGTTAAATTGAATCATGAGGTCTTGCATGACAGTTGATTCAATATATTCTACCTTCTTAAGGTAACCCTTAATTCTGACTAACGTCAAACAGGTGCAGAAGTGAGGGCAGGTCGTGGGCTTACCTACACCTCGATGTATATAAGGCCCTTCGTACACAACGCGACGGAAGTTTCCGATAGCTTATGACTTTGGCGTTCATTGACGCGTGCCTGTGCACGAAACTCTATGGATTGTTTCATGATAGTCGCCTGTATACCAAAGTCGTAAGATGACGGAGACTTCGCATCGTCTTGTGTACGAAGGGACTAAATATTGAAGCATCAGTGACAGTTCGATGTCCGCACTAGTTTCATCGAACCTTTACAAAAAGGACTTGTGAAATCCATCTGAAAATGCTCATAAAAAAGACGTTTTGTAAAATGTTTGTCATGTTGTAACAATAATGTCAACAATGTCACAAGCACAACACACGTCTCACATTACATTTTATGAACATTGTATATTAATTCGGCAGATTATACAGGGTGGCCAGTTGATAGACGTCCAAAAGAAAAATATCGTGGTGTTCCGCGATTTTTAGAGTTATTCATGTTTTCATGAATTAACGAAAATTTTAGTCTAAACACAACTAACATTCGCTTAATTATGACTTCAATTTTCAAGCTTTGGTGCCTATCTATTTAAAAATCATGAAAACATGTTTAGTTTTTAATACAAAGTTTAAGATTAAAGTCACAAATTACCGAACGTTAATTTTTACTTTATACTGAAATGTTTATAAGTTTATTTATTTTTTACACGTTGAAATCATCACATGAGTCTTCCCACCCAGGGCAGAGCGGGAGGGACTGTCAGACTCGTACTGACTAAAATCCACGGTGTCCTTCAATAGCCCTTTACGTACCGGGGTCACAGTAATTCGAGAGTCCCGCGACTATGCTGTGACGTCACTATGCTGACACTCCTTGAGGCGCGCGTGGAATACAACGCGCCGTCGATCCAGATATTCATAACTTCCATATAAGTTACGAAGCTTATTATTTGATACATAAAAGTACAACTCATGAAAATACGGTTCCAAAAAAAATCTCGAGAAGTCTTCTAGTTTGTGTATTTGAACTCAAAATTCACAAAAACATGAATAACTCGAAAACTTTTAAAAAGTCGTGGAACACACATGGGGTGATTCGGATACCCAACAACACGAGGGACCTAAATTTTTCTTTTAGTCGTCAATCAACCGACCACCCTGTATTTTCGACTCCACCAAAATTAAGTTCAAAGAGGTATAATTAGTTTAAAGTTCAAATACTTGACCTTTACGTATGTAGTATGTATGAAGTAAATACGGTGGCGATGGATTATGTAATGTAATCACTACTTATGTACTGACCGAGTGAGAGGGGCGTGTGATCGTCATTCATCATAGTAAATAACATGAACATGAATGAAGCTATCGTCATTGAGAAGGAGACCATTGATCGTGTTCACTTTCGATTTCTATTGCGTGTCGTCATACGTAGCATCGTTAACTTTAACTAACTAGGTAACATGTTCAGGAAATGTTAACGTTAACATTTCCTGAATATTTGTTGGCACTTGTAGCAGTATGCTGGTCAACAGAGATTCATCATCATCATCATATTAGTCGTAAGACGTCCACTGTTGAACATAGGCCTCCCCTATAGACTTCCAATAGAACCGGTTGGAAGCTGCTTGCATCCAACGGACGTCCTACACCAGATATTTTTTTTTTTACAAGCTTTTATTTAACTTGCAATGTTTGTATGTTTGTTTAGATCAAATCTTGCAAGTCAAATTAGAATCACTTCTAATTACTCAATCGATCTGAAACTTGGTATTAATATGGAACCCCGATGACAATGCAATAATATGGTGACAGCGACCTGGTGGTGCAGCCAGGATCGTCTGCTCACGAGAGAACTCCTCAATGGTTAATAGTACACAACTAAAACTTGAAATATATATGGAAACCCGGTAACAATGCAATAATATGATAAGTGCGATCTGGTAGTGCAGCCAGGATCGTCTGCTCACGAGAGAACTCCTCAATGGTTAATAGTACACAACTAAAACTTGAAATATATATGGAAACTCGGTAACAATGCAATAATATGATAAGTACGATCTGGTGGTGCAGCCAGGATCGTCTGCTCACGAGAGAACTCCTCAATGGTTAATAGTACACAACTAAAACTTGAAATATATATGGAAACCCGATAACAATGCTATAATATGATAAGTGCGATCTGGTGGTGCAGCCAGGATCGTCTGCTCACGAGAGAACTCCTCAAAGGTTAATAGTACACAACTAAAACTTGAAATATATATGGAAACCCGGTAACAATGCAATAATACGATAATAACAACCTGTTGGTGCAGCCAGGGACATCTGCTTACGAGAGAACTCCTCAATGGTTAATAGTACCGAGCTATAACATTGAACATAATATATGGCAACCCAAATAATAATACAATAATATAGTGACAGTGTCTTGGTCGTGCAGCCAAGATCAGCTGCTCCCGATAGAATATGGTCACAACGACAATGAAATCTATTTACGCTATTAATAAAATTAATTATTATATTAATCTATTTTGTCGTGCCCTGGGATCTGGAGGCGACTGCCCTCCATCGCGTCTATGAGTGGCGCGTAGAGGCGCGGCGTCGGGGCGAATCCCCGCTGCCTCGACAAGTCGAGGCGCGGCGGGAAGAGCTCCGGCGTGATCTCAGGGCAGTATGGAGGGAGCGACTGTCGCAACCGAGGTCCGGGCACGCCGCAATCGCGGCGATAAGACCCCTCTTTGAGGAGTGGCTGGATAGGCATCACGGAGTCCTGACCTACCGCATGACGCAGGTCCTCACCGGACACGGAAGTTTCGGGAGGTTCCTGTGTCTGATAGGGAGGGAAGAAACGCCTGGGTGTCACCACTGCGAGGATTGTCCGGAGGACACGGTGGAGCATACGGTGCAGGACTGCCCCGCTTGGGCAGAGCACCGCCGTGTCCTCACGATGGCGATAGGCGGAAACCTCTCGCGCCCGGCATTGGTCGAGGCCATGCTGCGGGGCGAGACGGAGTGGGAAGCGGTCGCCTCCTTCTGCGAAGCAGTAATGCTCGTGAAGGAGGAGGCGAGCCGCGTGAGGCAGAGGACAGCGTCCTCCCTCCACCCCAGCCGCAGTGGTAGACGCCCACGGCGTCGGACGTCGCCAGACGATCTCCGGCCACCGTAGGCGCGGGCATGCGGGCAGCGAGTAATGGGCGACTCGCTGTCCAACCATGGGCCATGCCCGGGTCTACGGCGCGTTGTGTTCCACGCGCGCTTCAAAGAGTGTCAGCATAGTGACGGGGCCTGTAGAGAGCCATAGCCTGCCGGGGTCGCGGGACTAACGGATTACCGTGACCCCGGTACGTAAAGGGCTATTGAAGGACACCGTGAATTTTAGTCAATAAACGTCTGACAGTCCCTCCCGCCCTGCCCTGGGTGGGTGGGAGGACTCATTTGATGATTATATCACGATAAAAAAGAAAAAAAAAACTATTTTGTCTTCTATTTAGGCTCAAAGCTACTCGCTGCTGGCCAAGCATACGTGGCCTTAAGTAGAGTCAAATCGCTAGAAGGTCTCCTTATTGAAGAACTTGACTGTACGAAATTAACAGGTAAACGACCATGCAACAATGACGCACTAAATGAAATGGAAAGACTGCGAAATATGTCCAACGAAAACTAAAAATTTAAAAATAAAATAACAGTAAAAAAACAATTTTAAAAACAAGCTTTTATTTAAATGCTCTAAAAAGGACAAAATAAACTTTAAATTAAATCAAACATATAACTTAAGTATAATATAAAAGCTTGTCGCGAGATTTACTTGTCACAAACAAAACAAACAAATAATTCAAAGACAAAATGTATGTATCATAACATACTTTACATAGGTAAATCTCGCGACAAGCTTTTATATTATACTTAAGTTATATGTTTGATTTAATTTAAAGTTTATTTTGTCCTTTTTAGAGCATTTAAATAAAAGCTTGTTTTTAAAATTGTTTTTTTACTGTTATTTTATTATTTGATCAATTAAACATTTACTTGAATTATTAGTTCTATTCGAGTTTATTGATCATGACTCAACGTATTCTTATAGAATATTTAATTTTAATAAAAAAATACCTTCCAATATTTTATATATCATACATATAAATGTATTGATTCATCATTAATTGAGTTCAGTATTATCACTTATTTACGACGTGTTATAAACGGAACGTAATAATATTTAAGTAAATGGCTGCGCTAATTGGCACATCGCATCAAGGGCAGTCGTGCGGTTCCGACTGGCTGCCGCTGAACCATCACACCGATGAAAGCCTCTAATATAAGAGTGATCCCTCACTTAGACCTTAGCCTGAAATGTTTCGGGCACGCCGCAATCGCGGCGGTAAGACCCCTCTTTGAGGAGTGGCTGGATAGGCGTCACGGCGTCCTGACCTACCGCATGACGAAGGTCCTCACCGGACACGGAAGTTTCGGGAGGGTCCTGTGTCTGATAGGGAGGGAAGAAACGCCTGGGTGTCACCACTGCGAAGACCGTCCGGAGGACACGGTGGAGCATTCGGTGCAGGACTGCCCCGCTTGGGCAGAGCACCGCCGTGACCTCACGACGGCGATAGGCGGAGACCTCTCGCGCCCGGCATTGGTCAAGGCCATGCTGCGGGTCGAGACGGAGTGGGAAGCGGTCGCCTCCTTCTGCGAAGCAGTCATGCTCGTGAAGGAGGAGGCGGGCCGCGTGAGGGAGAGGACAGTGTCTTCCCTACACCCCAGCCGCAGTGGTAGACGCCCGCGGCGTCGGACGTCGCCAGACGATCTCCGGCCACCGTAGGCGCGGGCAATCGGGCATGCGGGCAGCGAGTATGGGGCAACTCGCTGTCCGACCATGGACCATGCCCGGGTCGACGGCGCCTTGTGTTCCACGCGCGCCTCAAAGAGTGTCAGCGTGTCAGCAAAGTGACGGGGCCTGTAGAGGGCCAAAGCCTGCCGGGATCGCGGGACTGTACGAATTACCGTGACCCCGGAACGTAAAGGGCTATTGAAGGACACCGTGGATTTTAGTTAGTACGAGTCTGACAGTCCCTCCCGCTCTGCCCTGGGTGGGAGGACTCATTTGATGATTTTAACACGATAAAAAAAAAAAAACCTGAAATGTTTTAAAGTTAAGGCCTCAGTTCCTATAACGCTGATGTCGGTCGCTTACTTCCGTCGCGTGTTTTAGTGAAAATAACCACGTAGTTCGCGACATCGACGTCAGCGTACCAGTCAGACTATGTAGAGCGATATGAGAGTGAGTGAGGAGAACCAAGCGTCCCACCGCTTGCTAGCGATAGAAAAAAAAAATGTATCGTTACGTTACCGAATGTTCCGTAAAGGATCGTCTTAATCTGTACTTTTGAACGTCTGTTCAGTTATCTTTAATCAGTTCCAATTTAATAAGCTAAGTTCGAGCACATCAACATTATAATTGAAATATTCTATAGATCGGAAGTAACTGTAGAAGTAATAATTTTATTACGATGCTGATATTGACTTGCACTGCGTGTAATCTTGGTAAAATAACAGGTCTTGATGTGTTTTAGAATGTAACGTGGATACCTACAGAGCATTAAGTAGATTAGTATCTGACAGTCCTCTTCCGGTCCACCCGGTGACACAGTCCTTTGCCATTTCTCCTGTTTATAATATTTCTGTTGTTCAGACATTATATAGGTCAGGTTATACGAAGACCATGCAGATCAGTGTCTGAGATGGTCTTTTGGGGTTGTTGTAAATTCGCCACAAAATTAATTCCCAACGAAAAAAAGTATTGATCCTGTTCTCCTAGAACTCATACTTTCCGTGCAGATCACATTGTGTCCTCGTTTTCGGTAGTTTTGTGCTGGATTTTATTATTTAATTGTTCAGCTATCCTTGCGGAAAAAAGAAATAGGGTGAAATTTACATTCCTTAATCAAAATTAAAAATGCTTTTTTTCGTGGCTTTTTTTCGTAATTAATTTTGTGGCAAATTTACAACAACCCGTCTTTTGAAAGAAGAACCACACAGATTTGAGTGTACATGTCTGGACATGTACACTCAATATTTACTGTACCGCAGCTCATCATTCAGCAACTCTCGTAGCCATGACCTTGACAGTGAGAGAGCGCGCAACAGCCACGTGCGCACGCGCCGCCCGCCGCCCGCGCCGCGTTCTCAACGATTATGTAATGTTTGTATTGTCCTCCTCGCTACGTATTGTAATACAAATCTATGTTTGAAGTAGCTTTGTCAACAGTACTTAGTGAGCGTGAGATAATGTTAGGTGCCTACTTATATAGTGATTAAATGGTTTAGTGGTCAAGAGTGGCTTCTTCTGCTTTTTGACTAAAGCTCGGACTCAGTAATGACCGAAATATATATTCATTCTCTCTCTTCATGATTGTCACACCTAAAATCAGTCGCTGGTCCTCCAGGAACTGTTGCCTGAAATAATGGCGACCGTGTCATCAAAGCTGCATCGATCGAAGGTTGCGCTGCATGTCAAGGGTTCGATTCCCGCACAGAACAAATATTTGTATGACCTACATAATTATTCAGAAACTATAATCTCGTACCTACAGAACTTTATCATGCGTTGACCTTTAAATGGAAATTTTGTTTATTGATATTAATATATTAATGCTCATTTTTAATGTAATTCTACTTAAGTTTGTTTGATTTATTAATATTTCATTTATTTATTTATGCATTCCACGCTTAACGGCTGGTTGAAGGATGAGTTACATTTAAAACGAGTATTAGGTCATTATAGCATCGGTGCGGCATAATGTACTACAAGAAGACTACTAATACTTACCGGATTTAAAAAAATGGTTCAAACGGTTAACGGGTCAAAAAATCTATTACAGCAGGTCCCATGTTTGGGAAAATTCATGTTCTTCGTATTATCATGCAAAATAATATTGCCAAACAGTAATTTGACTGTTCTCTATGTTATTTCTGTTTTTAAAGATTTTCTTCTGTTTGCTCCTGAGCGGAGCTCGGTCGACCAGTTGTCATGTTTAAGATAAGCAAGCCTTGACTATACATAAAAAATAATCTGTCATTTTAAATTGTGTGTAACTAATTCAGTTCAGTAGCCAAACTACATGGTTGAGAAATAATACATCACAAGCAAAAGGTAGGTGTCCTTCTAGAACGTTACGAGCGCTGGCGAGTGACATTTGGTCTATTGCAGTTTGACCACACCAATAAATATATTACCTCAACATTGCATCGGCTGCTGAAGCACCCCATAACTCAACACAAGTTTCGCACGTAGTGATGACCTCGATTACTTCATCATAGGTTGAATTCTATTTATTATTTTATTTTGAGCAGTGACCTCGATTCACATCACTCGAACGTGGCAGGCGATGGGAACTTCGTTTTTAATCATTATGAAATATTTTATCGTAGATTTTAAAGTTCATCCGGTTAATTAATCTCTAGGTAGGTAGAGTGTACTTTATCACATAAATCAAATCACCTTATCGCTGTTCGTGGTTTCGCGCATTTAGTCTTCTCTATTACTTTATTTACCTATTGCATTTGGCTCATCAAACAACTTTCTTACTATTAAATAAATAGAAAAACATTGTAGGCTTAAGTACCTCATAATAACTTCCCTAAAGAAGGGCACTAAATGCCCTATATTTTAAGCATAAACTGCTAAGGAAAAGTGGCATAATATAATGCAGACAAAGATTGGATATCTAACTCGCGAGGTTGTTAACATGTGGGACTTGAGTACAGAAGTCATTGTGCCGGTAGTCGTGTCGGCCAATGGCTGAAATGCCAAGAGCCTCGAACAACATCTGAGGAGGCTTTCGCTTGGCATCTGGATCGAACGCTTTATTCAAAATCAAAGTATTTATTTCATGTAGATCAGTTAGAGGTACTTCTAAATTGTGGAAAGACAAAAAAAACATTCCAAAAATAGTTATGGTGCTACAGTACCTTCGAGACATATTAACTGTGAAATATAAGATTCTGTTGGTGATTCAGAAGGCAGTATGTTGTTAGGAGGTTCCTCTCTCAAAGGCCTTAATTACCGGTAGCCTGAATCCTGTTCCATATGCTGGTGGAGTTGAAAAATATTTAAAAATATAGAAAGAAATAAATATTAAAGAAAAGATAAAAACCCCTTGCCTATTCAAATTATTGGCCCTGTCTATATAAATTAATTATTATATTGGTCCTTTTTTTTTTCGTGGTAAAATCATCAAATGAGTCCTTCCACCCAGGGCAGAGCGGGAGGGACTGTCAGACTCGTACTAACTAAAATCCACGGTGTCCTTCACTAGCCCTTTACGTACCGGGGTCACGGTAATTCGATTAGTCCCGCGACCCTCGAGCTAACTTAAAATAAACCCAACCTTAAAATCCATCGGTCCACATCAAATGAAATCAAATGAAGACAATAGTTTACCAGCAGATTAGCTACTTATCTAATTCAATCTAAGGGTTTATTCCACTACTTCTAGACCCGTTAATAAGTTGCAACACTGAAAGTAAAGACTCCATGATGATTAATTATAATGCCTATAGCGTGACGAAATAATCCACGGTCTCGTATTACAGGTGCCGCACTAGAGACTCCTCAGGTATCGTATTTACCAGGTGCGGGTGAGACGTTGATGGACAAACTGTACCTACATGTTGTAACTTTGACATAAGCCAACACTGTTGTTGACTAGAAATGTTGGTAATTACCACCTGCGGCTGTTAAGATAGAGCTCTCATTCCGTAATCCTTGATACTTACCGTACTATGAAACCACTCGGACAACACGTAACTTAGCTTTAAATAGGTAATTATGACATTATCTGGATCATATTTATGTAGAACGTTTAATGCATTTAATTTAGTTTCAGAGATTAAATCTCCGCAGTTTGTTAAACATTTTACACCTCCTAACGATATTAACTATCAACAATAATGAACACTGGCAGAATATCAATTAATCTTGATTAAAACATTATTAAGAGTAGCATCGTTATTATGTTCGCTGCATAATTTGGTGATTAGGAATGTAATTAGTTGTGGTTGATGCTGATTAGGTTTTATTCATTTGGAAAATGCTGGGCTCTTTGATTTGCAAATATATGTTAATATATCCCAAGGATATCCTATTGGGAAATGTTAACAAAGTGAATACTTGATGACACCAACGTTCATTAAATACCTTTATAATAGGTTTATTAAAATGAGTAATAAACAGTTTACAAATATAAACAAACTATAAACAACAATGGCTTTTCTGAGTCTATTTACTACGAATTCGCATTAAACTCTCGTGAAAGCTGACCGTAGTCTAATGCAACAGTTAATACCAAAGTCCTATTACCGCGGGTCCTGGTGTAGTAACGTAAATAACATAATACATGCTTTTAATGTTTCTGTCAGTCGAAGTGGACGATATCTACGTAACACTAGAAAGTGCCCGCCAGGGAGCCAACACAAAATATTATTTAAATTATCATGGTAGATACCATAAGATAACAAGTCTTCACGATCATCATCATAAGCGTGGCTCCCCCAACTATGTGGAGATCAGCTTCCAGTGTAACTTAAAACAGCTGAATACCGGTATTTAACATTGAGCGACTGCCTCTCCATGATGATGAAACTTAATGAAATTGGAGAAGATGTCTCCAATAGGGTATTTGACTTAAAACATTTAATAAGTCCGTCCGTTAAATTCTCAAAAAATATTTGAAACGTACGTTTTTTTACGTAAACTCAAATTACGGGACTAATATTGAGTTCACATGGGTTCAAGGAGTCATGGGTTCAAGGGTAAAACACTACAAGTTGTTATGCTACAGTTAACTAAGAATAAAACGATCCGTTCGTTAGTTGCAAACCTTTATTGAGAAATGGTTGATTCGAATATAAGATTAGACATGTAAGAGTACTTAGAAATGGCCCAGAGACCACTAGCAGGCTGCAACTGTACTGAGATACTGCGCAACGTTCGGCAGGAGGCGCGCCGGCCACGTGACTCATAGCCATTAACAGATATCCATCTATCTTCTGTACAGTTACGCACTTCAATATTAACAATTTTGACGGCACGGTTAGCGCAGTGGCTGAGCGATTGGGCTGCTGCGCTGCGTGTCGCAGGTTCGATTCCCGCACGGAGCAAATATTTATATGATCTAAAAGTAGTTGTTCCGGGTCTGGGCGTTTGTGTATGTGAGTTTATATGTTTGTAAACGCACCCACGATAAAGGAGAAATTCTTAGTGTGGGGCAACGTTTTATTAAAAAAACAAAATGAAACCAACAAGCTTGCTATACAAGTTATTAGTTCTGTTTTTATGCTAAGCTTGGAAAATGTGTCTGTAGCGCTCTTGTTTTAACTCCCGGGCTGATATTGGATTTATGTTCTAAGAGTTCTCAGGAACAGCTCGTAATTCGTATTGCCGACCTGATCATGACTTTAGTAGGACACACGATCGGTCAGAGATTCTTGTTTCAGTAATCTTAAATAATTATCTTTCTATCGCTCTCAGGTTTGCTGTAAGAAAACCCAATTCTGGGTTAAACTCGCCTTTGTACATAAATTACCCTTTAGTACAATGTTATTTTAATTATATGTGTGTGTATAATAAAGAATAAGAATCTTTTAATGTTTGCGTTTTATGTACAGATGCCAGCTGGTCAACCTACCCCAATTTGTCAAATTTTACCAATCGAACATTAACCTTCGTCTATTGTGATAAAGTTGATGTGCTGGTGTCTGTTCCTTAGTTGTATCAAGTTCTTGAAAATGTTACTGACATATATTCACGAGATTGTTCGTCATTCTTGGTGGATGAAGACTACTTAAGATTTAAAGTGTTATAACGAGAACACCTACCTGTTCAAAATCCTTCACCAATCCATTTCGTAAAAGTTATTAATACAGAATCAGATCGATTTGCTAAAAACTACTTTCGTCATTAATTAATCGACTGCAAACTGACCACAAATATTCATGTTTTACGTCAGCAGAAGCAGTTTTTGTGAAAGTCTATTTTATAATATTGTATAAATTTTTGGCGTAAACGTTGTGTTAGATTTAGATTTTTGTTTACCATATTTCTTCAACATCAACAAAATCATGTCCCACATGAGAAAAAATCATTCAATGTGAGGTTATTTTTCCAACAACATCTTAAATGTTGCCGACTTCTTGAATACGTTATGAAAGCGTTCTTTTATTGTAAAAAAACTTATCCAGGTTTCAAAAATAAAAGAACATACTGAGTTAATTTAACACAATCGTTTTATAATACTCCAAAAAAATAAATCACAGTATTTAACAAAGTAATATTTACAATTGATGAGTGTGTAGGAACTTATAGCTATTTACAAATAATCTCCTGCAGTTGAGTGGTGTGTTTACCACCAGCCACCAGACTTGCCCCTCCAGCCAGAGCCGCCAGACCAACCGGAACCGCCCGACCAGCCATTACCACCGGACCAGCCAGATGACCTTCCCGACCATCCATTGCCACCGGACCAGCCAGATGACCTTCCAGACCACCCATTACCACCAGACCACCCAGATGAGCCTCCTCTCCAGCCGGAAACACCGGACAATCCGGAGCCGCCGCTCCAGCCGGGGCTGCCAGACCATCCCGAGCTGCCTCTCCACCCACCGCCGCCGCCGCCTCCGTAGACGACTACTGGTCCAGACCAGCCTCTGTTGATGTAGCCTGCAGACGCCACTGCTAGAGCCACCGTCAGAACTACGAGCGAGACCTGGAAACAAATCGAAAAATCATATTAAATACGACGCTCAACACTGACAGCTTTATTCATTTTCTCATTATTTGTATGTATTTGTAGTAGTAATAAAGTCCAAAATGAAATAATCGTATCACAGTTGGTTCCCACGAACAAAAGACATCAACGCGCGCATCTCTTTCGGAAAATGAAAATGAATGTAAGTGGTAGGTATGTATGACATGTCAGAATCATTGATTTTAAGTTAACATAGCTGTATGAAAAGATAGTGGACATGTTGATACTACTGTAATGCAATATAAACTTCTCAAACTGATGTGTACCTAAGCTAGTTGTGAATATAAAATAGCTGTTACATTTTCAACATTGCATAAACCCGTAAACTTTACAGATCTACAATTTAATTCTGCATGTACTTCTAATAAGTCCACGCTATATTGATCGGCGGTGTTGCCACACCTCGCAATAGGAGCCACTCTCAGTGTAAACCTGTATTTTAACACAATTACTTGTACTCAGTATTAAGATCACAGTTTCAACACGTCTCTCGTAAATCTCGTGAATTATCTCAAATGTTGTTACTTTCGGCACTAGCGTTACTTTGCATTACATAAAAATACGTGCACTAAGTGATCTAGTACATTCGAAAACCTTTTATTTTTAAGTAATCCTTTTACTTAGGACACTTAGTGGCTTTTTATTTCTTCCGTATTGGGAAATAGGTCCTGAATGTCTCGAATATTGTTGTTATAATTTTGACTTTCTATGGTCCTTTCTTCACATGAAGGTTTTATTGAAGTAGGGACTGTATTTATAAAAAACAATAAAATTTTATAGATATATTACATCATTTAAAAGACACGTCGAAGGAAACATACCAGAGGATATGGCACTGGATAGACAGGATTTCATCGAGCACAGGGGAAATTATTTTCCAACTAACACAATCACCGCCGACTGCGTTAGATGATATTGACATTACGCTCTTATTAACATTACAATCAGTGAATTGACTAAAAAGAAAGGGGGATGATGTGTGAGGTGCCCAAGTTTTCCTTGGGCACTTGACATCGTGGAAGAAAATATTTAAGGAGTGTATTAATTTAATTATTCTCAATTTTAGTCCAAAGCCATGTCACAGACTCAGTAAACGTATAAACCAAGTAACTAAAAATTTAAGTGTAATGCAATACACAGAAAGATGTTGTATCAATGCTGATGAGTGTATCAGTATGTCAGCAGTATATTATTAGAGAATGTCACACCACGACTGTAATCCCACACTTTAATGATATTAAATTAGTGCTAATAAACATAACTCGCGAGTATGATACAATAACACTTTGATTTACAACACCTGCGCCAGCTCACCGGTGCATCGTACGGTTTTAAAGAAAGGAAATTGAAGGTAAAGTCAAAATGGAATGACTACTCCAATAATGTTGCAAAAGGTTTTGGTTTTAGTTTTATAGCCGGTTGCCTGCCTGTCACTAACCCTCTTTGGGAATGCTTTTGATGGATAGGATGATGGGATGATTATGGAGAGGAAGAGTAAGACCAAAGGAAAGATGGATGGATTTTGGAAATAATTATTTGAAAGAAAAAGGAGAAAATGAAGCTCTGACGTTTGATAAGGGAGCATGGAAGAAGAAAACATGTTGCGCCGACTCCAAATAACAGGGGATAAGGGCAAGAAGATGATGTCAAAATGCGATGATTGTTACCGTGTGTGACGGGCTTTATTCCACAAGACGCAACCTGCCCACTGTCAATGAATAACTTTGACGTTTGATGAGAATTTATAAAATTATGATCGAGCAAGTTTTGTATGCGATTCAATTGAGTTACAAATATTAGAAGTTGAGAAGTTTCTTCATGTTTACTCATCATCATGTTTCACCTTAATCATTTGCCAAATGCTTCGATGATAATATTATGTGTCCCTATGAATAACAGGCAAGAATTACGAACTAGTTACAACTAGCCCTTTAATTGATTGAATGAAATTCACAATTGCACTTATTAAAGGGCTGAACTAAATGATTGATCTTCATTAGTAATTAGTTGTGTAGGGAATACTATGATATAATTATTAGATGTAGACTTACAAGGAGCTTCATGTTGTGTGTTGCGACACTGTACTCGGTATGCAGGACGTGCTGCATCCTCATCCTTATATATCAGAACACAGCCAGCTCATCTCATCACAGATTAGCTGACATTGTTCTCAACACCAGCGGAACCAGTTTTTCATTTCCTTGTTTTGACCAAAACATTGAGGAATATATTTACTCTGTGCCATCTAGCCTAGAGCGGGGCAAGTACTTAATTCGCAAAATCACTAATAACATACTATCAGAGTTATCTTTAAAATTCATTACTGTTTTTGTTTAGTGCTTAAATGTGCCACGCCATATCTAGCTAGCAATGTATAGTGACACATGTAATATTCTACCTCGACATACTGCTCTCATTGATATTCGGAGGCGAGCAACTATTGAGCTCATACTCCTGGGTCAGTGACTTCAAAACAACACAAAAGGTTGATATTAGATTAACATTTGTATCATAATAATATTTATTTATTGTAGCTTGTGACCTCTGTGCTCTCGTCCGCTTTTGGTTTTAAATGTCGATTACCACGGTCAAATAACGTACTAAATATTAGCATGATATAACATCAAGGGTTCCTGAAGTGTTAGTCAGACCCGACTGAACATCTGTCGACTTTCACGAAAGAGGAATTTTGGCCGACAGGTGTAATGTTCCGATGATTCCGAGGGCGGATACCTGACACCGCGCGACACACGACGCCGTCTTCGTGTGAATTAGTGTTATTTTCGTATTGTTTATGAATTGAATTATTATATTAGTTAACTGTCATATAGTACTGTAGGTATTATAGTATTTTATATGGGCATTGAAGCCTCAAGTAAATAAATAAAATAGTACATCCACGTTTTGTTTAGTCCATGTAATAAGGACTCCGCTCCTATATCCTGATGAAAAACAAAACCTATAACACCTGCTCGACTCAAACACTAGATACTAGATCGGAAGGCGCGATGCGATTTCCGGCCACCGCCTGTAGGTACGGGCATGCGGATGGCCGCTACCATAGCCCGGGTGCTATGGTGGGTCTGAAACTATACCAATGACAACGTAGGGTTGTGGAAAACTAGTTTATTACAAACTAGCTTCCGCCCGCGACTCCGTCAGCGCGGATGTCGGTCTTCGCGTGGATGGTTTATTTCTCAATTTTGAGTAACTCTGACAATGACATCTTATAAATATGTATTGGACCCAAATACGGCTAAGCCACATAATTAAGGAGATCCCTCTATTGAGCTACTGCTGTTGAGCGAGCTATGTCACATACCTACATACTCCTAGTAAAAAGTAACAAAGTAGGAAGCATCCTACTTCCTACATCCTACTTTCCATCTTAATACAAAACTCCCATCCTACTTCCTAGCATCCTCCTTCCACTTAGGAAGTAGGATGGTAGTTACGTTAAAAGTAGGATGGTAAGAAGTTACATAGCAGAAAGTAACAAAGTAGACTTTCGCCTTTCGACTTAAGATTTTTCACCTATCGACTTTAGCATATCGACTTCCGACTTTCAACTTTTGACTTCCGCCATTCGTCTTGATAGTTACGACTTCCGTCTTTAGACTTTTAACTTTAACTTAAGGCTTACAAAATTCGACTTTGACTTTCGACTTACAAAATTTGACTTTCACTTTTCAACTTTCGACTACTAGCTATTGACTTCAACTTTCCGATTTTTACTTTCGACCGTAGAATTCCGACTTCAATTTTCAAATTCCGCCAATCGACTTAACATTATCGACTTTCACCTTTCAACTTTAACATTTGTCTTTTGAGTTTTACTTTTCGAGTTGACACTTTCTACTTTCGACTTCCAACTATTTACTTTCTGTACTTTTTCGACTGTCATCTTCCAGCTTTTGACTTTCAACTTTAGATTTGCGACTTTTTACTTTCAACTTCCGACTTTTGATTTCCGACTTTGACTTTCAACTTTCGTCTTAAGCCTAGGCTTTTGCCTTTGTCTTCGACTTTTGACTTTTAGCATCCTACTTTTGACTTTCAATTTTTTGCTTTCGACTACATACTATTACCTTCAATTTTCCGATTCCGACTTTCGACTTTAGAGTTCCGACTTTTGACTTCAAATTTCAACTTCCGGCTTTAGATTGTTGACATTCACCTTTCAACTTTCAAATTTTGACTTCCGATTTATGACTTTCTATTTCAACTTACGCCTTGTCTTTTTTTAGCGTGGTAAAATCATCAAATGAATCCTCCCACTCAGGGCAAGGCAGGAGGCACTGTCAGACTTGTGCTGACTAAAATCCACAGTGTCTTCAATAGCCTTTTATGTTCCGGGGTCAGGTTGTTCATTAGTCCCGCGACCCTGGCAGGCTTTGGCCCTCTAAGGCGGGGCTCCGTCATTGTGCTGACACTCTTTGAGGCGTGCGTGGAACACAACACGGTATCGACCCGGGCATAGTGTATGGTCGGACAGCGAGTCGCCCATTACTCGCCGCCCGCATGCTCCCGCACCCTAGTGGCCGGAGATCGTTTTGCGACGTCGATCGCCGTGGGCGTCTACGAATTTAGATTTTGGATTTTCGCCTTTCGACTTAAGACTTTAGATTTTCTACTTTCGCCTTTTGTTTTTCGACTTTCAACTTTTGGCCTTTCGACATTAGAATTTTGACTTTCGCCTTCAAATTCACCTTCACCTTTCGACTTTAGACTTTCGACATTTACTTTTAATTTGATTTCACTTTTTCTTTCAGCTTTCATTTTACTTTTACCAAAATCAAAGCATTTATTTCAAGTAGGCCAGTTAATCAAATCGGTACCATTTTTTTAAGTGAAATCATCAAGTGATCCCAGTGTCCCTAGGGGTGGAGCAGAAAAAAACTATCAGACTCTCACCGACTCGAAATATTATTTCCATACATTTGTTTGAGCGTTTTCATTTATCGTTAGCTACTTGTACTAGGCCCTCTGACGTTTCACTTCCCTTGAATGATTTACAATTATAGTAATGTATGTATGTAGTGTATATAATGTACGAGTATGTAATAATATGTATACAGGAAGATTTTTTAGTCACTGTCTGTCAGTCTGAGTCGCTTTCCTACTAAAACTACTGAGCCGGTTTAAATGAAATTTGGTACACAGATAGTTTCGAGTCTGAGAAAGGACATGGGCTACATTTTATTGCGGAAAAAGGGTACTAAGGGATTAAAAGGGGGGGATGAAAGGTTGTATGGAAGTATTGCATTGTTAAAGGTAGAATGATGAAACTTTTTCATATGGCTTTTAAAATGGTACCGTAGCAAAAATTGTTCCACGTGAGCATTTTCTGCTATGAGAATAAATTTGAAGATCTGGAACACCTGACGTGGAACTCCAAGAGCCCGGCTACACTACAACCTATATAGAAATGACGTCTTAGCAAGAGTTGTTCAGCCTGATGAGCACTCTCTGTTGACGTATAAAAATTGAAGATCTAGAACATCTGATGTGGAATTCCAAGAGCCCAGCTACAATATAAGACATAGGACTGTCGTCTTAGCAAAAGTTGTTCGGTCTGACGGGCATTTCCTGTTGAATTACAAAAATGAAAGATCTGCAAGTCTCGAATCGTCTCGCGCATCTCGTAGTTTTCCCGTTCCCGGGCTCTTAAAATTCGAAATCAGACGTTTCAGATCTTCGATTATGACGACCCCGTTGTCGCTGGCATAAGCAACAGGATTCGTGTTCGAAGTCGCGAGCAGGGGCCAGTGATTCTATAATAATATCCGATAAATTCAGCATAATTTTCAATCATTTTCCAAGAAATTATTAAACGTCTTACACAAATGATTTAATTCAGTTTGTGTTACTGTATGTTGTTGTAATGATTTAGCTGCTAGGTATTTCATATACTGCCTGCCGGGGTCGCGGGACGTACCCATTACCGTGAGCCCGGTACGTAAAGGGCTAGTGAAGGACACCGTGGATTTTAGTCAGTACAAGTCTGACAGTCCCTCCCGCCCTGTCCTGGGTGGGAGGACTCATTTGATGATTTTACAAAGAAAAAAAAAAAGGTATTTCATATACTGATAGGGGCGAAATTGGCGGTGAATTAAGTGTGTCTATATCTTCGTAGTCGCCAGCGTTAGGAAACTTTGGAATCGAGTGTAATTTAAAGTGTAGCAGAAGATGATTTTGGTGGTATATTAGATTTTGATCCGGATTTCGTTCTTGTTTTTTTCAGAAACGCTATTTGTTTTTCTAAACATATGAGTTGTCAAGCAAAAATAATTATCAGTTACGTGATTCGTCGAATCTTGCTACTACATTGGCACAACTAAAGAAAATAAGGTTTTTTTGCCAGTTATCCGATTTTTTAAACCTTTAGCACATGAATGGCAGTACAAATGTGGTTCCTAGCCTTTATTATGGTTTTATGTTTACATTAAAACAGAAAGAACCATTTTTTAAATTAGAAATATAGAAAACATCTTTAATACTGTGTTCAATAGTTAATTTTGGAAAATGAAAAGTATCGTAAAAACTAAAACAAAAAATGTCTTTTTCTTGTCAATTCGTATTTATCATAGGTAGACATGTAAACATTAGTTCAAACTATAGAGAATACTTTTTCAAATCAAAAAAATCAAATCAAATAATTTATTTTGTAAAACATAGGTAAATTACAGATAATAAATATGTTAAAGTATGACTAGTGTTACTGGTTCTGCTGTTTCATTGACATTTAAATCACGGATAAAAATTAATTTGTTGTACTTAACAGTTTTCACTTCAAGTCAAGTCAGTCACTTCAAGAGTGCCTCATCTTATTTTTTAAAATCCAATCCACCTGCCATCACTCAGTGCGTGAGTTTATTCTTATTCTTAATTATTCTTATTCTTATTGTATTTTAAAAACAAAGCATACTTAGCTTGTTGGAATGGTTTATTGGACACTATTGTTTTAATACTCCGTACAATAAATCACAGTATTTAACAAAGTAATATTTACAATTGATGAGTGTGTGGGAACTTATAGCTATTTACAAATAATCTCCTTCACTTGTTGAGTGGTGTGTTTACTACCAGCCACCAGACTTGCCCCTCCAGCCAGAGCCGCCAGACCAACCGGAACCGCCCGACCAGCCAGATGATCTTCCCAACCATCCATTGCCACCGGACCAGCCAGATGACCTTCCAGACCATCCATTACCACCAGTCCATCCAGATGAGCCTCCTCTCCACCCGGAACCAC
Source organism: Agrotis puta (assembly GCA_943136025.2). Taxonomy (NCBI): domain Eukaryota; kingdom Metazoa; phylum Arthropoda; class Insecta; order Lepidoptera; family Noctuidae; genus Agrotis; species Agrotis puta. Next base: position 17,670,497 of record OW964179.2, on the reverse strand, counting down.
CGGACCATCCGGAGCCGCCGGTCCAGCCGGGGCTGCCAGACCATCCCGAGCTGCCTCTCCATCCACCGCCGCCGCCGCCTCCGTACAAGACCACTGGTCCAGACCAGCCTCTGTTGATGTAGCCTGCAGACGCTACTGCCAGCGCCACGGACAGAACTAAGATCGAGACCTGAAAACAAATTGAAAAGTTATATTATTTAGATGATCTGCACTGAAAGCTCAGATTTATATTTTTCCGTTATTCTATGTTTTTACGAAAAAAAAAAACTTAGCATCTTAGGTTACTCTGACACTACAGGGTGAAGGGACGACCCTGTGTTAATTAATTAACGGAGAGTGATGTGAGTTAATAGAAGTAGACTTACAAGGAGCTTCATGTTGTGTGTTGCGACACTGTACTCGGTATGCAGGACGTGCTGCATCCTCATCCTTATATATCAGAACACAGCCAGCTCATCTCATCACAGACTAGCTGACATTGTTGTCAACACCAGCGGAACCAGTTTTTCATTTCCTTGCTTTGACCAAAACATTGAGGAATATATTTACTCTGTGCCATCTAGCCTAGAGCGGGGCAAGTCCTTAATTCGCAAAATCACTAATAACATACTATCAGAGTTATCTTTAAAATTCATTACTGTTTTTGTTTAGTGCTTAAATGTGCCACGCCATATCTAGCCAGCAATGTATAGTGACACATGTAATATTCTACCTCGACATACTGTTCTCATTGATATTCGGAGGCGAGCAACTATTGAGCTCATACTCCTGGGTCAGTGACTTCAAAACAACACAAAAGGTTGATATTAGATTAACATTTGTATCATAATAATATTTATTTATTGTAGTTTGTGACCTCTGTGCTCTCGTCCGCTTTTGGTTTTAAATGTCGATTATGACGGTCAAATAATGTACTAAATATTAGCTCAACTCGACATCACGCCTGTAAATACTATGGATTAGACAGAGGAGTGCCTAAAGCAGTGGGTACACCCACGTGTCACCAGTTAAGTTTTAGTCTCATGTAATAATGTGCGAAACTATTGCCATTAATCAGTTAATTGCTTCACTGCTTTAGGCACTCCAAGAATCCTCCTCGAATCTGAATTCAAATACGGATTCTTTTTTTTTTTTGAGATAAGGTATCGATTCTGATGCCAAATCCACTTTTTTTCTTGTTTGTTTGTATTCAGTTAGCTCCTAAACTACTGAAAATATATCGATCAAATTTTCCTCAACTATTCCTAAAAATATGCTTCTGTTCATAGGCTAAGTATTATTATGCTATTTTTCCTGGGGGATAAGCAATTTTTAATTACGTCGTTTTTTTATGTATGTTTTGAGTTGGCTCCTTAACTACTGAATAATAGCTATTCAATTTTTCTTCAAATATACCTAAAACTACTCTTGAATTAATAGGGTATGTATTATTACGCTATTTCCCTTGGGAAATTAGCAATGTTATATTATGTCAGTTTTCAGTCATTGTTGACATTTGTATAAGAACGGCTATTTACGGGTAAATACAACTGTTAGTTAACCAGCCAGCCGTATTAGTATCACTGCTGCTTTGTAAGTAAAGGGTTCCGGGATCAAATCTTGGATTTTCGTTTTCCACTTTTTGTCTATTTTTTTTTTATTTATCTTGTGAAAGTTTCCAATAATTTAAAATAATGTTATGCATACTTTTGTTTCAATATTATTTATTTGCAATTTATTTATTTTTCGAATATTTTTCAATAGTTCTCTAGGATAAATCTACGCTGATTTATTTATAATAGGGGAACAATGTATACGAGGACGCGATGTATGATGGGAAATCACACACTTAAGGTAAACTTAACACAATACTAACGTAGCGCAATCGCCAAAAGGACGCCATTTGTTAATGGCCGCTTGCAAATGATGTCCTGATGGTGCTTGCGCTTTTTATCGTGGTAAAATCATCAAATGAGTCCTCCCACCCAGGGCAGGGCGGGAGGGACTGTCAGACTTGTACTGACTAAAATCCACGGTGTCCTTCAATAGCCCTTTACGTACCGGGGTCACGGTAATCCCTTGGTCCCGCGACCCCGGCAGGCTTTGGCCCTCTACAGGCCCTGTCACTATGCTGACACTCTTTGAGGCGCGCGTGGAACACAACGCGCCGTCGACCCGAGCATGGTCCATGGTCGGACAGCGAGTCGCCCATTACTCGCTGCCCCCATGCCCGCGCCTACGGTGGCCGGAGATCGCCTTGCGACGTCCGACGCCGTGGGCGTCTACCACTGCGGCTGGGGTGGAGGGAGGACGCTGTCCTCTCCCTCAGGCGGCCCGCCTCCTCCTTCACGAGCATGACTGCTTCGCAGAAGGAGCAATGCTGGGCGCGAGAGGTCTCCGCCTATCGCCGTCGTGAGGACACGGCGGTGCTCTGCCCAAGCGGGGCAGTCCTGCACCGTATGCTCCACCGTGTCCTCCGGACGATCCTCGCAGTGGTGACACCCAGGCGTTTCTTCCCTCCCTATCAGACACAGGAACCTCCCGAAACTTTCGTGTCCGGTGAGGACCTGCGACATGCGGTAGGTCAGGACGCCGTGACGCCTATCCAGCCACTCCTCAAAGAGGGGTCTTACCGCCGCGATTGCGGCGTGCCCGATGGTGCTTGCGCTACGTTAGTGTTGTGTTAAGTATGCCTAAAGAGTGTATGTCCCCATTTTAGCGCGCGTCCCCGTCTTATACATTGTTTATTAATAAACTAAACTAATATTATAAATGCGAGTAGTTTTGTTTTTTACCTTTTCACGCTCAAACTACCTACTGAATCGATCGTTCCGAAATTTTGAATATACGTTGTCAGGAGTATAGACACGGATTTAGGGTATCTTTCATCCTGAAAGCAGAATAGAGCTGTCGCCGAGGAAAACAACAATGACGTTCATATTCCAGATGGCGCCACTTAGACGATCCGTATTATTTCTCAAATCCTAAATTCATTCAAAAGCTAGTAATAAAAATAAAACAAATAATATTAATGTCATAATATAGACATCTTTATACAAAAAGTCCAATGTCATTAAAATTGCCGTAACTCTAAATCACACTTCATTTGATACACGGGAGTTTTACTCTTTCATTCAATATAGCTAACCGTATCTAATAAAGAAAAATAGAGCATACTGCGAGTTCTATGAATTCTGCCTGCTCTGATGCAAAAAAAGGTTTGTTTATGTATAATCTACATGTTTTATTCAAATTAATTCTTCTATTTAAAATCTGTTTATACAAATTAATATGTTCGTGAGTTACCGGAAATGTTTAGGTGATGAATGCGCATATTCTACATCGGAAATTAAGAAACGAGTCTTATTCGGAAATGCTAATGTAGCCTCTTTGGTCGCAAGCGACGGTTCAAGAGGTCCTAGGTCGGTCAAGTATTTTTGTTTTTTTATTAGACATTCTTCAGTAGGAGTCACAGAGTCTGGATTTATGTCCAGTTCATGATAGTAGGTTACTCTTATTATTACATAGGACTTTTATTTCTACGTGGCAAAATCGTGGAATGAGTCCTCTCGACCCCGACAGGCTTTGAGGCCTCTCACGCCTTTTAAGAGGGCCCCGTCATATTGTTGACAGGTCTTTGAGACGCGCGTGGAACAAGACGCGCCGTCAACCCGGGCATGGTCCGTGATCAGTCGGCGAGTCAACCATTACTCACCGTCCGCATGCCCGCGCCTAAGGTTTTAAACTAACTGGAGATTTACCATTAGGTGCACCTCTACGTAATTACATGCGTGATGTTATATCATGCTAATATTTAGTACATTATTTGACCGTCATGATTGACATTTAATACCTAAAGCGGACGAGAGCACAGAGGTCACAAGCTACAATAAATAAATATTATTATGATACAAATGTTAATCTAATATCAACCTTTTGTGTTGTTTTGAAGTCACTGACCCAGGAGTATGAGCTCAATAGTTGCTCGCCTCCGAATATCAATGAGACCAGTATGTCGAGGTAGAATATTACATGTGTCACTATACATTGCTGGCTAGATATGGCATGGCACATTTAAGCACTAAACAAAAACAGTAATGAATTTTAAAGATAACTCTGATAGTATGTTATTAGTGATTTTGCGAATTAAGAACTTGCCCCGCTCTAGGCTAGATGCCACAGAGTAAATATATTCCTCTATGTTTTGGTCAAAGCAAGGAAATGAAAAACTGGTTCCGCTGGTGTTGAGAACAATGTCAGCTAGTCTGTGATGAGATGAGCTGGCTGTGTTCTGATATATAAGGATGAGGATGCAGCACGTCCTGCATACCGAGTGCAGTGTCGCAACACACAACATGAAGCTCCTTGTAAGTCTACTTCTATTAATTCACATAGCACTCCGTTTCTTAATCAACACAGGATCGTCCCTTCACCCTGTAGTGTCAGAGTTAACTTAGCCGATAAGTTTTTTTTCGTAAAAACATAGAATAACGGAAAAATATAAATCTGAGCTTTCAGTGCAAACCATCTAAATAATATAACTTTTCAATTTGTTTTCAGGTCTCGATCTTAGTTCTGTCCGTGGCGCTGGCAGTAGCGTCTGCAGGCTACATCAACAGAGGCTGGTCTGGACCAGTGGTCTTGTACGGAGGCGGCGGCGGCGGTGGATGGAGAGGCAGCTCGGGATGGTCTGGCAGCCCCGCCTGGAGCGGCGGCTCCGGATGGTCCGGTGGTTCTGGGTGGAGAGGAGGCTCATCTGGATGGTCTGGTGGTAATGGATTGTTGGGAAGGTCATCTGGCTGGTCCGGTGGCAATGGATGGACGGGAAGGTCATCTGGCTGGTCCGGTGGTAATGGCTGGTCGGGCGGTTCCGGTTGGTCTGGCGGCTCTGGCTGGAGGGGCAAGTCTGGTGGCTGGTGGTAAACACACCACTCAACAAGTGAAGGAGATTATTTGTAAATAGCTATAAGTTCCCACACACTCATCATTTGTAAATATTACTTTGTTAAATACTGTGATTAATTTTCTGGAATAATAAAACAATTGTGTTTAATTTAATTCAATAAGTTTTTTTTTATTGAAACTTTGATAAGTTTTTTTAACAAAACAAGAACGAAGTCGGCGATATTTAAGAATGTGTTGAAAAAATAATATCTCAAAAGTTAATGTGTGTAAGTGTAAAAAAATTATAAAGTTGTACAATACTCGTATTATACAATAGAGTTACACAAAAACTGCTTCTGACAGAAAACATGAATATTTTTAGCAGATTACAAATTTTTGACGAAATTGGTTTTTAGCAAATCGACCTAATTCTGTATTGATAACTTTAACGAAATGGATTGGAAAAGGATTTTGGATAGGTCGGTTCTCGTGTGTTATAACGAGAACCGACCTATCCAAAATACTTTTAAAAAAAGTCTAAAGCATCACCATCTGATACCTAGAATGACGAACAATCTCATGAATATACGAGTATGTCACTGAGATTTACAAAAACTTGGTAAAATTAAGTTCCGTAACATGAAATAGAACCATTAAAAGATTACTGAAACAAAAATCTTTGAACGATACACGGAACTAAAGTCCGATTTAAGTAATTCTTTTTTTGTTGTACTAGGTATTGTTCAACTTCGGGAATACTGCAAGTTTCCTCCAAATTGGTTAAGTCGTTTTTGAGATAGGGATTTCTTACTACTTAACTTGAACTTGGATTGAAGATTTTCAAAGTCGATTGTATGCTTGTCTGCGATTATCTCGCGTTTGGATGAACCGATTTTGATGCGGTTTTGAAAAAAGTGTTTGTTACATTCTGAGAAAGGTTTTAGCATAACAATAATGGATATCTCGTCACGTTGCCCGCATAGATCCGTTGTTATTGTATATTGTATACCTTATTTCAAACACGGCGATTATATGAAGATTTTTGTTAAATATCTGAACTAAAAACTTAAAAAAATAAACCGACTTCAAAAACAAATAGAAAAAAAAAACTTTTCTTTCAGAAGTCAGTGGCAATAGTCATAGAAATGAAAAACAAAGCCACCGACTTCCGAAAGAAAAGTTATTATAAACTTTTTGTGTTTGTTTTTGAAGTCGATTCCTTTTTTTTAGTTTTTTTTGTTTAGCTTAATGTAGTCTTTTTATTTATCGTGGTAAAATCATCAAATGAGTCCTCCCACCCAGGGCAGGGCGGGAGGGACTGTGTGACTTGTACTGAATAAAATCCACGGTGTCCTTCAGTAGCCCTTTACGTACCGGGGTCACGGTAATCTGTGAGTCCCGCGACGAGCTTAATGTAGTCTTTTTTTTTTAGGGAATAGATACTTCATACCATGTGATTCGTTTACTTATAAATTCCACGTGACAATGAACTCAATATTAGCCCAATAATTGGATACTCGTCCATTATATTAAGTATTCATAATTATTAAAAGTATGTCGTAATTCATTAAAATTATCAGTTCATATTAGCAACATTATAAATTACTACGGCAGAACTCGCGCTATCCACCGCGGTTGTAAAACTTAAGACCACGGACAGCTTTTACGAGAATTAGTAGTAAGAGGTAAGTGTATCAATAAGAGTTTTTTTCTGTGAATGGTTTGCTTATATTTATTAACTGAGTACAGTCATGGACCCCGAACTATGCCCACTTGATGATACTAGGTTTTGGTTTCTAAATAGGACTTAAAAACTCGCGATACTTGGGTCTACCATCACTCCATTAGTATCTTTTAAAACGAGTACACCTACCTGTACAAGTGTGAATAATCATCATCATCTGCCTAGCCATTTCCTAACTACTCGTATATTGGGGTCGTCTTCCCGTCGAACCAGATGCAGCTGAATATCAGTATTTTACATGGAGCGACTGCCTATCGGACCTCCACAACCCAGTAACTGGGTAATACGATATCCCATGGTAAGACTGGTTGTCAGACTTATGAGCTTCTGACTAACAGTAACGACTGTCAAAGATCTACAAAATGACAGCCGAGACCAACGGCTTTACGTGCTTTTTGAGACACAGAGGAAACTCGCTATGATGGTCACCCAGCCACAGATCAACCTCGGCAAGCGCTGCTAACTACTTTTGTCGCAAAATCGAGTGCACATAGTAATTTACCACAAACATGTTCGAAAATCGGAGAGGGGGCAAGAAACTCTGTGGTACAGTATTTAATATTATCACACAATTTTAGTTATATAGTTAATTAAGAACTCCTAAGTTATATTATACATAAGACGTGTGTTTGTTTGTTCCGGTACGGCATGGCTGAACTGAAAAAAAAAACATAAAAAAATATATATTCAAGCCTTTCCTTTTCACTGGATCCCTGCTTGATAAAAATGAGGCGAAAATTTTAGTAAACAACTCCATAGCCTTAACGAGTACCTTTGCAATATTGCACGTATGTGGGGCTCTTCAATTCAAAGATATTTTAAATTTTTCCGTAAAATCCCAGTACAGACGGTTTAAAAACTAAAATAGCCGCTATTCGCAAGGTGTTGGGTTAGGAATTACTGAATAAGCAGATTTGTCGATAAAAAAAACGACGGGTTGCACTCTCGGAGTGCCGGCAGAAGTGAAAACTTCAATAGTAATAAACATACACTAACATTCGCGCAAGCGCCCTGCGCCGTCTTACGAATTTTCGATCAGGTCACGTGTACTGACGCGAGTTTAACATTTTTTACCCTTTCCAAAAAAGTGCACAACGCCGCTAAAGAAGTTTTTACTTCAAAATTAGTATATAATTTGTCATTAAAGTATCGGTAATCGGAAACCAAACATCCTGTTTGTAATCCTCCAATTTGTTTTACTTGTTTGTAATATGCTTGCCTACATAATGTGCGTTTAATACAAAACTTAAATGTTGTCTCATTCAGTTCTAGTACTCGTATGTGAGGAAGTACCTATTTTATATTAGGACATTTTAGAAGGATCTCTATGAAAGATGTGTCTTCTTCGGCAGCCGGAATCCTGGCTGAACTAAGTTAGGTTTTTAGTTCTGTCTGCAACCTTTTATTTCTTAGGCATAAATAAAGGTTCTTATATCAATAACAAAGATAAGTAGTTTAATGAACACTATTGTTTTAATATTCCAGAAAATAAATCACAGCATTTAACAAAGTAATATTTACAATTGATGAGTGTGTGGGAACTTATAGCTATTTACAAATAATCTCCTGCAGTTGAGTGGTGTGTTTACCACCAGCCACCAGACTTGCCCCTCCAGCCAGAGCCGCCAGACCAACCATTACCACCGGACCAGCCAGATGACCTTCCCGACCATCCATTGCCACCGGACCAGCCAGATGACCTTCCAGACCAGCCATTACCACCAGACCATCCAGATGAGCCTCCTCTCCACCCGGAACCACCGGACCATCCGGAGCCGCCGCTCCAGCCGGGGCTGCCAGACCATCCCGAGCTGCCTCTCCACCCACCGCCGCCGCCGCCTCCGTACACGACCACTGGTCCAGACCAGCCTCTGTTGATGTAGCCTGCAGACGCTACTGCCAGCGCCACGGACAGAACTAAGATCGAGACCTGAAAACAAATTGAAAAGTTATATTATTTAGATGGTTTGCACTGAAAGCTTTATATTTTGTCGTAATCCTGCGAAATTATTATTTAAAAATTAACTGCCATTATAGCCGTGGGGCGACTTAACTGCCATTGTAGCCGCATTATCAGCCGTGGGGCGCCGGCTTAGAATTGCGTTCCCCCAAATCATCCCGTGGGTGTCGTAAGAGGCGACTAAGGGACAAACCGGAGGTCGGGCAGCAGCGTCCTCCGTGTACTGCACATCCTCACTGCGATCGCCAACCCGCCTGCCAAGCGTGGCGATTTAAGGCAAATCCCCCATGATTAGAAGCATAAAAACCAGGCCCCCAGTCCCCGGCAGCTCCGCTATCCCTGGCGCGGGTAGCAGTCAAGGTAACGGCGGAGCAGGGGGTGCGAAGAATCTCCGGAAGAGATCCGGCTACCCACCCCGACGACGACTGGCCCTGGTAACACACAACATACGCACAATGAGGACTGACGAAAAGATCTGCGAGCTGGAAGAGGAGCTGAGCAAATTACACTGGGACATTATAGGGTTATGCGAAGTCCGTAGAGAGGGGGAGGACACCGTAACCCTGAAGTCTGGTAATTTGCTCTACTACCGGGAGGGCGACCAACAGTCCCAAGGTGGTGTCGGGTTTCTCGTTCACAAGTCCCTCGTAAACAACATAATAACCATCGACAGTGTGTCGAGCAGGGTGGTATACCTAATACTCAGAATATCCAAAAGATATTCGCTGAAGGTCATTCAGGTATACGCACCGACCTCGTCACACTCCGATGATGAAGTGGAGGCTATGTATGAGGACGTAAGTAGGGCCATACATAGTTCCAAAACCCACTTTACTGTTGTTATGGGGGACTTTAACGCAAAGTTGGGCAAGAAAAGCGGTGATGAGTTGAGAGTGGGGCAATTTGGATATGGGCAACGGAACCCTAGGGGGCAGAGGCTGGCCGACTTTCTGGAGAAAGAGGAACTCTTCATGATGAACTCTTTCTTCCAGAAGCCGCCTCACAGGAAATGGACCTGGTTGAGCCCCGATGGTTTCACGAGAAACGAGATAGACTTCTTCATGACCGACAAGAAACGGATATTCAGTGATGTCTCTGTGATCAACAGGGTAAAAACCGGTAGCGATCACCGAATCGTAAGAGGCTCACTGAATATCAATGTTAAACTTGAAAGGTCCAGCTTGATGAAGTCTACGCTCCGACCTACTCGGTCCCACATTCAAAACTCCGAAAGCTTTCAACTCGAGCTCTCTAATCGCTTTGCTTGCCTTGAGAACTTAGTTTCAGTGGACGAGATCAACGACGGGCTAGTGGAAACTGTCCGCACGGTAGGGTCTAAGTTTTTTAGACCCTGCCGTAAAGATAGACCTCAGAAATTGACCGAGCAAACCTTAAACCTCATGGCTGAACGACGTTTGCTACAGTTGCAGTCTTCCGATGACGCGAAGTCATATAGGCAGCTCAATAGACGTATATCTAAGTCCTTGCGACACGATCTGCGTCTCTTTAATACGAATCGTGTTAAAGAGACCATACAGCGAAACCAAGGCTCCAAAGTGTTCGCAAAGGACAAGTCTATTGGGCAAAGCCAGATGACAAAGCTGAAACGGGAGGATGGCAGCATAGCGTCGACCAAAGCAGAGGTTTTAGGCGAGATCGAGAGGTTCTATGGACAGTTATACACTTCGGTCGCAAAGCCCGTTGACAGCTGGGTAGGAGATCCAAGAGCCAAGCTGTCCCGACACTATACCGAAGATATCCCGGACATCAGTCTGTACGAGATTAGGATGGCCCTGAAGCAGCTTAAGAACAACAAGGCGCCGGGCGAGGACGGAATCACGTCAGAGCTTCTGAGAGCGGGTGGAAGACCGGTACTTAAAGTCCTCCAGAAACTCTTTAATTCCGTCCTGTCCGAGGGCAAAACGCCTGAAACGTGGAGCAGGGGTGAGGTGGTGCTGTTCTTCAAAAAAGGTGATAACAGCCTATTGAAGAACTACAGACCCATCACGCTTCTGAGTCATGTTTATAAGCTGTTTTCAAGGGTTATCACGAACCGTCTCGAACACAGACTTGATGACTTCCAGCCTCCCGAACAAGCCGGTTTCCGAAAAGGCTATAGTACCATAGACCACATCCATACGCTGCGGCAAGTTATACAGAAGACCGAAGAGTATAACTTGCCATTATGCTTAGCGTTTGTGGACTATGAGAAAGCCTTCGATTCGGTGGAAACATGGGCTGTGCTTGAGTCACTCCAGCGATGCCGTATTGACTATCGGTACATCGAGGTATTGAAGTGTTTGTATAATAACGCCACCATGTCGGTCCGAGTACAGGAGCATAGCACGAAGGCGATTCCATTGAGAAGAGGCGTAAGACAGGGGGATGTTATCTCCCCGAAACTGTTTACTGCCGCAATGGAAGACGCCTTCAAGCTCCTGGAATGGCAAGGACTTGGCATCAACATCAACGGCGAATACATCACTCACCTTCGGTTTGCCGATGACATCGTAGTCATGGCAAAGTCGATGGAGGAACTCAGCATGATGCTCGATGGCCTCGACCGAGTTTCACAACGGGTGGGCTTGAAAATGAACATGGACAAGACGAAAATTATGTCAAATGCCAATGTTGTGCCCACCCCAGTCTCTGTTGGAAACTCGGTACTCGAAGTTGTTGACTCATATATCTACTTAGGACAAGTAGTCCAATTGGGTAGGTCCAACTTCGAGAAAGAGGTCAACCGCCGAATCCAACTCGGTTGGGCAGCGTTCGGGAAACTACGCAATGTCTTTTCGTCCGACATACCTCAGTGCCTCAAGACGAAAGTCTTTAACCAATGTGTGTTACCAGTGATGACGTACGGCACTGAAACGTGGTCTTTCACTATCGGCCTCATCTCAAAGCTCAAAGTCGCTCAACGAGCTATGGAGAGGGCTATGCTCGGTGTTTCTCTACGTGATCGAATCCGAAATGAGGAGATCCGTAGACGAACTAAAGTCACCGACATAGCCCACCGGATTAGCAAGCTGAAGTGGCAATGGGCAGGCCATATTGCTCGCAGAGCAGATGGCCGATGGGGTCGAAAAGTTCTAGAGTGGAGACCAAGGACTAGCAAGCGCAGCGTAGGACGTCCACCAACAAGGTGGACAGACGACCTTATAAAGGTCGCCGGAAGACGCTGGATGCAGGTCGCTTCCAACCGGTATATGTGGAGATCTAAAGGGGAGGCCTATGTTCAGCAGTGGACGTCCTATGGCTGAGATGATGATGATGAACTGCCATTTCAAAAATAACTGAAACGCAAATCGCCTTTCTTTCGCACCTTCAAAAGACAACGCGCGCACCACCTTTGTAAATAATTATATTATTTATTGAATTGCATGGCAACCAATAATTGAGCACCTGCTGTCGACGTTTTATAAGTGCCCTCATGGGCCTATGTGAAATAAAAACTTTTGATTTTGTGTAACATGTCAGATTTGATGATTTTAAATCAGCCGTGGACATGGCTGCTAAGACGCAATTTTTTTTTTTACTTGGTAAAATCATCAAATGAGTCCTCCCACCCAGGGCAGAGCGGGAGGGCCTGTCAGACTTGTACTGACTAAAATCCACGGTGTCCTTCAATAGCCCTTTACGTTCCGGGGTCACGGTAATTCGTACAGTCCCGCGATTCTGCTAAGACGCATGGATAATAAAGTAGTCTTAGTATTAATATAGATGATCTCGGGCCATCGTAGGCGCGGGAATGCGGGCGGCGAGTAATGGGCAACTCGCTGTCCGACCATGGACCATGACCGGATAGAAGGCATGTTGTGTTCCACGCGCGCCTCAAGGAGTGTCAGCACTATGACAAGGCCCCCCTTAGAGGGTCAAAGCCTGTCGGGGTCGCGGGACTAAACAGCTATCGTGACGTAAAGAACGTAAAGGGCTATTGAAGGACACCGTGGAATTTAGTCAGTACAAGTCTGACATACCTTGGGTGAGACGACTCATTTGATGATTTTACCACGTAAAAAAAAGTATTAATATACATACTTGATACTGAAAAATGTACGTGTAATGCAATACACAGAAAGAATCATCAGCATGTCAGCAGTATATTATTAGAGAATGTCACACCGCGACTGTGATCACACACTTTAATGATATTAAATTAGTGCTAATAAACATAACTCGCGAGTATGATACAATAACACTTTGATTTACAACACCTGCGCCTGCGCACCGGTTCATTTCGCGGTTTAAGGTGGACACAAACGGCGGGTATAATGTGTAAAAGCAAGATTATAAATAAGATTAATTAAATATTTGTATGATCTACAAATGGTTGTTCATGTGAGTTCAAATTGTTGTAAAGGCACCCACGATACAGAAGAAATTCCTAGAAACTCCTTTTTTTAAGGCTATATCAGAATGGGATGTAGGTATGTAAGGAATGTCGTATGTGTTCATGATGTGTGCACATTATTGCTACCATGTGTGTCGCTCTCATCCTTGGGACGCAACCAGCTCACGCCCGCACTGTCACTGGACACCAAGTGTTGGTCAATTGTGACACATCTCATGAGTTACTACCACTGTAACTTGGTCACTGTCATTTTGACGTTTGATGCCAAATTATGAAATTATGATCGAGCTAGTTATTGTATGCGTTTCAATTGTGTAGCAATCATTATATATATATTAGTCTTATTATTTTATTTTTTTAATAATGTTTAGATTTTTAAAGTACATTGCTTTCACATCATTTGTGTCAAATGATGTTATAAAATATTGTAAAACATTTTTAGAAAGAGTAAGTATGGAGTTTCTTGCCCATTCTTCTCCATACAAACCTACCCTTGCGAATGGGTGTAGAATCAATCCCATCCCAATTCCCATCCCATTTCCTTTAATGTTGATATTCGACGTTTGAAAGTGCCTCTATGATGGTCTAGTTGAAATAAATGATTTGACTTTGACATTTTTTATTTTTTCTCTTCAAGATGAAAAGTTTGTTAAGTTTGGTAAAAAGTTTTAAAGGCACACTTTCAGAATGTTCACTCTCATGCATACTGTACACTTGACAAATGCTGATAACATCATGTGTCCATAGGAACATATCGGAACAAGGACATTACATTTTCAAAGCCCTTTAATTTATTGAACGGTCTTAATAAGTGCGAATTATGTTCATAAAAGCACTTGTGTTTTTGTTGTGAATGGGTCAGATAATACATATCTAAAGGGCTGAACTAAATGATTGATCCTAATTGGTAATTGGTTGTGTATGGAATACTATCATATAATTGATAGATGAAGACTTACAAGGAGCTTCATGTTGTGTGTTGCGACACTGTACTCGGTATGCAGGACGTGCTGCATCCTCATCCTTATATATCAGAACACAGCCAGCTCATCTCATCACAGACTAGCTGACATTGTTCTCAACACCAGCGGAACCAGTTTTTCATTTCCTTGTTTTGACCAAAACATTGTGGAATATATTTACTCTGTGGCATCTAGCCTAGAGCGGGGCAAGTCCTTCTTAATTCGAAAAATACTACTAATATGCCTACTTAACATTAGGATCCATCGCTGTTTTTGTTAAGTGATCAAATGTGTTAATCTATTGATAAGCAACAATGTATAGTGAAATTGTGCGATATCATATCTTAGACATTTATCTCGATAGTTATTGTGCTATAATGGTCTTATTCATATTTGGAGGTGAGCAGCTATATCCCCTTACCGCATAGCTACCCAAATATGGATACTTATTTTCAAACGTTCAGAAATAAAAAATGACGTTATTTTACCCTTAACGGCATATTAGGACAGATCAGGCAACTACTAAGCTTCAATAAACATACATGTGCTGCCATCTAGTGTACCGCGTAACGAAACTATAACGTGTCAAAGTCAGTCGGTGGCAGTTGAAATTTGTCGTTGGTATTTGCAAGTTTTTAAAATTCATTTTGTGATTGTGTGTCGAGTTTTCGTTCGAGCTTCATATCGTGGTGCTAAGAAGATCTATCAAAGGTCTGAAAACACGGAAAACATGTAAGTAAAAAGTTATAGTTTAGCGAAAATCATGCCAAACCTTAGCATGACAAATGTGGAATACTATGAAGTAACGTGAAAGTTAGTTTTCCATATTTGGCATTGTATGCATTAGTAGCTATTTTTGCATTCGGCCTGATCTGGGAATATATGCAGTGAAGCATTATTTGATATTTTTTCAGAAAAATGGACCCAATACGATTCTACGGTCTTGATATACCAAATGAAAGCGAAGATGATGATGATGAACTAGCGGGGGATGATCCGGATGATCAAGACTATGAACCCTGTGGGAATTCTACGAGACGAAGAAACGTAATTATTTACCCCTCAGATTCTGATGAGGATTCTTCAGATGAAGGTGAGCAGGCTTCTGTTGATCCCTTAGCTGCTGGTCCATCGCGTTCGCAAACCAAACGCAAAAATATACCTGTCCGTTTAAACTGGCAAGACAAATCTCTAGATTATAATGAAGCTGATTGCGCCTTTTTGGGAGATCAAAATATTCCTCAAGAAATTAAAGATTTGGATACGCCTCTTCAGTTCTTCTTATATTTATTCACTCCAGACACGATTGAATATATAACGCAAGAAATGTGTCGTTACTCGGAACAAACGCGAGGGTCGGCATTAGGAATGACAGGCAAAGAGCTTGAAAAGTTTATAGGTGTACTAATATACATGTCTATCATGCATTTCCCTACTACTCGTCATTACTGGAATAGCTGTTCTAGCTTCACACCTATAAGTAATGCAATGACTTGCAATCGGTTTGAAGAACTGAAGAGGTTTCTTCATTTTACTAACAATGACGACACTGTTCCTATTAATGACCCCAATTATGACAAGCTGCAAAGAATAAGACCGCTTATAAACAAAATTCGCGAGAGATTGTTGCTTTTACCTAAAGAAGAATACTTGGCAATTGACGAGCAAGTAATACCAACAAAAGCTAGGACTACTTTAAAAAACTACAACCCTAAAAAACCACACAAATGGGGTTATAAGGCTTTTGTTTTGAGTGGTGCGTCAGGGCTGACATATGATTTTGAGCTCTATGCAGGTGCACAGTCGAATGTTGTTTTGGAAGGCCAAACTGACTTGGGAGTAAGCAGTAATGTAGCCATGCGCTTATCAAGCAGTATTCCACAAAACATGAATTATAAATTGTTCTTTGACAATTGGTACACAAGTTTGCAGCTTATGGCTGAATTACATAAAAAAGGTATACTTCCGTTAGGTACTGTAAATCGGAAACGCCTCCCTAACCATGACCTACCAAATGCTGGACAAATGACAAAAAAAGGTAGAGGTTTCAGCGTTGAAAAGGTCGTAGAGGTAGAAGACGTGGATATATCCGTGGTAACCTGGTTGGATAACAAAGTTGTCAACTTGGCATCAACCTATGTTGGAAAATATCCCGAGGGAGAGGTTCAAAGGTTTAACAGAAAGAAAAAAGTTTTTGAGACTGTGCCTTGCCCAAAAGCTGTGCTTATATATAATCGATATATGGGAGGTGTTGACCTTCTAGATTCCATGCTTGGTTATTATCGTATAAAAGTGAGGAGCAAGAAGTGGTATCATAAAATATTTTTCCACATGATCGATCTAACATGCGTAAATAGTTGGATTTTGTGGCGTAAAACGCATGAACAATACATGCCATTGCTGGATTATAAATTACTATTGGCCGAAGCGCTAACAAGAGCTAACCAAGCATTTTATACGCCGACACGAAATCGCGGAAGACCTGCTGCCGAAGAACCTAAAAGAAAAAGAAAACGACGAATCGATTTACCTCTACCCGAAATTGCCCATGACGGTTTAGATCATTTGCCTGCATACACACAGGAACGCCAAATTTGTAAGATGTATGGTTGCTCAGGTAAATCTTACATAAAATGTGAGAAATGTAACATACACCTTTGTTTAAATAAAGACAGGAATTGCTTTAAATCGTTTCATCTTACGGAATGAAGAGACGAGAGGCGAATCTACGCTGCGGCAAAGTTTTGTGTAAAATGTGAAGTTCCTAAGTGCAACAGATCTCATTAAAATTATCTTATATTTTCATTAAATAATGACTTTTATTTTTCAAACCTTCTAATTTACAAACTGAAGATTGACTTAAAATTACCTTTATAGCATACGATGCCAAATATGGCAATTAGTTTCAGATGCTTTTACTGCAATGCATAGTATGCCATTTATGTCCAATTGGTTTTAGTTGCCTTTACTGCATAATATGCCATATATGGGAAAAATGAGTTTTTTATCATATTTCGAAAAGTAATCGGATTTTGGAAAACTGCTTGAACTAACTTAATAGTACATGTCAAGAACTATCAAATATATTTTGTCCAGAAAAAAATAAAAACTCATGCGGTAAGGGGATATAAATATCTCATAATGCTGGGTTACCCAAAATACTGGATAATTTGTATCATAATAATTTTGATTTATTGTAGTTTGTGACCTCTGTGCTCGTCCGCTTTGATTGTTAAATGTCGGATTTGGTGGTCAAATGTCAATGCACTAAATATTAGCATTTCCGAATAATGCACGTAATAAACTATTTTTCTTTAGTATGCAGTATACAGGGTGAATTTTCCAAGTGGTGACGTGTGGTCAAATCCTAAACTATGAGGGATAGCGAAAAATACTCCAAGGAGTTTCGGGAACGATTTTGATGAAAATAAAAACTGCATCTTTAGATTTTTTTTAATCATATTCCTATGTAGTCAGGAAGCGAATCAACTGATTTCAATAAAAAATCATTCCATAGTGTCGCTAGTCAGGATCATATAAAAAGTAATTATATAACGTATACGCATTTAGAAGCTAAATATACATACATTTCATAAAAACTAAAATATTTATTCATACAGATTTTAAATAGAATTAATTTGAATATAAAATGAATGAAGACACATAAACGGCTTTACGGCAAAACTCATCGGAGCAGGCAGAATTATCAGACTAACCTGCTACTGTACTCACGTACTCCTTTCGCCAGCTAGTCGAACGTGCACACCTCTTGTGAATAGCAGAAATATACAGGAAGCCGCACAACTGTCTAGCGATTGCTGAAATTATTAGCTATTGACGACACGGTTGACACAGTGGCTGAGCGATCGACTGCTGCACAGCGTGCCGCGGGTTCGATTCCCGCACGGATCAAATTTTTGTATTTTTCAAAGTCAAAGTCAAGTCAAAGTCAAATCATTTATTTCAATTAAACCATCATCTTTGATGGTCTAATTGAAATAAATGATTTGATTTGATTTGGCACTTCTGAACGTCGATTATTAAAATTAAAGGAAATGGGATGGGAAGGGAATGATTCTACACCCATTCGCAAGGGTAGGTTTGTGTGGAGAAGAATGGGCAAGAAACTCCATACTTACTCTTTTTCAATAAAAATTCACAATGTTTTGATATCACAAATTAAAAATAAATGTAAATGCGATGTACCCATAAAGTCTAGACCATTTAAAGGATAAAAAAAAAAACAAAAAAAAAAACAATAATTACATAGCTAAAAGGTACACGGTGTATTTTTAGAATATATTGCAATTATAGCTATTATACAAATACAATATAGGCAGTGTGTGAGCATTCAAATTTCAACCAGTTTGATTCTGCTTAAGCTCTACATTGTACTATGGAGCAGGACCAGCATATTTCCAAGCATTTTTATCTATACATATAATAAATTTGTAGAAGGGTCAATTCTGTACATAGAAAATATTGAAAAAAATAAATAGCGGGAGGTGTTGCTGGATCGATACCAAACCCAAATACCTATGTGATTAAAAAAATTGTTGTCTGTCTGTCTGTATATGCAGGCATCACGTGAAAACTAACGGTTCGATATCGATGAAACTTGGTATAATTACCTTATTATCCTAGGCATAAAATGGGATACCTTTTATTCTGGAAAAATACGTAGAAAAAAAAATCTTATTTTTCAGTTACTACAGAACGCGAGCTCAACAGCAGTAGCTCAATAGAGGGATCTCCTTAATTATTATAGGCTTAGCCGTATTTGGGTCCAATAGATATTTATAAGATGTCATTGTCAGAGTTACTCAAAATGGAGAAATAAACCATCCACGCGAAGACCGACATCCGCGCGGACGGAGTCGCGGGCGGAAGCTAGTCTTGAATATAATCTTCTAATTTATAATATGCTTGTTTACTTAGAGTATTTTTGATATAAGTTTTTAAATTTTCTTTCATTTAGTTTTAAGATGACCTACAAGTAATTGTTTCGGGTCTGCTTGTTTGTGTATGTGTAATTCTATGTTTGTAAACGCAACCACGACACACGAGAAATTCCTAGTGTGAGTGCAGTTCCTAGGGTGACAGCTTGTATTAGTAGCTAGTACAGCTTGTATGGCAGAACTGTACTAGTCTTGGCGTTAAATTACCTTGTTGATGTTGCTAGAAAGCTCAGGTAAATAGTACCTCTATTTGCCTGAGCTTTCTGAATAACTTCACCAATGAGGTCAGGTCACACTGTATGACATTCTAGGGCGCTAATAAATATAAAACTAATTAATTACCAAGATAACGTTGCCTATCTTGTTTACTGCGCATCATCAGTACGTATTTCTGAATTGAACCTATAGTACATACATATTTATAAGCTCACGCCTTCTTCCCAAAGGCAGTAACTACAGAGCGCCACCTGCGCGCCTACAATCCTTACATACTCCTTCCGCCTCATCCACATTCATACATCTGGTCATCATGAACCGATAGTGTTTCTACGTATTTAAGTTGCGAGTAATATTGATAGACATCAATAATATTATGATCGGTACATAAATACATAATATCGTTGTTAACCTTACAACATAATACGCTGCGGTAGAATAGAATGTATGACATATTGTATGTATTATTGATGAGAACAGTTCAAGAGGACACAAAACCACTGAACATTTTTATTTGCTTATTTTTCATTTTACGATATTCATTTTTATCAAATAAATTACTTTGATTTATTATTTTACAACGTTGTAAACTCAGCAGTATGTTTGAATGCCATGTAATATTTAACAGGGAGTTAGACTAATGGTATGACTCCTGATGGAAAACTAACCTTAACAGTTCGTCGTTGGTTTGTCCATCCGTATTACTAACAATCGTTTCACGTCATCACTACATTGTTTGGGGTGTAGCACGCGGCATATTGAACCCTAGGTCGAAGTTTTACCTGTAGTTACATATTTTATATGACCTTCTCTGTTAGTGACTGGCGAATTTGTTGCTAACACAGATGATGTAATATCCACACGTCGGAGTGCCTAAAAAGCCGGGTGTACAATCAGTGCGTCCTTCCAGTCATATCCTACGAAGCCGAAAGGTGGAAAATGACAGTCAAGCTGACCCACCGACTTCATGTCACGCAGTGCGCTATAGAAAGGTCTATGCTTTTACCGTCTCTACCGTGGATTTTAGTCAGTACAAGACTGACAGTCCCTCCCGCTCTGCCCTGGGTGGGAGGACTCATTTGATGATTTCACCACGCTAAAAAAAAAAATCGTCATCTAGTTATTAACCAATTAATTGCCTATAATTATTTAAAGACCGCTCACTGAACTCATTCATTTTAATTGATTACATTCGAACAAATTAATATTTGAACGAATCATGGATTCAATTGTCGTCATAAAGTATTGCATGACAAGTGATACATCATGATAAGTCCGTTGACGAACAATATTGCAATGAGTGATTGTCAAACATTAAAATTGGCGCTCCTTTCCCTGCTTATGCTTGCGTAAATAGTGTCTTAATATTTTATGAGCAGTTATTAGGAGTAAAGTGAAACAGGTTACACGGTCTGTGATATTATGTACAAAGTGGCTGACTGTTACACTAGCGTCCTGCCCCCGCTCTGCACGCAGCCGCCCCCATCTGATTATATAGTTCAAGCTTAAAGCTAATGGTATTTGAATGAAAAATCTAATTAGTCCGTCACTGAAATTATAAAAAAAATATTAAACCCGATTTTTTTTCTTTTGTTACGAATATATGACACTTTCAAATTTGGCAAAACGTCACAAGTACAGTTTTTACTTGCTAGTGACGTCACAAGCCCCCACCCCTTTGAATTTTGACGCGTTTTAACCTTTGTGAATATACATTGTTACAACGGAAGAAAAAAATACGTAACCATTATTATTAAAAACTCCAACTGATGTACTAATTAGGTTAGAAAATTGATGTTGCCACCATACCTAAAACTCATTCACATATTGAAATTGATAGAGTACCTTCTGAGATTAGTAAGGTTTCTTTCTTGTTTTTTTCAGCAAATCACTCGAGCTTATATTAGTAGCTAACAATAAATAATTTTAGGGCGAGATGTTTGATCAGTAGTTCAACTGTTAGTTTTTTCCCGTGCCCGTGCTACTACCGCGATCGCGTAGTACTACGGCATTTTTTTTTACCCCTTGTAGGTACTATTAGTAGTACAGTACGTAGTACAACAAGGGCAATTAACGGTAAAATCCTCCAAACCATTAGTTAAACAAATTTGTGGGACTTTAACAATAGTTATTTTGATTATTGATAAAAAAACTTGCCCTGAGTGTTTTGTGTTTTCAACATGAAAGTTATGTGTTTATTCTATTTATATTTTCTCAATAATCATTCATTGATTGTAAGTTGTCAGTAAATCACAGCTCACTTGATTAATTTCTTAGTATCCTTTACGCGGTAAATATAACAACTGACGAGTGATTCACTTTCTAACCACACATTAGCACAGTTCCGATGACCGTGAACACTGAAATTTCACGGCCACTGCTTTTCATCTTCTTGCAATTATGTGGTCAACTCACTTTTAAAAAGACCTTGTAGTTCATGCGAAATCGAGATTAAGATCACTACTGTTATTATAACTTTTTTTGTTTTTTTTTTCAGTGTAGTTGTTGCTAGTGCCACTGATTAGTATGAGGCAGTTCGATAGGCGACGACCTCTCGCGCCCTGCATTTACTAAAGTCAGTCACTTCCTTCTGCGAAGCAGTCATGATAGCGAAGAAGGAGGCAGGACGAGTGTGGGGAGGACAGCCTCCACGTCACGACCCAGCTGCTGCGGGAGACATCCACGGCAACAGACGTCTCGAAGCGATTTCCGGACACCTTAGGCGCAGGCATGCGGACGGCGAGTAATGGGTGACTTTCTGTCCGATCATGGAACGTGCCTAAATCGCCCGCGCGGCGGCGCGTCGTGTAGCACGCGCTTCTCAAAGAGCTGTCAGCAATCTGACGGGTCCCCCCTTAGAGGGCCAGAGCCTGCCGGGGCCGCGGGACTGTCTCATAAGGTAACGTAAAGGTGTAAAGGGCTATTGAAGGACACTGTGGATTTTAGTTAGTACGAGCCTGACAGTCCCTCCCGTCCTGCCCTGAGCGTGAAGGACTCATTTGACGATTTTACAACGATAAAAAAAGTGTTCCATTGGATTTGTAGTTCGAGTATAGCATTATTTTAGGCTGGTGAAAGGATGTTAAATATAACAAGAAAATACTTTGAGCTTGTTTATAAAAACAGTAATGGGATGTCAAGAAATTCAATATTCAAATTAATTTTGTACTTAATGTATATGAGATTGAAAGATGCAAATATTTTACAACCATCCAATGTAATCTTATCTTCACGTCAATATGCATAGGTTAGTTAACAACTTGACTAATAGATCGTCTTACAAGCCGCACGAAACAGCATCGAATATCATCCTAACGAGGTTGGTACACATCACACATACATTACAGCATCAACACAATCCAATATGGCGGAGTGTGACAGCTCATTTGTTGTAACTGAGTTATTAGTTGTTGTTAGTAGTGCCGACTCTCTGGGACAACATTAGTGCGGCAACACATTAGCCTCTTATAGCCAAACTGTTAGAAGTAGACGCTGAGTTATTATTGTTCTTAAAGTAATGTATTTGAGGCCTTATAACAAGATTCCTGTAATTTATTTACAGCGTAGGGAGGCCTATGTTCAGCAATTGACGTCTTCCGGCTGATGATGATGATTATGAAGGGATGAAAAATAAAAAAAGCGCCTGTAGTAATTTTCTGGCTTCAAATATTTAGTAATTCATTTTACAGTTTTGGTGTTACTTCGATCTTTATGAAATTTAATATGCTAAAAAGACTAAAACAAATTATAAGAAACAAAATATTGGCAAATACTGAAAACGAAAACACATTAAAATCAATTAAAAATTTAAATATACAACAGGCAGGTTTCCGCTTAGAACAAAATGTAGACTGGTCTCAAATACCTTCCTGCTTTTGTCATTGCTTTAAATTACCGCATACTAAATTATGCATAATAATACATTTACATTTTTAATCAATTTTGATATTTCAGCTCGCAGTCTTCGCAAAAAGCCCGGAATCGATAATAAGGAACTTACAGATTGAGTAATAATGTACTCGTATTATCCTAATGTGTAAGAGTGAGGCCGTCTGGTGGTTTGTGGTTAAACCCAGCGCATCTCGACAGCTTTGTGCACCCACATTTATAAAAACGAAGGCGTTAGATGAAGTACCTGTAACTCGAGGCAAAAGGTTCACTCCAAACATAACATAACTGTAACCAATCGCTTAAGCCTTTGTCAAACTGACAGGCGATAGCGAACCGGACCGAGTCCGAAGCGATACGAGACGTCAAACTGGGTAGAGTGAACCGAGGCGTGACAGTTGTATTAGCTGACTTTTTATGAACGACGTCAAACAGAGCAAACACGCCTTCGCCACGTCTTCGCATCGGTTCGGTCACGCTTTGGAAACGCTTCGCTTTTGTCTGTCTGTTTGAAAAAGGCATTAGTAACCGGGATAGGAAAAAATGGGCTCTTTGTATTTATATCTTAAATAAGAGTCTTGCTTTCGCACGAACCTTTTTTATGTTCCTTATTGTAGTTTGTTAGTATTTTCTGTAGATATCCCAAAGACAATATTTTTTTTTGTCTTAAAAGTTTAGGCTGGCTGACGTAAACGAAGCAAAATTTATAGGGTCGTAGCTGATGGCATTACGCAGTTTTTTTTTGTAAACTACGTGCTTTTCTACAATGTGGGGTCCATTGGAGAGTAACATGAGAACATAAAAGTATCTGTTTATATGATGCTTGTAAACTTGCCTGCTGCTCTAGTGTTGATATTACTACGACAAGTTGGACTTCTGTTCTAATTTACCTTCTATTTTCTTGCACATTTGCGATGAGTTATAGCCGGTAAATGTAATTACCAACGAATCTGCACCTACATAGTAATTATGCGCTGGTAGGTATTCATTTATTATAGTTATTTGTTCGTGAAGTATATAGGAAGGTTTTGGTTCTCATCATCATGATGGAAGTACTCTTAGTTTTATTTGTATCGATTATTATTTCGTTGGTAACATTGTGGCCGGTTCTTTATTTTTATATCTCAGTGTTCCTATACAATAACATTAAATATGGACAGATAACAGCCGCCAAAACTAGAACGAAAATTAAGTCCGATTTAAACACCCAATTCATTATAGTAATGATTTGTATTAATTACCTAATTAATTGTCCATTTTACTGTATACCATCAGCCTAGCCTAATAAGGAAGTGCGCCAGCTCTTCAACTGTGATTAGATGTAGTCCAATCAACATCGACCTAATTACTTGTTGATTGGATTGCATCTTCTATGACGACCTATGTTATACTTTTTTTTTCTTTTCTTTTTATCGTGGTAAAATCATCAAATGAACCTATGTTATACTTAAAATAACTTAATTGTAGATTAGTAACCTTTTGCAAAGATTCCTTCGTTGATTTTATAGCTTTTCATACTGATACTATAGATTTTTAAGGTTATGACTGTAATCTATAGGTACTATAAATACAACATTTGTACGATCTGATGAAGTTAAGGTCTTGTTTAAACTTAGGTGATCAATTAGTAACCAATTTAGGTGTCGAACTCACGACTACTCAATCACTAGACCGAAGTTAATTGATAACAAGTTAACCACACAGCCATTGTATCAGCAATCTAAAGGATCTCTGTATTGACTAGCGGGTCTTTGTGCCGTGCGTGACTTCACTAATTAACTCTAGTAGCTAAATCTGTCAGTGAATAATGTACAAATTGATTTATTAATTTATTGATGCAATCTTCGTCTAATTGAGTTTTATTGCCGTGTTCAGGTTCAGCCGCGGGCTCGATTAGATAAATATTCTATATCTGCGGAGCCTGGGGCCATGAGGCCCAATATTGTACACTAGTGTATAATCTCATCTCAATAAATCTCAAGGTTGTGTGGACGCTGTCCGGTCGCTCGCCGGTCGTTCCCTAGTAATGGGTTCGGTGTCTCGTTGCGACATTCGGCTTCATTTACATGTCAAGGATTGTTTTTCTAGCGAGCCCCAACATACAGAATAACTGCCTAACTTGAGGCTCACGTGTAACGTACCGTCTATGAAATTAGTTTTAAGTAATATTTTGCTACTTGTAACATCTTGCGGGCATGCGGGCGGCGAGTAATGGGCGACTCGCAGCCCGACCATGGACCATGCCCGGGTCGACGGCGCGTTGTGTTCCACGCGCGCCTCAAGGAGTGTCAGCATAGTGACGGAGCCTGTAAGGGCCATAGCCTGCCGGGGTCGCAGGACTTTCCCATTACCGTGACCCCGGTACGTACAGGGCTAGTGAAGGACACCGTGGATTTTAGTCAGTACAAGTCTGACAGTCCCTCCCGCCCTGCCCTGGGTGGGAGGACTCAATTGATGATTTTACCACGATAAAAAAAAAAAAACTTGTTACATTTTATAAACCAGTATACCTGCTTATGTATATATGGGTACTTAAATATTTAGGCGAGCCGTAATTGCAGCGGTAAGACGCCACTTTGAAAAGTGGCTGAAGAGACGTTAGTGCGTCCACACTTTTCATCTCACGCAGGTCCTCCTCGGACCGGAGGTTCTCGGTATCGGGACGTTCCTGAATCGGATTCACGACGTCCGTGTCACCTCCGAGTGGACTCCCGGAGGATACGGTGGAGGTATGCTTCGCTTGGGCAGAGTACCGTCATGACCTTATGGAGGTGATAGGTGGTGGCGACTATATTAGTTGAACTGGTTGAGTTAAATTGCTTAGGTAACCATGTGAGACAAAATAAGTGCCGGCCATCCCAGCATTGTCCGTCAAGTCAATATTATATAAACTTTAAAACATAATGAATGAAATCTAGGATTTAATCAAACAACGCGCTATGGGACCAGTTCTGACCATAATATTACTGCAACTTCAAACACTATGGTTAAGGCGAAAGGTTAAGGTTTGGCATGATGGTAATCAGGATTCGTACCTACTGAGGCCATATTGAGATTTGAGAGGTCGGGCTTTGCCGTTTATATCGGAAAATAATCTGCTAGTTCATACTTATGACATCATAGTTTAGACTTGGTGTACGTAGTGACCCAAATACAAAGGTTTATTTAGGCGGCTGTATTTGGTCACTTTTCATATCGTTCATTTGTGGATCATCTTTGATACTCCACATTGTTGGACTCATTACATCATCTCACATCTGAGCAAGTTTTACCAAGTCAGCTTCTGGATGAAGAAAATTGATTAACCACGTGTATTAGTACATTGTGTGTAGTCTAACGCTCAAAAATAACACTGAATAAATTATACTAAAACAGTCTAGGAATAGAAACAAGTGGGGCAAGTTTGTTACTGCATTCGATGCGGAATACTCAACCGAGACGAAGTCGAGGTTGTTATGAAGCCGAGAACATCATTAATAAATCCTCACATGTCTCCATCCACATGAAGCGAAATACTAGGATCTGACTTGTGGAGGTCAGATCGGCAGTTGTTTTATGTAAAATACTGGTTTACAGGTACAACCGGTTACACTAGAATCCGATTACATAGTTGGATAAATGCTATAGGTATGTAAAAAATGATAACAGAAAATAAACACCCACAACCTGTTTAAAACCTATTTTCGTAGCGTCAACGGAAGACGTTTCATAATTCCCACGCGAATCTTCAGATTATTTCCGGAACCGTTAGCTGTAAAGATCAAGGTCTGAGAGCTTTGTACAGAATACCTTCAGCTGGCTATGAATGAATCATATTGATACAACGTCGACGTACTAGGAAAGATGTAATAGACTAAAGAAAAAAATATAATGCGACGTTTATGTTGTTCCACAGGTGTTTCCATGTTTAAATCCAATAAAGGCGAGTTTATCACCATCAACAATCCAAATTCAGGACTGTTATTGGGGCATGCGGTTGCCGAGTAATGGATGACTCGCTGTCCGATCATGGACCATGCCCAGGTCAACGGCACATCGTGTTCCACGCCCGCTTTAAAGAGCTGTCAGCAATCCAACGCGGCTCCACTTAGAGAGCCAAAGCCTGCCGGGGTCTCGGGTTTGTCTCATCAGGTAGCCGTGACTCTGGAACGTAAAGGGCTAAAAGGGCGTGGATTTAAATTAGTACAAGTCTGACAGTCCCTCCCGCCCCGCCCTGGGTGAGAGGACTCATTTGATGATTTTACCATGATAAAACAAAAAAAGAAATAGAACTGTTATTGACACATCAATACTGTCACTATTAGCCGATCTGAGAATCGAACATGTGACCTCGTTGCTCAGTATAAGTGTTACTAAAGAACAAGTCAGGTTATTTTATCCTATGCTTTTATTTTGATAGTCAGGTTACAACGTATCTGTGTTATTTACCTTTGGTATTAAACAAGTCACCTGCATACATTGCGTAACAACCTTGTTGATAAATATAAACAAGTTCCTTTGCAAGCCCCCTGTACAAGGTCACTAGTTCTGTCATCACCCTCTAAGGAGAGCGGTCCATTAAACGTGAATTGTAACCTCCGTATATGGAGGGAGACGAAATGGTATGCAAAGTGCGTGCATTGTACACATAGTCATTTTGGGTTAGGTGAAGAAATATTCTAAATTGTTGATGCCATTATGTCCTTTTTGCAAACATCCACATGTACTTACAGCAATGCTTTTCTCGCCGAAAACGACACGTTCATTAACGACTGCTTGCTATGAGTGTTTGGCTTGTAAGGCACGCGCCTATTATGTACCAAAATCAGTTTATTCCTAGCTAGTAGTAGTAACTTTAGTGGAATAGACGTCCACCTGTTTTTTTGTGACTCGTTGGATGACTAAGGCGAAAATATATACACTAGCGACATCTATGGAGTAAATGATGAACTAAATTCTAATTCATTCTCATACTCCGAAATTGTTGTCAAATCTGAATGTAACAAATAAAAAACGTACATTTCACAAATATTTTATTATAAGTTAGCACTCAGTTCTCATCTTTTCATCATCAGCATCATCACCACCAGCCGGACGCGTACCGGGGAGGAGCCTTGATCACTTTGACGACGACAGGCGCGTGGTGACTGTGATGAGACAGCAGAGAGTGGTGTGGAGATGAGAGGATTGAGTGACTCAGACTAGAGTGATGAGGAGCATATGAGCTTGAACCTAAAGATAAGTGGCTTAAACTAAGAGACGGTGAGTGGCCCAAACTAAGTGGAGCGGAGAGTAAGGGGGCCGAGTGCTCCACGTGTAGCGGTGCGGCAGGGAGCAAGGGAGCAGAAAGCAGTGACGGGGAGCTGTGGTATGAGCTTAAGAGGGGAGCTGAATGTAGACTAGAGTAGGAATGAAGGGGCTCGGTGTGAGGGAGAGAGTGCAAGGGGGCAGAGTGGAGAGAATGAGAGCTAAGCAGAGGTTCCGGGAGATGCAAAGGTAGAGGTTCGGCGTGCAGGGAATGTGAGCTCAGCAGGGGGGCGTCATGCAGAGAGTGTGAGTGCAGTAGGGGCGCAGAGTGGAGAGGAGCTGCATGTAGCGAGCTGTGCGAGTGCAGGGGCGCTGAGTGGAGCAAGCTGTGGGACAGCGAGGGCCCGTGGTGGCTGTGTGAGTGATGTGAGAGTCCCGAGCTGTGCAGACCCGACAAGAAGCCGCCGAACACAGTAGTGCAGCTGGCTACTAGCAGCACTGTGATGATCTGCGGGATAACAAAAAAAATGTTACGCTACTGCATTCGTTTTCTGGTATGATGGCTGATGAGAACATTGTACAATGTTTAAAGAAGACAGATAGTATGAGAATTTGATTTCCACTATTTCCAATGGGAGGTTTGTGTCCTAGCAGGTGGAATATTATAGACTGATGATGACTGGTTCCGAATAATAGACGAGGCTGCGTATACGAATCTCTGAAGGAATGATATTGTACTGACTGAACCCAGTATCTGGGTATCGTTATTGTCTAGTGATCTTTACAAATAAAAACATTTTAAGTAGGTAACATCGAACCTTAACAATCGGAAACTAAGGTTAAATAAAGCGTCTCAGAAAAATAGACGAAATAATAGATGTAGCCTGGTTTGTAGGCGCAAGGTCAACCGGAATCATTAGTTTACGAAGCCATGTATTATCATATATTATTCTTAGTTATTTAGCAATAACAGATTTATTTCAAAGTTATTGTTGCTTCACTAATAAATCACAATAATATTCATATGCATTGGGAAATCGGATAAACGCTCTAAACATAGGACTTCGTCTAAAAATGGAATAACAACGATCAGAGGTATTGTTACTGTTGTAGTTAATTAACTAACAAACAACATTTTAATGAAATCAGAAACTTAAGAATATATTTATTTTGACTAAACACGGATTATACATTAGTTATTAAGGATTTGAGCATAAGTGTAGCAAACAGTCGGCACATGCTTCCCATCATAAAGACTCTTGAACCACCAAGGCTTACGATAGACAGACGAAAAATGATGAAGTCTACACTCGGTACGTACTTACAGTACTTGCTGTTTAAAGGTTCACATTTTGCTAGGTATCAACATGGAAGAGTTATTAATGCGAGAAATGAAGATGGATGGATGAATGTTTGTTACTCTTTCAAGCAAACTGGACGGATTTGATGCACAGATAGATTATAACCTGAATTAGCTTAGTTATTTTTCCCGTGGAACAATAACGGAACTCCACGAGACGGAAGTCGTAGGCGTAAGTAGAATATTTATATTAAAAAAAATTATGTGATCTACGCTTTTGGCAACTTGGAATGCTTGTTTTTGAATGACCACGTTCAGATTTAGGATTTACAATGACTTCTTATAAAAAGATAGTTTACTCACAAACAGTTTCATGGTGAGTGCGTGTGGTCAGGGGCCCGGCTCTGGTTTGATGCCCTGCCGATGTCCCACACACCATATATACCGACATCCGATAACTTTGAATGTTACACAACTACCACCAGAGCCCTGAGCCCTCCGCCTGATGCCCACCTCCAAAGGTTCCATTTCGTAACAGTTACCATTTCATAGAATATATATCATTAGTTAATAGCAATAAACTAAGTTATGAATACGTAATGAGCTGATTATACCGGACGTGTGGTTAGTATGCTCGTGGCCGTGGCGCATCTTTAAGCAGATGACACCATATTTGGGCAATCACGATTACTTCTTCCGAAGACTATGATAATCATTCCTAGCTGTTCAAAACTTGTGGCAATCCTATGAAGTAAAGAATGACAGTTTGACTTGCATCTGTGTCATCTTCAATGATGACCTATGTCGATTGCTGATGTCTCGACGATGGCGAAAAAGACAGACAACATTCAAAGAATGGTGAGGTAGGCTGATTTAAATGAGGTATGGCTTGCCGCAGAGAGACAGAACACTTAGGATAAGACTGTAATTCATATGAAAACACTTTTTCCCTCAGGTATAGGCAGAACCTAGAGAATGTCACCTTCAAAAGACCTATTTGATAACATTTCATAAAACTTCTTAAATCTGAAGAAAATATCAAGGGTACAATCACAATGATCTAATACATTAGCAAGGCCATAATTATGACGTGATGTAACTAATATTTGGGTAAATGATGCGATTCGTAGTCACACGTGTCGCGTCGCTCCGAGTTCCTCATGCAAGTGTGTCAACAAAGCCATTCCGATCCCTTCCGTTTCCGAACCGTCGCGTGATCTAACACATTATTAGGTAGATTAAGTACAGACGCCATCAGTTGAGCTGCTGGCGTCTACACGAATCTGTCAACCTACCTTCCGCTATTGTGATAACTTAACTTTGGAACATGTTAATTCTTTTACATGTTATTAGCGCCTAATGATTTTTACTTCGCAATTCCACAATCGCCTGTGAGCGCCTGATAGAATATTACAGTATTAGTATTTCATGCGTTTGGTTTTTGAAGTAGATTTGTAAAACCACAGGCGCTTTGTAAATAGCAGCTATTTTACTATAGGAACTAGATTCAGGGTAGAAAGCTGTTTCTTTTTTATGTTTCAGATCGTACCTTATGACCCATATGATTTTAGTAAGACATCCAATTCAATTCCTTAACTGGCATTGAAAATGTGAGCATCTATGTGATCACCATAATCCAATTAATAAGTAAATCGAGATGTATCGCATGCCGCGCCGGTCATCAAGCGCCAGGTGGTAAGTCTTTATGGCGGTCCTTTAGCTCGCGTCAAATGTCAGCGCGACCTTACACTTCGTCTTACACAATCTAAACTGGTTGCAATTACGTCAAAAATGTAATATTCAAATAATATGGATCTCTTTATACGTAGTAGCAAAGAGGATGGACATGGACAAGCATTACCTCAACCACTGAATATGGTGATTTTATTTTATTGGTTCTATTTATTAATTTATTTTCAGGCTACTTTGGCCCATAGACACATATACCTTACAAACTAATATACATAATTTTATAAAAACAACTTGTGTTAGTATACAGAAACTTAAGCCTATGTTAGTAAAAACTTCACTTCACTTGGCACTACGTGATTGTGCGTTCTGGTGTTATTTTAACTTTATTTTAACACTAGCTTCCACCTGCGACTCCGTCCGCGCGGATGTCGGTCTTCGCGTGGATGGTTTATTTCTCCATTTTGAGTAACTCTGACAATGACATCTTATAAATATCTATTGGACCCAAATACGGCTAAGCCTATAATAATTAAGGAGATCCCTCTATTGAGCTACTGCTGTTGAGCTCGCGTTCTGTAGTAACTGAAAAATAAGATTTTTTTCTACGTATTTTTCCAGGATAAAAAGTATCCTATTTTATGCCCAGGATAATAAGGTATAATTATACCAAGTTTCATCGAAATCGAACCGTTAGTTTTCACGTGATGCCTGCATATACAGACAGACAGACAGACAGACAGACAAAAATTTTTTTAATCACATATTTGGGTTTGGTATCGATCCAGCAACACACCCCGCTATTTATTTTTCAATATTTTCAATGTACAGAATTGACCCTTCTACAGATTTATTATATGTATAGATTGGTGTAACGTATAAGTTCAATTTAAACTAAAAACGTTTTGCACGATAATGTCCTCGCTACGGATCTTCGCTTGCTACGACGTAGCTACGGCGGCTACGAACGCTACGCTGCCATTAACTACATACTCGTAGATCAGATACAAAGGATTTTGTTTTCCCAGTACATTATCCATAAAACCTTTACCTATTTGACACGCCACATTTTTTATTATGGACATTTTTTTTTATTATGGCAGGCCTGTTGGTTTAGTGGTTAGTGACTCTCACTGCTATGCCGGAGGTCGTGGGTTCGATTCCCACCCAGGACAAATGTTTGTGTGATGAGCACGATCATTTGTTCTGTGTCTGGGTGTTATTTATCTATAATATGTATGTATTTAGAAATATATAAGTATGTTTATCATCTGTCTAGTACCCATAACACAAGCTCTGCTTAGCTTGGGACTAGATGGCGTTGTGTGATAGTTGTGGAATATTTATTTATTTATTTATGATTGCGACACTACTTTCACAATGTTGTCACATTTCTATCGCGGCTCTGACACTTTAATATTAGTTCTAAACGCACCACTTATGATAAAGTGAACTTACGTAATACGGGTTTATGGACCACTAGATTTTATCTGCGTACCTAGAGCATGCGTGACTTGCAGTTACGTATAGTACACAACTTGTCGTTACCGAGTTTCGTCAAAGAAAACAACTAGAGTAAGTTCCTTTTTTTTATCGTGGTACAATCATTAAACCGAGAGGTCTCCGCCTATCGCCGTCGTGAGGACACGGCGGTGCTCTGCCCAAGCGGGGTAGTCCTGCACCGTATACTCCACCGTGTTCTCCAGGCGATCCTTGCAGTGGTGACACCCAGGCGTTTCTTCCCTCCTTATCACACATAGGTATCTCCCGAAACTAGAGTAAGTTCCTAAGTAAAGTTTATTCTGTACAACTATTTCAATAATGGTTACACACATAATTAATATACAACTATCAACATATTTTATTTATCATACCTCTAATTTCAACACAGTTTTAATAATTATGGAAAATTATCATAAATTATTAATAATTTTCAATTTATCATATTTACTGTAACATATACATAAGCAAAATGTATTATGCTACAGTTTCTCAAAGCTGCATAATGAATTTACTACATCTTGTGACGTCACACTATGAGTAGTACGACGTTGTATGTCGTAAGCTGCAGCAGAATGGGCCGAGTTTTTGTACCACAGGTTTGTGAGGAATGTGCTCATTCCGAACAATCCAAGCTGACTGCCGCCTGCCGTGGTACAAACGTCATGTGACATAACCCTTTGGACCGATTAACGTACCGGTGCGGTGTTAACCACTGAAATCAATGCTGCATTGTTGGTGTTTTTTTTTTTACGTGGTAAAATCATTTCATGGGTCCTCCCAACCAGGGCAGAGCGGGAAGGACTGTCAGACTGACTATATAAATCCACGGTGTCCTTCAATAACCCTTTACGTACCGGGATCACGGTAATTCGAGAGACCCCCGACCGCATTGTTGGTGTTTATTGAATTATCGTTGCGACAGATTAAATCGCTGCACTTGAGTTTTAAATATTTATAGAATGATTCTTATATTAAGGTTTCACCTCAACTTTTTAATCAAAGGTCTTGCCCTTTTTGGCAATGGTTCATAATCTGGAATTTTCTGGTGAAAAGTTAATTGCAGTATTGATTTGAAATAGAACCATTTTAACATAATCATAGCGCTTACAAATGCTGAATACATAAACAGCCAATGCATCGTTAAAGTAAGACACATAATTACATATTATTTATTTAAGCCTTTCTAATAACAGCAGAGTAGTTGTTTGAAGCCAAGGACCTAAGGAGCAAGGTATAATCTCTGTTTGCGGTTTTCCCTAAAAGGCTCAGTATTTACTAAGTTATTGATAAATGTAGGTGAATTATGAAATGGTCCTACATAACCTGATAGTGTGGTGGAAACCGCACCCTGACAGAATCTATCTGTATCGTGTAGCTCAAGAGAACCAGATCTGTGCGGGCTGTGGGAATCAGGAAATGAACGAAACGAAACGAAAAACGTTGATTTCTTAAAATCAAGTGCCATTGCCGACATGTAGGAGTTTTGAATTTGCACGATTGTAAAATCAAGAGGAAACTCTGAACTAAGCAGAATTAATCGCAGAACTTTTGAAAGAACTCGATAGGTTAAGGATTTAAGTAAGTAACCCTACCGCATTGAATCCATTCAAGAATTTGCAATCGATTCACAAAACTACTATTCTAACTAGATTCAACCGATGTTGACACGAGTGCATGTGTCGCAACTTCCGGGCGGCGCCGGCGCAGCTTCCGCTTGCGACACGCCACCAAGCGGCGAATACATTAATAACTTGTCCGATGGGGGAAGTGTATAATTTGGTGGAAATGTGGGATTGGGGACATCGGGCTCAATTAACGCATGAGTCACCGGTGAGCGAGGTGCGTATCGAAATGTTAGCGTATCCTCTTACCACGTAGTAAAGGTTTCTAGTAAAAATTGTGTATCGTAATGTCATGTGATATGGATTGTTATTTATGAATTAGAATTGTGGAGTATTTTTGATTATGTATGTTTATCTACTATCATGCTATTAATCCTCTATAAAAGAACCTATAACAATTAGCTTATTGCCAACATTAAAACACTCAATGATATAATGATCATTATATCATCCAAATGCGTGTTATAATGAATTTCAAAAAGAGAACATTCTCATGCAATGACATTTTCACCACCAGATCGCTCAAATTTTGAAAAAAGAACAATAAATTGTGTCTGTCTTATCGTGTTATATCCCGCCATTTTTTCACTCATATATGGTATGCGAATATGGTATGGTATGAGAATCTTTTATAGAGGATTCACATCATGATTGTAGATAAAGTCTTGTATGCAACTGTTATAATTAGGTATTAAAACACTCATGTGATACTATTATCACACTCGGCTACGCCTCGTGTGATAAACCCACATTCGTGTTTTAATACCCCTGATTATACAACAGTTGCATAAATAACTATTATAGGAGGGCGCCGCCAAGGCCGGCCCAGAAAAAGGTGGCGAGATGACGTTGACGCTTACCATGAGGGGTGCTTCGAAGCGGCCCAGGAAAAGAGTTCCTGGAAGGAATTGGGGGAGGCCTTTGCTCAGCAGTGGGACAGTACAAGCTTATAAAAAAAATGTTTATAGGACACAGAGATTGTCAAATAAAGTTTTCCGAGTAGTACCTAGATATCATTTGTATACGAGTATAAGATTTTTCTCGTATGGATACAATTTTTTTTTATTGTTTTTTTTTTTTGGGTACCTTTTAAAGTTGCATATCGAAGAGATATTTATCAAAAAGAAACCACAAAATTACACAAAATAGGTTTAATTATAAAAATTTAGCGTCAAAAGAATCACCAACGAAGAACTTAGTAATTTGGCACTAAACAAACACATTCACAGACCGAACCTATAGTGTAATGTAGGCTCAATGCCAGCCATGACCGAGTCCGAGCAGTGGAGCAGAGTAGTGTCCGCCGAGCAGGGGGGCGGAGTACCCATGTGACACGATGGGGGCGGACGCTACCACCCCATGGCCGTAACCAAGGCCGTAGCCGTGGCCGAGTCCGCCGTAGCCGCCATAGCCGTAGCCGTGGCTGATGATGGGCGCGCTGTGGCTGATGATGGGCGCGCTATGGCTGATGAGCGGCGCGCTGTGAGAGTAGAGACCCAGCCCGTGGCCGCCGTAGAAGCCGCTATGGCCGAAGCCACCGTAACCGCCATGGCCGAAGCCGCCATAGCCGAGGCCTAGCAAGCCTCTCTTCTCATTCTTCTTTTCTTCCGCGCCCGACACCAGGGCCGCGACCAGCAGGACGACACACAGCTGGAACAACCATACACAATTTTAGAGGCATAAGTGACAGTTTATACACAAGTACTACCTACTATTTGAATTTACTGGGGTGCAACGTATGTATGACACTATATTAGATTATTATGAGATAAAAAACAGATCTCACCGCTCACGTTATATGCCAATCTCCACTTTAGAAGACGTGTTAAATAGTAGTCTTCAAGTGATATGGATTCGTCAATTAATCGCTGACATTTCGCAATCGAGACAATCGTGTGAACCAGCGACGTTGTCTGTTGCCAGCGATCAGGTATTAGCATAGCATCGTGAGTGATCGTGAGGTGCCGTGGTCGTGCGGCGAGCGGCGGGTCGTGGCCCGGGTTCGATTCAAATGGCGTCAAACGCTTAGTTGGTCAACTCGCAGTTACCAGAAAATTATAGGTCCGAGTTCAAGTGGTTATAATTCGTTAATCTGATGGTACTAGCTTTGCACAATTAATATGATTTTGTCTTGTTGCAAAATAAAATCGCAAACTATGAACTCCATACAAACCACACCATGTGATAAGTTAACAGAAATGATTCTGTAATGATGATAGAGTCTGCACTAATGGATTAGAAGTGTCATTAACTATAAACTGACTAGGAAAGTATGGTGAAATAGTTGTATTAATATTAAAGGTCCAAACGAAACTTATAAGTCTGGTCAATGGTGCAACTCTTTATAGCTACACATTTCATCGTCGAGTGTCTAGTCTAAGTCCAGAAATTACTTAAACAGATTAATTGTATATATTTTACCCGTTGTAACGATTTTACCATTGACCAACACCATCAATGGTGCAGACAGTACAACGGGTAAAATATAGGTTGAGGTGTAAATATCCAAACATGAGAAGGTGGATATATTCGCATTGGAACAAGAATGAGTAATTTGCCAAAAAGTGAGAATAACAAGCAGTGACATATTTAGCCACATGCAAATCATTATTAATCATCATTATCAAAATTTGTAATTGGTTCATCTATAAATCGAAATAAGACAAAAAACGTGACTTTTCAGCCTTGTCCAGAATTTACTATCCAGCGAAAGATCAAAACAAAGGATCTCGAATCACTTAAAATTCAAACACCTGAATTTCTCCCCTAATAAATTTTATCAGTTCCAAAAGACAGTGAGTTAGTAAATAAACAAGATATGTGGATAACTTACAGCAGCCTTCATGTTATCAATGTGTTGGTTGGACAAGCACTAGTCCTGCGCCTGCGCCGGGCCACCTTATAACTCCTGCCCGCCCGCGTACCACGACGCTAAGTACTGAGCAATGAGACTAGACCCTTGTAAACCCTGTACCATGAGACCTACTGATGTGTTAGCACTGCAGGCTTGACAGCCTAAACAAATTGATAATGTTTACAAAAAGAAAGGTTTTGTTAGAGGTATTTTTTACGATCTAATCAATTGTTCTATATTCGTTGTTGCTGAAGGAATTTCGCTATACCTTGGCCTACTCAAAATTCGCTATTATGAACCCACACTGCGTAAACTAAACTAATTTTTACTCTATATAGGACCAACATGGGCATGCGGGTGGCGAGTAATGGGCGACTCGCTGTCCGACCATGGATCATGCCCGGGTCGACGGCGCGTTGTGTTCCACGCGCGCCTCAAGGAGTGTCAGCATAGTGACGGGGCCTGTAGAGGGCCAACTCAGAAATCCTATAAAAAACATTCTATCCATTCGTGTTCATGTACTCATACTCGTAAATTATCGAAAGAGCTGGTTTTTCTGTTGCGAGCACAGAAATCTTAATAATATAATTACTTCAGTATCCTAAAATCAATATTGGTCACTTGCCATCATATCATTTTGAAAGGGTTTATTGTATGTTTAGATTGTTGAAAAATCTAATTTCAAGAATCAAATGAAAGGAAAGGAATGAATTAAATATTGAAGGGGGCTCCTAATCCCATACAAAAAACGAAACTATTTTTTGGTACCCTTCGTGCGCGAGTCGGACTCGCACTTGGCCGGTTTTTTCAATTAACTTTAAATATAATGATATTTCGTTGTGTCCAAAGTTTTCAAAAACTGTGAAGGGTGGGCTCTTTTTGCCTAGTTGTAGAGTAATACAGGTTAAGATAATATTTAAAAACTTCAAGAAGATAACCGTAGGTGGCGATTTCATCAACAGTTCTAACAAAGAACCAAAAGTTACCAAGTTCAATTATAAACTCGCTAATTAGATTACCATTGTTTGCGAGATAGTCCTAGTTTCGGGATGATTATGTAAGCTGATATTTAGCTAATATTTGATTTTACCGTTTCGGCATTGGTATGATCAGTCCATTGCTTATAGATGTGTCAATATGTCTGATTTGGGTCTAACCTAGAAGTTGGAAAATTGACCTAATTACGAAACTTCTCCATGTAAAGTTCAAAATGATGATAAGTTCTATGTTGTTATATTGTATTACTGAACATCGTCAAGTTAGTTACTGTTGACTGCACGGTTGGCGCACTGGCTGGGCTATCGATTGCTGCAGTGCTACTAGTACTCTCCTTGTGATCGCGGCCGCAGTTCGCAATTGGACGATCTCAAAGCCATCGCATTGAAGAGTACATCGTAGAGTCCAGCAATATGATTTCTTATTGAGAATAGCAAAGGGGTATGCAACTTTTTGGCATCCAATTTTTTTTTCTTTCGCCAGTAATGAAATGTTGGTCATTAGTAGACCGCAACCTAAGACCTTCGTAAAAAATAATTAAAAAAATCTAAACCATGACCAACTAGAGATATAACGGATTTTATTTTGTTCTAATCTGGAATCACTCTGGATAGAACAAAATTAAAACCGCCATATCTCTGGTTGGTTACGGTTTAGAAACTTAATTTTTTTTTCTATGGACTTCTTAGGAATTCGTCTAATTGTGGCAAAATTTAATCTCTGGCGAAAAGAAAAAAAAATTGATGCCAAGGTCCATACTAAAAGTTGCATGGGCCTTTGCGTGTCAGGGGTTCGATTCCCACACGAAACAAATATTTGTGTGAGTTAGTAGCTGCTCCAGGTCCCGCTGCTTGTGTATGTGAATTGATATGTTTGTAAATGTTAAATAGCTTTAATAAAAAAAACTCGATACTAAGCGCCGTTCTGTTAGTTTGGAAAACATGGGTTCAGATGGCAGCGGGTCAACTTATCCGAATCTGTAATGTTTTACCAATAGAACTTTAACCTTTCTTTCTTTCTTCTTTCTTTATTTGTGATAAAGTTGAAAATCTATTAAACAAACTTGACAGATTGAAGTAGGTGCGCTGGCGTCTGGACGACAAAAGCTTAATTAAAACGTATTCGATAACTTTTTAAGGCTTTTACGCGTGTTTTCCAAGAGATAGTAGTTCTAGGTGAGTCGTTATTGCACTAGAATTACCAACAGATCTGCATAA
Source organism: Agrotis puta (assembly GCA_943136025.2). Lineage (NCBI taxonomy): Eukaryota > Metazoa > Arthropoda > Insecta > Lepidoptera > Noctuidae > Agrotis > Agrotis puta. Next base: position 17,631,145 of record OW964179.2, on the reverse strand, counting down.
AAGTTTTTACACGCATAGGCACACTTCCTTTACGACGTAGTTGAGTAACTGATAGCCACACACACTTGCATTGAATGCTTTTTTCTATTAATTATAATTAAAACATATTAACAAAAAGTTTACTTCGTCTGACCTTTCAGCCGTCAACAATTGTAATACCTAGTTATATAATGCTTTAGGGCTAGGTCTAAATCTAAATGTGATCGTACCTCCAACACACATATTATTTGAGTTGTACTGTTGCGTTGACGAATACAACTTGTACTTAATTTCCATCTGTAATCCTTAGAAGTATAATAGCTTAAGTGGGGTTTTATTGACTTTGATTAAAATAATTAAGTTTCTGTAAATACTGGCAGTATTTACAGAAACATAATTATTTCATTTACCAACATTTTTGGACCATTTCCAGCAGTTTTCTCCACGCGTAGCACGACAACGTAGAAGCGTGTTTTGTCGATGGAAGAAAAGACAAAATGACGAAACGAAGAAATCTTTCTAATGTTAATAAGTAAGACGATGTTTAAAATATATAAAAATAGAAAAAAACTGTTAAGTAATAATAATGAAATAACTAATATCTATTCTTTGTCATGCTACGCGTGCTGGACTTCAGCAGGCGGTTGGTTTCCTGTGCGAAATATCACGCTGATGGCGGCGCGTGTGTCGGATCATTTAGTTCCCTTCAAAATGATTGAGCTGAATGGTGCTGGTACATGTGGCATGTTCGTGAACGGGCGCTGTCAGTCGAGACTGGTCATCTTTTAGCTGCCACGGCTTTATTTGTTTTGATTAATTTGGTTTCTGAATTGTCTTAATTTTAATTTTACTACTAGTATGTACACTTATAACTTGCTACATCGTTCTCACATAATGTACCATCTCAAAATGAAAGATGTAACAAAGGTTCTGTAATAATTTTAAAAAGAGTGCCCATGGACACGCTTTTTAATCAGCAAAATTATTACAGAAACTGTGTTTATTTCCCGTTCTTATATATCTCATAGAAATCTACTCCTATGTCTTGTGACTGGAACTGTAGCACCATAATATTGTAGTATTTTATTATTTTTTGTCTTTCAAAATTCAAAAGCGCCTGTCATGAATTTTGCTAAGCTATACCTTTTGTACATGAGTGTAATGTCTATCTTATTCATTCACTTATTCGTAATCGGTCCGAGTCCTAACTGCTAGTGCCAGGCATAGGTACCGCGGGTCCCACAACAAGGCACAATGAGTCAGTCGTGCGACCAGCCCATTGTTCCTCGCAGCTTTATTGATTAGCCAACCTTACAGCATTACTATTGATACTGTGATCTGTTATTCTATTGTCCATTAATCAATACCACGTAATCTGACTTTTTATTGGGTGCTTTGTTAAACTTTAATAATGACACAGTTTTTGTATCTGCATACATGTAAAAGTTATCTAATATTATATTGGGCAATATACCTACGGTAAAACGGCCGCTAATACTCACACCATTCTCAGCGACTAAGTACAGATGCAATGCCTTCTGCAATCGTAGTTTTGTAGCTTTCAATAGTTTACCATCACACCTAGAAATGGATTTATTTTGCGCCTGCGCACAAACAATTATAAATATTTTAAGTAAAAAGTATTTTGGTGAAAACCGCGAATAGCTTTAAATTATTATTTTTATATTGTACGACTTGACAAACCTAGTATAATTATTATCTCGACATACTTAATTGAAAACTTTTCGAATAGTCGATATAACTGGTCAACCCTTCGATCATTAATGATCGATGGGTCAACGGAAGTAACTCGTAGCGTGTTATTATTCTGTGCGCTTTTACTAAAATAAAATAAAAAAACTACAGGTAATTGTTAATAAAAAAAATACACTGTTTATCGTCCTACTCACGAATTTATAAAAGCGCCTGACAATAATAGGTTAGCAATAAGTGTTAACGACACAACTCGTTCATTCATTTCCCCACTTCGACGCTACCATGTAGGTCCGAAATATAAAGTACTACGCATTAAATATCGCATATTTCTCTTCGTATTAGTCAAAACGAGTACTTAAAGAATGTTCGGTAGTAAACAGTCGTTTATGGAGCGTTTGCGATACCTAGGTACCAAACGTAGTGCTAGTAAATGCTGTATCGGGCGGCGCGTGGCTAGACAGTTATTTGTTAGTGCGTAAGTGCATATCGCTATGTCTAAATAAGGTAGCGTGTGTATTTGATGCTTGATAAACTAAATTATTAACTTGAATCACACGCTGTGATCTTACAGTAGCAGAGGTAGTGATTGCGCAGACTAATGGACGGCGAGTAATGGGTGACTCGCCGTCAGATCATAGACAATGCAACCCTGGAACGTAAAGGGCTACTGAAGGAGCGCCGTGAATTTTAGTCAGCACAAGTCTGACAGTCACTTCCGTCCCAACCTGGATGGGATGAATCATTTGATGATTTTACCACGATAAAAAAGTGTGAGTGATTATATTAGGTATTTGAAACAAAAAAAACAATATTTAAAAATACATTAGCCACAGTAAAAACAGTACTAGTAAAACACCAAGAGATGACATTCTGTAATTTAATTTTCGTTTGAATTGGTTCTAGAGGGTTTTGTACGGACTGTGACCAGCAAAGTAGCTTTTCAACCGTCCTAGGGAGAGATTGAGATAGCGTATAGTTTGACGCATCCCAAAAAAAAATTCCACTACGAGTAATAAGCGAGTTGTGGAGCCCCTAGTATAAATTACAACTGTCAACTCTTTCCTCTCGGCAATATTTGTATGAGTAACGTACTAACGGCATAATTGCGTTGTTTCAGCCTTGTGTTTAATAACACACGCCTTTATCTATGTGTCGTGCCTTTCTAATGTGTATCCTGACAGGATATTAGGCCCCGGTCAGATCCGCTCACGTGACGTCATCCCCTAAGGGTTGGGCTGCACATTCGTCTATCGTGTCCGTGTTTCAACTGTTTTGGTCGTGTTAATGGTGTGCTCACGACTCTATCAGTAATGTGTGTTATTGTGTAGTTACTGCTTATGTCTGTGTAGTAAATCCTAAACTGTTAGTATAATTGCGAAAGTGAGTTTGTTTATTTGTTACGTTGTCGCTCATGCAACGCTAAACCGATTTTGATGTTTTTTTTTAATTTATTTATCTATCTTAATAGAGCTTGTCTTCAATAGATATTACCTAGGTACCCACGAACTTACAATGCCAACAAAGGTAATCCTTCAAAAAATCCCATCTTTTAGTACAGACGCCAGCAAGACGACCTACCCCAATCTATCAAATTTTACCTATTGTATATTAACCATCCAATATTGTGATAAAGTTAAAAATCTATGAAATTTTTATAGATTGAGGTAGGTTGATTTGCTGGCGTCTGTACATTAAATTAATTAATTTACCTACCACTTGTAAATGAATATTTAAATAGCATATTCAAATGTCTGTAATTCGTGTATCTACTATTATGGGTTCAGTGATTCGATTTGACGTGATTACGCAGGTGTCACAGTCGCCAGGCTGTGAGAGGCGCGGGCGCAGGACATGTGGCGAGCATAGGGCCCGAGGTAGACTAGAGTATGTACATAGTACCGCTCATAGCCTGCGGTACACACGTGCGGCCCACATTGACATCAAGCCTATTGCCAAACGCTCAGGTTGTTCTCGCGACAGTACTTACTACTTACCTACTGCCATGATTTATGTACCGTGTTTACTTGTCCATGGCGAATTACGAGTATATCGAGGTTTGACCGCCGACTTATCGTCAGCTTACCTAAGCGACAGAAACCAAACTTTACATGAGATCGTTTTTTTTCATATTTCTACTGCTATGAATGTTATTGAATTGATATTTAAAATACGTTAATGATTTTGGGAGCTTTATGTAAGTATAAAAATAATCAGGTACATCTAATTACAGCTTCTTACTATTATCAATATCAAGCAAAATTGAGCAAAAAAAATCACGTTTGTTGAATGGGAGAAATATTTTATTATGTTTTAATATTTGTTGTTTAATGGCATCATCTGGGAAAATTTCAACTATCTAACTATCACGGTTCGTGAGATACAGCCTGGTGACAAACGGACGGACAGACCGACAGACGGACAGCGAAGTCTTAGTAATATAGGGTAATTTTTAATGGATACGGAACGAACGAAAAATAAATCCTGTTCTAAAAAAGTGTCATTGTATTGTAATAAGTTTATCACTATCCTGTACAACTAAGTATAATGAGCGTTAACAACTTTATATGACAATTTTGTTTCATAATATTGTAAAATGTTTCCTGAATTTCTAATGTATCATGGGTGCTTTTACAATAATCAGTTGTTCCGGGTCTCGCTGTAGTGTGGGTTAACACATACAGCCAGACCCGGAACAACTACCTGTAGGCCGTTCAAAATATTTATTTCATGCGATAATCGAACTCGCAATTTACAGGGAGCACTCATCGCGCCATTACACAAATCTTTCTGCTGGACTGTAGGGACTGTAGGTAGCCTATTGACATTATTTTGAAATCAAACAAACATCAAACACTCCAAAAATATTTTATGTATAAAAAATAAATAAATCTTTCTTAAAACCATGTTAATAACTTAGCTATTTAACGATTAGGCAATACATGAACATACAGTTAATTTACATAATATACACAGCGGCGGCGGCGCTGCAATCTAAGATAGATCGCAACTAGATCTCACAGTAACTACTGACTTGTAAGCTATAACACTTGTACCTAACATAAAATTTGATCCTAACATTCGTTGAAGTATCATCAAGTGTTTGAAACCAGAATCAAGTACCTATTCACAGCGATTCAGCGAATAGACTTTTTTCTGTATTTATTTTGTTTAATTGCTTTTACAGGCCAGCTGTTTTATAACGAATAACATTGGGCTGTGTTTGATTTGAAACTACCCATGTGATGCTGGGGCCGTGTGCTAGTATCCAATTAACTCATCTTGTAGTTACAGTGGTCATTCACAGTCAGTAGAACACTCACACGTTCCATTCACTCATCGAGGTAACTGATAAATGCTGAACATTGTCCACTCGCGATAGATCGGTCTACCGGAAATGTTCGAGCGGCCTATCGATGGGCGGCTGTAGCATCAGCGGGATGTGGTTGTGGAACTGGGGCTCCTCCTCCCCTTCCGCGCTGCTGCGACCCTCAGCACCCTGAGGGACACCGTACTCAGCAGCTGGCTGCTGCTGGCTAAAGTCCTGACCGAACGGTTGTCCCCCTTGGTTAAAGTTTTGACCAAAATTCTGCCCCGCCTGGCTAGAATCCTGTCCAAAATTCTGTCCTTGTTGATTGTAATCATAGCCTTGTTGTCCAAAATTCTGGCCGGGTTGACTAAAATCTTGACCGGCGTTGTGACTAAATCCGTCTTGCCCAAATTGTGGGACTCCATACTCTTGGTCCGGTTGCTGATGTGGTTGTTGGCTGTTCACATGCAGGTCGTACTGCGCCTGGTCGAGTTGGTGTTGTATGTGGAGCTGCAGCTGGTTCTGCGAGTCGTGGTACTGCTGCTCCCCCGTATTCTGCTCGTAATCTTGCGTGCCCTGCCCATGTGTAAACTGATGTTGGCCGTTTTGTCCGAATTGGCCATCTTGACCAAAATGAGCACCCTGACCTAATTGGCTATCATGACCAAAGTGAGCACCATGAGCTAATTGGCCCTCTTGTCCGAAGTGAGCACCATGAGCTAATTGGCCCTCTTGTCCGAAGTGAGCACCATGAGCTAATTGGCCATCTTGCCCGAAGTAACCGCCCTGAGAAAATTGACCATCTTGACCGAAATGGACACCGTGAGCAAATTGACCTTCTTGGCCGAAATAGCCCGTAGGTTGCGCTGCCCCTAAATCATGGGGTTGCGTTTGAACAGGATGCCACCCGTCTTGGTCAAGTGTCGGCTGAGTAGGTTGAACACCGGGCTGCGCTGCTTGCAGCACGCCAGGCTGAGCGCCGTGCAGATGAACGTCCGCCTGATCCTGGTGGAAATGAACCTCCGGTTGACCCTGATGCAAGTGTACTTCCTGTTGACCCTGATGAAGATGCACTTCTTGCTGACCCGGTTGCAGATGATACTCTGGTTGACCTGGTTGCAAATGAACCTCCGGCTGAGCGGCATGCAAATGAACTTCTGGGTGACCTGAATGCTGTACGTCAGGTGACAAATGGATGCCTGGTTGGACTGGCTGCAGGTGCAGACCAGGTTGTGCAGGCTGCAGATGTACAGCATGTTGTGGAATCTCTCCGTGAGCGTGAATGAATGGTGGCTCCACGTGAGCACCTGGCTGCTCGAATAGCAAGCCTTCTGGACCTGGCTGTGGACCTATATGGAAGTGAGGTGGTTGTGGGCGCTCAAATAACACCTGACTGACAGCTGGCGTAGCTTGAGTTAACGGGAAAACAGGACTTTGGTAATTCAGGAACGGATATCTTGGATAATTTGCAAAGAAAGAAGTCTGAACTGCATTACCGGGACGCAATACATATTGAAATTGATTGGCATATTGCAAAAGTGGTGCTATAGGAGGATGAGCGGGGACTGGCGCAGCAGGTACTACAGGTCTTAAGTGATTGTTTTCTTGAGAAAAGAGGTGAGTATGTGCTAGGCCTGCGGCTGGAAAATAAGGCGCAGGTGCAGGTATAGGCGCTGGTTGCAGTAGCACCGGTGGAGACGGCGCTGGCACTGGATGGGCAACAGTCGCCGTTGGCTCTCCAACAGGTAAAACAGAAGTAGCGGGCACCGCCGGCACTGCAGGCACCACAGGTATAACTGGCTTAGGAGCCAAATGATGATGATGGTGATGGAAATGATGGTCAGGTTTTGGCAATAACACTGTTTTCGTTTTATGTGGGAATTTGAGACCGTAATGAGGATGAGACAGTGGGACTTTATGCCCAACGGGTGCCGGATAGCGTGTGGCCAGAGGATGAGCGAGAGGGACTTTCACGTTGGTTACCGCGGCCGCGGGAGGGTAGGACACTACAACAGGTTTCACCACGGAGTGCGTCACGACTGGAATGTCATATCCCAGCTTGTATGGCGGCACTGCAGACAGTACTCCACGTTTGTGATGTTTGCCCTTCAGAAACCGTCCGATCAGCTTCGGCTTGGCAGTCTTCAGATGCGCTACATCTCCCGCCGACAAGCACACGCACGCACACAACACCAACGCGATCTGAAATACACCACGCACCATTTTAATTAAGAGTAGATAGATCACAATATTCACGATCACTGTCACTGTCACAACATTTCACTTGTACTCCAAAGGATTGATACTTACTATTGTAAGTCTCATATCGATGCGGTCGCCCGGTCGGCGCGACTATCACTCAGAAACCGATTGTCACCGGACTCTTCCACCCATACTTATAACTTAAAACATATCAAATTAGTATGTAGCCAACGTGCAGGTTTCACTAGGCAACCGGACGTGCCAGCTGCGAACTTCGTCCTTACGCGATTATGCTTTCGACTGCTCCTAATCGAATGAAGCTAAATTCTTCTTCCGATTTATCGGTGCACAATATTGAATCCTATTACTTAGAGACAAAGCTCAATTCGAAAATGGTGGAGTATGTTTTAGGCAGCACGTAGGTATCTGCCGTCATTCCTGTGTAACAAGTGTGCGTTCGCGCATACCAAATGATCAAGAAACGTAATCGAGAGAAAATTGTACCAAGCGTTACAGGTACGAACTGTTTCGGTGGATAACATTGTCGATGATAAATTTCAATTGTGCTTATCAATTTGTTGGCATTGACTGGATCAAAACAATTGTATTTATAATTACAACCATTGAAACAATAGGGCATTCAGCCTGCGCTGCCAAAATAATTGTTTTGTAAACACGTGTTTATTTGACAAGAATGTTTATTTATTGTCGAGATTATCGGAGTAAAGATAGATGGTGTACACATACAGTATAGACCACCACGTTTTTTTATGGTCTATATAACTAAGCAGGTAGGAATATACCGTCTATCTAATCTATTATTCATCGTAATATTTAGGATGATATGGGCAAATCAACATAGCCACCAACTAAATCGAACTAAAATACCGCTTATAGTGAATGTCACATAATGACTTCTTGCAATAAGCCGACGATACCTACATTAATAGCCAGCCGAATAATGCTGGCTGATGCCCTTACTCCGCCCCTGCATGGTAAGGACATCGATATGCGGGCACACGCCCAGCGGTTACCAAATGTACCGTGATCACTTTCCTTGACTCTCACCGGCGGCGGCGGCGTTGGCGGCTGCGCGCGCGTTGTTCATTCCTCGAAGCCGCCTTCCAACGACACACACTCTTGCGTAACTTGTTCTATTACAACATGAAGCAAGTACTTGTCAGAAGTCTAAATAAAATTGTAAAGTAGCTGTTACGTACAGAACTATTAAAACTCTTGTCACCGAACAGATGCAACGGCTCATTGTTTTGTGGTGTTTAACTACATTGCTATGCCAGATATTTTTCACACAACTATGTGTCTTTATTTTGACCGACATAGAGTAAAGGATCAAGAGGAATTTTCCCATTTCTCTCAAATTAGTAGACAAATGTAATAAAAGTGGTAATTTGTTCACATTAATTTAAATATTAAAAAATAGGTAGGGTATACCTAACTAGTTTCGGGAGGTTCCTGTGTCTGATAGGGAGGGAAGAAACGCCTGGGTGTCACCACTGCGAGGATCGTCCGGAGGACACGGTGGAGCATACGGTGCAGGACTGCCCCGCTTGGGCAGAGCACCGCCGTGTCCTCACGACGGCGATAGGCGGAGACCTCTCGCGCCCAGCATTGGTCGAGGCCATGCTGCGGGGCGAGACGGAGTGGGAAGCGGTCGCCTCCTTCTGCGAAGCAGTCATGCTCGTGAAGGAGGAGGCGGGCCGCCTGAGGGAGAGGACAGCGTCCTCCCTCCACCCCAGCCGCAGTGGTAGACGCCCACGGCGTCGGACGTCGCAAGACGATCTCCGGCCACCGTAGGCGCGGGCATGCGGGCAGCGAGTAATGGGCGACTCGCTGTCCGACCATGGACCATGCCCGGGTCGACGGCGCGTTGTGTTCCACGCGCGCCTCAAAGAGTGTCAGCATAGTGACGGGGCCTGTAGAGGGCCAAAGCCTGCCGGGGTCGCGGGACCAAGGGATTACCGTGACCCCGGTACGTAAAGGGCTATTGAAGGACACCGTGGATTTTAGTCAGTACAAGTCTGACAGTCCCTCCCGCCCTGCCCTAGTTAGGAGGACTCATTTGATGATTTTACCACGATAAAAAAAAAAAAAAAGGGTACCTAACTAATTTTAATTGGTTCAGGCTCTCAAAACGTTGATCAAATTATAGTATGCACATAAGAAAATTCTTTAAGACTGTTTGTGTGGATTATCACATTAAAGGCGTAAAAGAAATTTGGTAAAATAGCAAAATTCTATTAAAGAAAAAAATAAGAACTAAGAGTTATTATTTCAGACTTCGTAATCATAAAAAATTGTAGACCTTCTTTCATGCTAACTACAATTTGAAAAGCCAATCCGATTTCTGGTCAATATATTTTATAAAAATGTTGAACACGTACATAGCCAGAGCAGTTTTACCTTCTCGCTCGGAATAAAGATTTGATATTTATTAGAATTTTAAGTCGCCGTTAGGTAATTGGCTTGGGTTAGGTTAAATTCAAACTGGGCATACTGTCAAGTTTATGTTTACGTTATTATACCTATAAAACCTGAATGCTCATAATGTCATAGCAAACGCTTTTGTAATAGTGAAGTATCTAGTCAGAATTCAAAACCCTCAAACTCGGATTAAATAAATAGCCCTCAGACTCAGATTTCCAAGCGGGACTATCTCATTAGGTAACCGTGACCGAAACGTAAAGGACTATTGAAGGATCACCGTGGATTTTAGTCAGTACGAGTCTGACATTCCCGTCCCGCCCAGGATTATTTTTGATTGATGATTTTAACATGATAAAAAAAAAGACTTGGATTCCAAACCCATAAAAATCGAAATCTAAAATAAGTAATAAATGCTTTCCTGAACGTACATTTAGAAACAGCTTTTGACAAAACTTTTACATTCTTTGGCGGGAATTTGAATTGAATGGGCGCTAAAATTTGCTAATTTGGAAAAAATTGATATTTTTGTATATATTATAGTTAAAATTTGATTAATAATTTGTAAATAATCGTTTTGTAAATAAGTACAATGTTTAACAGTGAGGCCGGGGGTGAAATCCCCCCGGCCACCAAAGGCCCGGGGTCTTCGGGCAAGCGAGCCAGAAAAATGGACGAAAATGATGATGATAGCGGCGGTGGTGAGGAAAGTTTGAACTTTTTACCTTTTCTCAAACCTAACTATAAAAGACTATACCCTGAAAATTCTACAAAATATGAATTCAAAGTGTTTGTTGAAAGCAGTAATAATGAACGTTTGGGCAACAAAAGTCCCATTTACCTTAATCATATATTCACGGCAGAAATTAAAGGAGTAGTGGCCATTCACAGAGTGAACGCGAATAAAATTGCGGTTATATTTAAACAATATAATACTGCCAACAATTTTTTGGCAAATAATGTCTTTCTGGAAAGATATAAATTGAAGGCATTCATCCCTGCAGCTCCAACTAACATTTCTAATAAAGAACTATATTGCAAGTTATCTTCTACGTATGAAATTATTGCTGTGCGTCGCTTTTTTAGAAAAGTAAACAATGAAAAAGTGCCTTTACAAACTGTCAGCATAACTTTCCTAGCCAATACATTACCTGATTCTGTACAGTATGACTTGTTTTCATACCGCGTATTTGAGTACATCCCTCCTCTGCAACAGTGTTATAGATGTTTTAAATTTAATCATTCAGCTAAGGTCTGTAATGGCAAACAGCGCTGCAGTATCTGCTCGGGTGAACACTATTGCAAAGACTGTGATAAACCTAATGAACTAAGTTGTATCAATTGTAGTGGACCACATCTAGCAATTTCAAACTCATGTCCTGTTAAAATAAAGAAAAATCTAGAAAAGAAAAGCAAAATTACATATGCTAGCACTGTTGCCATTGCACATGAAAAGAAAAATTATGCTGATTTTCCAGCTCTTGTATATAATAATAAAAATATTGTAAATAAATCAAACAGTAACCCTGATGTCCCTGTACAAAAAACTGTAAATAAAGTTCAGCAATCTGTGAAATCTGTTACACAGAGATCTCTATCTATTGATGAACTTAAAAGTCAATTAATTAATAATGCTGACTTAACAAATGCTATAGTTCGAACTTTAATTTCTATAGCTAACAAAGGTGACGACACTCCAATTACTTCTATTGCCATTAAAGATTTATTACTCAAAAATCTTTCTTAATTTATGGATTATAGTACCTCAAATAAGTCTTCTTTAAGAATAGCCCAATTTAATATTCAAAGTATTTATAATAAAGTCCCTCTTTTGCTAACTTTTTTACGAGATAATGACATTGATATATGCTTATTAAATGAAACTTGGTTACGAGACAGTAGACCTTGTCGTATACCTGGATATAACATGTATTATAAAAATGCTTCAAATGAACATGGTGGGGTAGCCATACTAATTAAACCACTTTTAAAATATAAAGCACTTTCCACAGTATTTTATGATGAACTACAAACTGTGGCATTGTCCATATCTACTTCTAGAGGAGATATTACTATTTTGTGTGTATATTGCCCCCCTATGGGCCCACTTAGAACTAACAACTTACGTGACCTTATTCACAATCTTCCTAAGCCTATATTCGTGGCTGGTGACTTTAACGCTCATCACATTGCATTCGGATGCATATCAAATAAACGAAGAGGAGAGCAGTTATATACTGTTATAGATGAGTTAGATTTATGTATTCTAAACGAAGGTGACGCTACTACTATGCAATATCCTAATCGTAATCCATCAGCTATTGACGTGTCTTTGGCTAGTCCATCAATTACCCCTCTTTGTAAATGGTCAGTCCATGATGATAACATGGGCAGTTATCATTTCCCAACAATAACAGAAATAACTATTTTAACTGATCAATACAATGTAAATCCTCCTATAAATAAATTTATATATAATAAAGCTGATTGGAACCAGTACAATGAACTTTCGAAAACATGTTTTGATTATATTATTCTTAACAGTCGTGACCCTCTTAGCTCTTACAATTCATTCTGTAATACACTTTCTACCCTGAAATCAGAATGTGTACCAAAATTTACCAAATTCACAGAATACAAAAGTAGGCCACCTGCACCTTGGTGGAACGATAAATGTAAAAGTAGCGTCATTGCATCTAAAGAGGCTTTAAAATTATACAGGAGACTACCTACTATTGAAAATTATATATCTTACAAAAAAGCAGATGCTTTGAAAAAACGAACTATTGCTGAAGAGAAAAAGAATAGTTGGAGATCATTGTGTGACAGTTTTAACAGAACTACGCCTATTTCAACCATTTGGAATAATATTAAGAAATTTAAAGGACTTAAAGTTAACAAATCTTACTCTGATGAATTTATTCCACAATTTTTAAACAAATTATCTGTTAACGACAATGAAAAAACAACTGATTTAAATACCTTTTTTAATTTACATAACAATGACTTTAATTCAAAATATTTGCTAGATCCATTTACATGGTGCGAGTTCTTGATTTGTCTTCAATCTAGAAAAAATACTACTCCTGGAATGGATGATTTTCCCTATATCTTGATTAGCAAATTAAATATTAAAGCTCAGAAGATATTTTTAGTTATTCTCAATAATCTTTGGCATAAACAAATAATACCAGTGTCATGGAAAACACAATGTGTTATTCCGGTTCTGAAGCTTGACAAGCCTCCAGATAACTGTGATTCCTATAGGCCTATTTCATTATCTTCTTGCTTAGGAAAAATATTTGAAAATATGATAAAACTTCGTCTGGATCATTTTGTTGAATCAAATAGTCTTCTACCAAATATTCAATATGGTTTCAGAAGAGGCAGAAGTTGTGCTGACAGCTTCACTTGTCTCGTTTCAGATCTGAAATATGCAAAACAAAATAAGAAAAGTGTAGCAAGTGCCTTTCTAGATATTCAAGGGGCATTTGACAATGTTCAACCGCAAATTCTAGTTCAGGTGTTATCGGGGTTAGGCATACCTGGCCTACTCTGCAAATCGACGATGAAGAGTCAATATATAATATCTAACATTTTGGCCATTTTTGTTTTATTGCATTATTTATTGTAGAATAGAGTAATGCACATGCTGACAAAGATCTTAGGTCTGTTTCTTATTAATTTTGCAAGATAAACAATTATTGCAATATATACTAAGTGGTGTTACGTCATTTACGATGGCAATAAATACTAATAAAATCTATCTAAAATATATCTAAAAACTAATAAAATCATTGATTAATATATTAATATTGTAGTCAAAGCATAATATTGTAGTCAGTTTACATAAAACATTTAAAAAATCAAATATACTAAAAAAATAATTAAACGGACTTGGAACGTTTTTTTCGCCTCCTGTAAAGTTGCGTTTTTGCAGTTATTATTTATTGACTCTTCATCGTCGAAATGGATTTATGAATTCCTAAGCAATAGAATTCTATATGTTAAATATAACAACATTTTACATGGACCTAGAACCGTCTCTAAAGGCACAATGCAAGGGGCCACATTGTCCCCACTTCTATATAATTTATATACATCTGAAATTTGTAAATATGTAAATACTGAAAATGTAAATATTCTCCAATTTGCGGATGACTTAGCAATATACAGTGTAAATAATAATATTGACACGGCTATTGATAATGTTAATTCAACTCTTGTTAATTTAAATGGGTATTATGATAAGTTGCAACTTAAAATTAATCCCCTCAAAAGTAGTGCCATGATTTTTAGCAAAGATTTTCCTTCTACTGCACTCTTGTACAATGATCAAGTTATTCCTGTAGTTGACCAACATAAATTTTTGGGTGTAATTATTGACAAAGATTTATCCTTTAAGCCACATATTAACTACATTGCACAAAGAGCAATGAAAGGCTTGAACATCATCAAATGTTTAACTGGGGTATCATGGGGAGCAGATCCATTGACTCTCTCCATTTTGTACAAAGCTATTATAAGGAGTCATTTTGACTATAGTTGTGTAATGTATTATTATTGTGATGTGGGTACACGAACAATAAATCAGTCTCGCATGAACTGTCTTTGGATTTGCATCGATATTCCTCAGTGGCGACGAGTAATTATAAAAAGTTGTAAAATATCAAGATGCCGATCGGGAAAATACATGTATTTGATCTGGATGGTGGTGAAAACTGGCCAGCATATGTGCGTTTGGTGGAACAATTTATTTTGCTAAACGACATAAAAGATAACCTACGCGTGGCCACGTTGGTGACGCACGTTGGAGCGCCGACCTACCGATTGATGTGTGATCTGTGTGCTCCAGACAATCCGGAAGATAAAACCTTTATCACGTTAGTGGAGCTTGTGAAAAGTCATCTGGAACCCAAAAGATCAGAAATAGCAGAGCGCCACGTGTTTCGTCAGCGGCGGCAAGGTGAAGGCGAAACTATCAAAGTGTTTTTACAAAACTTGAAACATTTGGCTACCTATTGCAATTTTGAGAACCAGTTGGAGGTGAACATTCGAGATCAGTTCGTGTCGGGTCTCCGTAGTGAAGAGATACGGTCTCGCCTATTTGCGGAGACCACCCTCGATTACAAGAAGGCAGTGGGGCTGGCGCTGGCGCTGGAGGCGGCCGAGCAGCACGCGGCTAAGGCCGTGGCGCGCTCGCCAGCCGCGCCGTGGGCAGCAGCCGGGCCGGCGGGACTCCAGGCAGACGCGGGCGAGCGGGTGCACCGGGTGAGCGTGGCCAAGCAGGCCAGCGCCACCGGTCGCGACGTCGTGGCTCCGCGACGCAAAGGGTGCTGGCGCTGTGGCCGGGACGGTCATGCGCCGCACAAGTGTCGATACAAGTCGTACGCGTGTGATAAATGCAAAGTGAAGGGCCATTTGGGGTCCGTATGTGATAAAAATGATGTGAGTGCGAGCAAGTCTGGTTCTAAATATCAAAACTTTATGGAAACAGATTCTTCAGAGTCGGGCGGTGAGGAGTTCGAAGGACTATATACTATGAAAGGTCGGTCAGTTCAAAATGTTAAAGACGGTCCATATTACTGTGAGCTCATTGTTGAAAATCAAACTGTATTATTTGAAATCGACACGGGCAGCAAGATATCGGCGGTATCTAAGTCATTCTATGATCAACATTTTCGTACCTTACCGATTGAAAAAGACAACACTAAATTACAATCATATACAGGTGACGCAATAATACCGTTAGGCCGGGTATCTGTGCATGTCAGTTGTACAGGCGCGGACGACGTCATATTACCATTGTTTATTATTGAGCACGGCGGACCTCCCCTTATTGGACGGACCTGGATGCGCGAACTTAATTTAAAGTCATTAAATTTATTGCATCTAAAAGAAGATATTGATCCTGTTGTTTTAGAATTGAAACAAGAATTTCCACAAGTATTTACAGAAAAAATTGGTACTTATAAACATAAGTTATCACTGTACTTGACAGATAACACGCCGGTATTTTGTAAGTCTCGTCCCCTGCCACTTGCGCTGCGCGTGCCAGTGGAAAATGAACTTAAACGCTTACAGGACGAAGGCATAATTTACAAGGTAGACAGATCCGATTATGGAACTCCCATTGTACCAATTATTAAGCCGGATGGTTCTATTCGTTTATGCGGGGACTATAAAGTGACCGTGAATAAATTATTAAAAGATTTTCATTTTCCATTGCCGAAAATTGAAGAGTTATTCGCAACGCTAAGTGGAGGGGAGCAATACAGTAAGTTAGATTTTAAGAATGCATTTATGCAACTTGAATTGTCTGATAGTTCACAACCGCTCACAGCCATTACTACGCATGTGGGGACATTTGTATATCGCAGAGCGCCTTTCGGACTTAAGTGCCTACCTGAAAAATTTCAAAAAATTGTTTTCGATACGTTAAATGGTCTAGAATTCGTGGTAGCTTTTATTGATGATATTTGTGTGAGTGGCAGGAACAAATCTCATCATTTGAATAATTTAAGGGCGGTACTCACTAGATTAAGAGAAGCCGGATTAACAATAAAGTTTTCTAAATGTGAGTTTTTAAAAGATGAGGTTTGCTACCTGGGGTATAGAATAAATAAACACGGTCTTTATACAGATACGTCAAAAGTTAATGCCATAACAAAAATGCCCATCCCCGAAAATGTATCTCAGGTGAGAGCTTTATTGGGTTTCATTAATTACTATGCCCGTTTTATACCAAATCTCAGTACGATCCTACATCCACTGCACGCACTTTTAAAAAAAGGAGTTAAATGGGCGTGGTCGGAGAACTGTGATGCCGCTTTTGAGGAGATCAAGGTAAGATTGACGAGTGACCCTGTATTGGCTCACTACTCCCCGGCGCTGCCGCTGGTGCTGGCCGTGGACAGCAGCGCGTACGGCCTGGGCGCCGTGCTGGCGCAGCGTCACCCCGACGGTAGCGAGCGTCTCGTGTGCTGCGCCTCGCGCACTCTCAACGACGCCGAGCGTCGATACAGTCAGGTAGACAAGGAGGCGCTTGCCATTGTATACGGAGTCACAAGGCACCATCAATATCTCTTTGGTCGACATTTCACATTACGGAGCGATCACAAAGCTTTAAGCTATATATTCGGACCTAAAAAGGGTATACCGCAAACCGCAGCCAGCCGATTACAGAGATATGCTGTGCGTCTGGCGGCTTATGATTTTAATATCGTTTTTGTAAATTCTCAAATGAATAGTAATGCAGATGGGTTATCACGATTACCTTTAGCGAAAACTAAGGGAGAGGACCAAGACGACGCGGCATATTTACATTTTGTTGAGGATAGTTTCCCTCTTAGTCACAAAGATGTAGCACAAGCGACTACAAAAGATAAAGTTTTATGTAAAGTTTACGGTTACATAATTAGTGGATGGCCCCCGATAGGCGACTCAGAAGAAGAGAAGGCATATTTTCATCGCCGTGAAAATCTACATATAGATCACGGGTGTATAGTCTGGGGATACAGGGTAGTGGTGCCGGAGCAGCTGCGGGCGCAGATCCTGGAGGAAATCCACACGGGGCACGTGGGCGTCGTGCGCATGAAGAGTATCGCGCGCAGTTACGTATGGTGGCCGCGCCTAGACGCCGATATCGAGGCGCGCGGGGCCTCCTGCGCCGCCTGCCGGGCGCAGATGGACGCGCCGCCGCGACACTCTCCCGTACCGTACGTATGGCCTTCCGAACCCTGGACGAGACTTCATGTAGACTTTCTACAGTACCAAGGTAAATATTACTTTTTAATTCTTGACTCACATTCTAAATGGATCGAAGTTTTTCTGATGGGGACCGGTACATCGGCTCATTTAGTATCAAACAGACTAAGAGAATGTTTCAGCCGATTTGGGCTGCCAAAGTGCTTGGTAAGTGATGGGGGTCCGCCATTTCGATCCGAGGAATTTGAGTCATTTTTAACTCGCAACGGAATTAAACATATTCTAATAGCTCCTTATCATCCATCAAGCAACGGCGCCGCCGAGAACGCCGTCAAAACTGTCAAGAAAGTTATCAAGAAGGCTGCTTCTGAAGGTGAGAATATCGAGCGGGCGATAAGCAATTTTCTTTTAGTGTATAGAAATAGCACACACTCAACCACACAACGCGAGCCAGCCGTGGCGCTGCTGGGAAGGAGGCTCCGCATGCGTTTGGACTTGCTGCGCTGCAACACGGCGGATGCTGTTGAGACGGCGCAGAGCAAGCAAGTTGAACATGCCCAAGGTACGAACAGAGAGGTCCAGCTTGGAGACCGAGTGCTGTTTCGAGACTACTCGAGAAACAATCCCAAGTGGGTAGAAGGGGAGGTCTCTGAACGCACCGGAGCTGTGACATATAAGGTAAAATCAGACCATGGGGAACACCGAAAGCATATAGATCAAATAATGCCATTACGAAGACACACACGGTACTCTAATCCTATTGTCACAGATACTGATAATAATCAAACGGTAAATAATGAAAAAGAAACATGGGAGTCTGCACCTAACTCACCGATGATGTCATCAGTTCAGACTTCACATGACTCGCCCGTCATACAGGAGACTCAACGCGATTACGCGGCTGAGCCGTCCACGTCTGGGGATTGGGTCAATAACAGAATAAGGAATAAAAACTTTATAAATATTGACTGATCCACTTAGATTTAGACACTCATATTCTGTGCATAGTATAAAGCCCGTGTTGGTAGTAGGTAAAATAGGGATAAGTTATAGTGATTACTTGTAAGTTTTATGCCTACCTATAATTATATATCTTTAAGCTAACCTTATTATAAAACATTGTAACAGCAGAAATTAAAGTGTTGGTGATGTATTCATTATTCTGTGGGTATTGAGTATAAATGTACTTATTTACTTGCAACTTAGCTATATAAAATTCTAATAAAAAGGTAAGAGGTAGGTAGTGTATAGTGTATGTTGAAAATATGTTGAAGGTATTAAAACCGTTTATTGTAACAACTTAAATAATCATATTCAGCCGTTAAGTTCCAATAAGTAAAAATAAAAAAGGGATGTAACTTAGTTAGTAATTTCTTGTGAGGGAGGAAATGTAATGTATTATTATTGTGATGTGGGTACACGAACAATAAATCAGTCTCGCATGAACTGTCTTTGGATTTGCATCGATATTCCTCAAGTTGTATAGCCTATTTAGATAGTAAACATATAAATAAATTAGACTTAATACAGAATAAGGCCTTGAGGACTATATCTGGGGCCATGTGCTCTACTCCTATTAGAGCCATGGAGGTTGAAACTCTTATAATGCCACTGTCTCTTCGACGATTGTTACTTGCAAAAAGATTTTGTGTAAAACTCTTAGCCACCAACAATCAATACGCCATTAAAAAGATCATACCTTACTCAATACCAATTCCAACTCCATTAACTTCAGCTGCTGATATTCTAAGCCACAAATTTCCAAGATTATCCCAAATTCTAGTAGACCTGAACAAAAAACATCAGAAATTACAGAAAACAAGTGTATGGCCCTTTTATGCTAAACAATTTTATACATTGGTAAATGAAATTAACATTATTAAAGTAGAAGTAAATAATAATCTAGATTTACTACAGTTTTTAGATGAAAACAAATACTACACTTTATATACAGACGGAAGTAAAACTAATTCACATGTACGAAGTGCCATATAGGATCCCCGGATAGAGTTTTTTCAAAGCTGCATGTGAAGGGTTAAACTCATTAGATGTAAGACATATTACTGATATTCCATTTACTGATACCTATAATGAAATAAGAAAAGATGTGTTATTGCTATGGGATGATGTCTGGAAGAAAGACAGAGAAACTAAAGGCAAATGGTATGGAAACATTCAAGAAGTAATACCTGCGAAGCCTTGGTACACCAAGCTAAAAGTAGCTAGCAGAGATTTTATAACCACTATTAACCGACTACGATTTGGCCACCACAAAACTCCTGCACATTTGGGACGGCTCAATATAATACCAACGAATTTATGCCCTTACTGTAACAATAATCAAGTTGGTGACATTCAACATCTGTTATTTAAATGCTGTCAGTTTAATATTCAACGACTTTTACTAGCCAGTGAACTGATAGGAAGTGATAGTGAAAGTACCAAAATTGATACTCATGAAGCCCGCCGCTTAGAAGACTACTTAAAAAATCCCAAGAATTTTATTCCATTATATAATTATATAAAACATACAATTGAAAAATTGTAAAGACGAAGTAAATGAAGACTTGGCTTAAAGGACTTTGTATCCAAGCCAAAATCAATTGGAAAAAAAAAAAAAAAAAACAGCTTTTGACAGCTGTATGACAGATGTCATTGTCGTATTTTCATTGCGAAAACAATAACAAATATTTTACTTACATTAAATAGTTTTGATTACGATTCCACAATAATATCATAAACTCTGCATTATGGATAGTTTAGGGCCCACATCTATGTGCAGAGTATGTCTTAAGAAACAAGACGCTGTGATCTCACTGTTTCATGACAAAAAAGGCATTTCTACTCGTGAGAATTTGAGAAAATGTGGAGTAGTGGTGAAGTCAAACGAGGCAGGACCCTCTTGCATCTGTTGTTACTGTCTTACAGAGTTAGAGAGTGCAGTACAGTTTTTAGAAAAATGTGAGAAGTCCAACAAAGTATTTGCAGAGCACCTGGTCGATGTTATGAAAGGAAGTAACGATGTTTACTATGAGAACAAAGTAGTAGACGGTGTCCAGGAGGAGTGCGAGTCCAGTGCGAGGCAGAAGGTGAAGAGCGGTGATGTGTTGCAGAAGGAGGCTTGTTGTGAGGCATGCGCCGCCAACCGGCGCTGCGCGCTGCACCGGGTGCCGCCCATGTACACCTGCCCCACGTGCAACAAAGTATTCAACAGGAAATTTAACTTCAGGATACACCTGTGAGTATCATGATAGTGGTTTAATTCAATTTCCTGCAAATTTGTACACATGCTGATACTTTTTCAAGCAATATTAGGAAAGTAGGTATGAATTCATCATTCTCCTGCTGGAAACAGCTGGTAGAAATAGCTTGTCACATAAAACAAAATGTAACTGTATTAATAGCACAGCACTGTTGCAGTTGGTTGTTGTGTGCGCTCTATGTCATTGATTCAATTCCCACCAAGAAATAGATAGATAGATAGAATACATTTTATTATGCAAATCATATAAATTATTGGTACAGAGTATATCTTATACATAGGGTGACACAATGGGCGGTCTTATCGCTAAAAGCGATCTTTTCAAGACAACCTTTGGATGGATTTATGAGAAAGGAGAAAAAAATACTGTTGGTAGTCGGAGGTGTACAGTTTGCACATAAAATACATACAAACAAACATTTTAAATATATATATATATATACACGACATAATACATATAAAAATAATAAACAAAGAAAGATTTTAGCCACACGTTTAAGGAGAGAAATAGTGGTTTTTTACCAGATTTTTAAACGTGGACAGGGTTTGAGCCCGCCTTACTGACAGGGGCAGGGCATTCCATAGCAGAAATATTTGTAATTAGTCTAGCTCTGGCGTTTTGAGCCATTATATTGACTGCACAAACATACCAATGATTCAGAAAAAAGTAATGTAGTATGGTGTGGGGCAACATTTCTTTTTCTTAAGAAAAAATATATCAATAAATTATATTATTTACCCATCCCATACTTGTGGCACACTCTAGTACAGTATCACTACTTTACTTCCTGTGTTTAGTTTACAAATATATTCATAAGTTCATATCTGTTTGTTATTCCATGCAAGTTGTAGAAATGTGCTACTCATATAGAATTATTTAATAACTTGCTCTGTCTGCTCTTGACATTGTAACTGTTGTTCTAGTGTTCACAACCTTGAGTACCAAGGTCATGTTTAACATTAGTTACTGAACTTTCATTTAATCTTTGTGTTATTTATTTATTTACAATTTGTGTTATATTACAATATTGTTTGTGTTACAATAATATCTTTTGGGCAACAAGATGCTCAGCCTGAAGCAACTAAACATACTTGCATTACTTTTATTATTAATGTGGGCAATGTTTAGAAAAAAACTTGTATATCATTGCCCCTGTTTCTAATTGTCAGTCTATTATGGTTTTTTAAATCTGTGTCCCTACATAATGAGCATAATAATTAGAATTATTCAGTAATATAGCCAATTTGGAAAGGTTCTAGTAATAATAAAAACACCCATGTCTCAGAAGTTCAGTAAAATTATTATTACAAAAAATTAAATAACTGTGAATGATTATTGTACAATTTCAACATACTTAATAATCATGCATCAGGTTTAAGGCAAGCCATTAACACTATACCTAATACATCATGTTTGCCAACATTACATGCGGCATCAAAGAAAATGTATGATTCAACAGTCACCGGTATGTGAAAGTGAAATTAAGTGTGTACCTTGAATGCTATAACAGTAGCAGCATGGCTGTGTATATTGAATGAGGGAATCCCAATCATTATAAAGACCACCTAGCAATTACAGGAAAATAATGGATGTTCTTTATCTTACTCTGATTATGTCTAAAGAAATAGTTTTGCTCTTTGTGTATTGGATTGTGCAATATGTATCTATAAAAATGTTCTCCTTCATGCCTGTAATACTTCGAAATTTAGCCAGGTGTGTATCTACTAGTGATGTAACTAATATTCCTATTCGCAAATATTTGAGATGAATATTCGAATCCGCATTTGCATTCGCGAATGTTTAAATCAAACATTCCTTAGATCATTAGTAATAATATCAGAAGGAATAAATAAAAAAAGTAAACGTATAGAAACTTCAAGATCAGAGGAACGCGAAGTTATGTACGGAGTACCTCAAGGCAGTGTATTGGGGCCTCCGTTGTTCACTCTGTATATAAATGACTTGCCTAAAGTAACTGAACAACCGATGACACTTTTTGCTGACGATTGTACTATGACAATAGCTTGTAATGACATAAACACATATGAACATGACATTAATAATTCACTAATATCTATTATAAATTGGTTAAATGATAATAATTTAATAATTAATTTAAAAAAGACTAATATAATGCACTTTAGACAACGTACACAAACAATCAACAATCTGAATATTCAATTTAACAATATAAATATTAATGAAGCTGACATAACAAAATTTCTGGGATTAATAATAGATTCAAAATTGAATTGGAAACCTCAAATAGAGGCACTTAGTAAAAAATTGAGTAGTGCAGCCTACGCTCTGAAACAACTTGCTGTGGTTCTTAACACAGATGCGCTAATTACTGCTTACTATGGATTAGCCGAATCAATTCTTCGATATGGAGTCATCTTTTGGGGGAATAGCACGGACAATGAAATAGCGTTTCGGGCACAGAAAAGGTGCATTAGATCGATGTTTAGACTGCAAACAACGGACAGCTGTAAATCTTATTTCATAGAACGTAAAATATTGACATTGCCCTCATTATATATCCTGGAAACAGTAATGTTCGTTAAATCTAATTCTCATTTATTTCAATTTTTGTCTAATGCTGTCCCTAGGAATAGACGTGATAATTTCAAACTCTGTGTTCACGGCGCTAAAACCACTCTTATGCGTAAGAGCATTTTTTGCATGGCTCCGACCATTTTTAATAAATTGCCCAAATCTTGGAGAACATTAAATATATCTTCTCTTAAAAGTAAAATGAAGAGTTTACTAACTGAAAGAGCATATTATAGTATAGCAGAGTTTATGAAAGAGGACAATTTTTCTTCGCCTTTGAGATGACAATGTTGTGTGTATTTTTTTTGACATGTTATTTTATTTTTTTGAATAATTGTAATTTGGAATTTGAATTATTTTTATTGACTAATTTATTTAATGACTATTTTACATTTAATTTTATCCAATAATTATGCTTGCTGAATTGTAATGATACCTAACCTGAATATGTTAAAAATTAATAAGTACCTACATAATTTATAATGTTAATTTTGATGAATATTATCACGGTTTATGCACCATCTCTTTCTACCAATTTGTACGCCACGATATGCGGCTGAACATGTTAGAACTTATCTGTATCTCTTTGTTATCTTGCATGCAATGTATCATGTACACCATGTTTAAACAAATAAAAATTTTACTTACTTAAAAAAAAAAAAAAAAAAAAAAAAAAAAAAAAAAAAAAAAAGGATCACTAGTAGGCCAGCTACAATTTGCCAGTAGCCAGAAATTCTCATATAAAATTCCAGTAGTTCCTAGTCCTACCTGCCCAAAAAAAACCTTATACCAACCTACTGCACCAGTTACATGGGCAATAGCATGACCTGTTTTACTACTGGTGGTAACCTGGGCAAGTCATGCAAAATGAGACAAGGACAGGATGATGATGATCTATGTTGTGTGTTGGAGGAAGCGACACAGCCTGGAGCGCGAGTTCTGGTGCACGCGATGCGGTGCGGGCACGGTGTCGCGCTGGCTGGCCGCGCACCACTGCGGCCCGCGCCCGCGCCGCGCCTGCCCCGTGCCCGGCTGCGGGAAGACCTACACCACCGCCACCAACCTTACTGTGCACCTCAGAGGACATAAAGGTTAGCATTTGGTCAAATCTACTGTGGGTACATTGACACGAATTAAATTACATGCCCTACCCATTTTGTTTGCCGTATTTCATTACTTCCAAGAATTTGATTCTCATTGGGGATTCTATTGGACGGTGTAATAATACTGCGTGTGATATTTTTTTCCAAAATCAGCGAGCGAGAGAGCTAATTTAGGAAAAAATAATCACTACACAATCTACTCTGTGCTGACTAAATATTGATCTCATTGGTAAAATTATGTACTAGAACTACATGACTATTGAAATTGTTTCAGGTGAGAGACCATTCGAGTGCAACGACTGCGGGAAGACGTTCTCCAGCAGGAATACTCTGCAGAACCACATCAGGATACACACAGGTACGCACGACACTCGACAACACACTGAGAATGTGTCCACTTTATAAAGAAACCAGCCACTTGATGCTTCTTTATATCCCTGACCATCCCTCAGGTGCACTCCCCTACATCTGTCCTGTATGCGGCAAGCAGTTCCGTACGAACAAGCTGTCAGCGCACATGGCCACGCACGCGGACGTGCGCTACAGCTGCTTGAAGCAAGGCTGCAGCAAGCGCTTCACGTCGCGGCCAGCGCTGCAGCGCCACTCGCGCGCGCACCAGGCCCCGCCCCCCCGCCCCCCGCACGCCTGCCCGCTGTGCCCCGCTCGCTACCACCACAAGCAGTCGCTCAACAAACATGTGAGGAAGCAACACACGCAGGTTGGTACTGACACTACAGGGCCGCATTATACCTACCTCTCCGTGCTTCTTGACCTGCTGCAGTGTTATTCTCTAACCTAACGGATGCAGCGTTGATATCTCAGCCTGTGTTACGTGGATTTTCAATTTATGTTCTAAGAATAAATTTGAAAATCTATTGAGGACAGGCTACGGTTTCAACACTGTGCAGCAGTATCTTTAGACAACAGCATTCCTACTTACCTGTCACGGTATTAAGAAAAAGTTTTTGGAAAACAGGTACCTATAAAAAAAGGTGGAACTGGTCCCCAGGCAGTTTCGAAGTGATGGAGTTGCCCCCTAACCCTTCCATCTAAGATTTATGACTGCCTCACCTCATCAGTAGACTGATGTATAATTATGTATGTTTGTGAATGTGTACATCACACGCGCTCCACATGCGAGTATCATTGGCCCCAGTAGACTCTCTCTATGAGTGACATCATCCACTTGGGTATTCATCGCGCTTCTATTTGTAACAACGTTATTTTGTACCATCAGTTACTCCTCTATTACTAAAGATCATCATCGTTCTCCTGCTCTAATCCTAATTGTACTGCTGCACTTCGCTTGTGCGATTCCTGGACGGAACAAATATTTGTATGATCTAAAGTACCGGGTCTTGGTGTTCGTGTATATGAGTTTAAATGTTTGTGAACGCACCCACGATACAGGTGGATTCCTAGCGTGGGGCAACGTTTTTAAAAAAGAAAAAGCATGTCATTTAGGCTGAAGCTACACTAGGCTGCGACGCGATCTGCGACACATGAGCGATTAAAACAAATAAATGAATGCTCACGTATTTGGCTACACCGTACATCAGCGATAGCACGTGTAACCTGTTTCGTTCTTCCAGTCGCATCGCAAATCGCTGTCTGTTGTAGCCTCAGCCTTACTAACATTTTCTTCTCTTTCTCTCGATTGATTGCCACTCTGCATAGTTGGTTAATATTCTGGCAAGATTTATCTTTAGGGTGTTTTGAAATGTTATCATTTTAGTTAAAGAAGTGGTCTCGTCACTCGCTCGCTACGTCTCTTGTTACAGCAGCCTGACCCGCCAGCTGACGTGGAAACAACTCAGATCGCCAACGTTATTCAATGTGAACTGGATTAGTTTTCTTAACAACAGTGCTATTGAATTAAACTTTTTCCAACAATTTATTTCACTTTTGTCAAGTACGCTCTTATGGAGTTCCGTAATTATTACAGTGATAAAGTACAGACGCCAGCACATCAACCTACCTCAATCTGTCAATTTTTTTAATAGATTTTCAACCTTATAACAATAGTGGAAGGTTAATGTTCGATTGGTATACCTTGACAGATTCGGGTAGGTTGACCTGCTGGCTGGTGTCTGTACAATGTTTGGGCATTTTGTAATTTTTTTAATAATATTGACGTGACGTGTTTATAACCAAAATTGTAGAGTGATAGTTCTATTTTAGAACGTTAAGTAAATATGGAATATCAATTTGTTAAATCGACTTCTTTGTAAATAAAATCGATTATTTGTAGTAGTCAGAAATGCAATTTGGACAACACTACTTTAGCTGTTAAAAGTTAAATAAATCGTTGGAAAGATTATAGTCCGAGTAATTCTCACAACACTTTCCTATGTTGAAGAGTAGAATGACTGCTCTGGAGTTTGAGTATGATATGGTTCTACAAAGGATACCTAGGGCAAATGTAAATGATAAACAATACTGAATATTGAATTTGTAATCGTATTCTAGTCTCACTCAATTTTGGACACCCATCGACAGAGTAAGAACTCTTCATTGAACGTTAAGTAATATAAGTGCTCGAGCTATCGATTTCAGTTGGAATCAGTCGAATACTGTCAATTGTTATACATACTTAGAAATACCTAGTCAGGTTGTCAACAAAATGTAGAAGTATAAAGAGACTGTCGTGACTCAAATTTCACTTCAACTAGATTAAGAATTTGAGTATCTACCTACCATTTATTTAACAGTATTAACTTTACCAAAGATGTATTTATTTTACATTTTTATGTATAAGTATGAATTAAAAGCAACTGATTTGTGTGTATTAGGTACATAGTACGTATTTTGTAAAATTGACAACTTTTACCACCATATTTATTTGACCTTTAAATATTTATTAGTGGAAATCAGCTGTAATTTCTTTTTAAGTAAGTCTAATTCAGCGAATGTTTTTGTGGTTGATGTGGTCTAGTGAAACCTGTGCAATGGTCTGGCGGTCAAGGACGCCGCGCCAGCCAGTAGGCTGCCACTCCACCTTATAATAAAACTATTTGTCACAGATTATAAACTTATTTCCTTTTTTAATGACAAACCATTCTATTTAATACCTATCTGATGAAAGGATTGACAATTGTAATATTGTCAGTCATTAAGTAAGATTAATTAGAAATAGATCTTACGAGAACATGTGAATGTTCCGATCTGAAACATTAGTATTTGTAGATTTCACCTGTTCTAATTGTGTGTTTATCAAATGGGTGATGTATGAGGTAATTTTTACGCTGTGACTTCAGCAGCCGCCACACTGTCTCTGAGGTAGTCGGTGCAATGTCGGTTGCAACGGCCCACAAACGCTTGCAGCTTTGCGAAAATCAATTAGGTCATTGCACTTCTCTTGAAACGGCCTCTCCGACTCGTTTTCTAGTCGGCGTGGCACCGGGACCTTCACCCACTTGCCGACGGTCCCCGACCCGGCGATTTCACGCCCCAACAATGATTCGACTCGGTCTCTCAGTAATGAAATCGATTATTTAGAAACAGTTTATTTAGAAACTTATTACAATTCGCTAAAGCTAAGTATAAAAATAACAAGACTATCGACATCGACATGTAGGTACATTACAACTAGAACATCACAGGCAGGCGCTCCCTGGACACAGGAACTGATCGACCACACACACTGGACGCGCCTCGTCCTCCACGCACGCACCTGGCGTGAATGTGTGTGTCACACATTCTGCGTGCATTTCGTGTGTATATCTCTTTGTTCTCTCTAAATTACATATCTAAGAGAGTTTTATAAGAGTGCGTACGTGAAGTGACGCAGGCACGTTGCCAAGTATGTAATCTGTTCGATTATATCATATTTTGTTTACAATCATTACGAGTTACCAACTCTTCCCAATAAATAATAATTACAATTATGGCGTGTGTAATACGGCGCGTCACGCCTGGCCCGTGCTGGTCGGTGTCCTGTGCGCGGCGGGGTGCGGGTCGTCCACCTGCACGTTGGTGGCGCGCACGTAGTTGTTCCGGTAGCCCGACTCGCGCACGCGCGCGTTTGGACTCAACTTGTCTGTCCGCTCCTGAGAGTCCGCGCGGTCCTCCTCACCCGCCCTCTCCTTCTCCTCTGCAGACCTCTCCTTCTCCTCTGCAGAGCGCTCCTTATCTTCCGCTGAGCGCTCTTTGTCATCCGCGCGCTCAGCATCCCCGCTCTTGTTATCGTCACGGATGCGGTGGCTCGGATCTTCCCGCAACCGTTCATGATCTTCTAAGAAGTATCCGCTGTCGACTGGCTTCTCGTGTCTCGCGACGTCCGCGTCCAACGTCGGCGGCGGGACTGTTAGTTCCATGTAAAACTGTTCCTCTTTAGAGACTGGCTGCTTGTTGCCGTAGTAGTCGTAATCGCCGGCGGTGTAGTACTCCTTGTCCACAGCTCGCGCTTTGCGATGCTGCTTGCGGCGCCGCCTGCGCTTGGCGGGGCGCTCCGTCTGCGGCGCCAGCGAGCTGTCGTTACCGTCCGCGTCCTGTTCGTACTCCCGCTCTCGCTCCTGCTCGCGGCTGCTAAACTCTCTATCTCTGTATTCTTCATGTTCCTCCTCATCTCTGTCGGGGTGTTCTGGACGCTCGCGGTGTAACTTTCTCGGTCGTTTCTCGCGGTATATCGGCGGCACGCGCACCGTGACTGTGTCAATTTGGTTAGGATTGTGCTCGGTAGGAGGCAACACACGCGGCTTCAGAGGTTTCCTCGGATCTTCTGTGGTGGTCGTGACTTCAGTATCATCATCAGCTTCAGGTTGAGGTAGCGGTACTGGGATCCTGTTGGCTCGAGGACGCTCACGTTGAAGACTCTGATGCGATTCGTCGCTGCGGCGGACATCATTGGCTAGATCTCGATCTCCAAAATGTACGTTTTGATAATGATTTGCGGGAAGTCTCTGCGCCTTCTGCTGGACAGGCTTTCTCTGCTGTTTTTTATTTTGCCAGAATTGGTCGACAGCATTACCGAACTGTCGCACGGCTGCCTCGCGGTCGCGGGACTCCTGCACATCCTCGTAGTCGTCGTCGTCCAGCTGTTGTTGTGCAGAGTCGTCATCGTAAGAAACAAGATAATCTTCATCAGCGTTGTTAGCTCGTTGTGTGTTGAACTGCTTCGCGTCCACGGTGTCCACTCGACGTGCTACTCCGTTCCTGACAACGAATGCGTCGACGTACACTCGCGGCTGGCGCGGCTCGGTTTGAGGCAGTTTTGCCGCACGGGGTTCTATAGCGATCGGTACAAACTGTTCCTGTTGGTTATCTATGTCCGCTTGTTCACTCTCGACAACTGCCTCGGCGGCGGCGGGTGGTGGTTGCGTGGCAGGGGAGACCGGAGCACGGTTAAAGTTGAAGTTTAGCCGTAGGTTGGAGGTGATCCTCTCAAGGTTGTCAGCTTTGGGTGGCGGTGGTGGAGGTGGAGGAGGAGCACATGGTGCGGGTGTAGTCGGGTTGGCGCGGGGCTGGGCACAGGGTGGTGGCGGCGGCGGTGGGGGCGGAGGGGTCGGCTTTGGTTTAGGTCTTGGCGCAGCCCTCGGTCTTGGGCACGGTGGCACTGCTTTCGGTTGTGGTGGTGGCGGCGGCGGGGGTGGTTTAACAGCTCTACAGGGCGGCGGACCGGCCGCGCGGGGCTGTCCACACGGCGGCGGGGCGGGTGCCGGGGCGGGCGGCGCAGCGGGTGCGGCGCCGGCCAGCGGCGTGTCTATCCCGGGCACAGGTGCCAGCGGCGGTGGGAAGTCAGCCTGTGGGGGTTTCCGCGCCACACTGTATCCGAGCACGTCGGCCAGTCCTCTAAACACTATGTCGCCGAACGTCCGTTTCTTCCGCACCACTTCCTCGGGGTTGCCGTCCAGTTCGATGACGGTGCCGTTAACATCTCGTAGTGTGAGCGTGCCGTTCTGGTTGTCGACGACGATGGTGTCGTTGCTGATGAGCGTATCGATAGACTCGTCTGCTAGTACTTGTGGCGGCTGGCTGGCGGCGGCGGCGGCCAGCAGCAGCAGCAGCAGCAGCGCGCGGCGCATGGCGGGTGTAGAGTGTCGCGCGGGAGGGCGGCGCGCGCGGTTTTGTCGCACCGGGACTTGCTCAAGCGCCGCCGCGCTCCACTGCACACGTACACTTTGTGTCAGTCATCTGATTGATATAAGTATTTATGAATCACTGGAACAAACTGCCGTGTCGTAGTTCACACTCAGTTAATTAGCCAGTGTTATTGTATCTGCTTACCTATATATTTTTAACTTTTATCTAATTTTGTAATAATTGTGTTTGTTCAACAGTGGTTTTAAAATCAATTAGTCATACCGTACCGCAATCTTTCGAGTTTCAGATAAAATTAAATAAAGTTTTCTCAATGTCTCACCGTTGGAACATAAAAGGCCTAAAAACTAAACTGAGAATAACCAAGTCCGTGTCAAGAGATCTACCGTAATGGACGTCAGGCACGTATCATCCAGGCTTGTAAGTAAATAAGGAAGTAGGTGGACAATTCAATCAGCAATATAATTATTGTGTCGTGTTCCATGCCCTCCGCTTGACATGATGTAGACTCAGCCTTGAAGCAGGTCGTACAAATTCGCCTCGTAAATTATTTACGGAATTGACCTAGGTGTCAAAGTCAACTTTTATTTCAACGACTTGTATATCCAAACTAATATTATAAATGCGAAAGTAACTGTCTGTGCGTCTGTCTGTCTTTTCTTCACGCCTAAACTACTGAAACGATTTGTGTGAAATTTGGTACAGACATAGTTTGGAACTTGAGAAAGGACATAGGATAGTTTTTATTACAGTTATTTCATTTTTGAAGAGATCCCGCGAGGGAACTTTTTGGGTAAAACCAAAAATCTGCTTGAATTCACTATTCGACGCGAACGAAGTCGCGGGCAAAAGCTAGTAAACAAATAAACGTGAAATTGGTAGGTTTCCACAACGGTCTTGAAAAGTAATCATTAAGCTGATTTTGTGACAGACATAACACATTTTATGAAAAATATTGCTTGAAATAATCGTGAAAATACAGATTTTCTCTTTTTGGTGTCTCTTATAATAATAATAATCGAGTATTTAATTACCTACTTGCAATGCCTTTGTATATCTGTGGAGAACATTTTTGGTTACATATTAGTAAAATTCCTTATGTTTAAAGGTTTGTAATGATACGGTAAACTGCTCCTCTCCGACCCTGCAAACCTGCCCGCGATGCTGTGCCGTCCGTACCCTACAGGGTCGCCCTAAGCATGTGGTCACTTTGTAGTACTCGTATTTCAGTCGTAAGCCCCTGGCTAGAGGCCTTTAATTCATTTAAGGCATCCACAGAAAAGTCCGGTTAAGTAGCTGACAACCTCTTCTAGGTTGGCCTGCGAGATGCCACTCAAACTCACCCCTTTGTGAGTGACATCACCACAAAAAGGAGTGGGTTTTCTCTGAAGCTTACTACCTTTATAAAATAGAACCTTTTTTCAGTTCGGCACGGTTGGCGCAATGCCTGAACGATCTTCTGCTGCGCTGTGTGTTCGATCCCCACACGAGACAATTATTTGTATGATGTAAAAGTAGTTGCTCCGGGTCTGAGTGTTCGTGTATGTGAGTTTCAATGAGTGTAAACGCATCACAGGATAAAAACAGTGATATTTAGGCTCTTAAACAAATGGGGAACTAAATGTGAAGTTAAGTGTTTTAGAATTTCAAAAGCATCACATAAATAATTATGTGTGAAAAGGGCTTAGCAAGGTTCGCGATAAATCTGGGAATCTAATGTAATACATTTCGTCACCTCGCAACTGCGGCTTGTACTGTAGATACTAGTAAACTTACTTTACAACATATTATTGTTATATTACGAAAGCCATGGTAAACCGAAACTCAATTAACATAACAAAAAACCACATGAAAAAGTGAATGTCAATATAATGGCGATTGCGGTCAGCTCTGTTAATTGCTAACAGCCTGGTACTGCGATTGGGTCAATGAGACGGTCCACTATGCGAATATTTGTCACAGGTCTATATGCCTACGTACGTACGAGAAGAAGCTTATCGAGGTTTCGATCCCGCACGGAACAAATATTTGTATGATCTACAATTAGTTGTTTCGGGTCTGGGTGTATGTGTATGTGAGTTTCTATGTTTGTTCATGCACCTACAATACAAGCAAAATTCCTAGTGTGGGAATCAGCGTCCTTTTTGTCGGGATTTCGGGACCCTAGAGTCTACTTAAAAATCTGTAGCCGCACAACTTAATAGGCTTAAGATATTCAAATACGAGCTCATTATGATTTTTTGGCATAAATTATACAAACAATAATTATTTGCATGCAATACCATATTACTTACTCACCCCTTTGGTTGGTATAGTGCAATAAAGTGCAATCCTTTATTTATCAACTGCAGCGTGAAGGAAGTGCGGGTGGCCTTTTCTTTCCTCCTACGGCATTTTATTGCAGAAAGCATTTACAGTTTACATTTTTTAGTTTATTCATCGAAATAAGTTACTGGGTCAAGGAAAACTTGTCGTGACTTAGTTACTTCTACACTTAACATGTTTGAATACCAGTAGAAGATACTTACCTAAATAGAGAGATAGATAGAAAGTCAAAGAGGAAGGCGTAATTTACTAAATATTAAGTAAATAAAAGTAAATACTAAGCCTTGTGTAAGATAGTGGTTTCGCCCGTGTGTATATTATCTCACGGGAACTTAATACCGGAATTATTGGTATCCTATGTAATACACTAACTAAATATAATACATAATACTAAACTTTTCTCTGAGTCAAGCTGAGTGATTGAGTAACATTCCGCATTAAAGTTTATGTGTAATATGTCATCATCGTCAGCCTATAATGTTCCCACAGCTGGTACACAGACCTTGTCCGTGTGTGGAGTGCGCCAAAATCCACAACGTGGGCCCAGTGCAGGTTGGTAGATATCACATGTCTTCGAATTGAATGGTTGTAGGACATGCCAGTGTCCTCACGTTGTTTTCCTTCACCGTTTTGAGAGCAGTGGTGATGAAATTTGCACAAAGAAATACGCCAGGCTGGGTTCGCTCCCACGATCTACAACTCGGAAGTCAGGCCTGACACCACTGGGCCACCACTGCTCCAATTTTTGCGTCATATCCGTTCACTCTCATCATACAAACTGTCGCATTAGATTCAGCCGTTGAAACTAAGGCAGCTCGCTGAACAGTATCTAAAACTGTGTTGTCACCGTCTCACTGATTTACAGCATTTTATGCAACTGCGGCAGACTTATGACCACTGAACAGGTTTCAGGTTGATTAAATAATGTCTTAAACATTGTCGCTTAGCTAACTAGGTAGGCTACTATGAAATATTTTGAGATAATGAAATACCTACCCGTTTTGTGCCGCAAAACAAAGACATTGAAACTGTTTTTTACAAACAGATCAATTCCTTATTATTCCGTAGGCGCTACGGCTGCATTTTCTGGAAAATGCTTCGGAAATCGTAGAAAAAGAGAGCTCTGAGAAAGAGACAACCTTGCTTTAATTTAATATCTAGCTAGAAATATGAACTGTCAACTGCGCATTTTTTGGCAAGCGGGTCAAGGTAGATACGCTGCCGCAAATCGCTGGTTAACTGGTGTATGTTCATAAGACAGTTATAGCAGACATAGCTCACTAAACCTTTTCTATAATAAAAATAATGTATTGTAGTCCCAATTTTATCTCGTTTCCATCAATGGGTATGCGCCTAAATGTAGATGAGAAACATGCTAACGCCTACAGTAATATTAGCCACAACAAGCTGCTAAACTACCTTGCGATCAGAATTATATCAGGCGCTAGTTTTAAAATTCATAAATGATAACTATTGCTTTGAGTTTTTCACAGGCGTTAGTTAATTAAAATCTTAAAATTATCGTGCATTTTCATGAGGTTTCTCCCTCGTGACAATCAATGTCGAAAACACTATCAAACGCAATCCTATTAAAGGCGGCGTGAACGGGAATTGGTTCATTGATCCCTTTAATCTGAGTCTCGATTTTTCACTTTACGTAATTGGGTTAACTCTGAACTTGTATGAGCTCAAACCCAGTGCGAGCCTAGCACGGTGGCGGTGCGGAAATAGCAAACATAATGAAACCGTCTCTCGTGGGCAATCATCAATCAATTTTGGGCAGGCAGGAGGACGGGGCGGGTTTTTCCGTTCAGTCTGTTTGGTTCATAGTCTCAACTCTTCAAAACACCAATACTTTTAAGCCAGATTGGTACCAATTAGGATTAATTCCTAACTTAACCTTATACCACTTAGATGGGGCTCCTCTTAGAGAGCCAAAGCCTGCTGGGGTGGCGGGACTGTCTTATCAGGTAAACGTGGCCCCGGAACGTAAAGGGCTATTGAAGGTCGACCGTGGATTTTAGTCGGTACAAGTCTGACAGTGGTCTCAGTCTAGTGTCTCCCTGGGTGGGAGGACTCATTGGATGATTTTACCACGTAATGAAAAAGCGCGTGGAACACAACGCGCCGTCGACCCGGGCATGGTCCATGGTCGGACAGCGAGTTGCCCATTACTCGCTGCCCGCATGCCCGCGCCTACGGTGGCCGGAGATCGTCTGGCGACGTCCGACGCCGCGGGCGTCTACCACTGCAGCTGGGGTGGAGAAGACGCTGTCCTCTCCCTCACGCGGCCCGCCTCCTCCTTCACGAGCATGACTGCTTCGCAGAAGGAGGCGACCGCTTCCCACTCCGTCTCGCCCCGCAGCATGGCCTCGACCAATGCCGGGCGCGAGATTTTGAAATAGATACCGTAGTTGCGAAGCTACCACGAATGTCGTCAAGAGACATGATGACTGGTTCAAGCTGTAAACGACATCTCCATATAACGCAGAACAGTTGTCTATCATACAGGTTAACAGCAGTTACGGTGATACCACGGTTATAATACGGTGGTGATACGAAGGCACTGTATCAATGTGATCGGTCGCGTGTGCGCGGCACGTGAAGGTAATTGGATTTTGGCGAGCACGGTCCGCAAGTCAGCAGTAACTGACGGTACCGTTGGCAGATTAACGACCAACTGTTCGTTCTCCGCGTGATCGAAATAAGAACGTTTCAAGAAGTAGCCATAATTGCTCTTTATCGACAATTTTTAAGATATCTAATTGAATGGAATTTTGAGATGTATCCTTTAATATTAGATAGGTTTTTATCCTGGTAAAATCATCAAATGAGTTCTCCCGTCCAAGGCGCGACGGGTGGGACTGTCACACTTGCACTGACTAAAATCCACGATGATCCTTCAATAGTCCTTTACGTTCCAGGGTTACGGTTACCTGATGAGACAGTCCCGCAATCTCGGCAGGCTTTGACCCTAAAAGGGTTCCCCGTCAGATTGCTGACAGCTGTTTAAGGCGCGTGTGGAACACGACGCGCCGTTGTCGACTCTGATATGGTCCATGATCGGACGGCGAGTCACCCATTACTGTTCACATGCCCATGCAATGTGTCAACCGTGCCGAAGATTATTTTGAAATAATCTTCCGCAATAGGACGACGACGAACTTTCACAACCCGATTTAAAACACACCACGATCTGGAAACCAAAGATAATTTACGCATTTCAGCATTAATTATTTGACAGGCCTGTTGGTCTAGTGGTTAGTGACCCTGACTGCTATGCCGGAGGTCGTGGGTTCGATTCCCACCCAGGACAAATGTTTGTGTGATGAGCACGGTCATTAGTTCTGTGTCTGGGTGTAATTTATCTATAATATGTATGTATTTAGAAATATATAAGTATGTTTATCAGTTGTCTAGTACCCATAACACAAGCTCTGCTTAGCTTGGGACTAGATGGCGTTGTGTGATGGTTGTGGAATATTTATTTATTTATTATTATTTTATAATTTACTTTGACAATGCACCTCTTAATGTTGATCAGATTGCTATGGTAGCGTAATAGCATCGATTAGATTTGGTCAAACAGGTTGGAAAGGTACTCATTCTTGGAAACTCAACATTCGGGTGAAGCGGTAAAATCTATTTTTCGTTTAACTTAGATACAAATTCCTTTTACACAAGATTGTCATTGTTGATTGATTTAGTTAGGCAATAGCTTTAGGGTTTATCTGTAAAAGGTTCATTCACAACTTTTAAGGGTTTCTATACATTATGAGTACTTATTTATGAGTTGACTTGGTCACCGACTGATCCCCGAAACCAGCGGTCTAATGCATGGGAAGGAGTTAGCACCATTGATACGACATTATTCGCATACCAACTACCGGCCTGAAGACTCCCATTTTTTCTTCAAATGTAGAAAATGATATGTTAGTGTTGCAATCCCTCAATTAAATAATGATGGCTGTCTTCGCACGTCGTGTGGACGTCTTCCGTGTGAACCGCCGACACTTCCGCGCTGCATTAAATGTAGTTAATTTATTATGTTTACGTAACTTGACGGTAATTACCTAGTTTTTTATACTCTTTGTTTGTTGCTAAATACTGCGTCGTTATTACCTTTGTAAGACCTATATGTTTGTCGTAAATCGTGGACTCATATTAGATTCGCACGCAAAATAATAATATTTTTGCACATTTTTGATTTTGACCATCCGTCATTAAAAACTAAATAATAAGTCTTAAAGCCATTACAGACGTACCTAGGCAATTTTATTGAGTAATGTTAATTAATATTCTCTTGTTCTAGGATGTAGGTAATTACAACAAAGTCCGTACAGAAGAAAATCAAAACACAATGGAAAAGTAATTAGTTTCTTTATGAGCCAATCCGCTCACAGTAACACGATGATGTTATATTCGGTTTTAGAAATTATTATACGGACGGTTAAACCATAACCATCAATATTACTGACGACCCTAAATCAACAATGGAGGGTAGTTTGAAAAAAGTAATAATGACAATCTTTTTTATTTACTATTTATGCCAAGTTTCAAGTTTATAAACCCACAGAATAAGATTTAACACACAAAGGTTTTCACCCCTTGTCGCCCCTTTTCACCCCCTTAAAGGTAGATTTTCGCAAAATACCTTCTTAGTGCCGACCTACATAATAAACTGCATCTAGTCCAAAATTCCGATTTCTACGTTTAGCGGTTTAGGACATAGACTATATACTGTAGGATGCGGGTAGTCTTATTACCATACTTTGTTCTTTTATAAGTATGGATAACTCCGAAAGTACAGACTTTTGGTTTTAGTCGTAATACTAAGTTTTATTCTACACTAGCGGGCGCCCGCGGCTCCGCTCGCGTGAATGTCGGTTACCGCTGCAAAAAGCCTACTCAGGAAAGACACGGTCAGCAACATGATTCCCAGGTCTATTCACAGACATCGACGACGCAGTCATCACAAACACTCGACATAGATAGATATAGTGTGTCGCGGGCTTTTTTGTAGATATTTATAAGATCAACAATTAATTAGAACATTTTATGGTTCTACCTTTTATAGTTTAGGCAGCGTACACCCAAACCCGTACGTACACGTGTGTACACGTAAACCCAAATATCTTACGGAACCCTATTTTTCTCCAAAATAAAATATTGCCTATGTTACTCGTGGATAATGTAGCTTTTGAATGGTGAAAGAATTTTTAAAATCGGTCCAGTACTTTTTGAGCCTATTCACAAACAAACACACAAAGTTTTCCTCTTTATAATATTAGTGTAGAAGTGTAGATTAGTGTAGACTACCGAATTAACTAATTTCGTACCTACTATTGCTTTAACTACAAAGCAATAAAATGTAAACTATAAATATAATTAAACACTACCAAAATAACTAATATTCGTACCTACTATTGCTTCAACTATAAAGAAATAAAATGTAAACTAATAATATATTTAAACACTACCAAAACCTCTAATACCTATTTCATAAAATAACAACAAAACAAATCTAAAAATAAACTATTCAAAGACTAAAAGTAAAAAAAGGGCCGCAAACGCGGCGGTAAGACCCCTCTTTGAGGAGTGGCTGGGTAGGCGTCACGGCGTCCTGACCTACCGCATGACGCAGGTCCTCACCGGATACTGAAGTTTCGGGAGGTACCTGTGTCTGATAAGGAGGGAAGAACTGCGAGGATCGTCTGCACTGCGAGGATCGTCCGGAGGACAGGAGTGCAGGACTGCCCCGCTTGGGCAGAGCACCGCCGTGTCCTCACGACGGCGATAGGCGGAGACCTCTCGCGCCCGGCATTGGTCGAGGCCATGCTGCGAAGCAGTCATGCTTGTGAAGGAAGAGGCGGGCCGCGTGAGGGAGTGGACAGCGTCCTCCCTCCACCCCAGCCGCAGTGGTAGACGCCCACGGCGACGGAGGTCGGCAGACGATCTCCGGCCACCGTAGGCGCGGGCATGCGGGCGGCGAGTAATGGGGGACTCGCTGTCCGACCATGGACCAGGCCCGGGTCGACGGCGCGTTGTGTTCCACGCGCGTCTCAAGGAGTCTCAGCATAATGACGGGGCCTGTAGAGGGCCAAAGCCTGCCGGGGTTGCGGGACTCACAAATTACCGTGCCCCCGGTACATAAAGGGCTATTGAAGGACACCGTGGATTTTAGTCAGTCAAGTCTGACAGTCCCTCCCGCCCTGCCCAGGGTGGGCGGACTCATTTGATGATTGACATGACATGATTTTACCATGCAAAAAAAATAAAAAAAGACTAAAAGTCGCGCTGATAAGTATGGTTTGTAAATAACAATTATTGTCTGTCAATAAGGTCGAACAGTCTGAACGTATATTTACATCAACAGTCAAATATTGTATGAGGTACGCGCGCTTTTTTTTTGTATAGCATCTCGCAGGTCAACCTCTAGTAGGCTGTGTACTTCTCAACCGGACTTTTCTGTAGATGCCTTAAAGCCTCCAGGCGTGCGGACCCCCTCGCCTTTTTATACCTGCCGTCGAGCGCGGCTACCGCTACACAAAAATAATACTTATAGCATGATTCTGTATTCACGCGCGATGACTGATTAGCGTATGTCATGTATAACTTTGGTGTTTCTACACCGATTTACATGATTCTTTTTTTGTTGAATAGGTAATAATGTTGATTTTTTTTAATTAGGTATGAGTGAGAGTGTTATAAACGTAAGAGTAGACAAATATAACCAGAAAGCTCCGAATTGCTAAGCTATCGGGAGTTTCACGTGTTATTGTGAGTCAACCATAAAATATAGACATATGCTGTCAAGGAATATTTTTATATAATTTTAAGGAGAACATTTACGTCATACATGATTTCTATGTAGCTTTAACAATTAAGGCTGCACACGCGACGGAAGCTTAAAAAATGGAGTAACTTCTCCCGTCTTCCCAATATTTCCCTTCACTGCTCTGCTCCTATTGATCGTAGCGTAATGAAATGTATACTATAACCTGCCCAGGAGTATGAAGAATAATTGTGCCAAATTTCGTTAAAATCCGTCGAGTAGTTTTTGTTTCTATAACGAACATACAGACAGACAGACAGACAGACAGACAGACAGACAGACAAAAATTTTACTGATTGCATTTTTGGCATCAGTAGCGATCCCTAATCACCCCTTGATAGTTTTTTTTTAAATATATTTCATGTACAGAATTGGCCTCTCTACAGATTTATTATAAGTATAGATAAAAATACCTATTCATTCATGTGTATCTTATTCCTATTGAGAGGTGGGCTCACCCTTTTCCGATATCCTTTGACACAAAGTTCCGGTGGCGGGTGCGATCCGTGTCCATAGTGACGAGAACGCATTTTTTTTTGTTGTGGCGACTTCAGGTGTTGCAACACCAGGGTTGTTACATAACATTTTAATTTCTTCTTATGTTTTATAGGTTATTTAGGTTTGATACAGACCTGTTGGTCTAGTGGTTAGTGACCCTGACTGCTATGCCGGAGGTCGTGGGTTCGATTCCCTCCCAGGACAAATGTTTGTGTGATGAGCACGATCATTTGTTCTGTGTCTGGGTGTAATTTATCTATAATATGTATGTATTTAGAAATATATAAGTATGTTTATCAGTTGTCTAGTACCCATAATACAAGCTCTGCTTAGCTTGGGACTAGATGGCGTTGTGTGATAGTTGTGGAATATTTATTTATTTATTATTTCTTTATTCTACTCAGGTACAGCAAAAATAATGTAAATAAATATATATGTACAAATACCTGCTACTTACCGTATTCAAGTGTCAGGTTCGGCCTGTATGTACAAACTTAAAGGGGAGCTGATGGTAGCTTGCTCAATTCTATCAATAAAATTATTCTACACGTGGGGTCGGAAACCAACCCCTGCTGAATGGTAGCCATTTTTGTTTGTTCCCGTTTCTGCCACCAAACCACAGTGACGACTGAAGATAACGATAAATCCTAAAACCAAGCGATACATATAATTATTTTATTAATACAACATTTAATTATTTCATTCGTGTATCCTTCGTCTAGCAAAGATAAATTGTGGAGAATATATCAATCCATCAAAACGCCAAAAAAGTTAAAAAATGTCAGAGCCACAGGTGAACAGATAATTCCTTCAACTATTCTGTTGATGGATTTGTTAACCAGTCAGATGATCATTAATTTACGACGGAGAAAGTAAGAAGGCCATTAGTCGCCAGTCATTACAATGAGCTGGATGATCAGCATCATTTGCATGGAAGATGGATGATGTTGCATGATTGCTTCCTGATGCGCGTGAGATGGACGGAAGTGACATAATTGATGGAAGGTGAGCTAACTCGATCACTGGCCATGGGTGGGACTATTCAATGTTGTAAAATCATTACAACAAATCAAAGAAGTTGCTTAAAATATGTAACGAGTCATCGAGATATACAGAGATAATATACCTTAGACTAATTAGGCATTGGTCGTGATCGTGGCAGGAAGAGTTGTTTCTGGGTGTCATACTAGGAAGCTCAAGGGCTTTTTTTAACCAGCCTACCACTATCTATGGTTTTTATTCAATCTTATCTGCTTGAACAATTATAGAACTTTCATTGTATTTACGAAGCTATCCCTCTTTAACGTAGTGTATTTAAAACGGCTTGACAAGGTAGTCAAGCCGTTGTCATCTTTAGTTTGATATATGAACATTTTTATTTTACAAACCCGATATGTTAATTTTCCTGCGTTTGCGTCATACCAATAAAATATATTATTGAGGATTATATGAAGTGAAAGATCGCAATAAAGCGGCCGCGGCGCCACAGACCATGTTATACACTTTATAATATAATCCTGTTGATGTCGACGACTGCATAACATTTAAC
Source organism: Agrotis puta (assembly GCA_943136025.2). NCBI lineage: Eukaryota > Metazoa > Arthropoda > Insecta > Lepidoptera > Noctuidae > Agrotis > Agrotis puta. The sequence continues at coordinate 17,589,627 of OW964179.2, read as the reverse complement.
TTTTTATTTTTAATGCATAATCGTCGCGAAAGTGTTCGGTTTTAAAACATCGCATCGAACCGTCTTATCTTACCGTTGCATCGGGCTAACCGACCGATTGCAAAAGTTCCGATTTCTCTAATAATTTTCCAAAATCAAGATGCACTTTCATTTAGTAGAGTTACCTGGCCGAATTCTCCAGCTGCAAATTCCTGTTGTACATAACTGTATCGACGAGATTCCGTGATCAGCATTACTTTAGTATAATTTCGCAAGTTGCTGACGTTCCTACATTGTCGGTCAACGCCTCTCTATTATATATTTGTATACGTCTACATTGCATGCTTAGACTTAACAAGTTTTCAAATCGGTCCATTGTGTTTCAAAATGCTTTGCAAAATGTTCACTGCAATCTGTTGTTCATTTCAAGCGTTTTTTACTTTTATTGTATTTGATGTCTCCTGTTCACATTTTAATAACTGATCGTTTGTATCGTGGTAAACATCCGAAAGCTGATGGAAATATTTACATTGGATCATGCGACGAATAGATGATATCATACTTATTTCATACCTGATCTAATATCATCAGTAATGTTAACAAGGGCTGTAGTAATGCTGTGTCTTGGACAATTCATCAATATAAAAAAAAACATCTTGCATGCAATGACAACTTGCGTCACATTCAATCTTATCAACAACTTTAATCAGAGGTGGGACATCAAGCGTGCTTATACATATTTTGAAGTTGGGTTTTCGTCCCAGAGAACTTAAGCAATAGTTTGGCCATGTTTAACATAATGAGCGGCAGATGAGACTAGTTCAACGAGAAGATTCGGTGCGTGAGCGCAGACCACGCAACGCGACGCACTATGCACGTCGTTAGCAGGAACATCCGATACTGTGACTCTCTCTTGTTTTTTTGTCTTTATTAGTTCCTGATGAGCTGTCATTTGAGAATGGGGGTACTTATGCATGTCAGTCGTTTGGTGAAACCCTCATAGTAATTTGATTTTGAGGAACAGCGTATTATTCGAAACTCCTGTTATTCCAAGTTTGTTGATTCAAAGAAATTTCAGTCAATTGATAGAACTGCTACTTACTTGTTTAATATTTGAACATGGTCATTAAAGGTGTCAATATTTTATTAAACCGGAATATGTTTAGTTAAGTCCCTGGCATACCACAACATCCCGGAAGCGACTTTTAACGACTGGAAGTTCATAATTATTTAAGGGAAATATTAATTACTCGGATAAGTATCTACGAAATTCATTGTGAATGTCCTCAAATTGTTTCAACTTGATTCTCAAGCAGATATCTACAAATAATTATATTTTTATATTCATTACTAGCTTCCGCCCGCGACTCCGTCCGCGCGGATGTCGGTCTTCGCGTGGATGGTTTATGTCTCCATTTTGAGTAACTCTGACAATGACATCTTATAAATATCTATTGGACCCAAATACGGCTAAGCCTATAATAATTAAGGAGATCCCTCTATTGAGCTACTGCTGTTGAGCTCGCGTTCTGTAGTAACTGAAAAATAAGATTAAGAAGAGAGAGTTCAATGTTCAATGTACAGAATTGACCCTTCTACAGATTTATTATATGTATAGATAACAGCATCATAAACAAAATAGGTGACTTTTTGGTTCAGACAATTTGTATAAAAATTCTTTGCTTTCGACCAATTTTCGCCGTTCCGATCCTTACATGAAACAGAGTCGAACGGCAATAAAAAAATTAGAATATCTGCTCATCAAATACGCATAGTATCATCAGCCTATTATTTTGATGAGCTCTGTTGGAAAACAGGCTTTCTCTTCTGTTCAGAATTCTGTTTCTGAATTCTAGTTTGAGAACATTACCTAATCTACATTTTGTGGAACAAGTTCACCACACTATTTACTCCCAGCCGCTTCCACTTCTGAAACAACCAACATTTAAAATCGCCTGACAAGTTCCGAGCCAATGAAGCTAGAAAAGTCCTAGAGAATTTGATGATGATTGGATGTCACAACGAAAATCAGACAAGAATAGCGGACGACAAAAGAACATAACACCTACTTACTTCATCAAACATTTCACTTACCTACACATCGATTCTACATATTAAAGCAACCACAACTTAATGTATCGAGGTGTGTTTTGGTTGACTCATATGACATGGTTCTAATATAGGTACTATAAGACAGAATGTGCGAGGGTCTTAAAAAGAAGATTGGATACATCAGCCACACGCGAACATACGAACGACAACTACAGCGGAGCTGAAGCAATACGAGGGAAGACTGTGTTGACTGATATGATCAGTCAATTCAAAATAACCATCATCAATACAGTAGCAATTTGTTATCAAGACCGTCTGCACTGTAGAGCATTAACCTACAGCAAATTGGATGTAAACATTAGTCTACAATTCTACATATATGTAGATGTGTTTGCTAAAGATAGAATGCGGAGTAATCATTCTTATTCATCGTATGGTTATCGACTCGTGTGGGCGAGTCCATTGACTGGTTAGCAGAGCTTTATCTATGCCATCTATCGCAAAAAATCAATGTGTAGGTAGGTATACGTATACAAATGTGGCTTCACATTTGACGTGAGTCCGGCACGACAGACACTTATGCTCGTTTTCAGTCATTCAAACTTCATTTATAAATTCTTAAGTATCCATGATCAGTACGAAGGGTAGTTGTTTCGGAGACTGCCTGTTGTGACTGCCTTTTATAAATTATTGACGTTCAATTATATTCCTTTTATTTTGTTTTGTATCAGTAGTTTGTAAATGACGCTTCTTCTTATCTACATTCTGATTCCACGCATGGACTATCGTCATTCCGGCGCTGTCCCTGTCTTTACCATCATTTCCTACTTCCCGTTCATCCTGCAGACAAGCGGCTAGTACAACGGCGCAGTCAGTCGTTAGATGGTAACGCTGTACATTCCTCGGCGGCGCGTACGCAACGTCACGGAGAGTTTTTGCATGTCGACTACATTGCGGTACTTCTAAGTCGTTACTAGGGTTGGCAGTTTTGGCAGTCAGTAGTGCGTTGACAGACAAAATTGTCTTCTTTTATATATTGAAGTCAAAGAAATGACTTTTACTAATATATAATTTTTCTATTGTAGATTGGTTCTGGATCTTTAAATTCTTTGTCATGATGACTTATGTCTTTTTGGGTATTACATTGTAAAATAAAATATACCGCTTTCAAACTAGCCACTACTCGTTTTTCTTTTTCTATAAATTCAAGCAGTATCAATATTTTCTACTTGACAATGAGGAGCTGTCACCCCCCGTAGTTCCTTGGTTACGGAACTAACGTGATGCGCACGCGTCCAATTATACGCTTGCGCGCGCTATCAGCGCACTCGAGTTTAGAACATGACGCGAATCAAACGTTTATTGCCCGTGGTATTACCCGTTGTAGTAGTAACAGTAGTACCTACAATGTGTAAAGAAATATATTAATTACAGCTTGATAGCTCCACGTATTCCTTAGAGAAAGGGTGACAGACGGACAACAAAGGGATTGTTGTAAATTCGCCACAAAGTTAATTCCTCACGAAAAAAACTATGTATAAATTAGCCAAAGGTTTTTGTAATAAAGAAATATTTTGATGGCAAGTTATTTTTGTTAATATTCTTTAAATTATTATAAGTTTTGTTTTTTGTATGTATATTGCCTTTTTATGTATGTTATTTAAAGCCGTTTGTTTCTTTGTGCATGTGGTGTTAATCTTTAATTAATTGTTGCAATTGTAAATGTTACCCTAGTAATTAACTTAGAAATTTATGTGTTAACAATTGTTGGTAAACCTAAATAAAATAAATAAATGTTGTTGATAGATGCATTTCACGAGAAGTTCCAGCTGCGCTACAACGGCATCTGGTATCAGATCGTGACTAGCTGGGATTACCTTCAATGGATCGTTTAACAACTATTTTCCAGTTTTTACTCGAATATCTTGACCAAATAACTTGTTCGTATATCGGTAGTATTTGAAAAGCTGCGAGAATGTTAACTGTCGGTATCTCAGTTAATTTTCATAAAATAATTGTTTAATTTGCAGTTACCTGGTGTTGGTTCCCATCACAATTTATTCTCGCTTCAATTGATTTGTTAATGAAATTGTTGATGAAATAAGAATGAGTTTATTTCTATATTTTTTCAGCAAGCTTAATATTATATAAGAGATAAGAGCTCTTCCAAAAAAATGGGATTAGTGCATGTATTAAACAACAACACACATGGGCATATTATTATCTAAATATGCTGTTATCATTATCAACAAAAATATTCCTAGAAACGAAACAATACATGTATAGGTAAAACTTCTTGCGGACGAAGCAATACAATTTTATGTCATCATCATAAATATCCTACCTCATCATACATATTCAAATTCACGTGGAGTCGGTACCTGTATCATTTGCGACAGTCTACTGCTTTCTAGTTAAATCACCCTTCACATTGTCTATTTATATATTTTTTAGTTAGATGAATTTGATTGCACCAGCCCTACTACCGCAATGTACAAAACTGTAAGGTGATAGTTTGGTGTGGCCGTGAGCAGAGTGATTCGATCCCGCGCTAACCACTAAGTAAGGTAGAATGTATTAAATATTTAGGGCTTTGGGTTGATAGAAGTTTACATTGGAGAAAACATATTAATGAATTAATTTGAAAAATGCTCAAAATATCTGAACGTATTAAAAGTATTAGCGGGTAGTTCATGGGGAATTCACACCAAACACATGCGAAGATTATACATTTCCATCATAAGAAGCCGGATTGATTATGGTTGTTATTTATATGATTCTGCTGCAAAGACACATATTTCCAAATTAGATAAAGTACAGAACCAAGCCCTAAGAGTAGTAGGGGGTTTCATTAAAAGCTCACCAATTCATGTGATGGAAAGCGAATTGCACATACCACCACTGTTTTTGAGGCGACAATATCTCTCCTATAAACACATTCTGAAATCTCGATCATGGACAAATAATTTAAATATAAATGTAATTTCTGAATTAAGTTCTCTTATCAATAATAGTTATTGGGCAAATAAAAAGAAACCGTTGCTAGCTTCTACGCTTAACGAATTAAGTCAGCTGCATATTGTCTCCTCAGATGTTCTGAAAATGTTTACTCTCGATGTGTGGGTGTCCGCCATACAAACTAAAGGAGTTATTAAATGTGATCTAGAATATGTCAAACATTCAAAAAAATATTATGACCCTAATTTATTAGTAAATGAAGTGGTAGCAGAATTAAATAATAAGTATAACGATTGGGATAAAATCTTTACGGACGGATCAAAAAATGTTAGTGGTGGTGGGGCAGCTTTCTTTCATAAAAATTTAGATCTTAAAGCTAGCTTTAAAATCGATGCAAATACTTGTATAATGTCACTGGAACTCATTGCAATATATGAAGCAGTAACTTACGTTCTTAATCAAAATTTACGCAAAGCAGCTATTTTTACCGACAGTAAAAGCGCTTTACAGCATGTAGCTCGATGCGCCTCTGGTTGCAGAGGTGCATCGATAGCCTATGAAATTCTTAACACTTTAAACATAATTAATAAAGATGAAATTAGAATTATATTGCAATGGGTTCCAGCACACATAGGATTACGCGGCAACGAGGAGGCTGACCGGTTGGCAAAATTGGCAATTATTGGAGGGAAGGAAATTTCTTACCTACCTGATCACTGGGAATATGTCTCAAAAATCAAGGAGTCTTGTTATGATAAATGGAAAGATCATTTCAACGACATTTCAAACAAAAAAGGTATTTGGTACAAAGTAATTCAGAGTGAACCTTCTCGCGTGCCCTGGTTTGATGACACTAATTTAAGTAGGAGTTATGTCAAAGTAGCTTTAAGACTGCGCTCTGGGCACTTTCCATCAGCAAAATTTTCTTTTCTAATGCGTAAGGCAGCATCTCCAAACTGCGAAGTATGCAACAAAATAGAAGATGTGCAACATTTGCTGATGGAGTGCGTTAAGAACAAAAATGAAAGAAATTCATTGATTCGAGAGTTTGGTTTGAATATTTTAGATCTTGGGCTTATTTTTACTATTTTAGCGAATCCTAAAACAAATGTTGCAAAAAAACTGTGTGGTCTAGTACAACAACTTAACCAATGAATAGCTAAATCTGCTAAATAATAAGGATTACAACAATATTTTATTATATTTTAATTTTAGTTTTAGTGGTGTAATAGTAGTGATAAGGTACAATGGGGTTGACGTATCCATGTGGATAAAAACCCCCTACAAAAATAAAGAGAAAAAAAAAAAAAAAAAAAAAGATCCCGCGCTATCTCGAGCTAGATCAGATGGTACCGACGGTAACAGATTGCTGGCTATCCTCCACTTAGCTAAATTGTATGTTAATGGAAAAGGGGCAGTTTCCCAAGATGATTAAATTACATCGTTAACGGCACGGTTAACGCAGTGGCTGAGCGATTGGACTGCTGCGCTGCGTGTCGCGGGTTCGATTCCTGCACGGAGGAAATATTTGTACGACCTACAAGTAGTTGTTTCGGATCTGGGTGTTTTTGTGTGTGAGTTTATATGTTTGTAAACGCACCCATGCCACAGGAGAAATTCCTAGTGTGGGTCAACGTTTTTAAAAAAAAAACAATCTTAAGATGAAGACAGAATTTCTACAACAATAATCAGGAGATTGTTAAAACCAATCTGATTCTTCTTCGTCGTGGCGATATGCCCTCTCAATTATATGAGCTTCAACCAATACTCTGCCACATTTACGGCGGTGGTGGCCTCGGAGAGAGGTCAAGCAACTTTGTAAGTACATAACTTTTAAAGTACAAGTGAGGAGGTGGGTCATCGTTTGTGATGAGGCTCCCCAGTCGCACCCTTCTTCATCTAAGTACCCCCACCAGACCATGTTGTACTTGCAGCGACGACCAACCGAATGCGCTACACTACTAACTGTACTAGAAAACATATAACAGGAATCGGATCATCTGCTGTTTAGAGTAAAACTATTCACGCCCGTTAAATACTGTCACGTATCACATCGATTTATGAGTTGTATGCCCGAGCTCAATACGGATTCCTTTTTTTATCAAGCATTTACCCAAACATAATTATGCAACTTGGAGTGCTCACAAAACACTTGGTCCATATCTTAAGCATTATTATTTTATTTATGAATATCTCACGGGACAGTGGAACACACCCTAACAATATCTATCTACTTGAAGTAATGCTGCCGCTATGAAGACATTTTCAACATGATGTTTATATTCATAATACAGTTATGTCGTAGTCGGCTACTCGGTAATACGGTAATCGTTATCGTGCTTATGTGTCTTTTATATTCCAGTCAATTTTTTTTTAATAAAGTTACTACCTACACCTCAGATCAAAAAAAATAGGCAGATAGAGCGCTCAGAACACGCGAGTGTGTCAACCGAAGATAATACAAAATCAAAGGATAATACAAACTCGCGACAGTACCAAGCTACGCATCGTCTCGCTCACACGTCACTAGTGATTTGCCATTTTAAGCCAAAACATGCCGTCTTGTGTATTTAAACACTGCAAGTTGTTCACAAAAAGAAAGAAAACAAGATGGAATATCTTTCCACAGGTAACTCTTGTTATTTTTATTGTTTTGGTATTTATTTTCCATAAAATATTTTCGGCTCACTTGAAACACAAAACCTCAACAGTAAATCGTCTGTGTTGCTAGTTTATGACGGGTAAATTACCCTGAATTAGGGGAATGTGTATTGTGCATAAAAAATATCGATCAATATCGTCAATACAACTGCACGGTCGTAATCTATAGTACCTGTATTTATTATTATTTTATTATTTGATGTACGTTTAGTCGTTTACTTTTAGTTCCGCGTGCGGTGTACTGCGCTTTAAAATTTTTATATTTCAAGACTTATTAGGGTTTATGAAATATTTTATTATTACTTTTAGTATCTAATTGCAACAATTAGGCTTTGCCATGTGACATTTAGAGGTTTCCATACTTTCATTAGTGATATTTTTCATTTTCGAATTATTAGTTGCAATGCAAGCAGTATCGTGAGTAGAGCTGGTAGGGCATTTTCTATTGGCCGATAAATCGTTTTAATTTTGTACATAGTGTAACATGCCAGCCCCCCCCACGCCCTTTTAAATTAGGTCTTCGCCACTGGTTATACTACAATTATTCGAATAATGTTTTTGCAGATTGCCCACGGATCCGGTTTTACGCGATAAATGGGTCACTATTATTCGCCAAAGCAGGCAGGATAATGAATGGCTTCCTTCAAAATTTTGCGTTATAAACAAATAACCAAAAAGCGTTATAAAAAGTGTTATATTCTCTGATATGATATGATGGTCTGATATAAATTAATTAAAAAGGTAGTAAGTAATTACGCATATTAACTTTTATTCCTTATTATTATTCTGTTAAATAATAAATACTACACGCTTTTGCTCTCTGGGTATAACCATAAAACGAAATCGCGTTTCTAATTAAAAAAATAGTAGTACAATATTTGAGAACAATTTAACTGAACAAAATGTGGGAGTATTTCTCAATATCTGGCAACCGTAAACGCACACAGATGCACGTGTTCATACACGGCGCGCCATATTTGCCGCGCACACTAAAATAAAATCTGGCTTCACTTTGTTGTTCGCGCACGTTCTATCTGCCTATTTTTTTTGATCTGAGACCTACACTATAATCGTCAAGTAACTAAAGTAGGTAATCACATAATTTAGGGGTATTGGAAATTGGGAGAGCGAGACTTTGTTCCTGAAGTCCTCGTGAGTGATAGTTCTTTACTGGTTTACAATTCTGTTTAATCTTGACAAAACAGACATTTTCAATTCTGCGACTGTCTGGCATACCTAATCTTTTAGCATGTCCCTATCTATGCATCGGAATATCAGTAGTTTTTACATCTATGTTAATAATGATTCCCATCACTATGGTAGTACCTACGGGCACGCCGCAATCGCGGCGGTAAGACCCCTCTTTGAGGAGTGGCTGGATAGGCGTCACGGCGTCCTGACCTACCGCATGACGCAGGTCCTCACCGGACACGGAAGTTTCGGGAGGTTCCTGTGTCTGATAGGGAGGGAAGAAACGCCTGGGTGTCACCACTGCGAGGATCGTCCGGAGGACACGGTGGAGCATACGGTGCAGGACTGCCCCGCTTGGGCAGAGCACCGCCGTGTCCTCACGACGGCGATAGGCGGAGACCTCTCGCGCCCGGCATTGGTCGAGGCCATGCTGCGGGGCGAGACGGAGTGGGAAGCGGTCGCCTCCTTCTGCGAAGCAGTCATGCTCGTGAAGGAGGAGGCGGGCCGCCTGAGGGAGAGGACAGCGTCCTCCCTCCACCCCAGCCGCAGTGGTAGACGCCCACGGCGTCGGACGTCGCAAGACGATCTCCGGCCACCGTAGGCGCGGGCATGCGGGCAGCGAGTAATGGGCGACTCGCTGTCCGACCATGGACCATGCCCGGGTCGACGGCGCGTTGTGTTCCACGCGCGCCTCAAAGAGTGTCAGCATAGTGACGGGGCCTGTAGAGGGCCAAAGCCTGCCGGGGTCGCGGGACCAAGGGATTACCGTGACCCCGGTACGTAAAGGGCTAGTGAAGGACACCGTGGATTTTAGTCAGTACAAGTCTGACAGTCCCTCCCGCCCTGCCCTGGGTGGGAGGACTCATTTGATGATTTTACCACGATAAAAAAAAAAAAAAAAAAAAATGGTAGTACCTAGTTTATCATTCCAGTGGCCGGCGAGCGCATCGGATCATAAGCCGCAAGACGCTCGCTCATGCAGACACCCGTGAGAACTAGGTGAGTTGTGACTGTGACGTCACTTCACACCTCGTCGTCGACTGTCTGTTAAGTAGACTATGATTAATTGCCCTGTTATAGTTACCTTCCATCTAGACCACAGAATCACTGCAATGCACTCTGACTGCTGGGGTTTGATAGACTATGATGAGCACAAACGTTATTAAACATAAAGCGGGGTACTAAGCAATTTGTGTGTTTTTATTTTTAGATATTTTTGCAAGCGTCATGATTAAGGATAAACTGAACAGTTCTTGCGGGTAGGTGTTTACGAACAAACTTAATGGTCTGCCCTGTAATAAAATGCATACACTCAACAAAATTTAAGCGCGATCTTCTTATGAATTACTGGTTTATACTTTGAAATAGGGCTTTTTTCGTAATAGTATGTCTTCCAGAATAGAAGGTTAAAAGGGTAATCAATATGGTAGGACAATATAGCTTTTGAATTCTGCTAATTGCATGTTTTTCTTCCATACTCCTCTTTAGTCGCTCGTGAGCTCTCATTTTTAGCCTCAGCTCATGAACATGTTATTGATTCAAGAAATCGAAAATTATCACCAATTATAGCCAATTTGAGGTGTAATTACTGTCAGTTTGGATGTTTAATATCAAACAATGCATATCTCTTCTTAAAAGTTTCTAAAATAATAGGAAACAATTAAAATGAAATCATTTTACATAACGCGTGGTAACCATCAACGGTCACAGGTCAGCCATCGTTAGTTAAAAAGTGAAACCAATTCACTTGCACTGGACCAGTGGACGCACTGAATACGCAACTCACACGCATCACAACCCGACTTGAATAGCTTACTACTGATGACATTCCAAACGATACATAATAAAGACTTCTGAATCCGGTCGTGTAAACAAATGTTTACGTTTAGGTAACAGAATCGCGTGCATGACCTTTGTAGTTTTTTGCCTTACTTTCTATAATGCGTGTATCATGTATGTATTCAGTCGAAAGGCTCATCAGATTAGGCAGTTTTTATGATTATTATATGTTAGGGAGGATTATCCGTTGAAGGTAAAATGATGATGATGAATGATTGTATGATGTAGTTGTTACCTAACATGGCCATCACGGCTTGCGTGAAACGTGTGTATACTATAATAATCCATAAAAGCATTTCAAACTGAAGAGATATGCAGAAAATGACGCAGTTAAGAGACCGATCTGATTACTGTGTAAGGAAATTACTATCTACTAGTCGCAGTTTCATGGCCATTGTTGGTGGTCTACAACTGGGTAATTGCGTGGTTGTATGCCAAATAAGATTTATTTCTAGCACGATTTTGTTTTTCTTCTTTTGTATAGTAGCTATAGACGAACAACAACTATACTACTTATTTAACAGCAGTTTCGGTAAGAAATTTGAAGCCTTCTAATGGACCTACATACAGAGGTATACGGCTGAGGTATCTAACTGACCTGCACAACGGCATTCATAGCTCAGATGATATAATAATACCGCTGCTGACATCAATTCACATACATAATCAAATGACGATGCGCATTGTCTTATAACCTGCTATTATTTACAAACAAACTCTACATAAGTACGGTCATTGACCAAATCAAAATATTACCAATAGTGTCATCAGATACAGGCGCTGAAATCATAGCTGATGTCAATCTTATAGACAAACTGACAAGGATCTCAAGTTGTACTGACATCGTAATGAAGCTTCATAGGTAAAGGTACCTCTTTAACTTTTGCTTAATTGTTAGTTGTATGTTTTTCGGGTTCGCAGTCCATATATTTCTGCTGTTATCTATATACATACATCCTTCATGCTTTTGATTGTAAATCGTAAAAATTATAGTTCGAAAAAGTTTCCTGAATTAAATGATCACACCAGAATTGAATCATATGAAATTGAATTGAATTGAATTGAATCATTTAAAGAAAGGTCCTTTAATGAAAAGTCTTTAAATTTTGTGATTACGGCAATTTCTTCTTTGGAGAAATCTTCACAGTTATGAAGAGAATGTTTCGTAACAAAGCGACAGATTAATGATGTACCTAGTATGATTAGACGCGACCGAAAGTTCCTCAAAATTAAATGTACAATACGGTACTCAATTTTAACAAATATTGCCATTTTCTCAAAAATAATATCTGTCGTAAGTATATTTTATAAGGCGTTCAGAATTTTATTACAAAATCTTTCGGAAAAGGATTGCAAAGTGAAAGTGTAAAGAAGAAAGCTCCAAACTTACTCGCCTTCACTTGAGACCGGCCGATATTTGATACGATGCATTCTTGTGTAATATACAATATGGAGAAAGTAGAATACTGACTCCTTGTAAGGAAATAGGAAGTTAATTATGCACGTGACACAACGAAATTAACAGTTCCGAATACATTATCTATCATTAAATCATCTAATCTCTAATGACCCTGCTCGTCTCGACAAAAGAATCGAACCCGGAACAAAACTTCTGTCACTTACCAAGAGACGTACTACGGTGTAATTGAGAGAGCACGCTCATTAAACAGTTAGCAATCCATCTTAACGAGCAATTAGTTGAGCGTACACATCTGTGTGCATTAGTTAATTGCTCTTGACTCCTAAGGTCTTACCGTACGAAAAGAGGGCTGCGCACAAATATAAAACACTAGCTGTTGCGGCGACTATGTACTATCGCGGACACTCCCGCCTGACCACCACTAAGCTCATTTTTGCTTGCACTTGCAATAATAGAAACGTTCTCTAGCCCCGCCCCGTTTCCTTTGTGTAGAAATAATGAATGAAATACAATACCGATCGGCCGAGCGCACTGACGACGCACGCCAAACGAGTTTTTTTTTAAAACTGCTATTTGTATTATAAAAATACTTTAGCTTGCGTGTTGCTTTGGCCTGCGTTACTGACGATAAGTATGTGTGTGTGTTTTTTTAACTTTGTTGAAACTGGCTTACGTTACGTTAAGTGTTTGTGTGTGTCGGAAATTCGGAATTCACTGATTTCTTATTTATTCATTTATTATAGTAATCTTATAAAATCCTATGCTATTGACAGGCAATAGATAAGCTTTTTTTTAGCGTTGTAAAATCATCAAATGAGTCCTCCCACCCAGGGCAGAGCGGGAGGAACTGTCAAACTCGTACTGATTAAAATCCATGGTGTCCTTCAATAGCCCTTTACGTTCCGGGGTCACGGTAATTCATGAGTCCCGCGACCCCTGGCAGGCTTTGGCCCTCTAGAGGGGGACCCTGTCATTTTGCTGACACTCTTTGAGGCGAGCGTGGAACACAACGCGCTGTCGACCCGGGCATGGTCTATGGTCGGACAGCGAGTTGCCCATTACTCGCTGCCCGCATGCCCGCGCCTACGATGGCCGGAGATCGTCTGCCGACGTCCGTCGCCGTGGGCGTCTACCACTGCGGCTGGGGTGTAGGGAGGACGCTGTCCTCTCCCTCACGCGGCCCGCCTCCTCCTTCGCGAGCATGACTGCTTCGCAGAAGGAGGCGACCGCTTCCCATTAGTCTCGCCATAATTTTACCTAAAGTAAATAAAACAAACAGATATTCGTAAAATATTTATTAGGTTCAATATAGGAACTGAATCAGTAAAAATAGGTTAAACACAAAATCATAGTAAAAGTTATGAAATTAACTTCAAGGAGTGACATAGACAATAAGGGCAGGGAGGGGGTGAGCGGGCGCAGCCACTGGCGAAAGCTAGTTACTTATAAATATATTTTAAGTTAATACTGATATCTTTACAGTGGCAAACATTGTTTCTTTAAAACCAAACTATGAAAATGAAACAGATATTGCGTGAGTAAGCGAGAAAGTATACAATAATACCCGTGCATAACGTAACATACAGAATTATTTCATTTTAATTGTCGCTATTATTAAAATTAGACTTTCTAGTTAAATTGTTCAACAAATCAAATATTTGTTTGTTTGTTTTGTTTTTTTTTTTAAACGTTGCCCCTTACTAGGAATTTTTTCCTGTGTCGTGGGTGCGTTTACAAACATAGAAATTCACATACAGAAACACCCAGACCCGGAACAACTACTTGTAGGTCACAAAAATATTTATTCCGCGCGGGAATCGAACTCGCGACACGTTCCACAGTAGTCCAATCGCTCAGCCACTGCGCTAACTGTGTCGTCATATTAAAATTTTTGTTGCTCGGTGAGCAACAAAAAGAGGCGATTTTTTTCGCTATTTCGCGGTTTTCTATAATGGAGCCCCTCTCTATGTAAAGCACGACGAACTGTGCGTAGTGATACTTCGTACTCCTCGGCGAACACTCTCGTCGGAGTAAACGCGTCCCCTTGTTGGTAGGTGTTCACCATACGTTGGACGTTTTCCTCAGGAATGAGAAACGGACGTGGTGCCCGCGGTCTTTCCTCTAAGACACCCTCTTCTTTATGGCGTCTGATCCCCAGCCGCGAAGTGTTTCTCTACAAACAATAAACAACCTCATAAGTCACAGATACAAATTTTTAAAAGTGTCAACCTGAAACTTTAAATCGGTTCTCTATCTAAACATAAATCTGAAATGCCATTATTTATTTTAGTTAAAAGTCATCATTTGTCCGAATAATAACTTGCCCCAACATAAGATCACATGTTATCACATGCCATAACATTAAAATTCCTTAATACAATATGTCCTAAATACTTAGGACATATGACTAGAATTTTTGATCAATATATTTAATGAATTTTTTAGTTAACGTGTTCTGGATAATGATTTTCGGACAAACAATTTTAAGAGATGAAAAGGGATACCTTTTAATCAATACAAAACATATTATATTTTCCCCTTTATTTACACCTACTCTGGTGTTATTTATGTGTAGGTAATAAAACTGCGGCTTGGGCCCAATTTTTTTGTCATATTATAGATATATTTAGAACAAAGCATGTTCTTATTTCGGCATGCAATTTGACACAAAGAAAATAGTTACGCAAACAAAGGGCCCGGCGCCTTTTGTTTATATTTTTAGCAAAAAAATTGAAAACCACAAACATAATAGATATTGCGCTTTGTTATCACTCTTTAAACTTTGTCGACAAGGATTAAAATTCTTTGATGCCTTCTACTATTTCTAATTGCTTTGTTATACTAAAGTAAAAAATAGGAAGTTCGGATTTGTCCGAGATATTAATATCATTTTCCATCCAAACTAATCTGAAGCTCATTCGAAATAGATACGAATGATCTTTTTGTAACGAAAGAAATTACGTTTGTATTGGCATTAAAAAAAATAAGACTTATAATTTAGTTTTTTTTTCTGTTTGGACACAACTAGCAAAGTTGTGTCCGGGGTCTAAAATGTCCGCTTTAGTCGAAGCGTAAATAGAATAATAATATGAATTACATTACAATTCGTAAAATAGTCACAAAGTGACAATCCATAATATTAACTGCGTTTGTAACTGGTTGATTCATAGTAGTATGCAATTGATTCTGCTAAAGCGCTCATCTTATCCCTTGGGTATCATCACAAATCATCTATAGCTACGTATAACGACGACTCGGGAGGCAGGTTGTGGGCTCACGTAGAAATAATAATTGTTTGACCCATATGCTAAGTCCTGCTTGGCACCAAAAGTTTTAAACAAGATTATGATATTAACTATTGAAATACCTAAGACCTAATGAATTACTTATAAGATACAGTGGCAAAGATTGTTCTTTGAGAATCAAAAACAGAAATAAAAACAACTGAGATATTAGTGCGTGTCTTAGCGAGAAAAAGGAAAATAAGTATTTGAGTTCGCGAAGTAATATCTATTTGTTTCTAGTTTAATCATATGTATCAAATACTTTTACTCTTTATATAACGAGCTAAAAAGTTTTTAATTATTTACACAAGATGATAAATTATTTGCATGAAACACTTTAAATCGTTCGTATTAAAAAAAAAGTTGTTGAAAATAACAAAATGTATCATAATAATAAGTATTAAAATAATCTATTACTTACGCTCATATGCAGCTGCTCAGCGATTTGACTGAAGTTAAATCCTTGTCCATTCTTCTATTCTGAGATTTCTGGAAGACATTATGCACAAAATGTTCTAGCACAGGTTCTCAGGAGTCCAATATTATTGCACAGGTTAACGTTTAGGTAATCAAAGGTCAGGTAAACAGAGCAATGGTCAATATTAAAAAGGTCCGGTGAGCGCGCCAAACTTCGCGCGTAAAATTCGCAAAAAAAGTGTACAGAGGACACGTCAGTAACCTGCGTAGAGCAGATTGCAACTAATAACGTTGACTCTTTCCTAATAGGCCCAAACTGTAAGGGGGCGTGGCTCGGTGCCTCCGCGTGATTTAGGCGAAAAAATTTTTAACTGGTCAGGCGGAAAAGTCCGCGATAGTACGCGAGAGGTTCGATTTGATTAGTTGGGATTTTTATGTCGAAAGTTTCTAAAATTTTTTGTTGTGTTTTTGAAATACCTCCGGTTCATAAGTGGATTGTTTTAATTGTATTATAAACAGTTTTTTTTCTTAGATGGATTTATCACCAAAAAAACTTCCCGCAAATAGTTTCCAATGAACTTCTTGAGGTCTTAAATTTTCTTAATCCTAGGCAAAGTTCGTCAATATAAGCCCTTGATCACACGTACCGAGCAAACGGATGAGGCAATGCTTTCGGCCGAATACACGGTACGTATAAACATGAGCACTCGGCGCTATGTTTATACATAGAGTTTACTGGCAGCAAAATTTCAGTAACTACTAAATGTTAAAAAGTTTCTAGCAAGCAGCTGATGCACGCCAGTACGCAGTTGATGTATCTATCTAGCATACTACTGCAAGACTTCGTGCTTGAAGTTTTTCCAACATTATCATAATTTCCATTAAATTGTTTATTTAGAAATCACGGAGGATGAATGCGTGACAAGTGAAATTATGTACAAACGAAAATATGTACCTATGTTATATTCCGTGGACACATTGTTCAGCTTAGAAGATTCTATTGTGTTCAGTCACATTATGTGTTTATTTGTAAATTGTTTATGTCGACACGCTACCTGAGGATGTTACTCTTTGGAAAAGAGGCTGGTCGACGGTAAACTTTGTTCAAACAAAGCTTGCACTTGTTCACTGGTATGGACAAATTGTAAACTTACTTGACTTCGGAGATTCTAAAAGATACTTCAGCATATCATCTGATAGAGTCAAGTCGCCGAAGCCAGGTTGTTGCCCTTCTTATATCCTCGTATCAATAGTACGACCTTTTTTTTCGTTGTAAAATCATCGAATGAGGGCAGAGCAGGAGTGACTGTCAGACTCGTACTGACTTAAACCCACGGTGTCCCTCAATAGCCCTTCATGTTCCAGGGTCACGGTAATTCGATAAGTCCCGCGACCAAACACTCCTGGTCTTAGATAACAAGACACTCATGAAGAGTTTGTAGATTAAGCTAACTAAACACCAGTATACGAGTAGTATAACAGTACAGTATACGGAATATTAGGACAAATAAGACTCATTTGATAATTTTACCACAATAAAAAAAGACTAGGAGTGTTTCGCTTTGAATTAATTTAATTGTGTAACACGGTAAGCAGCAACGTAGACATATTTTCCCCTTAAATGAACATTATGTTAAACTAAGCGAACATCGACATGCTCCTCAAAAGGTGCGTATTACCATAATCTGTGGTATTACACTATTACGTAGTGTTCGTATTACTATCGACGTTGGAGCGCTATGCGGACGCTTCGTAGACTTGCTGCCTTTGCCTCATTTGGAATCCTTATGTTGCATAACACGATGCCTTTTAGATTAATTAGCATTAATTATGTCTAATAGTTCTGCTATTTATCATAATTCATGCTAGATTGTGCAAATTTGGTAGATAATTTGAACATCTTGTAATCATTTCATGTCAGAAATATGACTATGAGTTTACGCAACGTTTTATTACAGTCAAGTTGAGTTCAGTTCCGAATCAATTATTTGATAATTCCGGATGACACAAATGATCCAGATGACCTTTCCGGCTCATTATCTTACCAAAAACTACCTTTTACGTAACAATCGTATCTCTTCCCACAGACAGTAGCACCTCACCACAAATATAAAGCAGAAAGCTCACTTTGTACAGTGGAGTTCATTAATAAAGTAACCCGTTCCGACTTCAACAATATTTGAACAATACAATAAGTTATAATATTGTGAACAGCATAATTATATTGTGAGTAAGATTTAGGTTCTGATATGTGTCTGCTTTTTCTCAGTACCTAACATCTGTAACATGTAGGTATACAGCCGAAAGGAACATTATTATATGAACGTAGAGCATGTACAGATAATAATGAAGCTTACCCTGCTCAGATATTATTAAAGCCAACACGTTTTTTTTTGTGATCACATAATTATTATTGCACAGTTTATTATGAAACTTAACAGTTTAAGCGGTACTTAATAGTTTCTATAGAATATATTGATTAATAGTGCTAAAATATACATGAACTTGACTGTACAACATGACTTCAATGTAACACCATTGTGTTTGGTTTGAGAGAAAGTCATGTTGTTGTCAAGTTTAAAGAACATGTAATTTAATTGCAAAAACTAAAGACAAGTAAGCGTTTAAAGAGGGTTTAACTTAATAAAAGGTTTAATTTAAGGGACTTATTTATGTAGGAACTTAATTTAAGGGAGAACGTAGATGACATCGTGATTAATCAAGCAAGTGAACCTTCTATTAATGTTTACCCCGTGGCTGTGCTCCACGCACGTAGGAATGCATTATACAGCTCGTCTGCGTGCTTCCGGCTTCTGTTGCACTTTACGTAACTCCCCTAATTGCGGCGGCGGGTCACTGCACCTCTGCACCGGATCATCTCATAACATCGAGATAACAATCAGTATACAGTGTCGCGTGTGTGAATACTGTCGTTTATTCCGAGAAGTCGAGAGACTGTAATGTTTTATAAAGCGTATCATGCATTAGTAGTCGTAGGGGAACGGTGTATAAGACGGGGACGCGAGGTATGATGGGAAATTATACAGTTAAGGCAAACTTAATACAATACTAACGTAGTACAAGCGCTAACAGAACGCCATTTGTTAATGTCTGCTTGAAAATTACGTCCTGATGGCGCTTGCGCTATGTTAGTGTTGTGTTAAGTATGCCTAAAGAGTGTATGTCCCCGTCGCGTCCCTGTCTTATACACTGTTCCCCTATGTGATAAATAGACTCACAATTATTCATCATCTTCCTGTCCTTATCTCAATTTAACTGGGGTTGGCGTAACACGTTTTCTTATTAAATTCTCTCCTGTCGAACGTCACATCATCAATTACTCCATTTACTTTCATCTCATTCCTCACACAATCCATTCATCTTTTGTTTGACCTTTCTCTTTCTCTCCAACTCACAATTACACGTGCATAACTATTGCGAAATACCAACATTGAAAAACAGGGTTTGTCCCAATAATTTCTGCTGGAAAACCTTAGGTAGGTTAGGTATACGTTGTCTGGCCCGTCTGGAAATTAAACAACATTTTTTTTTTACGTGGTAAAATCCTCCCACCCAGGGCAGAGCGGGAGGGGCTGTCAGCCTCGTACTGACAAAAAATCCACGGTGTCCTTCAATAGCCCTTCCTTTAATTCGTGAGTCCCGCGACCCCGACAGGCTTTGCCCCTCTAGAGGGGGCCCCGTCATTTTGCTGACACTCTTTGAGGCGCGCGTGGAACAACGTGCCTTCGACCCGGGCATGGTCCATGATCAGACAGCGAGTTGCTCATTACTCGCTTCCGGAAATTAAACAACATGGAACAGTTATTTTAACAACACTTTCCTTTGCCTAAAGCTTCAGCTCGGGAGTTCATTACGGACGCGATGTTTGTGCGAGACTGGCTGAGAGAACACCAATTACACAACTAGAATACATCGGCTTAATACACACACGCAATAATAAGCATGGTCGAAATACTTGTATGTTTGTTCCTATGTAGGTATATGACTACTGGAATATAAATAATCGTTTGCTATGGGAATTATTTTTTATTGTACAGACGCCAGCACATCAATCTACCTCAAACTGTGAAGTTTCTTTAATAGATTTTCAACCTTATTACAATAGTGGAAAGTTAATTTTCGTTTGGTAAAAAGTGACAGATTGGGATAGGTTGACCTGCTGGCGTCTGTACTTTACCAAAGTCATCGAGATTACTCAGTCAGGATATGTTGGTCAAGTTCATGCATTGCTCAACAACTAGGTACTTACTTAGCAACTGTGATAAACCAGTTGGAAACGTCCTTTTGTGTTCATTGGCCTTGTTTTGTTTTGTCTCCTGCTTGATAAGGAGGAGACAAAAGAACATACAAGTGAAAAATATTTATTTTCTTACTCCTCTCATATTCTTTTCTGATTAATTTTACTACAGGGTCCAAGTCAGTTTTTATCCTCCGAGACTTTCTTTTTTACCGGCGCTTTTCTGGTAGTCGCCGTAAGTCGCGACTGTAGATTCTGGCTTTCAGGAGTTGCAGTGGGTTGAGAATAGTGCGGTGAGATTATTCCAAATTAAAAATCAGTAATACAATCATGACCACGATCTTTGGTCATTGATCTACTTTGCAATGTTTCAAACGAATGGCGAAAAATGTTTCGATGACATAATTGCACATCGTAAAAGATTTGAAAGGTTAATTCAAATGTTTTCGCAATCTAAAATAATTAAATCATTAGAAACCAAGTTAATACATCAATCGATGCAAATATAAAAATCTAAAAATAACTGTTAAAACCGTCTCTCTTGCATATTCATGACTGTGGCCATCGGCACCTTATTATTAAAATTCAGCATCCAATCCTGAATGAAGTCTTCCTGGATGATGCTATACTGCCCACATAAGATAAACAGAAAGGTACTATGAAGATTTGTTGTCTAAACAAAACCTTAAAAACCTCTAGCTGTTTAATCAATACTGGTTGAATCCAGTCACTAATATAAGTTTCGAATTGTTTTGACTTAAAAAAAGGAATTATTTATAATAATAAATGTAGTGAATTTATTTAAAAAGGTAATTAGTAGAATGTCTTGTAATAATAGTTAGTTTGTTAAAACAATTGTCAGATAATTTTCGGGACTTTTAGGGTGCCTTTCCACCAGAGATGTGCTATGTAGCTATGCTGCGAGAATGTAAAAGGTGAGCTACGAAACTGTGTGACCGTTTCAACTGATGCTAGCTATGTAGCGGTCCGAGTAAGATGTGCTATGAAGATGCGCCGCCACAAAGTAGCTGCGCTAGGAAGATGCGCAGCTCGAGCTATGCGATGTATCAATAGTAGGGAAAACGAGCCATAGCACGCCTCCATAGCAGGCAGCCATAGCACGCAGCCATAACACGCATCCTTCCATATAAAAACACACATGTTGTTTGAATCCGATTCTACCAGTGCTGTGCTATGTAAACCAATGAATATGATTGGTAGATATCAAACGCATCCGCAGCAGTACAACTCTGGTGGAAAAACAGCCATAAGAGCAATGTGCTCAATACAGCGATATCATTTAATTTGTGCCTTTTATTTAATATTTAAAGTACTATAGAACTTACAGTATCATAAAGCAAGGTAATTGAGCGAGGTTAATAATGCAACTCCAGTTCAAACAAACTTCCTTAAAAATAGAATCTTAAACATAAACCGCAGGAGGTTTAAAGAGAAAGTGTAACAAAATAACATGTTTTTTATTTGTTTGTTAGTCCGACCGCTAGACCATACATAAATCGATAACAGCGGCGCGCGCATCCATTTCTCATCTTAAGTAACAGATATCGAATTGACGTGAAAGTCACTACAATTGGTGACTAGGAAAGGATACATTGAATTGTTATTGACCGAAGCGACTCGAATTGTAAAGATTTGCATTCGTTACTTCACTATTTAACCTTTTCTTGAGTGTTAATGGACATCGTTCTTTATATTACTGGTTGTATTACTATTATCTTTATATTACTATTATCTTTATAATACTGTTTTTGTTGGTTGGCCCTTATATTCTATAAGAAATCACATCGCTGAACTCTACGATGTGCTCTTTGACGCGATGGTTTTGAGATCGTCCAAACGCGATGCGCGAGCGCTCATCGTTTGCGCCGCACTGTGGAAAATAATGGTCTGTTTCTGATTAAAAATCAATAACTTCTTTATTTCTGAATATTATGTTCTAAAATTTTGCACAAATATAGAATAGTGTATATGGCTTCAAATAGAATGTAATTTATTATGATTAAATTTAAAATAATATTTTTAAAAAATAATACAAATTCAAAATTATAAAAAATCTCCAATGTTTATTTCTTAATAATGAATACTATTATTTTAATGTTTACAAAAACCAAATATCATATAGTACATCAAAATAAAAATCAAATAAAATAAAAAAAGCATTTTTTTAAAGATTAAAATCGAACACAGGTTAATTAATTAATTGTACTGTTTACTAAATGTTATGTTATTTATACTTGATGAACTTCGGGATCTAAAATTAATTCGTTCACTTTCAAAAAATCTAAAGTGTCTTCATCAAGTTCCTTCACGTTTTTAGTATACGGTTTTCTAATGCTGGTAATGTAGGGATCTGAAGTATAAAGAAGAGTATGAAATACATCTTCGTTTGTAGCGGATCTTGAGCATTTTCTAGCATGATGAAGACGAAATTTTTTATAATCCTTATTGCGAGATTCTTGTGCATCTTCCGAAAGTTTAGAGTCCGGTAAAGTTATTGAATATTCTGATTCCAACCAAAATGTATCCTTGTTCCGTGAAGCTTCGTTCCAGCGTTTATTAAAAGCGGGAATAATATGTCTTTGAAAATCACTGAGGATGAAACATAAGTTGTCTTCTGACACATGATATTTTTCTTGCAAAACTGATAATAATGCTTCCAACGATTTTCCTCCCTCGATATACGAAAGTATTATTTCACGTTTAGAACACTTGAAAGTAGATATTTTGAAGAGTCAACAAATGTAATTACACTTCTGTTAATTCACCACTATTTTGTTATTTACAATGGAATGAAACCACTGTTTATATACTATTTGAAATATGAGGGTAGTGTGCATTTTGTTGATTAATATTTTCACACGCAACATGAGTGCAAAAAAGATAAATGCCCTAATATCAATGATAAATTACAAAACTTACCGCAAACTATTGATGTAAACAGCAACATTTCAAACCGCAATAGATAGCGAGCGGTTTTCCGTTTTCTGACTCTTATCACATTTTTATTAATTACTCCGAAACCCGCAAATATCCGCAGCTGTTATTATTTGATTATGTTTATAGATAGTTAGGCTACAAATCAACATTAAATGTAAAGCAGGGGTAAACGTGGGTAACTGTCAAAAGTCTCGTTGAACTTTAAAAAAACTTTTTTTTCACCATATTTTATTTTGCAATTATTTTAAGGTGAACCTTAACATAACATTAAATACATATTAGCTGTTTCATACTCTTCAAAAGATGAGGTTTCCAGAAATATATAATACATCATACCTTTTCCTGTAACGTATAACAATAAAATCAAGTTAAAAGTGATGAAGTGAACGGGCCTGACATGGACGTCCGTCAAAACTATAAAGTTTGTGGTGTTGTAAAAAAATCATTTCATTTAATATTTATAATTTTTTGATATTATAGTCTAGTTTGGTCCTTAAACTATTAAGTAAAATAAAAAAAGCATGCCAGTAGCGACATTGACAAAAACCATTTTTAATCAGCAGTTGTTCTACGATTTTCCATAGGCGCCGCACGATTGGTTAGTGTCGCTGTCAGTAGCTTGGAGAAACAGAAGACAAACTTTAGGTTAATAGAGAGTAACACTGTTGTTAATCGCGTGTCCAATTGTACAAAATATTAGCATTTGCAAAACGATTCAGATTAAGTATGTTCTGTGACATTGGATTTCCTTAACAAATGTTCAGTGAGATAGTTAGGTTGTGTGTTGTAATCGATCAGCCAGCTAAGAACGTGTACCTACTTTATAGATTTGTATTATATTTGAATCTTGAACCTACGAGTACCTCTATAATTTTTAGTCATATAAATAATACAAGTTCTTTATGTATTTAGGTTTTTTTATCATAACCTGTACCTATTTTTTTTGTTTCTATACATGTCTTTAATAGACAATAGCAGACAAGTTTCTTGGTAAACTCAGTAAACAAAAAAGAATATACAGTACGTATTTATATTTTGATGAATAAGCGATATTTAAATATTCTATGTGCGCACGAGCACTTTCTAAGTAAGCATTAAAAACATGTTGATATAATTAGTCATCACTTTTTTATTCGTACGTAATAATGTAGTAATTACGTTATTTTGTTGAATTATATTGAGTTCTAAATAACATAACACTTTGTCAGCGTCTCAACCCGCTTCTATTTTTAACTAGCTTTTGTTCGCTGCTTTGTTCCAGGATCACGGCGGTTACCCATTTTGGCAGTTCAGCGACCCCTGCTGGCGTTTGGTCCTCTATTAGGCCCGTACGCTGTCACAAGTTTTGACATACTGGTACTTTTTGTACTAAGACTTGAATTCCTTGGTCGCGAGACTGTTTTTTCAGGTAACCGTGACCCTGGAACGTAGAGGGCTGTTGAAAGAACACCGTGGGTTTTAGTCAGTATGAGTCTGACAGTCCCTTCTGCTCACCCGGCTCACTTGGGAGGACTCAATTGACGATTATTCCACCCAAAAAAGACTGTTCCTGTTACACTAATGTCAGCGTACGGTACGGGAAAAGCAACGTAGGCCGCGCTGCACGACCGGTGTACGTACGCGACTGACGTCAGCGAAAGGAGGAATTCGGGCCTAACAACTACACATTGTAGACACAAGTGTCTCCGGTCACCGCCTGCGCCGAGAGAGGTTCTGTCAGCGGCACATTTGGAACAATCACACAATGGGGATGAATCACATGAATTATTCAAATTAGAACACCGTGTCAGGAATGCGGTGAGGATTTTGTTCTGTTTCTTTTTTTCATTCTTTCATACATAAGGACATGAATTAATAAATATCTATGTAAGTAAGTTGACAACCAAGAAGCATGGACATATGCTAAATTAACAGACTTAGATAATACATACAATGTGCCCGGTTTCGGTCTGTAAAAACTTAAAGAGGGGTAGATTCCTAAATTTTACGACACGGTTGGCGCAGTGGCTGACCAATGGATTGCTGCATAGCGCGTCGCGGGTTCGATCCCCACACCATCTATGCAAATCTCTCATTGCTAGAATCAACAACAATACAAAAAGGTGTGGTATCCACGTCATGCACTTAACAATAACTCAGTAACACCTACTTAGCTAATCCAATCGCTTAGTTCCAGGTACACTTGTTATTTACTACGGTACTTCAAATTGTTTCAGTAAATTAATGTAGATATGCGCAATAATTACTCAAGTTTTCCTCGTGTTGGTCTGGTGGTGACAGGCTCTACGGACGTGCATAATTCTTGGGATCAATTTCCAGGTCCAGTTAAGTGTTATTGGGCTTTTCCATTAGGAATTCCTCATTAGCAGCCATGAAGATTAGATTTGCCCTGCTGATGACTATCACCCCTCCTGTTACATGGAACTTCAGCATAACTTGTGAATATGATGGGGCCCACCTTATACGACGGGGCCGCCCTTAAAGGGCCAAAGCCACCCCGGAACGTAAGAAGGAAAGGCTAGAGGAAAGGAAGAAGGGCCATTGAAGGACACCGTGGATTTTATTCAGTACAAGTCTGACAGTCTCTCCCGTCCACAATCACGCTAAAAAATAAAAAAGTCATAACTTGTGAAATGTGAAAATGGGTCGTTCCCAAGGGTTTTGAATTTGCCTACATGAGTTCCCAACGGGTCCACGAGATCTATAAGTAGCAGTAAGAGTTTTTTTTTTCTCCTACCGCTAGAGAATAGTATCTTCAAGTTTCATCTGATTGTCAAGTTATCAAACCCGTTACACACCCGTTCCCTAAAACGGCGTAAAAACAGCCAATTAGTACAGATTCAGCGATGGACATAACACAATACAGATTCGATTAAGGGCGTGTCACACAGGTCGCGGCGCGTCGGATCGCTTCGACTCGATTACTAATGCTATCTAGGTAGGTACTGTTTGTTCTGCCGCCGCTGCTCCGACTCCCGCTACGAATTATCAACAGTTTTCTAATTGTGTGAATTTCGCACAGACGCGGACAATTTGCGGCTTGTTGCGAAACACTGTAAATGGAGTCTTTCAAGCTGAATAACTTCGTGACTCGGATTTTTCCTCAATAAAATTTTGCAGGTGAATCGAATTTGGTAAATATTTAGCTGAATTCAACTGCGTCAGGTTTTATTGGATTCCGATAAAGGCTTGGCAGTCGACATCATTGATCATTGCTCTTATTTTCTGTGCGGTTTTTAACATCCTCGTTAAGACTGGATAGAAGTTTGTTCCCTTAAAAGCCATAAACTTAATGTCTATCATCGTCATTATCATCCAAGGCGTCAGTTCAATATAAACGCCGTAACTCCCCTAATGTGTTGTCGTCAACCCTCTATAAAATAAGTCAACAACATTATGATAGCATAGAGATAGCTATAGCAGACGTGGTGGTGGAAGTGGGTCAGGGATGGGCCAACCCCGGTCGTCCTCCCTCGTCGGCATAATGACAATTCTACACATATTATGTTCTTTCAGAAATCTGTAGTATTACGGACTTGAGAAAAAAGTTGTTGAAAAATAATAGCTTTTTTAAAATTTCATATTGGTTTACTCTTGGCGCTAGTCTAGGTCAACGGTGACAGGGACGAATCCTACGATGGAGTGAGCTTACCCAGAAGAAGTCTATTCACTCTAGGATCACTCTAGAGTGAATAGCTCAGAAAAATTGTGCATTTTAACTGAGCATCTCCGTCACGAAACTGATGTCATTGGGAACAGTACACACGGAATTATTTTTGGCTTATCTGTCTTACTAAGATTAAAATACTGAATAAACTATACTTATGTTAAGATAATCAATCACTATCTCCCATGTTCTTTCCCGGCCCTAACGTATTTGGCTTTCTTCGTAACGTACCTACTTCGTAAATGAGAACAAAATGTGAGACATTATAACTTCTTAAAAAAAATAGATTTACGTGCTCCATGTGTTAACCACGCAAGCACTGAGCCAATTCGTTTTTATTATACTCGTACTAAGTAAGTTCTAGGCCATACAATCATGATTAAAAATATATTGTGCATTGTAAGAACATGTTTTAAATACGATATGGACTCAAAGTATGTAATTGAATGTGGGGAAATAAATTTTGAGTGGAAAACATCATTTGATTGGTGAAACCAATGAATTGGACCCAATTCACTCATATCACGCATAATTATCAATATTCAGATAGCGCCATACCTGTTGAATTCCATTACTGATAATAAGGTATCTGTAAGTAGGTATAATAATTTAATTGTTTTAGTGTTTCTTAGGAAAACCAAACTAAAAGGAATGCGATGAGAAATAAAATCAGTATATAGGAAAAAAATAAGACGTAGATGGGAAATTCTCATTATCAACCAAAAAACTATTGGTTTGATGAGTACCCTGGGTACCGTTTTACTTCCCAATATTAACCAAAAAATTACACATGATAGTATAAAACTGAGTGCTAATTATAATGACATTCAGTTTATGTCGTAAATGTTGTCAAATAATATATTTGTAATGTTATGTAGTCTAAAACATACAACATAAAATGTCATGACTACAAACTACTGAACGGACAACAAAACGCATCCTTTTTATTCCTGTATGGCGGACCCGTAGAATAATTAAAAACGTCACGGGGAACGCCGTGGGCGTAAACTAATATTTCATGGAAGCAAAAAAATAATAACATATTGAACATTACGTGAGCAAATAGGACCTGATTGTGCAGTTTTGACTAGTCGGCCATTACGAAATAATGTATTACGTAATGGCTATCGTTTTTTGCTTTATCATGTATTAACGGTAAGCCTGTTGATTAATGGTTTTCTTTAAATTACAAAGCCAGAATTACACACGTACTAAGATATCAGATAGGCAATTACATATTAGAAACTTGTATGGTAAAACCAAAGTGTGCCAAAGTTTTGAACTCTTGACGGTTGACGTAGTAGCGATTGGTTGATGCGCTCCGTGTCACGAGCACGATCTCAAATTATTTGCATGATCTACATGTAGTGCTTCAGGGTCTGGCTATTTGTGTATGGGTTTAAATGATGTTATACGTTCCTACAATACAGGAATGATGAATAAAGTGGAGAAATAATAACAAAAAAAGTAATATCAAAATAAAAATGTAAATAGCGTTAGCTTTTTACACAATAAAACTTTATTTATGAGTTAGAATAGAGTAGAAAAATATTTATTTGATTTTTCACAATGCACGTCCACGCCAAAAGGGTTACCAACCCAGCATTTGCTGGGCGAAAGACACCCAGAGCTGGATTTCCCTAGAGTATATCAGTGTTAATGTTTCAATGATAGTAATCTCAGTCTAGAGTTGATCATTGTCACACAAGTCTGTGCGAACTATGGTGCGGTGGCAATAGAGTTGTCTTTCGTAGATCAGTTAGTTTCCACAAACATCGATAAATTAATAAACTAAAGGCAAAGTGAACATTTGAACAGTCACTGACGAGCAGTAAATATCGTTGAATAGTGCTGAGATTTCTCACTGCTGTCTATAAATTAAGATGTAATGTGAACAGTAACTGACAGTCAATTAACTTGGTTCAGTTGGTAGTTCTCACAGGGGTGTTTAAACTGAGACATGAAAGTGTTGACAGTAAAGCAGTCCGTTGCTGTCTACAGTTTGATAACGTCGTCAGCTAATTGATTGCTGTGTTCCGCTACAGTACAGCGAGCAAGTCATGAGCGGTCAGCGATGAGAATCACACGTGCTTCTAGCACATTAGTCATAAATTCGCTGTATAGGCTCCACTGTATTTTTTACCGTGGTAATTTTATGAAATGGGTCCTTTCACCCAGGGTGGGAAGGGAGGGACCTTCAATAGCTATCTTTATGTTCCAGAATCATGGCTACCTGATGAGACAGACCCGCTACCCCCGCAGGCTTTAGCCCTCTAAGAAATAATACTCTCAAAAACAATACGTAACAGTAGCACCCCCTAGTTACTACTGTTAAGTATTGTTTTGGATGGCGAGATTTCTAGAAAGATTTTGGTAATATACAAATGTTAATATCTTTAGAAGATTCGTATTCAAATAAAACTTAAAGGCAAGCCCTTCAATATTTTTTCTGGTTAGGGACAAGCATCCACTCGGTATCATGGAATTTCAAAAGAGTAATTCTGCAGTCCGCTCCCCGCTCATGACTCGTCCAAGATCAGTCAATCGGCATCAGCAATGCATAGAGAATGTTGCGTACGATTCCCTGCCCGTTGCGCACACGCACTGTTCGTATACCTGTATACTCATGATGTGTGTGCGTGTGATCTGTATCGCGTTACGGTACAACGCGCCGCAGACGCACTATGTGGGAATTGGGCGTGTAAACAGTATGTCAGAGTACACGTTATATTTCGATGTTTTACTGACAATAGTGAGTAAAACATCGAGATACAACAAAGCTATTCCCTACAACCCATACAGCTCCAATGACAAAACCTGTCTATGAGAACTGACACACGCATGTGTGCGTTACCCCAACAAGAAAGTATCTCCTAGAGTTATATGAGTAGAACGTATAGTTTGTGCCTTATCTGCTATAAATGTGCCCCCACATAAAAAATGTGTGCCCCCTGTCATTTCGAAAAAAAATCGAAAAAACGATTCTTGCTGGGGTAACGTTTTTCTAGCAGGAAAATTCTAAACGAATGATCGGAGAGAGAAATACTGTGCATGGCCAGATAGCTTATATGTGTGCCAAAATGTGCCCCCAAAAATAAAATCTGTGCCCCTTCAGATTTTCGAGATATTGCTTTTCCTGCTGGAGTAACGTTTTGATGAATAGTATATCTCTAAAACCATTGCATGTGCCCCTGTAGAAGAAACATACGCGAGTAGCTCTTAATGTGTGCCCCTTTGTGCCCCAATTAGATTTTAGAAAATATTTATAGTTTTCAAGTTATCGCGGTTTTATGAAAACCCGAAAAAACATCGCAGCGCCTAAATGAGACAAGGCATAACTTCGCTGAAAACTGTATTCGGTCCTTCTTGACGCTAATAATAACCATACAAAGTTTCAAAAATGTTCATGCATGCGTTTTTGAATAATCTTGCTAAAAGTAAAAACGATGGTGTCATAACTTTGACGGCAAAATACAAGGAACTGGCACAATCCCAGATGTGTAGGTGTAAACCAAAATCTTGTGCCTTTAGTCAAAAATATATGGTGAAAATATTGAGCTTCAAATGTTACGCATTAAGTAAATATAAACAAGAAACCAAAATATGTAAACAACGGCTGGTTATCCGACCAAATCTGAATGACTACTAAAAAGCGACGGATTCATACATATCGATGACCTTCTTTACTTTACTCACTAACCGGTTCACACGTGTTGTGCCTGAGTACACTGAAGTAGAAAAGTAATAACTAATAAAGTTGTTATTAGATTATATTTTAATAGCTGTTTCTATGACCTTACACATGATTAAGTACATTTATAAGAGCCATTTTCAAATAAAATGTACATGTGACTAACATGCTCAAAATTTAAATAATAATGACTACACAACGTGCAAATAATTTCTAATATTTATAGGTAGGAAATTTTATCTGTGATTTGATGCAATAATTACTTTAAGAATTAAAATTAAGGGAATAAAAATAATAATTTCCACATCAACAAGCTGTTTCATTTATATAGTCACAAGGTGCATTTAATATATTTTTTAATTAGCTCTCAAAACTTTTGAACGCGACTGTACGGACAACAGCTTAGGTATAATACGTCGAGTAAAGAAGGTCCTCGTTAAGTATGAATCCGTCGCTTTTTAGTAGTCATTCAGATTTGGTCGGATAACCAGCTGTGTTTACATATTTTGGTTTTTTGTTTATATTTACTTAATGCGTAACATTTGAAGCTCAATATTTTCACCATATATTTTTGACTAAAGGCACAAGATTTTGGTTTACACCTACACATCTGGGATTGTGCCAGTTCCTTGTATTTTGCCGTCAAAGTTATGACACCATCGTTTTTACTTTTAGCAAGATTATTCAAAAACGCATGCATGAACATTTTTGAAACTTTGTATGGTTATTATTAGCGTCAAGAAGGACCGAATACAGTTTTCAGCGAAGTTATGCCTTGTCTCATTTAGGCGCTGCGATGTTTTTTCGGGTTTTCATAAAACCGCGATAACTTGAAAACTATAAATATTATCTAAAATCTAATTGGGGCACAAAGGGGCACACATTAAGAGCTACTCGCGTATGTTTATTCTACAGGGGCACATGCAATGGTTTTAGAGATATACTATTCATCAAAACGTTACTCCAGCAGGAAATGCAATATCTCGAAAATCTGAAGGGGCACAGATTTTATTTTTGGGGGCACATTTTGGCACACATATAAGCTATCTGGCCATGCACAGTTTTTCTCTCTCCGATCATTCGTTTAGAATTTTCCTGCTCGAAAAACGTTACCCCAGCAAGAATCGTTTTTTCGATTTTTTTTCGAAACGACAGGGGGCACACATTTTTTATGTGGGGGCACATTTACAGCAGATAAGGCACAAACTATACGTTCTACTCATATAACTCTAGGAGATACTTTCTTGTTGGGGTAACGCACACCACACGCATGGCGCAATCAGCTTGAATATCTGACAGCTCCTACTCAAACAACTTCATCATCATCATTATATCAGCCGTAAGACGTCCGCTGCTGAACATAGGACTCCCTTATAGACTTCCAACAGGACCGGATGGAAGCTGGTAGCATACAGCGTGGTCCTGTGGTGTTCATAAGATCGTCTGACCACATTGTGGGTGGATTTCCTACGCTGCGTTTGCCGGTGCGCGTACTCCATTCGAGAACCTTACGGCCCCATCGGCCATCAGTTCTGCGTGCCATATGGCCTGCCCACTGCCACTTCGAGTTGCTAATTCGTTAAACTATGTCAGCAACTTTGGATCGTTTACGAGTCTCCTCATTTCGGAGTCGATTACGTAGAAGAAACTCCGAGCATAGCCCTCTCCATAGCGCTTGGACTATCTTGAGCTTACTAATGTGGCCTATAGTAAGAGACCAAATAACTTAGTCAATGTCAATCCAGTGCTGGCTTCTGCCTAGCTGCGTCTTAACGCCCTGTCCTCCGTCTTACATAAGTAGTCGGAACCAGCCATTTTTTCTGCTGAGGACGTCCCATTACGTTTTCCAACTTTATATCGATGTGTAGGGAAATGTGCTCAAACACACTGCGATCCTAGCGCGGTGGCGACGGCGGGTGCTGGAATATCAGACATAATGAAACCGGCATTGTGAACTGTGAATGTCTGTCCTGTCAGCAAAGAACTTCACTCCCACTTATCCTTGCAGACACTGTCTGTGGTGTGACGAGAGCTCATACAATTAACAACAACAACAAATTACACCCTCAAGGCCTCTATAGACAACAACAAATGTTGGGTAGTTAAACAAGCACATAACAATAATATAAGTATAACAACTGCATGGAGTGATATCATTGTGTTCGACGTTATTTGTTTAGTCGTGAGTCACCGCTGCTTACCTACCATCGTATGTGAGGTGCTATCAACTGATAACTGATAAGGTATCGACGTGATCGTGCCAGCTGCCCACATAATTAATTCTTAATAACGTCATGCGATGAATATTTTTAATAAAATTTCATAATTTGTATGAGGATATTGGCACGGATGTTTTGGTGATATTATGAAAAGATATTATTTTGAATAACAAATATGTTTAGGCATCCTTTACCTACTGGAAACAATAGAAACGAAGACTAAAATAGATAAAATATAACACCACGCTATAATCCCCGAAGGGTTAGGCAGATGTGTACCTAATAATTCACCCATATTTCGCTAATTATGTTTAAACCCCATGTATTAAGGAGCAAGACTATTGATATACATCTAGCAAAAATCTAGACTCAACAGCCGCTATTGAGAAATTTCTAATCGAAAAATTCATTAACACTGTACCCGACCTGGGAAACGATCCTAGGACATCATTGACGGAATTAAGCCAGTAGGAGGGAAAATCGTTGTTTGGTTTTCCCATGTACAAACAAAGAGAATCATCATCCAATGTATGAGAGAGAAGACAACAATTTTTCATTAAAAAGTGAGCTGGAAAAATATAAGCTCACAGTCACGAAAAGCCAAGACTATTTGAAAGCCGAGCGTAGCGAGCTCAAAAAATGTTATCTTTCTAGACCGGTAAGCCAAATCTGTTTAAAAAGGATACATTTTTTAAATCCATCATAAATAAAATTACAAGTCAGTAGTTGTTGCATTTCCAGAATAAACTTCATTTTACATAGGAAAAGGAAGCGTTGCAATTATTACACCTACAGTTAACATGGTCTTGCATCATTATTTTGTTAGAGCTAATTATAATTATAGCAACGCAATAATCATTACGTTAATTATAATATTACTTCGTTTTCTTACTAACCTGTTGCACTAAAACACTAAAAAGCATAAATTGCGCAAACGTTTTTAAAAACAGTTTCTACAATATATTTTTAACTAGAATTGTAATTATTTGAAACTATGTACTATTGTTTTGCGTGTAGTAGTTTATTATAAGTTTTTATTATGAAATCATGAAACGGAAGCAGTTGACACACTGTCCTTCAATTAAATACTTTATTTTATAGGTACTTAGGTAACAATTCTTATGCTCAATATGTGACATACACAGTAACTTACACATTATAATAAGCAAATGTCGATAATATCCATGAATAATGATATCCAAACTAATATTATAAATGCGAAAGTAACTCTGTCTGTCTGTCTGTCTGTCTTTTCTTCACGCCTAAACTACTGAACCGATTTGTGTGAAATTTGGTACAGACATAGTTTGGAACTTGAGAAAGGACATAGGATAGTTTTTAACCGACTTTATCAAAGGAGGAGTTTATCAATTTTATGTTTGTTACCGCATTACGACCGACTGGGTGAACCGATTTTCATGATTCTTTTTTTGTTTGAAAGCTGGTGCTTCCCGTGGGACCACTATTGTCACCAAATCAGGATGTGATGATTGGATCTTGGAGAAATCGAGGGCAACCCTCAAATTTTATAGGCTCACCCATCGTTTTTCGTAAATCTTATGAAGTAATTTAAGTACTTGCGTATGGTAATCATCATCTTATGTAGCTGAGCTGATGATGGAAGGTACAACACCTTAACAGACATTCAAATAATTCCAACCTCAAGAGATTCCCTCTAAATATTAGGTATAGGTGTTCAAAGATTGTATGGAAACTAATTTTGAAGTTAGAAATCTGGGATGTACGATATAAAGTTACATAAAAAAAAAGTATTAAAAGAAATGCCACATAACTTAATGAGGCAGACTAAATTCTACGCGAGCGAAGCCGCGGGCAAAAGCTAGTTATTAATATAAATAATACTTTCAATTGCGGAAATAATCACCACATCAATTTTTTTATCCAAATTCCGTCTTCTATTCCGTGACTAATGTGAAACAGCACGAATCTGAAAAGTAAGATGAATGGGATCTCATGATTTTACTTTTGTGTACCTGTAAACCAAATAAAGAACTTGTATTTGTGCATCATCTACCTAATGCAATTTACAAGCCTGTCAGTTTTCCAAAACAAACATTGAAAAGTAAAGTAAAAAATGTTTAAATTTAAAAATAGAAACACATACATTTAAACTGTTCCCCACTTGACATTGATACTACACGTGGCCTCTCGTGCATGTGTGTGTGCCACCCACACCACGACAGGTTATCGACTATCGATCAGCTGATTATGAATACATTTACCGAAACATACCCATGTATAGCTGTATATTTGTATAGTGTGTGTGCATGTTATCAGCGAGAAGGATTAGGTACCTGTGTGATTGTAGTGTAGGAAAACACAAGCGTCGCGCTGAGTCCAAGGTAAATATGTACACTTTGATTTATACCTATAAGATTTGCTGCCAGAAATATTTATTGCTTTTTCCCAAAACATTGGAACCACTGAATCGTTTATGAAGTATGATCGACGTTAATTTTGTGTTTTATCATTACAAAATTAGTCGTCCACATCAGTAAGTAACCAATTAATAGATATAATTTAAGAAGCACGACCAGGTCATAAAGCTAGCCTGTAGTCTCGGCAACAATGCACATCACCAAGTTGTGTGGCTAGGGGTCAACATTGTAGCGTCTGGACCGTAGCAAGCCCAGCAGACGTAACCCTTAATTATGGAAAAGTAGTAGGTTGGACGTGAAAGTCAAGTATTTCGGCTCGTATGAACCCACGTCCATCTCACTACTCATCGACCTTGGCGAGGGTTTTGTCCTAAAATATTCCATAGTTAAAACAGTGGATAGCGTTACTTGCACGTTAAGTGTCAACATTATGACACTGACATTAACAATGCAGCGATTACAAGTGTCTGATATGGCCAATCGATACTTCTTTCAAGTACCATTTATGGTTCTACTCGTAACTATGTAGTAAAACTTGAAGGAGAAAATGTTCTTTATTTTAAAACACTAGCTGGACGACCGAACCATGCTTAGCGGTTTTGTGAATTTCCTGAAAACGTTATTAGCCATTCTTCTATTATTCATTCACGATGTGAATCATCAGGTGCTAAGTGGCCGTATTACACTTGCTGTTGAATAAGAGAAAACAAATTCCCAGATATGAGACCAACTACTAAAATAAAGTTACTTGCCTAATTCAAGAAAATTAAAAGAAAATCGCAATATATATGTCAGACGTTAGTCCTGTAATTTTAAAAATCAGTTCCCCCCAATATTATTTCAACCCCTTTTTTTTCGTGGTAAAATCATCAAATGTGTCCTCCCACCCAGTGCAGGGTGGGAGGGACTGTCAGACTCGTACTGACTAAAATCCACGGTGTCCTTCAATAGCCCTTTACGTTACGGGGTCATGGTACATAAATCCATATCATTTAACTCCTAGAATATTCTTATATTATTTAGTATTTATATTATTTAGTATTTCTATTGCAGCTATAACATAGCAGCAATAGAAATACATCATCTGTGAGGTTCCTTTGGGTACGGAACCCAAAAAATTGGCCCGACACCGACACCCATCGACCACACAGCCTATAGACACCTAATACACGATAAAACGCACGAAAACTATTCTGCCAACTTGCTGAGGTATGACGTCAGCGAGGGGGACGGGGTACTGCGTCCTGATTGGTCAATTCAAGGTCAGTGCATGTCACTAGGGATGGCACGGTTTTAAATCAAACAAGAAAATATCGACATTTTTAAATTGTATTTAATAAAATATGTTTTTACATACTTGCATTCAATTACCTTCTTTTATTGTAATTACGATTGAATCATGTAGGTAAGATATAAAAATGAATAAAAACAATGTTTTAAAATTTCCGTAATTATTATAAGCTATGTTCGAAGTCTTTGGTGAGGCCTATCAAATTGAATGCAGCGCGATGTTATAGAGTTAGCCCAAAAATATGCAGCCAAACGGATCTCTTCGCCGCTACCGACAACGCGGTGGAGTTGACGGGGTTTTGGGCTAATAAAATATAAATACCGTCGCGGCAGCTACACGAAAAAGAAAAAGAAGAAAGGTTCCGAAACTATATTTTTTGCCTAGGAGACTGATAAAAAAGTTCAATAATTAAAATCACCAAAAGCGGCAAATACTTAGTTGGTACTGCTCAACTTAATAGACATCGACGGTTTGTCATAAGAATAAAACAATCTTCGCTAAAATAACGTGAACATATTACACTTTAAGTAGATGGGATCCAGTTCTCTCGCTTGGTTGCAATTATCCATTTATTTTTTAAATCAAGATCGTGTGGGTATCTAAAATTTATAAATTAAAGTTTAACAATTTATGAGATGTACATCTGTTGTAATTTCTAATTATTGAAAAAATATTTTTTGCATAAATTAATAGATAAAGGTTTTTGTTTTGCTTTATCGACAACAGAGGTGGTTGTACGATTTGGAACATCACTAATATGTGTACTTAAAATCGACGAAAAGAGATGGCGAAAAAAATACTTGCAAAAGAAAGGGACGGAATCATAAAGACGCCAAGTATGACCAGTATAAGATGAACCCCGATAAAATTGTCAGAAATTTTTATCTAATTTAGATTATGGAACTATTAAGTTACCGATGAAATGTGATACCGTCTTTCAGGAAATTTGAAGTCCGGCTTTTTTTATCACACAAACGTATTGTATACGGGAACATATTATGTCTATTTTCTCAATTTTTTAAAGGAGTAATGCGGAAGTGTTTACGGCTCACAGGAGTGGTCGAAACTAATACGAGCTTGGTGAGTGACGACGGTTATAAGACATTTTTGCCTTATGTGTTGACAGACATCGGTCGCCTGTTATTAGGAGTCTATAGGCTGTGTGGTCGATGCCGACACCCGACAGGCTATTCGCATACGGGCAAAGACAAGACTCGTTAGGCACTGTGTGCCTAAGGAGTCTGCACGCATCCCAGGGTGCACCGGCCCGAAAAACTGGTCTTCCCCCCGGACGTATCCGAGGGGGAACTCCAGTCCACGGGCGCACGTGAAGGTTTCCTGTCTTAGCACCCCAACCTGAAAAACCTGGATATATTTTATTCATTGTGTTTTTCTGTTGTACGGGAGAGATGCAATATAATCTGTGACTTCTCACAACGTAGGTACGTAGAATATACCTGGTGCTGGACCAATGACGCAGATGTCTCTGAGAAGAGGTCATGGGCCATGCGTCACTGAGAGGAAAATCCTGCGCACGGAGAGTTTTTGTGAATGACGTTTATTTCTGCTTTTATATACCTAACATATTTTGAATGATTCTTGTGAACATCGGTCCTTTATACCCTTGTTTCTGTAAGGTGCTACTGACTTGTCCTTTTCGTGTAAAAGTATGTTATCCGCATTGCTGTTAAAATTGATCGTATATTTCAGATGATGTATTACCTAAGGATTACCGTGATGGCATGATGATAATATGAATAACTTCAACAACACTCGAATGCAAGTTAGAGTAAGTTATCACCACTTTTAACACCCACGAGGTAAGGGATGCTAAAAGAGAAATGTAGGTATCCATTGCCTGAAACGGAACGTAATCTTAACTCTGTAATCAGACAATAGTGTTTATTTCTTTGTAATCAGACATCAGACAGGTCGATGCAATGACTTGTTTTCTATTTTTACAGTTTGTGATAGAAACATTCGTCTCACGTACAAGTTATCTACATGACTGAATTATGCGTAATGTATAAACCATTTATTGATTAATTAGTGAGTATTGTGTAGACAGTGTCCTGTATTGATGCCTATCATTAGGCATCCGCGTAAGATAAAAGATAAGGATA
This sequence comes from Agrotis puta, assembly GCA_943136025.2. NCBI lineage: Eukaryota > Metazoa > Arthropoda > Insecta > Lepidoptera > Noctuidae > Agrotis > Agrotis puta. The sequence goes on along the minus strand of OW964179.2, from coordinate 17,551,220 downwards.
TTTATTCGTAGAATATGGTAGGCATACAGGTGTTATACATGGTTAGTACATCATATCCACCGCATAAAGCGGCATACGAATTTTTTGTTTACAATGAAGTAACATTTAAATTTAGCTCGACTAAAAAACGATAGACATTCATATGCATTTATATAAATGTGTAAATAAAACTCAATTAACTCAAACTATCGAAAATAAGGGAAAACACAATGGCAGGTATAACAAGAAACTTTAGTTGCATATCTAATCAATCAATAAAACTATATATAAAATTAAACAAAAAGACTAAATAAAATTAAACAAGCAATAATAACTTCATATTTCTAAGTAAGTAAGTAAGATAGGTACCACAACCCTGACGTAATTAATCGCTGACGCATATACACCAAACTTGAATTTGATCGATCATCGCTTGCCAAAAGTGATGCTTAAATTACTGCCAATAAAATTATGAGTTTACACAACTCATCATCCTCCTGCCGTTGTCACATTCTCCTTGGGGTCAGCGCAACACGTTTTCTTCCACCACTCTTCTCCTGTCAGACGTCACAGCATCATTTGTTCCTTTTTCGTTCACATAATTCCTAGCACAATACATTCATCTTTCCTTCATCCTTCCACTTCCTTTGGATATTTACACAGCTGTGTACTGTATCAATGATACTTTAAAATAGTCGGGAATTTACATGTACAACTTGACATATTCGAATGATAGAACCCTCTGAAAGCATACCTTCCCAATCGTTGTATCACAGCTTTTATTTGTATCTCAACAAAGCATTTCAAAATAAAACAATATCATAATGTCAAACAATCTCTTCTGAATATCTCAAGGGTCTGCTTGTGCAGGTGGCCAGGTGTGCTCGCCAGGCCCGCACTCGGACATTCCTGAGCTCTGTTTCGAAAGCGGCGCGTTCGATACGACCCGTGATGTTGTTGCTACTGGTCCTACCCGGGACTAGTTGCTAGATGACAAGTAAACTTGTCACGAACTGCCGGGGGCTGATTTGTGCAAGTTATCTTTGATTTACGCTTATTGAACAAGTAAAGCTATTGAAGTGGCGGAATACCCAGCTGATGTTAAGCTTAGAAGTGTGCTACCTAATAAAGTTTCATGACAAGAAATGGCTAAAATCCTCTTTCACACAAAGTTATTTGAAATGAAGGATTCACTCCAAAACACATTAATGGCTATGGTAATCAATATTTTACTGGCAGCAATAACTTAGCCCGAGAAAAAAAATCCTCCCCATTAATGTTTGAGATCTCCAACTTACAAAAAATTAATGAACGGCAAAAGAACTAATAGCAGGATTAGTCAGGCTAACAAAAAACATTTTGTAACAAGATGGTTGATACTTCCTATACTTTATATTTTAGTGTTAAGGTAACTCAGTCAAATGCCTAGTCCAGTTTAGGACACCGGGCTCTGTTCGTGTGTACTGGTATCTGGAGTATTATTAATAGACAAGAATCGTCCGCGAGGGCGAGTGGTAACATTCCGTCGAGAGTAAAGCGGTCTCGAGCGAGGCGCGAGTGGGGACCACTTTCCTTACACGGAGATCTGGAGATGACGCAGGTAATGTACTGGCTTCACAATACGATTTATGATTCTATTAGCGTGTAGAAAATAAGAGCTATATTAAATTAAGACACACGAGTACAGACAGTACTTTTGTGCTTTAGTATTAATTATGTAATTTCCTGTATATTTATTGTGTGTACATACATATGTAAATAAATAAATAAGACAATACACAAAACTATAGTAGAAAACTTGTTGTAGAATTATTATTGTTATTTCGAACCGTTTCATCCAAAAGTTCGATGGCTTTCAGCCACGGGAGCAGGCCGGGTTTCGAAAAGTCTTCAGCACCGTGGACCACTTAAGTACACACCCTAGGCAAATAATTCAAAAGACCGAATATCACCAGCTACTGTGTCTAGCGTCTGTGGATTACGAGAAAGCCTCATTTTAAGGGCATACTCAACCAAGATCCGACATGGCCATCCTACAGTACACACGTCCTCGTGTGTTAATCTGCAGTACCAGAAATGTCAATGACAGGAAACTGCCGTTCGGTCATTCTGACTTAACCAAGTTTCAGACAGCACAAACATATAAACATTATTACATTAAAATAGGCCACTCTTTGTCTTAATACACGAAACAAACAGTCCCATGATTACGTCACGCTAGGAGACTGCTCTGTACCAATATAGATCCAAGTCCTAGAACAGGTTTGAGAAACTGATACCGCTCGTAAAATTATACGATTACTTCCACCATTGTCCTGTCTAGAATATTGACCTCTAGCTCTGGTATTATTATACATGCTTGAACGAGAATCAGAATCTGGGATAAAGATATACCTTAACGCGATTAAAATTTTGACTCCATCCTACGCTTTTACTCTGCGTTAAGGCAGGAGCCTTGTAGGAACACATAAAGCAGACGACACAGCCATAGAATTTACTGTCCCATTGTTATAGTTGTCATCTTATTCTAAATCATCATCATCTTTTTGACTTTTTTTATACAAATTCAACAGATGTTTAAATTTTTGTAAATTTCATTTTTCAAAACTGTTTAATCAATTTACACGAGTAGTTTAAACAAATAAAAGTGTTATATATATCACCACATATCCAGGAAAACTAAACAAAATACATGACACTCTGTGCCAACACTGCCATCAGTTTACCTAACCAGACGTGTGGCACAAGATTGACTTGTTACCAGTGTTAACCCAGAACACGTGTCATCTGTGCTCGATGCGTATCAGCCATCAGGAGTATTTCGCAACACGTGTCCATTTCACGTCTGAAGCAACTTTGCACACAGTCATACTATTTGGTATGTCCTCATTTTGAACTAAAATACGCACCACTTGTTTGGAATGCTCCTTACTATCTTAACCTACTGTCCCACCACACTGGGCTAGAATCTCTCCCGTTCCTTCTTAATTTTCCCAATGCGTTATTCTTTTTGTTTGTCCGTTTTCCTTGGCAACGCCTTCTTCCCCCCATTCCTTCAATTCTTCTCGATGATGTGTTTTTGAGAGCAGTTTTGATGAAATAAATAACACAAAGTAATGCACCTGGCTGGGATCAAATCAATGACCTACAACTCATAAGTCGGGGCCGATACCTATGAATATTTTATGCACGTTTAGCTACGGTCAATATAACAGAGAAAATGTATAATTCAGACCGTATCATAACAACGCCAAGGCCCTAATTTACCTTTAAGCCATTAAATGTCATTGTGCTGTTAACTTGTCATTGTCAGTGATTTGGTAACAGAAGGCCCTATTACCATTCCACGGGAGATACGGCCATAGTCGACGTACTGGAGCGTGTGTACTAGCTCATAATAACCGACTGGTATTTGTGACTAATACGAATCGTTAGTTCCTATTGCTTTTGGAACAGCTTTGCTATCTGCATTTTGGACATTGTGTTAATTTAGTAGCCAACGTAACCAATAAATACAATTTTATAAACCAGTAGCATTGTCACCAATATATGACTGATGGATGTGATAAGGTAAAGGGGTCAAGAAACGTAGAGATGTGCTACGCCAAAATAGTTGGGCAAAGGAAAGGAATATTTTTTCATTTAACGAATTTAGGATGCAACGGGTTGTTTAAAATAAGCTGAAGAGTATTTCTTAGTCACATTTTGAGATATTAAATCACTACATAGTATAAAACAAAGTCGTTTCCCGCTGTCTGTCTGTCACTATGTATACTTAGATCTTTAAAACTACGCAACGGCTTTCGTAGAGATTGCAAACGTGCGGAGCCGGGGCGGGTCGCTAGTAATATTAATAGAAACACTATGAGTTGCCCCAGTTTGAGCGCCGACCTCCGGCCTCCGACACAATTGCGTAGAAAGTACTGAGCTGCTAATGACGCCCATCATTGTGTTAGATCAGCAGCATCAAGTGCATTCTGCACCTCCAGGGTTGACTGATGAACGATTTCATAAAGTAGACTAACTTTTGCCTGCGACCTGCAACCTGTTCCATGCGGAACTACACAAGAAAACTCAGTGTGTCGATCATTCGCGATAATTTAAATTGACACAATTTAAATAAGGCCCAGAGTTGGACAATGGACAGGCATCAAATATAGCAGCTCTCAATTTAGGGCCCATTAATATTAGTAGTATTTTTTACCCGTGGTACTAGGCAGCTGGGCTTTTCCCAGTTGTAATTACAACTGTTCTTTTTGTTTAATTCCTTTTGTGCCTATTAGCTTTGTTTTGTTATGTCTCCTGCTTGACATGAAGGGAAATAGAAACGTATTTTCCTACTCCTCCTACACACTTTTCTGATTCATTTCGTTGCAGGATCCAAGACAGGTCAATTTTATAATTTCTCCGGGACATGTCGAGCTTCATTATCATTAGACCGTGTGGCCTATTAGGAAGTGAGCATACTTACTGACACGACTTTAGTCCGTTAGAAAGAACGTTATGTCAATTCAGCATAGTAAGCAAATTGTTTGACAGTCTCGAAATGATTTGAACAGCTTTATTGCACGAATATAAAAACCTAAGTCTTCAGTTCCTTATATGTTTAGTCAAAATTATGTTATCCAGAACCATCCACTTCCGGGCGAGCGATGGCCCTAACTGCAGTCGATATTGCAGGGCCGTTGCGCGCTGATGTGATTACACATCGTAATAGCCCATTGTCTACGTTGGCAAGGCTTCCTCATCCAGGCTGTACGCGTTATTGCCCCGGAGCCAATATGTCTGTGCGACATTGTGCCGGATTCTGATGCATGATGACCCTAATAGTGCGGTAGTACTGTTCCGATTTGATTGGTCAGGGTCATGTGATTGATTTACTTAGGAGGCTGCTTCATATTGCAACAGTTGGAACTATGACAATTTTATTACACACATGCATAAGCTGTGGAATATTTCCTATTGGGGTAGGCAGATACATTACAAGATAGTTTGTATAGGTACCTATTTAATGGCAGCCATCGGGCGTTTTCTCACCATTTTCCGTTCTTCCGCTTTTTGCGTTCTATATGAAAACAATTTGTTAGCGTAGTCCCGACAGCAAATATGAGCAAAATAAAGTTACATTTTGCGTCAAAGCGCCATTTATTACTAAAATATGATTTGATTTCATTACAATAAATAAACAATAACAATGACATCAGAGGTCATCGTGTTACTAACAACTTTGTAATACGTGATATCCTTTCTGCAACTTGCTCAGTCAATACGAACAGTGTTTGGTCTCTTCCGCACTCCTTATATTTGCGCACAACACATTCTTACGATATATATGGTCACAGTGAACGGGCAAACAACAGAGTGACAAGCTTCAATTGATACATGAATGTGATAAGACATAAATTGTGATATAGGAGTACTAAGAGTGGCCAAAGCAAAGAGTTACGAAGAAACTAACTGACGGGAGCCTTAATGGGCCAAAGTCTGCCGGGGCCGCGGGACTGTCTCATCAGGTAACCGTGACCCTGGAACGTAAACGACTATTGAAGGAACACCGTGGATTTTAGTCATTTTGAGTGTGACATTATGGGAGGGAACACCGTGGATTTTAGTCATTTTGAGTGTGAAATTAGTTTGATGATTTTACCACGTTAAAAAAAAACATGACATTAAGCCCATCTGATGACAACGATTACAAGAAACGTTATCATCAGTTAACGAAGAAATTAAACTAAGTAAACTACAAATGGAACTTAAATTTGTTCTTTTAACAAGTAGGTTAATGATAGGGTATACCTACATAGCTAATACTCGGAACATAAATCAGTCAACACTATAATTTTCGAATCAATTTGTAATCATAAGCTATAGTTTGTTAACTACTGTTCTAGTTTACACGTCCATTCATAAAATATGCTGAGACTACTGACAGTCTTCTGTCTACGTAGTATAAATATTGTAACAGAGGTCCATTTAAAAAAATATTCCATGTAAAAAAGAATAATTACTTTCAGTAAAGTGGGCACTGGTAATCAACATCACTAGTTTAACATCCCAATCCCTAGTTCATAATAATAGGAAGGCAAAATATTTTCACTGATTAATGTCATCTGTATATGGAGTAATAGGAAAGAAGCCAGTTTTACAAAATGGAGGTAGTTTCCAGCTTAGCAGCAGGACACACTCTCCCACTGCTGGGCAAAGGCTTCCCCCAAGTTTTTCCATGTATTCTTGTCCAGCGCCACTTCGAACCAGCCCTCACAGTACGAATCCAACTCATCTCGCCACCTCTTTCTGGGCCGACCTCGGCGGCGCCGTCCATCTAAAGGCACCCACTGTGTGACGGCCTTCGCTCAGCGGTCAACGTTCATGCGACTGACGTGACCCACCCAGTTCCACTTCAGCCTGGCAGCCTTCTTTCCGACGTCCAGAATGCCTGTTTTGAAACGCACCAAAACTCCCTCCAAAATGGATAGAAGAGCAGGCATTAAAACTTTAAAAAAAATGTGCTCAGTAATAATGCTAACAGTACCTACCTAATTATTTAGTTTGAATGCAGGATTGGCAGGTTAAAGATACTTCTGAACTTCCCCTTCGCTTCGTGTCGGCGTCGTCTCGTCGCCGTATCTAGGCCACTGCAAGGACGTTGTGTCATCGAACGTGACAATTTGACTTACTTTTACCTTTACGGTAAAATTATTCATCTCCTTTCTTTATTAGGTAAAGGACAGAGACGAGAGATTTTGGCAGGTTTTAAGAAGTGAGGGAAAAGTTTAACAAAAACTTTTTGTAAAATATAACAGGGGTGAACCTAGTACAGTGGTGGCCTAGTGAAATCGTGGGCGATGACTGCATTTCCTGTTAATGATTATTATGTATTGATTTACAATCGTACTGTTCTGATACGTTTTTTTTTTCGGTAAATTATATTGTCAATTATTCATTTAGTTTTAATTGGACACTTTTCTTTTTGTAATTTTTGCTATGATACCTAAATAAAATGAATAAAGGTTGTGTAATGAGACAGAGACCAGATTGTAAAATATATTAGAGAGATAAGGGCTATATTTAGGACTGTTATTTCACCAATCCGTATTAAGCGCTTTCAATCTTCCTTCATATATGCGCACAACAAAAGAGTAGAACTCACTGCCTGCATCTGTGTTCCCGAACGCATACAACCTGAATCTCTTCAAAGTTAGAGTGAACTGGCTTCTTATGGGTAAGCTCGCTCTACCGTAGTTACCTTTGACCTGGACTAGAGCCATGAACATAACCAAAACAAAAAAAAATATGGCTTTGTTTTAAATGGTAGGTGTAAGGTACATTACAAAAACACATTTATGAACATTATTATCAGTATTAATCAGCACTTATTAACCTAGATATCTTACAGATAAGCTGAATATTGGCTATTATCGTAAAACCTTGCCTATATTTGCATAATTATCTAAAGGACAGAGGAAAGGTATGATCGGAATCTCCCTTAACCTAACATATTCCGGTCATGTGTCAGTGTGGTCTGTCAGACGGTGAGTGTCGTCATCTACCATGCTCTGCATGCATTGAAGGAATTACATCAGGTGCCATGACACCTCTGCATCATTTGCATCTGCTTGCTTCACTTATTTTATTTATAGACTTGCTCTAAGAAGACCCCAGGGCCAGTGAAGTCATTGACTACGAATCTTGTGGGTATTCTTCAAGTGTTGTTTTTATTATATGGACTATCAGTTGGCCAAAGTACAGGCTCGTTAAGGTGTGAAATGTATTAATTGTGTGCAAAACAGTTTTTGTTTGTTTCTATAATTTACGATATTATAACGTGCTCTGCGTACTAATATAAATATAACGACTGATTGTTGATATGGTACTCAAAAAATTACATTAAAAAGTTACTGTGATAGGTATTGAAAATACTTATTATAACGACAGACGTTTCAAAGCTTATGTTATTTCGAAGTTTAAAAGTGGCTGATTCTGATTCTTGAACTTAACAAATTAATTTTAATTCTGACTAAATTCAGAACTATTAAAAATTATGATAATTAGGTAATGGCAAAACTATAAAGTAGTAATGTAATTGCGTCGTGCGGAGCGCGGAACTCCTCCAAACGATCAGCTACGGTAATTAAGTGCGAAGACTTTCTTTCGCATTCTGTTGCGCCTGCGCCTCATCTCGACGATAATTTCATTTAGAGATTTAAATAAGTCTACTCTAAAACAAATAATAAATAAAAAAAACCGAGTATTGATATTTTTAAAGCCAGGAAGTCTTTGTCAAGAAAGTGTAGAAAATAAGAAACAAACTCATCGACCTCCAATAATAACTTTTCATTCAAAAGTTATTTTAATTTTTCAAACATTTTTTATAGGTACAGGCGCAATAAATATTTTGTTGTGCGATAACAGCAAACGCTGTTGATTTGCTGTAATTTATAGAAAAGTTTTGAGAGCGATTTCCATTTGCGAAGTCTGTCACTAGTTGAAGTTGAAAGGACCTAACCTGTAGGAATTCCAGAAAAACATTTCTCCTTCATTATCTAACAAATTCTAATAATTTTATTACCTTTCGAACCTAATACGGCCACACAATCAAATCAAACAAGTTCATAGCTCGTCGCCCCTCATCGCTATGCCGCGCACGCGCTTGTAAATCGCCGCGTCAGTATGCGCGCGCGTACAGTGAGTGCTGTACAATGTTGACACTAAACTACAGGGGCCGGCAGAATTACTAACTGAATAACATGAAATGACAATTGGGTAGACTGAAATGAAAGAGACTTAGAAAACTATCTAGTGAAAATAGAAGTGAAAAAATACTAGCTTCTTGCATGGTTTCTTTGACATAATCTCCCAGATAAATAAATATCGGACATTAAAAAGCTCCGTTATGTACTTACCTACTGGGCTCTTTTCTAAGTAACCGTTAAAAATAAGCTTAGAATTATAAATAATGATTGTAATTAAAAAAATAAAATAGTTAAGAGAGTAACAGATCGATTGTTAAAGATAAATATAATAATAAGAGAGATAAGAGTAATAAAAACTATAATTTCTGGTACCTACAGTTTATATCTTCAATACAATCGACTCCCACACAATTATTATTGGGATACTAATTGCTAGAACATCTAATTTGGTCAGTGTCACCAGTACCGTTGTTTTAATAATTGTTGCTTTCCAAATAAGGATGCCATCCATCATTAACATACAACCGGACGAGGCTAATCAAACAAAAATACACTCTACCTACATTCATTTGGAGTTGGTTTTCATTTCGGTTGGTGCACCAGGTCCGATTAATCGCCTGATCAGTCAGTGTTGGTGGTAATTGAAAACCGCGGGTGCTGCGTGTAATTGCGGTCATTACACGTAATGCCATATTGCCGGCCAGGAAGACTGTTTTGTGGTGCACTATGTTTTGTCGGCTACCTGGTTGCTGGTAGGCGGTTCTGAATCACCATTCCTTTAGCTAGTATTTGGTGACAATCCGTGATTAGTTATGTAGGCTTAAGTACTATAATGCCCTGAAAATCGTACTAATTATGATCCGCTGAATATTTTAATTGGTGTAGGTAGATTAACTTCAATTAGATGGAGACGCTCTAGAAGTCCACTAAAATATGCCGAAAGTTGACAAATGAAGGCTACCGTTTCATTTTCACTTGGACACAAGATAGATGTATGAGCAGAGTCATAAACAATCAGAAGTGAAACCTTAAGAAAGATATCAAGTAGTAATCCTACCTCTAGGCACTATAGTTTAGTTGTACAGACGCCAGCAGGTCATCCTACCCGAATCTGTCTAATTTTACCAATCGAATATTAACCTTCCATTATTGTGATAATATTGAAAATCTATTAAAGATATTTAACGGATTGAGGTAGGTTGATGTGCTGGCGTCTGTATCTGTACTTTAGGAACTTCAGACGTGGAGCAACCAAGCCTTGTTAGGAAAAAAACTAAGAAGAACAAGTCCCATATTCACTAGAAAAGTGTTTCTAGCAAATTAATTAACTCTGCCCTTTGGCCCTGTATCAGACATCGCTAACTAATAATGTAGCATAGACATAGACAAACTTATAGCCGTGAATACACTTTCTATGTCCACGGCAGGTGAAGTTACCTGAGAGTAAGTACCTGTACCACACACCTTCCATCTGCCTGTGTTACTGCAAAGATCTTTTAAACTACTCCATAGTTTTTGATGTGGTTTTCTCTACCATTTGAAGTATTTATTACCGTAAATGCATACCGGAATAGATACTGGAATAAATAATATCAAAGTGCATTTTATTGAGATTAGCGGAGGAATCTAGATGCACATTTCGCCATTACACCCGTGTGAAGCAGTGGCGTGTCACTAGTGTAGTATAATTCCATAAATGTGGGAATGTTCCCACAATAGTTGCAGGTACAGCAATCACTGCAACTCTTCAACGCTAGAAGATGGTACAAGATTTGAAAAAACTTTTGAAATGATGTCAATCTCTGATTCGATGCGATGACCAAGCCGTCGTTAAAGTTTCTCAAATAACTTAAAACCTTGATGAGTTGGGCTTAATTTATCATCTGACAAAATCAATTCATCTATTTAGAGTCCTTTTATGAGACGTTGGTAAACTTAGATTATACAATGTCCAGATACCTAATAGGCCACTGAATATTGAAGCCAAAAACAACGGTAGAAAAATTATCCCCTTCGTTCGATTCCTACTTAAAACATCTCCAAGGAAAACATTCAAATGTGTGCGTGGCGCTCACTAACACATCTATACATATAATAAATCTGTAGAAGGGTCAATTCTGTACATTGAAAATATTGAAAAAATAAATAGCGGGGGGTGTTGCTGGATCGATACCAAACCCAAATATGTGATTAAAAAAATTTTTGTCTGTCTGTCTGTCTGTTTGTGCAGGCATCACGTGAAAACTAACGGTTCGATTTTGATGAAACCTGGTATAATTATTCTTTATTATCCTGGGCATAACATAGGATACTTTTTAACCGACTTCAAAATAAGGAGGAGGTTATCAATTCGACTGAATTTTTTTCAATTTTGTTACCGCATAACGACCGACTGGGTGAACCGATTTTCATGATTCTTTTTTTGTTTGAAAGCTGGTGCTTCCCGTGTGGTCCCATTGTCACCGAATCAGGATCTGATGATTGGATCTTGGAGAAATCGAGGGCAACCCTCAAATTTTATAGGCTCACCCATCGTTTTTCGTAAATCTTATGAAGTAATTTAAGTACTTGCGTATGGTAATCATGATCTTATGTAGCTGAGCTGATGATGGAAGGTACAACTCCTTAACAGTAGTTTGTTACCGCATAACGACCGACTTCGTGAACCGATTTTCATGTTTCTTTTTTTGTTTGAAAGCTGGTGCTTCCCGTGTGGTCCCGTTGTCACCAAATCAGGATCTGATGATTGGATCTTGGAGAAATCGAGGGCAGACCTCAAATTTTGACCCTTCTACAGATTTATTATATGTATAGATGTCATTGTCAGAGTTACTCAAAATGGAGAAATAAAACCATCAGAAATTAAACCATCCACGCGAAGACCGACATCCGCGCGGTCGGAGTCGCGGGCGGAAGCTAGTTTATAAATAAGTGGCTTCTCTAAAATTTTGTTTCGAACACGGAATCTAGACATTTTATAATCTAAGATCGTAAACTTTTTAGTGAAGAGAAACAAATGAATTATCAATTTCGACTGTTCGTAACAAAACCATCAAGTTGCAAGTATGTTTGTATAATGAGACAGTGAGACTGCAAGTCAATGAAACGTGATACAAATAAATAGAAACCTCCAACTCACGAATTAATATATTATTACGCAAAGTAGAACAGACAGACGAATAAGTTCGCTATCTATCTATATCATATTTCACTCACGCAAATCAAACCTGCCATGAACTAGGTCTTTGTAGCAGGTGATACGGCGAGCAGAGCGGGAGCGGTAGCGGTTTTTTGTAAACTTTATGTTCATGTTGTTTGTGTCGTTTTATTAGCGGCTTATAGGAATCTGCAATACTAGTAGATTGAGAATGTTAAAAGTTATTTGTTAGGAGAAATTAATATTTTTCTAAGACTTTCCAACCTTGCTTTTTTCAAATACTTAAAATAAATATTTTGTTCTAATTAATACAAATTCAAGTTTACCCATGATGGATGGCTAATAACACACCTTGACCCGAACTACTTGTAGGTCATACAAATATTTGTTCCATGCGGGCATCGAACCCGCGATACGCAGCACGGCAGTCCAATCGCTCGACCACTGCACCAACTGTGCCGTCACAAGCATTTACCAAATTTGGTAAACTTAAGCAATGTTCGCTAAATCATCGCTTTCCGTAGAACCTAGCTTAATCATAGTCAAGAGAAAGCGCAAAATAAAAACATCATCAATTAAATGTCAATAAAGTCGATGACGTGTGGGTAAACTATAACGACGGGTGAAGGCAATGTATCATACAGCCAGGGTGGAGCCTTTTTGTTTGATTTGTTATTTACACACGACTATGTTTTATGTTACTCTCAATTTAACCAACTTGTTATCTTTTGCGGTTTTATTGCACTTCGTCACATTTCAAACCATATTTCATCTATTTTAAATTCGGTACTTTAATTAAACTCCTTATTTAAACATAGAAATTACAAAGAACAATTAATGTACAAAAGTCATATAAGCGCATTTTTGTCACTCTAAAAGATTTCTATCATATATGTATAATAATCAAGGGTAACGTGTAATCACGACCACTTCAACAACTCATCAGTTAACTCATCATTTAAATAACAAACGTTTAACTAACTGTCATTATTATACGAGGACCTGTTTACTACTGTTGTTAGAAATAGGTTCTATTGAATACTCGTATTTAAATGGAACTCGTCCAATATTGACTTTGCTGTGTTAGGCACGCGGACATTGCAGCCACATCACATTGCAGCGCATTTCATACGTAGCCACCATGGCTACGGTCATGCCATTTTGAGAACTTGTCCTTTTGCTATTCGGTTGCCATTTTGATATGGTCTTTTGGCGCGTAAACCAAATATTCTAATAAAAGATATTATTGGTTTTAGTAAAAAATTCTATTAGATTCCTATTAGATGTTTAATTCTATAAGTCGATTAGTTTAGGAGAATTTTGCTGCTTGGATGTATACAAAAGTGAGAAACTGTACTGATCAAAATGCCTCATTCACACCATAATTCTTGTAGTTAATTAGTGGTATGTAAAGGAGCAGGGCTAAGAAGCTTACCTGACAAGTTATTATGCGTACATAACCTTTTGTTCAGTCGAGCAAAGCCAATTAGTTGTACAAGCGATTCTCACATAGTTATGAAGAAAGTCACTATGACTTGACGTTCAGTACCTTACTAAAGTCAAACTCGTAACCTTACTTGATAGTCGGCATCGTCTTACCAAATAGTCGGCGTAGTCTTACATGAAAATAGGTGTTGTCTTACTTCAAAGTCTGCGTCGTATTAACAAAAAGTAGGCGTCGTCTTACCAAATAAATAATAAATAATAATAAATATTCCACAACTATCACACAACGCCATCTAGTCCCAAGCTACGCAGGGCTTGTGTTATAGGTACTAGACAACTGATAAACATACTCAAATAGTAGGCATTGTCTTACCTAATAGAAGGCGTCGTTTGACCACATAAAAACCTTCACCTTACCGAAAAGTCTTCGTCTTCTTACCAAGTTATCGGCGTTGACTTACCCAATTATCGGCGTCGTCTTACCAATTATCGGCGTCGTTTTACCAAAAACTAAGCGTCGTCTTACCATATAGTCGGCGTCGTCATACTAAATAGTCGGCGTCGTCTTATCAACATAATCAGAGTCGTCTCACATAATAGGAGGCGTCGTCTTTCTAAATAGTGGGCGTCGTCTTGCCAAATTATCGGTGACGTCTTACCAAATAGTGGGCGTCGTCTTACCAAATTATCGGCGACGTCTTACCTAAAAGTCAGCGTCGTCTTTCAAAATTATCGGCGTCGTCTTACCTAATAGTAGGCGTCATCTTTCTAAATAGTCGGCGTCGGTTTACCAAAAGGTAGGCGTCGTCTTACCAAATAGTCGGCGTCATCTTACCAACATAATCAGAGTCGTCTCACATAATAGTAGGCGTCGTCTTTCTAAATAGTGGGCGTCGTCATACCAAATTATCGGCGAAGTCTTACCTAAAAGTCAGCGTCGTCTTTCAAAATTATCGGCGTCGTGTTACCCAGTTAAAGGCGTCGTTTTTCGAAATAGTCAGCGTCGGATTACCAAAAGTAGGCGTCGACTTACCAAATAGTAGGCGTCGTCGTCTTACCAAATTATCGGCGAAGTCTTACCTAAAAGTCAGCGTCGTCTTTCAAAATTATCGGCGTCGTATTACCCAATTATCGGCGTCGTCTTACCATAAAGTCGGCGTCGTCATTCCAAATAGTCGGCGTCGTCTTACCAAAATAATCAGCGTCGTCTTACCTAATAGTAGGCGTCGTCTTTCTAAATAGTCGGCATCGGTTTAACAAAGGTAGGCGTCGGCTTACCAAATAGTCGGCGTAGCCATACCAAATAGTCGGCGTCGTCTTGCCAAAATAATCAGCGTCGTCTTACCTAATAGTAGGCGTCGTCTTTCTAAATAGTCGGCGTCGGTTTAACAAAGGTAGGCTTCGTCTTACCAAATAGTCGGCGTAGTCTTACCAAATAGTCGGCGTCGTCTTGCCAAAATAATCAGCGTCGTCTTACCTAATAGTATGCGCCGCCTTACCCAATTATCGGCGTCGTCTTACCTAATAGTCGGCGTCGTCTTCCTAAATTATTTGCGTCGTCTCACGAAATAGTCAGCGTCGTCTCACCTTATAGAAGGCGTCGTCTTTCTAAATAGTCGGCGTCGGATTACCAAAAGTAGGCGTCGTCTTACCAAAAAGTGGGCGTCGTCTTACCAAATTATCGGCGACGTCTTACCTAAAAGTCAGCGTCGTCTTTCAAACTTATCGGCATCGTGTTACCCAGTTAAAGGCGTCGTTTTTCTAAATTGTCGGCGGCGGATTACCAAAAGTAGGCGTCGTCTTACCAAATAGTGGGCGTCGTCTTACCAAATTATCGGCGAAGTCTTACCTAAAAGTCAGCGTCGTCTTTCAATATTATCGGCGTCGTGTTACCCAATTATCGGCGTCGTCTTACCATAAAGTCGGCGTCGTCATACCAAATAGTCGGCGTCGTCTTACCAAAATAATCAGCGTCGTCTTACCTAATAGTAGGCGTCGTCTTTCTAAATAGTCGGCGTCGGTTTAACAAAGGTAGGCGTCGTCTTACCAAATAGTCGGCGTCGTCTTGCCAAAATAATCAGCGTCGTCTTTCCTAATAGAAGGCGTCGTCTTTCTAAATAGTCGTCGTCATTTTACAAAAATTAGGCGTCGTCTTACCAAATAGTGGGCGTCGTCTTACCAAATTATCGGCGACGTCTTACAAAATAGTGGGCGTCGTCTTACCAAATTATCGGCGACGTCTTACAAAATAGTGGGCGTCGTCTTACCAAATTATCGCCGACGTCTAACCTAAAAGTCAGCGTCGTCTTTCGAAATTATCGGCGTCGTCTTACCCAATTATCGACGTCATCTTACCAATTATCGGCGTCGTCTTACCATAACGTCGGCGTCGTCATACCAAGTAGTCGGCGTCGTCTTACCAACATAATAAGCGTCGGCTTACCTATTAGTAGGCGTCGTCTTTCTAACTAGTCGGCGTCGGATTATCAAAAGTAGGCGTCGTCTTACCAAATAGTCGGCGTCGTCTACCTAAATTATTTGCGTCGTTTCACGAAATAGTCAGCGTAATCTTACCAAATAGTCGGCGTTGTTTTACCAAAAACTAACGTCGTCTTACCATATAGTCGGCGTCGTCATACCAAATAGTCGGCGTTGTCTTACCAACTTAATCAGCGTCGTCTTACCAATATAATCAGCGTCGTCTTACCTAATACTAGGCGTCGTCTTTCTAAATAGTCGGCTTCGGTTTACCTAAGGTAGGCGTCGTCTTACCAAATAGTCAGCGTCGTCTAACCAAAATAATCAGCGTCGTCTTTCCTAATAGTATGCGTCGTCTTATCCAATTATCAGCGTCGTCTTACCTAAAAGTCGACGTCGTCGTCTTCCTAAATTATTTGCGTCATCTCACGAAATAGTCAGCGTCGTCTTACCAAATAGTCGGCGTCGTTTTACCAAAAACTAGGCGACGTATTAACAACACTCGGCGACGTTTTACCAAATAGTCGGTGCCGTCTTATCAAATTATCAACGTCGGTTTACCAAAAGTAGGCGTCGTCTTACCAAATAGTGGGCGTTGTCTTACCCAATTATCGGCGTCGTCTTACCCAATTATCGGCGTCGTCTTACCCAATTATCGGCGTCGTCTTACCATAACGTCGGCGTCGTCATACCAAATAGTGGGCGTCGTCTTACCAAGTTATCGGTGACGTCTTACCTAAAAGTCAGCGTCGTCTTTCAAAATTATCGGCGTCGTGTTACCCAGTTAAAGGCGTCGTTTTTCTAAATAGTCGGCGTCGGATTACCAAAAGTAGGCGTCGTCTTACCAAATAGTGGGCGTCGTCTTACCAAATTATCGGCAAAGTGTTACCTAAAAGTCAGCGTCGTCTTTCAAAATTATCGGCGTCGTGTTACCCAATTATCGGCGTCGTCTTACCATAAAGTCGACGTCGTCATACCTAATAGTCGGCGTCGTCTTGCCAAAATAATCAGCGTCGTCTTACCTAATAGTATGCGCCTTCTTACCCAATTGTCGGCGTCGTCTTACCTAATAGTCGGCGTCGTCTTCCTATATTATTTGCGTCGTCTCACGAAATAGACAGCGTCGTCTTACCTAATAGAAGGCGTCGTCTTTCTAAATAGTCAGCGTCGGTTTACCAAAAGTAGGCGTTGTCTTTCTAAATAGTCGGCGTCGTCATACCAAATAGTCGGCGTCGTCTTACCAACATAATCAGCGTCGTCTCACCTAATAGTAGGCGTCGTCTTTCTAAATAGTCGACGTCGGATTACCAAAAGTAGGCATCGTCTTACCAAATAGTGGGCGTCGTGTTACCAAATTATCAGCGACGTCTTACCTAAAAGTCAGCGTCGTCTTTCAAAATTATCAGCGTCGTGTTACCCAATTATCGGCGTCGTCTTACTAAATTATTTGCGTCGTCTCACGAAATAGTCAGCGTCGTCATACCAAATAGTCGGCGTCGTTTTACCAAAAACTAAACGTCGTCTTACCATATAGTCGGCGTCGTCTTACCAACATAATTAGAGTCGTCTCACATAATAGGAGGCGTCGTCTTTCTAAATAGTGGGCGTCGTCTTACCAACATAATTAGAGTCGTCTCACATAATAGGAGGCGTCGTCTTTCTAAATAGTGGGCGTCGTCTTACCAAATTATCGGCGACGTCTTACCTAAAAGTCAGCGTCGTCTTTCAAAATTATCAGCGTCGTCTTACCTAATAGTAGGCGTCATCTTTCTAAATAGTAGGCGTCATCTTTCTAAATAGTCGACGTCGGTTTACCAAAAGGTAGACGTCATCTTACCAAATAGTCGGCGTCGTCTTACCAAATAGTCAGCGTCGTCTTGCCAAAATAATCAGCGTCGTCTTTCCTAATAGTATGCATCGTCTTCCTACATTATTTGCGTCGTCTCACAAAATAGTCAGCGTCGTCTTACCAAATAGTCGGCGTCGTTTTACCAAAAACTAGGCGTCGTCTTACCAAATAGTCGGCGACGCCTTACCAAATAGTCGGCGACGACTTATCAAATTATCAGCGTCGTCTTACCATATAGTCGGCGTCGTCTTACCAAAATAATCAGCGTCGTCTTACCTAACAGTATGCGTCGTCTTACCCAATTATCGGCGTCGTCTTACCTAATAGTAGGCGTCGTCTTTCTAAATAGTCGGCGTCGGATTACGAAAAGTAGGCGTCATCTTACCAAATAGTCGGTGTCGTCTTACCAAATTATCGGCGACGTCTTACCTAATAGTCGGTGTCGTCTTACCAAATAGTCGGCGTCGTTTTACCAAAAACTAAGCGTCGTCTTACCGTATAGTCAGCGTCGTCATAACAAATAGTCGGCGTCGTCTTACCAACATAATCAGAGTCGTCTCACATAATAGTAGGCGTCGTCTTTCTAAATAGTGGGCGTCGTCTTACCAAATTATCGGTGACGTCTTACCAAATAGTGGGCGTCGTCTTACCAAATTATCGGCGACGACTTACCTAAAAGTCAGCGTCGTCTTTCAAAATTATCGGCGTCGTCTTACCTACTAGTCGGCGACGTCTTCCTACATTATTTGCGTCGTCTCGCAAAATAGTCAGCGTCGTCTTACCTAATAGTCGGCGACGTCTTCCTACATTATTTGCGTCGTCTCACAAAATAGTCAGCGTCGTCTTACCAAATAGTCGGCGTCGGTTTACCAAAAGGTAGGCGTCGTCTTACCAAATAGTCGGCGTCGTCTTACCAAATAGTCAGCGTCGTCTTGCCAAAATAATCAGCGTCGTCTTTCCTAATAGTATGCGTCGTCTTACCCAATTATCGGCGTCGTCTTACCTAATAGTAGGCGTCGTCTTTCTAAATAGTCGGCGTCGGATTACGAAAAGTAGGCGTCATCTTACCAAATAGTCGGTGTCGTCTTACCAAATTATCGGCGACGTCTTACCTAATAGTCGGTGTCGTCTTACCAAATAGTCGGCGTCGTTTTACCAAAAACTAAGCGTCGTCTTACCGTATAGTCAGCGTCGTCATAACAAATAGTCGGCGTCGTCTTACCAACATAATCAGAGTCGTCTCACATAATAGTAGGCGTCGTCTTTCTAAATAGTGGGCGTCGTCTTACCAAATTATCGGTGACGTCTTACCAAATAGTGGGCGTCGTCTTACCAAATTATCGGCGACGACTTACCTAAAAGTCAGCGTCGTCTTTCAAAATTATCGGCGTCTCTTACCTACTAGTCGGCGACGTCTTCCTACATTATTTGCGTCGTCTCGCAAAATAGTCAGCGTCGTCTTACCTAATAGTCGGCGACGTCTTCCTACATTATTTGCGTCGTCTCACAAAATAGTCAGCGTCGTCTTACCAAATAGTCGGCGTCGGTTTACCAAAAGGTAGGCGTCGTCTTACCAAATAGTCGGCGTCGTCTTACCAAATAGTCAGCGTCGTCTTGCCAAAATAATCAGCGTCGTCTTTCCTAATAGTATGCGTCGTCTTACCCAATTATAGGCGTCGTCTTACCTAATAGTCGGCGACGTCTTCCTACATTATTTGCGTCGTCTCGCAAAATAGTCAGCGTCGTCTTACCAAATAGTAGGCGTCGTCTTTCTAAATAGTCGGCGTCGTTTTACCAAAAACTAAGCGTCGTCTTACCATACAGACGGCGTCGTCATACCAAATAGTCGACGTCGTCTTACCAACATAATCAGAGTCGTCTCACATAATAGGAGGCGTCGTCTTTCTAAATAGTGGGCGTCGTCTTACCAAATTATCGGTGACGTCTTACCAAATTATCGGTGACGTCTTACCAAATAGTGGGCGTCGTCTTACCAAATTATCGGCGACGACTTACCTAAAAGTCAGCGTCGTCTTTCAAAATTATCGGCGTCTCTTACCTACTAGTCGGCGACGTCTTCCTACATTATTTGCGTCGTCTCGCAAAATAGTCAGCGTCGTCTTACCTAATAGTCGGCGACGTCTTCCTACATTATTTGCGTCGTCTCACAAAATAGTCAGCGTCGTCTTACCAAATAGTCGGCGTCGGTTTACCAAAAGGTAGGCGTCGTCTTACCAAATAGTCGGCGTCGTCTTACCAAATAGTCAGCGTCGTCTTGCCAAAATAATCAGCGTCGTCTTTCCTAATAGTATGCGTCGTCTTACCCAATTATAGGCGTCGTCTTACCTAATAGTCGGCGACGTCTTCCTACATTATTTGCGTCGTCTCGCAAAATAGTCAGCGTCGTCTTACCAAATAGTAGGCGTCGTCTTTCTAAATAGTCGGCGTCGTTTTACCAAAAACTAAGCGTCGTCTTACCATACAGACGGCGTCGTCATACCAAATAGTCGACGTCGTCTTACCAACATAATCAGAGTCGTCTCACATAATAGGAGGCGTCGTCTTTCTAAATAGTGGGCGTCGTCTTACCAAATTATCGGTGACGTCTTACCAAATAGTGGGCGTCGTCTTCCGAAATTATTTGCGTCGTATCACGAAATAGTCAGCGTCGTCTTACCTAATAGAAGGCGTCATCTTTCTAAATAGTCGGCGTCGGTTTACCAAAATAATCACCGTCGTCTTACCTAATAATATGCGTCGTCTTACCCAATTATCGGCGTCGTCTTACCCAATTATCGGCGTCGTCTTACCTAATAGTAGGCGTCGTCTTTCTTAATAGTCGGCGTCGGATTACCAAAAGTAGGCGTCGTCTTACCAAATAGTCGGTGTCGTCTTACCAAATTATCGGCGACGTCTTACCTAATAGTCGGTGTCGTCTTCCAAAATTATTTGCGACGTCTCACGAAATGGTCAGCGTCGTCTTACCAAATAGTCGGCGTCGTTTTACCAAAAACTAAGCGTCGTCTTACCATATAGTCGGCGTCGTCTTACCAAATAGTCGGTGTCGTCTTACCAAATTATCGGCGACGTCTTACCTAATAGTCGGTGTCGTCTTCCAAAATTATTTGCGACGTCTCACGAAATAGTCAGCGTCGTCTTACCAATTAGTCGGCGTCGTTTTACCAAAAACTAAGCGTCGTCTTACCATATAGTCGGCGACGTCATACCAAATAGTCGGCGTCGTCTTACCAACATAATCAGAGTCGTCTCACATAAGAGTAGGCGTCGTCTTTCTAAATAGTGGGCGTCGTCGTAATAGTCGTAATAGTCGGCGACGTCTTCCTACATTATTTGCGTCGTCTCGCAAAATAGTCAGCGTCGTCTTACCAAATTGTAGGCGTCGTCTTTCTAAATAGTCGACGTCGGATTACCAAAAGTAGGCGTCGTCTTACCAAATAGTGGGCGTCGTCTTACCAAATTATCGGCGACGTCTTACCTAAAAGTCAGCGTCGTCTTTCAAAATTATCAGCGTCGTGTTACCCAATTATCAGCGTCGTCTTACTAAATTATTTGCGTCGTCTCACGAAATAGTTAGCGTCGTCTTACCAAATAGTCGGCGTCGTTTTACCAAAAACTAAGCGTCGTCTTACCATATAGTCGGCGTCTTCATACCAAATAGTCGGCGTCATCTTACCAACATAATCAGAGTCGTCTCACATAATAGTAGGCGTCGTCTTTCTAAATAGTGGGCGTCGTCTTACCAAATTATCGGCGAAGTCTTACCTAAAAGTCAGCGTCGTCTTTCAAAATTATCGGCGTCGTGTTACCCAGTTAAAGGCGTCGTTTTTCTAAATAGTCGGCGTCGGATTACCAAAAGTAGGCGTCGTCTTACCAAATAGTGGGCGTCGTCTTACCAAATTATCGGCAAAGTGTTACCTAAAAGTCAGCGTCGTCTTTCAAAATTATCGGCGTCGTGTTACCCAATTATCGGCGTCGTCTTACCAAATAGTCGGCGTCGTCTTACCAAAATAATCAGCGTCGACTTACCTAATAGTAGGCGTCGTCTTACTAAATAGTCGGCGTCGGTTTAACAAAGGTAGGCGTCGTCTTACCAAATAGTCGGCGTAGTCTTACCAAATTGTCGGCGTCGTCTTGCCAAAATAATCAGCGTCGTCTTACCTAATAGTAGGCGTCGTCTTTCTAAATAGTCGGCGTCGGATTTCCAAAAGTAGGCGTCGTCTTACCAAATAGTCGGCATCGTCTTACCAAATAGTAGGCGTTGTCTCACCTAAAAGTCAGCGTCGTCTTTCAAAATTATCGGCGTCGTCTTACCCAATTATCGGCGTCGTCTTACCGAATTATCGGCGTCGTCTTTCTAAATAGTCGGCGTCGGATTACCAAAAGTAGGCGTCGTCTTACCAAATAGTGGGCGTCGTCTTACCAAATTATCGGCGAAGTCTTACCTAAAAGTCAGCATCGTCTTTCAATATTATCGGCGTCGTGTTACCCAGTTATCGGCGTCGTCTTACCGAATTATCGGCGTCGTCTTTCTAAATAGTCGGCGTCGGATTACCAAAAGTAGGCGTCGTCTTACCAAATAGTGGGCGTCGTCTTACCAAATTATCGGCGACGTCTTACCTAAAAGTCAGCGTCGTCTTTCAAAATTATCAGCGTCGTCTTACCAAATAGTCGGCGTCGTTTTACCAAAAACTAGGCTTCGTCTTAACAAATAGTCGGTGCCGTCTTATCAAATTATCGGCGTCGTCTTACCAAATAGTCGGCATCGTCTTACCAAATTAATAGTAGGCGTCTTCCTCGTCGTCTTACTGCATAATCAGCGTCATCTATTAGCGAAAAGAAACACAAAGAAATACATGCAGAGACCCAATTGTGTAAGTGATAACATTACAGATTAGGCACTCCGTATCACTCATATTATTATTTCCGTCGATGATTAAGTAAATCAGTACCTATCAAACAATCAGTATTTTCCTTGTTATTTTGTTACACTAGGACAAAAATTCCGTATTTAACTTTTTTGAATGTCATCTACGTGTTTGCGGTCATATTACTTCTCTCAGGAAACAAATGTTTAATCAAAAATAACAACAAATTAACAGGTTAACCCCCATTGCAGCTGCCACGTCAGTTAGGAGTAACCCACGCGCTGCAGCGGCTTCGTCATCCGTCCTAATATTACAGGAAGTATAAGTTTTTTTTCTTTTAACTTTCAATAGCCTGTATATTACGTGTGTTATGTTATTAGTAAGTATATAAGTAATGCCAGTGAACGTAGCCAGCGACCGTGACGGACTGAGTACTGACGCTAAATTAAATTTGTTACTGTTTGGTTTTAGTGTTGCAGTCAGACGTTAGAAGTTTGTTAAGGAAGAATCTTGATGAAGGTTAATTATTGTGTTATAAAGTTTCAGGTTCTTTTTTTCCTTGTGGATGTTTTTTTAGCTCCTTCGTACACAAGGCGACGCATGTCTCTGATACTTTACGACTTTGGCATTCAACGACGCGTGTCTGTGTACGAACCTCTATGGAGTTGTATTGCGATATACGCCTGGAATTTACTCAGCAGTTCCAAGGAGACGTAGGTTGCAGTAGATTTTGCGATACCCTGCACACCACCCAGGCTACTAAACAGACAATTAATTCAAGATGCTATACTGACACTGAAATAAATAAGTAAATATACGTACTAAATGGTTGGTCTTAACTATTAGGAACTGCTACAACTGTTTCTGATTTTAGAACTACAGAACAATAAACCCAGAATGTTTTAAACTTAAGGCACAGAATACTTAATAGTATGCTTATGGTTCCGGACATAAGCCCTCCTGTCCATAAGGATACTAGACGTGACCACACAAAGGTCATCTGCCCTAGCACGGCACAATTGCCAGGCGACACCGAACCCTGTCACGATAACCATAAGGCAAGCAGTGGAAGCGTGACAAATCAAGGTGAGCGACTCATGCCTCCGAACTTGACATTATGTTGACTACACAACGGAGATAGCTATCATAGTTATATAACAAATGGGAACTTGTATTTCAATTTGTTAACATTCATCTTATTGGGGGACAGAATAATTAGGATCTTGGGCTTATTCAAAAAGATAATCATTGTTATAATGCTAGCGGTGTAATTTAAAGATAGAGAAGATTTAATTGACAGGTACAGCAGCAGTTCAGCACAAGAGGTCTCCTTAAAAAATGATATCAATCGAAGAATGACGCAGATGTGGGAGTAGAAAAAGAAACTATTTAAGAACCATAGCCAAGCAAATCTTATTTTAAATACCCGGATTATTTGCAAAAGATCATTTAAAAACATTAATAAGTATGATATCCACAAAAAAAATGTTTATTTATATTATGAACAAATACGTTACAGGCCGTAAGTGTAAATATGATAATAATCAAACGACACTAATGATCAATAAAAATGCCGTTTCTTATAGAAGCAGTTATATTTATTGAGAGCAAAAAACGCTGTCCTTATTTTTTTGTACCGAATTAAAATGATCGTAGCACTGAATGCTATTTGAGTGAGCGAATAATGTGTGACTTGGCTAGAAATATTTGGAAATTCTGAATAACGGTAATGTTTGAATATCGGAAGTCATTATAAACTTGTCCAAATAGCTATGCATACCAAAAGACTCAGTATGTACGTAACCTAGTCATTCTGTGTAATGGTTTGTCGATACATAAAAATACAACAATGTAATAATGACTGATCATTGATGTATGCTTTTGAAGCTGCAGGTCATATTGAAATAATAAATCATTGATTTCAAACGGGTGGATAGTGAATGACATAGAAGTTTTCAAAATAGCTTTGACGTTAACGGTAACTGAATAATACCGGAAGTCATCAAAACTCTAATCAAAATTATAGTCATTCACATAGGTGAGCACTATTATAAAAAAGTACAGAAATATTGTAAGACACATCTCGACTAAGGCAACGACAAATCGAGATTGTATTTCATAACAAATACTTATCAGATAAGTATTTGAATCTTGAATCTTGTTATTCTAAATTCTTAGTTCGAGAGCGTGTGAAATGACACAGGTAAGCGGTTCGCAAACAAATTGATAACGAAAAGTAAACATAATAACACCGAGCAAATAGGATTTATCCTAAACAAACTGAAGCAGGTAAAACTTGTTACTGATACATTTTATAAAAGTTGCAAGGCAAAATGTAAACAATGATTTGTTTAAGGATTACAGAAAGTCGCACGGAACAAATATTTGTATGATCTGCAAGTAGTTGTTTCGGTCTGGGTGTTTGTGTATGTGAGTTTCTGTTTTTAAACGCACCCACGATACAGAAGAAATTCCTAGTGTGAGGCAACGTTTAAAATAAAAATGGAGTAACCAATTAAATGAAACAAGATATAAATGAACAAACTATTTTATTGATATAATTAAAGCAGAACAAGAATGTGCAAGGAGCGATGAAAAAAGAGAAATTCCAGAATCTGCAGACAAAATAAGAATGAACACAAACCAACCCGCAAACATAAATGAAGATGTTCTCATTAACAAGCCACTGAGAGTTAGTAATAACCACTCAATTATCGCCTCTTCCAACACGCAACACGGTCTACAATACCGTGAACAATTACCACGGCTTCTTAAATCTTCTGGCGTGACTTAAAAACTGTGCCAGCGATTGTTCCCAAGGAAAACTTATTTATCAAACATAAAAGCCTATTATATCCGTCCTCATTAATAACCAGTATTTCTATAATTCTACCTGAAGCTATTGTCCATTATAATTGAATTTTGAATTATGGTAGTGATAAACATGATTCGGAAACAATAGATTGGTTTGCGGGACTTTCGAGTTCATTGATGACAGCTGTTGTGGATGATGATCACGATCAGTGAGGTAATTTGATTGTATTTTTTTGCTACTACTCAATACAATGGCATTTATGTCACTTCAGCTATAGAATTATTTGTTCCATTGCTATGTTGTGGTAATGCATAAACAATAATGGATAATGAATTAGCTACAGTTGCATCTTCGAAATACTAGAGTTAAATCATTTTCCTGCCATCGTCTTCAGAATTGAATCTGGACTGAGTACCTATTTTCTTTTATCGGCGGATCATCATATAAGTTCCCTATAAGTTCCCTATAAGTTCATCAACTTGAAACTGAAAGGGAATTTTGTTAAAATTAAGTACCTAGTTAAAATTTTACGCCACAAAACAAAAATGTCTTAAACGTAATAATATAATAAAAGCTGTATAATGGGCAAATGTCTTGGGTTCTCATTTAAGACCCACGCATTTACACTGCTTTTAAAACCACCTTTTTTACCTTTTTCCAGCTATCTTCGCCTTAAG
The DNA here is from genome assembly GCA_943136025.2 of Agrotis puta. Taxonomy (NCBI): domain Eukaryota; kingdom Metazoa; phylum Arthropoda; class Insecta; order Lepidoptera; family Noctuidae; genus Agrotis; species Agrotis puta. The sequence goes on along the minus strand of OW964179.2, from coordinate 17,525,240 downwards.
TGTTTTAATGCCGAAATGTTACTTTCGATACTGTAGGTACAAGCGTTTCGTGAGTGTGGGTAATGTGTGATTGTGAATATCTACACGTATTATAAATCGGTGTCAATTATGTCCAGATTTTTCCTGAACATGTAACCTTTGCTAATGTCACAGCGTTAGTAGAAAGGTGAAAATGTTGTATAGAATACCACGGTGGGGCTACCTATGTAGCGTTCAGGAATACGCAATGCGACACCCGACACCGACCTTCTAGGAGGGAAGCCGCGCGACCTGCGGTGACCGAAATAAAACATTACCTCGTCTTTTTACAATATTTATTGCGAAAATTCTTAAACAAACATAAATTAACATCTGATATCTAATATGGACAGTATAGGTACCTCTTGTAAAGTTTACGAGTGTCATACAACGTACAAATAGTTTCACTTTATATTATCTTTTAAGGCAATTTCATATCACAATTTGTTTAGATTATGCTGAAATATTATGCTTTTGTAAATATAGGAATTTGTTTTATCAAGGCCTCATTTAACAATAAATATATTTATATGACCATGGCATGTGGCACTGATCATAAATAGAAACAAACTTAAGCTACTACTTATAAAATATTGCAACAATTAACACTATCAATCTCAGTAATTATTATTTTGATCTATGCACTATACCATTAAATTAAAATTGACTAATTTATTATTATGCTAAAGGAAAATGTTTCGTTTAAGTACCTAATAAATAATTTTATACATTTAGTACTAGTGACGTGGTGTTGCTAGTGCTAACAAAATATTACTAAAATTGTCATTTGTTTGACATTTAAAAAGGTAACACTAAACGAAGATTTTAGTAACGATTTCTTTAATAATCCCTACTAAGCTAAATGAAGTATTTTGTCTATTTGAATTGAAAACCAAAAAGTTGACCTCGTTATTGGTATAATAGGCATCATTAAGAAGTCACCATCAGGTAGATAAGTGGGTAATTAACTACGATCAGCATTACTAATATCTTCGTTAGCTCCTCTTAGAGCTATGTCGCGGAAATACATAGGAAATGCACATCTAGCTAACTTTAGATATTGTGCTAAAGTCTAGTGTATAATGTAAGGCACAGACTATTTGACACTTCTAATAATGAAAGTAACGTCTTTCATACACCTGTGGTGTGTGAGTACGTAGCATTCAGACAAGTACAAGTCATTTCATAAAAGGCTTAATTCGTATCATAAATTCGAAAAATAAGGCTTTCTGCATATTGTCGATTAGTTTTACTACGTTTCATTTATACGGTAAATAGAGTAAAGTTAAATGCAACTGTAAAACATTAATTCATTAAGTTACTTCTCTCGGTTTTGGCCTAGTTTTCTAAACAATAGAATCTAGTATGTCGATGGCCTAATGTAAGATAATCTTTATAAAATCAGTGTAAATGTTAATTACAATAAATACAAAACACGAAGTCCAGCTTCGACTAGTTCATAGACACAGGCGAGACGAGCCCCGCGCGTGCCTGATGGCCACAGTGGCTACACATCTTTACATTATGTGGAAGAATGCTATAATCTTTTAAATGATGAATAAATCATATAACCGCACGGCATAGTGAATGCAATAAACGAAAGTACAACAGATAAGAGTTAATCATATTGTTACTCGGGAAAAATGAACAACTAGCTAAAGCAAAAGCAAATTCTAAGTAAAAATGCTTTCTGCATTACTTAATTACTTGAACCTTTTGGAGTTGTTATGAAAAGTTGGCATATTATAACGTCACTACTCAAATGCTTACAAACTAAACTTATAAATGTACGCGAGTGCCATATCTCGACAATACTGGGAGCCGATTTCAAGGTGTTATTAGCTTGTTTCTTACACTTAATAAATTTTCTCACAATCACAAAGAGCGCACGGCCTGCAGGCACATGCGCAGACAACAGCGGCACTGCACGGGAAAGCGGCGCCACACCGAAAAAATCTATCAAGTTTTTCAGTTCAAGTGACGTGAAACAATAGGAAGAAACCATTTTACTCACACGTGGGAGAGGAGTTCGCATCGTGTGTCGGCCCCGCTTTCCAAGTGCGCGAAATAATTGCTGTTACCGATAACCATCATTTGCATTGTTCACAATCTGGAGAAAATTAATTGCTTCACAATCGATTGGTATACGAAAGAAATCGATCAATAAAACATGGCTCCATACGCGCACTGGAGGAATTTACCATTTGCGTAAAATTATCAGACGTAGTCGCATTAACGGAGGCGGTTTTGATTGGATGATAAACTTCACTCACACCTGTTCCCACAAACGTCCGTGCACGAACCGAAGCCACCAAAACGTTGCCACTTTCGGTCTTGCAAACAATTTTCACTATGCGGCAGCTGCTTCCAAACATGACGGTGTGTTGTTGGCGTCATGCGCCCGTTATATCAACATATTTGAACCAGTTAGCCTTTCCGAACATTTGTTACGATCCTAAGCGGCGCCGGCCTCTTGTTTCTGCTGAATGAGAGATTCCCACTTGGCTATGAGCCGTGTGGAGCTGGGCGCTAGGAACTCTTCTCCCGGGGCTAGCGTGCACAGCTCTGCTAAGGACTTTGCCGGCTTCAGGCTACCAATGGAGTCGTGTCCGGAACTATTCCGTGGCGAGGGCGACCGCAGCTCCTCGTTCAGAGCCTCGTACAGCTCTCCTATCGACTTGGTCGGCTTCAGTTTGCCGGGCATGGGGATCTCCTCGTCCTCTGACTCTGAGGTGGTCTCGTTGTCACTCAACTCCAAGTCATAAGGCTTTTGTTTCTTCCTCATCTTCTTGAGCTCGTGCTCTCTGTCCTTCATTTCCTGTAATTCTTTCTGTATCTTCTCCTCAACGGGTACGTATCCCTTTCTGACAGGTTTACCTTCAGGTGTCCGGCTGATAACAGGAGGCGACACCACAGCGGGTGCAACCACCGGACTCGTGGGGAATACAAGTGGTGGTGGGTGCGGCATTATAGGGGTTGTGGGAGGCATGGGGCCTCCTGGGGAGGCCGGAGGCATCTTGCCTTTGTTTGCGATGAATCGCTGCATGATGCCTTTTGTTCCCGTTTGGGGTGTAAACCGCCTCGTGTATCCATTTGTGTTGAGGACTGTAGGGGTGACCGGGGGCGACGGTGCGATAGGACCGAGCAGGTGTGAAGTGGACACGGCTCTGCTTAGGGTCTTCTCCGGCTTGAGGTCCGCGTCGCCGTTCACGTGGCCATTCTGATGGTTCACGTCGATGGTGGACTCAGACATGAGTCTGTTGATTCTGAAGTGTCCTTCTTTGAATTCTCTTTCTCGTTCTGTAACTTCTATGATCTCCCGTTGGATCCTGGAGAGGGGATCCTCTTTCAGCAATGACTGTAATAGAAAGAAAACATTTTATTAGTGCCATTTTAAAAACGGAGATGTTGTCTTCGCTTATGTAAACTATGTAAATCGAATGCAGTCGTGAGATTATTTACAATCGTCTAATACAAATTAATGAGCTGCACATAATTCAGTTCGTTGAGGAACCAAACGTTAAATCCCTTAGTGCTAACGTGTTTCAATGTTACTATTAATAGATACAGCACCTAAGCTATTAACATAGCGGTCACTATCATTATTACGCCACTTTAATAGTCGGTACAGGTTTTTCTGCATCATACATGGTTAGATAATGTGTGTCTCGGTCGGTAGTTGCGCAGGCGTCGTGCGACCTTACAGATATGAACGATCGATATCGTTCCAGGGCCTACAGTCTCGACATAGATAGCGATCGCTTTACTACAAAAATCAGCCGAGAAATCCTAACGATCCGATTGTAAGTCTCTACAGCCAAAACTATCGAGTGTCATCGCAAACTTATCAAATATTTTCACAAAGATAACGGTTTTTGGTAATGTTATTGAATTTCCTTGCGACCTTTTTTGATAGCCCGCTAAGTGATCGATACGATTGTTCGTAATATTTTTTAGAGATTATTCGAAACAATAAACAAATTGGAATGTTATGGACACAGACGTGAAATTCTTATGGGCATTTCTCAAACATTATGTATTTCATTAATGCTGAAACATACACCAATCCTACACTTTTTTTTTATCGTGGTAAAATCATCAAATGAGTCCTCCGACCCAGGGCAGAGAGGAAGGGACTGTCAGACTCGTACTGACTAAAGTCCACGGTTTCCTTCAATAGCCCTTTACGTTTCGGGGTCACGGTAATTCGTACAGTCCCGCAGCCCCGACCAATCCTATACTTTTTTTTTTGTTCGTGTAAAATCGTCAAATGAGTCTTCCAACCCATTACTGTCAGACTTGTATGCTGACACTCCTTGAGGCGCGCGTGGAACACAACGCGCCGTCGACCCGGGCATGGTCCATGGTCGTCCATTACTCGCCGACCAATCCTACACTTACATGAAATTTAAAAATATTCCTATTTTGGTAAATATATCAATTACATAAAACTTGACAAAATCGACATTATAAAAAGCAGAAAGAAACATTAAAAATCAAAGTATTCAATAAAATTAAATATCTTAATCCTATCCTTTAGAGGGCCGAAGCCTGCGGAGGTCGCGGGACTACCTTATCGGATAACCGTGACCGTCGAATTAAAGTTTAGTCTGACAGGCCTTCCCGTCACGCTTTGGGTGGGAAGACTTAATTGATGATTTTACCACGTAAAAAGAAAAGGCGGAGTGTAGCTGATGATATGTAGTACTAAGACATAGTTGCGTTCAAAAGTCGCGCGCTTGAGCAGCGACGTTCAGTAAACTGTCTCCCTGTAGCGGAACGCGTGGTACTAATCTCGTTTCACAGTTCGAAGCTACGACGCGCCTAGCGGCATCACTATAAAACCAGCCTTAATGATTCAACATTAGCAACATCTAAGTAGACCTTAATTTCATTTGCTCGCGGACTCACCGTATGATCTTTCAATAAATTCAATCTCCTGGCTTTTTAATTGAATTCAGCTCTAAGTATAATAGATAACGGAATTAATGTAGGTACTATCCCACACATCCGATTCGCAAAGATTTGATGTGGATAGAAACTGAGACGTTTTGTTTTTATTTATATGATTATTGGAGTGGCCGGAATTAACACGGCAAAATGTTTCAACAGAGCGGAAGGCACACATTCAAGCTCCTTGAACTAAAGGAACAAACTAACGCTAATCGTATAAAGAAAAATCGAGAAAATGACGATTCCATTGTTCTGTTATCATATTAAATTAATCGTCCGATTGCATTCATAGATAAATTAATTTTCAGAATAATAAGTTTTATCAGACAGATAGGGTCGGATTGAAGGCCCGTCTGTTTCACTTTTATCAACACATGTAGGTACGCGGCTTTTAAAATGCTATCCACATAGATTTATATCAACATTTCGGAAACTAATAATTAAGTAAAGGAAGATAGCGGCATCCCGTATTTATTTAAATTTAATTATCTCGTTTACGATCTCTGTTAGATGTAATATGAGTACCTACAACATTTTTATAATCTTAGCCTCTATAATGAACGCTATGCAAGTTTCTATCACACATAATCGTGATACATTAAGTAAAACAAATTAAAAAAACTACACCACCTAATGCAAGGCGAAGCCTCTTTTTTGTCCCCATTGTCTGGACTACAGCTGAATCTGCTGGCATTTCTGACCAGCACGGAGACCCTGCATTTAACAAAGCGACATTACTTTAGGCCAAATGTTTGATGCTATGGCTATGGGACAAAGTAATTTTACCAGAGAGGGCATAGAGCTCCAAAAATGCTGACTAACCGCTTTGTAGCGACAAAACAGGGTTCTTGTACCAGAAATTACTAGAACATGTAAACTCAGCGATACAGATGAACTTTAACTTTAGGTTAATAATTCTTGAACTTACGAAAACTTGCAACTCATTCCGACACACGCAGGTAGGTAAATTTTCTTTATTCTAGCTAGCGCACTCAGATGCTTTCTAGCTTGACGATTTTCTCAAAAGACCGTCAAATTATAATGATAAAGCAAAATGAGCAACGAGAACAAGTTGTGAAATAACTTGCCGTTTCTTATAAGTTAATCTGTATAAAAAGCGTAGAATTGTACAAGAGCCACCGTAGATGGTAGGTATTATAGTATGCGTGGGACTCGAGTATTATTTACTTTTTTTTTGTTTGACCTCCTAAGAGCTGTTATTACTGCTAAGTATGTCGTCTGCCGTTAGGCTGACTAACGAGCTAATCTTATTAAAAGCTTTCTTAAATAATCTCCTGGACATATTCAGCAAATAACTTAGGTTCCGCATTTGATTCAGTATTTTTTGTAGCGTCAGCAGATACATTGTAATGAAGTATTTCATCATTACATGTATTTATTACATATTGGAAAAGAGGTCAGTCTGTTGCAGCGATGTGTGCAATATGCTCGTTGACCTACGCATTGCCATATTCAGTTTCACTGGGCGGTCCACTTCGCCTCACTAGCGACTGGCGACCGTACTAGCTAGGACACGGGTAATATAATTTGCCCACTTCACGCAGAGATAAAGATTTATATAATTTCCAAGTATCTTGTAATTTTTGGCTTTATATAAGTAGGTAAGTAGATACTTAGGTTTTATTGAGAACTGATAGATTAGAACAATACAATCGACTGCTACACGTAGCTAGTCTGTTAATTCCTAGAGATAAGACAATGGCCACTCATTTGTTATTGCAAGAACGTTCGATGCCAATAAATATAAAAAAATGGAACAATATCAATGATAATGTATCTGAGCGCGTTATCAGATGTATAACAGTACATCGGATACTTTTACCGATGCGATGTGGCGGTTCGGCGACATGTCTGGGAGCTTTCTACCGACTTCGATCTCGACACACATACCCGAACATACCATCATTGTCGAGAGTATGAAAGCGTTAATTAATCTGGCGGGAGCGGCGACCCGCAACACCGCGCTGCACAACTGTACCTCATGCCGACGACCTATGAACCTACGATTACGATCTCACAGGACTAGCTCTCCACCACCATCTAAACTAGAGCACGCTCGCATTCCACGCGGACAATACAAAGTACTCACTTCACCCATAGTGAAACACGAAGGTATCCGACAATCCGCACAGGTATGGTAAGTCAGGCACTCACGAACTGTAACACGATTTAAACCATCACGGCACCGACACCTGCCACGATAGTAGTGGAGTCGCGGGGCGATACGTGCAACGCGGCGGACGGTCGCGGGCTAACGTCCTCTCCGCGAGTCCACGGCGGCTCGCGAAGCCTCCGCGTATCACTCACCTGGCCGCCTAATTGGCGCTAAAGCGAGACAACACAAAAAACTCATACGATGAAAAGAGAAGAGAATAACAACTCACAACACCTGGTGCTGTTTTACCGACGGTGCAGCGGTGGTGACTGTTTCACCTGAGGGAAGTGAGGGCGCGCGTTTGAAACTTGAGCGCGGATTTCCGCGCCATTGGCTGCGAGGGTATGGCCGGACTGCCGCTCGCTCCCCTACTGTCGGACAGGAGGGCATTAATTAAGGAACCTGTTGATAATTCCTGTAACGGAACGCTGATTAAAATATAACTTTACTCGTGAGAACTGCCAGTTCAATTAACTAACTAAACCTGCCTGTAACGTGAACATAATTCATTTTATTTGTCTCTTCCCAGAAATGGTTAATGGTTTAATATGTTTGGCTTTCGATATGTTTATATATGTTTCTGCAATGATTTAACCAGCTGCACGAGTGCATGTGAAGGCAATCCTAAAAAAATCGGCCTAGAGCAAGTCGGAAACACGAAGGGTTCCCTTATAAGAGCTACGCATTTCCATCCGCGCGCCGCATAGAAATTAAATTACGTTTAAGATTATAGACTTATTTATAGTTTTCGTGTAATCTATAGGCAAAGGCCACTATTATTTGTAATTTTTCAGAATTTTAGACCCAGTAATTTCGGAGATAAGATGGGGTCATTTTTCATCTATTTTCCTAAATAAGTGACTCTGAAACTGATTATTTCAAAATGTACAAAAATACACCACTGCCTTTAGGCCACAGGAATTCATGTGTTTACCAAACAACTTCATCGTTGCAGTAGGTTCAGAGGAAATAAATTGCTTGTGAAAGGCGGCAAGACAGAAACACGAGTGATCTTGTAAGTTCCGTGTCTTTCATTCGGATGTACCGAACCTTAACTAACTTTTTCAAAAAAAAAAATACGCGCCTTAAAAAACCACCACAAAAAGTGCCACCGACATACGATTTATATTTTACCCTTTCTATTCGAAAATTCAACCCAGATTCTTGTCCAATACGTAAACCGTAGTACCGCTAATAGGAAACATTATGGGTAACATCGTCCAAGTGCACATTATGAAATGGTCATAAAATAAAAAATAGTTTTTATCGCTTGATGCGTACCTACCCGTTTGTACAACCTACAGCATTCTGAATTGGTGACAAAAGTAAACCTACCTACTAATAAAACAACCACATAAAAGAAAATAAAGTTTTTTTCTTCTCTTACAAAATAACGACTAGCAAATAAGTTTAATTTTGTATGTACTGTGGTATTAGTGAGGTACAGATAGATCAACTTTTGAAGATATTCAAGTAAACATGGCCGCAGTCAGAAAAGCAAGTGAAGGCCACACTATTAGTCCCGACATGGATTGTCAAATATAAAGGATTCGTTTCATATTAAGGTTTCAGAGTACCTAACTACTGGAATGAAAAAGAGTACGGTTTTTTCTATTTTTTTACGTGGTAAAATCATCAAATGTGTCCTCCCACACAGGATAGACCCAGGTAGGGACTGGATCTCTTATTATGTTGCCAATTCTCATTTAGCCAGAAGGAACTGCTGAATGACACCTGCTTCGTTTCGTTTCGTCAGTCAGCCCTATTTTTAAAAGCTCAAACATAACTACTATTAATTCAGCCTATGTTTCGCCCTCAGTTAACAACTGACGACATTCTGAATCAACAACTCAGGTGAGTTAAATCAGGAAGACATCGGTGTTTGAATTGAGAATAAATTCCCCTACCCTCAAATTGTTTATAAAGGGGCGTTATTTTCTATAGTAATATAATCGGAATATGAAAGTTTCACATAATCTGGCGGCGTCTGATATAACTGTCACCAGTGTCCTCAGTCAAACTGGAAGCCCAGAATGTGAACTGAATTCATTAGCACATCGCCTCGGATACGTTAGGAATAGGATTTCTCTTGATGGGTCATACATACAAAAATGTTAGATAAGCAAACGAGCTGAAGAGAAACAAGGAGTGGTGTTTCAAGAGGTGTAAATTAGGGTTCTTTAGATATTTTGAAAAATTTGACATGTTTACAGGTTATTTGCCAACTTTCGGAGTTCCCCAAGAGATGGGGGCACAGAATGCTCAATAGGAAATAAATAGCTTTGGCACTGCTGCTAAAAAAACTTCATGCGATCGAAAACCGTGCAGTTTTTGAAGGCTGCCCAAATAAATGGGACAGGAACAAGGTGCCCTGAGACAGTGAGGCGAGATCGCGACAGGCCACGCAGAGATCCAAGAGTGGGACAGAAAAGGCTGGGATTAAAACAAATACATCAAAGCCAGCTTACCAGATCTCACCTGACCAACTCCTAACTTGTTTAATAATAACATTTATAAAAGAAGTATTATTTTATTACCACTTTAAAATATTTGGTCTTAAAACCTATTTACCTACTTTTTTTTTTCGTGGTAATATCGTCAAATGAGTCCTCCCACCCAGGGCAGGGCGGGAGGGACTGTCAGATTTGTACTGACTTAAATCCACGGTGTCCTTCAATAGCCCTTTACGTACCGGGGTTACGGTAATTTGTGAGTCCCGCGACCCCGGCAGGCTTTGGCCTGACCTGATATAGGTATATTATATATTTTGGATACAAGTTTAATTGACATGTGCCCTCTTAAAATATTATGGCATCAATTACATTTCAGTTTTTTGAAAATTAATTTGTCTTTCTCTCTTTTCTTTAAAGAAAACACTGCTCACACTAGGAATTTTTTATGTATTGTATTGCAAGTGCATTTACAAACATTTAAACTCATGTACACAAACAGTCAGCCCCAGAACAAGTACTTGTACTCATACTAACATTTGTACTATGCAGGAATCGAACCCGTGAAAACCCATCAGTCTTGATTGAAACCTTTTCATGATTCAATATTTATTTACATTTTCCCTCTTCGTAATCTTCTCAGAGTGAAAATGTATTTAAAAATCGTAACTTTTTCGTACAGATAGTTCTCTATGTACTGAATTCTGACCAAATTACCTAAACAAAATAATGTTTCATCACCAAAATCTTGCTTCAAGTTGTGTATCATTCTCAATGATAAACTTCAATACTATGAAATATATTCAAAGTATTTCATTAATTCCGAATTGTTAAAGAACAATAATTATTTCAGTTTATCGGAGATATTGATATATCAGGTTTCAATATTCTAGGTCCAACAGATGTAACAGTATCCATGTGACTGACTCGCAGGTGTCGGGACAGATCACTTGTTCTGAAGAACCCTCTGGAGCAGTGGTGGCAGATGTACGGAGTGTGGTTTGTGTGCTGCTTCAGTAGGTGGAACTCCAGCATCATAGCAGTTGGAAATGTCTTTGTGCATTCTCCAATAGAACACTTATACTTTGAAGCATTGTCATGTTTGAACCCAACATGGTTTGACAAACTTCTTTTGGTTGCAAATGCTTGATCACACTGCTTACATGCAAATGGTTTCTCCCCAGTGTGTTTCCTCATATGTACCTCTAAGTCTGAGAATGTTTTTAAACACACACTGCATTGACCGGACCTCTCTGAATGTATCCTTCTTATATGAACTTGCAGGTTGCCCTTAAAAGAGAATGACATTCCGCAGTAACTGCAAATAATATGCTTTTCATTGGAATGTATTTGAGAGTGAGCCTTGAGAGCAGTTCTAGTTTTAACAGATTTATTGCACAGGTGACAAGTGAACTTCTTCTCGTCAGAGTGCACGGCCTGGTGCCTCTTCATGTGGCTCTTGTCTATAAATTTCTTGAAACAAATGGAACAAGAGTATGGTTTTTCCCCAGTGTGCAAGCGTTTGTGACGTATCATGGAAGCAATCTGCTTAAATGCTTTCCCACAAAAAGAGCAAGAGTATGGTCTTTCATCAGTGTGAACTCTAATGTGTGTTATAATGTCACTTTTTGAGAAAAAGCTGCTGCCACATGTTTCACAAATGAAGTTCCTTTCTCTCTCTGAATGGTGTGTCACTATGTGTCTCTTTAGTGATCCTTTGAGGTTAAACTGCGCCCCACAGGAGTCACATGCAAATGGTTTCTCACCAGTATGAGTTCTCATATGGCTCTCCAGAGCGGAGCGACATGTCGTCATGAGCCCACATACCATGCATCTCACTGGTCCCATTTTAGGCCTTAACTTTCGCCTATCTATTTTTTGTTTATATTTTCCAGACTTTATATACTTCCTTTTACTAACATTCCTTGCACCATATTTATCATCAGAGTCCATGGGGTCATCTAATAAGTAATTGTCAAAATGATCTTGCTCGTCAGGTCCACTTTCGTCATTGACCGCTTCTAACTTTATTTGAGGTTCTGTTTTAGGTACTAACTCATCGTAAAGGTTTGCAATGCTAGCACAGCGCAGGGCCTTATCGGAGGCTTCGCATTTGTTTACGAACTCGTACGATGTGGACAGTTCTGCGACACAAATATCGCAGATGTTGTCAGGAAGCCCGTCACCCTCGGCCACCACCACATTGACGCACCGCATCACCTTGGTGCTATATTGAATTTCGTCTTCTCTATCAAATATAGACATTGTAGCTGTTTTTTTGAGACAAATACGGCATACTTTCGACTCCATATCTAGTTTTTCGTCCCTTTGGTGTTTTTAAGATAAGTATACGCTAAAAATGACGACGACTTTAAAGATGTCGAAGAATAATAATATCTTTCAATTTTTCGCAGTAAATTCTACTTAGGATAAGATTCCACCAAAACTCGAATAATAAAATCAACAACAACATTGATGAAACGGTTGACGCTATTGACATTTTGCTTTTGACATCTCCCACAAAATCTTTTTTTTTTAATTCCGTTTTCCCTTTTGGGAAGGCAAAAGGATCTAGCCCATGCAGCCTGTTGTTGAGTCTATTTTTTTTTGTAATATTTCTGGTAAGGCTTCAAGTGTTTTAGGTCAACATGGAATCTATTATTTCGTGTCAGTGCTGCAAACAAGACTAACAAAACTTGACAAACGACTAACGAACGACGTATGTTGTATTTAGGATGCTATATAATATAGGATTAACGTTAACAACATTTGATTATCTAGAATTTTAATGAAAACTGTGAACCTAGGTCTAGGAATATTTATTTTCAAAATCAGTTTTGTCAAAATAAATAAGAATTTAAAAGCTTTGAAGCCATGCCAGAAACATTACTAAAAAAAAACTTTTGACATTGACATTCGTGTGACATTGTTTGATTCTTCGCAGCTTGTACACAATTTCGTATCTCCTTTTTTTAATATAAATTAAATGCCTGTTTAATTAAATATTTCCAATTTACTAATGGATGAAAAGCCGTGTAGATTGTGCTGTCAGAATGAAGCCACTTCCTATATTTTTAGTAAAGAAAGTAAAGAAATCGCATTAAGTTTAAAAATTATGTATTGTTGTACGAATTTAAATATTAAGGAAGGGGATGGACTTCCATCGTTTATTTGTGATAGCTGCGAAGCAGAGCTCACAGCCTGCTATCAATTCGTAATAAAATGCGAAGCTTCTGAAAAGCAGTTACGGTCTCAAGCTTTTCAAGTAATTAGCCAAGTTAACACTAATTACGATGACTGCTTGCAGGAAATTAAAGTAAAACTAGAATTAGATGGTAACAGCGACAATGATCACCTTTTTGAAGATTTACAAAACGATGACATTACACTTGCTCAAATACAACAGGAAAAAATATTGGAAATTAAATTGGAAAATGTAGATTCTCAAATAACCCCAAAGAGAAAACGACATAAACCGAGATCTAAATGCAATAATCTGCAGAAATGTACTTGCTCAGTTTGTGGACGAACATGTGCTAACCCATCAGCGTTCAAAGCACACATGAGATCTCATACCAATGAGAAACCGTTCTCTTGCCCTTCATGTGATAAGAAATACAAAGACAGTGGTACTCTCAAAAGGCACATGACAAGAAACCATATGCAACACATGAGGCAGCGTAACTTCATCTGTGAAAACTGTGGCAAAGGATTTTTCTCCAAGAGTGATGTGAAGATTCACATGCGCACACACACAGGAGAAACACCATATGGTTGCTCCTTATGCAGCCTTAGATTCACACAGATTAGTGCACTACAACGACATAAAAAGCGTCACACTGGTGTGAAAGACCACTTGTGCACATCTTGTCCTAAGAGGTTTTGTACCAAAGAGGAGCTAAAAAGTCACCTGTTAGCACACAGCACTGAAAAAAAGTATTCATGCCCTCTCTGTAATATTTTATTTAAGTACCAAAACAACTTGAGAAAACATGTGAGACTGCACTCTGAACCAAATAGATTTGTGTGTAACTATTGTGGACGCACATTCAGTGTTAAAGGGAACCTGAAAAGTCATATTGACAAGCAGCATTCTGAAAAATCAGGTCACTGTACAGTTTGTTCAAAAAATGTAGCAAATTTTGAAGTTCACATGTGGAGGCATACTGGACAGAGGCCATTGAAGTGTGAGCTGTGTACAAGCAGCTTTTATGAACTGAAAACTTTAGCTCGCCACATGAACTACAGACACAAGAAAACTGATAAATTTAAGTGTACAGTAGAAGGATGCATGATGACTTTCCCATCAAGACCGATGCTGGACTTCCATACAGCCAAGCTTCACAGTACCCACATACCGTTTCCATGTGACAGGTGCACCAGAGCATTTTATAGGAAGAATGATCTTGCCAGACATAAAATTGGTACTCATAAAGAGAGACTCGTTTAGTTATTGTAATACAGCCAGTGCCATATAAATTGATTATTCAAGTTGTAAGTTAGTGAAAGCTGTAACCATTTTGTAACGAGACCAAAAATAGTTTTGCTTGTCATTTGTTGTCTAGTCCATAAATATTTAAACAAATAATTTGTGTAAGTTCTTTTATTATGTACTATTCATCTAATGTTTGAATGTTCTGGTAGATAAAAAGGATAAAAACAAAACACAACATAATGTTTAAATACAATATTTATTTTTAGTGCTGATGAATATCATGATCCATGATCCAAAAACAAACCTTATCACAGTCCGCTACAGATTAGTAACTACAGCTTCTGAACACAGATGTGAAAGAAGATATTAACAGAACAAGAATTGAGGTATGTGGGGTAAAGAATAATAAATATAGGTACTCCATAAACATCTGTACAATTTGCTAAATATAAGTATCTGTAGACAGCTTGTAGGCCCCAAATGAAACAACTTACTAACTCAAACCAATACATTTCATCTCACTATAACATTCAAAATCATTTGCTATAATATTTTATTATATCTGTCATCAACACATGTTTTGTACAAAACAATAACCCTTATAAATAAAATGTGAACTAGTTCTTTATTTACATGAATTCTATAACTTTATTATATAGACTAAATATTGCATAAATAAAAAAATAATAAATTGCACACATTACAATCAGATTTTTGATCCAGTCAAAACATTAATTGCTGAATATAAATATTCATTACACTAAATAAAATAAAGATTAAAATAAAAAATAATAATAGTTTGCGAACTTTATAAATTATGCAAACATCAGTCAACAACATTAATAACTAATTCACGTTAACATTATAATAATAATAATCGTTATGTGTCACGGCTGATCAGTCGCGTGAACAGTCACTATTAACAATAACCGGTCAGTAGTCAATACACAGACAACATTTATATATTCACTAGTACATTGAGTCAGCTGGCAACCACAATGAATGCCGTCGGCTTTCCTCTTCGTCGTGGAGCTACGACATGAGAAGAAACTGAGGGTTCCTTTGTCTATTAAGTCTTCTATTATCTACCGTGCTGCATGGCATGGTCATAGCGAGCTCCAGCGAATCGTGTGACCGCGAGCTGCCAGCCGAGTCCCCGTACCATACGTACATCTTACATGACAACGTCCACTACGTCCGGCGTCCGTCCCACGGTCACGTGGTCCCGTGGTCGCACCCTGCCTACCTACACTATACAGCTAACTACAAATAAAACCTCGCAAAAATTAGCACCAGAGAAATTTAGGATACGATTAGTTGTATACGATCGAGTCGATGTCACCGATTACACTAGTATTATCTTTAGAGAATACTTACGCTAAGTATTCAGGGAGTGAAACTATAGAGACCGAATGCGGGTGATTGTTATAAAAAGCTATAATCCTGCTTACCTAGTAATAATTTGTATACTTTAACGGCAGGGCGTCGGCCGGTCGTGGGACTGAAGCCGACGCCGAGAACCGGAATTTCTCTAGCTACTTGCGTCACTAAGGGTCCCGCCCGCCGGAGCCCGGTCCAACAGAACTGAGGACATCATAAGACATCGTGCGTAAATAAAGTTACGTACACGGGAAACATACATGCGCGGTCGTTTCATAGGGGCCCTCGCGCGTCGTCCGTGAAGCGCACAGTGCGAGGGGCCGGGGGCCCGTCAGAGTGGCGGCGAGAGGCCGGGGGCCCGTCAGAGTGGCGGCGAGAGGCCGGGGGCCCGTCAGAGTGGCGGCGGCAGGCCGGGGGCCCGTCCGAGTGCCGGCGCGGGGCCTGCGTCACCGTGACGGTGGGGATGTCCGGGTGGGCGCGGCGCGGGGCTGGGTGTGCGGGGGGGCGGCGGGGCCCCCCGGCGCTGAGTCAGTTGATGGCCTGCTCCGTCATCTGCAGACACAGCGCGTCCAGCGAGGAGTAGTCGTCGTGCGGCGGCGGCGCGGGCGTGCGCGCGGCGTGCGGCGGGTAGGAGTGGGACTTGCCGCGCGGCGGGGGGGGCGCGGGGCCGGGGGGGGCCCAGGGCCGCGCGCGGAGGGGCCGCGGGTGACCCGCGTGCGGGGCGATGCGCCATCTGGAATGTGCATCAAGGATTACATTTCAAGACAATTCTCTAGTCAAGGAAAGTTTTTAATGTTTAACATGCAGGGGTAAGTCTGTGGATGGGTGACCAAACATAAGCAATGCTTGCTTAGGTCTTTCTTTGGCAGGGTGACTTAGTAAATCGAAACTTTCCAATGTCTGTCATTAGATAGATGATCATACATGATCTTATGAGAAGATAGAGACACACATCTTATGCATCTTTGACAGGCCTGTTGGTCTAGTGGTTAGCGACCCTGACTGCTATGCCGGAGGTCGTGGGTTCGATTCCCACCTAGGACAAATGTTTGTGTGATGAGCACGATCATTTGTTCTGTGTCTGGGTGTAATTTATCTATAATGTGTATGTATTTAGAAATATATAAGTATGTTTATCAGTTGTCTAGTACCCTTAACACAAGCTCTGCTTAGCTTGGGACTAGATGGCGTTGTGTGATAGTTGTGGAATATTTATTTATTTTATTTTATCTTATGCATCTACTATAAGGATCTCTTCATGCAATATTATAACAATAAGACTAAAGCAAACATACCGGGGCTTAGGACACCTCCTGTTGAGCGGCATGTCCGACACGTGGTGGAAGAACTGTCGCGGCGGCAGACGATGGCGGAGACCCTTCAAGGCCTCCTGCAGCTCGGGGTGACTGAACGCTTCATGGTGTAGCGCCTGCAATAAAAATGGAACAATAAATACTAGTATTTTATAATTGCTTTTACTTTTTATTAATATTACTAAGAGATGGATCCTAATAATTAGTATTGGAGGAAGATGTAACAGTACATTCTTGAGGTACTATGCTCTGGTATGTCTCGGCACTATCACTGAACCAATTCTGATGAAGTTTGGGTTGGTGTAGAGATGAATGGGACCTTTGAGGTGCGTACTTTTTTGCATAAAAATTGTAGAGGGACAAAAGTCACCCATTTCTGAAGGGTGGAAGTAATAACGCGGGTAAAAACTAATCAGTGATTATTTATTTATTCTTGTTTAAGTTGTCCAGGTGTTGAGTAATCTTTATTTCCCCAACACTAGTGCAGTTGCTGCTACCTTCTCCACCAGCCAGCAGTGCAGCGACATGGGGTCGACGGGAGGGTCGTGCTCGTGCTCGCCGTCCTCCGACTGTGACGTCACGCGCGCCGCCGGGCACGGCGCGTTGTTCAGGCACTTTGATGCTGAAACAAGTCAGTACGGTTTGGTGTCGGCTTATTTTATCAGCGCCACTGCTGAGTGTGTGCTCTTAGATGATGGTCGATGCCTACGTCGCACATAGGCCTAACCACAGTGGTCGTTGGCAATAGATAATAATAAAAAACCCGAAGGGTAGCTTGTGGCGAACTGTTGGGCAGTTGCGACCGCACGGACCTGATCTCCGTTCAAGGGCCGAATGTATAATGTTATTTTATGTTCCGATAGATTATAAAGCTTAGTACGCACAAATGTTTTCTAGCAAAGGCGGCTCAATGTGACACACTCGGACAATTTGTCCTGTTTCCCTATTTGTCTTAACCTAGTGGGGGTATTTGCTGATGCTTCCAGAGTACGGGTCTAAGCAGAAAGAGGTCATGTGTGGGAAACCGGAACTGTTTATTAAACAGTACTTTGAAGACAGCCTTTTGTGCTCTTTCTCCCTCTAGAAACTTTGTTTTGGCGGTGCCACCCCATGCTAGAATGCAATAGTTGGCGATGGAGTGCCTTAACGATATGAAAAAATGAATGGTGTTCTTAGTTTTCAGTCCATCACCTACCATCACACATAGGTACTTGATAGATGAAGCTCGAGGCATTGATATGCAAGTGAAGGTTGGGGGATCCAGCCACATATGAGTTATGATAGAATAAGTGTTGAGGGGTTTAGATATGCTACCAGTTACATGAGACTTAACTGGTGGAAGCTGGGTGTACTACTTGTTGGCTGTATAGCGTTAGACCCTTGCCTGTGTTTAAGTTTTTAAAATGACTGCTTTCTCTTTCGCACACGTAGGTCGCCCTCTCTCTTGCTCGGTACTCGCGACGGCTCACAACCACTGCGTATATTTAAATTAATAAACTCTGCTGAACCTAGTAATTATTGTTTTACTGGCCATATCCCATCAGGTTATGGGCCCAGTATCTTGCACAAGTGAAATCGCGAGTCAATCGAAAGTATATTTCGCATTAATCTAATCCAAAGATTTGTCAGCCACGCGGTCGTTGCTAGACAAAGAAAAGTGCAGGAAAGATGGACCTCGCTTCGCACGAAATTGCTGCCCGGCGTTTCGACGGTCAAGGTTTCCGCCAATGGAAGTTCATGATTAACTGCGCATTAAGAGCAAAAGGATTGAGCAATCATCTCACTGAGGAGAAAAGTGACGATAATACAAACGATGTGAAGACAGAAGGAAGTTTGTCCGTGCTTGAAAAATGGCGTCAAGCGGATGCGCAAGCGATGTTCATAATAGCATCAGGACTCGATATGTCTCTAATTAGTTTGATTGAAACGTGTACTACTGCAAAGCAAATGATGATTAAATTAGAATCCATTTACGAGCAGAAAAGTGAAAACACGAAAATGTTATTATTGGAAAAGTTCCACAACATAAAGATGGCGGAAGGCGATTCAATTGCTAAGCATATTACAAAAATCGAAAATATCGCACAACAACTTCGAGATGCTGGTGAATTGGTTTCGGAGATAAGCGTTATAACCAAAATATTGGGATCGTTACCCGACAGATATCGAAACCTACGTCAAGCATGGTTGTCACTGGACGAAAAGAGACAGACAATTATCAATTTGACAGCTCGACTGATAGATGAGGAAGCAAGTTTAAACCGTGCTGAAGAGCAAGAGAACGCTGCTTTAGTTTCAACACAACAAAATAAGAACAAGCAGAACACACGTTCCCTAGCAAAATGCTTCAAGTGTTCAAAACACGGACACTATGCGCGTGATTGTAAACAAAGTGTTCCCGTCACTGCCACTGTCATGCCGGCGCCAGCGAGTAAGCGCTCGGGCCGCACTCATGCGTCACCGTCTCAAAAATCTGCGTTCGTCAGTGATAACAACATAAATATTGATAGTAAATACGTGTGGATATTGGATAGTGGAGCCTCCGTACATATGTGCTGTGCTCGAGAATGTTTTGCGAACTTAATTCCCTTCGAATCAACAGTGCGTATCGGCAATGGAACTGAGTTACAAGTGTGTGGGAAAGGGACAATAAATGTAAACAAACTACTCGATGGACAATGGTACGAGTCTACTATAAACGATGTTTACTTTGTGCCAAAACTATGTGAGAACTTGTTCTCAGAAGGTGTTATAACCTCAAAAGGTTTTAAAATAGTGAAAAAACAATCCAGTGCTAAAATATACGATAGTTTGGGAATGTTAGTTGCGGTCGCAAACAAAAGTAGCAACAATAACTTATATAAAATGCAATTCAGTGTTAAAATATCTCGAGATGTAATATTCGATGAAAGTACTATCTGTGATGAACGAAAAGTTGAGGAGAGCTTGTTCCAGCTGCCCCTAGATGATGAAGATAGCTTGGTGTGTCCACTATCAGAAAAGGGAGCAGAAGCAGGATCCTCTCCGCAGGCCTTGATGCATACACCGGTCAGCACCGTGTATGATGCCAAGGAGACTCCGCAGGCCCCGATGCATACGGTGGAGTGTGGCCCATCGTGTGATGGCAAGGAGACCCGTGCACTTCCAACTCCGCAGGCCGCGACGCATGCTGTGATGAGTCCTCAGCGTGATGCCAAGGTGTTCGGAGGTGCCACCAGCAGTGGTGGTAAGTCGTCGACGTCAAGCAGGAGCCAACATGGTAGTAAGTCCCTATTTGACAAGAATGTATTTGAAAATTTCCTGAATAAAGCCCTGGGTAAGCAGTCTTCGGAAGAGTGCTCGGAACACCCAGAGAAAGACACAATGACCTATATAGCAGAGGCATTGATAGCAGATTGTGAAGTCCCCACAACATTCCAGGAAGCCATGGTATCTCCGGATGCAGAGCAGTGGACAAAATCAATCAACGAAGAGCTGGAAGCCCACAAAGAAAATGAAACGTGGGAGCTTGTGAGTTTACCTACTGGTAAGAAACCCATAGGATGTAAATGGGTATTTCGTGTGAAAGAAAATTCAGATGGTTCTATTCGATTTAAATCTAGACTTTGTGCAAAAGGGTTTTCACAAATAAAAGACATAGATTATTCTGAAACATTTTCACCTACAGTAAGGTATGATACCATTAGAGTCATGTTGTCACTAGTTACCCATTTAAAACTTAATGTTAAACAATTTGATGTTAAAACTGCATTTTTATATGGTGCAATTTCTGAGGAAATTTACATGTCCCCTCCTCCAGGTTTAAATGTAAGTGATAAAGTTTGTAAATTAAAGAAGTCACTATATGGTCTTAAGCAAGCACCAAGGTGCTGGAATCAAACTGTAACTGAAATATTGAGAGATTTTGGTTTTACAGCTTGTGAAGTAGATAAATGTGCATTTATATCAAATAAATACAGTGATGTAATGTATTTACTTTTGTATGTAGATGACGGACTTCTGTTTTGTAAAAGTAACACATTAATGAATAGATTTCTATCCGAGTTACAGGAAAAGTTTCAAATTGTAGTTACTGAAAATGTAAAATGTTTTGTTGGTATGCAAATAGACATGAGTGAAAATTCAATTTTAGTACATCAAAGAAAATATATTGAGTCATTGTTGAACAAATTTGAATTGAAAGATTGTCATCCGGTTTCAGTGCCTGCTGACCCAAATATAAAATTGTGTAGACCTGAATTTCCTGAAAACAAAATATTGTATCGTCAGATGGTAGGTGCACTCATGTTTCTTGCAATAGTCTGTAGACCAGATATAATGTTGGCAGTAAATATTGTAAGTAGGTACATTGAATGTCATGATCAATCACATTATAATGCTGTGTTGAGAATTTTGAAGTATTTAAAGGGTACCAAAGACTTAGGTATTTTGTATACACATTGTGAAACTTTAAATATAGAAGCATACTGTGATGCAGACTTTGGTTCTGATATAGACTCACGTAGATCAACCAGTGGTTATGTAACAATGATAAATAATAGTGCTGTAACTTGGGCAAGTCAGAAGCAAAGTTATGTAGCATTGTCTACCTGTGAGGCAGAATATATTTCAGCCTGTAATGCAACAAGAGAAATTATTTGGCTTAAATATTTACTAAATGAATTGTGTAAATTTAATGAAACTGTTGCTTTGTTTATAGACAACCAGAGTGCCATAAAGTTAATTAAGAATGAAAGTTTACATAAGAGAAGTAAACACTTTGATATAAAATTGCATTTTGTTAGAGAAAAATTTAATGATAAAAGTATAAGTGTACACTATGTAAACACTAAAGAACAAATTGCTGACATTTTGACAAAGCCGATAAGTAAGTTTCAATTTATGTATTTGAGAAAAAGTTTAGGTGTTGTGTAAACCAAGCTATGTATTTACATAATCATTTTTAAGTGTAGGTATAAACAGTGTGTAAAGGAATAGAAAGTTGTCATTTCGTGGGAGTGTTGGCTGTATAGCGTTAGACCCTTGCCTGTGTTTAAGTTTTTAAAATGACTGCTTTCTCTTTCGCACACGTAGGTCGCCCTCTCTCTTGCTCGGTACTCGCGACGGCTCACAACCACTGCGTATATTTAAATTAATAAACTCTGCTGAACCTAGTAATTATTGTTTTACTGGCCATATCCCATCAAGATACACCTCTGTCTAAAACTTCGGGGGGACAAGGTTAGGAAGTCCACATACCCAGATGCAGCGTCCTGACGATGGCGGCGGGCAGGTCGGAGTCGGGCGGCATGGGGCTCAGCAGCACGGCCCGCAGCCGCTGCAGCGCGCGACCGGCGCCGCCCGCCCCGCCACCCGCCCCGCCAGCCCCGCCCAGCTCGGCCTGCAGCGCGCGCAGCACGGCGCCGCGCTCCGACAGCTTCTTGATGGACAGCAGCAGCTTGTGGCGTGCGCCCACAGTCACACCTCCAGGGGAAACGACGGTGTTAGACACTAAGCCATAGTTGGAACCTTACAGAATGGGCGTTCCCTATCCGGTGTTTTTGCGGCCAGAGTCTATAACGGCCACTTTAAGTAATGTTCCAAATGATTTCGATTCGTGCTTTTCCAACGCAACGTCATTTATTCACGAAATGAATCATGTGACCGTTTTAGACCCCCTGTATTCCATCACTACAGACTTAGAGGAAAGAAACAAATATTTGCAGCGCAATGGTTTTTCTTTTTCTAGAGTAATCAATTACGCCAAGTACATTCTCTAAGTCTATGACAGAAACTAACGCCATCATGTTTTTATTTCTATTAAATTTCTTTAGAAAATTACAAACAGTTACATAGAAGTAAACAATTGAAAAATGATTCATAATAATGTTGCAAGCAATTTCAGTTGAATACTGTGAGAACTAACTGTGGTAAAAGTGGGATGTTTCCTCTGACACTATTAGTACTACTGTAGTGACTCACTAATTTGTAGCTGAAGGTTAGTAGCTAATAACATTCAACACATTTGATATTTAGTCAGCTGTAATTCTTTGAAAGATCTCATAGGAAAAAGCTAATTTTGTATGGATCAAATGCTCATTTGGACTTAACATCTAAAACAGCAAAAGTCAATAGATATTCCATAATCATACAACATATATTTACACCAAATTTACAAAAGACAATTTAGTTATCATACTTTATGTTTGCACGAGACAAGTAATGCTACTCACCTAATTTCTCCAGGTACTGTTCGTCCATGGTCATCATCTGCTCATAACTCATGTTAGTGAACAGCCACACATACTTGTGCAGGCGCAGACTCTTCAGCCACTGCGCCACGTTGGACATGCCCGGGTGCTCCCCGAAGTTGTGTGACCTCAGGTCATCCAGCCGCGTCTCGCTGCCCGTCGTCCCATACATTATACTAATAGGCCTAATCTGACTCAAACTATGCTCACTCGACAGTGAGAAGCTCCTTGGCTTCTGAACAAAAGGTTCATCACTCAAATTCTCAGCAGATGAAGACATGTGCATGAAATTACTCGAAGGAGGCGTCAAACTATTCGATCTCTGTGACTTAGGCTGCGCTATCGTCGCGTCAAAATTTAATTTCTCTCCTTCAATACTTATATCTACGTCTCGGCCATTTTTAGAGAATGATTCTTGTAGTAAGTCGGGATTAAAATGTTCAACTGTGTCTAGGATGCCTCGGAACTCGACATTTTTGCCGATGGTTCGTCTGAATGTGCTGTTTGTGCTCCAGATGTTTGTCTCCGGCATAAGGCAGGGGTCTATTCTTTGTTGCCACACGCTTTCTGTTCTGTTGCCGGAAATGTGGTTTTCTAGATACCTTAACCATTGTTTTAATGACCTGAAATGATATGAGGGGTCAAACAAAATTTTGTATTGTCATAAATTGGAGGTATCTCTAACTTTTCTGTTCATTAAACCAACTACCGCCACCTGTCCACCTACCCTTGATCATGGTGCGTGAGTGCAGGATGCACGAGCAGGTAGGAGAGCAGCTGGCGACACAGCTCGGGCACGACGGCGGAGCGGCGCGGCGCGTCCACGCAGCGCTGCACGAGCGCCGGCGCTGCCGTCACGTACACGTCCTTGCAGCGGTCGTTGTCCATGCGCAGCAGTGGCAGCAGGCCCAGCAGTCGGTGCAGACGCTCACAACCTGGACACAAATGTCACATATTTTGTTCGCAATGAATCAAAACAAAATAAAATCACACTTTAGGCACAGTTTAGAGTACCTTTTGCCATAATCAGCACAGATCCCGACTCCAGGCTTTTACTGAATAATTTGAGATGGACAATTCTCAATAACACTGCCCAATTTGGGAATAGTACCCAAAGTATATTGATCTGAAGTAGTCAGTATACACTACACTAACAAAACAACCAATATTTTGTTAGTATCAAATAAAGTAGCAAGTGGCTATTAATCAGTATTATTTACTTAATTTTTAAGGCAGAGTCAAACATCAAGTATTCACCCGCTAGTAAGACTCCATTTACACCCACTATTTTCTGATGTGTATCACATAAGCAAACATGTCAGTCAGGAATGAGGGGAACATAGATATGAGCAAGCAGTAAACAGGAAATGACACAAATATTCTAATATCGCTCTGTAGCTCTTTTTCATTTATTGCGCTCCTCACCAATATACTAGCAAAGCTTAATAAATGCATAATCTTATCTCAAGAAATTGGTTAAGTCAAATGATTTTAATGTTATTAAGTTGAGTTTTCTATAAAGATTTGAATTTCATTAACAGGATAAGGTGGTGTCAAAAAAGAATTAACCACATGTGTAAAATGATTTCAGAACAGGTGCCCTGCCACGACGTCTTAAATAGTACCACTATGGGAACGAGATGGCATTCACAAGTTGTATAGCTCCATCTTTTACCCACAGCGGAACTACTCACGCTTTAAGACTTCATGGTAGATCACCAGTTCTGAATTTAATTTGTCAATGAAAGAAACAGATAAAAAGTAGGTACTTGATATGAGCATTCACAAAATATAATGAAACTAATTGGCCTTCATATTGTTGCCTTGATTATATTTATATGGCAGGAGCAGAGGTAAACTGCATTTTTTACAAAAGAGTCAATGCCATATCTACTGCAATTTTAGCATAAATTTTAAAGAACCTAGCTAAGATAATGGACTACCATTGGCTAATGTCACAGGCTAGTTTGATTGACTTCAATTTGTGCAATTCTATAAAGATAGAATGCTTATGAAGCAGTCATGT
This sequence comes from Agrotis puta, assembly GCA_943136025.2. Lineage (NCBI taxonomy): Eukaryota > Metazoa > Arthropoda > Insecta > Lepidoptera > Noctuidae > Agrotis > Agrotis puta. The sequence continues at coordinate 17,500,259 of OW964179.2, read as the reverse complement.
AAATTAACTGATTACTATAATCTAACTCTGAAACTTTTTACTGTATTGCAAGTCAAGAAAACTCAGTTTTTTTTTCTGGTTTATCATTCATCATACTTACCTTCAAAATATTGAATTATAAAATTAATCAGCAGAGGCAATCCGTGTCAGAAATTACCTTAAAGTGCTGGTTTTCAGATTTGCATGGAATGTCTGAAGCCTGTGAACCATAACTCCATAGACTAAAGCTTACACACATTGATGACAAAAAACTTTGGAGTTGAACTACCAAACACCTACACAATTTACATATTTTGTATTGAGTTAAATGTAGTACTTACATATCTTTGTCAAGTCAGTTGGAATACCTTTTTTAGCTTGTTTGTAACAAAAAGAAAGGTTTTTCAATCAATGTTAAAATTTTAATTTTAAGAGGGTGTAAGAGAATCACTGATTAAAACTTTTATAGGGTAGGGTGTCAAATAGTTATTTTTTGGAAAAATATGCCATTATGATTTGTTATTCTTGCTGAATCTGTGTTAATCAGTAAGCAAGGCATGCAGTCAGAAATCAGTTCCTGGAAATTCTTTACTCATGGTGTCAGAGCAAGGAAAACAAGCCCGGAAACATGAGTGTGAGCGGGCAAACAGTGGTAGTGTGGTACGTACCATCGTCGTCGTCCTCGTCACGCACGAGCAGCAGGCTAGTCAGCAGAAGTTCGTCGTTGGCGTCGCGCTCCAGACGCTCGTCCTCAACGTGACTGCGCAGCGCTGCTTCCACCGCCCGCTGCACTAACTTCAGGCCCGGCCACGGCACCCGCCGCGCCAGCGTGCACGCCAGTACCGTCTGCTCGCAAGCACCCCATTGCTCGAACACCCCGGCTACGCCCCCGAGCTGCTCGTTAAACGTGCCGTTCATCGTGAAAACAGCATATCAAACCCAAAATATCAGATTTGTTTGTGTTCTACACGTCAGTAGGTACGTGACAGCTGATTGTTGGACACTTTTTGACCCCGTTGGAGACAAGCGGCACACGAGGCGATGACGGTGTTCAAAGTTCCACGATTATGCCGCGTAATGGGAACGTTAATTTGGTAATAAAATTACAGGTAGATTGAAAAACATTAGAATTGTTTCGATGGTCAGACTATCAAAATCCAAAATGGCCGACCACAGATAATAAAATGTTTGCACTTTTTTTAATGATGACAACCGATTGTAATTTAAACAAGGAAAAGATAAATGTAAAACAAGTAAAACACAGATTGCTCATCCATATGGTACAACATAATTAAAATGTTTGAAGTAAATGAGTATGGTTTTAATTTTTTTACATTTTCGATCTGCTGCGTGACACTAGATGGCAGGCATTGATCTTTCATTTTAAGTTTAGTACAGCTATTTGACACTAGATGTCAGAAAAATATCACATTTTTTTTTAATTAGCCGTTTATATCCCTCTTCTGGGCTAAGGCCTCCCCCATATTCTTCTAAGTCGCGTCTCGTTCTGCCACTTTTTGGGCCGCTCGTCGGCAAATACATACAAATATGCTGTAAAATTTTAATATTTTTATTTAAAAGATAATGTTGCTCACACGCTGGAACTTTTCCAGTATTGTAGGTGCGTTTTCGTAAATTTAATACCTATCACATACATAAGTGGTAAGACTCAGAACACTTACTTTTTTGTGCGGGAATCGAACCGCAGCGAGTAGCGCAGAGACAGTCAATTGCCCAGCCACTGCCAATCGTGCTGACAGCATAAATGATGAAACAGAACCCATAAAAGATCACTCGTGTGTCCACCTGTCCGCCCTTCACAGTCAATTGGCTATTAACAGTATCAATAAATTAGAAATCTTATTAATCCGTCATTTAGAGTTTTGAAAAATAACGGACGCGGTCGTGATTTTTCTGTTGATGCATCAAAACTCGAAAGTCAGAATTCAATAAAAAATGTACTAAATTGTAGCTTATTACCAATTTTGAAAGCGTCGTATCTTTGTCAATTTTGGTTTACGTGTAGTATACCTAAATGTTTTCTGTGGTTTACGTAACAAAAGAAAAATTACTTACGGGTTGAATATTTTTCGATAGGTAACCTAACTGACGGATTAATTATATTTTTTCAGTCAAATAGCCAATTTCCTCTGAACCTACTTGACCGATTCAGTTGGGTAATCATTAATTCTTGTGGCCCAAAGTCAGTGGTGTTTTTGTAATTTACAAATAATCAGTTTCAGCGTTATTCAGCAAAATAGACGAAAAGTCACTGTTCCTTTCCCCTTATCTCCGAAACCACACAGTCTACAATTCTGAAAAAAATAACAATGAAAGTCCTTTGCCTATAGATTACAGAAAAATTATAGAGAATTACAAAATGGTTATCGGAGGGAAGAGACGAAAAAAAAAATGTATACTGCATTATATGTATTTCAAATGAAAAGGCCGTTAGGATCTGATGATTGGATCCTGGAGAAATCGAGGGCAACCCTCAAAATTTATGGGCCCACACATCGTAACCTTCTCCTTTTTTGAAGTCGGTTAAGAAAGGATCACAATCCTTATAGCAGGATTGTAATTCTTTTCGTGAAATAATTAGTAGTAGTTTCATAGGTATTCAAGGAAATATGAGATTAACTGAGTCTACTGCAATTCAGAAAAAATACAGATAAAGTCCTTTGCCTATAGATTACAGGAAAATAGAGGAAAATAGAGAGCCTATAGATTATAGAGAAGTCCATGGTTTTAAAAACATTTTTTTTTTGTTGAAAATAGTACGGAACCATTCGTCGCCGGTTTTTTTGAGACTACTGATTATTTTGCATCATAAGATTTTTTTCTTAACCCGGGGACAGAGTGCTGGTGGTCTTTGTAACAGTACAACTGGGGACTGTCGCACTGTTAAGCGATTTAGCGGATATTCAACTTTATTCTTTACAAAATAAGGTATTCATTTTAACGATAAAAATAAAAAGTGTGTTCGTTTGTCACTAATATGTCTATTTTACTATTATACAATAGTAGACGCAATACTTTAGAAGATTTTCTAGTCCAGTGCCTACGTAAAGTTGGTATGGAAGCTTAAAAGTTTAAATATAAGTTGGTAGTTTAAATATTTTTGAATGGCATTATCCTAGACATTCATTGGTGATACGTTTAGTGCACTATACACGCTTGTTCAGAAAAACCACTGGGAAAATCCGAATGACGACAACGCGGGGGGAATCATAGTGTCACATTATCACATTTGAATATTTAAAAAAACAGGATTCGACTCAAAATTGGTTGAGCCGAACGCGAGATAATCGCAGACAAACATACATATACATAGCGGGAGTCACGGAGACTTGCCCTGTGCGCACCATGAGGCGGGAGAGTTGAACATCCTTTGAAATCCTAACTCGCTTCATAATTCAACCGTTCCATATCGTCACTGTATTCGACCGATTTAAAAATTTCTCCTCAAGAGTGATTGCACTGTGTAACGGTATCTTTAGATCCCATGTTTGACATAGAAACGCTTTTTATTTAATATTTAGTGCAAGTCAACATTCTAGGAAGCAACTTTGCAAACGCAACATGCAAATTGTATAATCTCTATTGTGCTGCATTTGCAAAAGTCCAACCCTTTTATGCGACGTGGAAGACAATGCGTTGTTTTGCAAGTTTGCAAAATACGTAGAACTTTCTCTGGAACAATAAAACCGTTATTTACGCTGTATTAACGGCGACAGGGAGTTTTGCCTGGCAGAGTAATCTGTGGGTCCTCTGTTACAGCATGCTTTTTTGCTGGTATATTGTTGATCCCCAAGGTTACATCCACTGCTCGCCTCCTATTTGTCGTACCGTGATGTTAGCGCGTTCAACCAAACTTTGATTTAAGTATACATACTTATATTAAATATAAGTATACATACTTATATCAAATATCATTCGTATTTCAACATATTAAAAAAAAAACTTTTAAAATCGATTAAATTCTCCTGCATCGTGGCTACGTTTACAAACAATGTACAAGCACATATCTACCTAGATATGTAATTTTACAACAAATTATGTAAAATCGTTACAATTTTGTTAGCATTAGGCTTTTGTAGGCATCAGCAATTGATAGATTAGAAGGTTCTATACTTCAGGTATATCCATGTAGTACCTAAAGTTATGTATCTAAGCAATTTATTATCTTTTAAATGACATTTGAGTATTATATGTAGTGCATCCTGAGAATTATATTTATCATTGACAATATTGAACTCAAACTTCGGTTTGAGTAACTATCGAACCAATTTAATTTAGCTTACAAAATGTAATCAATTAAACTTACAATAACTACAGTCGCGTGCCCAAAGAAAACACGAGTTTATTCAAAGAAAAAACATTATCAGCTTGTTTAACCCGTCACTGACGCTTCGGTTTGATGCGGCCGCCCGGTGACAGAATGGCCGCCACGCGCCGAATGTTTTTACAGCCAGATTCACGTGTGAAATGTGCAGTAATAATAACGTGATAAAATAAACTAGCAAGGATTTTTGATTTAAATGATTTTGTTGTACGATACTATAGTAGATCGTATTTACTATCTTAGTCAAATGTCCTTATAAGCATCTGTTATTTCAATTTGCTCAATTTCACTCATGCGAGATCTAATGGAGTAATGTTTAATTTCCTCCAAAACAGACAGTAATTTGTGCAGTATTCGGAAAATATTAACTTCAAACAAATAATAGCTTGTCCAGCGCACACTTTTAAAAATCATCAGTGCATTATTGATGTCGCAACTGTCGCGGTGCGGACGTGACCACATGAGCGTCAATAAAAACTTGAGTTGCTTAGCAGTATTGTACTTACTTCTGATAAGGATACTCTTTACGTGATTTCGGAAGCTCTCGGCCTCAATATGGCCGTGACTTAAGGTACTGCTTTATCCCCTTGGTGTTTAATCTACTATTATTGCTTAGCCACTTAATCCGGGTGTAGAATTCAGCTTTTTAATCTTCTCTTAAAACAATCCGCTAACTAAGAAAAGATAAGTTAAAGTATGGTTTTGTTTGTGTTTTATTGTGGCAATAGCATTTATAATCCGGTCAATAAAATTACGCTCACACCGCCGTAATCCTAAAATGCCAAGAAAATCATTAACTTTATAACTACATTTTTTTAAACATTGTTGGAAGCTCTGGAACCAGCGAGAAACTGGTACATACAATTATTATAAATCCTAAGCTACCCCTTTGCGAAAAAATCTTTACAATCGCGAAGTAGGCGTTAATGCGTATATTTATTCATATTTACTAAAAACAGTCTGCATCTAACTAAGCCTGCCGACTGCCGTTGTTCAAAGAACCACAGCTTCCTTTGGTCCTTGCCATCGTCGGATTAAAATTTGAATGTTGTGTTGTGTAATGCAGTATAAATTCATAATGATCTTTCTAGGCTTTTCTTTGATTTCTGCTTCTTGTGACAGATGGACGTGATAAAAATTAAATCAGTGGAAGCCTTTTCATGTAATATTTTGGGGAGGGCTTTAAATATAAATAATAATAACACCGTTAGCTAACTTGCAAGCGGAAGGGTTCTGCAATTGACAACCAAGTGATGATCTAATCACTTTTGTAACACACTATTACTCTAATATAGCTCCTATTGTAACGCCAATAAAGTTCATAATTAATCTTAGTTAAGGAAAGCCAATGCAGCTGTGGCCAAAAAGTATTTGTTCCGTAATTCAATAGTCCAGAGAAATAACGCAGGGAATAGCCCTTATGTAATGATCAGCGCTAAAATTAAATAAGAGTTTTAGTTCCAGAATATGCTGAAAGAAATGGCGAAAACTTTAAAATAATTCTGCTATTATAAATACATGGGCGAAATTCAAAGTTTTACTTACTGATATAGTAGGGGTAAAACCATAGAACAATAAAATGGTAATGAAGGCGATATGCTATTTTTAGCATATCGCCTTCATTACTATCAGAACCAGCGTGCCTCAATTCACACATCTTCAGGTTAATCATATTATGTCAAACTAGCAAATTTCTTCCTGTGATTGGTCCGTACCAAAAAGTCCATAAGTCAATCGGTTAACATTTGAAAAAACCGGCCGTTTTTGAACTCAGTTAAACATGTTCGGCCTGATCATGTCCAGCCAGGGTCCGCGCAGGGCAAACGTGGTACTTGGAGCCTTTTACATTGAAATAGTTTTCGTTTATTTTCTTGAATATCTCTGAAACAAATTTTATTATTAATTACAAAAAAAATATATTACTGTCCTCATATTAAGCACATTCATTTGACATGTCGAACGATGCAATTTCCATCTTTATAATTAAAATTTTAAGTTAATTTGTATGTGTATACTAACGGAAATCTGTAGGTTTTTTTTATTTATTTAATGCAGACATAGAACGTGTTTACTTTCGGCATGTGCCTATCTAAGTTTTTTTCGTTATTCGTTTAAACGTTTTTAAATCCAGGTAATTTGTTTTTTGATGTAAGCTTAAGTAATTACGTTAATAGTTACCAAAAATATCGGCTCCAACGTTAATCCTAAAGAAAAATATGACAAACAAAATCATTAGTATAGTGTTTTTAAATTCATTAATTAGTCACAATAACAAACATCTAATTACTATCAACACTCACCTCAATTTTCACTTTAATATTATATTCCTTTACTCCATTCAAAAGACCCAAAAGAAGACCATAAATCTTCCGACACTCGGTCCGTTAGGGTGGCTACCTGCACTCAACCCTTCCTCCGGGGGTGGTCACTTAAGCTCCGCCTCTTTCAAATGACACTCGCTTGCCAAACTCGACGGACATTCGTGAATTGCACATCAAGTAGACAAGTTCTCAACAATATGGCTCTGTGGACTCCCTACGCGCAGGAAGCTGCCTTGGATTTGAGCACACACGTGGTGAAGGAGGAGAGGGCATCTCCGCTTCCCGCGTCTATTGCTCCTGAATCTCCAACTCTGGCAGGATTGTACCCATCGTACACAGAATCCCAGTACGTAGATTCCCAGTACTACGCCCCGTACCCGTACCAGCCAGCAACGTATTCAGTGCCACCGTCGATGTCTCCTGATTCTGTCGGGAGCTGGTCGCACAGCAAACCGAATGCGCCCTCGACACCAGAATCACCAGAGTTCTACGACTCCGAATCTTTGTCTGATGACTTGGAATATCAGGCGTTTGAACGTGATGCATTGAGAGCAATGGCGGAGAAGAACGGAGGAACCTTATTGGGTAACAACCCGAGGATGCGGAGGGCGGTGCAGACAAGCCAAACCGCTGACGATTCATACAGGAAGCAACGCGAGCGGAACAACTACGCAGCCAAGCAGAGTAGAGATAGAAGGAAGCTAAGAGAGGTACGACTTGCCTTCCAAGTGACTTATTTGAAGAAGAAGATGGCGGATTTAAGATCGAGATTGAGTGCCGGCGTCTGTGGACGCTGTCGTCAGATTTGCGAGTGTTGATTAACAAATAATTCAGTGAGCAGAAGTCACAGTGTGTGTATCTCTATCTAGCTATGCTAGAATTGGTCTTGGACATTATTGTAAATATCACATAGTAATTGAATTAGTGTCTCTGATAAGCTATTTAATTGAAAGTTCGGGAGCCCAAATTTAGTCAAATTATTGTAGATATGAGTATTGAATTCTTTGTATTTATTTTTGTGCAATTGTGTGAAGAAATATTGTATTGATTACCTCATAAGCGTATAAATAAAATTTATAGACAAAAATTATGTTATTTTATTTATCAGTTCCTGCTTTACTAGTTTTCTGAAGTACCTACATATAAAAAAGCGAGTACCTACATTCAAGTAATCTTTTAAACAGGGATACATTCTGGGATCGAATTCTTCAGTCCAACACGATTTCGTTATTTTGATAAAAGTTCGTAATCTGCTAAATTTAATACTCGATCATTGATTGATCATTAAGCGATCAATGGTCTCGTAGTATAATTTTGTTACAATGACTTTAGAACATTTATTCATGACAGATTATTTTTTTTCGTAAATATCGAAAAATATTTGTACAAGATTACAATTAGATGCCGTTGATTTTAATGGAGCGTCAGTGGTTGACCATTGGAAAATCATTATAACGCCATTTTGTAAGTACATTAACGAACTTGTCAAAATCAATAATTATGACATAAATGATAGACTATTCTGTCTGAAACTATTTTAATAGAAGACTTGATCTGTTTTCAGTACAGGCACCTCTGTTTTTATTGGTTCTTATCGACTTATTTTCTACGAACCATTTACATTTCCAACTAAAACACAAAAAACGGATTACACACAACTTTCTACCCCGAACTCCAAATACTAAACAATAAAATATGTTTTTATTGATGAGTTTGCTAGAAAAATAAATCATCCGTCATAAAATTATTTGTCAGAGGATTTAAAAAGTAGTTTGGCGTTTATTCTCATCGCGACTTATTATGTAGTAAAAAAAGTGCTGCCAATTATGGCCATTTTATGAGTGGCCGCCGCCGTCCGCCGACCATCGGATTAACTCAGCAGTCAAAGGGTTAAGTTTTTTATTATTTTACCTGTTGTTTCAATGGTGTTTTATATTAGTTCTAGAACTTCCGCAGACCGTTTATTTGGAAAATGTTTCAAATTATCTCAATCCTTATATTATTTTAATGTTTTAAATTGACGGCACGGTTAGTCAGTGGCTGAGCGATAAGACTACGGCACTGCGTTTCGCGGATTCGATTCCCTGACGGAGCAAATGTAAGTAGTTGTTTTGGGTCTAGTTGTTTGTGTATGTGAATTTATATTTTTTTAAACGCAGCCACGATACAGGAGAAATTCCATTTTTTTTTATAAGGAAATGCTTTCTAGTTCAGAACACATCAGGTTACTTACCTGGGTAGGGTCTGAAGTAGTCTATAAGAGAGTTTTCTAAAAAAAGTAACCGTAAACTTTGCCTATGATAATGAAAATACAGCGTTTAAAGAAAAGTTATGATTTGAACTTAATATCTGTCTATTTACATTATATTACCTTGATGAAATGTAACATCTACCTAATTATTTATCCCTGCATGCTCATTGGTCGGTGTCAAACGTGCAACTCGCAACTCGCACGCATGCCGCGCCCACATCAAAAGTTGTGCTCTTGTTCGTTGATACAAAAGGTATTTTTATCTTGTTCATTTAGCAAGCCAGCTTGCGAAGCTGAGCAAGTAGCTTTAAAATTCCCCAATAATAATTCGACCCAGCCTGACCCTTGATGCCCCCCCCTTAATGACGCACTAAGCCTAGGCCCGAACCCCGCAGGGGTTGCCCTTAGTGACGTTCATTTCATTGAACTTTAGTTGTAAGCCCTGGCTGGGGGCCTTAAAGTAATTTTCGGCCACCGCAGGATTGTCCGGTTAAGTAGCATCAACCTTCTAGAGTTGTTGCGCTACGAGAGGCCATATCAAAAAAAAAAAAGTTCATTTAGTCAATGTATTCGGAATTGGAACATTTTAGTTTTTATACTTAGATATACTACTAGAGACCAATTTTCAAAATCAGGAAACATGTCCTCTTCCGCTTTCTAAAACTTCAGCACACATGTTAGCATATCAGAGGGTCTACAACAGCCACATTTGCAAAATTCCTAATGATTCACTTCGTGAATGAATAATAGAAGAATAGCCAATGACGTTGAGAAGTGAATCATTAGGAATATTGTAAATGTGTCCGTTTTAGATCCGCAGCACGTGTTTAAAACCCTATTTGTTTGCACAGGGAAGTTCTACAAAACCCTGTAACATCCCATATGACAATCATACTATCTGTCGACTCGTTGAGAAAACATTTGGCACGAGGACAGAAATGATGAAAATAATGTAGCGAAGAGACACGCGACCATGTCTGTTGAATAGTTAATCTGTGACCATGTGACAAGATTATTTTAGAGATTGCTGTACGATAAACGTTGCAGCTTGATTTTTTTTATCTGTGTGCAGTTGAGCCTTAAAGGAGGTTTCATTTCTAGGGTTCCGTACCCAAAGAGTAAAACGGCACAATATTACTAAGACTTCCTATGTCTGTCAGTAGGTTGTATCTCATATAGTAGTAAATAGTCATTTTTTTTACGCGGTGAAATCATCACATGAGTCCTCCCACCCAGGGCAAAGCGGGAGGGACTGTCAAACTCGTACGGACTAAAATTCACGGTGTCCTTCAATAGCCCTTTAAGTACCGGGGTCACGGTAATTCATGAGTCCCGCGACCCCGGCATGATAGTTAAACATGATGTATTTCTGTTGCCGCTATAATAACAAATACCAAAAAAACAGAATTCATTAAAATTTAAGGGGGCTCCAATATAACAAACATGATTTCTTGGCTCATTTTTGTTCGATATTGATCAGCAAGTAGACGCCGGAAATATTCACAGAGTATTCAGTTATAAATGAACTTTAAAAATCAATAATAATTAAAATAAAACAAATATTCAATCTACTACGTGGTTCATTGCTATTCTGTAAGAACACAGCTTTGTGTGCAGCGTTGCCCATGCCCGAAGTTACAGTATGGTCTATCTCGACGTTGTGCTCGCCGTAGCGCTACAGTCTAGGAATTGTCTTTTCGAAACAGCATACCTAACACTTTTGTGATATGTCATAAATACTCGTAGTTTTCAGAAAGTCTAAATTCTACTTATTATTACTTTCCACAACATAATATAAATCATATCCACCCTGTAAGTACCTAAATATAACAGAACCTGATTTTTTTGTAAATCTTTAGATCTATCGAGATCCATGCGTGAATGTTACTTCACTACTGTGAGTATGAACCTCATTTTATTGCTCTTTTGTTACTTCACTACTGTGAGTATGAACCTAATTTTATTGCTCTTTCAGCCGCCGATAGTTCCCCAACTAATCGATCAATGCCCACGTAGCGTGCAATATATTGCGGGCACACGCAAGGGGCTATGTATTGCGCTGATTAGGGGAGCACCCCAGGCCTCGGACCCTCGCTCAATTAGTATTGCATCCCCGTGAAACGTGACCAGGGGTCTAGCTGGATCAGACATCGTACAATGTTCGGTTCGGATCGATGCTGTTTTTAGATTTTCTCATGGAATGAAATGAAATAGTGAAGTTTTATAGTATGATACAGCATTCCTCATTTTCAGCCCACATTCTAAAATTGTTAAATTCATAGACTTTCAAAGAGAATAGTACCTACAGTATACTAACAGTTACTGATTTATGAGTCAAAATATTAGAAGATTTCAAAAAGCTAAGTGATAGATTATTTGTTTATAATAGTATGTACATAGAAGATGTTCAAAATATACATTAAAAAAAATCTGCAGTGCTATTCTGTAACTTGTCATCGTTGTTCTTGTCGTCGAAACGACAGTCACAGATTATCTACAGTTTGTTTTCAGTGAGATCTTCAACATTATGATCTAGAGTTCTAAACTGCACATCGTGTTCCACTCGCGCCGCAAAGAGTTGTCAGTAAGCTGACGGGGGATCGTAGGGGATGTCACGTAACTGTCTCATCAGGTAACCGTGATCCTGGAACGTTAAGGGCTATTTAAGGATCACCGTGGACTGACAGACCCTCCTATCCCAATCTGGGCGGAAGAATTCACTTGATGATTTTAACACTATAAATAAAAGAGTTCTTGACTAATAAAGCATAAACACTTCTTGTGCTAAAGAAGTTTTAATATTTGATAACACTGCAAAGTTATAATGTTTTTTTTTCATAAGAATCAACGAAGACGCTTTTGAGTTCCTACTTAAAGTATTTTCTTGAAGCCTTCTTAAAAACACATTTATGTCGACCCTATGTCCCCGTGTATTGGTTGCACAAGTTCCATTCATACCGCCTTTTCCACATTCGGGGTGGAGCGTTGCACAATGTGCGCATTTTTTGAGGCACGTCATTGGTCGACAGAGTGTTGTAAAGTTTATTTTATGTTTTAGGTATGTTTACCTAGTATAAATGTATTGTATTTGGGTTCTAAGCAGACGGCATACATAGTCACGAGCATTGAAGTTCTGACTAAAATTGATAAGTAATTTTTCTTATGATACCTTCCTAGATATAGCGGTTAATAAGTACTTTAAAATAAGACCTATTTCGTAGTAGCATCGAAAAGTATGTTGTAAAACTTTAGTCAGTAAACAAAAGAAGTAAATTACATGGCAAAAGCAGCATTTAAATAATTTGGTCAGCATACAAAGATTTTGTTTGCAATAAAAAAAAACAGGCAGCAATTCTTGTTCCGCAACTAATTTTGATGATGGTCAAAAATTAAATCATACATAGGCAGCCAACAATAACATGAGTCTGCATAATAAACATTCAGTCTGCAAAATAATTACTTGAGCGGCAAGATTTCATGATTGAGATTGAAAAAAAATGTTATGGGGCACCCCGCTATCCCCTTCGTGGTTATTTTTTCATGACCATTAAGCCCCGCGAAGCGGGGCTCCGACTTTGCCCTTTAAGCAACTTAGTCCAAGAGCGAGCGAAGCGAGCTCGAGACTTGGGGCACTCCGACTTGGACAGGTTAGGTTAGAAGAGGATGGCGGGGTCTGAAAGACCCCGCCATCCCCTTCGTGTTAGGTTACTTTAAACCTTGCACGCAGAAATAGGAGCCCCGCGAAGGGGGGCTCCGTCGAGCCAGTATGACAGGTAGTAATCAGATATTTGACCTAGGATGCTTGCTAGGATTTTTTTGCTTACACTCTGAGTGCTTACCAAAATTTTATTAAACATGAGCAGCTGATTGCAGCTTATATAATTAATATGCTGTACAAAAATAATTACAGCCATCCAGAATGACATAAATTGCTGATTGATTTTGAAATGTTTGCTGACCATGAGTTGCTCACCAATTAGCTATTTCTGCTCACCGATTATATTTTTCTGCTCACAGAAATAACAATACTATGCTAACCATTTAATTGACACCCGTAAACAAATCGCTTTTTTGGTTTCTAGTAGGTAGTAAATATTTATTAAAACTTGTTAGTCTTTAAATAAGTCTTCTTTAGCCCCGAACCGACCATGGTACTGTTACTATCCTCGTTGCAACATATTTTTTCAATACTGTAATTCCATCATTCTGGCCTCTAGATACCGTTGTCTTTCATCGCAACTTACTCAGAAAGCCTTTGTTTCACCTTTGCTCTAATCCTTTACAAATGCTCCACAATGCAGTTTGCACATTGTACAGTTTCAATAAAAACTTTGTTTTATGGTCGTAAGCGCCTTCAAGGGAGCTTAATTTTATAGCGCCCTGCAGATTTCCCTTTCGGTTGCTTTTGACTTACTTATAATTTTTACAAAAACAATAATCGCTAAAAACTTTTGTGTTCCCTTTTGACGACATCTGGGTTGACTTATACTAGTAGGACTGTTTTATTTGTCTGACATGGTGACGGTTTAGGTATATTCCAGGTGATATTATAATTATTATGCATTTACTCAGGTGTCGCTTAGCCTTTTTTGTGATAGATTCGCGTTTGACCACTATCTCGCTTGATGGTAGACTAATAAATAAATTAAAAAATAAAATAATAACCAATAAAATCATGTTTAGAAACTTTCTAAACATGATTTTATTGAGTGTACATAATGTATGCTTACGCACACTGAAAATGTCATGTAACATGATTTTTATTTTTGTTTACTTTAACAGCCTGTTTTAAATCATCTGAATAGGCAATACTTTGCCGTCTCCTAGCATGTCTTGATGACTGACCCCCTGAGTACGGTACCTAGTGTGATCATCACACCTTGCAAATCCCGTTGTATCTCTTCGCATGAAAGGCGTGAGCAACACACAACACACGTGACAATAAAACTAACATTAGATTGTCGAATAAATCAATATCACTGTGCATCTGTGATCTTTCCTACATCCCGATCACTGTTCAACGAGAGTTATACCTTAGTGCCATGAAATATGATTTATTTTCAATTGTACATCATAATAGGGAAATGTTGTAGATTGCTGGGTTGTCAGCATGCTGTCAATGTTGCGACACCCCTCAGAAGGGGTGCAGCTTATGTAATATTTGGTATAGGGGCGAGTTAGTTTACTGTTATACTCTTATGTGCTTTTTAAGTTGAAAAGCTAATGATAACTTTGTGACCATGACGTATTACGAATAAAATATAGATGGTAGGCACGACCGGAGAATGGAGCTCAATTGCTCCACAGGCCATGGGCCCCCTGACAAACTTGGCTAGCCCACTGCCATTTCAGCTTGCCAACTTTACAGGGTCGTTTCAATGCAGACTACCTCGTTCTTTAAAGATTTGGTTTAATAATGTTACAACAGGAAATACACATAATTAGGTTGCAACTGCGCCAATTCCCGCTATTCGATGACACTGGTCGATCGATCATGTTGTCCAACAGTGGTCGTCGTGGGAAGGCAAGCCATTCACTGGTGGCCATGCACGGCCATTGTGTGAAAGATTGATGAAGTTACAGTTCCGGCCACAGCTTGATCAGGAATAATGATCGTGCGATTTAATTTGTTTTTAATAAGTCTTATTTCTGCGACTGGACGAATTCTTATGGCCCAAATATGGAGCACAGAGGGTAGAATGTAAAACATAGCTTGTCTTAAGTAGTAAGTAACTATCTGACGGGCTCCCCTTAGTGGGCCAAAGTCTGACGGGGTCGCGGGGCTATCTTATCACATAAACATGATCTTGGAACTGTTGTGAGCACGTCACTAGCTTTAGTAAGCACATCACTAGTAAAGGCACGCCACTGTCAAGATGGCGTCAAAAACCGCTCTGTGCGTCCTGTATGTAACTCTTGATTAATAAACTTGTTATACAGTGCCTCATAAGTATTATTTAAAATACAGAACCCAAGACCAATACAGGAACCTAATGGGACACCGTGGATTTCGAGTCTGTCTGAGTCAGACTCATTTCATGATTTTACCACGATACAAAAAGGTGGTAACTGCCCGGTAAAATTAATAAATAAGTAATATTCAAATATATAAGTACCTACAGCACACACAGAGCATTCAAGTAAGTTTTTTTTTCAGAGTACATCTACCTCTGAAAAAAATACTTATGTTAGAAGAATCACATTCATATTCTTTGTACAAACTTAAGAATGATAAACAAGTGATCAAAAATAATTACAGTGCTAGGAACTATAATATAGGTACTTAGGTAAGGTAACAAAAAATACGAATTTGTGAGAGAATGACTAGTCAAGTAGTTCCCAAATGTTCCCAAACAATACATCTTACCGGACACCAGATTTTCAATTAGCCACCGACAGACAGTCCGAGCCATTATATCAATAACAATATTCATACAAATCATTTCCGTAACATCTCAGTTGTCCACTCACGCGCATGTCCACCACGCTCCACACAAGAGTCAGACATGCGACAATAATGTCGCAACTGTCGTCCGGCAGTCGTATTGTGCAGTACCTAACTCTTTACTGCGATTATGATGTCACGGTGGTCTCTTGAATGGGATATGTTCCTTTATTTATTCTATAGATTTTTTCTTGTAAGAATATGACGTTTTTAAATTATTTGGAAGTATAAGTGGAGCTAACTGGACAGTTAGTACTATTGTTAATTCTTAAAGCTGCTCTTTGATAGTCCATCTATCACCAATGTGTAGCAGGGTATTTTGTATTTTATACAAATACACCGCCAAGTGATTTAGAATATTAAAATATCAAAAATATTTCTTGAATACTTTTTCAGTCTACTGAAATTGTGTGCGATAGGCCAATAAACTATATTGTTTTTTGAAGTTTGATCTTTATGATAATAGGGAATAATGATCAAACTTTTATTTAAGTGCCGGTAGGTAGGTACGACTTAAAGTAAAAAGTAGGGTCAACTGAGACGCTTAGGCATTATTATTCTGGTCATAACACTCATTACTCACATACTTAATCTTCAAACCAAACACATTTATTGCACCGAAACTTAAAATTTTATAACACAAGCTTTATGCGGGTGACTCTAATAATCTCCCAAACAACTAAAACAAAAGCGGAATTAATTTGCCGCCATCATAAGCGGTGGCAATAAAATATTACCGTCTGTATTGAGCAAAACTTTTAACCGTTTCTTATCACCGAAAAGATCTGTGGAAGTTTTTAAGTAGTCATAATAATGGCTACCTTTTTTAGAGTACTGTAAAATAAGGCACCCGTATACTGTAAACGATGTTTATGATCGGAGACAATGGTAGGCAGTACCGCTGGGCAGGTAGCATGCGGTCGGCGCGTGCCTTTGTAATTTGTTATTAGGTAATGTTTTTACTTTTACCTACCTAAACGTTTTATGTTGTGCATATTGCGTTTTTGAAGAAGGTACTTCTTTCATTGAGAATGTGAGATATGTGTGGGAACTTGGGGAATCTGTCAATTGTTGCATAATTTAGTTTGGTTTTTGGCGCCACTTGATTTTTCGGGTGAAATTGGCTCTAAATTTTCTATGGTTAATACTATCATTATGGCATTTTATTATATTCTCAGTGGTACGGAATTAGACACATTTTCGCACATGGAAATACTTTGAGGAAGTTAACTACTATAAATAATTCTCGGGAACAAGAATGCAAGAAGGAAGGAATCTACGAGGACTTTACGAATAGTAATAATATTAGGCACATAAATTCAGGATACACAATTTACCTTACACATAATTATGTCCATTATTTCCATCATAATCTGGGAATTCTATCGGACTTAATGATTTATATACTTTTTTTTTTTTTTTTTTTTTTAGGGTGGCAAAATCATCAAATGAGTCCTCCCGCCCTGGGTGGGGCGGAAGGGACTGTCAGACTCTTACTGACTAAAATCCACCCGTGTTTCTTCGGATGCCCTTTACGTTCCGGGGCCGCGGTAACCTGGATTAAGAAAAAATCCGCGACCCCAGCAGGCATTTGGCCCCGTAAGGGGCCCCGTCGGTGACGCGTGAAACACAACGCGCCGCCGACCTGGGCTTGGTCCTTGGTCGGACGGCGAGCTTACCCATTACTCACCGTCCGCAAGCCCGCTCCGCCGCTGTGCCCTCTGCTATTCAGAGGGACACGCGTTGGAGCTTCCACCCGACAGGCTATTCGCATACGGGCAAAGAGACCCCTTAGGCACACAGTGCCTAAGGAAGACTTTTGCCCGCATCCCAGGGTGCACCGGCCCGAAAAACTGGTCTTCCCCCCGGACGTATCCGAGAGGGAACTCCAGTCCACGGGCGCACGTGGAGGTTTCCTGTCTTAGCACCCCATGATTTATATACTATGAGAAATATATGTAACTTTATTCAAGGGAGATGGGATGCCTAAATAATGTTTGGAGACTATTGCGGGTTACTTTTTACATACCTATTTGTCTTAGCCGAAATCACCAAAGAAATATTTTTAGCAGAATTCTAAAGTTTCATTTAAATCGATTTTCATCATTATTTCTTGAACAAGAGCTGTCTCAGAAAAAACATAATATACACCTAACCTACATACTTAAAATAAGGTCTTACATACTTTGCACCAAAAAGCTCGGACTTTGATATGTATCACTCATTAGTGATTACATAAAAACAAAGTAATTAAGACACGTCTCACGTAAAAGCGCATCACAAAATTGTTGACATCAAAGTTGTTTTCGTCTGCAGATGTCAGGTCGTTATGGGATTAACATCATAACAATGACTAACTGATAGTCATTTGCATTGATAACTAAACATGAGGTGAAAAACAAAGTGATTAGCTTATTATGAAACAAATATTATGATAGGAGTTAGCTTAATGGATATCTACTGCAAAATAATAAATTAGCATTTTTTGTTTTGATAATAAAAAAATAACTTTAAATCCTCAGCCGCGAAAGGCAATTTCCGGCCAACGTAAGATCGCGAGTAATTGGTGTCTCGCCGTCCGATCATGGACCATGTATATTAGTTTAGATTCTAATCCGTTTCCAATTGACGTTATTGTACTTACTAAAAATCAACTAACTGTAGGTGAAAATTGATCTATCAACTACAGAAAAACTCGTTTGAATGGTTGAAGTTGTAGTCCGTACCGAGTTTTTTTGTAGGAATTTATTTATTTGTCGTGCATGAAGAGCAGTGCGTCTTCCTTCACGTCCTCTGATTTGTCCATTTTTCAAAAATCAATCAAAAACCGATAGAGATCGTTTTTGTTACCACAATTAATTTCCTAAGATAAAGAAAACCATGTCCCATACAATGTCTATAAAATCAAAGCTGCGGTTTCTTACTTTGATAGTTCAATATCTCTGAAACGTACCGCTTTGGAAGATTTTGTTTCTTACAATAGTTGTTAGTATTGATACTAAGTATCTTAAATGTAGGTGATACGCATGGTCGAAAATTGAAATTAAAAAAATATATTATGACCGAACTTAGGTAGTTAACTTTTTCAGTACTTATAAAACATTGCAGTGTTTCTCCTGTGACTACAAATATTTAAACTCAAGTACACAAACAGAAAATAAATCAATAATTTCTTATGATTGGTATTTTAATTAACAGTATTCTTATCTGTCTGCTAACTATTTCCCAGTACTGAAAATCGCGCAAGAAAAAATTCGAATAAAGTAGTCATTTATCTACGTAATATGTAAACAAAATTATTTGTACACAAATATTCACCCCATTGTTATCACCCCACAGTTTCGTTACCCCACGCTGACTCCTCCCCTCATGCACCCCCCACCCCGAACTCCACCCGATGCATAAAACAGCGCGACTCCCTCCCCAGGGATCATTCATCGTTCATCCTCCGATCGACGCGCACGCAAACATGGCTCTTTGGACCCCGTACGCCGACGACGTCCCTCTGGACTTGTCTAAGACCGCAGTCTCAGAAACACGGTTTACGTATTCAGGAGAGAATTACGTGCCGCAGTTACCAGTGCCACCGGATTATCTACCTTACAGTGGATACACGCCGCAGCTGACCGTGCCAGTGCCAGAATATGTAGTACCTTACAGTGCGTATTACGAGCAACTTGGACACGTTTCTCCTGGAGGTAGTTCTTCAGGATACGATTCAGTGTCATTCAGCCCGACGCAGGCGCATCACCCTGCGTTTACACCGCCCGCCTCGCCGACAGAAGGTCCTGCTAAGAGGCCCTATCATATGATAGACGCGGACTCGCTGTCCGACGACCCCGACTTTCAAGAGTTCGAGAGGAACGCGCTCAGAGTGATGGCGGAGAAGAATGGCGGCGCGCTGCTGGGGAACAACCCGCGCATGCGCCGCGCGGTGCGCTCCGCACACGACGCGGGAGACGACGCCTACCGCCGCCAGCGGGAGAGGAACAACCACGCCGCCAAGCAGAGCAGGGACAGGAGGAAGCTGAGGGAGATACACCTCGCTCTCAAAGTGAGCTACCTAAAGAAGGAGGTTGCTACGCTAAAAGCAGCCTTAAGTACGAGAGTTTGTGGTCGCTGCCAGCAACCGTGTTTATGTTAGTGACAAAAGACTATTTTTTGGAATAAGTTTGTAAATTATTTTCCTACGAAAAGACTGTGCAATGTACCTTCATAGATTTAGGCTAGATAAGAATATGTTTGCAAAACTTGTATCCTACCTCTGTAGTAGTATTGTGCAATGATTTAAATTAATTTATAAATACGTATGTAAAATTGTATATGGGTGTAGGCAAATATTGTAATATAAGATTAACTTAATGTTAAGTAAAAGACTGTCCTAATTTAATGAACATGACGAATTAAAATGAATTTATATCTATAAAACATTTTTTCAACAACCTTTCCACTAAATAAATCAGTAAAAATAAAATAATAATATCAACCGCGGTATTTTGAAAGCTATTTATATCTAATATGTGCTTAAAGCATTTTAAATTCATTCCAAATAGTAATTTATTTAGAAAAAAAAAAACGAAATACGCACCGCTCGGCAGTAGGCGTGGCTTGCGCAAGCGCCACGCCGCGGGTGAATGTGATCGACCAATAGCTATAATCATAGTAGCTGCCAATAAAAGCGCTTGTCCCTATGTGTTATTAAGTTTGCGATACCGTTTTACATTACAGTTCAATATTAAAAAACATATCCAAGTAATTGATGTTTCGCAACTTTCCGTGTTCCTGATATAATATTAACTAACTCGTTAAGTTAGTGTTTGTTTTATCCTAAGCTGTTACAGGTTAGTTAACAGAGAGCTCATCGGCACGCTACTAATATTACTGAATGTAAAAACTTTGTGTAAACCATTCATTATTAAAAAAAAATAGTCGAACTTTTTATTTTTTTAAACTAGTTTTAATTTCTACTTTTTAGTTTTATTTCTGTATTGTTACGGGAACCTGATGTGAGTGAGAAGTTTTATAAGATTCGGTTCATAGAAGGGGTTGGAAAAGCTTTAACTTATCGATATAAAAGATGAATAAATTACGCCGAGGCAAGCTTGAGTTTTGGCAACCTTTTAAAAATGAACAAATTTTTAGCATATAGTTTTGTTTATGTATTAACAGCAATAAATATTGTTAATCGACAAATAAAAGGTGGTATATTCCTTAATCTATGACTATATTGTACTAAGGGCACTAGAACTACAGTAATTACACTTTCTGCTTGATGACTTGCGGCAGGTCGTACTTGCCGCGCACGCACTTCAGCTTCACTCCCGGACAGTCCTTCAACCTGGAACGTGGACATACATATTAGGAATAGGTCTGCTTTTGCAACAAAAATAGTTACATTACATTAATATACAGGCTTACGACAATTAGCTGAAGAGAGAAAGAGAGAGAGAGAGAGAGAGGATAGAGTGTGAAAGAGAAAGTAGGAGAGAGAAAGAGAGGACATACAGAGGACAGTATTTGGGGAAATTACAATACTTTCACAGAACCGCTTTGTGACTGGGTCAGAAGCTAATATTTTTATTTATTTAGATTATTTAACTGCCTTTAACGGGTCTCCTTTCATCATCTTCTTCTTTCAACTTTACGATCAAACCTGAAACTAGATTTTTCTTAGTGCTCATGGGGATGCCATTTCGCTTGGAAGCTGCGTGTATGCGATGTTGCCAGCCCGTAGCTATAACGCTAGTATGGTGAATGCTGCTGTATGGTCCATATTTTCAGGCAAGCATCAGAGCCGTTTGTTAATTTGATTAAAAGGTTTATATTAATTATGCAAAATTTTAGCTCATGCGCTCAAGGATTATTACAATTGCTTTAAAATTCAGGTGTAATATTAGGTTTGGTTTGAACTTGATAACCATTACTCAGGGGCTTTGGGACTGGAACTAGCTGTGCTTTACTTTGGGGTGACTTATTTCCGCTAAACTTTGTCCTTTTTGCAAAAACTAGCTGTTCCACGTGGTTTTGCCCTCGCTGCTCGGCTCATATTGATCGTAGCGCAAGGTTATATAGCTTTCCAAACATATTTTTTCAAATTATTCCAATACTTCCTAAGATTATTGAAAATCAGCATAGATATATCTGTGGCCTGACCTGCCGACCCTGACGAGCACAATGTTGTGTTCCTGCAGGTTGTGTCCGATGCCGGGCACGTACGCCACCATCTCCTTGCCGTTGGACAGCCGCACCAGCACGCACTTGCGGTTCGCGGAGTTCGGCTTCTTAGGCTTCTTTATCACTGTCTTTAGTACTACGCCCTGGAATCATAAAACCATAAATTGAGAATTAATAATAATAGAAGTTCTCGGAGATCAGCCAACTGCGCCGGACATCTTATAGTGCAGCGTGTGTTTGCGCAGGCACAAGTGCAGTCTCTGTTCCTTTACTCTCATAGTTCCGATGGGACGGCAATCCGACATGACCAGAGAGAGATCAGGAGCAAGACCAACGGCTTACCGTGCTTTCCGAGGCACGGGGGTTTTATACCGCCAACTTCCAAACTTTTGGCAGCCACTGAGTTTTTTTTTTTAGAAAAACCCAACAGTATTTTTTGCCCGAGCCGGTTATCGTTGCTTGCGACCACGAGACTAACGGGGCAGATAAATTGAGAATTAGAGATATCACGACCGCGAGCAAGCGGACGGCGAGTAACGGGTGTCTAGCAGTCCAATCAAAGAACATGCCCGGGTCGACGACACGTTGTGTTTCAGGCGCGATACAAACGGCTGTCAGCAATCTGATGGAGCCCTCTTTAGAGGTCCAATGCCTGCCGGGGTTGCGGGACTGTCTAATCAAGTAATCGCGACTCTGGAACGTAAAGGGCTATTGAAGAAACACAGTGCATTTTAGTCAGTACGAGTCTGACGGTACCGCCCGTCCCGCTCTGGGTGGGAGGACTCATTTGAAGATATAACCACGAAAAAAAGATATTCCGGCCGACGCACATTTGTATTCAGTGACTAGTCGGTAAAAAACGTGAATGATACGAAATTTGAAAATTTATTGCAGTTTATTATGTAATCATTGAATCGGCCTCTGCCGTCGGTAGTCAAAAAGTTAGCTTTAATCAAGAGTCATATAATTATAACGTTAAACAGCTAAATAAATAAATAAAATATCTGGATTTATTTGACCACACAGTAGGTGCGATGGAGTGCATTTCAGCTTATAAAATAGGTACCTTAGCAAAAGGATTTCCATTGAGGGGGTTCCTAGACTTGCGTGACTTGATGTGTGGTCCGGTCCTGTGCATCTGGTTGAGCGAGGCCATGGCTCTGGCCAGCAGTCCCATCGGATGCGCGGGCGCCGGCACCGGGGCGGTCTGGATAGCTGGAACTTATGGAAATGGCGACATTTTAATTATTTATTGACAATTTGAAATATATAAACTCGTAGAGAATACTTAGTGAGTTGACCACTACGTAACGTGTACTTCTACCCAGACCCGTTACTTGGGACTGGGCAGACAACTAATTTATGACTACTTTTGTTAGCTTGGGTATTA
Source organism: Agrotis puta (assembly GCA_943136025.2). NCBI lineage: Eukaryota > Metazoa > Arthropoda > Insecta > Lepidoptera > Noctuidae > Agrotis > Agrotis puta. The sequence goes on along the minus strand of OW964179.2, from coordinate 17,477,354 downwards.
CCTGTAATAGCAATTGCATGTGTTAATGAAATAAATAAATAAAATAAAATAAATAAAAATACTTGAGGCATTAGGGTGCAATGAAAACTAGAAAGTATTATTTCGTACCTAGTCGGCAGGTTAACGATTCTGAGTATAGCTTGTCATTGTATTTCCTACTACAGAAATTAATTTTCATATTACAAAAAGGTATTTGTAACGTAGGTATTAGTATTTTATGTTATAAAATGAGCATAATGAAAACTGTGTTTAAGATATTTTTGGGATACCAAATGCGTGACTGCTGGTAATTGCTGAAAGAATTGAATAATAATTTCATAGAATCTGAACACTCATGCTGGTAATCCCCAACCTAGTTATTTCTAAAGACATGACTGTGCCATTTCTAAAAATAATCTCCTGCACAACAGTGCAGCATTGTCAAAATTATCGAAACCATCTTTGCATACCGTTACAAACTCAAATGCCCAAATTTCACAATAAAAAGCAGGTGCTAAGAACACATTGTCGTACGGGATTAACCTTCCAATGAAGATTTTGTCCGCAACTCCGCAACATTTCACAATTACACGATTTTAAGTCTTATTCACTTGCGATAAGACAGGTAGGTAAAATAAACTAGTTTGTTTTGCTCTGAAGGACCAAAAAGGGCTAAAATAAAACAGTTATTTGGTATTGACGAAGGTTTCGAGGCGTTCCCGTAATACATTGTATCAATTGTGGGCATTGTGGAGGCTCGCGATTCGATTCGCATAAGCCTGCGATTTGCGTGGTGCATCCCGGTTTGATTGACATGTCAATGTAGCTGGCCAGTTTGTAAGCCTTTGTACAGGAAGAGTATGTGGCGAAATGTGGGAAACTTGTGTGCTTGCATGTGGAGAGAAAGGTTAACGGAATATTATAGTCATGTTTTGAGAAAATTAAACTACGATAATTTTAATGTATAGACATGTAAGTTTGGGTTTGTCGTGTGGACTTTTTTTTTATCGTGGTAAAATCATCAAATGAGTCCTCCCACCCAGGGCAGGGCGGGAGGGACTGTCAGACTTGTACTGACTAAAATCCACGGTGTTCTTCAATAGCCCTTTACGTACCGGCGTCACGGTCCCGCGATCCCGGCAGGCTTTGGCACTCTACAGGCCCCGTCACTATGCTGACACTCTTTGAGGCGCGCGTGGAACACAACGCGCCGTCGACCCGGGCATGGTCCATGGTCGGACAGCGAGTCGCCCATTCCTCGCTGCCCGCATGCCCGGGCCTACAGTGGCCGGAGATCGTCTTGCGACGTCCGACGCCGTGGGCGTCTACCACTGCGGCTGGGGTGGAGGGAGGACGCTGTCCTCTCCCTCAGGCGGCCCGCCTCCTCCTTCACAAGCATGACTGCTTCGCAGAAGGAGGCGACCGCTTCCCACTCCGTCTCACCCCGCAGCATGGCCTCGACCAATGCCGGGCGCGAGAGGTCCCCGCCTATCGCCGTCGTGAGGACACGGCGGTGCTCTGCCCAAGCGGGGCAGTCCTGCACCGTATGCTCCACCGTGTCCTCCGGACGATCCTCGCAGTGGTGACACCCAGGCGTTTCTTCCCTCCCTATCAGACGCAGGAACCTCCCGAAACTTCCGTGTCCGGTGAGGACCTGCGTCATGCGGTAGGTCAGGACGCCGTGACGCCTATCCAGCCACTCCTCAAAGAGGGGTCTTACCGCCGCGATTGCGGGGTGCCCGGACCTCGGTTGCGACCCGGACCTCGTTTACCGATATTACTCATTCGATACCATTAATACTTTGATTGATAGAAAACATACAATTGCTAAGTGCTATTATGATGATGTTTGTGCAATTTCTCGAATTTTTAAAATTTCTTTAATGAAAGTTTAATACAGAAGTGTGAGTATAACCCCGCTAAATTGTTACGTTTACTGGCGAGAGAAGCGCACTTTGACATAACAATGAACTACTTTATGCTACTTATATTATGTTATATGTGAATCTTAAACAATGTATTTAATTCTTGCAATCCTGTACAAGGTTTTTAAGCACAAAATCAGTCAGAAGTCGTCCTCTTCTGTGTAAAGACTGCAGTATTTTGCTTATACAGAGGATTCGTTTTCAGTTTGAATTACTCAAAAACGGTAAAGATTTGTTTTATTTTTTTATTTATTTGGGTCCAATAGTAAAATTAGACAGCAATGGTGTACACTATAAGCCCCTAAAAGATCTAGTTCGACGTAACAAGTAACCCTGCATTCAAGGATCGACTGTTTGAATGCAATGGACTATTAAGATAAGTTAGAAATGTAGAACGGATTTTAGTTTATTTAAGCGCTCAGAAAGGATAAATTCGTTCGTACATCTTATACGCACAAAAGCGAAGTGAGAAATTTTAATTTAAACCACAAACAGGAGGAACATAATCACATACATTCTCCGACCACATTTTTGAATTAATTGTGTTCTTTCTGGGAAGCTAAAGGAGCAGAAATTGGTAGTATTTGTGAACAGCTTAGAATAATAAACGTAGCAGCGACTGACTCCCTGATGACTGGTCACGTTTCGGTCAGCGCTGCATGTTATTGTTTGGGATAATCGACAGATCCCGTGGGACGATGACGAGCATTGACAACCTTGCATCTGCTAATGCAAGCAAATATTACGACGCAAGTTATAGGAGGAAGCGATATTTGGGCTCGCGTACACTTTGAGAGCTTGGAATTCTGATCGTAAAACAAATTACCAACCCAATCTAAAAACGCTCCGGTTCGTATTAATGTGGACACACTGAAAAGGTTACATAACACCATGAAAGATGGATGGCTAATACATTTTAAATCTAAAGCACTAAGTTGAGTTCAGTCCACTTAAAGGTTGACTGGAAGATCTCATTGTAACCGGAAAATAATCAATTTTGTAAAAAAGTTTCGTTGACATTATCTCATTCTAACTTAATATTAGAACGAATATATCAAATGTTAAAATTTACGCAATCAATCATACACATCTCGCAACACCGCATCACTTGGACTACAGTCTGAGGTCCACACGACAGTACCTGCTCTTTTTGCGGATTATAATCCGCTAATAGTGGGCATTGTCCACAGATGACGGACACACGGACTTAAAGCGATTCCTTTCTGACAGCATGACTCTTATTACAATCACACAGAACCGAGAAAAAACCGGGGACGGCAAGGGTTACTAACCAGCTTTGTCGTTCTGGGAAACGCTGTAAATCATATTTGTGTAAGAATAACATTAATAATAGGTGGTGATGATAACAATCAGCAAAATGTGCAAGATTCTGCAACGGGAGAAAGACATTCTTAGCTTGTAATGGCATTCATGTGCATTTGTATCTAAAGTTCCAAAAGGATGCAAAAAATTACATCTTGTTTCAAGGAAAGATCAGAAATGGAACGTTATTTTCGATTAATAAACGTAAATTGTCCAAAAAACTAAAATTTTGTGAAAAATAACGTTTATTTTTCGAAAACTTAATAATTGAAAGTCATAATGTCGAACTCGGTGTCCAAGTCTTTGCTTTAAAGTGGACATGATTTAGTGAGTTCGAATGACGTTAAATATTTTTTTATCAGGCTAAGCTTTAAGTTAACGCGATTTACGCAAATTTTGGTAAAGTCTGGATTATACCAAAGTCTCACACCATTCTATCGCAAAACTGATAAATGATAATACATCCAGAGTGGAGATCCATTGTGACCGTCCCAATCTCAAGCCTTTCGCAATCATTCATCCAGTTGACAAAGAAAGCTCAGTTGTAACAAATAACAGGAATTTATCATTCGCTAATCCCTCGCGACTATTACGCAGCGTCTGTTTGCTTTTCATACTAGTTTCATATTTTTCCCAGAAGGATCTGTTATGATTTGCTGCAGTTCTCTCGTGTTTGTTAAAAATATTGAATTTGTGCCAGAATCGCAAAGAGCTAGGCTACTTTGTTAGGAATATATGTTATCTTAAGATTTATTTCAGAAGAATTGAGCACTGAAATAACTATAGGTACTTAATTGTATGTTCCACATTATCTTATGTGAGTTTAACCAGATTCAGAAAACGATTCCAAAAACTACCGTTTTAACTTACTAAAAGAAATGATAAATAGGTGTAGCATCCGAAAACATCGCAGATAAAGCCGTCCCACAATCATTAGACATTGTTGATAGCAACTTCCGTAGATGCAAATAAAAAGGTAATGTTTGCTGGAGCGGTCTTAAGTGAGGCGATTGAGGGTGAGCCATTGATTCCCGGACACTTTCTATGAGAAAGTATCCCACGGGGAGGTCCCACGTTACGCCTACATGGATCATTGTGGTTATTGTCATTAGACAGTTGTGGCAAAGGATTGCAAACTGATGTACAGTTACATATATTGTGGAGAGAATATTTTTGGCTTTTAATCACAATTTTAAACGCTCTGGTAATAGGGAATCTCTTTGGTCGTTTTTATAATAAGAAGTATATGTTAGGGGTCTTAGATGCTTAATCCTTATTGTAAGCCACTGTGATTAAAGATTGTGGCACTGAAACAGTAGTAGCCGACAATCTAGACGATAAAAGGTAAATCTAGCTCCCATATTTCTCATAGTCTAAGCAAAATCTTGGTCAATTATTCAAGTGAAGAGACATTAGCTAGCTATTTGACTACCATTTATCATTTACCAAACGTTTTTGTTAATGCAACAAATAACAAATTTCGGCTACAAGCACCATTTACCAGAGCTGTCATATCTTTATTCAAATCAATTCTTCAGTCAATCAATTCAAGAATCCTTACAATTTTATGAGATTCTATTTCAGAACGATAAAGGAGTTAATAGAAACATCAAGTCATGCAAGGCCGGTACAATGGTGGCCAGTGTGAATGGGAACGCCGGTCGAATGGTCGAGATTGCGGAAACCGATCGCAGTTGCGGTCAGCGCGGGATCTGCTGACTTATCGCAACCCTTCGCACATTTAACGTGTGTGGTTGACAGAAAAATAAAGATAGAATAAATTTCAACTGTGTGGAATAGTTGGGAGTGAGTAGTTCGTTTTTGACCTTAGCATCAACTTCTGGCTGGACATAAAGGCTATGCAGTATTACCTACATACAGAAAAGCAGTTTAAAGACAATGAAATCAACTGTGTTCTGCTTGTAAAGCCACAGAGTAAATATGTGCCCTTGTCCTAGCAATTACCGCAACGACAGCGAGAAGTTATGTTTATTATGGAATAAAGATGCGGTACTTTATGTTTTTTTTATATAAAAGAGTATGTAAATTGAAACATAACACCATCCCAAATTTCCAAGATTACAACCAGCCAAAGTGTTGCGTTTCGACCTCTGCCAACAATTCGAACACGTAATCACAAACTCAAACACCCAAAAAACAAAAAGTCCAGTTAACTTTCCTCAAAATGTGTAACATAATATCTTTTTTGTGGACCGTACCGATCCCTCGGGACTTAATCCGTGTCCACGCGGAAGGGGTCCAAATGACAGGCGCGCGACAAACCCTTGCAAATATTATTGTATCTTCATATTAAGGGAATTTAGCACTTACAACTCCAGTTTCTAGGTCGGATTTTGTGTAAGGATTGTCGCAGCTGCACTGAGATGCAGATGTCGATATTCCGCTATATTTGACAGTTATGTGCAATTTCCTATATACTTATTTGTGATGCTATCGAACGGGTTCGGATTTTGGCGAAATGTGTCACTGTAATCAGCGCGACTAATCTTTTGAGTGTTTTTGTGACGCCGACTGCCGCTTGCATGTCCCATATTCGGAATAATGTAAAGGAAACTCAATGTTATGAAATCAATAATATAGCTGGTGCCTACGACTTGGTCTAAGTAAACCAAGTTTCGTAATTATCATCATCATCATCCGCCGGAAGACGTCCACTGCTGAACATAGGCCTCCCCCTTAGTCCGCCACGCCGAACGACAATTCGCCACTTGCATACATCCGTTGCCCGCGACTCTCACGATATTGTTGGTCCACCTAGTGGGAGGCCTGCCTACGCTGCGTCTGCGTCATTTCAGAATTTTTCTTCGCCATCGGTTGTCAGTTCTACGAGCGATGTGGCCTGCCCATTACCACTTCAACTTGCATATTTTACGAGCTATGTAGGTGACTCTAGTTCTTCGCCGAATATCCATGTTCCGGATTTTATCCCGCAAAGAAACTCCGAGAATAGTTCTTTCCATTGCTCGTTGAATGACTCTTAGTTTATCTAAAAGGCCAGCAGTCAAAGTCTCGTGTCACAGTTTTTGTGATTGCACACTTAAAAAACATTAAAGGCGCGTAACCAGAAAGTTGGCAACGTCGCAAATAGCTGTCAAATATTTACAAGTTTTAATTTATTTATTCACCCAAGGCAGGGCGGGAGGGACTGACAAGACTGACTAAAATCCACGGTGTCCTTCAATAGCCCTTTATGTACCGTGGTCACAGTAATTCGTGAGTCCCGCGACCAGTATTGGGTGGACGAAATTAATATTTAATCTCAATCCTCATCGCGATCCTTTGTTTTTGACGGCTCCTTCCCATTGGAAATCTTAAAAAGGGTTATTGATTGGTTACAGACAACGAACCAACTGAACCAACAGAGATAGATTATTAATTTCCAGCGTTAGGTGCATTTTATGCCTTATAAGCAATTATTAATTACAAACAGGAAAGAATGGAAGGTTATGGGGAGATCTGTGCCCAGCAATTTGACATTAAGGTTAAAAAACGATGGTATTGATATGCCTGTAGCGGTCCTGGGAGTGTCTTAAAAGGACACCACTTACTAGGAATGCATAGGGTATATGTTGGGATAGGGCGCCTGAGCACAATTACTACCACCCTATTTTCAACACTAAATTTTAGTCAGGCAGTCTCTTCCACTCCACCCAGAGCGAGAGGCATCATATTTGTTGATTTTTAAAAGTCCCAAAAAACAGATTTTTGCAATCTTTTTTTTTTTTGAGCAGTATTTATGAATTTCATGTTTTGTAGGAATTGTGTTGAAACAAGAAAAACAAAGAATACTGTTTATTGCACAGACTTTTTCCTAAAGCACAAATGATAAGCAAGGGGTTCTTGAAGATTTATTCCTTAGCTAAGTAGCAGTATTATATATTATTGGATAAGATAGTTTGTTGAAAACTTTTCATACCGCTTTTCAAACATGAAACATACCTGACTATACAAATTTAAACTTAGTACATCAGTACAAGTTGATTTATACCTACAAGCAGTGACTCTTTTTTTAACATAGTAAGATAGTCAAAAGAGTTCTTCCACACAGGGCAGGACAGGAGGGACTGTCAAACTTGTACTGACTAAAATACACGGTTATCCTTCAACAACCCTTTACATTCCAGGTCCCGGTTAACTGTTGTGACAGTCCTGGGACTGGGGCAGTGAGTCATAGATTCTAATATATCGTCGCCTTGGAGGGTAATGGAGCTATTCCACAGAGCTGCACTTTGGAGTTATGGCCATTTAAAAATTAAATGTAAAAACAGGTATTTTAACATAAATCAGTGTCATATTGTAGTAGAGGGTTCAAATTTTTACCCTAGAGTACTAAAACGAATAACGATGTGAAATCACAATGAACTTAAGGTGCATTTACTTTTTGACTGTTTTTGAAACTAGAAGATACACTTATGTCTATAGGCAAATTTAAAAAAAACCCTGCTTATGGTTACAATATCTGTTAGATGCATTGACTAATATAAAGTATGGCTCTTTGTGAGTACGGTAATGCACTTAACCATTTCGCTAAAATTATGGCTTAGCTCCGTTGGCTGCCAAGGCGACGATATATGTGATATATATATGTGACACAGTTTCTTTGAAAAGATGTGTGACAATGTAGTTATTTGTGAGTTTTTCTCCAGAAACAAAAACTGTGATCTATGACAATTGACATCTCATAAGTAACATGCTAGAGGGCTTAGGAGAATAAAGTTTTGAATTATGATACATTGCATCCTCTTTTTAATTATAGATTCATAAATATAATATAAATATAATATAAATATTCCGCAACTATCACACAACGCCATCTAGTCCCAAGCTAAGCAGAGCTTGTGTTATGGGTACTAGACAACTGATAAACATACTTATATATTTCTAAATACATACATATTATAGATAAATTACACCCAGACACAGAACAAATGATCATGCTCATCATACAAACATTTGTCCTGGGTGGGAATCGAACCCACGACCTCCGGCATAGCAGTCAGGGTCACTAACCACTAGACCAACAGGCCTGTCAAAGTAAGTAAATTCATAAGTAATTGTAACTGTAGTTACAGTCAAGTTATTTAGTAAAATAACTCTATTCAGATAAGCAGTGGTTGTTAGTGTTTTTGTGGTCTCAGACCTATATTTTTAATTCCTTTTTTTTCAACTTATTACAAAATTTACGCGCTATCTAAATTGTCATAGTAAGGGCCTCTAAAGAGTTATATTAATATTAGATAGGTCTTTACTATTCTTATAAGATTAGGTAATGTCTATTGATTCTGTGTTGAGAATGTTTATTTGATTTTATGTTTAATAAAGACTTACCAGGGATTTGTCTACATTGTGTCTTGATGCCTATTGAAAGCAGCGATAATCCTCTTCGTAAGAAATTCATCTAAAAACAATAGATTTATTAAAATGTAGGAATGTTAACATTTTATTTGATAATACGCTGAACCAACTTCATATTTTACCTTTAACTAGAACTAATAAACAGTACAGCCTGTGAGAAACAACAAATTTAAGTCAATCTCTTACTTTCCTAACAAATTAAAAAGAAAAGAATGGTTTTTCAATTTATAACCTCTATGTTTTCATTTTGAGAAAGGACACTGACACTGACACATTGTCAGTGACATTCAAAGAGGAGCGGTGTTGCATGTAATTAATTACAAATGCTTCGTCGAATTGAAAAGTCTCCCTGCATAATAATTCGAGTTACCTTGGCTTAAAACAAGCAAGTAACTTATTTCACTTACTTAGTCACTATAATTATATTTGATTACTTTTGCAATTTGCGAGAAAACTGAGGACTTTTATTGTTAGTTACTTGTCCGACAATTTGTTGCGCCATCTTGCGTGGAGTAGTCGCGTTTTAACGGTTTGTAGGAACTTTGTAGTTTTCAAGTATTTTCATAGATGGCAGTAAAACTAAGGGTAGCTTTGGAAATGAGAGCTGCATGTTAGTGCTACTATCCCTTAGCACCTCTAACTGCTACTTATTAATTCTATGGTTTCTCATCTACCATCGCGATCACAGTGTCGATAAGGAGGCGAAAAAAATATTTCTTTTTTAGATGATTTTTGCTCCGTAGTTAATGGAAGAGTCTTCTTTTTTATCATTGTTAAATCATCAAATGAGTCCTCCCACCCAGAGCAGAGCGAGAGGGACTATCAGACTCGTACTGACTAAAATCCACGGTGTCCTTCAATAGCTCACGCGGCCCGCCTCCTCCTTCGGAAGTCTTAGAAATATCTATTTACAAAACATATCAAATACAGCAAGAGTTAGTTAAATTACAATCAAAAGCTAGCAGCTGTCAATCTGTTTTTTAAGAGCTATGTTGAAACATTCAAAACTTTTACTGTTAAATCACAAGTGTTACTAAAAGTAAGATTATCTAAGTTGTTTGCTGACGCTGAATTGGACGAGATTCTGTTGTGTGCTCCTCAACAAGCGAGCATGGTTTTGCACTTGGTCTTGATCTAGACTCTAGAGTCATCCAAACACTCGCTTGATAGTGACATATCCAGTATAGGTTGATGTAATAAAACGAAGAGTGACGCCTCGCTGATTTAACGGGCTTAAATTGGTTCAGAAAATTGTGTACGTGTTTTTAAATGTGAGACACGTTCCCAGTATTATAATAACATTGAACATACTTACAATATTATTGCTTTTTGTTTACGGCTTTTTCAAAATGTACAAAAAGAAGGTTAAGGGCCAGTTTCACCGGTTACGGATAAAGTCTCTGATAATAGCCTATTAGGAACTTATATGCCAGATAAACTACAACTTTTGGTTTCACAGGTGTCGGATAGCGATATCTGGTAGATAAAGTATTGGTTAAATTATCAGCTGGATCAAGTGGCTGTTAAGGAAGTTATCATCTACATTATAGTACATTTCAAGTCGAGAAACTTTGTTTTTGCATTTTAGGCGTTCATCTACCTGGTTACCGTGACCCCAGAACGTGAAGGGCTATTGAAGGAACACCCTGGATTTCAGTTAGTACGAGTCTAAACAGTTCCTTCAGTCCCGCCCCAGGCATAACGGGGCCTCCCTCTGGAGGGCCAAAGCCTGCCGCGGGACTTACCGAATTACCGTGACCCTGGAACGTAAAGGGCTATTGAAGGACACCGTGGATTTTAGTCAGTACGAGTCTGTATGGGGAACCCCCAAATTATTATTTTTTATAAATGTACACAAAAAATAAATACAATTAAAACCTAAACACATTCAAAATCATAGTAGATACAAAATCATAATCAAAATGTCATACAAGCAAATTCACAATAGAAATAAGAGAAGGCTAATATAAAATCAAATTAAACTCACTTAAAAAAGTAAAATTATAAAAAAGAAACTTTAATAATAAACTTTCACAGTTCGAAAAGAACAAAAGCGCCCAAAACAAACTCTGTCAAAGACAAAACGTTTCGTTTCTATAAGCACATTTCGAATTAAAACATGTCGTTAATCATAAGCATCTTACTAATTTCGGTCTATAATAATAATAATGATAAAATTATACCAAAAAATGTAAAAATGGTTGACTTGGATTATTTTGAACCAAAATTATTTTATTAATTAAGTTTTCAAAATTCTTTTCAAACGCAAATATTTTACGTAGTAGTATCGAAACGCAAAAAATGCGACGTTGCCGTTCCGCTTGTTATTAAGTGGCCAGCAAGTGGCCGGTAACTATCTACCAGATAAATTATCAGGAAGTTTGACGGTGAAACAGAAAAAAGTTACAACCAGCCTTTAAGTGGTAGATAGTATTAACTATCAGATAACTAACCGACACTTTATCAGTAACCGGTGAAACTGGCCCTAAGTATAGGTTCCAATTTGAACATCTGGCTATTGTATAATACCAAATTACAATTGGTACGATATAGAACGAAGAATTGTAGTTGAATTCAAATGATCGAATGTAACAATTGTGACTTATAAAAAGGATTACCAATAAAAGTGTCATGTTGTTTTAAAGTACTTTTTATTGGAAGATCGCGCCGCCGGTGCCGTGACAGGCAAATGAATAATACAATAGGCAGGCACTGTTTCTAAGCTTTTATTTCTCATACATTTAGGATTAAATTAAAAACTTCTGTCGTAATCCAGCCAAGTTTTATTGGGCCGCTTCGCGAATATTTGACTTTTAACATTTATATTGGATTTTTAACATAATCCCGTCAAAAGTGAGTCTTAAGTGATTCCTACTTGATACCTATATAAAATGTTGAGGAGGTTTTATATCTTCGGTGACCTTTTCATAATATTACCGTCGAATGAAAAGTGCTGACGTTCACTGAACGTAAATGCTTTAACGGCTGCTATTGTGCGGGCTTTTTGTCGGCATGTAATGTTCTGAGTGACAAGTAGAATTCTCTGGAATGAGCCTAGTGATGTCTGTGAATAGGGTGCCTAGTGATAAATTAGAAAAATGAAGTGTTCCCAAAAAAGACCATACTGTACTTATCAATCATTTAAATGAATAGATTAACCAAATATACCGCAATACATTAAATGTCTTAAATAAAATTAAGTGGAAGTTTTTTCGGCTTCATTCACATTAGTAGTTGGCACCTTGATCTCGCAGATGTATGGCTGTCGAAGGTGGCACCAGAAGTCTCGGAGGCCAGGGTTTATGGCATCCATTCCGACGCAGTGGGGCTCCTTAGGGTCATCACTGTTGGAGGGGAGTTTATTATGAAAAACGTGAAAAGAGAAACAGGGTTTGGAAAATGATACGACTAGAAAAACGAATCAGAATGAATATTGTTGACTTGGCGATGATAGACATAAATGAAAGAACCGACATACTGTGCGATCAATAAAGTTGAGATATAAATGACGATATTGAAATTGGATGTATGAGAAGAGTATGATACAATAGCTACCTGAACCCAACATCACTGCTAGCCCACTGGTTGAAACCTGTATCATTGATGTCCTCACCTGTAAAATACAAGAGATCAACTATTGAGATCACGACCTTCTGCTGTGGTTGGAGCTGTGGCTGTGAAGGATTGGCTGCTGAGCTACGCGACGCTGGTTCGATTACCGCCCTGGTTTGATTCGTTCAAAATAAATTCGTAGTGTTCAAAATGTTTAAAAAAGAAGACGTGGTGTCACATAAAAACTGTTGCAACGTTACCATCGACGTTCCTCCAGATGGGGAATGCCTCAAAGTTGTTGATGCCGAGCCACACCAGCAGCTTGTAGTTAGTGTCTGTGATCAGTGGGTACGACATGCCACGGACCATCTTCTGCAGGAATTCAAACTCCTCCTGGAACAACAGATGTTCTGTGATTATCATGGTTCGTGACACAATAAAACGAGTGCATTATTACGGACAAATTAGGCATTTCAACTAACTCTTTACTAAGTTCAGAAAATTTGAAGTACATAAAATATAAGTTGTATGGACTACATAACATATGATATAATTGGCGATGGGATACATTCTTGTTTGAAATTAACGCTTTTTTGCATTACAGCTCGGTCTTCCATAATGTGTAAAATCTTCCGTAACACAAATTTCTTTTTTTCTTTAAAAAATACGTGACCCCTCATTAGGAATTTCTTCCTGTGTGCGTTTACAAACATAGAAAACTCACATACACAAACACCCAGACCCGGAACAACTGCTTGCAGATCATACAAATATTTGTTCCGTGCGGGGATCGAACCCGCGACACGCAGCGCAGCAGTCCAATCGCTCAGCCACTACGCTAACCGTGCCGTCCATATGGTATAGATATCTACTTCCAATTAACTGTCTTATAAAATCTTCTCGTATTTACGTTTTAAATTCCACATTGTGCCGATTGTGTTTTTTCTGAGTGGTGAAACAAACCCCTAAATCAGCACTATTAAAACTATAATACACCTCTAGGTGCTACTCGTACATAAAACGAAATGAAATGGCGTATCGATAGACAAGTTGCGCGAGTCAACCGTGCCACCTTCCATTGTACAAGTTATTTCTTTAAGCTGAGCTCGTCGCCCGCCAACTTGGATTGCTTCTCGTTCTGCCTGTCACTTAACTTTTTCTTGCTAACACTCGACTTTCGCTGTTCAGTTTGATTTGAAATGTTTTCAGGTTGGTTTGTGAGACTGAGCATTGAGCAGCGGTCCTTTAGTTGTTTTGAATTTCATTTCAGTTTTCGTTTATCTTTTCTTCTACAGATGTTTTTTATTCGCATTTAACTTTTCTATCACAAGATGTTTTTTTGGAAAGCAGTGATTTCCAGCTTTCAATTTTGTTTGAACGTCTTTTCTAGACGTGAAAAAATGGTTGTAGGTGTGATAATTACATTAGTTGAATGTTTTTGGGATAAGTCGTGTTACCTAATTACCTAAGTTTCTGGGGTCTAAAACACATGCAGTCATATTTGCGTTGAAACCTGTAAAGCTGTGGAGCGTGGATGTAGAGATGTTTAGGGTAAATTTTTTTAAACATGTCCCCAAACTAGGAATGTCTTCTGTGTAGTGTCTGCGTTTACAAACAGAAATTCTTATACATAAAGACCCAGACCCGGAACAACTACTTGCAGATCATATAAATATCTGTATCGAAATTGGAAGTTTGATGTGCCACGAACACAAAGAAGAAGAAAGTGTACACGAGATTTACTTGCTGGCTGTGTGGTCGTGGTTTGCTACGGTGGGCGAGAGTTTTACTTAAACTCAGACATTTCTGGTAGGCTGAATCTAAAGACCGCCATTTGCTACGATCCTTACATATCCCTTTCGTCTTGTCCACGCTTATTTATCTGGTCATATACAAACGCTGTTGCCTAAAACGTACCTGACCTTTCTAAAGTTCCCTACGAATAATTAAAATACCAACCTGTGATTTAGGCACGGCAAGTGAAGCGCCATAACTTTTACATTCTTCTTTGGCATCGACCCACGTTTTTGATTGGTACATCAACCGGTATGCCTTGCTGACTGGCTTGTTCTCTATAAATTCTAAAAAATAAATTGTTTAAACTGTAAATTTAATAGGTATTTTATAAAATTATTGTGATTAAAGCCAAATTGTAAGCTACGATCGTTATTAAGATGTTCAAAAGTATCGAAAGCGTGTTCTTGTTATAAATAGTGATAGTACCTGGAGGGACCGTGCTATGAACGCCGATCACTACCGCCAAAATTGTAAAGACGAGCACCCTGCGAAATAGACAAAAATGTTGTTTCTCCAAGGTTCAGCTTTCGACCGATATTTCGGCGATTATATCTAAAACCTGACTGTTTGACAAAAAAATAATGGACATTGTGTCCATTATTTGTTTTGTTAATCTAAGTGCTCTATTTAAATTCTGCACCGCGATTTTGAAATACTAAAATAAAAAATGCGAGCGACCGTCAAAATCTTCAAACCCTTTTATATAAATTGATGAGTTTTTATTTTACAGATGAATAAACATAATATACTCACCTCATGTTCGAAACAGAATTCCTCGTTCTTAATATATTGATATTTATTTCAATGCCACTTTCTTCAAACTCAATACTTTCTTTATTTATTTTTTAACTTTTGTATTTTGTTTAATCTGCTAGAATAATTTATATTCAAGTGTCGAGTGCTCTGGGTAAATATTAAACGTTTACAGGTCATCAATGTAAGGAAACTAATGTTTATATTTATGAAAAGATAATTTTGTGGAGCCAAAGTTCACGAAGATGAATGACGCAAAATTGTTTAAATTGAAATCTATTGGTATTTATGACATTTGTTGAAACTTTCTGTAGAAACTCTAGACGTCGTAAAGGCCCATTCACACGCTACAAGAAATTACACAGAATTTGTGACAACGACACGGAATATCATTTTTTATTTATTTATGTTTTGTATACTAGGTAAACTGGGGTGCTAAGACAGGAAACCTCCACGTGCACCCGTGGACTGGAGTTCTCTCTCGGATACGTCCGGGAGGAAGACCAGTTTTCGGGCCGGTGCACCCTGGGATGCGGGCAAAAACTCTTCCTTTGGCACTGTGTGCCTTAGGGGTCTCTTTGTCCGTATGCGAATAGCCTGTCGGGTGGACGTTCCAAAGCGTGTCCCTCTGAATAGCAGAGGGCACAGCGGCGGAGCGGGCTTGCGGACGGTGAGTATGGGTACTCGTAAGATCACCGTCCGACCAAGGACCAAGCCCAGGTTGGTGGCGCGTCGTGTTTCACGCGTCACCGTTGTGGCCCCTTACGGGGCCAAATGCCTGCTGGGGTCGCGGATTTTTTCTTAATCCAGGATACCGCGGCCCGGGAGTGTAAAGGGCATCCGAAGAAACACGGGTGGATTTTAGTCAGTAAGAGTCTGACAGTCCCTTCCGCCCCACCCAGGGCGGGAGGACTCATTTGATGATTTTGCCACCCTAAAAAAAAAAAAAAAAAACTAGGTAAACAAACTTTCTCCTGAATGTAACGACCACTGATCTGAAAACCACGAATGTTATTAAATATATTGTGCCAATTATTCTATTATTGCAACTAAGTATTTAATTTTGCATCTGAATGTAATTGAGTTTTGTCAGTCTTTGTAGTCTATGACAATGTATTTGTCTACAAATATCAGCAGTCCTTTGGAACGAAGACAATATTTAATTGTGGTCGAAGGACCCGTGGTCCGTTTCGTTTGGGTTGTTCGGACTAAACACACTTAAATGGTTCAGTTATTAGGGAGATAGAATGTAAAACGTAACTAATACATACTATGCATGTACAAAAGCCAGCACATCAACCTACTTTAATTTGTCAAATTTCTTCAATAGATTTTCAACCTTATCACAATAGTGGAAGGTTAATGTTCGATTGGTAAAATTTGACAGATTCGGGTAGGTTGACCTGCTGGTGTCTGTATGAATTTTATTACATGAATCTAAATTTTTTTACGGTAGAAGAACCAACTGAGTTGCGAAACATGTTTTTTTTAGAAGTTTTGTTTTTGATAGCATTTATATTGTTTAGTAGAAACAGATAACTTATTAGGGGTCAAAGTTACAATATGTGTGTGTGTTCTGTGTATCTGTAGCTATGTTTTGAGCAATCTTCAAGTTTGTTTATAAATATTCTATGTTCTGTTAAATGTTATGACGCTATTGTTGACTCAATAACAGCCACATCCGTTGATTTTTAAGGTTAAGCCACGCTTATCACGGTCGATCTGTGGATGGTGAATTGAGCATCCTTTTAAAAAGTATTTTAACTTGTTAATATCATCAAATGACTCCTTCCAACCAGGGCAGGGCGGCAACAGCTCTTTGAGGTGCGCGTAGTATACAACGCGCAGACAACCCGGGCATGGTCCATGATTGGACGGCGAGTCACCCTTTACTCATTAAAAAAAAGAAAAAACTGCTACATTCGGATAAATCGGAAGCCGATCCCAACATATCGGAATAGCCATTCAAAGAAAAACGTAAACAGGTTGGTATAATTTTTTTTTACCAATTTTAGCACGGCTACGTTTAATCCAATTTCAACCGTCCGCCTGATAAAACTTACCACTCAGGTTCAATAACTAACTTAAAAAATCCAATACAGAATGATCATTTTGACACTATCTAAAAATACACTCAAAAAATGTTTCACGGGTCAGCAAATTAATTTGGTAACGGTACGCGAAGCGCGAACTTGGCCCGCACACAATTATTTAGCAAAATATAAATTATTCATTCGTACATTCTATCTCGACACCTAGTTTAATTTTGAACACAGAGTATAAAAAAAAAATATAGAAAATCTAATTTTATTCGTTCAATGATAAATTGTTAATTAACACTTTTGGACATTTGCAATTGATTTGTTTAATTTATGACCTTTGACTATTATTTATTTTACTATCTTCACTCTCACTCAAGTGACGTCTAAACAGTGACTGCGCGTGCTCAGTTGAACTTGACACTCGGAGAAAGTCGCACAACAAAATGGCGATAGCCGATAAACAATTATGCATACATCGTGTTGGCATCGTGATTTACTGCTGTGAGTTATTTATATTATTGAGTTATTTACATGGAACTAAAATAAAGGAATTGTATACTTTCAGAAAAATATTTGTTAATTAAATATAATCATAGTTGGATAACTTGTTACACATCTCCTTCTGCGTGGGAGTAAGCGAAATGTGTGTGGGAGAGGACATCCTCCACCTCACACCCCAGCCAAATTCTTCTTTTATTCTGATGGTCGTATTTCATCTCATTACTTTGCACGCGAATCATATCAATTCTTTTGTCATGTAAATAGTGAACGTGCCTTTTAATTTGAGTACTTAGTGGGACATAACAGAATGAATTGATAAGCTACGCTATGGTTTCGTAATCAGCTCATTTGTTATTTAATTGCAACTGATGACGCGGTGCACTTCACTATGCATCTCAAGCTAAGGCTATTGAGCGTTTTTCCTTCTGCAAAGCAGCCATGCTAGCGAAGGAGTGAGAAATTCTTATAGTAAAACCCAATAACACTTTTTGCCCGACCCGTTAATCGAACCCAGGATCGCATGCTCAGCAGTCGCGCCTGTGACCACGAGACCAACCAACGGGGCAGTCTGGAGTAGAACACGCTGGAGTAGAATGTCATCAATAAAATTAAAGGAATATCTGTCGGGTACACATCTGGCGACAAACGGCTGCTCCAGATAAAAGGAACAAATAAAACATTGCTGGGCCGTGTTTTCACCTGCAAGTAAACTTCCGCGAGAAATGTCCGACAGTCTGTCCGACAGCAACTTGCAAATGTAAACTACATAGCAAGTACGCTCGCGACAGTTTGCCAGTCATTTCCTGCGAGTTGTCGCACAAGCAATTAATAACATATCTAAACGTGTTTGCGTCATCTCGTGACAGTTCTCGTAGCTTATCCGTTTAGTTCCGTATATTTCTTGCACTCGCGACAGTTTATAGTTGAAAAATGTTTAAAAGTAAGTTAAAACACTTGTTTTTACTTACTTTTAAACATTCCTCGTGGAGAGTATTGTACAAAGCCTTGCATACTTCAGGAACAATGTTTGATATAGTGCATACGGGAATTCTAAATAAATACATCAATGAATGGTAGGAATCCCCTGAAAAAAAAGACAAATGTTCACCAAATATAGTTACAAAAAGATGTCAGTGCGCTTCAAAATAAATATTATCCTGTGAAAGTTTTCAAATAAAATAAAATTCATTAAAAAAAATACAGCCTAATTGAGAACAGGAGGTCCTAAATTTGGCTATATTTTTTTTCGAGTCGGAATATATACATACCATAGGCTAAAAATCGCAGCGTCAAAAGAAGCCTTTCCTTCGGTGATATCGAATCTCGGAAATGAGTTTCTCGTTTTTTTATAACATGCCCAACTTTTAGTAATAACACTTCTAAATCGACTGCGGTCATACGAACAAAATTGAAATATTGTTGAGCATCTTCTATCTGTAGTTCCTTCAATAAATTATGGTAAGCACCAGCTTCATGTCGTCTCAAAATCCACTGTCGAACCCAAGTAGATCTTTTTTTATTCCTTGATAACAAAATTGTTATTGCAGCTGCTAGACGGACGCGTCTTCTCGGCATGATACTACATTGATTGTCATAGTTTTCGCGACATCCATTAGTTCTCATGTGTAAACATCCCTGCGACAAGTAGCGACAGTATGATCTGCGAGTTTCTCGCGAGACAGTAATTGCATGTATAAATTGCAGGAATTGATATTATATGTAAACGTTATTGCAAGAAACTCGTGCAAGACTTGCGCGAGTTTACTTGCAGGTGAAAACACGGCCTTACGATTACTTCACATGGTATAGGAAAGGCAGAAGATCTACATCATGGAGTGCTAGGCAATTTCAATCCATAACCGTCCAAATGAATACTTCAAAAATTATTCACCTGATTGATCTTATTCTTCCACGTCATATGCCCATTTTTCTTTTATCGTGGTAAAATCATCAAATGAGTATTCCCACCCAGGGCAGGGCGGAAGGGACTGTCAGATTTGACTGACTAAAATCCACGGTGTCCTTTAATAGCCCTTTACGTACCGGGGTAGCGGTAATTTGTGAGTCCCGCAACCCCTTCAGGCTTTGGCCCATGAACCCATAACATATAAACCAATTACAACATTCGTTTAAAGTCATTGAAAATAAGAAGCATTCAATAGATTCAATATTTTTTTTGTATAAACTGGAAGTTTTGTATCTGTTTACATTGTGTAACGTTGTTGATCAAGTAGGTACACTGGGAGCCATTGCGGTGCACCCGGTCGAGTGCTGCCGCGAGCCAAATATTTTGGGACGTCATAATTGTATTAACACATCCGTGCAGGTGAATTCTGGTAAAAATTGTTTAAAATTGGACGTGCCTTTTAATGTTAATCTTGTTTGTTATAGTTTGCTAATTCAATTCGTCTTTATTCCCTCTGGCATGTTAAATGTTTCATTATTCTGTGGCACAAAATTAGTAAATATTCGTTATCCGATGGAAAGGTTAAAATAATAATAATAAATAAGAGTTTAAAATTACGTCACGGTTATTAAAATGTAATCAGAAATAGCTGGACCCAGACAGGGACTAGAGGTACCTACAAAGGGAAAGGGATTCAACAATTCAAATAAAAAAACAGTCTTGACTCTTTTCAGTACAATTAACAGCATTTCTGAATCCACAGCTCCTAGTTTTAGTGATCGTGGTGAAAGGATTTGTCAACTAGACTGCGTTATGCCGAGTGATAATGTCCTTGTAGCACCGGACATTTTGAAAAGCATAGAGCTAGATATTTTGGGTGTGTTGCTAAGATAATTTGTACAGGAGTACTTTTCAACTCTACATCATCTTTTTTTTTTACGTGGTAAAATCATCACATGAGTCCTCCCCCCACCCAGGGCAGAGCGGGAGGGACTGTCAGACTCGTACTGACTAAAATCCACGGTGTCCTTCAATAGCTCTTTACGTACCGGGGTCACGGTAATTTGTGAGTCCCGCGACCCCGGCAGGCTTTGGCCCTCTACAGGGGGCCCCGTTACTATGCTGAAACTCCTTGAGGCGCGCGTGGAACACAACGCGCCGCCGACACGGGCGTGGCCCATGGTCGGACAGCGAGTCGCCCATTACCCGCCGCCCGCGCTTACGGTGGCCGGAGATCGTTTGCCGAACTAGATGAGGTATCATCTAATTTAAAAGTACTCCTGTACGAATTATCTTAGCAACACACCCAAAATATCAAGCTACTTTCAAGATAATAATAATTATGTAGGTGCCTACTGTTTGATGAAACAAAAACACCGTTAAAATAAATAATTTATTGAATATTTAATAGAACTAGAAACATATCTGCTACCCAAATATATGGAACCCATGTCCAGCGCCCTGGCCGCCGAAAAACAGCCCCGAACCATAACCACCATAGAATGTCCTGAATCTGTTCACTTCTTCATTATCTTTGTCCTCTTTCTTCTCCATGACCGTGTAGTGTGACACCTTCTGCTCAAATTTGTTAACAGACTTCTGTAACGGTATGACTGACAGATCCTGTACCGGTACCAGGTTGTGATGTATCGGTATCAATATCGGTATCACTGATGCTGATGTTGGGTGGGTGATGTTTGAACTGGTATGGGATACAGTTTGCGAAATTATCGGTATTTTAACATTGTCATGTGTGATGATATGTTTGACATCTGTGTGGATAGCACTGTGATGGATGTTGGACTGTGCTGGGCCATGATGGATGATGTGGAATTTTGGTAAGAGGATCTGTTGTATCGGTATCGAGATTATATTGGGACTCTTCTTCTCTCTGGTGGGCGAATGGATGACCACGTGTGGAGCTGATAGTGGAGCGGTGTGGTGCGGCAGTAGCATGGGAATCTCCTGACCTGGCTTCAGCTCTCGGAACTGTCGCAGCGGTGAGTTGTATGCTCGATGCAGCTGAGCGAGTATTAGAAGAAGAGTTAGTTTTGTCACCATCTAAAACCAAGAAAAATATTTATATTTTATCAAACTAACAAACGAAACACATCCAAACCTCCAAAATATTGGCATCTGAAAAGGTGTACAGGTGACTGGCAGCATCGACGCGTTGAATGGCACCGCTGCCAATCTTTTAATCAAAGGCTAGAAAGCTTAATTTGGGCAAAGTTGAAATTACTTTGTAAGCGTCCTAAAAATAGAAAACTCCAGAATACGGAAAAAGTATCCTTTTGTGTAGTTCGACATTGTCCGAAAATAGAACAATGTAACGATTAACTTTGGGATCCATTTTGGAATCAGAAAAGTGAATGAAAGGAGCTTTAATGAAATGTTTTTGTTACTCATTACAATTTTGTGAGTTATCATATAAGTATATCGTATCTTTTGGTAGTAGTGTAAAGATATAGTCGTAGAATTTCGATTATTGGATGATATAATTAAACTAGATTAATGGTATTTTAATGTTAAGTTGAATGAACTCTGCACCGTGATGGGACGGCGAGTATTTAGTAATTTTTAATGGCGTGGACCCGTAGGCAACTATTGTAGAACATTCATTTTTCGGGAACAATAGTCTCGTAGACCTCTGGGAATGAGCCGATAAATCTCCACTAACCACAATCACTTCATTACCTATTTCCTCTTCTAATACATAAAAATCAATGCAACAATCGTTACATCACAATCATTAACAATGACAAAACCAGCCTTCACTAGCTTCAGTTAATGTAACCATCATTACAAAGCTCTATGTTGCTTCACTTAAGTACGCTTGCTTAAAGTTATAGTTAAGTAATAACTTATTGAAGTCGACAATTACTCTAACACAATTGCATGAACGTAACTTGGTGTACCCTCTTTGCAACAAGCCTCTACAACATGAGTATTCTTCTTCGCAAAATGGAGCAAGCTTACCATGATTTCAGCCTAAACATTATTTCAGCAAGACTAAGATGATTGTCGATCGTGCAAATAACAACTCGCCAGAAGTGTCTCGTCTACCTTGGGGCACTTATTTCTAACAAGGTGGGTGCGCAGATGAAATCAAGCAACGAAGGGCTATCACGACGACAGCCATGGACATTGGACGGCTTCGGGAAGATATGGAGAAACAGAAATAGTTCACAATATTAGTTGCAACTGAGTATCGTGTACTGTGTATCGGGCTTTAGATTAAACAGTGTCATGATACTGTTCAGTCTATTGATATTACGTTGTACATTCACTTGACACTATACTCTTTTGTTTGTCCATGTACTAACAACTTGTTCGACTTCAACACGAACATAGCTTGCTACTCATTTGGACGCAGCGCCGGGCGACATACCAAATTATATGGATACTTCATTATGACATCATTTATGACTAATAAGTTGGTGGTAAGTGTTGTATTAGGGATAATTTTTTGAATCCCAAACCTTTTTAGGTTAATCAACCAGTCTTACCAAGGGGTATCGTGCTACGAAGCATGCAGTTACTGTGTTGGAGTTGGAGGTCAAAGACAAAGACATTTATTCGTCGAATGGTAAAAATGGTAGGTTACTACTTAACATGTGGATGTACGTATCCACATGTTAAGTAGTAACCTACCATTTTTTGGTATGTTGACACGGTGGATATGCTGATCCAAAAGGATTGCAATTGCACAAAGCGACATACGAATATTTACAAGTTAAGTAGTTAAACATTTTATAACCATTATACCTATAATTATACCTAGTTTTCAATTCAAAACATAGAGCTTAACAAAAATAAAAATAGCACAATATTAAACTAAGTAAAAACAAACATCAAATAAAATGTAGAAATAACGACTTTGGCATGAATATAATACGTAATTTATGTGTAACTTATATTTAAATTGATTGCACGTCTTCTTAATATTCTTTTACTGAGTAAAATGTATTTTTAAAAAGCAATGATTTAAATTTTATTGCGTTGTAAACCATTTAGGATAGGCCTAGTTTTAGCACTACGTCAACGAACCGCGTATCATTTTATGTAAATGTTCTGTTATTGTCGTCAATCATACCATATTAGTCCAATTTTATGGGCTTATGCCTATGCAAATACCCAAACAACGTCAACTTCTAGCCTTAAACACAAGGATCAATCGTTTTAGCAGTCTTGACCTACTGACAGACAAATATTCGCCACTCTAATACCTCAACAAATATTTACATATCACCAATCAAGTTACCTCTGATGACAGTATTTATAGTAAACTAGCTGTTACCAGCGGCTTTTTTACGTGGTAAAATCATCAAATGAGTCCTCCCACCCAAAGCAGAGCGGGAGGGACTGTCAGACTCGTACTGACTAAAATCCACGGTGTCCTTCAATAGCCCCCTTTACGTTCCGGGGTCACGTTAATTCGTCCTTCATTAGTCCGCGACCCCGGCAGGCTTTGGCCCTCTAAAGGCGGGGCCCGTCATTGTACTGACACTCTGAGACGCGTGTGGAACACACCGCGCCGTCAACACAAGTCTGACAGTCCCTCCCGCTCTGCCCTAGGTGGACTCATTTGATGATATTACCACGTTAAAAAAAAGATTAGTAAGGATTAGTACAAGTAGTTTCTAATCTTTCAATTAATAAAATTCTATTGGAATTTGACTAATAACCACGGAAGTGAGTAAAATATAATAAAATACGTTAAGAGTGACCTCCCGTGTCATATTTTATGTTAATAATGCGTATAGTGGAGCTCCGAACTAATTACTTGAGTAGAGGTTACTGCTTAGCGTGTTATTACGGAAGATAATGACTTCAGATTTAATTAGAAAGGTGATTAGTTTTGCACAGAGCTTTAATATCTTTTATAAGCGGAAGGTTATGTCAGTACTACTTGAATATTCAGTATACAGAAGTTTAGACCTTCTGTGCTGTAAAATCAAAAATTGTTTTATCAACATCAGCCGAAAGACGTCCACTGTTGAACCTCCTCCGACTGGCTTACCCCAAGACCCTTCGTACACAAGGCGACTCAAGTCTCCGATACCTTACGACTTTGACATCCATTGACGCGTGCTTGTGTACGAACCTGGATTTGTATTACGATAGTCGCCTGGATACCAAAGTCGTAAGGTATCGGAGACTTGCGACGCCTTGTATACGAAGGAGCTTAGACTACCACGCCGAACGATAATTTTGTCACTTGCATCAATTGGTTGCCTGCGGCTCTCACAATTTCGTTGGTCCACCTAATGGCTGTCTGCCCACATGCCTTTGAATCTTCTGAAAAGACGTTTATAAGCTTCCAATGAGCAATTTGAATACCCAAAAAACGGCAGCCAACGTCAGGCATTCCCTGGAAAAAGCGCTTTTTTATCATGGTAAAATCAGCTAATGAGTCCTACCCAGGGCGCGGCGAGAGGGTCTGTCAGACTTGTACTGACTAAAATCCACGGTGACCGTTTAATAGCCCTTTACGTTCCAAGGTCACGATTACCTGATGAGACAATCCCGCGGCCCTGGATAATGCTTTGCACAATAATTTAAATCAACAGCCGCTATCGATACATTTTCCCGTTTTAACCAATTTTCATTTAACTCACGTTCAGAGTTCAACGTGTTCAGGCTTTAACGCCTTGCCAAAAGGTGTTAGCAATCAAGCGACGCGTCGAATAACTAACTTTAATAATAATATTGGCAGGATCAAACTTCTGGTTCTAACAAAATGTATTGTCATCGTCACTTGCCCGTCAACCACCAGCCTTGTAACACTAACCTTTTTTATTAAATTGTATAAGCGATTCTCGGGACTTTAATTTGGCACCATTATATCCTCCAAAGATATAACATGGTGGCCCATGAGGGGACCTACAAATAATTAAATCAAAATCCGCGAAAATAAGAATATTTCACCACAATAAAATTGGTACGAGTACGACACGCGCGCAGCGGCAACGAACTTCAAGAGTTGGAGCCTTGCAGTGGAGGGACAAAACGCCACGAGGTCCAGCGTATGGAGAACTGCCGCCTGGTCAACGCGAGGAGCCAGGATTCGAGCAGTGGTGCAGCTAAAGCATCACATCGAACAGAACGTCGACGTGCCGTCTCAAAGTTGAGTGCCATCCTTTGTTTAATATCCATCATTTACCCAAAATATGCCTAAGTACCTATTCCAATATTGAGAATAGCATCTATTTGTGTAAATTAAAGAATTTTCGTGCATATTATTGCCGAAATTCCCTGAGAATTGCAAATTTAATCAGATATTTTTCCGTTATTTTCATATACCTTCAATAAAAATAAAATAATCAAAGGCTTAAAATACCGTTAGAATACCTTTTAAATCATAAAGAATTCAAATTATGAGTTGAATTCTATTATTTTTGTTATTTTAAACACAATTTTAGGTCAGTGGGTCGTCTTAGGGACGGTCAATGACCTTGTCTATTGTTTTACATTTACGTTTAGCGTAGTTTGCCGACTATTCCAGGACACGTCCCTTCGAGCTTTACTGGCACCCCGGTCAAATGAAAACCTTCCTGTTGGCGAACAGCTGATCGTGCCCGCCCGGCTTCCTAATCAGTAGGTGACACCGAAACGAGGAACGTGAGCCCATTCATTTTATTATTTTGGTTGTGGGTATTGCCTAAACTGGTTATTTGAATATTATTAACAGTGTTAATTCACGATGGCTGAAAGTAAGCAGCGTTGTAAGGAATTGTTCACAAAAAGAGCGTCCGCTAAAGGACAAATTACTAAATTTAAAAATTATTTGAGTAATATTTCGCAGGAAAATGAGTTAAATGATATTCAATTAACGGAACTTAATTTAAAACTTGCAAAGTTTGAGGCATTATCCGTTAGGGTCGATGACCTGCAGAGTGAGATAGAGGTTCTGAGTCCTGAAAACATTGCGGCAGAAATTGACGAGCGCGATAATATTGAAAGAGATATAATTATTAATATAGCTACTGCTAAAAATCTGATCGCCATGTTTTCTCGAAAAAGTGAATGTGAGCAAAGACGCAATTCTGTCCATAATGCTTCATGTTGTGTAGATGATCATCGCAATGTAGGGTTGAAACTCCCTCAGATACAAATCACAAAGTTTAGCGGTGATTATTTCCGTTGGCTAGAATTCAGAGATACGTTTGAGAGTTTAATTCATAATAATGATCAAATATCCGAAATTAATAAATTTTATTATTTAAATTCATATTTACAAGGCGACGCAGCCAGAATTATTACTAATCTCGAAGTGTCCGCAAAAAATTACACCGAAGCCTGGAAGTTGCTTTGTGACCGTTATAATAATAGCAGAATATTAATCGATCATCATCTCAATTCATTATTAAATATAAAGCAGCTTCCTCGTGAGTCAGAGCGATCTTTGAGATATTTAGTTGATCACATTAGAAAAAATCTACGCGCTTTGGTCAGCCTAGGACAATCAACAGATAATTGGGATGTTTTGATTATCTTCATACTGTCATCTAAGCTGGATAGTCAAACATTGCAGAAATGGGAGGAGTATCGCAATGAAATACCAAATGCGAAACCGAATTTAGAGCAATTCTTTAAATTTATTACAAATCGCGCGAACGTACTCGAGTCTGCAAACCGTAATAACAATCATTCTGACAATATTATGGCTTCGAAAAGTCCTGCAAATCCTCAGCGTTCTGCTCCTAATAATAAACAATTCAATCATAATAACCACGGTCAAAGAAGGGGTCAAGATAATGTGGTTAAATCATTTGCAAGTACTAGCAATAGCAATAAAAATAAAAGTTTTTTCTGTATTATTTGTGACGAAGGTCATAGAATCTATGATTGCCCAACATTCAAGTCGAAAAGTATTGATGAAAGAATGACGGATGTTAAAAAATATAAGTTATGTACGAACTGTTTAAGGCAAGGTCACTTTGTAAAGGACTGTCGCTTCAGATCCTGTCAAGAGCCCGACTGCAATGAAAGACATAACAGCTTGCTACACCGTCCGCCAACATTAGTAAACCAGCTCACCATGGTCGAGGCACCAGGTGAGATAGTATCAAGCTATTGCAATAAAAATGCAAGTCAAATTATATTATCAACTGCCATGATCGAGGTATTGAATCCATTTGATCAGCAAAAGGTCAAAGTTCGTGCTTTATTGGATTGTGGCAGTCAATCATCTTTTATAACTGAGTCCCTAAAGATCAGATTATCGTTAAAGTCTCATCCAATCGACACTATAAAGGTCATTGGCATAGGCAATACATCAATAACAAATATTATTGAAACCTGTAATATTAAATTACAGTCAATAAATAGTCAATTTAGCATAAATTGCTCATGTCTTGTATTAACAGAACTAACGGGCCGATTGCCAAAGATCCCCGTCGATGTTAGTTTATTGAAATTACCTGAAAATATCCAGTTGGCTGATCCGATGTTTTATCAGCCAGCCGACATAGATGTCTTGATAGGTGCTGACCTATTCTGGGATATTTTAGGCAATGAACAGCTTTCTTTAGGAGTCAATAATCCAAAGTTAAGAAGTTCGCAATTAGGATGGATAGTATCCGGTCCAATTCAGTCAGTGATGCCGCAAAAAAGGGTACACTGCAATCATGGCATAGTTTTCAGAGACAATGACAAAGACCAGGGTCTTGATAAAATGTTGTCTAAATTCTGGGATTTGGAAGAAATTCCTGGAAAATCGATTGTGAGTGATAATGAAAGCGAATGTGAAAAGCACTTTCTCGCTCACACAACAAGAACTGATACAGGTAGGTTTTGTGTAAGATTACCGCTTAAAGACACTGCTGACTGTTTAGGCGATACTTACAAGTTAGCTAGGAGACGCTTTATTAATATGGAAAAACGGTTAAAACGAAACCATAACCTAAAAGTAGAATACGCTAAATTCATTAAAGAATATGAAGAATTAGGCCATCTAACGGTGTTAGATGGTAAATATGTAAATGGTAACTTAAGTCCAAGTTATTATTTGTGTCATCATGCAGTTCTGAAACAGGAAAGCGAATCTACTAAACTCCGCGTAGTATTCGATGGCTCCGCTCCCTCCACTTCGGGTTGTTCATTGAATGATATATTAATGGTGGGTCCAAATGTACAAGATACTTTGTTTTCTATTCTGATACGGTCTAGGCAGTACAAGTACTTACTCACCGGCGATATAGAAAAAATGTATCGCCAAATATTAGTACACGAAGATGATAGGCATCTACAGCTCATATTATGGAGGGGAGAGGCATCTGAACCAATTCAGACCCTGATGCTCAATACATTGACCTACGGAACAGCGAGCGCAAGTTACTTAAGTACACGCTGTCTGTGGCAGGTAGGGCAGGAACAGAATGATGACCTCATCAAAGAAATTATTCAAAAGGATCACTACGTTGATGATCTTATAACAGGAACGAATGATTCACAGCAATTAATACATATACATAGGGCTGTATCTGACGCACTAAAGTCAGGTTGTTTTAAATTAAGAAAGTTTAAAACGAATCATCCTTCCATTTTTGATAATGTTATCGTGAATGAACAAGATAAGTTAATTTTTAGTGAATCTTCAAGTACGCTAGGTTTGGGCTGGACGCCTTCTAGCGATACCTTACACTTTCCAATAAAGGGATTTTCACATGAAAACAATCAAATAATAACAAAAAGATTTATCATGTCAAACGCTTTCAAAATATTTGATCCTTTAGGTTTACTTAGTCCAGTTGTAATAGTACCGAAGATAATGTTGCAAAGACTTTGGCAACAAAAACTGGACTGGGATCAACCAGTCCCTCAGGAGATAAGAGATAATTGGTTTAAGTTTTCTGAAAATATTAAATACTTGTCCTCCTTACAAGTGCCAAGATTAGTTCTAGGTGACTCATATAAATACATCGAGTTGCATTCGTTTAGTGATGCTTCGCAAAATGCATATGGTGCATGTATTTACATGAAAACGGTTAGTTTTAATGATAACGTCACTGTTAGATTACTGTGCGCGAAGTCCAAAGTGACTCCATTGAAACCTAGCACCATACCGCGCCTAGAACTGTGTGCGGCCTTACTTGCTGCTAAACTAACAAGATCGGTAATTAACTCAATCCGGTATAAACCTGATAAACTAGTACACTGGTGCGATTCAACAGTAGTATTGTGTTGGATTCGTAGCGATATCAGTAAATTGAAAGTGTTTGTAGCTAATCGTATTAGTGAAATTAAAGAACTAACTTCCACTTCAGCGTGGCGTTATGTTCCGACCGATTCTAACCCTGCTGATTTAATATCAAGGGGAGTAGATGCTAAACGCCTTATATCAATGGCGCTGTGGTGGACAGGACCTAACTTTTTATTAAAACATGAACTAGAATGGCCTCAATTAAGCATCAATGAGTCTGAAGATATACCAGAATTCAAAATACATCATTCGGAAATAGTTGATCAATCCATTATTGACTTTGAGAAATATTCATCTTTAACTAAGTTGCAAAGAGTATTTGCTTACGTTCGTAGATTTATTTTTAACCTTAAAAACAAACATAATAAGCGCGTAGGTATATTGTCGGTTAATGAGCTACGTGAGTCATTCTACTCGTTATGCGTTATCTCTCAAGGCCAGATGTTCCCTATTGAATACCAGTCATTAGTGAAAAATAAACCTTTAAATAACAAAAGTAAGTTGTTATCGCTATCGCCGTTCTTAGACGAATATAAATTAATTAGAGTGGGTGGACGACTAGACGCGTCAGCTTATTCTTTTGAAAAGAAACATCCTATTTTGCTTCACGCTTCACACAGGATAACCAAATTATATTTCAAAAGGGAACATTTAAATAATATGCATGCGGGTCCGCAGCTGTTGTTGGCGTCTGTGCGAGAAGCTGTGTGGCCAATAAATGGTAGGTGTCTTGCGAGGCGCACGGTCAACAATTGCGTAAGATGTAGACGACTGCGAGGCATAACGCTACAACCTAAAATGGGCAATCTACCGGCCCAGCGCATAGCACCTGACTATCCCTTTATATCTGTTGGCTTGGACTTTGCTGGCCCATTTTATATTATCAACCGTAAAGGCCGTGGGAGTCGTGTAGTTAAATGTTACTTATGTCTTTTTGTTTGTTTGCGTTATAAGTGCATCCATCTAGAAGCTGTCAGTGACTTAACAAAGGAGGCATTTATAATGACGCTCAGGCGGTTTATCGCTCGTAGAGGTAAGCCAACGGAAATATTCAGCGACAACGGAGGCAACTTTGTGGCTGCCGCTAAAGAAATAGGGGCGTTCCTAAGAAATCACCACGAACCTCTGTCTGATTTTGCAGGTCAGCAATCAATTACGTTTAAATTTATTCCGGCTTACAGTCCTCATTTTGGTGGCATATGGGAAGCCGGGGTTAAGTCGGCAAAATACTTTTTAAAACGTGTTATTGGCGATAGCCACTTCACCTTTGAAGAAATTTCAACTTTATTTACACAAGTGGAGGCGATACTCAATAGCCGTCCCTTGTGTCCCCTCTCATCCAATCCTAACGACCTCCTTCCTCTCTCTCCAGGGCATTTCATCATTGGGAGGCCGTTGACCGCTCTGCCAGCACCTAACCTTGAAGAAGTCAAGGAAACTCAGTTGCGGCGTTATCAACGATTGGAGAAAACACAGCATCATTTTTGGAGAAGATGGCAAAAAGAATATCTATGTGAATTGCAACAGAGAACCAAATGGCGAGCCGATACATCCAAGCTAGAAGTAGGAGATATGGTGCTCCTAGCAGATGACAACACGCCCCCTCTTGCATGGAAAATGGGACGCGTCTCTCGCCTTATATCTGGATCTGATGGAATATCCAGAGTAGCAGACATCCACACTAACAAGGGCTGCGTGCGGCGCTCGCTAGTACGGCTTTGCAGACTTCCCACAGCAGAAGAACTTAAGGATTGAAAGAGAGCTTTCAATGGCCGGGAATATGTTCAGGCTTTAACGCCTTGCCAAAAGGTGTTAGCAATCAAGCGACGCGTCGAATAACTAACTTTAATAATAATATTGGCAGGATCAAACTTCTGGTTCTAACAAAATGTATTGTCATCGTCACTTGCCCGTCAACCACCAGCCTTGTAACACTAACCTTTTTTATTAAATTGTATAAGCGATTCTCGGGACTTTAATTTGGCACCATTATATCCTCCAAAGATATAACACAACGAACTGGAATTTAAACCGATTAAAAAAAAGGAGGAAGTTTTCAATTCAACATCTGTATTTGTTTTTTTTTTTATTTAATGCCGCGCATAACTTTTCATAGCTAAGTCTGATTTCATTCTTTTATTACCATGTTTTTTATTTGTTTGTTTATGATGTGTGCTTCGGTTTGCTAGCCAAAAAAGGTACTTTCTTTCTTCTTCTTTCTTACCTAAAAAATAAATATGGAAAGAGCGCCTCAAAAAAATATGTATTTTGTGCTTTTCAGTTCGATGTTTCTTCGGTTTAATTTTTGGTTACCTAAAAATGTTTCATTTAAATATACACTTCCGCATTCCGACCACAGTACTGTATTTGTCACGACAGACTACTGGCAAAACAAAAGAAGACTATTTAGTATTCTATATCTGTCATCTTACTAACAAATATACGCAAAAGATTTAAGGAAAACAAAAACATAATATTATAATGACATCAGTTTATCCTGATACTACGAGTATTATGGGTATTATGACCATAAACAGTAGAAAATCTCTTCCTTATGAATGGGAGGAAAATTATGGTGTTTATACATACCTAGGTACTTACATCAAAAAAGTTTGTGTTGATGTAGGTTTTTTTTTGTAATGTCTAACGTAAGCTGATATTTGTTTTTTAATCTGTATATATAAAAGGAGAACTGACTGACTGACATATCAACGTACAGCCGAAACTACTGGGGCTAGGAATGTGAAATTTTGCACACGGCTTCCTATTATAATGTAGGGGAGCACTAAGAAGGGGTTTTTGGAAATTTAACCTTTAAGGGGGTGAAAAGGGGGAATTAGGAAAGTACGTAACCCACGCGGACGAAGTCGCGGGCGAAGTGCTAGTGATCTGATAAAACAAATGAACTGTTATATATTTTATTTACGTATATTTTTAAACAAAGAATCTAAAAAGAAGAAGAATCATAATAACTATGATCTACCGTAACAATAAAGATTTCGATTTTTGTGTGTATGAGACGATTTTTTGTAAAGGTCGTATTACCTGCGTTCGCTTTGACCTGTTCATCTTAATACCCTATCTATCGCTCTTTGAACTACATTGACCTTGATTTTTATTGTTCTAGTGTGACAGTTTTCATTTTTGATATTTTTTTAGGTGGTATTATCATCAAATGAGCCCGGGGCGGAATCGGGTGGCGCAGAAGGGATTGTCAGACTTGTACCAACTAAAATCCACGGCGATCATTCAATAGCTCTTTTCGTTCCAGGGTCACGGTTACCCGATGAGGGAGTCTGCGACCCCGGCAGGCTTTGGCCCTCCAAGGAGGCTCCCGTCAGATTGCTGATGACACTCCATAGGTTAGTTAACCTGAGCGACGATGTCAAGTTTAATTTTTGAGCGAAACTCAGCAGCCGTGATGAATATCTAAACAGTAATTCATTTAAATAAATAATTTATTGATTTGATGAGAAAATAATAAATATTTCCTTAATATTTTTTTTGAGATCAAGGTCTGCGGTGTAGTTACCAACTTAAAATTCCAAAACTCATTACATTTATCGTTAGCGTTGTTTTGAATGAAAATAAGCTATATAAAAATAAATATACTACGCTTGGCAGCTGGATCAGGCGCCTGATTCAGAAGGCAGTACTTCTGGACACGGCGCGTATTGTTAGGAGATTCCTCTCTCAGGAGCCCTGACCACCGGCAGCCCGGACCCTGTTCCCGATGCTGGTGGACTGCTATTTATTTATATTTTCAAATGATTTTTATTGCTTTTTTGTAAAAATATTTAAAAATATAATTAATAATTGAAAAAAAGAATAAATGAAAATATACTACTTAAAATGTTTTTTGAAATAATTTACAGTATAAAAAAAAGAAAAATGACCCGTTAAAGCTCAAACAGAGTGTTAATAAAGCGCCAACTAAATCTGTACTTAATACAAACGCAAACCTCAAATCATAATTAAAAACCGTAAGTTAAACTCAGCACAAAATTAATCAGAACTTGGTTCCGATCAAACTTCTTGATTGAATGTAATGTATATTTAACTTAATTCAAACTGAATCAACGGAGAGTTATACTTGTAAAGTATAGATTAGTAGTTGTTTTGATGTTATGCTTAGATTCAGAGTTTGAAGACTTCAAATAAGTACTTAAAGTTACTGTGAAATACTCGGACTAGTACCTACTTTCCGATTGGCCTTGTAATTTTTTGCATATATTATCTTACTAATAGCTTAATCTATACTAATATTTTAAAGCTAAACAGTTTATTTGGTTGAACGCGCAAATCTCAGGAAGTAGTTTAGTAAGTTCTTTTTTTTATGTTGGGCAGTCCATTTATCTGAAAACTGGCAATGTGCGTGTCGGACCACGCACAATGATCATCACGGACGGATGGAGTACCAACCGCCCAATACCCCTTAAATACTAAAAAATCCATTAAAATAGAAAACAATAACGACTTATATTGCAAAAACTTCTTAACTCCTACTTCTGTGCATGCGTGACGTAAAATAGTAAAACAGTAGTGAATGTTGTGCTCGTAACAAGCGGTAATTAATCGCCAATCGCCACGTGCGACATATCGAGCGCGACCGATAGCGCAGGTGAGGCGCAGATACGACACACGCTTTGAAAAACGGAAAACACATACACTGGAAGACGTAAGATAAGAAAACTGTAGAAAAAGAAAAATGCGTGATTCTACTCCTATTTTTTCAGCACAGCAAAAATGGGACTGACTGTGTCCCATTTTTGCTGTGCTGAAAAAGTTCCCCTCCTTCTGTGAAGCAGTCATGCTAGTGAAGGAGGTGGCGGAATGCGTGAGGGAGAGAGCAGCCTCCGTCTTACGACCCAGCTGTTATGAGAGGCACCCGCAGAACAGACGTCGCGAGGCGATTTCCAACAATCGTACGGGCTCGGGTGCGGACGGCGAGTCATGAGTGACAAGCGTCCTCTCATGGACCATGCCAGGGTCGACGACGCGTCGTATTACACGCGTACTTCAGATTGCTGTCTGCAATCTGACGGGCCCCCATAGAGGGTCAGATGCCCACCGTAGTCGCGGGACTGTCTTAAGAAGTAACCGTGATTGTCGTAAGTAAAGGCTGTTCAAGGAAAACCGTCAATTAAAATCAAAATCCCCCTCCAAACAATTGTCCACTCTCTAGCCAGCTACTCTATGGTCGTCCTTGCGTCAATGTCACCCAATTGGATCAAAGCAGCGTCAGGGACGACCGAAACCTGTTGTTTGAATATCACTGATATTATGCAAATACGATTTTATACGACCAAAAGCTTACGATATACATGGACTATGTGACTTAGTGTACCTAATATTATTAGGTAAAACGAGCCACACACAGGCGCTCTGTACTGTACTAAATACTTTCTAACACACCCAATCGGGGTCTTTTTTTTTTTTTTTTAGCGTGGTAAAATCATTAAATGAGTCATCCCACCCAGGGCAGGGCGGGAGGGACTGTCAGACTCGTACTGACTAAAATCCACGGTGTCCTTCACTAGCCCTTTACGTACCGGGGTCACGGTAATTCGTAAGTCCCGCGACCACCCAATCGGGGTCCTTGAGAAAAGACATACAATTACATATACATACAATGTATGTCAAACATCTATGTATGTA
This sequence comes from Agrotis puta, assembly GCA_943136025.2. NCBI lineage: Eukaryota > Metazoa > Arthropoda > Insecta > Lepidoptera > Noctuidae > Agrotis > Agrotis puta. The sequence goes on along the minus strand of OW964179.2, from coordinate 17,442,335 downwards.
TATTTTTACAGCAATAAAAATCATCTAATAATATTCAAATAATCCAGGCTCCAATCAAATTTTCATTTGAAATACAAATATTTTAATTAGAAATTAGCATTCTAATATCCGGTTTAAAACGAGTAGTATTAACGATTGTACTAATTCAGTTAATTTAACGAAATTGGAACAGATTTGTCGATCATTTCATTGCATATAAAGTATTGAGTACAATCACATAATTAATCTTATCATTTGAATATAAATTAATTCGTAAGAAGCAAATAACTTTAATGTGTTTGGATTAAATTAATAAAGCCATAAATTTTGATGGTAAAAGTAGAGATATATATAATACAGATGACGCATAATTGATGATCATTTCACGAATGAAAAATAAAATAACTTATTATTTATTACTACTATGGTTTTTAAAGTGTGGAAACTGAATAGGTAATTTTATTTTAACCAAACAGATTTCTGTTTAAAACATTAGGTTATTTTGACATTAATTTGTACATTTTAACAACGAATGTTACCCTAATTCATTATATTATTAACTTTTTTCCATTTCTATCATTTTTTTCCATTAGTGCATATATGTATTACGGCGAGTAATGGGCGACTCGCGGCCCGGCTATGGACCATGCCCGGGTCGACGGCGCGTTGTGTTCCACGCGCGCCTCAAGGAGTGTCAGCATAGTGACGGGGCCTGTAGAGGGCCAAAGCCTGCCGGGGTCGCGGGACTCGCAAATTACCGCAACCCCGGTACGTAAAGGGCTATTGAAGGACACCGTGGATTTTAGTCAGTACAAGTCTGACAGTCCCCCCCGCCCTGCCCTGGGTGGGAGCCCTTATTTGATAATTTTACCACGAAAAAAAAAGAGCATATATAAAAGTATTTATTCTAAACAAATATCTCAATCATATGTTTAAAAGTTTATCTTTACAAGAATTTATACTTTATCGTGGGTAAGTTTCTAAAAACGTTATGTGTAGGCTCTCAACGGAAATCAAACCCAGTACACGTAGCGCCAAGCCACTATAACCCGCCATAAAATGAAACCGTCGAAAATGCATCACAATCTGTTTACATAAAACCCGCATCAAGTTCAGCCGGTGCATAAGTTAAACTTAGTTCATAAGTTCCACCATCCAGCAGCTTAACGCGCTTTAGCCTCAAAGTAATTGGGTCACAGCTGCTTACCATATTACCTGCTAACACTGATTATATTATGTTTAGCGCCATAAAGCGCTATTTAGCTAGAGGTCAACAGCGATCAATATTGTGGACAAAGTCAGAGGTCGCGCGAGTTTCCAACATTTGTATTAATTAGATGTGTCAGCGGATTTTAAAATTAAAAGAGCTTTTTTCACAAAAATAAGCGAATTATTTAATTAATATACGTTATAACATTAGGTACGTATTCGTTATTCGCTTGGTTCAATGTAATGATTGTAATTCCATTTTCAAAGACTAGCTATTCCCCGCGTTTTCACCCGCTGCTTGGCTCCTGTTGGTCGTTGCGTGATGTTATCGTAGCAGCATTCATCGATAAATGTGCACTAAAAGTTTTTTTTTTTTAATTTAAACCACTAGTTTCTGAGATTAGCGCTTTGAAACAAACAAACTCTTCAGCTTTTTTTTTATGTGGTAAAATTATCAAATGAGTCCTCCCACCCAGGGCAGAGCAGGAGGGACTATCAGACTCGTACTGACTAAAATCCACGGTGTCCTTCAATAGCCCTTTACGTACCGGAGTCACGGTAATTCGTGAGTCCCGCGACCCCGTCACGACATTTCTGAAGACTTTGAGATGGTTATTAAATATGTGTTCAAGTTGACCCAAATTTTCTAGATTTTCTTTTTCTACAACTCAAAGATTTTTCTCGAATCTTTAAATTTTCTTCACGCGTATCAAAAACTAAAATAATGGTCCTCAACACAAGCAATCATCATAACCTACTGAAATAATTAATACTATTGACATACAACATGTATGTCAATAGTACTAATAAATCTAATATTCTAGAAATCAATAAAAATTAATAAATTTCTTAAAATCTAGACGTGCAGGTCATTTATCAGTTTCTACTTAGTAAACAGTGTTCGGGTCACGGTTATTTGATATGTGTGGAGTTGTGGACAAACGACATTAATTACCGATGGTAAGATTTATGTCTTCCATTTGCGAACAGCTCCATCATCAGGACTGGTTGGAATGTTCAAATAATGATTGGTTCCGGTTTTGTTTCGTAGAAGAAAATAAAATCGAAATAGCTAGTCAAATGTTTGGACTAATTAAAGCGTTTTCACCAATGCTGAGCGACATTTAAATTAATGTGTAGTTTTCGCCGTTTACTTAGCGTTTGTTGGATTTATTAAGATTTTGGTTATAAAGAAATGCAATGAACTCAATTCAACACAGTACAATAGGGTAGTTTATTGCATAAATAAATTGAAAATCTGATAAGTCCGTCAGTTAGATTTATTGATAAATAATGAATAGTTTTTTTTTTAATCAATGATTATTAACGAAGATAGAACGTATCAAAATTCGAGAGTGGGGTTCGTGACGTCAGAAGCAAGTAAAAAATGTACTTGCTTGTGACGTATTAGCAGTTTGAAAAGCGTCGTACGTACGTCAATGTTGGTTTACATAACAAAAAAAAAAAAAACGTGTCGAATGTTTTTGATAATATATAGGACTAATTATTTTTTTGAGTAAAATAGCCTATTATGACACAAACTGGAAATTTTGTAGGTATCCCAAAGTCCAATACTTCAAGTTATTGTAACAGAATTATTTTTCCCAAAGACACCGTGGATTTTAGTCAGTACAAGTCTGACAGTCCCGCCCGCCCTGCCCTGGGTGGGAGGACTCATTTGATGATTTTACCACGCTAAAAAAAAGATACATCAAGGGGCTTTTCAAAAAATGTGAAATATATTTTTTCTGCTGCGTCGGTGACTCGCACTCGCGCAGACAATACCTTGACTGTTTCAGGCATCCGTAAGCTTGACTATCGGCTCACCATTAGGCGGGCAGCATACTAGTATGTCAAAAATATGGATATAACGTAAAAAATTATTTTGAATTACCAGTCAATTACCTTCTAATCCATGTAGCCACTCATCTTTAGTTCACTGCCGCGCTCCGTTGGGATTAGCCAGTGCTTAGTGAAGCTCAACTCTTTTGCATTGGACGTGTGCTTTGGGAATACCGCCACAATTAGCCCCTACCATGTGTGAAACTCGAAGGAGAATTACTTGAGGAATTAGAAACTGGTTTGTTTGCCGTTTTCTCTTTATCCTCCTTCTTTTTAAAAAGTTGACTGTCACCACACAAGATTTAAAGTGGTCTAATCGTATCGCGGTAGAAGTATAATTGTTTTACAGTTTTACCAGTTCCATCAGCAAAACAAAGTGTTATCAGTTTTTAACGTTCCCACTTCTGAGATTATCGATTCAAGAAGAAGTAGATGTCACGTATCTTTCAATTTTAACTTCCATGTTATGCCTGTTTTAGGTTTTTTGCTTCACTGTTTTGAACTTTTCCATCAGATTTGACAAAAAAAGAAACGTTTTTTACGCTTTACAAAACTAGATCGCTATTACAGCTTTGTTTTGTGGAAAGACAAATTAGATTGCGAGCAGTTTGTACCTGTGGCTCTCTTACTAACAGCTTCGAACTCTACATTCATTCATTCATTCATTGTTTTTTTTTTATCGTGGTAAAATCATCAAATGAGTCCCTCCTACCCAGGGTGGGACGGGAGGGATTGTCAGACTTGTACTGACTAAAATCCACGGTGCTCTTTCAATAGCCCTTTACTTTCCAGGGTCACGGTTACTTGATGAGAGAGTCCGTGACCCGGCAGTCTTTGGCCCTCTACGGGAGGCCCTGTCAGAAACGATATATGGTGACGTTGCACTTTAAATCGATTTTAAAACCAATAGTAACCCCTGATATCCCAATGAACAAGATTATCTGCTCTTTATGTTCGACCGACAACCCCTGCTTGTGCTCATTAATTAGTTCTCTTCTCCGTCTTAGGCCATATTGGAAAAAGTTCGAATTAAAACCTCTTTTTGAAAAGAATCACTATTCTGTACTTCGAGTTACTCGAAGTCGAGATAATTGAATACTCCAGGTATTTAATTTTTGGTCTGATCTTACAATCAAAACTCATCGGTCTCGACGTGGTGGATTTTATTACAGACTAGCTTCCGCCTGCGACTCCGTCCGCGTGGATGTCGGTCTTCGCGTGGATGGTTTATTTCCCCATTTTGAGTAACTCTGACAATGACATCTTATAAATATTACGGCGCTGAATCCACTGCGGGTAATGCAACGTGTGTTCGCGGTTCTACAGAACAACGTCTATGAATAAAACTGTGAAATATTTTTTTTTTTTCTACGTATTTTTCCAGGATAAAAAGTTTCCTTTGTTATGCCCAGGATAATAAGGAATAATTATACCAAGTTTCATCGAAATCGAACCGTTAGTTTTCACGTGATGCCTGCACAAACAGGCAGACAGACAGACAAAAATTTTTTTAATAATATATTTGGGTTTGGTATCGATCCAGCAACACCCCCGCTATTTATTTTTTCAATATTTTCAATGTACAGAATTGACCCTTCTACAGATTTATTATATGTATAGATATAGACTAGTTGTTGCCTACGACTTCGTACGCGTGAGGTTCTTGGTTTGATCAATTGGAATTTTAGACCAGTCAAAATCGACACAAAAGGTCGCTTTACGGTTTTTGGTGTGTAAAAACTCTTTGAGGGTTGCAAACAAACATACAACGTACAACAACATACTAAAAAATCAGAGATACATCATGCTTTGCTAATTTAACTGTTTATTTTGACTGGCCTATTTTCATAACAAAAGGTTCTTTTAATTTTTATATGTGTATGTGAGATAACAGATATACAATGTGTCCGGTGTCAGTCTGTACAAACTTAGGGGAGGTAGCCATTTCTGTATTTTGGAAGCTTTGGCGTTTATAGCGAATTTAGACTGTAAACAATATGTGTATTTCACACAGGCGCTACGCTGAGCGCCTAATATCTACTATATTGTTGCAAAGCGAGGCCTATCCTCGGTTATAGGTGATCTTGAACTGCCGATGATTATAACTATGAGTTGACAGATTAAATCAATTTGAATGTATAGGTCGCACGATGTGTGAGTAATTAAGTGTGATAACATGATGTTTTGTTTATTTTGTGTTGTTTGACTTTTAAGTTATGTTATTTATTGAGAAATGCGTTTATCATTTTGTTTTTTTTGTGATTTTTTAAAAGAATTATTTGTATTGGTTATTATATGAGGCATACTAAATATATAATACAAAACTAACATAAACAAAATATAAATAAAACTTAATAGGAATATGTACAGACGCCAGCAAATCAGCCTACCTCTATATGTAAAATTTATTTATTATTATATTATTCTTTTAATTTTCAAAATGACAAGTCTCATTGCTTTAAAAAAAAAACAAAACAAAAAAAAAACAGAAACCTACCTTTTAAAAGCCACTTCCTATGAACTTTATTAAAACGCTATCTATATCAAAATAAACTCAAAATACAACAAACTTGTATCTTTCCTGAGGCTACTGACATGGTCAACTCCTATCGGAGCACTGCAGAGTGAGCCCAAGTGACGGACGGAGCGAGCGCGCGGGGCCATTAAACCAGCGATAAAATGACAGTAAAAGTTACTCGATGATTAAAAGTGGTTTACTTTTGGAAAATAGAAAATAGTTTTATGGGTGACTTAGTCGGTGCAAATTAATGCACTTTGTGAACTGGAAACTGGAAATAGCGAGAACTAGTTCGATAAAGATTTGAAATTAATTACGGTGTAGACTGAAATGTTAAATTATGATTGCTGTCAATAATGCTAATAATATAGCGAAACGCTTGAAAACTAATTGATGAATTGTTAATTTAAAGCATGAGGATCCGCGCCACGATGTTGTACAGACGACACAGCAGGACCTACCCGAATGTGTCAAATTTTATTAATCGAACATTAACCTTCTAGTATTGTGATAAAGTTGAAAATCTATTAAAGAAGTTTGACACATTGAGGTAGGTTGATGTGCTGGCGTCTCTACCACATTAAGTCGCGTTGCAATGCGGATCGCATTAGTTTCGTGAACATCACTGTGGAAATTTGGAGAGGAAATGTGGAGTACTGTATTTTAATGAACACGTGCACCACCTCGTGTGGTTCTGTTATAGTGCGTTATTATATCAGCTTTATACAAGTTTTGTATGTTTGGAGTGATGGATGGATGCCGTAGGAAGACCTTAACTACTGCATCTTTTGTTAAGCGTCAAACTCTTATATTATCTTATTATTTATAGCAAGCTCTACGATTTTTTTCTTGTATTATCAAACAGGTTTTATCTTGGTTTATCTTATTTTATTACTTACTTGTTTCAGCTTGGGCGTCATCTCGCCAACCTTATGGCCTGGAACTCAGTTGCATGCTTAAAGCGTATCGCAAAGGACACCATACAATTCCTGACGCCTTTGAATATGTGCCATCGCGCGTGCATGAATATTTTATGACAAATTCAACAATATCCTTATGCGGGTACATTGGAAAGAGGAAAAATGCCTTTTGGAGTCAAGAGTGGTCACCGTAACTCGTAAAAGTCGATTGAAAGGAAAAGTGGCTGTAACTCTTTTGGGTTTAGGCTTCCAGTTGCTAGATCTCGATTTACAAGATTTATATAATAAAAAGCGGGTAAAGATGACCTTTGTAATAAATTGTTAATAGGAATCCGACCCGCTTTGAAAATACATTTACTTTTACATTTATTTTATATAGTGAATGTCATATAAAATTGGGAGAAGGTTGTAATCTGAGATAACTGTTATTTAAATGTAATAATGATAGATAGTCTGTATTTGTGGCCAGTTGATATTAATAGGCTCATCCACATTAGTGGGACGACCCCATCTTGGTAGGAAGAACAGTCGTAAACTTTCATGAATAAGCATGTTGTAGCATCAATAAATTGTAAATTTAAGTAGTCCGTCAGTAAGAGTTTTGAAAAATAATGGATAAGTTTTTTTTTTGTTGAATTAATGCATATTTACAAAGATATAAATCATTGGAATTCGAGAGACGTCGCGAGCCCCCTTTTTTTTACGTGGTAAAATCATCACATGAGTCCTCCCACCCAGGGCAGAGCGGGAAGGACTGTCAGACTCGTACTGGCTAAAATCCACGGTGTCCTTCAATAGCCCTTTACGTGCCGGGGTCACCGTAATTCGTGAGTCCCGCGACTTCGAGGGCCCCCTTGTGAAGACAGTAAAAACTGTACTTGTTTGTAACGTATTTGCAATTTGTTAAGTGTCGTATCTTCGTCAATTTTGGTTTACGTAATAAAAGGAAAAGTGTCAAATATTTTTGGTTATTTGCTTGACGGACTAATTCGATTTTTTGAGTCAAATACCTTATTACCTATTTCCAAACTTTTCGTATCGAGCATATCACCATTTCAATTCTTCACAATCACTTAAACCGGGTGAGCGACCAATCAGCGCGATACTGCCACTATCCCCCGCAACAATAAAAGCGTCGTGTTTGCCCAGGTAGGCTCGCCATACCCGGTTATTTAGTATGCAGCCGGGATTCCATGATTGATGCCCAGCCGAGCCCGTGCCGCGCCGCGCCGTACCCGTGTACGTTGTACTAGGGATATGCATTAGGTTTTACGTGTTTTTTCCCAAATTGAGACTGGTTTTTTTGGAAATTTGTCGGTTTATTTCTTATTCTAGTTGCGCGCTTTTCAGGAAGGAATATATCGTAGGACAAGCGAGTTGTTTTCAAATGTTTTGTTTATGGAATACAGTCCTAGCTATGTGTAAGGCTAGTAGTTACGTAGTGTGAAAAGTTAATCAATTGATCATAATTTTTGCATTAATTCACAAAAAAGGAGTATTTTCCTCTTCGTGTCAATGGCGCAACAGTATTTATGTTTTGTTAACCCAGTTAACATCGCCACTTCGACGTCGTCTTGGGCAGCAGTTCGTTTGATGGCGGGTATGTTTTTGAGCTAAGAAAGCAGGATAAGATGTGAAGCATAGTTTGGGATACAGGACCACATCAACAGCCTACTGCTGTTTCGTAGAAGGAGCTCCACTCACCCGTGATCATTAATTAATAATTGGTGAAATTTGGGTGTACCTATACTTCTGTCTTAGCCCCTACGTACAAAAGGCGACGCAGTCTCTGATACCTAGACTAACCTCGTCATTTCTGAGTCGATCACGTAGAGAGTTGCCGAACATAGCCCTCTCCATAGCTCGTGTAACTAATTTAAAGTTTACTAATGAGAACTGTAGTATCTGCTCTTATTATGTAAGATTATGAATACATTGAAGTGTAAACTGGTATCATTTAACGTCCTACATACAATCATACATACCTGTAGTGATAAATATCATTGTGATTGTAGTCGACCTTAATCTATGCAGCCTCACTGACCGCAGAATTGGGTGAGGTTTCGTGAGTGATGAGCTCTCAGTACTGCGCAACTGGTATTTATTTATTGTGTTCACTTATATTAGAATAGTTGTCTCCCTAGGGCCTTGTTCTAGGGTTGAGCTACATGCGTGTTTAAAGTTAAAAAGAATAGTGCAGTTCCTCAACAACGAGATCGGAGCGTTCCTATTTTATTTTTGACAAAGTTGCGTTCGGCGCTCGAGGTCTCAAACATGGATTACACACATCAACAGAATCTAGGGATACCTTAATCGTAAATTATTTACGATTTTTTAGTTTAAAATCTTTTTAGTTTTCATAAAAAGTTTGTATACAGATTGAAACCTCATTTATTCTATTTTTAAAAATTTAAAGAATAAATATTAAAAAAAAAGAAAAAACAAAATACGGTGGCAAAATTGTTCGTGATTCGTTACGTTAAGGAAAATTAAAATTGTTTTATTAATATTAATTAATGAAAAGGGATTAGATTGTTATTCTTTTTTAATTTAACGTGTCGTGTGAGCTTTAGGAGTCATGTCACGTCGTCATTTGAGTCGAGATGAAATGTTACGAGCCGTGGGCATGCTAGAAAATGGTGCTATATAACGCTTGGTTGCTGAGGCCCTACACACCAGCCAAAACGTGATATCAAGGTTGTGGTCACGTTATCGCAGTATTGGGGATGTAGCTGAACGACACACGGGTAGATATCGTGTGACTACGCAGAGACAGGATCGATTTCTCCAAATGACCGCTAGAAAACAACCCAATATCACAGCGATGCAACTAGTACAAAGGCTCCAGGAGGACCACCAGCTGCTGGTAAGCGACCAAACCGTGCGAAGGAGGTTGCATGAAGTTGGTCTTCATGCTCGAAGACCGCTACGTGTTCCAGCATTGCGACGTGGCAACCGCGGTCGGCGGCTTTCGTGGGCTCGGGAGCATTTACCATGGAGTGACGAACAATGGTCTTTGGTGCTGTTCACCGAGGAGTCCCGGTTTGGGTTTCATCCGGAATCACGAAGAACACGCGTTTGGAGAACTCCAGGGAGAGTTAGCCGTCTACGGCACCCTCAGGAGGTCCACTCATACCAAGGCGGGACAATCATGGTGTGGGCAGGAATTCGTCTTGGCGGACGAACCCAGCTCATTTGGATCCAAGGTAGCATGACTGCACAAAAATACCACGAGGAGGTAGTAGAGCCTGTTATTGTCCCACACAGAATCCAAATGGGCCAGGAATTTCTACTCATGCACGAAAATGCTCCTTCCCATACGGCGCGGCTGGTGTCGGCCTCTCTCCGCGACCACGATATTCAAGTTTTGGATTGGCCTGTACAGTCGCCCGACTTAAATCCTATCGAGCATGCTTGGGACATGTTACAACGAAGAGCTTTGAGAGATTTCCCGTCAAATTTGACGACAGAACAACAACTTTACGAACACTTGAAAAGAACATGGGACCTTATACCGCAGCAAGACATTGACAGTCTAATTTTAAGCATGAACAATCGATGTTGATGTGTAATTAATGTAAGAGGTGGCAACACTGATTATTAATAATTAGATTTAATAAGATTTTTTCAATTTTCATTAAAATTAATAGCTTTGTAAGAAGAAATGAAGTTTTTTACCATATTAATTTGCTACGGCGATTAAAAAAATTAACATTTTTATTTAAAACAAAAAAATCACGAAATGTTTTTTATTTTTTACTATAGACCTTAAAATATCCTATCATTCTTCCATTTACTATATCAGAAAATTCGTCATAGATTTTTAGATATTTGATGAAATATAAAATAACCCTAGATTCTGTTGATGTGTGTATTCATTGGGCCAACATCTCAACAGTCTGACGTCTGAATCAGAACTACGGGATTTAACGCAAACTAGCCCGTAGATCCGTACATTCAGGCGACAAAGTAACAGTACTAAAGATGGTGTTATTAAAACCTTGTTTTTGTTGAATTATGTAGGATTGGTGGAAAACACTCCTTACGAGTGTGGAACGGAACGCAGACGAATGAGTGAAAGGGAAGAATGAAAGGAATCTAAAAAAGAACGGAAATATGACAGGGAATATTTCTAGAAGAGAGCGAACGGAAAGGACGTTTATAAGACGATAAATAATTTAACAAAGTTTTGCAATATATTTTTAATAAAAACGTTTGAAATTAAAAAGAAGAGTTTGCCTACAATATCCCAAATTCACATTAGGTTTTATTGAATGAATATTATGAACGCCAAAATAAACGTTACCCAAGGAATGAGGTGGATTTCAATGAACATGAAAATGAGGGTAATGGTGATTTATTTTATTTATTGGGAAGATCTAAACAATTACACACTACATATTACATCAATATAGAATATAAGGACTTGTACAAGTGGGCAACCAACAACGTGTTATGGCTCATTTACGGTAATGACGCTGACTAAGGGCCTTCGCACACAACGCGCAGCAAGTCTCGGATACCTACGATTTTGACAACCATTAACGCGTGCCTGTCCTGCCTGTGTACGAACCTCTGTGGATTTGTATTGCGATACTCGCCTGGATACCAAAGTCTTAAGGTATTGGAGACTTGCTTCGCGTTATATACGAAAGGGCTAAGCGTGGAGAATGAACATAAATTTGAAAGATTAATGCTAACAGCAAAAAAATAACTGTAATACGAGTATTTTCAGGTTTATTTTGATAACATGTTAATATTTTCGCGGTAAAATAAACCAAGCACACGCTTGTTCCCGCTACATATTTTAGAGTCATTTATTCAGTATGTAAAGCAGAATCACAGTCCAACCATCGCGGAATTGAAAATATACGCGAAAAATTTAAGCAGATTACAGCTGTGTCCGATTTTTACATAATCATGTCGGGGCGGCCGAAAAATGGGATGAGCCCGCATTTTATTAGAGAACCGACAGGGATTACACGGAGCGGATGCTGAGTGTGTGGAGATGAAATGTGCGGGGGTGGGTAATGAATCTACAGTTTGTCAAGTCAGGGACATATTTTTTAAGTTTACTTGACTTCTACTCTAATCATCTACGTTAGTATATAGCAGCTATTCTTTGTCGTGCTTGTATGACCAGATGTATGAATGTGGAAGACGAGAAAGGAGTATGAAATGATCGTAGCAGGTGGTTTCAACCTACCTCATGGAAATAGGGCATAAGATTATGTATTTACGTGAAAAAACACATTAAACAAGTTTGTGATCACTACTTAGCATAAGCTGATATATATTTTTTAATAATCCTGGAAAAACAAACTGTTTTATTGTTTCATATTCTGAATCTATATCAACAAAAAAAGAGACGCGCTGTCCTGTACTTCACATTCATTGCAGAGGCTGATTTTCAAATTCCTGTCGTCGAGAATTTCCTTCACATCACACTTTTGCTTAAACATAGACCGGCAGACCTCAACCACGTGATTGCAACCGGAGCAAACGGTCCGTATGTTAATTATTCGGCATATGTAAATGTTCGGCCTCCCGCAGGCCCCAGGCCGAGCGACCTTATTCTTTTGTCTCTGGCCGCTCTATTTGACTTTCTTTGCCTCCAATTTCGGTAAGGTCGGCAGGGAGAGGCAAGGATACTCTTTGCCGCTTTAAATCTCAAATTAGTTTAGCTAGACTTTAGTGTTTAGATTGTTTGGTATTTAGATTTACGTGTAATATGCTATGTTTACGTCTGACCTATTTTACCTTTTTGACCGACGCGGACGGCGACTTTATAGACCTGAGAAAATAACCGGTTCATTTTTATTATGTTTGTCAGTGAGTTGTTATTTTCACTATTTGTAAGTTTGTGTAAAACTAGGTTGATGAGAGCAGAGAGGTGGTCGCTTCATGCAATTTACCGATTTTCAGCTGCATACGTTACACTGGAAATCGTACCTAAAGTAGTAAGCAGAAGATGATTAGTTTTCAGTAAAAGATCTGACGAAAAGTTTTAAGTTGGCTGTAAGCTTTATTCTCCCGTGAATCCACTAAAAGTACCTTAAAAATTGCTACCATGTAAACAAGGTCGCGGGATTGTACGAATTACCGTGACCCCGGAACGTAAAGGGCTATTGAAAGACACGGTGGTTTTTAGTCAGTACGAGTCTGACAGTCCCTCCCGCTCTGCCCTGGGTGGGAGGATTTGATGATTTTACCAAGTAAAAAAAAACGAAAAAAAAAACTATGTAAACAAAGTTTAATAAATTCCACGTTAATACGTTAATACCGTGTGTTATAGAGTCCACAGTAAGTGAATAGTAGAACCGCTCAAACTTAGTTTATCGCATTCCACACCTCTGAAAATGTTTGCGCGCAAAATTAGTTTTCACTGATGCAGTCGCCTCATTAAAATGGGTGAAAAGGGGAGTATTGGAACAACAGATTTTAAAAAGTTTTCTGTCTAATTGATTTTGAGATCGCAAGTGCGACTGTTAAGCATGAGGGTTTGATACCCTAGTTACGCAGAGTTATTGGGTTTTTCAACCTGCAATTTTTTAGTATCGGTCACGTATTTTAGATTTGTGACCAGTTGATGGCACTGGGTACATTAGCTTTGCCGCATTGTTCGAGGAGGAAGGACATTGGTGTGATTTTATTTTTTAACCTTTCGTGTGTTTTAGACGTCCTAGTGTAAGCGTGTAAAGTGTTAGCGGCGAAGTCTTTTTATATTTATAGGCACACGAGGATAAAGATTTTTCGAACGTGGATCCACGTCTAAAACACACGAAAGGTTAAAAGTTATTGCCACAGAAGCTTAATCTCACTGAAATACAACACAAGTTTAATTTACTTCAAAATAGCAAGCCAGAGTAAAATTCTCTTGAAAAATAGCACCTATTTACCTAGTTGTAGGTACTGTCAGACAGAAAACATTTAGTTTCAAAGTGAAGTTCTGGAGTAATTTGAGAGATGTTAACATCAAAATGTTCTAGATGAGTTAGCTCGGTCTGTGTCTGTTGTCATAATGTTGTGCGGGCAAAAACTTCACTTCATGTGAAGTACAAGGTAAAATGTACCGCAGCGAGGAGCTTCACAGACAATTGTTCGTGAATTTTTTACTTTTTTAGGTTACTCCATTCAACGGAGACAGTTTGATTAACTAATGTCAAACTTCATGGTAAGTTTTCTTGTTAGTTGTTTCGTCTGCCAATGTGGAAAAAGGAGGCAGACAGATCAGATATTATCAAGACGATTTATTAAAAACGAGGATTTCTTACGTCACAAGGAAGTAGACTTTTGACGTGCTTCTGACGTCACGTAACCCCACTCTTAAATTTAAATGAGTTATATCTTTGAAAAATGTATTGGTAACGAACCAATTAACGATAGAAAAAAACGTGTCCATTATTTTTCTATACTCTAGCTGACGGACTAATTAAATTTGCAATTTATTGATGCTTTTAAATTGAATTTGAAAATTTCCAGCACGAGTAACATAATGGTTGGCCCGAGCTGTGTCACTTTGTCTTGGCTCGCTTTCTATGATTTGCCACACAATAAACGATCAGCTAACACTGATTTTCCATAGCTTGATGAGTAGTCGTGTGTAAGTCAGTTTCAGAGAAATCTCAGCCAGTTTGGTAGTGATGTCACTAACAAAATGGGTGAGTTTTTTCTGAAGCTGACCATACATGCACATTTAGTTACTTTTGTTAAAGTCCCATAACACGGGCGTCATCCTTTAGCTACATTATCGAACATAAAGATTATGTTACGTAGTAAGATCTTAACCATATCTCAAGTACTCCATCATCACCAAATAGACCCAACAATAACGCGTGGGCCAAAATGCACACATCCCGCACTCAGGCCTTAAGATTTGTGTAAACAGACCCTTTGTCAGGCCACATAACCCGGCAAGGCCAGGCCATAATGAAGAGTCTTTTGTCTGACGTCATAATGGGCTTGATTTCCGATAACCAATAGGGATTTGTATCTTCCTGTATGCCCCACGACGTCGCTCTATTAATGGAAGAGCTTTTGACGTACACTGAAGGGATTTACTTTGTATTTGGATGAAAATTTAATTCAAATTTTCCAAAAAAATATCGCTATTGAAAATAATGTCAGTTTAATACTTGGTTGATGTACTCATATGAGTACTTTTTGTAATCTCATATGAGATTAAAAAAAAAACTAATACAAGTTTTTCTGTATACTTTATTTTCACAAACAAAACACCAATCATAACGCAAAATATCTTAAAAACACAAAAACCGACTCGAAATTCTCAGCATTAAACAAATAATAAGAAATATAAAAATAATGAGTTACAATTTAGGCGTCGCTCCCCGAATTACACACAATACGCCTCGGTCGGCTCATTACCAACCTGTTACCAACATTTTCAGGCACTTTCGGGTATTTTCAGGTACTTTCAGGATATTTTCAGGTATTTTCAGCATCATTACCGTCTACACCGTAATCTGTAGGTTAATACACAATTGTCCTTCAATGGGCAGGGCTTCATTAAATATTTTAGATACTATATATAAGTATTCTCTAGAATTATTAGTAACATCTTTTCCATTACTCTGAGTAGTAATGGCGTAAAGTAGAAAAAAGGAAAAACATAGACCGAACTATGCATTTTTTTCGTATCAAGAAATTCCATAACTATATTCCAAGTTGTTAAATCTCTAGTTCAAATATGTAGGTACGAAAGGAACTAAAAAATAAAAACTGTCTTTGAATAGACATTTCACCTTTAACTCAGCAAAAATCAAATCATTTATTTCAACTAGGACAATTATTATAGTCACTTTTGAATTATCAAAAGACATAAAATAAAACTAGTCTAAAAATAGTTATGGTGCTACAGTCCCAGTCACAAGACATAAAAACTGTGAAAGTACTGTGGGTGCTCATTCCAAAGCGTAGATCTCTATGGAGAAGAACGAGCAAAAAACTCCATGGACACTCTTTTTCAATCGCCAGAAATATTACAGAACTTTTGTTACATCATTCATCATCAGATGGTACATTTATGTGAACGATGTGGCAAGTTAATAGTGTACAATGTAAATATAAAAAAAGACAATTCAAAAATAAAGTTTTAATAATTATAATAGACCGTGACAGCTAAGCATCAGGCAATTACAGCAAAATGACATGAAAATTTAGTGAAATATTATGGGGATCGGGAGAGGGCTAATGTTGTACTAGTTAAGTGGTTGTGCCTGTGTTGGTATGCTGTGTACAGGGACCTTAATGTGTTAGCTCGTTTCGTGCGATTTAATGTCGATGTGTGATGTTAACATGTTCCTCAGGGACGGAACATACATGTTCCCGTTAGTACAATTCGGCACAGGTCGGCAGCATAGTTGAATGTACGTATATTTATGTTCGCCGAAAAGTTGATCAACTAAACCACCGTTAAATATATTTTTTTAAAAACGTTGCCCCACACTCTCCAATTTCTCCTGTGTCGTGGGTGCGTTTACAAACATATAAACTCACATACACAAACACCCAGACCCAAAACAACTACTTGTAGATCATACAAATATTTGCTCCGTGCGGGAATCGAACCCGCGACACGCAACGCAGCAGTCCAATCGCTCAGTCACTACGCTAATCGTGCCGTAATGCCTTAAATTAATTTCTTATAATAATTAAATCCTTCTATTTCTTCACCGGCAGCGGCAGCCAATTTCAACCAATATAAATTGCAACATATTTATGTAGCTACCAACAATATACTCGTTTCTTCCTTCCCAATCAGATACAGGAACGATAAAGACCAGCGTCAGACGGGAGGTGATGACGCCGTGGCGATTCTCCAACCACTCCTCAAAGAGGGGTCTTACCGCCGCGATTGTGGCGTGCCTGAAGACATACCTAGATGCTATGAGAAACATTTCCAGCATATTGTTTTTTATTAGAGCATTAACAACCTAAAAATTGTCAGGATATTGTTATCCTTTCCGATCTTCCAGCAAAGAATAAACGAAAGAAAAAATACAAACATTAAAAGATGTTTCTTTTACCAAATAATATTATCTTCCTTCAGATCAACCGTAACGATAATTTCCATGGCTTTAGACCAAGGAGTATGAAGTCTTCATTTCTTCTTTGTAGTCTATGGTATATTGTTTTTGGTCCCGATATTGTTGTGCAGTATCGTTATTTTTTATTGTTTGTTATCGTTTCGTTTTTACCGTCGTCGTGGGAAAGTTATTAGACAATATATGGTGTGTTTTTCAGATATTTTCCAAAATAATTGCTAGGTTTTTTTTTAATATAGGGAGATAACGGTCCTTAGTTCATTGATAATAAAATAATAAAGAAACTCATTTTTACAATGTTATAAATACGCTACAATAACGGCACGCATTTCGATGAAATTCATACAGAGGGAGACTGAGCACCTCTGTGCTCGGACTTGTATGCTATTGAAAATGTTTTCAAAATCGTTGGTTATCATCGCTAAAATTGGCGAAATGGAAACTACATTTTTGATTAAAATCCTCTGTGTTCCGTTGACATTTTGGGTTGGGTAAAGGCCAGAGGTGTATCTTTATATTCCACCAACATGGATGGTATGGATCAAATCGACCTTGCCCATACCCCTATTCGATTAGAATTGATCTATACTTCCTGGAAATCCGGGCAAAGTTAGTGTCATCAAGCGGAAACAACACCAGACTTTGGGGTATTCAGAAATGGCTGATGGAAAACTTGGTAACAATAAGTCTGACCAGGGAATCGAACCCAGTCAAAGAATATCCAACTAGCCTCAACTGATAAATTACTTTCAGCTACTGTTAAAATAGTTAAGGATCTTTCATATTCCAGAATGTTCAACGACTATTTTTCGTCTAAATTACTGTAGGTAGCCCCACGAAGCTCTCTTTTTTCTAAAGCCCAAAGTTTTTTAAAGTAATCTCAATACTTTCACGATTTATTATCTTCTGAACAATGTTTAAGGACTTTCAGGTGTATTTTAATACAAATAAATCAGGAGATAATCCGAGATGGGCTAGTAAGTCTGCAAGTTAGCTGATAACGTAACTCTCAGCGATGAGCTGGGGATGGAGGCTGTATTATCTTGGATTTATGTGTTAACTTTTTATCAGAATCATAATTTTATTTGCTCTAAACGTATCTCACAATGTAGTATGAGATAATAAACATAAATGATTGAGATCAGCTACATTTTACCTTTTGGCATACATATTGACATTACTCCAACAAATAATAAAAATACAAGTAAAAATTATCAAGTAATAATTTTCAAAATGTCAACATTACAAAACTATGAGATATTTATAACAATTAGGTCCCATTGTCATAATATTATTTCTTAGCAGTACTGTTATTAAATAGCCAGAGTGCAACAAGTTTTTGTATTGGGTACATTAAAAACAATTCAAATTATCAAATTCAGTTTTCAAACCAACTACTTGGTATCCATAAAAAATAAACTAATGCAAGATTTTCCATTTATTTATTAAAAAAGCGATACAAGTCTCGCATATACATATGTATGGCATCACAGTAAACACACGCACATCATCCACAGCTTATATAACCAACAATATACATAACAATAATACTAAACTTTTATGTACATAGCTTACACTTATCATATTATTTACAACTCAAGACTTTTTATAACTGAAAATAATTTCAGGAGGCGTTCGAAGAATTCATTTTTGGTATTTTTTTTAAATTCAGAATTCACCTAATTTTTTTTATTATTTATTTTAAAAACATTAATAGAAAACATATCATTGCGTTTATTTTTTAATGTTTTAATGCTGGCCACCAAATAAGGCCTGGGCGTACTTTCCAAAGTACTGAACATCGGTGTACGACGGGACACTTAAAAGTGGACTTTGTTCAGGTTGGGGGACCAACTGGTGGTTCACGTATACTTGGGGGTTAAGAGACGAACTCAAAAAGGGACCTACGTACGGTGTGTCTAAGTTCGGAGTAGGTTCTTGTAAATGTTCTGGTTGCTCGGCAGGTTTTCCTGTGGTTGATTGAAATTTCAAATCTTGTTGTACTTCGTTCAGTGATTCGGTTTGTTGTTGGATTTCAACCGTTTCAGTCTGTTTTTCAGTATTTTGAAGAGGTGTCAGTGTGGATATTAGGATTTGATTGGTAGATTCCAATGAATTTTGTTGGTATTGCTGTTTTAGTACTTGTTCTGATTCCTGGCTTAGTTGTTGTGCTTGTTCCAAATCCTGTTTCTGTTGTTCTAATGTTTGTTGTTGTTCTGCTTGTTGTTGATGTTGTGTTTGTTCTAACTTTTCTTGTTGTTGTTCTGCTTGTTGTTGATGTTGTGCTTGTTCTAATGCATCTTTTTGTAATTCTAATTGTTGTCGATGTTGTGCTTCTCCTAAAGTTTCTTGTTGTTGTTCCGCTTGTTGTTGCTGTTGTGCTTGTTGTAATGCTTCTTGTCTTTGTTGTGCTTGTTGCCGATTTTGTTCTTGTTGTTGTGCTAGTAGTTGCTGTTGGTCTGATTCTTGATTTTGTTGTAAAAGTTCAAAAGCCTTTTGTTGCCGTTGTTGTGCTTGTTCTAATACTCGTTGATGTTGTTGTGCTTGATTCGATTCCTGTTGCTGTTGTTGATTTTGTTCCAATCCAATATGCTGATTTTGCAATAGCGCTAGTTGTAACTGTTGGAACTGAAGTGGGGGTGAGTTTTGATGAATTGAATGTTGTCGTGACTTTCCTTGTTGTCCAAAACTCGGGTTTTGTTGAGATTGTCGTGCTTCAACTATAAATTCTTGAGGGGAATGTATATCTTGCATCTCGTGTTTGTATGGCAGTAACTGATCAAAAAATTGATAATGAGGTTGTGCTCGTAACTGATGTAATTCAGGTTCTGGATAAGGTAAAAATAACTTATGTCCGTTTCTATCATGAGGTGCGCTAGGAGTTTGAACAGGTGGCTCTAAAAATATTTCTTGTATTTCCTGTCGCTGAATTACAACATCATGTTTTTGTGACGTGGGGCGTATTGTAGACTGATATGAAGGCTGTGGAGTAGTTTGAAAGAAAATTGATTGTGGTTCATTAGTTAGAAACGGTAGATATGTTGTTGATTGTCCTGATGTAGGAGAAACTGTTGGCTGTGATTGATGAGTTATTTCAGGTTCCGGTTGAGGTGTTGGAGACTGTGTTTCGCTTTCCTCTTGTTTGAATTGTGTGTTAGTGTCTTCTTGATTTTTAACATCAGGTTGTATAGTAGTTGATGATATAAGTTGATCAGGTACAGGCTCTACTTTAGCGGTGGACATGGAAAGCTGTTGCAAGGTTGTTGGCAAAATATTTTGTGGTGTAGTGTGAGGTTCTAATGGTTTGACATATTTGCTATAATTAGGTTTTAATGGAGGCAACGCGGTTAGTTGAACAGAAGCTTGTTCTAATGAAAGATCATTATTTATTGACTGAGGTTGGGACTGATCCTCATAACTAAACGGTCTTGGTGTTCGTCCTGTTATTTTTTGCAGTGTTCCCAGTGATTGCGGATTGAATGAAGGTGCACTCTGCAGTTGAATTATTTGAACATTAGATGACTGTTGAGGGTGTTGATGAAGTAGATGTTGTTGAAGTGCATTCACCGTTCTAGGTTGTTCTATACGACTGAATTGATTTTGTTGCTTATAAATTGGTTGATAATGTTGTAGATCTTGAATAATTCCTTGAAGTATCGAGGGATATGGGATCTTTTGATTTAATGACGGTGCTTGTTGTTGCTGAGATTGCAGCATCACTTCAGGTTGAATCTGTGCCGGCAGCTGAACAGGGATCCCTTGTGATTGATACTGTGTTCGTTGAGGCTGATGGATGGTCTGAGGTCGTGGTTGTGGCACGTGTTGCGACTTGTCGGGCAAGTTGTGAGTGAAACGTGCAAAACTAATAGCTCCATTTGGATGTGCGTGGTATTCCTGAAGCAGAAATAAATCAAAAAGTTAGTAAATAATAATGTAATGTTTAACTTTGTAGTAACTTTGTAATTGCGATAACTTGATGGATGAATTTTCACAAAAAGTTTCTAGTGAGCATTTGATTATTCTTAAAATCAATTAAACTAACCTGCTTCTGCACCGGAAAATTGATCTGCAGCTTGCGTTCACCTTTTATTTGTTCGTAGTTATTTTCGATAGAATAATCCTGGTTTTGGTTTCCTTCCTGATAACCTTTGCCAAAATTAGTACCATCAGGAAAGATCTGGAATATTCCATTTTGGTGGAGATACTGCGATGGCACAAACTGTCCTGGGTGTCTGAAGGGTCCACGTTGATCATATACTGGGAACAACAGAGGCGTTTGTTTTCTGGGTGTTTCATGAAGTCGGAAGATTTCGTCAGGAAGGTTTTGATGTCGACGAGAGAGCCCAGAGTTCAAAGATTGTGGATGCAAGTCAAATGGTTGGTTCACTTTATAAAGTGCTAGAGATGGGCGCGGTAGCTCCACGGATTTTGGTAGAACTTTTTGCAAATTCTGTTCATTGTCTGGAGTATTCTGTTGTTTGTAAGCATCAGGGTTGGAGTAGGCTGACTGTGATGCGGCTGGGACTGGCACCTCGAACGTTGTCGGTGATGAGATCTGCCGAAAAAATATAATATTAGTGTTATTGGTAGTAGTGTAGTAGTGGAAAGTACCTAAATTGTGAAGTATTTTATTTAACAAACAATATTGAATTGATTAATAAGAGATAATTGAATGAATTCTATGATTCTCAGAATACGAGAGCGAGAGATTTTCAATGAATAGGGTATTACTGTAACTCATCATCTGCCTAGCTTTTTCCCAACTATATTGGGGTTGGCTTCCAGTCGAACTAGATGAAGCTGTATATCAGTATTTTACACGGAGCGACTGCCTATCGGACCTCCACAACCCAGTAATTGGATTTAATACGATACCCCATGATAAGACTGGTTGTCAGACTGTTAGAGCTTCTGACTAATAGTAACGACTGTCAAAGATCTACAAATGACAGCCGGGACCAACGGCTTTACGTGCTTTTCGAGGCACGGAAGAAACTCGCTATGACAGATGGTCACCCATCCACTAACCAATCTCGGCAAGCGCTACTTAATCCGGAAGATCGGACTTTGCGGCTGTAATTATTTAGCTGTAACTATGCTCATGAATTTATTTGCCAAGAACCTAATAGGTAGTTAAAAAATGCCATAAGTTTAAGAGGGAATATGTAACAAAGTTAAAATCAAATTATTAATTCAATTAGGCCATCAAAGAGGCACGTTTAAACGTCGAATATTAACATTAAAGGAAATGGGATGGGATTGATTTACACCTGACAGAAACATATAAGTTTAAAAAGCATAATGGGCATTACCTGATAACATTACAGTACATAAAGCTTATGAGGGATTGATTGCATTATTTAGTTTTGGCACAAGTAGTATTTGAATCAGTATCGGTTTGGCACAGTCGCGCTGTTTAGTATTTATGAGCTTAGTTTAACTCGCCTATCGACTACTGATGCCAAATTTGATGTATGATTATATTCTGTAGAATATAATTATTGGTTCAGTAACTTCAAATATCAATGTTTGTGTCAAATCCGTTAGTTCTGAATTACCGCAGACACTGTTGCACCTGTGAATAACTCAAGTTCGAGAACTCGAGCGCCGTGCGTTCGGCGCTCGAAATTTTATAAAAATTAAAACAAGCCTGCTTCAGAAAAGTGAAAAATGTTATTCATTTATACCCATGTGAAATAAATGAATAACATTTTTCACTTTTCTGACCTGTAGATCTCAGTTAATGCTTTGGGACCATTGAGCCAACTAGTTAGATCAAATAATTAAAATTTATTCAGGGATCAAACCGTGACGGTATCTACGTGTTAAGGTAATAACTACAACTGAACTTACTCTGGTCTGGTAGATGGATACAGGAGAGTATAGTTGCCTGGCGACAGCCTCCTCGAAGGAGGGCGCGTGCCCACTCAGCACATCGGAAATCTTGGTGTGCTGGGGCAGCCGCACGCCGAACACTTGCTGTGGAACAAAACACTTTATCATTAATACTAGAAGGTTGGAATTCAGTTGGTGGGATATTTTTTTGGGGGTTTACTGATCAATAAAGAATTTTGATTCAGATTTAATGGGGATTGATGTTATCCTTGTAAGTTTAATCAGGTTTTTTTTTTAATTGCATGATTATTTTTACATGTCAATAGAAATGGTGAAAATATTTTCAAGATTATAGGAATTCATTAAAATTTTCGACGACACGACGGCACGGTTAGCGCAGTGGCTGACTGCTGCGTAGCGTGTCGTAGGTTCGATCCCCGCCCGAACAAATATTTATATGATCTGCAAGTTGTGTGTTCCGGGTCTGGGAGTTTGAAATGTGAGTCACATTATACATTTAGTGGAAAGTTTAACGGCCCGTTTGGCGCAGTGGCTGAGCAATTGGACTCCTGCGCTATGTGTCGCGGGTTCGCTTCCCACACGGAACAAATATTTGTATGATCTGCAAGTAGTTGTTCTGGGTCTGGGTGTTTGTGTGTGTGAGTTTCTATGTTTGTAAACGCACGTTTTTTTTTAAAAAAAAAACGAAAAACATGCACAAAGAACATATTGTTCCATAATTACAAGCCACAATATATGAGCTTTTAATCTATAGTTCAACATCAAGACATCTAAACCAAGTAATAGAGCGTCAGCATCATGATAACAACGGTATGTAGACAGCAGGCCTTGTCACAAGCTTTCTGTATTTTATGTACAGCGTAAATACACGAACAACAAATGCAAATTGAAAATTTTCCATCAAATAACGCCAAAGTTCCAGTTTACGTCAAACAAAAACCTGAAAATTTATGCTAGGGCTTCTGGTCTTACTGCGAGGACCGTCCTGAGGACACGGTGGAGCATACGGTGCAGGACTGCCCCGCTTGGGCAGAGCATCGCCGTGTCCTCACGACGGCGATAGGCGGAGACCTCTCGCGCCCGGCATTGGTCGAGGCCATGCTGCGGGGCGAGACGGAGTGGGAAGCGGTCGCCTCCTTCTGCGAAGCAGTCATGCTCGCGAAGGAGGAGGCGTGCCGCGTGAGGGAGAGAACAGTGTCCTCCCTCCGACCCACCCGCAGTGGTAGACGCCCACGGCGACGGACGTCGCCAGACGATCTCCGGCCACCGTAGGCGCGGGCATGCGGGCAGCGAGTAATGGGCGACTCGCTGCCCGACCATGGACCATGCCCGGGTCGACGGCGCGTTGTGTTCCACGCGCGCCTCAAGGAGTGTCAGCAAACTGACGGGGCCTGTAGAGGGCCAGAGCCTGCCGGGGTCGCGGGTCTTACCCATCACCGTAACCCCGGTACGTAAAGGGCTCGTGAAGGACACCGTGGATTTTAGTCAGTACAAGTCTGACAGTCCCTCCCGCCCTGCCCTGGGTGGGAGGACTCATTTGATGATTTTACCACGCTAAAAAAAAAAAAAAAAAAAAAGGGCTTCTGGTCTAGAACACCGTTAAGAGTTGGTAATCGCGTTTAGTTTCATTGATGAAATACTTACTCTTAGTGCTACACAATTATTATTGTGGGCATGCGGACGGTGAGTAATGGGTGACTCAGCGTCCGATTATGTTTATTATGTTATGTTCTACGCGCGCCTCAAACAGCTGTCAGTAATCTGACTTTAGTCAGTACAAGTCTGACAGTGCCTCCTGCCCTGCCCTGGGTGGGAGGACTCATTTGATGATTTTACCACGATAAAAAAAGTGTAACGCAATAATGAAATCAGCGTTCCCAAGCCACCTAGTAGAAGTGCTGATTGCGTCTCATCAAGACCTCCTAACGACCGGTGTCGCAACGTTTCCACAAATTTTTGGATTGCGTAGCTTTCTGAATCTTTAACATTATTGAATTACTTCAAAGCTTCTGTTGGAATAAAGATAGTGGTAATTGTTGATTTTCGGTGCCAGAATTTCTTCCAATCAGCTGTTGCGTAATTGATTTTGAGAATACTTGTTTAGACGTGGTTGGTAACGCCAGGTTAGATGTGTATGTCCCTTTGATACTTACAATTCTCCAAGTATCGTAAAGGGCTAGTGAAGGACACCGTGGATTTTAGTCAGTACGAGTCTGACAGTCCCTCCCGCTCTGCCCTGGGTGGGAGGACTCATTTGATGATTTTACCACGATAAAAAAAAAGTATCGGAGGTTTTCGTCGCCTTGTGTACGAAAGTGCTTATAAGAAGAACTGACCGCGTTGATGACAAGATGTTTGAACGAGGAGTAGAAAGAGATGTAGTCATTGACATTGTGTGCCTCCTGCCTGTGAGTAAAAAGCGTGAGCTTATTTTATTTATCAAAGTGTGGAAAAGCAGTAGCAATTATTGTAATGTTTTATTTCTTTGTGTAATATATCGTAAAACGAGACGACGAGAAGAAAAATCTAAAATGAAAGACTCAAAGGCCTTGTAACAAATAGGCAAACGATGTACATTATGTATGACACGAAGACATTAAAAATCATACAACGAAAATGTATTACTTACAATAAAAATATGTCTCCAATTTGCCCAAAAGTTGATCCTTGTAAAAGGTAAAAAATAAATACAATAAGGAACGTTTAATATCTTCCAGCATCATATCACAGTTGACATAAAATTTGGGTGGTCTCCTTGTCCCCTGCGTGTCCCCCGTGTCCCCCGTGTCCTCGCCTGTCTCTGCGACTAAGTAGAGAGTCACTTTTACGCAATCGGCACACAAATCACGAAGCAACAAATTTATTTTATTTATTTATTTACCCTAATCTAAAAAAAAAAAAAAACAAATTCAATGTACAGGAATGACAGCTGCTACGATTTTATTATATGTAAAGATAAAGATGTGCAGATATCGGCCTGTTACAATTTTATTATACGTACATAAATCCAGACTATACATTAGTCCCCAAACGAGTGAGGACCGCGTCGACAGAAAGATTTCCCGGCGGGAAATAAAATGGAGGCCGCACTTAATACACAGATGTAGCTTCGTGAGCTCCGTCCATTACACCAGCTTGATAGGAACCCGACAATTTCATTCATTAAACCTCACTTACGACTGAACTTATTGCCGGTGACTTGCGAGGATAGAAATCGAGTAATTTTGTTGGAACCAATTGATTTTTGAAGGCTGAAAGTATTTTTTTATTTTTCCTTTTTTTTTCGGAGTTCTTACTCACGCATAAAAAGTAAAGTTATTAACAAGTTTTTTTAAATCTTTTAAAATGGGTTTGCATTGAGTGTACTACGCTAGTCCGACAAACGGTTGTGCGATGAACGTTTGTTTGACAAAACTGTACTGCGACACACCGTAGTTCGCATGCACGCTTCTGCGATACACTGAAGGTCGACATCACGTTGGTGCGACAATCGATTGTGCGACTGTAGTGCGACACCACGATAGTGCGACACTATGGTAGTGCGACAGACAACTGTGTGATAGTATTATTATTGGACAGTACGTACTATTATTGGACAGTACGTTGGTACAGTATTTTGGAACTACTCAAGTGTGATAAACGATTTTGCGATACTGATGTCTATAGATAATTAGCTGTTGTAAGACATAAACCCTAACAATAGGGTATTTGACTCAAAAAAATCAAATTGACCCGTCTGTTAGATTATTAAAAAATATTTGAACCGTATTTCTTCTTTTATTACGTAAATAGTACTAAAAATGCCAATACGTCACAAGCAAGTAGGTACAGTTTTTACTTGCTTGAACCCCGACTCTCGAATTTTGATGCGAATTGCGAAACATTTATTGGAAGTGATAACTTCTTTAGCGGCGTTGTGCACTTTTTTCCGAATGGGTAAAAAATGTTAAACTCGCGTGAGGACACGTGACCTGATCGAAAATTCGTAAGACGGCGCAGGGCGCTTGCGCGAATGTTCGTTATTACTATTGAAGTTTTCACTTCTGTCGGCACTCCCAGAGTGCAACCCGTCGTTTTTTTATTCAATTGATTTATCAATGCATATTTACAAAGAAACAATACGTATCCATTATTTTCAAAACTCTAACTGCCGGACTAATTAGATTTGCAATTTATGATGCTGTCAACATTCTGTTTGATTACCTACTTTAAAATCCACGCTTGATTTGAACTTCACACATCAATAAACAGTAACAAACAGGGCTAGTATTAAAAGCGTTATTATTTAACTTTTATCGAGTAGATTGTGACGGTTCTGATATAAAGCGCCAGTAAATTTCTCTTCATTGGGCGACACATTCTCTCACTCTGGTATAAAGTCTTAGGCAGGCGAATCTACAGAAGGTTAATTTTCACTTTAATATTGAGTTATTATATGACTTTAACCAGAAGTGAAGTTTATTGCCTGAATAATAGGTGTAATACATTTTCCAGAATACTGAGAAGTTAATTAGGACGGCTAATGTTTTTTTGTATATTTTTTTTTTAATTTAACGTTAGGCTCCTGATTGGTCTCTGTTTAGCTAATGGTAAGCGATGATGTGGTCGACAGTGAAGCACGCTTATTTAGAAGCAACCTATTCCTCTATAGGTTGTAACTATCTGGAGACAGACTTCGGTAAGTAATTCCACTCCGGAGCGATATGCGTTATTGAGAGTTTACATGAAATCTGCGCAGCGCAGCGCTACCAAGGGGTTTCATGTTAACTTTGTACTGGCTAGTTATGTTAGTTATGCCATAACCAACATACACATAAAAATAAATTTTGGATCGGAAATTCAATTGAACTAAATTCTAAATCTTTATTTTAAATAAAGAATCTAACAAAAAGAGATTTCGATTATTCAAATTGATCACAAACTTTTTTTGATGTACGAAATGTATACTGAGTTCATAACTGTTATGTTGTCACTCCATGTAAAATACTGGCATGTGATCACATGGAATTACTCTGGAAACCAACAAGTTGGGAAAAAGCTAGACAGAAGACGTAATAGGCCTTCTGCCTTCCTACAACCTCGTGACATTATTATAGCACTAATCGCCTTATCTCCTCGCCCTACAGGCCGCCGCTGGCTCAGACACTCTCGGCTAATATCATCACTCATACCACCTTACAGGCTTCTTACTTTCTGACTTCACAAAAATTCACTGTCGCCTATCACGTTCAGTAATCAATTATTTTTAGGTTTTATTGGGAACGAAGGTTTACCATGTAAACGGTACGGTTATGGATCGTGGTTACTACAGATAGTAATTAATGAAATCGTACGCGTGTCTCATGTCTTTGCAAAGGCTTTAACACAAGGTTTCTTTATTTTATTTACAGCATATTTCATGTATTTACTGTGTTTATTATAAGGAAAATTGAATAAATTATAGTTTAAAAAAACTAAAAAAAACACGCTTTAAAAGCAATCGAACTAAAAAGTAGAAAATAATTTTTAAGTATAAGAGAGTTTGTGTTACTGCAATATAAAATCCAACAATCAATTATCATAATTAACTTAGAATAAGATTAATATAAATATTAAGATATTAACAAACATTCAAATAAAGTGAAAAAGCGTGGGGTGCTTGATATCGAATGTGATGATCATTTTATATTAGTTACTGTTTGCAATATCAGAATTATTATAAAAATATCATTGAGCACCAAAAAAATCACCCCTCAAGTTAGTAAAAAGGGGTATTCAAGTTTTCGACAAACCCAAAAACACGTGTTTAATTATTTTTGATCTAATTTATATATACTGAGTTTTAAATTCATCAGTAAGCGCTTTATGATTTTCCCATACAAACTTTAACATCGTGTAGGTTACCAATGGAGGGTAGTTTTAAAAAACTATTAATGCCCATCTTTTTTATTTACTTATACTCATATTCGTACTAAGTTTCAAGTGTATAAACCTAAGGAATAAGATTTTTCATACAAACATTTTCACCCCTTTTCACCCCCTTAGAGGGGGATTTTAATATAAAATTTATGATATTATTGTATTGTCATCGGCCCTTGACCGCTGTGCAAAAATTCAAGTTATTCAGACTGCTGGAAGTAGGCGAAAATGAAGTTAAAAGATTCCGTTACATACATACATACATACATACAGGTCAAGCTAATAGCGTGTTAATAATAACAAGCTAAATAAAAGCGTGTTAAAAAACGGCTCTAGCCCGAAGGAGGGACTAATTTTTTCCATCAAATTAACGTAAAAGTTCCAGTTTATGTTACAAAAACGTGAAAAATCAAGCTTTGTCTTCAGATGGCTAGAAATATATATTTATTGTCTTACATTAGTGTGGTTTTGTAAACCATACATATAATTGTCTGTTAACATGATATAAATCAATCTTTGACTGATCTTGAGAGGTAGGTACATATTTCACGTGCTTTTTTATCTTGGTAAAATCATCAAATGAGTCCTCCCACCCAGGGCAGGGCGGGAGGGACTGTTAGACTTGTACTGACTAAAATCCACGGTGTCCTTCACTAGCCCTTTCGTACCGGGGTCACGGTAATACCTTGGTCCCGCGACCCCGGCAGGCTTTGGCCCTCTACAGGCCCCGTCACTATGCTGACACTCTTTGAGTCGCGCGTGGGACACAACACGCCGTCGACCCGGGCATGGTCCATGGTCGGACAGCGAGTCGCTCATTACTCGCTGCCCGCATGCCCACGCCTACGGTGGCCGGAGATCGTCTTGCGACGTCCGACGCATTGGGCGTCTACCACTGCGGCTGGGGTGGAGTGAGGACGCTGTCCTCTCCCTCAGGCGGCCCGCCTCCTCCTTCACGAGCATGACTGCTTCGCAGAAGGAGGCGACCGCTTCCCACTCCGTCTCGCCCCGCAGCATGGCCTCGACCAATGCCGGGCGCGAGAGGTCTCCGCCTATCGCCGTCGTGAGGACACGGCGGTGCTCTGCCCAAGCGGGCAGTCCTGCACCGTATGCTCCACCGTGTCTTCCGGACGATCCTCGCAGTGGTGACACCCAGGCGTTTCTTCCCTCCTTATCAGACACAGCAACCTCCCGAAACTATATTTCATGTGCTTGGAAACTATTATCCGTCTATTATTTAATGTAACCCAATTTAGGTACATATGTGACTTTTTCGCTCCACGTTTTTGATGTCCGGGATATAAAGAAAGACCTGTTTAAATTTTAATCCTGAATATTTTTGGTGATTATGACAAGAAAATCGTAGTCATAGACAACAACAGATATAAAAATATACCCTACAAAAATAAAAACCCAGTTTCAGTAGATAACGGTCTAATAAGTCAGATTTTCTACTTGGACACATTTCCATCGCAATTCAAGTTAAAAGCACCGGTACTTAATACAGCAGACGTTTGGTTTGTTATGAAAACTTGCAATATATCTTGGACAGACTCCAACTCTGCAGTCATAAACAGTCCGCAATTTATGGCTGTTTAAAAGTTTGTGGCGTTATGGATGTTATTTGAATATTTGGCAGATAGCTGGTTGGTGACTGGCTCACATGGTCAAGACTTCAGGTCATCATCTGCCTAGCTTTTTCCCAACTATATTCTGGGGTCTGCTTTCAGTCTAACCAGATGCAGCTGAATACCTACAGTACTTTCACAGTTTTATGTCTTGTGACTGGGACTGTAGCACCGTAACTATTTTTAAACTATTTTATTTTACTTTTGTCTTTTGGCAATTCAAAAGTGCCTGTAACTGGCCTACTTCAAAGAAATGATTTGATTTTGATCTGTATTTTACATGGAACGACTGCCTATACTAGGACCTCCATAACCCAGTAACTGGGCAATAAGATAACCCATGTTATGACTGGTTGTCAGACATTAGAGCTTCGGGCTAACAGAAACAGTAACGACTATCAAAGATCTATAAATGAATGACAGCCGGGACCAAAAGCTTTACGTGCTATCCGAGATACGCAGGAAACTCGCTATGACAGATGAAGAAGCGCGGTTTAACCCGAAAGATAGGCCTGTGTCAACATTTCTGGTGATGTAGCAAAATTTATTTTAACTGTTAATGTTTTGCTATATGAGTGGGGCTGATAGATGTACATAATTATCCAAGATATTTCAATAAGGCCTGCGTCGCGTCTTCTAAAAAATATTTTAAGGAAAGAGAAATTCAACTGAAAAGTCTGGAGTACTTTTCCAGAAGACGCAGGGTCGAGCCCCGCTCGCAACGGAATTTTTCTTTCCTCAAAATATCTTTAAGAAGATGCGACGCAGGCCTTATTCCGTATAAATATATAACTTTTCTACATAATCATGTTTTTCTCAATAATACACTTTAGGGAGTTTTATACAATAAAAAATTGTCTGTAACACTGTCTGGTCAATGTCACCGTGATCATCAATAGCTAATACAAAACGGATCAACGTCATAATCAGTGGATTGTTCAGCCATCACAGGCCATCAGAGACCATCATAGGCTATCAGAGGCCGGGAATAGACCATTCCCATGCATAATAAGAGGTCGTTAGTGACGGGAACGACGAACTCTTGTCAATAACAAGTATGTTTGAGTAGTTTCAATTAATTTGGGGTTCTTCGCGTCATTGTCTTGAAGATTAGTATTGAATTGGACGAAAATAACGTATGTCGCTTTAACAGATGAACAGGTTTCGAAGAAAGACACACCGGAGGCCGTTTTACCTACTACTTGAAGCACTTACGACACTATTGTTTGGAAAATGAAAAAGTGTCTCTTGTAGTTACACTGCCGACAAACTGTCCTGCAGTTTGGCAGAAGTTACATAGTTTAAAACATGTGTTACTCTATTGTTGAATGAATAAATGAAATAAAAAAAATAGTAGAACTAATTTTTTCCATCAAATTAACGTCAAAGTTCCCGTTTGCTTTACGTCACAAAATGTGAAAGTAAATAAATGATCTGAGGATGAATACGTTATAACTTTCAGGGCTCAAGGCTCAATGAATATAATATAACTCACGACTGAAGGTGAACCGATTTTGATGATTTTTTGATGTTTTAACCGATTTTGTTCGATGCAATATATTTATCACTAGCTGTGCCCGCGACTTCGTTCGCGTGGATGTCGGAACTTAACAAAGCAGCATTTTCAAAAAAAAGACTGAACCAATCAAAAAAATATTTAACCAAATAAATCAAAAATTTACAACAACACGACTAATTTTCAAACTACGAAGTAAATAAAGACCGGGAGCCAAGTCAAAATTTCGTCAGTGATTTCTTTTATTTTTCTCAAGCCATAATTAATTAGTAGACTACATAAGGGAGTCGTATCATAAAGATTCGTGAAAGTCAGCTGCGACATTTTAGTCATTTCCTCCCAACTGAAACCTGGTTTATATGATTATTTAGTTTTTTTTTGGTTTTTGCATTTTTACTTTAATTTTTTTTTTGTTTTTTTTTTTTATTAATGACGGACGTTTACGATTTACGACACACTAAAACGCAACTCACAAGAAAGAACGATTTTAACACCAAACCTTTGTATAGACAGAACTATACAGGCACCTACAAAACCCAAAGATGCAGCCAGACATGGGAGAAGGTCGTTCTTTCAAGGAAAATCTTAACACCGCGATTCAGGGAATGACGTCACACGCGCAACGCCATCTATCGCATGCGTCTATAATCAATACCGCACGCAGTTGATCTAGATCTCTCGATAGATGGCGCTGTTTTAATGTTATACTCCGGAAACATTGTTTTAATTTTTATTAATTTACATTTTTTTAAGATGTGAACTGATTACGATTAAACAAAAAACTTAATGTTACTTCAATTGACTCACATATTGTTGCGTATAAAACTTACGTGAAGTTGTGATACCAAAAGCACATAATCCATTTTTTTTTAAATAAATGAATTTTTGTAAAATAAAAGTAGCCTATGTTACTCCTTATTACATCAGCTACCTGCCAATAAAAGTCCCGTCAAAATCGGTCAAGCCATTTCAGAGATTAGCGATTACAAACAGACAGACAGACAGACAGACAGACAAAAATTTTAAAAAATGTTATTTTGGTGTATGTACCGTATATATATTCATATGCAAGTAAGAAAAAACGGTTATTTCAATATTACAGACAGACACTCCAATTTTATTTATATGTATAGATTTGTTTCCATCTCTTTCAGTTTGGTTCAGTAGTGTAATTGATTGTGCAATTTAACCATGTTATTTCCGGTACTATAGATTACGTATTTGACAAGAATTCGGGTTGAATATTTGTTCTAAAAAGGGTAAAATAAAAAACTTAAAGAGATATTCGTAACAACACTAAGTTAACAGGTGTGTAGTCTCATTGGGAAAATTAAGATAAGTAGAAGAAACTTAAGGGAGTTGTTTTGATAGGTCGTGTGAGTGATAAAAGTAAGTTGTGAGCAACAGGTCGCTGAACTCTGAGCGGATTTTGATGTGGGATTACATGCCAGCTTAATTTAGCAGCGTGACATAATTCTAATTAAGTACGTATTTGTTAAATAGTAGTTAGCTACCGCGCTATTGGTGATGTCGTTCAGTCAGTGTTTTTTAAATACTTTTATGAGATTGTTATAACCTTTTTTTTTAAATCATCAAATGAGTGTCGGGAGTGACTGTCAGAATTGTACTGACTAAAAACCCACGGTGTCCTTCAAAAGCCCTCAAAAAAAATTATAAACAATTTGTTTTAATATTATACCAATCGTAAATATAATTTATTGAATTATTTAATACACCATATATTTCCTTACACATGTTCCTCATTCCAACTGAAAACCAGCTCTGGGTGTCTTTCGCCTAGTTAATGCTGAGTTATTAACCCTTTTGCTGTGGACATGCTCAGCAAAATTGTTATGTTATTTTTATTTTATTTTTGCTGTGATATTATATTTCTAAGCCCAAAAGTCTGATAACCTGTCTCACCAAGGGGTAATGATTGTTCGATAATTGAGCAGCAGAGGTCAGATAGCAATCACTTCATATAAAATTCTAGTATTTTGGTACAGAGATAGATGGGGTCCAGTTGTAGAGGAAGACAGGTGAGCAAACCCATGGACAAGTCCTAGTTTGGAAATAAAAGTAAAGATTCTAATAAAGAATACTTTCAAAGAATTTCATCAAAAAGTTGAACAACAACACTTTGAAATTTCCTTCTGAAAGTACAATTTCGATTTTATAGCATGACCTTTGACTGTAATAAAAAAGAAAGATATATTCTTAATAACAGCACTAAAACAGGTATAAAGCTTGAATACAGTAAGTCGACCAAACAAAAAGACGTACCTAACTTGACAGATATTACTTTTTTCTCATAACGAAGCGCGCACAGTCGTGATTCGTCGCCGGCCAGTTCGCTTACTTCTACACAATTATTTTTACTTGTTGCTTGTAAATTGTACACTACAACTGTAAAGTAGGTACAGAAATACCACTTCACACGAAATGTTCAGCACGTATCCATCATCATTAGCCTATAGATGTTCCCACGTCTGACCATGGATCATGCATGGGTCGACGGCGCGTTGTGTTCCACGCGCGCCTCAAAGAGTGTCAGCAGGTCCCCCTTCTAGAG
This sequence comes from Agrotis puta, assembly GCA_943136025.2. NCBI lineage: Eukaryota > Metazoa > Arthropoda > Insecta > Lepidoptera > Noctuidae > Agrotis > Agrotis puta. The sequence goes on along the minus strand of OW964179.2, from coordinate 17,408,333 downwards.
GTCCAAAGCCTGCCGGGCTCGCGGGTCTGTACGAATTACCGTGACCCCGGAACGTAAAGGTCTATTCAAGGACACCGTGGATTTTAGTCAGTACGAGTCTGACAGTCCCTCCCGCTCTGCCCTGGGTGGGAAGACTCATAAAATTTTACCACGTAAAACAAAATGGATGTCCTATGTCCCACTGCTGGGACATAGGCCTGTGGGCCATAATCCACTTCGATCTTTGGCTCTAGGACATACTGGTTTCCTCTTGATGTGTTCTTTCACCGTTTTGAGAGCAGTGGTGATCAAATTAACTTACACAAAGTAATGCGCCTGGCTGGATTCGACCCCACAACTTACAACTCGTAAGTCGAGGCCGATATCACTGAGCCACCACTGCTCCATATCGATAAAGGAGCCAAATTACCGCCTTACATAGTGGAATGAAAATATACAGAATTTTTCATTTAGTATAATTTATGTAGTTCTTTTAAAAATATTTAGATAGTGATGGTAATGTAAATTAGGGAGGGTATACATTTTGATGGATGGAGAGAAAAAAAGAGGGCCAATCAAAAGATGGATGGATTGTATGAGGAATGATATGAAAGAAAATGGTGTAAACCATACACTGACATCTGGTAGAGGAGAATGGAAGCAGAAAAAGTGTTGCATCGACCAGAAGTAAAATTGTATAACGTCAGGAAGTTGATGATGATGATGAAGGTGGTGTAAATTAGATGATATAAGGAAATGAATTTCAATACTTTGTTTGTTTGGCTGTTTATTTGACCTTCTAGATATTCTGGCATCATTTTGTTACTCATAATTTTACGGGCAGAACTTCCAAAGTTAGAAATAAGCCAAAGATATGCTCTCTTTACGTTAAAACATGGCTTTACTGCTCATTTCCTTTATCGTGCTCAATTTTTCCATAACTTCTGTAACAAAATAACTTGGAACTTTTTTGTTTTTAATTAATATTAGGAGCGAATGTCCTTTACAATAGAAAAGTGGAAAGTTTCCTTTCTGAATATTATGAAGCTATCTGATTCAGTGCAAAATCGATGAATATAACAATATCTAGAATCTTCTTATAAACGTATAAGAAATACTTAATATAGTACGTCTACGAATAAACATATCTTTATATTTATCTTTACAAAATAATCAATTTAAGTGCCTAGTAGATATTTCATAGCAATGTTACATAAAGACGAAAAGTAAGAAAAAATTAAGGTACAATTACCACAGACGAGCTGCATCGTTTTTATCATTTTTTTTTATCGTGGTAAAATCATCAAATGAGTCCTCCCACCCAGGGCAGAGCGGGAGGGACTGTCAGACTTGTACTGACTAAAATCCACGGTGTCCTTCAATAGCCCTTTACGTACTAGGGTCACGGTAATCCCTTGGTCCCACGACCCCAGCAGGCTTTGGCCCTCCACAGGCCCCGTCACTATGCTGACACTCTTTGAGGCGCGCGTGGAACACAACGCGCCGTCGACCCGGGCATGGTCCATGGTCGGACAGCGAGTCGCCCATTACTGGCTGCCCGCATGCCCGCGCCTACGGTGGCCGGAGATCGTCCTGGGACGTCCGACGCCGTGGGCGTCTACCACGTCGTTTTTATCATAAGAAATAATTGACAGGAACCAATAACAACACATTACTTTGTCATTACCCGTCTTACAAAAGCACATTCTCTAAGCGAATGTCCACTCATCCAGCCCATTGACCAAACTCCTCAGCCTGCAACCTGCAACCCCCCATAACGAAGCTCAAAGGAATTACGCAGCCATACCCTCATTTCCACTTCCCTTGCAAGTCTCACCGTGAGGATAATACGAGTAAATTGTAACGGCGCGAGTTTCCGCCATTGCGTTTGCGTGTCGTGTTACACGGCCATTACTCAATACAGCCCTTTATTTATCACAGAGGAAACATAAATGAGTTGTTGTTTCTCGCGAGTAAAAGATTAGCCCCCTTAGAGAGCCAAAGTCTGCTGGGGTCGCGAGACTGCCTCATCAGGCAATCGTGACCCTGGAACGTAAACGGCTATTGAAGGAACACCGTGGATTTTAGTCAATACAAGTCTGACAGTTCCTCCCATCTCGCCCTGGGTGGGAGGACGCATTTGATTATTTTACCATGTAAAAAAAAGAGGCGTTTTGAATGGTATGTGATACAGGTCTCGCTATGACAACAACATGGTAGTCGTCATAATATATTAAGCTGTTCCTTTCAAACATTTAACTCAACCCAAAAATCAGTTAAAAGTCAGCTCCTAATTTTTTCTATGTGACGATTTGGTCTAAATTTTAACTGTTATAATGAGTATGACAAATGTTGAAGAAATACTAGAACAAACAGTGGGAACCGAATTTTTAATTTTCTGATTTCAACCATTTTATTTTATAGTTTACACTTTTAGTATAAAAAACAATCATTTATTTAATAGGTTAGATTAAGTTCTACAGTTAGTCAATCATTACAAAAATTCCATAAACAGAAGATAATAAAGGTACAAAACTGAGGTGTCATCACCGTCACTAACGTCTCTACCCGTCACATATAGTAAATCGGGCGTGAAGTGTCAGTAAGCCATCGATAATTACTGGAAACCAGCGTCTGAGGCAACCTCCGTGGACGTACACTCTTTAATAACTCCGTGTGGCAATATAACTCATAAACGGAGACGCTACTACAGTCACTAGTTTAAAGTCATCTCATATATTTGGCAATACCTACGTTTCTGTATATGGTATTAATATCCTTTCGTCATTCAGAACTGTCGACTTTTTTGACATTTGAATTGTTCAATGAACTTTAAGGTAGATATCAAATTAATATAACTATAATATAGTTTCGTAAGTAATAAGTTCGTTTTGTGTGTGTGTGTGTGTTAATGCACCCACTATTAAGGCTTTCTAAAAAAATAAGTTATAAACATAAATCTTGTTTCAAAACTTTATTCCGTGTTTATCAGAATTAACACAGCAATCTATCTACATTATATACAAATCAACTGCTATTCGTTAGTGTCGACAAACTCGAGATCGGCTGCCTGGACCGATTTGGCTAATTTAGGTTTTGAGTTATTTTTGGAAATCCTGTGAAGGTTTAAAAGGTGAGTTAATATGATACAAAGATTAGAAATATAGTAAAAGCAACAATTCCGTTTTTCCTTATAAACTATTCCTACATGTCAAATATTTGATTTTCGTTCTTTCGTTAATAATCAATTCTGCAATTATTTTTATTATTGATAGCTTCCGCCCGCGACTCCGTCCGCGCGGATGTCGGTCTTCGCGTGGATGGTTTATTTCTCCATTTTGAGTAACTCTGACAATGACATCTTATAAATATCTATTGCACCCAAATATGGCTAAGCCTATAATAATTAAGGAGATCGCGGTTCTACAGAACAACGTCTATGAATAAAACTGAAAAATAAGATTTTTTTTTACTACGTATTTTTCCAGGATAAAAAGTATCCCATTTTATGCCCAGGATAATAAGGTATAATTATACCAAGTTTCATCGAAATCGAACCGTTAGTTTTCACGTGATGCCTGCATATACAGACAGACAGAGAGACAGACAGACAGACAAAATTTTTTTAAATCACGTGTTTGGGTTTGGTATCGATCCAGCAACACCCCCTGCTATTTATTTTTTCAATATTTTCAATGTACAGAATTGACCCGTCTACAGATTTATTATATGTATAGATTCTGAGGTAGCGGGACTGTACGAATTACCGTGACCCCGGAACGTAAAGGGCTATTGAAGGACACCGTGGATTTTAATCAGTACGAGTCTGACAGTCCCTGCCGCTCTGCCCTGGGTGGGAGGACTTATTTGATGATTTTACCACGATAAAAAAAAATGGTTCTGAGGCCGTACGAAGTTTGCCGGGTCAGCTAGTTGCAAATAAACTCACAAACACAAAATAACTCTTTAACAAATAAAGCTCGTGATTAAATTGTAGAAAGAATAAAGAAACTTAATAAAGCGTCTGATTTCTTAATACAGTGTTTGTATCGTCCAAGTTTAGGGACACAAGATGGTCGCCCAGTACGAAATGTTTCGTATTTACTATGGGTGGTTTTCTTCTACATATTTTCTTATCGTTAGTCACAGTCTGAGGAAATAGGGCTCAAGAGACTGGTAATAGACTTAGTTGTAGGTTATTTAGCAATATAATTGGCGCTTTTAATAGACAATTCTTTGTTTTTAGTTCGATATTATCAAGATTATGTTTTTTTTTTGTTGGACATTCATTTCGCCTTGATATCTTTTATTCTTTTTTTTTTCACTCCCACCTCTCTGTCTTGACACACTGTGTAATTATTATTATAATATAATTCGAACAATTCATACTTATCTCCGCTTAAAATTCTTTTTTCGCGACCGTTTTTTCTGTTAATCATGTTTGAATCATCGTACAAGCGGCAAATTGTATATGCAATTGTAATCATATAATTAATTTTATTGTTATTGACCAAGGAACCTAATTCCAAACCCTGGTTTTAAGAATAAATTAAAAAAAAAAATCTGAACCGCCTTCTACAAAATATAGACAAAGAGGTACATTATACCTCAGTGTATGGCCCTAGGGAACCCAGCCGTTACCCATCTCAACGTCTTGCCTAGCAATTAGATCGGATTCAAATTCAGGCCGAATTTCGTTTCCCATTTTATAGAATACCCTGAAGTGTCCTAAAACAATAGCCGAAGTTATACGACCGTCCCCGGAATAATACGAACTCATCTATCGACATTACCACCGTTTAGCGGACTGCGCAAAAAGTGCGTGAACACCCACCGTGTTGATATGCAAAGCGCGATCTATCGCGGGGCGCCGCAATGTGCCGAATTGTCCCGAACAGAGCCGAATGGGAAGCTCGTAAGTCTACAAACGGGGTGGTAAATCGTCATACCCTTCTAAATTGAAAGGAACAGAAGTCCCACTGCCCAGCTTCGACTCTCCATTTTGTAAAACGTTTTGGATCAGGTTCACGCGGACTTATGCGGCCTTATTACAAAAACTAAATAAACCTTGGTTTAAACCTGGTCTATCAAGTCCAGGCTTATCTGCAGAGCCATGGTTTAAATTTGTCCGTATTACAAAACTAAGATAAAACCTCGACTTTAGTACCGCCATTTGAACGATTGTCTAAACAATTAAATCCACAATGAGTAATAACAATTAAACCTACCTTATTTCAATCCATTTTGGGTGAAAATAACACAAAAACTACAACACAATGAAAAATTTGCTATGAGAAACTTTGACACACCTTTGATAGCTACTACTGTTAGACCATGGTTTATCGAAAAACCTCGATTTGTAATAATGTCTGTGTAAACCATAGTTTAACAAGATTAAACCTGGGTTTTTAGTTAAACCTCTTTTTGTAATAAGGCGGATGAAGTTTACTGTTGGCTATAGTTCTACATTAAAGATCGTGTAATCGGATCCTGTGGATTCCAGTGACCTGCATCAAGTCATCATTACCTGCCTACCTTTTTCCATATTGAGCTTCCAATCTAACCGGATGTAGGTGAATATCAGTATTTTACATGGAGCAACTATCTGCCTGACCTCCACAACTCACTACTGGGTTCTACAATCATTAAATGACGCTTAAGATCGCCCAAAGAGCTATGGAGAGAGCAATGCTAGGAGTCTCTCTGCGTGTTCGAGTCAGAAATGAGGGGATTTGCAGCCGAAACAAAGTTGCCGAAATAGCTCAGTGAACTAGCAAGTTTTATTGGCAGTGGGCAGGCCACATGTGACGCAGAGCTGATGGCCGATGGGGCCGCAAGGTCTCGAATGGAGACCACGCACCGGCAAGCGTGAGACGTTGGACGAACGATCTGATGAAGATCACAGGATCGCGCTGGATACAAGCCGCCTCCAACCGGTCCTATTGGAAATCTATGGGAGAGACCTATATTCAGGAGTGTTCGGCCTTCGGCTGATATGATGATGGTGAATGCAATTATTGTCAGACTTTCGGGAAACTGCTAAGATACAAATAACAGCCTGAACCAAACGGTATTTACAAAGATTAATGCATCAAAATTCGAGTCAAAAAAAAGTAAAAAACTGTAATGTCTTTGTAAAACAGACAGGCGAAAGCGAAGCGAGTCCGAGGCGATACCGAACCGAAGCGAGACGTCAGTCCGATAGTTCTGTCACGCTATCGGATCGCTTTTGCTATTCTATGGATTCAAACAATTACAAATAAAAAAACGTCACGCTTCGCATTCGCCACGCCAGTCTGTTTGACAAAGGCTTTAAAGTGTTGTGTCATCAATTTTCAATTACTTAACAATAGAAAAAATGCGTATCAAATATTTTTTGATAATCTAACGTCAGTTAGATTATCAAAAAACACACAGGCTAATTCGATTTTTTTAGTCAAATACCCTGATGTAAATGACGGTTTATTCAAAGTGGGTTTTCTGTATTTTTCTCTTGATTCTTCATGACTATAAAGCTTCCTACAATTCACCGATGCACACCAAACCAAGCAGAAGAAGTTTGTATAATTTATTAAATATACGGACCCACCACCGGCGAACACAAGCAATGCATGCCCAGAAGTTGCCGCGGTTTACATAAAGCAGCCATTTTACACTATTTAAAACTGAAGTTGATAAATTATTGTTTTAGTTTCAGCTCGGTGTGTTTATTGGTTTTGTAAGCATTGTTTGTGTATCAATAACTATTAGGGAATATTGAAGGCACGCCGGCACGGTTGGCGGCGTGGCTGCGATCGACTGCTGCGTAGCGTGTCGCTGGTTCTATGCCCGCACGGAGCAAATATTTATCTGACTGCTGTGTGTGTGTCATTAATAGACATAACAACATAGTTTAGACATAACGACTGTTCGTTCATGAGATCATTTATACGAACTTTATTTTATATTAAATTGTTTTTTTTTTGCTCCTACTATGTTTTATCTCTGCATCACCCAAAGGTAGACTGGCAGAAGATGCCTACGGCATTAAGTCCGCCGTTGTACAATTTTGTAAATAAAGTTTTATAAATAAATAAATATGTACATGGTGGCTCAGGAAATAGTTAGACAGATGGTTAGGCTATGTAGGCAAAGTAAGCTATGGTTTTACATTTAAGATTTGTGTGTATATGCACTAATTAAGCAAATGATTGAGCTGAAAACAACGTAGAAATACACTTCGCAAACATTATAAAAAAAAAAACAAATTCAATCTTCTACACGAAACCCTCAAAGTACTAAATCTTCTATCTAGCACACGTCACAACATAACCCTAGCATTACGTCACACCAAAATGGCGTGGCGAGTAGATTGCCGGACGTCGGGCAATAAAGTCGCGGGGCTATCGCGCTCGTCACAGCCGATAATGCGGCGGATTACCGTCGCTACGGGCCATAGGCAGCTGGGCTATTTTCCCTCCGGATTCCAAGGGTTTAGTAAGGTTTAAGTAAGTGGAGGTGTAAGAGTTTCAGTCACGTACTACTTTGCTTGAGGTGGGAGCTTTTTTGTTTTATGTTGCGGGGTCAAATGAGGAGAGAGTTGTCTTGTTAGGGTAAAAGATACGAGTATAATCGTTAAACTCGCGTCTATATAGATTTTCCTTTTTGTTTTGTTTTAACCATAGATAACTGGTCTAGAATACTAATACCCACGAGCGTCACACGTCAGTGCATTTACTATTACTTAATGTTTTCTTGTGCTGTCTGCATTCCATACAACTTGTCTTGAATTTGGAAATACTAAGGAGCACACTGATGGGTTAGCTCACTCGTCCCTTTGAGGTATTTCTCATAAGGCACCTGCTGAAATGGCATCTAAGATAATGGCACCTAAGCCATTCCACATACGGCACTCACACCACCACGGTACCTACAGGTTTGAGGCTCAGAAGTCTGCTTTAGAGATCACTGTCACTAGAAAGGATAGTGAGCTAGACGAAAGACGTGAAAAGAAAGTGATAAATTAATGGACCAATACATAACATAAATGTAATTATAAATAGCACAATGATCACTATACATAAATTGTGGACATTGATAAGTGCCCGAATTAAAACGACCAATATTACCTTAATTTATTATCAATTAAAATTTTAACAACACACTCAATTCCAAAGATTGCATAGCCATGAAACTGCAAAATATGAAACTTTTATCACCACTATTAAACAAAATAATCGAGCGCACACAAAGCTCGGTTAGCTCATTAAAAGCGAAATTAAAAATATAAATCATGACGTACGCATTGCGCACTTTCCACCCGTGAAATTATGATCTGCCGGTACAATACATCATTGTTACCGCGGTAACTGTCTTAATTCTGAGATTAAAATTAATGCTGCTTGGGAAGTTGGGAAGTTTGGTAGTAAAAACATGGTCTCAACAACTCATCTCTGTCTGTTGCGAACTTCTGTAAGATGATGATCTCTTCTAATTGAAGGAGTTATGTGCACTGTGTTTTGCTGGTTCCCCGAGTATTGTGGGAGAAGTTGAATCATTGCTCGAATTGCTAGAAGTTCATTACATTTTCGTTTTTGTGGTGAGCCTTGAAATTCTCCAAAGCTCCGTAATTCGCAAATTTTTAACGTAACAGGAGGCAATATTTTGGTCATAAAGCGGTTCTAAACCTGCTTCTACTCCAAGAACTACTTTTAAAATATCTTTGATGGAAAAACTGCTTGATCCGGAAATCGAACTCAGGACATCAGTAGGACTAAAGTACGAGCTGCCACTACAACAGTGATGCAAGCATATACGTAAACTGCAGGCATGATGATTCATTAAACTAGTAATTTGTTTCAGAATTTTCAGCTTACATTGAGACAAACCGTTAGTAAAACCATAAATGCAAAATTTTAATATAATACATAGTCTCTTAAATAGTTAAAATAATCTCTTGTTAATAATCTGTTTGAACGCGAATTTCTCACAAAATCCTTTGGCATCTCTTTCAAAAGCTCTAAACTTACAAAGTACAGTTTAACCGTTGAAGTACAAGATAACATCCTCTAGATACAGATGTTTATGATATAATATTTTGAGCACAATTCAATGCTGATTTATTAGGCAGATTGCGGGACTTATAATGTCGTTAGTTATGTTTCTGAGTTGATAGGCTGTATCTTAGTACAAACTTTATTTTTCAATCCAAGTCTATAATGAGAAGCGACAACTGCGTGTCCCGGGTTTGCATGACTGACCTACGACTAGTTGTTCCGGGTCTGGGTATTTGTGTATGTGAGTTTAAATATTTGTAAAAGTAGGTACATATGGGTTACAACGCCAGTGCGGACTTTAGATCTTTTTTTATGATGATTTTATTAGATCCGGTGTTTTATCAGTTTTTTAACAGTATTTTTAGTGTTAAAATAGCACGCGTAGTTTGAGAATGCCAGGTGATTTCATAAAACTTGACAGCTGTCATAATTATGTCAGAATCGACATTGACGTGGCGTTCTAATCCATAATAGTATATAGCAAAGAGATTAAAAAAACACGACGTGTTGCACTCTGGGAGTGCCGGCAGAAGTGAAAATTTGAATAGTAATAAACAGACACGAACATTCGCGCAAGCTTACGAATTTTCGATCAGGTCACGTGTCCTAAAGCGAGTTTCAAATTTTTTACCCATTCCAAAAAAAGTGCACAACGCCGCTAAAGAAATTTTCACTTCAAAAACTATTATTGCGCCCAATACCCTTCTCTAATGATTCTTGAATAAACATAACGTGAAAAAGTTACTTTAAGAATGCTATTGCCGCTGTTTCGTATATGATTACATCGGTGATGTTGGCCACGATAGGAGGTAAACCTCTATCAGCCAATATAAAACAAGCTGAGAGAAATAAAGTCGAATGTTGATTTTGTTGAAAGAACAAATCGTCGGCTTATTGCAAGAAGTCATTATGTGACATTCACTATTCTGAGATAAACGGTATTTTAGTTCGATATAGTTAGTGGTAATTTTGATTTGCCCATATCATCTTAATATTCATAGTAATATTTAAATTTAACTTTTTTGTTACGAGTTCAACTTTTTAGTTTTGACATTGATATGTACTTTGAATAGCTAGCGAACTCCATTTTAATCAATGTAAATCAAATGTGTACGAAGAATTTCAAAAAGCCCTGGTTGCGCACTTTTGCAATGTTCTTTACGATTCATAACTTCACAAAACAACAGTCACTAAGAACTGATCGATACTACACAATAAAATAATTATTTTGCATTAAAAAAGAATCTCTTAACCTCGATACGGACCAATCACCTCATTTTAAAACTAATTCAACACTACTCTTCTTTATAACACTCTTGTTACCAGTTGTAATCCGACGGGTCCACTCAGTTCAATTTAGCCAATAGTACGGGACGGGTCCACGTCGGTTCCTTTACCGAGTGCTATCGAGTCCACTCTGGATCCTGTAGCTACTTCAGTAGATGGACAGCGGACAGGCGCACTGATAACCTCACGTACATAAAAACGAGCGTACTATGTTTTACTTCTTTGAATTTATACGGGCAGCGGGATGGGACGGAGCCAATGACAGTGGTTTTAATTCTCTTTGGACGGAGCGCTTTTGGGTAAGACCTGTAAATGTTTTTGCGAAAACTAAAGTTATTGATATTTGTAAATTTATCACTGTTTCATTAGCAGGCGTTAAAGAGGATTTCCTCAAAGAGATATTTCACCAACACAGGAAAACCTAGTTCAGGCACAAATCAAGAGTGCACTTAACATAGATTTAGGAAACCGCTATATTTAGCGTATGTTTTCAATTCGTCGGAATCTTTTTTTTTATGCTTGTACCCCGAATTCTGGATGACACCTGGACCGTTTTTGGAAATTCTGATTTTGCTTAAAGGGTATACTTTACAGATGGTCCCTTGGTAATCAAGTCAGGATCTGATGAGGGATCTTGAAGAAAGCGAGGGAACTCTTCAATGAATCACAGCAAATGAAGCGTGATTGATGTTATCACATATCTATGTATTGTTAAGCAATCACATAACAATATATTACGCCTATACCTATTTAAAGGGGTAAAATATAAATAAAAATTTAAAGCGACGTCTAAAAAAACACGAAAAGTATAAAATAACTTTTGAATGAAAGTCATTATTGGAAGTTTGTGGCAAAAAAGTCAAGATAATAAGAAACAAATTCATGGACTTCCAATAATAATTTCACTCAAACCAATATTAACTTTTTCACATTTTCCAGTAGGTAAATTTTCGGGTGCCTGTCCTAATAAGAATGTTCCGTATGTTTCCTCTGATTTAAGTAGTAGAGTGGGCGGTCCATTTGCACTGATAACTTCTCTCCGATACTGTTTTTAGAATAATCTAAGTTTAAGTACTTCTTCAGGCGAGAGTAAAACTGTATGTGTTCAGCTTTATAACTATTTATTTATGGATTGGATTTGGGATAAGTTTCGGAAAGGAAATAGGTACTTAAGTATTAACGTGATTGGGGAGGATGAGGTCAAAGTATCATGTCTAGGTTTTCTAAAGTTGTTTTTTTTTCTGACAATTGATTGCAGTGTAGGATATATCGATTGTGACAATGTGTGTGTGTGTTTTTTTTATAGCTAATAGCTATATATTTATAGCTTAAAGACTCGTTATTTGTGCGCGCACAAACAAATGTGAACACAGAGGCTGAACGCGATACCAGCTTATAATGTACGTGCACTGCTGAAGTTGTTCTCAAAAAATGTGTGCGTACAAAATGTGCCGTCGTGGAATCGTAACATTAGATTAAACTTTTTTACGCAGTCGTTGGACAGTGACATAATATGAAGATGTTTCGCTTGTTTGCTTGGATAGCCGACCTTTACGGAGGGTTGCTAGTTTCCCACAGATTTATGCCCGAAACTTCTGTATCTGTTATCGAAGTTTTGCTTTTATTGACCGTTGTACTTTTTGCGATCTCCGTGTTATGTATTACTTTCAAAGAAATTGGACTCTCACGGCAGTGTTTTCTTATAAAACTGTTAATCGTGTAGTGAATTTAATTTAATCCACGTTTAAGGAAATGTTTAGTGTCAGTGTCATTGTTATAGAATGTTGACACTGACAGTTCTTGAACGCGATTAATTTGGGTTGTTGTTGTCACAAAATCAATTCCCCACGAAAAAAATTATCTACTAATTAGCCAAAGGTTTTTGTTTTTTTTTTAATTTTGATAATTGTAAATTCGCCCCATTTATTTATTCCGCACGGATAGCAGAACAATTAAATAATAAAATCCAGCACAAAACTACGGAAAACGAGGACACGATGTGGAATCTGAACAGAAAGTACTAGGAGAACAGGATCAATACTTTTTTTTGTGGGGAATTAATTTTGTGGCGAATTTACAACAACCCATTAATTTGTACTGAGGGTTTAAAATGGCCACTTAGCAATATTCTTAATTTACTTCGGGGTGAATAATAGATGAATAGCCAATGACCTTGATTTAGTGGTATGGTGAAATCGGTAATTTCTACTGGTAGACTAGGTACCAACCTAGTCTACCAGTAGAAATTACCAATTTCACCAAGTCTACCAAGACTAGGCTGGTAGGCTAGGCTGGTAGGCTAGGCTGATAGGCTAGGCTACTTGGCTAGGCTGGTAGGCTAGGCTGGTAGGCTAGGCTGGTAGGCTAGGCTGGTAGGCTAGGCTGGTAGACTAGGCTGATAGGCTAGGTGATAGGCTATGGTGGGTATAATAGAGAGCCAAACACCTGCCAAGGTTACGGGTCTGTCTAAACAGGTAGCCGTGACTCTGGAACGTAAAGCGCAATTAAGGAACACGGTAGATTTTAGTCAGTACTTATGCTTATGCTGCTGGTAGACTAGGCTGATAGGCTAGGTGATAGGCTATGGTGGGTATAATAGAGAGCCAAACACCTGCCAAGGTTACGGGTCTGTCTAAACAGGTAGCCGTGACTCTGGAACGTAAAGCGCAATTAAGGAACACGGTAGATTTTAGTCAGTACTTCCACCCCGGGTGGAGTGAAAGGGACTGTTAGACTCTTACTAACTGATAGTCCACCCTGTCCAATCAGTTACCCTTTCCGTTCCATAGCCAGGTATGCTGTTTAGACAGCCTCAATAACGTTATGCCTGAGTTGAGAACTGAACCCAGGATATTGTAGGTACTTGCAGTAGCGCAATCAATCAATGCTACAAAAGTTATTGATGCTAACTGAAGAGTGAAATGTTTAGACCATAAACAATTTCTTAATCGAGTAATGCTCGGTAAATGTCAATAAACATCACTGACATTTAACGGATATTTCTGTTAAGAAATTGCTAATACAATATAATAAAGTTGTGTCAATTTTACAACCTGTGAATCAAACCGCAAAACTGACATTTTGTAACAGTGCATCTACAAATGAATGTAACTTATTTACAAACTAATTAGCTTGGTAACTGGTATAAATGTGAAAATAACTCTGACTGTTACCTTTTAATGCCTTTACGGCTTAAGGTATTTTGATTAAATAGTTAGACATAAATACCTGCGCCAGAACATAAAAAAAAACGACGGGTTGGACTCTGGGAGTGCCGGCAGAAGTGAAAACTTGAATAGTAATAAACACACACGAACATTCGCGCAAGCGCCCTGCGCCGTCTTATGAATTTTCGATCAGGTCACGAGTCATTTTTAACATTTTTTACCCATTCCAAAAAAAGTGCACAACGCCGCTAAAGAAGTTTTCACTTCAAAAATACTTTATTATTGATAGTTGTTCCCTTTGGTTTCACACCCGCTGCTCACCTCCTGTTGATAAACTATCTAACACATTTTCTAAATTTGAACCAGATGTTCCTGAGATTGGCGCGTTCAACCAAACAAACTCTTTAGCTTCATAATGTTGAGTATAGAGTTTAGAGTTAACCTATGTTTGCATTTGACCCTGGTTTATTTTCCTCAGACTCACTCTACCTATAATCGTCGGTAGCGGGACCATGGGATTACCGTGACCCCAGTACGTAAAGGGCTAGTGAAGGACACCGTGGATTTTAGTCAGTACAAGTCTGACAGTCCCTCCCGCCCTGCCCTGGGTGGGAGGACACATTTGATGATTTTACCACGATAAAAAAAAAACCTCTAATCGTCGACCACATATTCGCTTGACATCAAGCGAGATAGCGGTAAAACACGAGTGTTTACACATTACATGCACATCACTAATCTTGGTAGCCGCAGAAAAAGTAACTCAAAAAAGGTGAAGTACACAACACCACAATATTGTAGGTGTTTTTCTATATTAATACAATATGTAGAACTTTCCTAACATACCGTAAACATAAACATACTCAGTTACAGAGCGGTGCATTAAGCACAGTTTGTAGTGTGCGCATGTTTGTGTTGCAGACTTGCAGGTTCGTAGCATGTGGGACTGTGGGCCTGGCAACTTAGTTACAAACGCTCTGTTGATATTTCCGAACTGCCTAGTTACCTAGCTATGTTCAGAACCTTATAATACTTGACACACCATAACAACCTTTATTTTGTTTTATGTACTGTTGAAAGAATTGGAATAAATGGCAACGTGACGTTAACAGGGGAAAGGTGTTGCGAATTATTGCAAGAAGATATCGATAATGAACTAAAAATATCCCATTTCAATTCTAGAAGAATCACACAAATGTCAAACTATATTAGTGCAACCGTCTAAGCAATTTCATTCATTTTTTTGCGTCATTTTTAGATATTAATAAGACTATTAATTTGCTCTCTAATTTCTAATAGCTTCTTCCTCCTTCCGCCTTTAGTAAATATATACAACTTGTCGAGAATATTTTGAGATTTTAATTTCAAACCACGTTCAAAACGTAACGAAGTCTATTTATTACAAAAGTTATAATAACTTCGAAATTCTTTAAATCTTTTGATTCTCAAACAAAGCATAGAATTATGCGAACAATAGATAAGGCTTGGGACATCGACGTGAACAATTTGAAATAGATTTGGAAATGTAAAATGGCGGCAGTCGTGACGCTTGACAATTAATTGTAAAGGTATTATAGTCTAATGACTCAGTCCCTGGGCCCAACGTAAATACTTGAAGGGATGGGACATAGCTGCGGAAAACTGTGACCACACAATCAAGAAAACATTTACAAACTGACCACATGAATCTTCTTTTATGCTTTTAACAAAACATATATGCACATGCATATCAATACAAATACTATAACTACTGAGTGTTATATTTTACTAGTTCATTTTTATCTTAATAATAGAGTGTAAATAAACTCAGTTTATTCTAATTAGATTCAAATTCCTAAGGCATACCAAAGCTTTAAGTTTTTATTTGCTAACAAAAGTAATTAGTTTCATGCCTGCCGAATACTTCTAAATTAAAGTTACAGTCAGTAAATTACCTCGAACCTTGAAAACTGGGGCGATCTTAAAGTATGGCTAGACGCCGTAAAACAGCCCAACTTTAACCTCACTAAGTAATTACCTACATCCTCTAGTAATCTCAATAATTGATCAAGAGGATATAATTCGGAGTTCAAAGTTATAACACGTAATACATATATTTGAAGAAATATATCGCGGGCCTCTCACAACTTTGGCGTTTTTATGAGGCGCACTTCCTACCCGAGGGCTAGTATTGAATTATTAATTTCTTATGTAACGCACGTTTTGTGGTCCATCTATTCACTTCAACTTATTTCATTACTGTTAGATAATGATTCCTGCATTATAGTTTTAGGAAATACTATTTTTAGATGTAATTACGAAAATTATGGTCATTAACGATGTTTTAAAATTTCTAGGTTAGAAGGTTAAGAATATGTGGCCATTGCGTCGCACGCTGTGGTTGAATATCACAATGATTTCATTTTTATGGAAAACTAATGATAGGAAATGATTGTACATAAAATAAGATAAATCTTTAAAGTAATCATTACATATTCACGTAAGTAACGTTATGCGTGGACCGTTAAAGGTATTGATCTAGTGACCACATCATTTGTGTTGTAATTTCCGTACTTTACTGTTGGTCAAATGATTTGGCTTTTGAAGTACACCTTGAATAAATATTTATAAATAGACTATTGATTACGGAAAACGTGAAAAATTAAACATTGTAATCTCCAAAGATATTGGGCGTGTTGGCAATAATAAAGGTAAATTGCATTAATTAGCAAATAAAAACAGTTAATTTTTTTTCCCAGAAACTACATGTCCAAAGCATTAATTCCGCCTTTGTACTGTCTTGTTACATATGCATAAAGTTAAAAAAATAAAAATAAAATAAAATAATGTCCATGAATCTACACGGAGCCAGCTTAAAAAGCCAGGCATTGAAGAATCTTAATGTAAAAAATCAAAAATAATATATGCGTGCAATTTTAATTTTTCATTCATATGCTTAATTATCTTGCAATAAACTGTTAGTTATTAAAAACATGTTAAGCAATGAACTGTTGATTTAAATTAAAAACATGTTTAGACATTGCGGTTTAATTTTGTGATAGAAAATGATTTCGTGGTCACAAAATGATTTCGTGGTCACGTCTCACTCCTTGTGCGTCTAGCCCCAAGTATTTGCGTGAATTTGTCATGGCGGGCGCTCTCGCCCTAAGCTTCTCAAATTAACGCTTCGACCCTTTCCCGGCCATCCGGAATTTGGACACGCTCTTCATTATTATTTTTATATTCCTCCTCCTTGGCTTACAAGATGTTTTCTTTAATTATTTAATGTTTTAATTTTCGTGGTTTTAGGATCAAAGAGAAATATTAAGTAGGTAAACGGTACCTTTTGCGAGTGAAGTTAGATTTTTACAGCTAAAATTATTATCTTTTCTTGCGTCAATAAGTAATTAGAGGAAAGATCAAAACGTCTTTTGAGGATGGCTAAACAGTATGTTGGTTATGTAAGGTATTGTACGAGGCTGAAAATCTTCTGAAAATATTTGGTGTTACAGCAATTTAATTGCTAAACAGACAATGCTCAGTCACGAATCTCAGGTATTATAATATTATTGTAAAGTTTAATTCATTAAATTCCTAATTCCATAAGGTTTTCTGCAACAGAAATGATTATAGAATGAAAATTTCTTCTAAAACCTGGAGGATCACATTATTATTGTGGCATGATTGTCATCTTTCTGCCTACCTTTTCTACCTCCAAATTCTGAATACAAAATAACAGAATGCCTGTTTCTTCTGAAGGGTTGGGCAGCGTGTTTAGTACCTCATTCACAAGTTCAGTTATTTTAAATGTCATGTAATAGAGGCAGCATAGTAAGCCTACTGTCATTAACAGGACACACATTCAGACTACAGGCTTCTACTGAGAAATTTCTAATCGTAAAACTTAATAATAATGGCGGCCTGATTGTTATTACTATTTAGGAAACGAACCTAGCACTCAATTTTCAGCTGTCGCATTTATGACCACTACTTTTGACAGGAATTGTTGGCATTAAAAAAAAAATACTTTTACGTTACGTTATTTTAGTGCACACGTTTTAATACTATACCTAACAATTTTTAATATTATTTTGTTATGAATTATTTAAGACACTACAAGTGCACGGCGCGTTGTGTTACACGCGCGCCTCAAGGAGTGTCAGCATAGTGACGGGGCCTGTAGAGGGCCAAAGCCTGCTAGGGTCGCGGGACGAATTACCGTGACCCCGGTACGTAAAGGGCTAGTGAAGGACACCGTGTATTTTAGTCAGTACGAGTCGGACAGTCCCTCCCGCCCTGCCCTGGGTGGGAGGACTCATTTGATGATTTTACCACGACAAAAAATAAAAGAGTTTGTTATTCTAGTGCACACGTTTAAATACTATACCTAACAATTTTTTATGTTATTTAATTATAAATTATATAAGACACTACAAGTGTAGTGTTTAACTTAACGTTTTGTTTCAGTGGTTTTGAAATAATTACTCAAAGTAATGCACCTGGTTGGACTCGAACCCAAAATCTACATCTCAGGCTCAGATGTAAGATGCATTGAAGCCTGGAATTTTTGTCTCGTGAAGTTAAAACTATATAATTATTTTTAATAATGACATGGATTTCCGCAAAGTAATGCCTGATCTAGCCTGAGGTTTACCCTACTCTTTATTTTCTTTATTCTATTTAATACTTTAGTAAAATTATATTTTTCAAGTTCAGGTTTAAAAAACAACTAGTTTTACGAGACATTCATCATTTCAACTCATTGCTGTCCACTGTTGGACATAGGCCTCTCCCAGGGAGCGCCACAGCGCACGATCTCCTGCTATTTTCATCCAGCCACTGCCAGCCACCTTCTTCAGGTCATCGGTCCATCTTGCCGGGGGTCGTCCCACCCTACGCTTACCTACACGTGATCTCCATTCGAGAACCTTCCTACTCCACCTTTCGTCGGTTATGCGGCAGACCAGCCCACGAGCCACGACATTCAATTTTCAATAATTATGCACTGGTAAATTAAGGGCATAAATAACTTAACCATGGTTATTTCGGACCACATTAGTTAAACGCGCTCAAGACCGGTTGTAATTACTAGTGTATGTTAGATAACTGTCGAGTGTGGATCAACTCTCTCTGCGCACACGCATGCTCTGGACGCATTACTTTTAGCGACACAGGTGGCTGAATTAGATAACTAGATAGTAGAGAAATGTAATGCCTGAGTGTTAAATCTAAACAGTGATAACAAAATGTAACCGCCTTCAGAAACGGTTGTTTCTGAAGGCGGTTACCTTTTCTTTCGGAAGATCGACTTCCTTGGCTTTGTTTTTTTTTATTTCATTGTTTTTTTTTTGCCACCGACTTCAAGTTTTTTATTTTACTCTTTTTGGTTTAAATATTCAAACCAAATTCTTGCCAAATACATAATTTTCTTGTGCACTACTACTACACACACTGCACACAATAAGTTAATAAAATTCCTTATGTCAAAAACTACTGAACTGAGTTTGATGGATCTTGCAGTATTCCCTAATCAAATACATCATTTTCTTACATATACACTAGAATTTTGTAATCCGTAGCACTGGTAATAACATCGCTCATGTACACAATAACTAATAAAATTCCCTATCTCAAAAACGACTGAACCGATTTTGATAAAACTGACAGTATTCCCTAAGTTGAACGATACCTAATACAACAAAAAAAGAATTACTTAAATCGGACTTGCCGGGATTGCAGGACTGTCTCATCAGGCAACCCAAAAAAGACATTGAAATTACAAGACATTTAACTATGTTTACAAATAATGAACACTCAAATATGTCACACTATCTGTTATTGTCCCACTACTAATAAGAACTTCTTATATAAAGAAGGAACAAGTATAAACAACGCAGTTCAAACAAACTCAATATCTTCAAGTTCATACCTCAACCACAAAGTTAAACATTGACAAATTACGACACAGCTCACGAGACAAAATACTGCTTCCTTTTCCAGTTAAATTAGCTAAGAAATAAGCGACATAATATATCTTCGTTTTAAAAGATGCTCGATGCAAGGAAAATTGCCACTTCACTGATGACCCTTCATCATAGAGCCAAATGTCTACAAGTGTTTCGGGAATGTCTTAAAAAGTTACCACGGTCCTAGAACGCAAAGAGCACTTGAAAGAACGGGGTCGGTATGAGTACGAGTCATCCGACAGTCCATTCGACTCCATTCTGAACGGAATGACTGATTTGATGACTTCATAAATCGTCTACATAGCGTTTCCTAAACTATGTCGTGATCAGCTTCCACTCTGCTTGGGTGCAACTCATCATCTGCCTAGCCTTTTCCCAACTATATTGGGGTCGGCATCCAGTCAAACCAGATGCAGCTGGATATCAGTATTTTACATGGAGCGACTGCCTGTCGGACTTCCAAAACCCAGTAACTGGGTAATACGATACCCCATGGTAAGACTGGTTGTCAGACTTTAGAGCTTCTGACTAACAGTAACGACTATCAAAGATCTACAAATGACAGCCGGGACCAACGGCTTTACGTGCTTTCCGAGGCACGGAGGAAACTCGCTATGACAGATGGTCACCCATCCACAGACCAACCTCGGCAAGCGCGGCTTAACCCGGAAGATCGGCCTGTGCGGCTGTATTTATTTGGCCACGAGCTCCTCTTGGCAAAATAAATACAGCCTGGGTGCAACTGATAACCAGTATTTTATTGTAGTGAAGGGTACTTAACCGTTTTAATAGCTCAACTGGACATAGTACATAAAGTTTATGTTGACATAGTTATTTTACTACAAACATATATGTCCGTCTTTAACACATAAAGCCACGAGTTTGAGACTAAATACTTAGTTTACGAGATCATCTACGTCGTAGAGGTCATTATGAACTTTAATCAGTGGAAGTTGGGACTGGACTTTCATGGGTCATCAAGCATTTGTAGACGGATGATTTCCGATGGTTCAACTCTAGACTCTAATAAAGTCCAAAACATCTTTACATTTAGACTTAGAGTTATCGTTTTTTTATTAAATCGTGACGTTATCATAATTCATCAGCCGTAGGATGTCCACTGGCTTCTCTATAGGCTCCAAATATAACCGGTTGGATACGGCTTGCATCCAACACGATCCTGTGGTCTTCATCAGATCGTCTGCCCACCTTGTAGGTGGATGTCCTTCGTTGCACTTGCCGATGCGTGGTCTCCATTCGAGAACCTTGCGGCTCTATCGGTCATCAGTTCTGCGAACTATGTGGCCTGCCAACTGCAATTCCAACTTGCTAATTCGCTGAGTTATGTCAGCAACTCAAGATAGCCCACCCAGCTATGATGAGGGCTGTTCAAAGTCTCCCTGCGTGATCGAATCAGTAATAAGGAAATTCGATGACGAATGAAGTAGCCCCGACTTTGAAAAATCCCGTTCCATGGCACTCGAAAATAATGTAGCTTGAAATCGGATGGGCAGTTCCAGAGATCACTTCTTATTGCGAAACTGACAAACTTTACCTCTTTATAATGATATAAGTACCTACTCATACATTTTTTGCCACTAGAAAGCTAAGAAATCTGTGGAGACGACAGTCTTCGTTTTTCTATTGGTGCTCAGGGATGCTTTGTAATCTTCATCAATCATGGTGCCCTTGACCACAATACCTACGTAAAAAGCTATCCGTTTCTAATTAATCACGATTGGATAACAATTCGCTGAAGCAAATGTTTTTTAGAACAGCGAGCGTAAAACTTTTACCAAAATATTTATTGTGAAATTGTTTTGGACAGAAGCGTCTTTGTTATTATTTCAAGGACAATCAAACATAATTAAATGAACTAAACTCAGGTATAAAGAAGCGTCCGAAATCTGCCCAAGAGACTGGCGGCGTTGCCAGTACATAATTTAATTTACACAAAAGTATATTTTACAAAAAAATCTCCCTCGATAAAATATGACCATTGTTTCGATAAACATCCGAATACTGGCAAATAAAATGATATTACACACATGAATCCTTTTTATCGAAGACAATAATGTTTCGATATCGCACCATGATCGCGGCCAACACAATGTCGACAATCCGAATAATTCAATTTACATTTTTAAGACAAAGCCCATCACTAAATCTGAGTGGAAATAAGACGTTTCGCTAAACTTCTGGAAACTCGTATTATTGAAATTAATAAAAGTTGTTCTTTTAATTAATTTCTTTGGCTCGTTCTTTTTGAGAAACTCTCAAGGAAAATCGAGGGAAACCGGGCTCAGTTCAGAATTAGTCAAACGGAAAGCAATGAGGATTATGAAAGTTTTATTGGAAGCGGTGATGAAGACATTATGAGGAGAGGGTGTGAGATGAAAAAGGTGGATTGTTTATTATTAAGATTTTTCACATGTTGGCTTCAGTACCTGAATGAATTTATTTTTTTGTTTTAACGTTATTTTCCTAAGTATTTTAAGGTCTCAGGTATAAATGGGTAACTAGCAATTTATGATCGCTTTAATAATGTTTAATGTTTTTCATTTAGTTTTTTCTTCAAAATTCATTCGAAGTGTGACAGAAAAACATTTCAATCCATTGAAATACTAAGCAATACGGACATTTTGGGAAATATTCCTTTAGATATTCTAAATATGACTTGTTTGAGTAACATTTTGTGAAATAGGCATAATGCGTCAAAAGTTTCATATCAAACATGAAGAACACAAACGAACTAAAAAAAAACTGGAAATCCTCTCGCTAATGATAGGTCTTTCAATTCTGAGTACAAAACACGGGTCAGTAGGTGCAAAATCATACTACAATATAGTTATAATCTCATTACCGTTATAAATTACCGACTCACCGTCAACTAAGTACCAGTTTGTTATGTCATCAAAGTCTAATAACGTAACTCAATAGCAATAGCAAGTGTCATCTAGTAAGAAAAAGTTGCAGTACCAATCACAACTTGTTACATAGCATAACGTAATCTCTGAAGGCTTAGGTAGAGGCTTAGCTAATATTATTGTGCTATTTCGCCGGTTATTCATAGCTCCTAATGAGAGATTATTGATGGGAAAACCCAATATCACTGGTTTGATCTGGAATTTGAACTCGGGACTTTATACTTGACCTTGTGAATATTAGATCAAAGACCCATAGCATAATCAGTATTAATCAGCCTGTAAAGTCCCCACTGCTGGGACCTCTTTGTGAGAGGGAGTAGGCTGTATTGGCATCACGGGGCCCCTTTGCTGGTTGATGGATTTTGCCTTCGAATTTTTTATTCTAGAAAATGGCCGGTTCGCTCACAATATTTTCCTTCACCGTTTTTGAAACAGAAAGAGGCAATGCTATTACGTAACTCAATAGCAGTATCAACTCTAATCTAATAACAAAAAGGTCGCATAAAACCAATTACAGCTTATTACATTACTGACCGATATTTCGAGAAAGGATATGACTTATATAAAAATAAAAGGAAAAGATTAATTGAAAGTAACGAGAACTAGATAATCTAGTTTGTATTGTAATGTAATTCAGGTTGTTTATTTCAAGCGATTGTAAAAGTAATAGAAAGGCGATCATAGCAAGTGTCTTGTAATACCACCTGCCATCTTGAAGGAGCGTTTAGATTGGGAGAGTTGAAGGTCTAGTTGCGGTATTGAAATATAAGTTGTGCAAATTAATGTGCACACGTTATTGTAGTTTTGTGATTTTGAGAATTACAGAGAGTTGATGATGACTTAGATAGAAATGTATAGAAGAAAATATTTGAGCACATTTAAATTTAATCAATTGTGGCAACGACACAAGGATGATGATGCTGCTTTAAATTACCTTTACAGTCTCTTAATCTCATCATTCTCACCAAAGTATGGTTGGTTTTTGAACGTTGTTGCATGGGACAGACAGTGTTACGAGATGGCTACCCCCTTTGAAAGCACGTACGGTTAAATGTAGACGGTGATATCGAGAGCAGTAAAGTGAATGATAGACGTACGAACTTAAAGATCGTGGTTTTAAAGACCGCGAACTTACTCGGTTCGCCGTCGCTGACACACGTGAGGTTTGCTCTCACTGTTTTGCGAGATATTAGGCAATTAATTAATTAATTTACAACTAACGATTTTTTTTCTCGGTATTATTAATTGTAGTGTTTATCTCTAAGAGTATCTGACGTATGTCCCATTTCTAATAAATTATTATATGATCGATACTTCGTGTATCTGTGCGTTTTTCATTGCCTTGCTTGTCCTATGACTTTCTTTCGTTATATGTTTAGCAGACTATGTATTCAAAACAACAGTTTTAAACTAAAAAAAGTTTTATCAGGCTAACAATTGTCTTACTGTACTAATTTCTCCCGCAGTACACTCTCACTCGACTGCGTGTAAACGCTCCTCAAGTTAACAGCGAGTCGACCTTGGCCTGTGTATTCCGTAACACTTGCTATCGCTATCGAACCCATTATGTGTAAGAAGTTGAAGGCATTTACCGCGCGAGCGATCCGCATCGGATTAGTGAACTGTCATAAAGATATTAACAATTGACTTGTAATTATATCATATTTATCATTTAGTTAATAATAAATATTAATTCGAGAAGAAAAAACATAGCAGACAACAATTTTATTAAGACAGCTGTTAGTAGTTGAAATAAAATTATGTATTACTAATGGTTTCCCGTGGTTTTACCCCCGCTACTCCTATTGGTTGTAGCGTGATTTTATATAACTATAGGCTATAGCCTTCGTCGATAAATGGACTATCTAACACAAAAATATTTATTAAAATCGACCCAGTAGTCCCTGAGATTGTCGTGATAAACCAAATAAACTCTTTAGCTTTATTATATTGGTATACTCGTAGATTATCTGGGTTAATTTGATAAACTGACCCAAATATGTTGCCTTACAACTATTATTTGATTTTCTTTGGTAATAGTTACATTTGAAATGTTTTTTAGCAAACATAGTTGCTAATTATTAAAGCTAGGTACAATTGTGGGAGACCGATACTGGCAACATTGGCCCGGTTCACAAGCATTGCAACATTATGCGAGTTAATAACTCGGAACGAGCACATTACAAGATAATGATTTTAGTAAATCTAGCTAACGTTTTTCGTAAAATAATAAACAATATACACGTGTCTTCTGGAGAACGTCTTTGATTTAAGTTTTTTTAATAAAACATTCCATTTGGTTTACTCATCAAGGAAGACTCCATTTTCGTAACATTTGATTAAAATTCACAGATAAATACTAGAATCAGTTACTCTTGATTACATGAGACCAATTAAAATGGCCAATACTTACAACGAAAAGTTTTAATTCGGTTCGAAAAACTTTGACTAAATTTAGCGAATATTTTCCAACATTACGTCACGGTCAATCTCAACCGAAATTGTGAAGGATCGCTTAATCCTCCAGAGTACGAAATAACCGTTAATTTTCTAATTTAGTGACTATCAAATCCAGCCTTGGAAGAGGTAGGCATACCTCAAGGGCACGACGACGCCCAAAATTGTAATTCCATTTCCATACATAAATTACAAATATAATTAATTTGTTAGTTAGCTTACAAATTAATTCTATCCTGTAGACGGACTTTGCTCTGCCTACGTAATGTTATTACATAAATACTGTTGAAGAAGCAATATAACTGTAATTGAGAGAATAACGCCCGTTTTCGTTGAAGGCTCGGGGGGCTACTCTCGCAGTTCGTCAATGAAGATACGGGCCTGTGTGAAAGTAGCTCAAAACTTCAAAACGAACCCTACTCCTTATTATTTTCGGATTCAAGAGCATTGAAAACTAATAATGGCTTTTAAGTTAGGTGCCTAAGTAACCTTCCGTCCGTAAGTTAGGTATACGAAGAAGGTAACGCTCGCAACTTCGGTTGAAACTACGGGTTTCGTGATTAGAGAGTAGACGCCCAGTCTGTAGAAACAACCTGCTATTAATTTGATCATAAGAGATTCTAAATTTTTTTCAGGCATCGACAAAGATTTTAACTGATTTTATTCCAGACTTGCTATCCTGAAAGACTCAGACAATAACTGGAACTGGACATCAAAGAGAAGTTCCACGCACAGCGATTTGTTTTTGTTTTACAGTAAATTATTAAGTTTTGCACCCCTCCAATTTCGCCATAAAAGTAGGTGACTCTCTCTCTCTGTTATCGATCTCTCATGTCTGAGGATCGTGGTCAGCGGAGTTGCATCTGGAGCGGATGAGCCGCTTCCACCGGTTTCTGTCCAGTGCATCCCTTACCAACAAGTAGAATTTGGAGGATGATGTTTCTTTCAGCTTAAGCTTACAGTCAGATGATTTAGTAAGTATGTCGTAAACGGTTTTTACGTACTTTGGCATAATTGTTTTAGCATAATAATCCTTTAACATAATTAGCCACGATCTCCTCTATCCAAAGTTACTACATTATTTTGTTTATTGAGATGGCCCAACGTTAATTATGGACCTATGTCACAATTATGTTAATGTCTATCTGTCAGTCTGTATGCCAATTCAAATGCTAGATGATCACCTTGCATGCGAGATGTTTGCTTTCGCAAAACAATTGCTGTTAACTTTATGAAATGGCGATGTTATTCTTGCAAGATGTTATTGACTAAACATTTCTTTACTGAATCTTTCAGTAATGTTTTCAGTAAATATTTAGTAAACGCCATTGTTAGGAGACAGTCATTAGTGAGCTGGAGATACATGAACAATGGCCTAAGGCCTCGCCTCATTTTATTTGTGACATTGCACTGAATACAGTCATCGCACGAAACTAAAAAATATTATGTTAAATGTAGTTTGAGGATATATCGATTTTTCAGATTAACCATATGCCAACTATGTTGAGGTCGGTTTTTCGTTGAACCGGATGCAGCTGAATACATTTTTTTTATATGCATGATTATATTTCTAAAGTACACAGCCTCGTTGTCCGAGTTTCAGGGTCTAATTTACACGTAACAACTGCCAAAGATCTAAGAATGACAGCAGGTTAAATGGCTTAATATCTTTCCATGGCGATCAAGTACTATGAGATAAATTGCATGACAGCAAATAATAAAAGTTTTGTTATCGTCCACTAATGTGTAATTTTTTTTCCAAGAAAGAGAAACACAGGAAAGAACGCTTTGCTGTTTAAAAGATCATAATATTTCGCCAACAACCACACATCCACGTCGTCTCATAATCTCGAACACGAGGGTGACACAACCTCAGCCTCCCGGGCCAAGTTCAAAGAAATTTAATATAAAACTTGGCGGTACTTGAGCGCATAAAAAACCGGCGCCTCCACCATTTTGTTCAACACACATTTTTTAAAAGTTTCCTTATGAATAGTTCGCGTGATGTTACGCTTTTTATAAACTTATATTGCTTTATTAAATATTTCAAAATGTTCGGTATGAGTTTTTGTGATCGGATCATCGATATTCCGTCCTAAAATAACGTTTTATCAGTGATTACGTGTTCCGCTTTTCATAAGTCGATTAAAACAGTTTTGATTTTAAAGCCTTTTTGATTTGTTGACTGAATTAACATCATCATCACGTCTTCAATCTTTTCCCAATTATGTTGGGTGTCGATTTCCAGTCTACAGATACAGCTGCCCGGGGTCGCGGGACTGTACGAATTACCGTGACACAGGGAACGTAAAGGGCTATTGAAGGACACCGTGGATTTTAGTCAGTACAAGTCTGACAGTCCCTCCCGCTCTGCGAGGACTCATTTGATGATTTCACCACGATAAAAAAAAAACAGATACAGCTGCGACCACCAAAACCCAGTTCGTACTGAATATTACGATGGGTACCCGAGGTAAGACTAGTTGAAAGAATTTCAGACCATTGCTTACCTGTGATGACTGTCAAAGATCTATATTATGATCGATTTGTATAAGTGAGAGTAGTGACTAACCGAGGCATTGGACGGTCATCCATTTACGCAAAGACCTCGGCATGTGCGGCCAAAACTTGAACAACGTCCCGTGCGGCTGATAAGACGTAGTCATGAACTACTCCTTTGACTAAAGTGGTGATAACCACCAAATCACCGGGCAAGAAAATATTTATACGCTTTTAAAAACAGGACGGGAAGAGACTGCTGGCCGTGTATACAATGTTCAAACCTACATTCCAAAGCAATTGTTCTCAACTCGGACATCCGATGGAAGTGCATCACAACAAATAGTCTTTTTAACAATCATTGGCATTGATTTGACGTGACTGCGTGTCACCGGTTTGATTCCCATTTGAAGCAAATTAATTTAAAAGTAATCTATTCAATGGGCTAAACATAAATATTAGTTTTTTTTTTTAATTTAGTACCTATCTTTTGTAAATATTTAGTTAGTAACACTTGTACTTCATTTCACTTGTTTTAGTTCTGTATAATATTTTTGAGTTAATATAATAATTATTATTCTCTGGGCTAATTTATCAGCATTGACCACAGGATCAAACTGGATGCAAGTTGCTTCCAACCGGTATAGCTGGAAGTCTATACATGGGGAGGCAGGCATATGTTCAGCAGTGGACGTCTTACAGCTGATATTATGATGATAGTGAGCTGCATTTTTTTAAAGGTCAATTTTACATAAGCCACAACCCCGAAGCGCCCGCCCTTCGACACTTCCTAGTGTTTTGGCTGAGAAAAAGTATAGCTATTACAAGTAGTTGTTCCGGGTGTTCTTGTTTATGTAGTGATTTCAAATGTTTGTAAACGCGCCAACGAACCAGGAGAAATTGTAGTGAAAGGACCACGATAAAAAAAAAAAATAAGTTGCAGTTTTTTGTAACTGAAAGAACGAGCGGATTATAAATTATGTTAGCATTTTCAGACAAATAACCAAAAAATACATCAACGAAGTTGGTGGTTAACATTAGAACTTAAATCAATATTTACTTTGCATGAGTGAATGTTGTACACACACAACGGTGATAAACTGTGATCAATGAACCATTACTGGAACTATTTGATGTTCCAGTTATTACCTGCGTATCGCTAATAGAAATGGATTAATAAGTTATAATAGTTGAAATAATGTCAAAGAAATAGCGTTCAATGCGTAAATCATAATTGAATATCTCGGTGATTTATGATTATACGATTACTTAATTATATCTTCATAATAGACATGAAATTCTGATTTCAGACTTCCACGAGTATTATTTTCCCATTATCTTAATACACGGTCGCGGGACTGTACGAATTACCGTGACCCCGGAACGTAAAGGGCTATTGAAGGACACCGTGGATTTTAGTCAGTACGAGTTTGACAGTCCCTCCCGCTCTGTCCTGGGTGGGTGTTTTCAATTGATGATTTTAACACGTAAAAAAATCTCTTAATACATTGCTAAATGAGCTTTTAATTTTCAATACCGATTACCTAAAAGTTAATACCTTAGTAAGAAGTTTTCAATTTGAATTGAAGAGATAAAAAGTTGTATACTGAAAGGAAATACATAGATTTATTCATTGTTCCAGCGTATGACCATTGCCTGGTCTCCTGTGTACTTGATGAGCATTATGGAGTCATGATCTAACAGTCAATGTATGAAGTACGTTTTTTTTAGTAAGCGAAAGGCGATGATGTGGTCGACAGTGAAGCTTATTTTTTTTTTTTTTTCGTGGTAAAATCATCAACTGAGTCCTCCCACCCAGGGCAGGGTGGGAGGGACTGTCAGACTCGTACTGACTAAAATCCACGGTGTCCTTCACTAGCCCTTTACGTACCGGGGTCAAGGTAATTTGTTAGTCCCGCGACCAGTCAAGCATGCTTGACAGAAACAACTTATTCACTCTAGACTTAAGACCCCAAGTACTCCTATTTGAACGGCAATTAACGGCTATTTCAGTCTAAAAGGTGTTACAGAGAGTTGACAAAATAACAATTGTAGCTTACAGTCAATAAAATGAATTCCAAATTCATTAAACAATCCCACGATGTAGGTAATTAGTTTTCAGTGACCACAGACCACTGATTAAATTACTACAAACACAGACGAATTATGTATTTCATTTAAATGAAGTAATATCTATTGACAATTTCAGGAGTAGAATGCATTTGTAACACAAATAAAAATTTGCTGACAAGAGACACACAAGTATTATTATTTTACTTACTAATTTTGATTCCAGATAACGCATAATGTTCACGGGACGTACTAAATTACTAACAGAAATAAATTCCATATTTATTTTGTTGTTCAGAAAATAAGCATCTTGCTCTAGAAAATTCAGTATGCAAATTTTTATTTAAATAGGTAAATTTTGCCTGTGGTGCTAAAAGTATGTTCAAGAGGTGTTAGTGAATCCATAACTGTGGAATATAGGCGGGCAACTCTCAAACGTGGTTTAAGCGCGCCACACACTGCTAAGATAGTGTAATATTTTATCTTAAGATACCATATCGCTCGCCATACCATTCTATCTTAAGTTACGTCCGTGTGTGATGGTCCATTGAATTGTATGGCTAGCGATATGGTCGATCGATACGGTCGCTATCTTAAGATAAAATGTTATAGTATCTTAGCCGTGTGTGGCGCGTTTAAATGTGGTGAGGGTGACGTTTAGTTTCGTTCGGAAAATTCGCCTAAAAATAGATTAAGGTTACTTACATGTGCTGGAGTCTGCTCTGATACCATCTCTTGCATTTCTTTTGAATACACATTCTTTGGAGGTGTCCCTGAGACTTCTGTAAGACAAATTGTACCAAGTTAAACACTTATAATAATTAAATAGTCGTTGAAACTTGCTGGATCAAGTTACGATGTGGCTTTAACTACCAAAAGACAATATTTATGTTTCTCCTGGGTGTTGTAAAAAACGACTGAAGATATTATAACTGTGTGTAATGCGGGAAAGTGAAACACTACGCTAAGACAATTTTAAAACAGATTTAATAAGTATGTATCTGAAGTCAATCCTTTTGGGGAACTCTGCTCAAAACTGATATGATTGGCTCATTTTGTCACACTTTGTCTTTCGAAACCAAGCAAGGCATTTTTTGAAGTTATCTATTCATTTAATTGCCTTAACTCTAAAAACTATGGACCCGGGTCGACAGCGCGTTGTGTTCCACGCGCGCCTCAAAGAGTGTCAGCATAGTGACGGGGCTTGTAGAGGGCCAAAGCCTGCCGGGGTCGCGGGACTAACGGATTACCGTGACCCCGGTACGTAAAGGGCTATTGAAGGACACCGTGGATTTTAGTCAGTACAAGTCTGACAGTCTCTCCCGCCCTGCCCTGGGTGGGAGGACTCGTTTGATGATTTTACCACGATAAAAAAAAACTGATAAAGACATTTACCAACTCAAAGTAGAATCATGATCTACAGAGGATTCTTTAGTCCTCGGGAAAGTCTGTGTCCTAGAATAAACTTTGTTATGATATGATTAGAGAACATGTCTGCCTTGAGAAATAGAAAGTCTTTTGTCGTTGGCAGGAATACTTTGCCCATCATTGGTAAATACAGGCTTTTTTTTACGTGGTAAAATCATCAAATGAGTCCACCCACCCAGGGCAGAGCGGGAGGGACTGTCAGACTCGTACTGACTAAAATCCACGGTGTCCTTCAATAGCCCTTTACGTTCGCCAGCTAATAATAACAACAAATAAATAGAGGGTGAAAGTGTTAATTCACTTCAGATCGTCCCAAAACAACTAAATACAATTTTCAGTATTAAATCATTGATAAAGCAAATTCAATTAATCATGTCGGAAAACACGGAAGCTCCACGCTTGTATGCAAATTGAATAGCGTTAAAACAGTGGCGTGGCGGCAACGCATATTTCAATAAAACCAGTTAGTTTTGATAATGGTTTCATATTATTTTGTTTATTGGTATTGTTTTGACAGCAGTGACAGTTATTAGTAGTTATTGTTATGTTGATTGTTTAGTGCTACAAATGGTCTATTGTTTAGACTTTGTAAAATAATTACTATCGTGCTATAAAAAGTTAATTATCTGTTGAACACTATTGTCTAAAAAATATAACTGCAAAACGACCCCTAGATTGTCATTTTTTTTATAGAAGTAATCATCCGATGTTTACCTTTTTTTGTGGTAAAACGGTTTACTTGCGTTATTATTAGGTGAACAGTGTTCAGGATAATTTACTTGACATAAACGAAAATTCAAACAAAAACTTATGAAACGTCAAAGATATAAATAAGTTTGAAGAATTTGTAAGTCGATTGCATCGTCTAGTGGAACTTCAAATAACTTTCAACACAAGGTTAATGTTACAAATCATTATAGCACTACTAGCACATAAGTGACAACAAGAATATGTTGACAGCTATTGAAGTATTTGTTATTATAAACTCGTAAATATAATTTTGATATTGACCAATAATTCTACACCTACATATTTGTTAAAGACGTTTCAGTGTGCTTCATATTTGAATAATAAACCGTTGCGCTCGTTTATTTCAGATATAACTTACGGACCGCACGGTAAGCGCAGTGGCTGAGCGATTGGACTGCTGCGCAGCGTGTCGCGGGTTCGATTCCCGCACGGAACAAATATTTGTATGACCTACAAGTTTTTTCGGGTCTGGGTATTTGTGTATGTGAGTTTCAATGTTTCTAAACGCACCCACGACACAGGAGAAATTCCTAATGTAGCGCAAACTTAAAAAACACAAAACTTAACACAACATAAAATTTATTTCGATACTATAGAGAATCCTCACTATCCTGTTATTCAACAGTATGGAGTCTTCCCGCTTGTCCCACTGTTCGTTTATATAACTACGATGTTCGTCGGGCTGATAAAATTAAAAACACTAAATTGCAATACTTACCAAATTTTAATACATGCTCCTTGGTTCGTTCTCCGAAATTTCCTTCATAGAGTTCTCTCTTGCTGGTTTCGTTTTGGTCCTCCTGCTTGGCCGCTGAGTTCTTGGCCTCTGTGGTATTGGCCTCTACGGTCTTGGCCACTGGGGTACTAGCTTCTGACGTACTGGCCTCTTCTGTGTTGGCCTCTGATATCTTGGTAACCGGTACAGAGAATGCCTGGCTTAGTGCCGCTAGCACGAGTAGCGTGATCTGAGGAAGTGTAATTAAGAGCTTTTTAATTGTTGACCAGACAGTCCAAAACGGCCACTTTAAGCAATATTACAAATGATTCACTTTGTGCATTTTCAGCAACGTCATTGGCTATTCATTCACGAAGTGAATCATTTGGGATATTGCTAAGAGGCCGTTTTAGATACCCTTAGGTAATGTAATCTAAGCTGATTTCACTGTTGTATGGTGTGGTAGACAGCACGTCAGATGATGTAACAAAAATAATGAACAGGTCTCTCACTATGTGGAACTCTGTAACAAGCCTAGACCAGTTCAAGGTCCTATACTACCACCAATGGAGTTGACTATATTATTCCTAAAGATGATTAGAATAAGATTGGATTAGATTTTAAAATGATGTTAAGCTGATGTAACAGGGCGGGCGGGCGGAACTGAAACATTTCTCATCTGCACAACTTATGGAAATGTAAGAAAATTCCACATTGAATTCCCGTTGTATTCTCCTATAACACATCGATTAGCAAACTAATTAATCACATTAATCAATAGTATCACTGAATTTCACGTGAAACTAACCGGCAGCTTCATTTTCCCGCGTTTGTTCGGCACGTCTGAGCCGCGTGTGCTGCGCGATACGACTCACAAGTACTCACGACCGTGTCAGTACTGCGCATGCGTGTCACGCCGGGAGGGGCTTATATGCTCTCGCGCATTCACGAGGGATAGTATTCAAGTGAATCACGACGATTACTAGGCAATAGATTTTACGAGATCTTTTTTTCATTTTGACATCGATTTGTGAAAAAAGTTCAGTATGTAGAGCGGTTTAATGCAATGGTTGCTTGTTTAATTTATTTTTGTGAATTTATCTCTTTCATGACACGTTATGTAATGCTATTTAAAATTAGGTAAGATCAATTGTTGATGAACAGGTAAATTTATTGAAATTGTGTTTTTTTTTTCGATTTATGTATGTATCATATTAAAATGCAATGCATAATGTTCTTTAATGAACTAAACATTACTGAAAATCCTGATCTTAGTTAATTCTAGTGGTGTATTCCAATATATTAATGGGATATTATTATGATAGAGTAATTACAAATATTAATATATTACGATAAAAACAATCGAGAAAAAAAAACGACGGGTTGCACTCTGGGAGTGCCGGCAGAAGTGAAAACTTGAATAGTAATTGTTGGAAATATCTTGTGAACAGATTTTAGTAAAACTCGCAAAAATGGTTGACTTTTTATTTCAATAATTTTCCAATGTGACGTACATCTTTTATAAACAATGTTACCTAGCAACGAATGTATCCAGCATACAAACTTTTTTAAAAGTAATAAAGTCACACGAACATTCACGCAAGCGCCCTGCGCCGTCCTACGCTTTTTCGGTCAGGGTCACGTGTCCTGACGCGAGTTTAAGATTTTATACCCATTACAGAAAAAGTGCTCAACGCCGCTAAAGAAGTTTTCACTTCAAAAACACATGATGATAAATGCCTTTCTTCCAATGTGTACTATCATCCAACGATTCATTTTATACAAAACAAGATAGAGATAATTTACGAGCGGGGTTGCTGGAATTTCAGGTATTTTTCAGAAGAGTTACAGCCTCTCCATTATTCAATGGTAGGTAAGGATTTTGTAACATTTTGATTCGCTTCAATTGAAGAGCTTTTGGAACGTGTACTGCCTTATCTTTTCTTAAAGCTTTTTCAGGACTGATCCCGTGATCTAATAAAAATGTATTTTTTTTAAAGACTTCAAAAATAGAACATTTTTGAAAAATATACATAAACCGACTTTTTTTTAAGTCGGTTTATGTCGGGCTCGCCGCAAGCGCGACAGTAAGACCCCTCTTTGAGGAGCGGCTGGATAGGTGTCACGGCGTCCTGTCCTACCGCATGACGCAGGTCCTCACCGGGCATGGAAATTTCGGGAGGTACCTGTGTCTGATGAGGAGAGAAGAAACGCCTGGGTGTCATCATTGCGAGGATCGTCCGGAGGACACGGTGGAGCATACGGTGCAGGACTGCCCCGCTTGGGCAATAACTTTTCAATGAAAAGTCATTGTTGGAAGTCGGTTTCATTATTTTCAAAAAGTTTTTTTGCTAAAACAACATCCAACACTACATTTTAAAACTCACTTTGGAACTGGAAGCGTACCAAATTCAGGAATGAACATAGTTATGAGTTAAAAATCCTCTTTTAAACAGTGCAGTAAAAACCAGTAACTTTGATTGAAAGGCTCAAAAAACAAAAAACTATTATTTGTAACAAAACAGTGGCAAGCAACACACCCAGTGAATTTATTACCTTGCTCCGTAGAAGGCGGAGTTCATAACACCATTGGCAATGCGCATACCAAACAGTTGTTTACAAAAAAAGAGTATTGACAATCTCCTAAGATGAAACACTTTTGCGCATTGTTTCAGACCATTACTTCTTCTTCAAGGCTGACATGTCTTCAACGATGGTCTACTTAGATAAGTTATGCAAAGTGCAGGCATATCCAAATAATTATGATGCATTTAACTGGATCAGTGTGAGGTAATAGTTGCTTGAACTCTGTCTGTTTTAGAACGACAGTTAATTAGATCTTAAAATAAATCTTGTTTTGCAAATGTGTAATTGTGATTGGATTCATTATTACATATTTTTGGGGTCCAGTACCTAAATTATGTCAATTGTGAAACGATCTGTGAATAGAAAAGGATAGTGGGTACTCTGACATTTTTTGAGTAAAACGGCACGGTTACCGCAGTGCCTGAGCGGTTGAATTGCTGCGCTGCGTGTCGCAAGTTCGATTCCCGCACGGAGCAAATATTTGTATGATTTACAAGTAGTTGTTCCGGGTCTGGGCGTGTATGTAAGTTTATATGTTTGTAAACGCAACCACGACACAGGAGAAATTCCTAGTGTGGAGAAACGTTTCAAAAAAAAAAACTGAACAAGAGCCCTAACTTGATCTCCATAAAAGTTATGACTATTTAAGATTTTATATCGATGTAGACAATCTAGATAATTTTATAGATTTTTCAAAAACTACAATTTGGGTAATATACCCTTTCCAACAAAAAAAAATTTTCAAATCGGTAGTAGGTAGTTTTTCGTAAAATTACGTCAAAGTTCCGTTTACTTTCCTTCACAAAAACGTGAAAAGCCGTGCGAGGGCCTCAGATCAACTTTAATATCTTTGGATCACAATGTACAGATGCCAGCATATAGACCTACCTCAAGCTGTCCTTCTTTAATAGATTTTCAACCTTATCACAACAATAGAAGGTTAATTTTCGATTGGTAAAATTTGACAGATTAGGGTAGGTTGACTTGCTGGCGTCTGTACTACATACTTTCTGTCAATCGATCGACAAGTATCTCTAAAATGAAATTAAAATGTAGGTACTCTGTTGTGTTTATTTTCGACTGTAATTAACATGTTCACTGTCCACTGAGCCATATATGGTTCAGGAAACGCGTGCTTGAAAAGCACTAATACGCTCCTGAGCCATATGTGTGTCAGGAGACATATACAACTTCTAAAGTGGATAATTCTACTGGACGTGCTAGAACTGTATTGTTTTTGCATTGGACGTGCTGGTACGATCATAAAGTAAAGAAAATCGCCGGGACATACGAAAAAATATTTTTATTTTTATAAGAAATTACAAATTAATTTTGAACTACTTCTTGTTATGTTTGTTTTGGAAACAGCATAAACAAAACGATAAAATATAATAATTATAATATATAATTTTAGAATTTGAAACGATTTCATGAACAGAATTCAAAAATATGACGGTAACGTGAAATAATTATTGACACTGACAAGTCAATGGAAGTAGATTGTCTATGGAATATTATGTTGAAAGTTCGTAAATGTCGTGAAAATACCTAAATAATAATAATAAAGTATTGACACATACAAATACTTTTGAAAACCTAAAAAAAGTTCTCTGAACCACATGTGACAAAAATGTCTCCCTACGCTCATGAAATTATTTTATTACTAGGGCTACTTTATGACTATAAAAAAACAAATTATTAGAAAAAACCTATTGGACTTATCGGGTCAATTTTGCATTTTTGTATTGGGACAGGGAACGTGTTAAGTAACAGTTAGGTGCTTTTATTTTTATTCAATAGCATAATAATTAAGAGGTAATAAGTAATTATTGCTAGTAGCAAGACGTAGTGTGTAGTGTTGCGTCAGATGTATCCGGCGGTGTGACCTGGTGACTGCTATGTCCTGTTTCCTGACTTGCTGCGTAATTGCTGAGCAGGTAACTACTTACATTAATCGTGACATTACTAGGCGAAGATTTTTTAGAGACACTAATTGGGGTGATTAACAAAACGGAAAAATTTAGAACATTAATTATTTTTACAGAAACTATTTCTCAACGAATGGCGGTTCCTAAATTAAACATGTACATCTACTGTCGTATAATCAACGGCAAAAGTAGATGATCAAAATAAGAAATTCAAAACGGTATTAATAAACGGGGTTCGCGTCAGAACTGTGTGGCGTCGAAGTGATGCAAAAACATGTGATTGTAATGTACCAAACATTTACTACTAGTTTATCTACACAGTTCTAAGGCCAACTCCGTTCGTTAGTATTGAATTTCTGATTTTGATCATCTACTTTTGCTGTTCACTATACCACAAAAAGTAAACATCTGTAGAACACTTGTCTTAAAAAAAACTGCATAACGACCCTTGTATCAATGTCAAATGCCGTCATGTTTTTTAGACAACTGTGAACACTTGTCTAAAAAATATAGGTGTTTAACTTTTTTGTTGTAAAACGGACAAAGCCGAGTAATGGGCGACTCGCTGTCCGACCATGGACCATGCCCGGGTCGACGGCGCGTTGTGTTCTAAGCGCGCTTCAAGGATTGTCCACATAGTGACGGGGTAGAGGGCCAAAGCCTGCCGGGGTCGCGGGACTCACGAATTACCGTGACCCCGGTACGTAAAGGGCTATCGAAGGTCACCGTGGATTTTAGTCAGTCCCTCCCGCTCTGCCCTGGGTGCGACAGGACTCATGTGATGATTTTACCACGTAAATAAAAAAAAAGACGGACATAGTCTACACTTTTTGTCACCTATCTGGCTGCCTATTTATTCAACAACTAGCTTAAGGCCGCGGCTTTGCAATCATGAAGTTTGGCAATCATCCCATGAGAACGTACTGGGATACAAATTATCCTATGTGAAAAAATAAAATAAAAATCTTTAAAACGGGAGTTTTGACCTATTTTGAAATTACTATTTTTTATTTAAAACTTCTTGCTCATGGAAGTACAAAGGCGGACTTAATGCCTTGGGCATTATTTTCTTCCAGTCTACCTTAGGGTGAGGCAGAGAAACAAACATAGTAGGTGGTAGGCAATTTGCTTTTAGAGTCTCATTTTTCTCTTTACCTGTACAGGTTCAAGTGGTAAAACAAGAAATAACAAAAAAATACGGGCAAGGCTAAAACACATACAGGCATTGAATTGTCAATGCTCTTGCGCAACGCGATTGTTCGACACACACTATACTTGGTGACAACTGCGAAATGTCAAAGCAAGTACATATACTTGCACATTGTTTATGATTACTTGCATTAATTACACATGAGCAAGTCTTGACTAATTATTCACCATTCTCGCTTACCCCATAAAGAATAATGATGAGCAAATTTGAAGTACTTGACGTCATAATTGTATGTAAACAAATGAAAATGAACATTGTATGACAGTGTCAACATAACATGAGAATTCTTTTTTTATAGTATTTTCTTCGCTAATTAAGGCTCTGTGTGTCTACATTTGCTTTTGATATTTACTCGCCGCATTTACTAGAATGCCGGACGGGCGTCGTTGCCGAGGGAGGCCTAGGAAACGCTGGCGCGACGACCTAGACACTTTCATGACAAATTGGCCGGAGAAAGCCGCGCACAGGGAAGAGTGGAAAGTTGTGGGGGAGATCTTTGCCCAGCAGTGGGACAAAAAAGGGTTGAAAAAAAAATTACTAGAATAATATGATGTTCATTTAATAAAGTTTTTTGCTTTGTCTTTTACGATTACAAGAACTTTTACGAGTAAAGAGCATTAATGTGAGTTGAAAAGCTTCATCTATTGTATTTCTTAACATATTGGTAAGTATGTAAGTTTTATGTGATTTGATATTTTCAAACGGCTGTACAGCATTTTTTTGTAACATAGCTAAGAACATTCTACATCAAGTTATCTTTCTAACAAATGAAACTAAATCAAAATTGGTCGACCCGTTTGTGAGCTACGATGCCACAGACAGACACTCAAAGCGGTGGTCAAAATGAAAGGTTTTTATAAACTAAAGACCTCATTTTTCAGTCATGACGAGGTCCAAAAATGTAAACACGACAGACAAATTGTATTTAATCATCGAGATATTATAAAGTGCCACAGATTGTAACAACACAAATAAATTAATACAGAAGGTTAACATTGCGTAAACTTCGAAGTTTCGTCCTTTCACTGATAAATTATTTGAAAGATATGAAACAGATCGAACTAAAACAGGTATCACGTCGAACTAGTGTAACCTCCGGGTTAAGCCGCGCTTGCCGAGGTTGGTCTGTCATGGCGAGCTTGCTCCGTGCCTCGGAAAGCACGTAAAGCGGTTGGTCCCGGCTGTCATTTGTAGATCTTTGACAATATAGTTGGGAAAAGGCTCGTCACATGATGATACAGATCGAACTCATGACGTAACATCACGCTTGCAATCCCTGAAGAGATAAACAGAAGTGTTTCTGTGTAAGTTTTACCCACTTTTTACTAATATGTTGAAGTCCCATGTAATAAGGGGCAGCCTATTTCGCCACCAAGGAGGTGCTGCGAGATCGATGACCATGCAGCACACGAAGCACAGACCCAGTCACCAGACATAATAACTGAAAATACAGTATTTGTCTACTGGATTTATTACATTAATTACCTGTATTTTATCGTCGAACTAGATGGTAAAACAAAAATAAGTCTATCGACGATTGTCTAGACCAACTGTCTCAGAAAATATTGAAATTAAAACGGTTTCTGACGAAAGCAGGCTAATTCATCATTCTCAAATTAATGTTGAGAGGACTCTCCCTTTCTGCCACATTATTATTTTATGACATGACATGTATGAAATACTTATTACTCTGCCACTTCACTAAAATATTACCTCCATCCCTCGCCGTAGTGAACATTCTGCAGCTATTTATTTCCTGCCAGCGTGTAACAGCGGGTAGCGACATTACAGGAATTAAGTCCAAGTCACAGCTGCGCCGGCGTGCGTTACAAAACTGACAGCTGGATGTATACTGTCAGCTGTGTGTACCGGACTTTATGTAGCGAGCGAGTGAACACAATGAATTTTTATGATTGCTGGGTTAATTGTGAATGTTATGGCATTATTCATCTTGATCTCAAAACATTGGAGCAGACATGTGCTGTTAGTATGGAGACCGCGTTTGGACGCGTGGGGGACGCCCTGCAGCATGATGAAGATGACGATGATGAACTTAAATGCAAGACCCTTAAATACATTTTCATCTTCTGATAAAAATATTAGGTACTATAAAGCAAAACTAATAGCAAATTTATTTTTGTCCAGACAAAATTATAAAAGTGAGAGAGCCAGATCAATATGTATCTGTCTTTCATTCAATCAGACGCCACTCTTGAAGGCTAGTTTCAAGCCTTGATAGGTACACCTGACATGTGCAATAACGTGTATTAGGTATAATTTTTCCCCTACATTACTCATAATAACTATGTGGGGCACAGCTGTGTCTAAGTCTAGAATATGTGCGTTGCGACACACCTACAATATGCACTGGACTACACGCTATACGCTAATCGCCTCAGGGCTTTCAATGTGATGAAATCTTTAGCGGACACACATGAGTGTATGGCGGTTGATATACTATATAGAAACTGGCTTTAATGACTGCTTCGATTAGAACACGAGGCAGGATGAAAGCTTATCTTTAAATTTAAATTGTATACAATCTTGGTTCCTCTAACCGTACAGACAGATATGTTGCTGGGGAGTTTGTTCCGCCACTTCTTTTTCCCAGCCAAAACACTAGGAAGTGTCGAATGGGGGAGCGCTTTGGGGGACTGTCTTATGTAAAAATTTGACCTTCAAAAAGTGCTGATAAATCAGTCTAATTTGAATAAATGACTTTTGATTTTAATATCAGTTTGTTGCTTAACTTATTTCCTAAATTTAACACAATTTAAGTGCGATATGCGGAACAGGCCCAAACCACCCTTAAAAAAAAAAACCTATTAACAAATAGTTAATAGGTTTTTTTTTTTAAGGGTGGTAAAATCATCAAATGAGTCCCTCCGCCCTTACTGTCAGACTCTTACTGACTAAAATCCACCCGTGTTTCTTCGGATACCATTTTAACTTACGTACAAGTCTAATAAATAATGTCAATAGGCACCGCGGCCTCTCGCGTCTAGCACTATTTCGGCCCATTTTGTGGAGCGAGGGGAAATGGGAAGCAGTCACCTCCTTCTGCGAAGCAATAATGCTGAAAAGGGAGGATCTGGGGGCTAGTTGTGGTGTTTTTTGTGCAGGGACCCTAGAGAATTTCCATTGGATGCAAGCAGAGCAGTCGACCACTGTAGGTAACGCGTACGTTCACCAGTTAAAAACTTTCAACTTAGATTTATTTCCTAACAATAAATAGCTACATTATAACAAGTTACAAAGTCAGCCGCTGTATTTTATTCCATAATATAGTTTCCGTACTATTTTTGTTAACGGAAGTTTTACCAACACCATTTACTTTTCCCTTACTTTTCTTAAAAAGTATTTTCACTCGACAACTTTAGCAACATGTTCGAGCGTGTATTGTGACGTCAGAAACGCTGCCTGTATTTACTGCCTCACTACAAAAATAAAAGGCAGAAATACAACAGTAACAACTTACCATTTTTCTCAAGTCTTCATTATATCGGGTCGACGGCGCGTTGTGTTCCACGCGCGTCTCAGGGAGTGTCAGCATAGTGACGGGGCCTGTAGAGGGCCAAAGCCTGCCGGGGTCGCGGGACTCACAAATTACCGTAACCCCGGTTTAAAGGGCTATTGAAGTACACCGTTGATGTTAGTTAGTGAAGTCTGACAGTCCCTCCCGCCCTGCTCTGGGTAGGAAGACTCAATTGATGATTTTACAACGATAAAAAAAAATCTTCATTATAGCGAGGATATCCATTCAATAATTGAATTGTAAATTGAAAATTGAAAATTACGTTCCAGAACGTATAGGGCATTTGAATTAATACGGTATATTTTAATCAGTACGAGCTTTCTGCTTTACCCAGTGTAGGAGGATTCATTTGGTGATTTTACCTTTTTTTTAAAAAAAAAAGCCTATGCCATTTCAGTGCTGGAAATAGGCATCTCCCAACATAACAACCTGTTTTCTACAACTAGTCTTACCGGCTGGGTCAGACTGGACCCTTTGAAGCCTTTGTCAAACAGACAGGTGTCGCTAGATGGCGCTGTATGTGCTAATTAGCTTAACTTAACTCCCGGTGTTAATTATTTTCCTAAAAATCATAAACATACTCAAATCTCAGTAAATTATGTGTTAGTAGTGAGAACTAGACGTAATAATTGCTGTCAAGTGGAGTCATTACGAACCTATGTGTAAAATCAGTGGAATTGTGTGAACAAAATAGATGAGTTTATATTGGCTACAAACATTATATCAGTGTCAAAGTGTTATTACCAGTGGTTCAGATCTGTGCTTACACAATATACGATAATTATCCTTAACTTTGCGTCGTTTCTGCTGGTGCAGTGGCCTTATTAATAATTTTTGTGCCCAACGTTTTTGCTTCAAATTTTGCATATCATTCTACGTTCAACAAAGCTTAAATCAACGCCATCTATTAGCCCTGTTGTGAGGCAGCTTGGGAGTCAGTTAACTTGAACTTTGACTGACAGATTTGATTATTGATTGATCGTCATCTAACTCTATCCTCATACGATAGGTGGCGCTACGTGTATCTAGCTGCATCCTGAACGAGCAATCGATATATAAGTTTCCTGATTCTTGCGTCAGGTGGCGCTACTTTTACCATAGTTGACTAATAATCTTTTTCTCAACTATTCAAATACTCATGATGAACTGCAACGCATGCAACGGTGACCTGACACCTGATGCTGGTTACCTGACGTGTAAACTGTGTGAGGGTAAATATCATCATGGGTGCCTAAACTTTTCTTTGCAACAATTTATGGCACTAACGCAGGATTTTAAGACAAGCTGGAAATGTCCCTCTTGCTGTAACGTTACACGCCGCACCCGTCCTAATTTGGACACACCTGT
Source organism: Agrotis puta (assembly GCA_943136025.2). Taxonomy (NCBI): domain Eukaryota; kingdom Metazoa; phylum Arthropoda; class Insecta; order Lepidoptera; family Noctuidae; genus Agrotis; species Agrotis puta. The sequence goes on along the minus strand of OW964179.2, from coordinate 17,365,468 downwards.
CCGCTCCAGCACGCAGGTTCCGGCTTATGATGACAATTCCATGAATATGTCGTGTGATAACCTGGAACAACGACCACCTTCTCCTCGCACTCCGCCATGTATGTACACGACACTTTCTACAAGAGTTGACGATAACTCCACATCAAAGCTTGTAGACGACCAAATCCAGTCTTTTACTTTGGAACTGAACAAAACATTACAAGGTTGGCGATCTGACATCGATCAGACTATGGCAATGTTTAAGGAAGACATTAAAAACACTTTGAAGGGTTGGCGAGGTGAGATGGAAGCTAGTATGCTTGGTTTTCACGAAAGTGTTAAAAACAGTCTGGCCGATATGAAGAAGGAGTTGGGCTCTGTTGGTGCTGCCCAAGCTGACCTCAAAAGGGACATGAAGGAAATGAGCGACGATGTATCCGAACTCAAGCATTCACTCCAGTTCCACGCAAGCGAACACATTGACCTTAAAAGACGTGTTGAAGGCATTGCACTTTTGCAGTCCGAGCAATCAGCCACCTCCGTAAGCTATTTGGAAGCTAAAATTGAAGCGCTAGAACAGCAGGCGAGGCAGTGCAATCTGGAAATCTGCAACGTACCAGACAAGCGTGGCGAAAATCTTTTGCAAATGTTGGGGGCGATCGGAGATGCGATTGGCTTTCCCATACCTCAAAAGGACATAATATCCATACACAGAGTTCCACATGCCCACCAACAAACGAACAAGCCTAAGAACATTATTGTGAAGTTCTCCACGCGCATACTGCGCGATAATGTTCTCAGCGCATTCCGCCTGGCTAAGTCACTGAAAACGGATCAAGTAGGTATAACTGGGACCTCAATGAATATCTACATTAATGAACATTTAACTTTAAAAAATAAAATTTTATTTCGCAAATGTAAGGAAGCGGCAAAACTTCACCAGTTTAACTATGTTTGGGTTAAAAATTGCACTATCCTTGTACGTAAGAAAGACGGCGATGCTGCCTTTGCCATTCGATCAGAAGCAGATATCGCTAAAATCAGTAATGATAGTAAAAGTAACGGTCAGAGTGTCATTAATGAGACCAATATTCAGTAAGCGTTGTACTGGTTCTTATCCAGTTGATAGTTGTAAGAATTACTTGTTTTTGTCCCTCAGTGAATTTTTATCTGTATTATGCATGTTTTGTTGTGTTCGTATATTGTGTGCCGTTTTTTATTGTGTTATAAATAATACTCAGTTCTCATGCCAACTTAATTCAATTTATTTGTTTACATTATTGATTGCTAAACAATACATTATTCAAACTGTTTTTATAAAGTGTTGTGAGCTATATTTATGCCGCCTTGTGTTTCATCCATTTCTATTTCTCATTGCTTTGGTTTTTGATATTTTGCTCTTAAATTTGTATATATTCTTACTGCTTGAGCACGCTCTTATCATGAATACACATTTATATTTTAATATTAACAATGTCAAATAAAAACATCACTATTTACTACCAGAATTGTAGGGGCATTCGCACAAAACTACAGCAGTTACTTACGAATATCCTTTTGAACACATACGATATCATTATCTTAACCGAAACTTGGCTAACACCTGAAATTTATGACAGTGAGTTCATAGACAAGCGTTATAGTGTGTACCGCTGTGATCGTGATCGCACTGCTACTAACAAACGGGATGGTGGAGGGGTACTTATTGCTATTAAACGCAGTTTAAAGCATTCTGAATTAGGTCTCTCGTTTGCTCACCATAGTGATCTCTCACACACTCAAATTGAGCATATCATGGTTGAGTTGCCCAGCACTGTCAACAGTAAAAGACACATTGTGAGTGCTACCTACATACCACCTAAAACTTCAAATTTAGTATATGAAAAGCATTTTGAATTATTACAGGAAGTGTTGGGCCATTCTAGTGTTGATAGTTTCTTTGTTATAGGAGACTATAACCTCCCTGAAGCTAACTGGCTGGTATCGTCTGCAACAAATATGTCACACATTGCTTCACCATATACTGGAGGAGCTTCGGTCTGCGCAAATTTACATATCTTGATCTCACTTCTGGGCGCTTCTCAATATAATAATATAGTAAATGACAAAGGTAAAATTCTTGACCTGGTCATCTCCAACATTCAATGCAATATTTCTAATATCAATACTGCATTAGTTCCGATTGACACCCATCATCCTGCCCTGATGTGTGAGAGCTGTTTAAATGTCAAAATAACCCCATTTTCTAGAACTCCTCTTCACAAATATTGTTTTCATAAGGCCAACTTTGAAAATATTAATTGTAATATACAGCAACTAAACTGGTCTGAACTGCTATGTCCTCTGAATCCTGAAGAGGCTCTAGATAAATTCTACACTGAATTGGATACTATCATCAAACATGACACCCCACTTGCTCAACCTAGATCAATAAGCTATCCCATATGGTTCTCTCGCACTCTTATAGCTATATCAAAAAATAAACAAAGGGCATGGATTAAGTGGAAAAAACATAAGAACATTTCTGATTATGAATCATTTTCAAACTTTAGAAGACAGTTTAAGGAGAAATGTCTCAAGTGTTTCAATTTGTATATCGGTTCTGTTGAGGAAAATCTAAATAAAAATATGAAACATTTTTGGACCTATATTTCTAATCGTAGGGATAAGCCTGGAATCCCATCTAAGCTTCAATACAAAAATGCTGAAACAAATAATCCAGATATGGTATGTAATATGTTTTCTGACTTTTTTTATTCCGTATATGAACCGACGTCTCCTTCGTTGTCCCAATGGAAGCCTCCTCAGGATAACAACGCACCTCACGATGTTTTTATTTGCAGCCTTTCGTTTAGTGAGGATAGTATACTGAAGGAGCTTAAAGCCCTAGATCCAGCGAAAGGCCCTGGACCCGACGGACTTTCGCCTTACTTCCTTAGGAATACTGCGTCTTCCATCTGCAAGCCTCTTTTTATTATATACAATAAATGTATTTCTGAGGGTGTTGTGCCTAAACTGTGGAAGCATGCGTATATCGTACCCGTTCATAAAAGCGGATCCAAACGCAGTGTAGAACACTATCGTCCCATTTCCATCCTGTCTGCTTTGTCGAAACTCTTTGAGCGGTTAGTCCATAACGAAATTTATCCTGCACTCCACAACATCATAATTCATCAACAGCATGGTTTCGTCAAACGGCGGTCGACAAATACTAATTTATTATTATTTTCAACTTTCTTGTATGACTGTGTTGACAGCCGTGTCCAAGTGGACGCAGTCTATACGGACTTCTGTAAAGCCTTCGACAAGGTAGACCATGAAATACTATTAAATAAAATAGCGTTTAACGGAATCCGTGGAAACTTATTGAGGTGGTTTACTTCTTATATAACCAATCGCAGTCAGAAGGTTGTAATTAATGGTCACCAATCTAACATCGCACAGGTGACCTCTGGCGTGCCTCAAGGCTCTATACTTGGTCCTCTTTTGTTTATTTTGTACATCAATGACATCAGTCAATGTTTTCACAATTCCAAGTTTCTACTGTATGCCGACGATCTCAAGGTATACAGAACCATACGACATACCAATGATTGCCTTCTGCTGCAACAAGATTTAGACCGACTGTCTTTTTATTGCCAGAAAAATAAATTGCAACTAAGTTTACCCAAATGTAACTACTTAAATTTTACAAAAAACAAAAATAAAATAAACTTTGCGTATACGTTGTGCAATGCCCTCCTACTTAAGGTGGACTACATTCGTGATCTCGGTGTTATTATTGACTCTAAGCTTTGCTTGGACCTTCATATAGATAAGATAGTTAATAAAGCGTATCAACTATATGGATTTGTAATGAGATCAACAGTTGATTTTAAAAAGCCTTCTTCCTATATTTGCTTGTACAAGTCTCTAGTACGATCTCAACTGGAATATGCCGTGTCCGTTTGGAGTCCATACTATAAAAAGTACGTTGAAATGATTGAGCGTGTTCAATATAAATTTTTGCGTACTATGCATTATAGATGCTATGGATATTATTTACCATACAAGGATTTGCTTGTAAAGTATAAGCTCGCAACACTTGAAAATAGACGTAAGTTCTTAGAAGCCATGAATTTATACAATATTGTAAGAAATAGATTTGACTGCAATGAATTGTCTAATATGATATGCTATGCGGTTCCTAGGACGGTTCACAAGCGAAAGGTGCGCGCTGGCAAATTATTTTTTGTAGGTGCTTGCAAGTCCAACTCTGGCTTGCGTTCGCCTGTTCGCAGAATGGTCGATTCCTATAATGAGAATTTTGAAAATGTAGATATTTTTGTTTGCTCTCCCTATACTTTTAAAAATCTTATACTTAAGGTTCTTTCTTGACCATATTTCTTGTTTTGTGTTCTTTGGGGTTTGTCGAAATTTACTTTGGCATCTTGAGTTAAGTAATTTTGTTTATGTTAATTAATTTTTGTATCACTAGCGATTATTATCGGTTTATTGTATCCTGTTAGCTTATCCGTGAACAGCGTTGTGGGCTGCAATATTATCTATTATTGTACTATTTCGTGTGTCTATGTTTTATATTGTAGCTGTTTGTTGTTCCTATTGAATAAAAATAAAAAAAATAAAAATAGACAGGCGTGACGAATGCGAAGCGTGACGTTTTTATTTGTAATGTATGGAATTGTTTGAATCCAGTCACATAGAAAAGCGAAAGCGATCCGATAGCGTGACAGAACTATCGGACTGACGTCTCGCTTCGGTTCGGTATCGCTTCGGAAACATGTCTGTTTGACAAAGGCATGGACGTCTGTTTATTTTATTAAACTACAACTACCTACCAATAGCAGCTCCAGTTTAGGAATTCTTTGCTCTATCGGTCCATGGCTACCGACGTATCTTGTAAAGTATGCAAGCTAAAGTGACAGCCAGCAAATAGTTCACGCTGTGGTAAAAATATGAGCAAGAGCTCATTAGCAAAGTGCTAGTGAAACTACTACCCAGGGTGTCGCTTGTAGAAGACATTATTTTAATGTTTTTAATGTTGGTACCACAATCTATGATAGTAGTGGTACTCAAGCCAAGACTCGTTAATATTTATTGTTCAACATGGACCACCGAAGATCGTAACAGCGTCTGTCGTCATCGGCAGGAAAATAAATGTTTTATAACAATTGACTTGGCAGCAAGTTCTTCTGCATTGAAACATTAAATTTTATGGAGAGAAAAACTTTGAACAAACATTATAAATTAATTACAATCGAACTCCTGTCTTAACACTCTTCGTTTCCTTAATTATTGAACTAAATGGAATCGCCATCTATTAAAAGCAAGAACAGGTGATGTTCGTTTTCCTGATTCCAGAAGAACTTTCACCATCAATGAATCGATCTATCGACTTTTTGTAAAAGATGACCACGACGCGCCGGCTTCAAACAGGTCCAATTTGAAAATAAATGGTGGTTACGAGCCCGGCGGCGGGCGTCTACCACCCATCCTGAAGAGTTAATATTTTACAAACAAAAAAATATACTCAAATCTCTCTTCATAACATTAGTTTAGATGTTGTGGGTATTGGATCTTCTGTTCTCTATTATTGAGGGTAGTATGTGGTGCTAAGTATATGTAACAAAGATCGGCAATAACTCAATACACCATGAATAGTAAGGGAAAGATTTTTGTGGATATTCCATAAGCTTGTGTTTTAGACTCCACCAATATAAAACACATTAAATACATCACTGCTCTGCAGTTTGCCGGGGAGCTCCAACTCAATCATGAACATCATAGCCGGGAGATACGATTCTCCCAGTATTTGTGACCTTATGAGGAGAAGAAGAAGAAGTTTAAAGGAAATAGAAAGAAAAAGATACGATCCCCCAAGGGGTTTCGGTGCCTAACAGCAGAGTTGATGAAATGCTTGGAAACGCGTTTCATGAACTAAAATATGGTGGGAATTTTGAGGTCCAAATGGAGACTGTTATTACTGACATAGTAAGGGCTCCCGTGACTTTCCTACGAAACTGGTTTTGGAGGACTTGCATCTTATAGAGATGGTTGGTGTGGGCTAATATTCGTATGACACTTGGATGAACTAGAACAGCCGGCCGCGACGGTGCAAGATCAAAATGACGCCATGCTATTGTTTAAAATAATGTTGGAAGGTGACCACTACTTCCCAGCAAGTACTCTAACTCTAACTTTGATTATAAAATGTCCAGATTCCTAGTAATCTACTGAGAATAGAAACCAACCAAAAAAAAATCTTTATCGTTTCATTCCAAGATTTCTAAATTTCAAGGAAAACATTTGAATGTGTGCGTGGCACTCACACTGTCACACATTTACAAAAGTTTTGTTTTGAACACCGTATCTGGACATTTTATAATTTAAAACTCTAAAGAAGAAAATATTTTCCGACCTCGCAAACTTGTAAATATTTTCTTAACAATGTTAGTGTAGAAATAGTATGCCTTAGTTAAAAGTACATAACTTTGAAACCTAAGCGCGGTACACAAGCGCGGGCAGTGTAACGAGCTAGCGTACTACTTGCTAATCCTATACCTGGCTAAAACATGATAATACTGCTAAGTTTATACACAAAGTTATTCTTATTTTGTTTAGTCCCAACGCTAACGGGGCAAATATTTTTCTTTACGTTTTTGTTAAATTCAGGCTCGAGAAGAGAATATTTACATTTCAAACCAACCGTAACTTTATTTTAACAAACTTTGAGATATGGTTCAGTAAATTCTGGAGTAAACTAGTGACGACACACTTTTTAAAGAGCATTTAAAAGCAGCAACATTTTAAAGAGACTGTGGTTCTCATAAGTAACCGACCAACTGGATTTCTTTTCAACGTTAATAAGAACGCTTAGAAATGGAATGAATTAGACTTGGTCTCCTATTAATGAGTACAACACAGGCTTAACTGGGTCAAAAACTGTAATCCTCATTAAAACGGGGTATTTAATCAGAGTTTCAAGTTCCTAATACCGTACTACACATGAACAAAGAAAACAATACTGATCTTACGCCTCTAAACTCACAAATGGATACGCCTAAAGCCGGTTATGTGTGTTCAGTAATCCTTTCTCGGGTAGTAAATTCATAGGCACCTACTAAGAGGGGTTCAAAAGGGTTCCTTGGGTATCGGGTCCAGAAGAACTGAATATTTTTGTCTTTTATCAGAGAACCAACGCGAAAGGCTAGAAACAAATACACCTTTTTTATTTATTGTGGTAAAATCATCAATTTAGTTCTCCCACCCAGGGCGGGACAGGAGGGACTGTCAGACTTGAACTGACTAAAATCCACGGTGATCCTTCAATAGCCCATTACGTTCCAAGGTTACGGTTTCAGGCCTGCCACTTCGCTGCGGTAAGAACTCCCAAGAGTGGATGGAGAGGCGTCACAGCGTCCTCACCTTCTTCTTGAGACACATGTCCTCACCGGACAGTTTCGGGAGGTTCCTGTATCTGATTAGGTAGTGACTACGAGGATCGCACGGAGGAGACGGTGGAGTATACGGTGCAGGACTGCCCCGCTTGAGCAGAGTATGCAGTCCATAAAGAAGCGATATGCGTGTAACTAAATATAACTTTTCGATTTAGTGAAGCACCATGTTGCACCCGCGCCCGACATCATACCAGGATACATTTGACAGGCCTGTTGGTCTAGTAGTTAGTGACCCTGACTGCTATGCCGGAGGTCGTGGGTTCGATTCCCACCCAGGACAAATGTTTGTGTGATGAGCACGATCATTTGTTCTGTGTCTGGGTGTAATTTATCTATAATATGTATGTATTTAGAAATATATAAGTATGTTTATCAGTTGTCTAGTACCCATAACACAAGCTCTGCTTAGCTTGGGACTAGATGGCATTGTGTGATAGTTGTGGAATATTTTATTTATTATTTTATTTATTTATTATTTATACATTGTTTTAGTGTGAGTTTTCATGTAAAAAGTACGCTGTAGTCTAGAGAATAAGGTTCATACTGATTTATAGAAGGCGTGGAGTGCGCGGTTTCGTAGCTATTGTTTTGACAGATCTGTGAGCTTAGTGGAAGCGGAATTATGACCAGTTATCGGTTTTCTATACATTTTGAATGTAATATCTTCTTCTTTGACATATCTATGAGCTAGAATCAATTCATCACAAATGTTAGGTTAGACATTAATGATTTTGCCAGATAATCTATGTGACGCTGATTCCAGTCTTAGATTTTTCTTTACGTACTGTTCTAAGTTGCATAATTTTCTATTATATTATGTTTTATACTTAAATTATCTAGTCAGTCTGATCGGATAAAGATCAACCACCAAATCTTTAACTTTGTTAATATCTTTTAGTTTCATCAAAAAACAAAAATCATGAAACAGACTCTATGACACAATATCTAACAAATAACAGCATCATTTTCTATATCCATTATATTGGCTTTTGAAATCCGAGACGAACTGAAAGTACAATTGTTCGCCAGAAAAGTGATTCACAATACAAAAGTATTCTTTACCCGGCGTGTACTTGTGTAGGCACATGAAATGTATTTGTCGTAAGCAGCGCGTAATGTCTACAGTAAATATTTGACGTAAATCGCAATTCTACCCTCCTCCGGGGACGGAAGGAGAGACGAGCGGGGGGAAGGGGGTGAAGACAATGTAACCTAAATGTTTTCTGTCCTCCGGGACGCAGGAATGTCGGGTATCGAAAATATTAGTTGTATAGTAACATGATGTGTGGGTGTGAGCTACCTGAAATTAATTTTAAGGGAAGGATATTTTTACTTTGTATTTTCGTCTATAATGTTGGTAATATTTTTTGCCTGTATGTGTACTGCATTAGAGATGTGCTATGCTACGTTGCTATGGATGCGATTTGATATCCACCAATAATATTCATTGGTTTACATAGCACAGCACTGGTTTTTTTTTATCTTGGTAAAATCATCAAATGAGTTCTCCCACCCAGGGCAGGGCGGGAGGGACTGTCAGACTTGTATTGACTAAAATCCACGGTGTCCTTCACTAGCCCTTTACGTACCGGGGTCACGGTAATGGGAAAGTCCCGCGACCAGCACAGCACTGGTGGAAATGGATTCAACTGAAATAAGTTTATTTTATGGAAGGATGCGTGCTATGGATGCCTGCTATGGGTCGTCTTCCCTACTATCGATACATCGCATAGCTCGAGCTGTGTATCTTCCTCGCGCAGTTACTTTGCGGCGGTGATCTTCATAGCACAACTTACTCGCACCGCTACATAGCTTAGAATCAGTAGAAGCAGTCATATAGTTTCGTAGCTCAGCTTTTACATTCTCGCAGCATAGCTACATAGCACATCTCTGGTGGAAAGGCACCCTTAATCCTTTTAAAATACTAGTGTTCAAATACATTTAGTAGGAATAGAAGACGAGCCCGAAATAGATGTAGTGAACAGAAAAACATCAAAGAATATCTAAACTAAGAAGGCAGAAATGAAGACGCTATCTGTTACGATCCGTCTTGTCCACGTTCACACAAGGGTTGATCTTAAAAGCACGCCGGTTACGAGTAGGTACCACGTTGTTACGCGCACTTTCCAACCTCACTGATAAGTTCAGTCTATGTCCTTACTACAAATGCCTAGAAATGTATTTCAATAATGCGTTATCGCTTATCTATGCTCCCAAAATACATCTTTGCCTACGTTAGCAGGTAGATTTTAACATGGTATTTAATACAGGGTAGTTGGGGCTTAGCAGAGCTGTTCAATAAACATGAGGTGGGCTAAGTAAGACACTGTACCTGAACCGGTCTTAGTGCTTGTTGCAATTAAATTAGTATGCAAACAACGTCGTGTTGCTACAACGTGCCACAGAACGTTGCGGGTTACTTACGAAGATGTGTGATTGATCATTATGAATACTTTGAGATGTTCATTGGAGTATAAGCTCAGTTTCAATTATTGTTGTTAACAAACAATATTAAAAAAAAAACTATACCTACTGTTTTATTGCTGGATATAGGCCTCCCCTGTGCCTCTTAGAAACCCTCGAGTCATATAAATAAAAAGATAGAAAATACATTATTTGATAAAATCTCAAATAATCACACAATGTTTTCATAGAAATTAGAACAAATGAACGAAGAGCTCCTGTTGTGTCTAAATAGGCATAGTTCAGCAAAAAACCCAGTCCACTAACTACAAAGAAAATCACTTTTTAAACTTTATGTATTTTTTTACTTAATATTTTATAAAGTTGATAGAAACGTAATATTTTCCAAAGCTTACTGAAGTTGATTTCAAAAACACATCTGGGGTGTTATGTAAATTTATTTTGCGCAACCTACCAATTTTTTTCCAATGAAATAACTAAGGTACTTATGAATACGTGGTATTTTAATATTTGAATGCGAATCATTGCGTACGTTTTTATCGAAGCTAACTGAAGCGATTTTCATAAAGTGTCTGGTATTAGCTGCTTTGTTTTATATCTGCACTGCGCACGTTTAAAGCGTTTTTCATAAAAATCGGTTTAAACGCTTATTTAAAACAGAAGTGCGAGCGGATTCAACCGGGATCTCTACGTGCTTTCGAAAGTTTTTGGTTCAATTTTTATTATATCGAACTCGTTATGTCGAAAATTGAGTTGTACGATGTTTTATTATACCGATGCTTTATTGGTGCAATGTAACGTTTGTGCGAAAAATCTCTACAGCGATTGCTCATTTGTTCGGTTGTTATAGTTCGATGGAATGGTGTTACAGACGTTGAGGAAATACCCACATAAATACCTTACATATCTTAACGTACATTTTCATAAAATGAGAAAGACGGGTAACAAATTCACCAGGTGTAACTGTTGCATGGGCCAAACATAACGCAGATAATACCAGTAACTGGTTGCTGGCCAATCGCCTGACACCCTTAACCATATAACTACATGAGACATACCATATTACCCTGATACTACATACTCACAGCAATATAAAAATATCATCTTACAGTAGCAATCAAATAGTTACTTCACAATAACCTACTTTTACCGAGCCCTTCCTCAATTACCAACATTCTTTCTATACGAACAAACACACTGAGATAAAGTTCAATGACAGTCCCAAAGTGACGGCACATGTGTCGAAAGATATCAGTGACAATAGTGTTTCAAATGAAGTAATTAAGAGAATAGTACTCCCACACTAAACTTGATACAATGTGTGGAGTGTGACGACACTAATACTTGAGAACTTAGTATAGAGCAGGGGTTCCCAAACTGTGCGTCGCGTCGCCCTGGTGCGTCGGAGAGAGTAGGTACAGAGGGGCGGCATGAGACGCGAGGGGGGTCGAATATTCTCCGGATTGATATTGCGTGGAACCACGAGAAGAAGAGGAAGGAGGAAATATCCACCAGAAAGAAGAGGATAGTCTCATTGATCTCTTTTGCAGCAACAAACCCAGATTCATGTACTGCAGAAAGCTGAAAAACTTTGAGAACCCCTGGTATAGAGAGTTAGTAACGTCCATTACGCTTGTATGCCCTACGATGTGATTTCAATAATAATAATTAATAGGCCGACATCTTCTTTTTTATGTTTTAAAATCATCAAAATAAATGAGTCCACCCAGGGCGGGACGGGACGGGAGGGACTGACAGTATAAGTACGGACCAAAATCCACGTCCCGGGGTCATGCTTACCTGATGAGTCAGGATATCAGATTCCGGATAGGAGAACCTTTTGGAGCCATTTATTTCTTCTTTGAGTAACGTAGCCCCATACCAGTGTATCGTAAGTTAAGTAGGTTTTTAGATTTAATAAGTTTAGTTTAAATTCAGAAACACAAACAGCCCATTTTAAAATTGTGAGGACTTACAAAAAATCAAAATTCTTTATTTGCTATTTTTTTAATCGTGGTAAAATCCCACAAAAACGAGGCGGGACGGGAGGGCCTGTCAAACTTGTAACGACTAAATTCACGGTGTTCTTTCAATAGATGTTTACGTTCCAGGGCCACGGTTACTTGATGAGACAGTCCCGAGAATCCAGCAGGCTTTTTCCTCTATGGTCCCCACCAGATTACTGACTGCACTCCGTGACGGCAAGTCACCCATTACTCGCCGTCCACATGCCCGAATATAATTATGTAAAATGTTATATTCAGTGATTTAGTTTAAATATCAAACAATAGAGGAAGAACAGTCCGTGCCTCGGAAAGCACGTAAAGCCGTTTGTCCCGGCTGTCATTTGTAGATCTTTGACAGTCGTTAGTGTTAGTCAGAAGCTCTAAAGTCTGACAACCAGTCTTACCATGGGGTATCGTATTACCCAGTTACTGGGTTGTGGAGGTCCGACAGGCAGTCGCTCCATGTAAAATACTGATAACCAGCTGCATCTGGTTTGACTGGAAGCCGACCCCAATATAGTTGGGAAAAGGCTAGGCAGATGATGAGAGGAAGAACAGTACAATCATCGTTTTTACCAAAGACATTTATATAATGTCTCTAGTTTTAACAAACAAATGTTTATTAAACAGGCACGAACTCACTGCAGATTAACTCACATTTTTATTTGCTAAGACTAATAAAACGGAATGTGATACACTATTTACGGCGATGTATAAACAGCATTAGTGTTTGCCGTTAACTAGGAATGACTCATACTGTTTACTAAACAAGTTGTGATTCAAAGAAGACTGGTAATAATCAGGGATTGGATAAAAAAAAAACAACTTTTAAAAATTATTGTTTTTTTTTTTTTCTGTTTCGCTTTTGTTGTGTCTCTTTGTTGTGTACTATACTTTTGCTATTTATTTAGATTTATATTAATTCCAACATTTTATTTTAATTTTAATATTAGTAGAGAATTAAACGTTAATTTTATAGTTTGATTTTTATCATTTAATTCAAATTTTTCTTATAGAAAAGTTAACTTTTTTTTATTTGTAAATTGTGTCTATTTTATAGTGTAGTACTTGTATGTCAATGGGGTGGTGCTAACCTGTAATAAATTGTTACACAAACCTAAGATTATGGTAGACATATTCGTAACTTGAACTGTTTTTAGTGTAAACAAAATAAATGTAGGATGACCAAAAAAGTTTTTTTTTAATGAAACATGTTGTTGCGCTCGGCTTCACCCGTGTCGAAGTCGAAAATTATACAAGGGGTCGTTACCAAGACCTATAATCTTCCTATGATGATAAAAAAAAACAAAATGATTTAATTCTCGCTTCATCGTAAAGATGAAAAAGATATCTAGTCATGCATAATCTTATGTCTTAATAAGTCTTGACTTGTTTCACATCACATCAGAGTTAATAAAGCCAATTTTAGTACTTTTCCAAGCACGCTCATGTACATATTCCTTAGAGGCGCAATGTAAAGTACCTAACGTTATGTTCATCTCAAGGGAACATTAACATCAATCAACTTCAAGGCATCATAATATCAATTTACATAAGAACGTATAAAAAGTATCTCTCTCTTTTATTTCATTTCCATAATTGTTGAGACGACAGTCAAATGTCACGTATACGGTAATTAGGAATAAGAAAAAAGCAAAAGCGATTCTTTTAGTCAAGTTTGAATAAATATCTGAAATATTCGAGAAATTATTTAAAGATTATATTTTTTAGCCTTTTCTGACAGTTTAATGAATACATTTATCTCACACTAGCCGTTCCTCATGGTTTCATCCCCGCTACTCGGTTCCCATTGACCATAGCGTGATGTTTTATAACCTATTATAGCCTTCCTTGATAAATGGATTATCCAAAGCAAAAATATTTTTTCAATTCAAGTAGTAAATGTAAGATAATGACTTTTTTTTTGTATCGTGCTTAAATCGTCAATTGACACCTCCCACCCAGGGCAAAGTAGGAGGGACTGTCACAGTTGTACTGACTAAAATCCAAGGTGTCCTTGAATAGCCCTTTACGTTCCGGGGTCACGGTAGCTTTTAGTTCGGTGTCCTTGAAGATAATGACTGATAGGGCCAAACCTTCAAACCCAAATACTCATTTGTTAAATGCGCGTAACCAAAAAGTTGGCAACGTCGCAAATAGCTGTCAAATATTTAAAAAAATTAATTAATTTGGTAATTTTACTGTATGAAAATAAGGAATATGGCTCTGTAGTGCACCAAAAAATAGATATAGGAATACCATTAAAACACTGAATTTGATGTTGTAACCGTTTCAGGTGTAAAAAATGCATTTGGAAAGTTTCCAAATCCTTTCTACATGTAAATCTATTTATTCGGTGTTACGATATTAATTATAAAAAATATGTTAGTGCACTACAGAGCCATATTTCTTATTTCCATACACAAATATTGCCAAATTAATTAAAACTTGTTAATATTTGACAACTGTTTGCGACGTTGCCAACTTTCAGAATACGCGCTCTTAATTTTAGAACAGCAAATCGCAACTATATTTATTTAGTCGACCTACTTGTCCTATATTAACCACGTGCCTCTATCTTATTAGGTACAAGATAGGGAGGGATGACTCGTAGCTCGTCCTTTCTTTCCTTTAATTAAGGACAGGTAAATACCCTATTAGGGCCGGTCTCAATTACTTCTATAGTGACCTGCCTACTTTGCCCGCTTTGCCCGAAACGTGGCACTTACGTTTTACCCGGTCATTGTATTAATTAGCCACAGGTTGTGAAAGTGAGGGTAGTCGGTCAAATAAGTACCGGCAATAAAATGCTCATCAATGACGGCACATTGGGGTGGAGGTCGAATCGACTGCTGAGCTGTGTGTCCCGGGGTTCGATACTTGTAACTGTACAGAACAATTTTTTGTGTGATCTACGAGTCTGGCTGTTGGTGTCTGTTTGTGATTTGAAATGTTTGTAACCACAAAATATTTTTTTTTTGCGATTAGTATAAAATATAATCACTCAACCTCAAATGTTGTGAAGTGGTGAGACTGATTCCATGAATTGTCTGAAATTTCACATCTATTCTAATAATATAAAGCTAAAGAGTTCATTTGCTGAGTTGAACGCGCAAATCTCAGGAACAACTGGTTCGAATTCAAAAAATCCTAATGAGATAGATAGGTAGTCCGTTTATCGAGGATTACTATAGGATATAAATCATCCCGCTACGACCAATAGGCGCCAAGCAGCGGGGTTGAAACCACGAAGAACAGTTAGCAGAACATATAATTTAATACCTAAATATTATCTAATTATTCGGCTATTCAACAGGCATTATACCAATATTGTAAATACATCACGTCTGTTTATAAATCCTCTCACATAAAAACACCCCTTAACACCCCCATCACCCCCTCACTTCCTGTTTATTCGCGAAAGCGAATTCAAACGTGTATCTGTTGGGCACAATATTCAACATGTTTCGCTACTAAAATCAGAATTTATGAAAAGAAAAAACTGTATATCTCATTTCATTGTGTAAGAAATCACGCCGGAAGTATAAAATAAGGGAACAAACATAATGATAAATGATTGGGTCTTTCATAGAAAATTCGCAAAAAAAGGAAAGATAATGCAAAAAGATTTGGGCTCGTCCGGGATTTGAACCCGGGACCTCTCGCACCCTAAGCGAAAATCATACCCCTAGACCAACGAGCCAGCTGATAAAGACGTCGAAATAGCTGTTCTAATACGTTGACACGGTTAGATCTTGACGCCTTTCACTGCTAATCTGGGTCACACTTCAAGTTTTATTACCATGTTGATACAAAATAAGAAAAAAACTGCGATTATAACGATATTAAATCACACCTTGATTAATAACATTGCAAAATATTGAAGCAATTTCATAATATTTTAATACTAGCTGTTGCCTGCGACTTTGTTCGCGTTTTAAGTTGTTAGCTAGTTTTATTTCTGCTCTCTAAACATTCTATAGATTGGTTAGAACCAGTGTAATATTTGTTAGAAGAGAAATGAACGAAAGAAATGTTTTTTTTTATGCACAGTTCCCGTCGACAGCGATGTGGACGTTTTATTTGACGCCGTTTGCATGTTTTTTTTTAATTTTTATTTTTTGTACATGTAATATGTATTGTATGAATTAATAGTTTGTACATAATATTGGTATTGTAGTATTTTATTACTGATTATTAATATTTTTGTTATTAAATCCAGTTGGAAGATCTTATTCGCTTAGTAGCTCCAAATTCGTATAATTATTATCACCATTCATATAATTACCGTCCCTCACTAATCATACATAATCCTTTTAACCACCAATAAACTTGGAAGCAATAACTCTTCAAATCGTTATCGCTGTTAATAGCAACAGATAAGGTGACATGTAATTTGGATGCTCCCTATTACCGTCACGCACATTTCCTCTAACATCAAATCCACATTACTGTGCTGATAGCTTTGATAGGGAGATGGGACGGGATTAGGCGCAGCTACAATATGTGAATGGTACCCGGAAATGTATCTTAATTGATTACCTATAGCTTTTATTGTTTGGTGTTGGAGATTGTCTCTAATAGTTCTCTAGCTTTTTTTTTTATCGTGGTAAAATCATCAAATGAGTCCTCCCACCCAGGGCAGGGCGGGAGTGACTGTCAGACTTGTACTGACTAAAATCCACGGTGTCCTTCAATAGCCCTTTACGTACCGGGGTCACGGTAATCCCTTGGTCCCGCGACCAATAGTTCTCTAGCTAGCTAAAATGACTAGTTTTGACCAATATTTATATTTTTAATAATAAATAAAGCTACATCAACAGCTTCTGTATGTAAATTAACAAATAGTGTAGGTATTTACGAGTAAAAGGCTTATACAGTTGCCAATAACATTCACGAACGTAAGTGGTGACTTAAGCTAAAAACTAAATTAATGTACTAAATAATAAGTGGAAATAAACTATTAACTAAAATTAGAATTATGCTTGATATGATAATTCATTGGGATTTAGACAAAAAAAAATTATAACATACCTATACTATTTTTTTTTTAGAAAAACGTTGTTGAACTAAACTAGGAATTTCTTCCTGAATCATGGGTACGTTTACAAACATAGTAACTCAAATACATAAACACCCAGACCCGGAACAACTACTTGCAGATCATACAAATATTTGTTGCGTGCGGGGATCGAACCCGTAACACGCTGCGCAGCAGTCGATCACTAAGCCAGTGCGCCAACCGTGTCGTTCCCCATGTATCCCATGGTAAGACTGGTTGTCAGACTTTAGAGCTTCTGACTGACAGTAACGACTGTCGAAGATCTACAAATGACAGCCGGGACCAACGGCTTTACGTGCCTTTCGAGGCACAGGGGAAACTCGCTGTGACAGAAGGTCACCCATCTACAGACCAACCTCGGTAAGTGCGGCTTAACCCAGAAGATCGGCCTGTGCGGCTGTAGTTATTAAACCACGAGCTTCTCTAGATTTCTAGTTACCAAACTCGGTAAAAACACATATAGTATTTTCTTATCTCTATATTCAAATGAGGTTACTTTTGCGATGTTCTCACTCTTATTCAACATTTCACCCTCTATTCTGCGAATAAGGGCACAGTGAAAGAAACAGCTGCTAAACACAATTTAAATGGGAGCCACTTTGTAAAATATTACGGCTAATGGCCTGAGAGCAAGACGGAGTGTTCCAGGGTACGCGGCAGAGCCACCCCGGTAATTATGTGATGGATAATGGACATTATCATAACGTGATTATCTTGGATATGGACTGGGGTGGAAAATATGGTATTGGAGATGTGATGATGAACATTCTGGAACTAAGAAAGACTGATTCCGTCTGACTTCAAAAGGCGGTTTAACTAAAAACCCAGGTTTATATCTCGTAAAACTACAGTTTACACAAACTTTAATACAAATCGTGGTTTTGTGATAAACTTTGGATAACCGTGGTCTTACAGTCGTAACTGTCAAAAGCGTGGCAGTTTCTTATAGCAGACATTTCATTGTGTTGGTGGTTTTGTGTTATTTTCACCTAAAAAGGATTTATTTCTTATTTATTAAATATATAGATCTAATTGTTTAGACAATGGTTCAAATGACGGTACTAAGAAGTCCACATTTTATCTTATGTCCAAGTTTTGTAATTTGGAGAAATTTATACCATGATGCTGCAGATAAGTCTGGACTTGATAGACCAGTTTTAAACCAAGATTTATTTAGTTCTTGTAATAAGGCCGATTGAATGTGGTTACCACACTTATCTTTTAAACAAATGTTTTCTTTTTTATTCCAAAAGAATTTTATTTTCTTTTACACACATACATAAAACAACGCCTTTTTCCCATGAGGTAAGTAGACACCACAGGCCTATTCCTAGGCCAAAAATCAGCAATTGCCACACAACGTGGCAATGCTGCCACCTACATCCTTTCTGAGCACTGTTTCCATTAATATTGCTGTACTTCCGAAGTTTTGCAACACCAACCACATGACGTGACTCAGATTGGTCAACGAACTGTGACGTATACATATACGAAATAGTTTTACTATGTGCTGTGACATGTGACGGACGTTAGATAAGTGTTAGTGGCTTTTTTTTTTTTTTTTTTTTTTTTTAGGGTGGCAAAATCATCAAATGAGTCCTCCCGCCCTGGGCGGGGCGGAAGGGACTGTCAGACTCTTACTGACTAAAATCCACCCGTGTTTCTTCGGATGCCCTTTACGTTCCGGGGCCGCGGTATCCTGGATTAAGAAAAAAGCCGCGACCCCAGCAGGCATTTGGCCCCGTAAGGGGCCCCGTCGGTGACGCGTGAAACACGACGCGCCACCTACCCGGGCTTGGTCCTTGGTCGGACGGCGAGCCTACCCACCACTCACCGTCCGCAAGCCCGCTCCGCCGCTGTGCCCTCTGCTGTTCAGAGGGACACGCGTTGGACCATCCACCCGACAGGCTATTCGCATACGGGCAAAGAGACCCCTTAGGCACACAGTGCCCAAAAGAGCCCTTGCCCGCATCCCAGGGTGCACCGGCCCGAAAAACTGGTCTTCCCCCCGGACGTATCCGAAGGGGAACTCCAGTCCACGGGCGCACGTGGAGGTTTCCTGTCTTAGCACCCCAAGTGTTAGTGGCTGGGAAATATACCAAAGTAGTCTTTGCCATATAAGATTGATGTGTTAAACTTAGGCCTGCCAGTTACAGCTGTGATATGTGGCTAATTCTTATCTTACTACTATAATTAATGTGAAAGTTAGTGAGGTTGGATGTTTGTAACCCTTTTTTACGGTGTTAAGGTCATCAAATGAGTCCTCCCACCCAGAGCGGGACGAAAGGAACTGTCAGACTTGAACTGACTAAAATCCACGGTGATCCTTCAATAGCATTTTACGTTCGAGGGTCCGAGTTCCCTGTAGGCTTTGATAATATGCAATAGACCTGAGTATTTGATATCAGCTTGATACCTCCACGCGTTGCTGAGAAAAAAGGGACAGCCGGACACACCCTGTGTTATAATCGAGATCTAGCGGAACTTAATTCAAAAATAATATTTTTCTAAATATTCCTAAAACTCCCTTCATTGCACAGTTATCTATGTATATGACCGATATTTGACCAAATTAATAAGTTAGCAACACCACATAACTCAGGGAAAGTCCCAAAACATGTTTGTGCGTATTAGCACGTGCGATATTGTTTAGTACTGATTTACTACTGAATGCGAACTGGTGTGTTCTTGTCTTTTAAAGTGCTATAAGTGGTAATTTTTATTGTTTGTTATATCATCGAGCATACGTTGAGGGTAGGTTTGAGCCTTTTTTATATTGAATGTTTTTAATACATTAAGTTTTTGTGGTAGTCTTGAAAAATATTTTTTTTTTTGTATTAGAGTTGACTTTTAAAAATGTATACATGTGTATACACCCGGAAATCACTGTTATACCATTCTACGGTTAATATTCTTTGAAATTTAGTTGAAATCTCTTGCTCCTGTTTGCCCCGCTCATGCATTTTTTTTTGTTTTCTATCAGATTGATACACAATGAAAAGACGAGATATTTTTGATATATGGTTGCAAATTGGACGACAGGGTCGAAATAACCTTATAATTAATAAAATTCTGAATAATTATGACATATATGACTGTGAAAATCCTCCACGATCACTTCAAATGTTAATAAGTAGTCTCACCGCAAGAATACAATTTAAATGGGAGAAAAACTCCTTAGAATAATGTTGCAATATACAAAATAACAACATAATGTTAACATTTTATGTCACTTGAAATTAAAAAATAAAGATTCGCTCAAGAATGAATAAAGTTCCGATGGATCGTAATAATGATACAGTGTGGGACGGCCGGACCGACAACAAAGTGATCCTAATAAGGGTTCCGTTTTTCCTTTCGAGGTACGGAACCCTAAAAAATAAGTAAGAAGGTCACATTTTGAGATAAAATGGTCCACTCTAGTCCATTACAATGCGGATACTACAAGAGCTAGTACACAATTATCTTGTAGAAAGCGACAAAATTAAATCGCTACAATGGGAGGCTGCATTGCAGTCCAATCTAGCTACGACCGCAGTCCTTATGGCGCCTCTGGGACAACTCGATGCAGTCCCCGTTGAAGTCAAGTGCAGCTAGGCTTATATTTACGAGCTATAAAATGAAAAGCTGAGACATAATGCATTGGCGAAGGCTTTATAAAACAGGAACACCTTGAAAGAATACATGTAAGTTTACTGTGAACCTAAGAAATGTTTGTTATATTGAAATTTGGAGGTCGCCGGACTCACGAATTACCGTGACCCTGGAACGTAAAGGGCTATTGAAGGACACCGTGGATTTTAGTCAGTACGAGTCTGATAGTCCCTCCCGCTCTGCCCTGGGTGGGAGGACTCATTAGATGATTTTACCACGTTAAAAATAAAATTGAAATCTGGAGAAATAAAGGATTGTAATTTAATTTCACTAAATGATGATGGCCGAACTTGGTACTTGAAGTAAGGACTTGAATTATATGATAAATAAAAAGCGCCTCCTAGTGTAGGAATGAGAAACTTTTTTTATTCATCAAATTAATAATTCCAAAGAAAAATAAATAAAACTAATAAGAAAACTTGGACAATTAACTTGCAACAGAATGTTTATTTTCTAAAAAATCATTAAAAAATCAAAATCAAAAGTCATTTATTCAAATTAGGCTGATTTGTGAGCATTTTTTGAAGGTCAATTTTTACATAAGACTATCCCCCAAAGCGAAACTTCCTAGTGTTTTGGCTGGAAAGAAGAAGTGGCGGAACAAACTCCACAGCAACACATTTGTCTGTACGGTTAGAGGAACAAAGATTGTATACAATTTAATAGAACATTCACATTATACATCAATCCGAAATTACATCCCAACCGTGACTAGAAGGATAAACTAGGACCAACGCAGCAAAACTTGGACTAATTGCAGTCCCCTGCTTAGAATGCAATAGTTCCATCCTACTCGTATCACAAGGTACAAAACCTCGTATTTCCTGTGGACTTGATATTTATCTCACGATTCCAATTCTGCATGGCAATGTTTCTGAACTTGTTGAAATATGTTAATTAGTATCGGGCCTTTTTCATTAACTGGGGCTGATTCCGGGCAATTTAAAAAAAAGAACCATAAATTACCTGCCTGGATTTTCCTTATCTTTTTCCTTTGCCTTTTAAATATAGCGAGTATTGTTTCCAGTGTTTGTTTTCGTTTTTAATTATTTTAATTTGGTGATAGTACGTGGGTGAACATTTTATTTTCTTTCATTGAAAATGTCTGCTACCTTATCAGTATTTAAATTGGGTTGTAACCAACTGATCTTATTTAAGCCCCCCAGTGGATATAGGCTTGTTACAAGCTGTGCCGTACCAATAATTCCCTGTCCTATGCTTTTGGTGTCTATTCAGATCCAATCATATTTTAACTTTTTTTTGGCAAATACCGCCGGCTTTTTACTTACAGTCAACTTCACAGTTTATCATACCATATATACAATGATACGGCCTCTACTTTTGGTACTCAATAATTTAATGTGTTAAGGGCGCGTAACCATAAAGTTGGCAACATCGCAAATAGCTGTCAATCTTTTAGTGCACTACAGAGCCATATTTCTTATTTCCATAGAGTAATATGGCCAAATTAATTAAAACTTCTTAAAAATTCACAACTATTTGCGATGTTGCCAACTTTCAGAATACGCGCAGTTTTTTTTTTTTTCGTGGCAAATTCATCAAATGAGTCCTCCCTGGGCAAAGTGGGAGGGACTGTCAGTCTGACAGTACTGACTAAAATCCACGGTGTCCTACAATAGCTCTATACGTTACGCGCACTTAACCAGAAAAAATAATTTTATATTTCAGCGACTGGACGGACTGGTACGGATATTTTGAACTCTTTTAAGTTCCGAGATAATCGCTTGTGACAGATGAATAGAAAATCAAAACACAAAACTGTTATTTTCTTCGATCGGTACCTGACCGTTGCACGGCACGGCTCGGTATTTCCCGTCGGCACACTCTCACTGTGTCGTATGGTGTCGTGACGTAACACATGATAAATGGCCGCCGTGATTGATGTCCAAATACGTTCCACTGATAGTGTCGCACTGTGATATCGGATTAAAATGTTGTGAGCGGATTAATACAACTAATAGGGCTACCGATAGTATTTAAGATTAGGTTTTTGTTAAACTACAACTTGTCTAAGTTGGGGTTGCGATGATTGTATTTTTTTTTTCATATTTATTTAGCGTTGGTTTAGTTTTCCTTATATTTCGTCAGTTTGTGAGCTGCCGTTTTAAACACTATTCAACAATAGTAACAAACGAAACCCGAACCTAGATCAGCCGTACTTTCACAAATTAAATTCTGCCTTCAAAAAACCCAAACACAATTAACTTTCGTCAGACAAAATAAACAAAAGAAACCCTTCTTCAAACATACACTCCGCTCCTTAAAACCTAAGTTCAAAAAGAAAAGAAAAAAAATAAACAAGAAAGTATCGCGAGTCTACAATTAATTCGGTCCCAAAACAATTAAAGTTAAGCTAAATTGCCATATTTTTAACTCACACATTTTTTTGTGTCGACACTGAAATTTCCTCTCGCTTAATTTATGCTAATGTAGAGGAAAGAGGGCAGGGAGGGCCCGAAGGGAATGGACTCCCTATAGACGCTGGAAATAGAAGGTTCAAATATTAAAATATTTTGTTTAAAGTGTAAAAGCATTATCCTTATAAGTGAAATGTGTTAGAAGGCCATCCCTGGACCCTAGAAAATTGACCACCTGAGGCCCTATCACGCCTCTACACAAGCACTTTACGAGCCTTTGAATATGTATATGAAAACGCCATGCGTTCCTGAAACGAATGTCGTCTACGCGTTAATATTACGCCGTGTGCAAGGGGCCTTAAAATTATAGTTTTCTTTTTTTGCGTGGTAAAATCATCAAATGAGACTTGTACGTACTAAAATCCACGTTGTCCTTCAATAAAGGGTTAAAAATATAATAATTTTTTTTTTTATTGACACAGTTAATACATTCATCTTATATGGTAAACTAAAGTATGCATTGTAAAATGTATTACGCAAAAGTACTGCTACTGAATCTCAAACTAAGCTTGAGCTTGTATTTTGGGAAACAGTGTTCAGCCGTAGGAAGCGTCACAATATGATAAAGTACGAGGATACATTTGGTTTGAATGTTGCTGCAATAATTTAATTAATTTGGTTATTGAAGGACAACGTGGATTACGTTCTGGGGTCACGGTTACCTAATAAGACAGTCTCGAGATCAGTTACAGTTTATGTCACTAAAAAGACTAGCTAAAGGATGGTTCACGCTACACCGGGCCGGAATTCATGCTTGACCGTGCCTCGGCCTTGTCTTGGCCGTGCGACTCCCGGGCACGGCCGGGGTACGGCTTTGAAATTTCGGTGGGTATTGTTTCCCGGCTCCGGCACGGTCCGGCCCCTGTAACATGAACATATATGCGTCTAGGCGCCCGCAGAGGTAACATGAATGACTGGTAGACCGGGCGCTAGAGGTAAGAGAGTATGTATATATAATGTGAGTGTCAAATTTCGCCAACGGATTTTGTAAAGGGAATTTATTGAGTACATGATATAAAATCATTTGAATTATTATTTCCGTAATAATTTATAGAATCAATCATTCAGATCAGAGCTTTTTGCGGGTCAGATGAAGCGCATAATAATCGCATAAAAATATATTTTCCGTTAGCTTGGTATAAGACATACAATTATTTTCTAGGTTGACAGTCCCAAGCATATATTAAGTATGAAGGAAGATCGAGATACGTATAAAACTGAACTAGTGAAATGCATCATTTGTCAATTATTTTAGTCTCATTATATGTTAGGAACTTGTTCTAATTTGCTGAACTAAATGAAGTACTGAACTAAATGAGTGGACTATTTCGTTAAGCGAAAAGATATAGATACTTCATTCATTTCTTTTTACTGAGACATTTTGCGCATCTCTAGTCAATAAAATAATGTAGTAACACACTTAACGCGTACGCGTGCTATGCTTATGTGAAGGGACCATCAGACCCGGCACACGGCGGACGTGTCCCGGGCGGGGCACGGCCCGGTCGCGACACGGTGTAGCGTGAATCACCCTTAAGGCTGTAGTTAAGTCATTAAGTTTAAACTATCTATAATAGTACGTGCTACAGGCTTTGATTATAAAATGTTTATATTTCGTGTTCAAAACAAGAGGCAATGTTAACAATCGTAAGTGTTAGTGAGCGCCTGCTATATCAGTTACCGCAACTTGCGTTATCGTTGAATATTGAAGCAATATTTTCACAAGGTGGTAATAAGAGCCTTTCTGAAAAATAATCATCATTATCATCTTATGATCATTCCTTTTATTACTATGTTGGGGTTGGTTTCCAGTTGAACTAGAAACAGCTGAATATCAGTATTTTACTTGAAGCGACTGTCTATCTGAATTAAATAAACCAGCAACAGCATTGAATACGAAACTCTTAAGAAAGACTGGTTTCTCAGACTTTCCACCTTCTGACTAACAGTAACGACAATCAAACAACTACTAATGACAGCCGGAAACAACGTTACTTCAAAAAGTTATAATTATTTAATTATCAAAAAAAAAATACAAACCGAATTCAATACGTCAACATATGGAAGCATTGCGCTTTTTAAACAATCCTTTTGTACAAAATTCTTTTGAAAAAATTCAATGTGTCTCGTGAAAATTAAATAATGTTACAATATCACACAGGGCAAAGAGGACAACTCTTGAGGTAGTAATAAAACACTGTCAATTTTCTATATTGGACCATTTCACGTTATACTAAGGTGCATATTGCAATATTTATGGAACCACGGTGCTCATGTTGGTGGTTAAGGATGGGTCATGTGGTGAAAAGACAGCGGTTTTCTGTAAGGGTGCTATTGTAAAGGAACAGGCAGACGGCGCAGCCTCCTGCTTCGTAAGAGGTGACTGTTTCGGAGGAGGTGACTGCTTCGCAGTAGGTGACTGCTTCGTAGGAAGTGACTGCTTCGTAGGAAGTGACTGTTTCGCAAGAGGTGACTGCATCCCATTCAGTCTCGCCCCGCAGCAGGTAAGGTAACGTTTTATGTTCATTCAAGAAAAATATCACCTTTCTTGAGAAGCAAAAAAAATTGTTGTTCGACGAATGGCAAGTCGTAATGGTTACTCTAGGCAGATTTTCTGATTTTTGTATACTTGTTTTATCGGCGCTGGTTAACTTTGCTTGGTTGCAAAGGCACCCTATGATAACAGGAAAGCATCCTAAGTAAACAGAAGGAGGCAAAACTTTTTAATTATCAGCTTTTTTGCACCTAGACTGTACATTTATTTTTCATGCAATTATTTGTTCCTTGCACAGGTCGAACCTGTGATATTCAGCACAGCAATCAATAATAATTGCTAAGTCACCGGTGAGAGCCATTAATATAGTAAATAACTAAATTGGCTATTTTTGCTGTATTACATGCAATAGATTATAATTATGATATTTTATCGTCATATTATGAAATCACCCATTTAAAAAAAAAACATGCCTTGCCGAAGTTTTTATAGAAAAAAGACTTAACTTTTGGTACTGACATGAAATCGTTCGTTGCATGTTCTAGCTTTTGTTCAAAACTATTTTTGAAACTAATTATTCCTTCGTAAATCTATAAAACCTTCAACGTTTTACCCAACTGACAAAGAAGCTTAGCAATTTTCTTGTGTTGCAACACCACCATTTTCTCCGCATATCGCTCCATTTTATCATTCACGCCACACTGGCAGCCCGCAAAAGTGGACGTTATAAATAACAAGAGATGCAGTGGCCTCTAAATTAGCTTTGTGCAAGATCTTGTTGTCAGCACTGGTTTGTTTAAGTCTGAAATGGAATAAACGCTGGTCTGGACTGGTCTACCCTGGGTAGAAAGTCTGGAATCCAGCAAAGCATCGTATTTTTCCAGAGAAAGATTGTAATGTTATTAATTGGTTTCTTTGTTGCTCCCTTGTGATTGTTCTGCGTTTATTTCATATCAGATGGAATGCAATTTTACTTGAAGTTGTCTAACGTTGTTTCATTTGATTTGTAATAAGATTTGCACTTTGTTTTATGAGTGGTGCTTCAGGACATATTGGGTTAAAGTTGTAATATTAAGGCATTTAGGAGTTTGGTGCTAGGCTGAACCACCGTACCCATCATATGTGATGGGTTTGTACTTTTTGGTATCAACAATTTTGCATGATAAAAAAGCACTTCAAAAAATGTAGAGGATATCCTCTACATTTTTTGAAGTGCTTTTTTATCATGCTGTATCATCATCAAGTCTATACTTGCAGAGGATAAAACAAGGCTACCAATTGTGGTGATAATGATTATTCAATGAATTGTAATGGTTTTCCGATTGATTTTTAATTCCTTCACTGCATTAGCTTCTTAGTGAATGTCTGCAATATTCTACTTCCATTGCTGCTGCTTATTTTCCCAACGAGCTTTTCAAGTAGCTCCGAATTGATTTTACGTGTTCACCGGACAATTTTTCAAAGCCAGCATTACGCTTTCAGCTTTACCTGAATAGCCCAAGAAGTGGTCCAAACGACGGGCTGGCTTTAGACGGCAGCTCAAAGGTCTTGGCAATGGAGCCAAGAGCAATTTCTGGTCGATTAAACGTTCCCCTGACAATCCGGGCTGCAATCGGGATCAGTTTCTTTGCTGAACGTCGTTGCGTCGTTAGGAACTTCTAGTAGCCATTCGTTTAGCTGGGGGCATTGTCGTGAGATTATTGATAAGCAGTTGAGGATTGGATTGTTTGTTTGTTTGTGTGATTCCTGAACTAGGAAAACCGTTATGGATTAGCTATTGTGTTTAAAGGGTAAAAATAAGAGTAGGTAATTGGTTTATTTGTACCGTTTTAATCTTTGATCATCGTTTTTCAATTAACTTCCTTTTCAACGATCGCAAGCGCTTACTAATTAATAAATATTTGTGGGAGTCAAAATGGAATAATAGGCATGAATAAATGTTTGTTCATTATAATTATTAAAAAACAAAATAGTATGCAGGAATACACATGAAAACATACCTGACAGTTCTGAGCACCGTTGTGCCGTGCCCCCTATCCGGCAACTTCTGGGGGTCTATTTTCTAAGTCCGTTAACGAAGACACGGGGATACGGATGTACGAACGTAACTCACGTCAAAATAAAATTTGCAGACGGACAAACTTAGAGACCGCGCCACGACTCCATCCTTTTGACGCCTAGCACCGCGTCTGTCGCGCGTTGTCTTGACATCAAATTGCATTAAGAAAATGTGGCACCACGAATTTTGACGTATGTCACGAGTGATGGCGCAGACTCTAAGAAGCTATCTGTCTAATCGTAATAGGTATCCATTCATTCTTAGTTCGGGCTCGATGTCACGGGGCGTAGACAACGCCCGCTAAGAGTAATTCTATTTATCCGTCAAGAATCTTTCATGGTAAATCGGAGTACAAATTGATGCTCGGTTGATGGCAAAAGGCTGGTCCTTATTGAGACTTCAATGTAACTGGTGAAATATTAAATTATTTGGAATACGCTCCTTCTGAACATCAGAACGGCTACCAACAGGTTCACTTTTAAGATTACTGAACATCTACTCGAGAAGCTGGGAGATTCGACTTAATTACTTTGCTTTTAGAATTTTCCCATCTAAGCATTTTTTATCTCTCTTTATTTTATAAGCATATTTTGTTGTCTATGTTTGTATTTATTACATAATATTTATATCTTTTCATTAATAGTTTGCATGCGGCACCAACTGTGTTTTTTTTCTCTTAATCGCCCTAAAATAGACTGGTAGAAGATGTCTAAGCCATTACTTTGTGCATAAAGTTTTAATAAATAAATATTTGTATATTTAAATGTGTATCTCTTTGTCTCCCTCCCTCTTTGGAGATAAAGGTTTTGAAGTTATTTTTAGAAAATTAATATACAATTTTCAAAATCATTTCCTTTCCATTCAGTACCTTTTCTCAATTAAGAAATTCTTATACAATTATGAAGCTCACACGCTCCCTATCACTTGTCCTTATACAAAAGCAATTAATAAAGGTGTAACCTTCAGCTCATTAACCCGACCTTGTGGTGACCCTGCCAGCCATAAACTATACCTACCTGTCACCAACTGAGGATGGATAGGTGACTCGTACAATGTTCACTGGGGATTCGTGCCTATTTTCTCAACATTAAAGGACAGCTAAGTGACCTATTTTAAGATTGTTGGAATTTAAACTCAGGACGCTGACTCCAGGGCTGAATTTTCAACATTAAGTTTTTATGTTTTATCAGTTTATTTAATTGTTATTCTTAACTCTATATATAAATCATATATAGAGTTTTTGAGTGCAGAAAACACTTTTATTGTACCTCATAGGCCAAAAGACAGGGACACACCTGCAGAAGCACGACACTGTGTCGTCGATATCGAGCGGCAACATCGGCGGGACTTTTTTTTATCGTGGTAAAATCATCAAATGAGTCCTCCCACCCAGGGCAGGGCGGGAGGGACTGTCAGACTGGACTGATTAAAATCCACGGTGTCCTTTAATAGCCCTTTACGTACCAGGGTCACGGTAATTCGTGAGACCCGCGACCAACAACGGTGGGCTGGGCTGGATAACTGACTTCTAAAACAGCACAAAAAGGTAAAGAAAAATTCCTTTTTTTTTCGGTGACTTTGTTAATTATTTCATTGGCGTTTAAGCCACCGAGCTCGCCACGTAGGAAATATAATATCATATTATCAAAGAAAAAATCATTATTCCAATTCGAACCTGATTCTTTGAAAAATCGGGGAAAAATAAAATGAAAATCAACGAATTGGGAACCTCCTCCTTTTTTGAAGTCAGTTAAAAATTGGGAAGCAAAATCAAGCCGGATTGTTGTTAGGAATTAATAAGTAGTGTTTAGTACGTAAGCTAAATTCATGTCGCCTACTTAAATAATGAACTATATTTTTATTTATTTTATCGTGTAATATACTTGACTGACAATGTAGATATCGAGGCTCGTCTTTTATCCCACAAAGAAATTGAAGCAAAACGTTTTTATATACACAATCACATCTACCCACATACATAAGCCCTTATGTACACAGGCATAAGACCCACAAACACAGTAACTCGATCTAAAACCGCTCAATCGCCGCGATCTGCTCCAAATGTGTACAAATACAAACAGTTGGAACAAATTCTTGGCGACAATCTGTTTATAGACAGGCGTACTTACTGGGACCTATGTACCGGGAGGTAGATACGAATAGCTACTGCCGCGTTTGGGTACTTTCACACCCCACTAGAAGTAGGGCTGGGGAAGCAGCGATTATGAACGGAATGGATTACTTTTTAAGCTTCATTAACAGTCTATAATTATACAGCTGCTGTGACACAGGTCTCTTTTTTGTGTGAGGGACTGAGATGTGGTCCGTTGGTTGGTTTGTAGGATATCACATGTATTAGTTTGATACGACCAACTGCAAGTCCCACTTGGGCGCCAACAATGCCTATTGGCGCCCGCTTGGGACAAATAATGATCGACATGCTTGTCTTAATGTATCTGAAATAAAAATATCTAAACTACAGATAAAACTAAGTAAGTAATTTTTTCCTACTATCAGTTCGCTATTTTTACAGCCACGAATACTATCAGGAGTGTATTGCAGTTTGTAGTATCCCAAGTATTAACATTTGTGAAGTGTTGCCACTCTGGACCGTTTTGCATTCAATACGTTCCGTTATTCCTGAGCACGGAATATAACAGTTAGTTTCGGGGCCTCGCCGAATATTGCAGGATTTTAGTTCGTGTCAATAAAATCTAAAGCAATATTGTTTGAAACTAGACTCGCAACGGTATTGAGTTTAAAGAGTATGCAATTTTTTAGAAACGTGTTTTTGTGTTGTTTGTTACAAGAATGGTTTTCCTGTGTTGTAATTTACTGGTGTTACGAACGTATGGTGCTTAAAGCAGCTGTTACGTGCTAAAGTTTATTACCTACACTAGAAAAACAGGTAATTCGTTTTTAACAGAGGTGTAACAGCCATACTTCACCGGTTACGCTTAAGCTATCTCGCCACTCCGTCACTGCCAATAAGAAAATAATGAAATAGCAAAATCCATTATCATTTTACTTGAACGGAAACCGAACCCAGGACCAAGAAGCAAGAGTGTAGCAGTTGCATTTGTGACCATTTCCAAGACTAGAGATATTATATAATCATCAGGGTTCTAAATCTTTGAAAAAAGTTTGTCTCAGTATGTTCCTAACATTGTGTCTATGTAATGATGTCCAAATCTGAAGGGTATAGTATAAACTTGTAAGGTCTAATCTCTTGGGAGACAATGGGACAAGATCACTTTAAATATGCAAATAGATACGTGGTTCTGGTCCGTCTCAAGAGGATACTAACACAATTATAATACAAACATTGAATAGGGCATTTAAACTTTACAAAACTCCAGTTATTTCAAAGTAGTATGAGACTAAATAGGGAGAAGACGAGTATTATTTATAGATGGTAAAAAAAACATTGAAGATATAAAGGTCTACGTAGAATACTAAAAGATTTATTCGATAAACGTTTTTTATTATTTAAACATAAAATTAAAAGTTACCGTCTTAAAAACCACCATGTAAAAGTGTAAAAGTCTTTGTTTTTTTTTTTCATTTGCATCTGACTTCCGAACAAAAAGATACTTTACAAAGTCAAAGTCAAATCATTTATTTCAATTAGACCATCAAAGAGGCACTTTTGAACGTCGATTATTAAAATTAAAGGAAATGGGATGGGAAGGGATTGATTCTACACCCATTCGCAAGTGTAGGTTTGTATGGAGAAGAATGGGCAAGAAACTCCATACTTACTCTTTTTCAAAAATGTTTTACAATGTTTTGATATCATAAATTTAAAAAAAAAAATGTAAATGCGATGTACCCATAAAATCTAGACCATTTATAGGATAAAATACAAAACAAAAAAAAAAAAACAATAATTACATAGCTAAAAGGTACACGGTGTTCACATTTTCACAATATATTGCAATTATAGCTATTATAGAAATACAATATTGGCAGTGTGTGAGCATTCAAATTTCAACCAGTTTGATTCTGCTTAAGCCCTACATTGTACTATGGAGCAGGACCAGCATGTTTCCAAGCATTTTTATCTTGAATATAATCTTCTAATTTATAATATGCTTGTTTACTTAGAGTATTCTTGATATGAGTTTTAAATTTTCTTTCATTTAGTTTTAAGACCTCACTAGGTATTTTGTTGTAACATTTAACACAGAACCCCATAAAACATTTTTTTACTTTAGACAATCTAAAATAAGGTTGATCAATTTTATCCTTATTTCTAGTGTTAAAATTATGTCTATCACTTATTTTATTGAAAAGATAAAGATTTTTCCTAACATACATTATATTTTCATAAATAAATTGACAAGGCACTGTCATTATGTTAATCTTTTTAAATAGTTCCCTAAGAGATTCGCGACGATGTAAATTGTAAATAGCTCTGATGGCTCTCTTTTGCAAAATAAAAATTGATTCAATGTCAGCCGCCCGGCCCCACAATAGAATGCCGTAAGACATAATGCTGTGAAAGTAGCTGAAGTAAACCAATCGCGCAGTTTCAACGTCTGTTAACTGTCTTATCTTTCTAACAGCATAAGCGGCTGAGCTTAGACGCCCCGCAAGAGATGCTATATGGGGGCCCCATTGTAATTTATCGTCTAACGTGATTCCCAGGAAAACTTTTTGATTAATAAATTCCAGTTTTTCCCCGTTCAGTATAATGTCACATTCGCTACTGTTAACATTTGGTAAAGTAAATCTAATGCATTTTGTTTTGTTTTCATTAAGAGCTAAATTGTTCAAAGTAAACCAATTGTGTACCTGAAGAATACAATCATTAACAGTATCTAGGTTTTGCGAACGTCTGTCTACTTTAAAGATTAACGAAGTATCATCTGCGAATAACACCATCTGTGGTTGATTTTTGAGTAAATGGGGTAGATCATTTATATAAACTAAAAAGAGGAACGGACCCAAAATAGAACCCTGAGGAACGCCCATTGTTATTTCAGTTTATACTTATTTGTGTTGATTTTTGAAGTCGGTTATTTTGTTTTCT
Source organism: Agrotis puta (assembly GCA_943136025.2). Taxonomy (NCBI): domain Eukaryota; kingdom Metazoa; phylum Arthropoda; class Insecta; order Lepidoptera; family Noctuidae; genus Agrotis; species Agrotis puta. Next base: position 17,332,860 of record OW964179.2, on the reverse strand, counting down.
GTTAGTTTTTTTTTTTATTTTCCCCTTTTAGTTCAAATGTTCAACCCAAATTCTTGTCAAATGCCTGATTTTATTACAAGTGCATTAGAATTAATAAGCGATTTCAAAAAATGGGGAGCTTCTCATTTCGGAAACAGAAATACATCTTCTGCGAAATTTTCAACTGTCTATCACAGTTGATGAGATACAGCCTGGTGAGAGAAACCCTAAAAACCGTAAAAGATAAAGGTTTATTTCAACCTGCGTACTTTTTTCTCCACTGAAAAGAGCGACTGTTTCTAAATTCACGTCTCATAACAGGAATTCCGTCCTAATTGAAACTTCCAGTAGGACCCCATTACACGACACCCATTAGCCCGAAATACTTGACATAACGTCTATACACGTCCACGTTCCGTTTTATAACGTCCACGCATCTTACGTGCGCTTTCTGCCAGATATTTTTTAATTAAAATTTCATATTCTGTCATGCGGGGACTAAAAGGGTTGGGTCGGTATGTTTGAGGACACGGAATTGTTGGTAAATGGAGTGTTTATTCACAAATTAATAATACCAGTCCATAATGTTCCCAAAGCACAGAGGCCTCTTCCTGTTGAGAGAGCGTGAGCTGTAATGTACCATAAAGGCCATGTGTTTTAGTATTACGACATTCAGATTCCCCAAAGATTCTGTCCATCACCGTTTACAGAGATTACGTGATGTAAAAAAAGTAAAGTAAAAAGTAAAGCTAGTTATGGGTTACCCATGACTACTAAATAAGTCCGTGCCATTGCAACAAGACCACCACTGCTCTTACGAATATTGATCGCATCATTTGAAATCTTTAAGGTGAGTTTTTTTTTAAAGCAACAGACAACCTGAGTAGTTTATGATTTAACTACTGCTGAGTTTTGATCTCTGTGAAAGATGCACACAGACTAAAATAATCCACTGGTTAGCACTTCATTTACTCTCTCGTACGTGGTCACTAGGTAAGGTCCCCTTGATGAATTGCCTCGGTCACTTTATTTAGTGGAATATAGGGCGGGCCCCTGTCTTACCTGGCTTACGTCCATGTTATAACGATATATCGGTATAGCTACACGGTAAAATGTATGGAAATGGATGCGATGAAGATATGGGAATTTTGGAGAAAAGGTATTGTAGCAATTTTGGTTTGACGATAGATTGAATTTATAACGAGAAAGTTATACTAGTTTATGGGGTTTCTTGCCCATTCTTCTCCATGCACCCTTGCGAATGGGTGTAGAGTCAATCCCATCCCATCCGAATTCCTTTAGTTTTAATATTCGATGTTCAAAAGTGCCTCTCCGATGGCCTAATTGAAAAAAATAATTTGCCTTTGACTTTGATACTAGTTGTCACCAAAGGCTGGTTTACGTTGATTCAGTAGCTGGATTCAGCGTCGTCCATGTACACAATAAGCGCAAAATGCTCATAAAATAAAAACTACTGAAACAAACTGAATTAAATTGTATGAGACCAAACGCTAGATAAACTGTATCGAACACAAAAAGAATAACACAAATCGGACTAGAAACTTCGGAGTAAAAATACCGACCGAATTGAGAAACTCCTCCTTTTTGAAGTCGGTTAAAAACGTCAAATTCCCAGTTTACTTTACTTCACAAAAACTCGTGATATACTCTGATGTATTGCAATTTATAATTTTTCCTAGTAAGGAATGGAATGGTTTTTAGTCAGTAGAAATCCTTCAGCATGGGTAGGAGGTAACATTTGATAATCTTACCACGATAAAAAAAGGGAAGAAATGGAATGAAAAATCATTAAAAGTGTCCTTCACATTCAGAAATCTCCATTATTTACGTAATATCGTGATTTATTGTTGTGAAACCTGCAGGTAATTAAGTGTTAGTATTTAATGACTAAGACACGGGTACGTCGCCATGTCACGGATGCATAAAATTAAACGTTATCGCTCTTGTCTAACACTTTCACCAAACACTTTTAATTAAATACAAGGCAAATATTCTGAACAATTACATTTCTTTTTTATTAGCTTGCTCTGTCCCACTCCTGGGCAAAGGTCTCCCTCCACTCCTTCCATTTTTCGCGATACTGAGCGTCCTCCTTCCAGTTCGGACGGAACCTATCAAGTTCGTCTCGCCATCTCTTTCGTGGCCCGCCACGACCTCGTCTCACTGTGTCAGAGCACCAGATTTGTTCCATTTTTTTGTTTTTTCTTAAAAAAAAGTTGCCTCACACTTGGAATTGTCTCTGAAATCTCTCCTCGATCGTCGACCAAACAATTGTGTACTTAGACTGACGCTGCTGTTGGCTCAGTGTTGGAGCGATAAGCTTCCACGCTGAGTATCACATGTTCGAAACACGTAAATAACAAATTGGTGTATGACCTTGTTATCTGTGCGTGTGCATAATATAAGTTTAAATGTTTGTGGAAGCACAAATTATGCTCGCACAAGAGAAATCTAATGTTTTTCTCTTTGAGATGGCAGATACAATCATCAAATTTTAATGAGTACTCTCTCCCAGATTGGAACGGGAGCTGTCAGACTCGTACGGACTAAAATCCATAGTGTCCTTCAATAGCCCTTTACATTCCAGGTTACCTGATAGAAAGATACGTATGTAATATTGAAGGCCAAGACTTCCGCAAATATTTCAAAAGTAAACACAGATGTTAAACCATAAAAACAAATATTTTAAGTTCTATAATAATGTATCGAATATTGAAATACTGAAAACAAAATGGCACATAACACCTTATTTGTTAAAGTAGATGACTTGCATTTTTTTTTCTTAATTCAACATCTGTATTAATTACAATTATATTCTTTATTTATCTTTTGTACATATTATTAAATTTTTAAATATTTTTTTAAATAAAAGTAATAAAAAACATTTAAAACTATAAAAATAGTGATCCGCCGGTGTGGGAGCAGGATCCAAGCTACGTCGGTTAGGGCTCCAGAGACAGGAACCTCCTCACAATGCGAGCCGTATCGAGGAGAACTGCCTTCTGAATCAGGCCCTTGATCCAACTCCCTAATGATAGCCTCGAAAGATGTTCGTCGAGGCTCTTTGCCATCAGGCCGTTGGCAGTAACGACAATCGGCACAATGATAGCCGAGTTCACATTCCACATATCGACAAACTCGTGCGCTAGGTCGAGATATTTGATTTGTTTATCTTTCTCAGCTTTCACGAGGTTCTCGTCATGTGATAAATGATAAATGATATTTATTTTGCAAATTGGTTTTGACAAACTCTTTTACACGTCAAATCACATTCCTTATTATTATTTTTTTAAACTAGATGAGGCCGGTGTTTCGTACGTTTCGTGACTACTCTGAGAAGAAACAGCCGAAACAAACTCAGAGGTCACAGTCTCTTTTAAAGTCCAGACATTTTGTAAGAAAGAAACGTATGAGAACCATGCAGGTGTCTGAGGTGATCTTTTGAAGAAAGAATCAACCAGTTTGAGTGGACCTGTCCAGTCAGTGCAAGCATTTGTCGGTAATCGTGTAGCTCAACTCATAACTCAAGGAGCTCAACGTAACGACGAACAATACCAAAGAAGGGACATTTGCGTAGGCCACATAAATTACTCAAACTGTCAGACTATATAAATATATGATAAATAACATTTGTCCTCATATTCACAATAGTGAATAAAACAAAATTAAATAAATAAAAAATAAAAAAAACAACAAATAAAAAATAAAACGGCATAAAAAATAAAATAAAATTACGACGTAATTCATGTCAACACATGTCAAATAATATAAAAATATAAAATTACAGAGTAAACATGTCAAAAACATAAAAATAAATGTAAATGTCATAGTGTATAAAACGAACACAAATACAAAAAATTACAAAGTAATAAAAAAAAAACCTCAAGTCAAATAAAATAAAAAAAATATATATATATAAAAACAAAACATTAAATGTCAGTTTGTATAAAAAAAGGGGTATAAAAAAAATATATAAATAATATTTAATATAATATGCAATACAAAAATTCAAGATAGAATATAAAAATATGAATATTTAAATAACTTACATAATTCTTTAAAATAAGTGTATATACTTATAATTAATCTAGTTGAGTAAAAATTTGATAATAAAGAGAAAACTTTTAGGTAAGAATTTAATAGTAATAATGTAATCAATAAGTGAAAAAATTAATAAAGAGAAAATACAACTGATATGCTACATCTATCTACATAAACATAATAATATTTATACAATAATATGAAAGACATTTAATAAGAATATTGATTTAATTAAATTATATCAGCCCTCTTCCTCTCTCCTAATTTTTGCGTGCCCGACAGGGTCCATATTTGATCTTGTACCTTTTTATGTTTTACCATCTTATGTAACATATGGAATGCAATAAAGAATTGAGTATTGAGTATTGAGTATTGAGAGTGAATTTAATTGGAGCAGTTTAATCCCATGCATTTCTATCCTCTAAATAATGATTTATATGATAATAAGCTTTTTGGCACAACTTCTGTTTTATGTATAACTTGAATTTATTTATGCTTAGCGTTTGAATAGGAACTGGAAGTTTATTATAAAACGCACGCATTGACATCTAAACGTACCCCCTATTTTTTTGAGCCGGGTTGCTGGAACAATGAATTTATTTCTCGTGTTTATACTGTGAATATCACTATATTTTTTAAAAAGATTAATATTTTTATGCGCGTACAAAAGATTTTCATAAATAAACTGAGAAGGGATGTGGGATGGTAACATCGATTATCATTGCGCGGCGCGCTGATCTGTCTATCACTACTATGTCAGGCTTATTGGCGACAATAGTCCTATCAGTAATGATAGGCAGATCCCAGTACAACATGACATGGCCTTGTTCGAGAACTGGGTCGGGCACATACTCGTAATTACAATAATCATTATATTAATTAAGTGTGGCATGAACATCCGTAGCTGTAACGTGCCGTGAAAAGAAAACGTTGAGCATAAAAATATTGAAAAGAAAGACGTCATTTAAATATGTTAAATTGTGTGTTATGTTAATTGTTAATTGCGTGTCAATTTTCCTTTTTTTATCGTGATAAAATCATCAAATGAGTCCTTCCCGGGCGGGGTAGCGGGTGGTTTGGCCCTTGAAGAGCCAAAGGGCCCGTCAGATTGCTGTCAGCTCTTGGAGGCGCGCGTGAACACGACGCGCCGTCGACCCAGGCATCGTCCATGATCGGACAGCGAGTCGCCCCTTACTCACCTTCCATTCGGTAAAGACTATCAAACTAAAGGAAAATATACCAGCGATGACTTACCTTACCTGTCACCCATGGAGTCCCACAAGGTAGTATCTTAGGTCCTACATTTTTCTTGATTTATAATCTTATCTTATACAACATTATTTTTTGTTTATGCGAAACCCGATACACCTGTCTAGTATTTTTGTGTAAAGAATCTATGTAAAAATTTTCAAAACCGTATCATAAAAAATCACAAGGTTATAAGTTTGTATGTTACCTGGTTGTCCGTTCAAAAACATGCTCATTTCGCGGTACACCTGCGTAAACCGCGTCTCCTGTGTTATACACTCGTGATAATAGCTTGGCAATAGGTACCTAACCGTACGGTGATTGTATTGTAATTAACTGGTAATAAAATTTAATTAAAATATTTTTGAAAAAAAATGGTAAAAAATTATTGGAATCGAATCAGTTACTGATTCTGAAAAAAGTATATTCAGGTTTCGCATATACTAAAAATATTGTTGTATAATCTTTCGCTATAAAATATCAAAAGCTGCAACATGATTTCATACGGAGATGAAAGAATTTAGTCTGTTATTTTTTTACTCAAAAGGATGTTTGGCGTACTGATAGTTTACAGCCTAAATCCTATATTTTAAAGTCGTTGGCATAAGCTAGAGTGCCATCATCAGCAACCGGAAGAAGTCTACTGTTAAACATATGCCTACCTATTAATTATTTTTAAACGCATGCGACGTGTATCGTAAAGATGATTTTTGAGGAAAGAAAAACTCAGCTGCGAGTGAGATTTGAACAGGCATCTTCTGGATAAGTACTCCAGACGCCTTACCAATTAGCCTAACTAACTAACCCCTTCCGCGGGATGCGTCCACGGCATCAGACACCACGTCGTACGCTTTAAAGAGCTGTCAGCGATCTGACGGGCCCCCAAAGAGGGCTATAGGACTCATCGGGTAACCGTGATCCTGGAAAGTAAAGGGCTATTGAAGGACCTCCTTGGATTTTAGTCAGTGTGACAGTATCTTCTACCCCACCCTGTGTGGGAGGACTCATCTGGTGATTTACAATGACAAGTTTATTCTCCATTGAATGCCATAGCCTATAATATTTCAACCACATCTATTCCGAAATTCAGTAAATAATTATTATTCTTGATGAAATTGTAACTTGTTTCAACCAAAATAATGCTGAATTAACAATTAACAAAAAAATAAGCTAATATAAAACATTCCTCTTTTTTTATCGTAATAGATTAGAAAAATGCGCACTTCGCTAACTGGTTACTGTCCTAACTATAAATCAATATGCAAAAACTAGTTTGTTTGTTATCTTTCCACGCTTATACCAGTGAAACTATTGAGTATTGAACGGATTATTCTGTTTTTTGCATATACTTTGTTAAGTGCACAGAAACAGACCTAGGCCTCCTTTCATATCGAAATAAAATGCTATATCCAAAGAAAACAACAAAAACGTTCATTTTAAAATAGATGCCGTTACGTGCCGCCGAATTAATTGTCAAATTTTAAATTAACACGAGAAAAGCCGTGGCCAAAAGTTAGGATACACGTTAGAGATCCATAATTATGTTAGGTTCTAAATGCATGGCTGTAAGCCTACCATGATCTAATTAAAAACGATTCAAAAGCAAGACATTGAATGAAAGATCGCAATATGTTACTGAAACGTTTTTGGTGAAAAAGAGACAACGCTATTATTAAATAGCGTTATCTCTTTTACGTTCTATGGCGTAGTGTGAGGAAAAAAAGTACTTAGTTCATCAGACTATTAGAGAAAAACAAATGCAATTAAAAAAGGTATGTAGGATAGGTATTTATTCTTTAAAAGAAAGATTAAAAACAGTTACTTTGGTTTTTGTAAAAATTCCACTACAAAACTTTACATTTGTCAATTATTGACACCAAAAGTTTACCAAAAGTTTCAGTTTATGTTTCAGAAATAGTAACTTTTGTTGAATCGCTTATTTTGTCAGTTGAGCGTTTCAGTTGAGCTGCTATAAGACGTCATGGTACCAAACAAGTACAAAATTGAATGAATGAAACCAAAACAGTTTGGCACAATCGCTGACAGATGACATGGCCTAAATTGAATTGTTAAACTGACGTCATGGTACGAATTAGAAGAACAGTTCAGTTGAGGTCCTAAACAGGATCGCGTTAAGAGCTCGTGGTAAGCCTCCAGAGCTGATCTTGCTAACTTATGTGACAGATAGTTTACAATCTGAAATAACAAATGGAATATCATTTATCTCGGTATTGCTTTTCTATTGGATAATTTCCAAGATGTTCACGGGTGAACCCGCTGGTAAAATATGTTTTTCATAAAATTGCAGGCAACTAAGATAAGTAAAACAGGTTTTTTAAGCATTTAAAGAAACTAAGAAAGAAAATGGGACCATGTTTATCAGTAAGTTTCTTTTTTATGTTTATTTACTTACACAAAGTAGGTACATTTTATTTTTGTAATCTCAAGTAGTAACGTAATGTTCAACTACGAGTACTATTCGGGCTTAGATTATTTAATTTCTTAAGCATTGATGTTGATTATAAACAGGGCATGATAAACTCATCATCGTGATCATAATCAGTTCATAACATTCCCACTGCTGGGGCACAGTCCTGCTCAAGACAAAGCTTACACCTAAGATAGAGAGAAACTCACACAGAAGGAACTGGAATTACTGCATATTGTATCTAGACATGAACCAGGCGTCTCTGTTGAGGACTACTATCGCGAGTGTTTCGCTCAGCCGTCATCGTCACACCCTCGTTTTTTTTTCTTTTTATCGTGGTAAAATCATTAAATGAGTCCTCCCACCCAGGGCAGGGCGGGAGGGACTGTCAGACTTGACTGACTAAAATCCACGGTGTTCTTCAATAGCCCTTTACATACAGGGGTCACGGTAATTTGTGAGTCCCGCAACCCCGGCAGGATTTGGCCCTCTAAAGGCCCCCCGTCACTATGGTGACACTCCTTGAACCGCGCGTGGAACACAACGCGCCGAACCGTCACACCCTCTAGTGCAGTTGACTGGGATGGACAACTAGAAGGTGGTGCGTACATAAATATATTGTTGATGACTACATGCTTTTTAAAATTTATTAACATTTATTTAAACCTTTAGCCTCTGTGCCTAGCGTATATGGTTTACGAGCAAGCCTTTGATACCGTCGAGATCTGGGCAGTGAAAGAAAGAAAGAAACGAAAGAAAATTGTGTTTATTGGCATTCAAACTTAAAACTGATTAATACTAATAAAAGTTATAACAAGAGTAATACAATAAAAATATACGAAATAATAATTAAAAAAAAAACTAACAATTTAATACCAAAGGGCCTCAGATCAGCGTAATGCCAGATAGCAACAAAGACTTGGCCATCTGACGCTGATTTTCAGCTGCAACCCAAGAGTGCCATACGCTGTGCTGGCTGTACTGGAGTCCATACAGAAATGCCTCAACGACTGCTGCTACTTTGAGGTGATGAGATTTTTGTATAAGGCCGCAACAATGTCCGTCCAAGTACAAGAACACAGAACAAAACGGACCCAACTACGTAGAGGGATATGACAGGGAGACTGTCCTAAACTGTTTACGAATGCGTTGTCAAGACGCTTGATTAGGAGGATGGAGCATATTATATCAACAGTAAGTACATGTTGCGACATGTATGTATGTTTCAGGGATTCTCTGCTGGAGCTGAAGATAATGTTGAACGGCCTGAGCTATTCCTCAGGGTGGGTGGATCTCACACTTCTTCCAGTTCTGTCGGAATCCACCCCGCCTCATTGTTATAAAATTAACTTATATTAGTTTAATTTTATTACTCTAAAGGCACTTTTAAAAACGATGAGCTTAATGTTTACTCTAATTGGATACCTTCAAGGCATACAATGCCTTATTATATCGGAGACTGTAAGAAGTTTAATGTCGTTTGGGAATAATTGATGATATTGCTAAATCTTGATGGGAAAACTTTTCAATGGGGCGCACAAGGCAACTGTAACTTTCAACCCCTGCGGGCTATTACTGAAAGATTTTACTACTCTTGAGTATTATTTTGCTTTTTAGGAAAGATAAGGATCTACCTGCACACGGGCAAGTATCACGTCTGTCCCTCGATTTTTCTTCTGACTCTCGTCTACGAATTCACCTGTACACACTACATAAAGGAGGTTTCATAATATACCTATATTTGTTGCACATAAAAAAAGATGCAAATGAGGAGGGATGGAGGGATGACACTCATGTGACTAAGAGAGTGATGAGTATGAATGTTGATGGATGGAGAGGAAGAGGAAGGCCAAAGAAGAGATGGATGGATTGTATAAGGAATGATATGGAAGAAAAAGGAGTAAATGATGCTGTGACGTTTGATAGAGGAGAATGGAAGAAAAAAACGTGTTGCGCCGACCCCAAGTGAAATGGGATAAGGGCAGGAAGATGATGATAAAAAAAGATGCAAAATTATAGTTACTGTACAGATGGCCAACACATTAACATACCTACCTCAATCTATAAAAAAAAAATTGAAAGATTACATTTTTACACGAAGGTCTGACGTCTTTACAAAGTTGTTTGATTACTCCTCGTTTGCGAGGTTTTCAATAAAGATACAATTCTACACAAGTTCATTTAGTAATCATATTAATATTTTTTGAAATTAAAATTAAACACCTGCCATTACAGACCTTTATTTACCTACTTGTGACGTCATGCACGCCATATTTTGGTATATTGATATAATTTTCGTGTGGCTTGGCTTCATACAGCTGTGATCTTATCACAGAACAAGCCGGTGTTGTAAGTGGGCTCTCAATCATGGCACAGATAAAATTTAAAGTTAATGGCTTGGAATACTCTGGTAATTATTTTAATTCTTTTTATTCTTAATAGATTTCAAATAATTTGTGTAGAAGTAAATAATAGCATAGATTTTTTGTTTATACAGTTTTAAATATTTTTGACTTAAAGCAAAGCGAAAAAAATGTTGTAATACGAGTGTTGTAAGACAGATCCTGTGTGGAGCACACATGAGTTTCACGTTTTACAAATCTCTATTGAAAAATCTTTAGTTTATAACGAACGCTTTTTGCACTATTCTGTACTAGCCTGTTGGTCTAGTGGTTAGTGACCCTGACTGCTATGCCGGAGGTCGTGGGTTCGATTCCCACCCAGGACAAATGTTTGTGTGATGAGCACGATCATTTTTTCTGTGTCTGGGTGTAATTTATCTATAATATGTATGTATTTAGAAATATATATGTATGTTTATCAGTTGTCTAGTACCCATAAAACAAGCTCTGCTTAGCTTGGGACTAGATTGCGTTGTGTGATAGTTGTGGAATATTTATTTATTTATTATCTCATTACGCAAAGATATTAAGACATTTAAGCATTACCTAGTATTTTTTATTTTATATTTCGATCCCCCCAACCAAGAACTTCAAAATTCGGCATCTATGGACTGGAATACACCTTAGCATTTTTTTCCAAATTTTTCCTAATGATATTTGCAAAGAAATCATGACACACATATTTATTGTTGGGAATTTAGACACAATAATATTTCGGCAAAAAACCTTTTATAGGTCTGTACGATAAAACGATTTATGTTTATTTTGGTAAGTTTCGATTACCGGGTTATTGGCGTAAATCATTTTCATGTAATTTTTGGTAAACGTGTTTATGACCCCATAAAGATAATTACATACATAATTTTTTTGAAATAATTTTAAAATGCGTGTTCCGTTTTAAAATTACTTATAATCGAAATTATTGTATTTTTTCGTTTATTATCTTCAAATATAACATTTAAATTTAAGAATTGTATCGAGTGGTAACAATAACACTGTTTTTATAATTTTCTTCGTAATAATAATGTTATTGACTCCGAACAAACAACTTATCTATCAGCCATAAAATAAAAAAACAACGCCGAAAAAGCCCATAATGTAATATTATGAAATATTTTATTTGATAAATTTACTGCAATAATCCCGTAAGTAGTATTACTGTTAATGTTTTTATTCGGTCATCCGATACTCGACTTTGCTGTAATATTGTATGTATAAAATTTTAGGGATTATTTATTTTTATAAATTACTAGGTTTTGAATAAAAGGATTTTCATATCAATAGCACATGTAGACTTCGCAAAAAAGTAGCTTTCATTTAATACATCAATGACTACAAAGGTCCCACTCGTTGAAAAGATATTTGACAAAATCAGTAAAGTTATTGCTTGGAAGCGTCGATTTGAAGTCCTTATGGCAAAATATAGTAGCACCTAAATAATATATAAATTGTCATATATACCAATGTACCATCAGACCCACCCATATTTACAAATAAATTATTTGACTTTTATTTTATAAACACTAGCCTTTTTTTTTTTTTTTTTTGCGTGGTAAAATCATCAAATGAGTCCTCCCACCCAGGGCAGGGCGGGAGGGACTGTCAGACTTGTACTGACTAAAATCCACGGTGTCCTTCACGAGCCCTTTACGTACCGGGGTCACGGTGATGGGTAAGACCCGCGACCCCGGCAGGCTCTGGCCCTCTACAGGCCCCGTCAGTTTGCTGACACTCCTTGAGGCGCGCGTGGAACACAACGCGCCGTCGACCCGGGCATGGTCCATGGTCGGGCAGCGAGTCGCCCATTACTCGCTGCCCGCATGCCCGCGCCTACGGTGGCCGGAGATCGTCTGGCGACGTCCGTCGCCGTGGGCGTCTACCACTGCGGGTGGGTCGGAGGGAGGACACTGTTCTCTCCCTCACGCGGCACGCCTCCTCCTTCGCGAGCATGACTGCTTCGCAGAAGGAGGCGACCGCTTCCCACTCCGTCTCGCCCCGCAGCATGGCCTCGACCAATGCCGGGCGCGAGAGGTCTCCGCCTATCGCCGTCGTGAGGACACGGCGGTGCTCTGCCCAAGCGGGGCAGTCCTGCACCGTATGCTCCACCGTGTATAAACACTAGCCTTAGAATAATTTCTAGGCAAATGTTATTGTATTTTATTATAAAATGTATGTTTTTTACTATATTTCTCTTCATCAGTGGGGTGCGATGTGAGCTCGGACGTGACGCTGGTGGACTACCTGCGAGACCGCATAGGGCTAAGCGGCACCAAGTACATGTGCCGCGAGGGAGGCTGTGGCGCGTGCGTCGTCAGCGCTCTGTCGCCTTCTGGTGTACCGTGTGCTATCAATTCGGTAACTACCTTAATCATATAATTCTCACCTTCCAGTCTATCTATCTAGGCCTTAGGGGAAGTGAGACAAGAGATAGGCTAGAGACTTCTTCAAGACATGGAACTTAAAAACAGCATACCATTAGCCAATAAATGACCCCCTGATAGGCATTCATATCAGTATTTCTTTCTTCTGAATCTCTGAGCGTCGCTTTCTTAATTGTTTCCTTTCATGTTTAACATCATTTGAATGGACTTGGTTTTTTAGTTCTAATGTAGTTATGAAACTGAATCAAAGAAAAACATTTGGATACGTGGTCAATCGAAATACATTAGCCAAAACACTTGTGGAGCAGTGGTAGCCCTGTGGCTCTGAGTTACGAATTGTAGGTCATGGGATCGAACCCAGGCAAGCGCATTACTTTGTGTATTTTATTTCATCACCGCTGCTCTCAAAACGCAAAACGGTCAAGGAAACCAGCATGTTCTAGAACTAAAAATTCGAAGATATGTGACATCTACCAACTCTTACTGGGCCTGCGTGGTGGATTATAACCAGTTCCTCTCTCAGAGAGGACGCTTGTGTCCACGAAGTGGGAACATCTATAGACTGATGATGATGATAATGATGAAATCACTTGTATTTTTATTTCTCCCTTAGTGTATGAGACCAGTAACATCATGGCACGGGTGGGAGATCACCACGATCGAGGGACTGGGCGACAGGAATAAAGGCTACCACCCGCTGCAGACCACGCTGGCAGAGAAAAATGGATCACAGTGTGGATACTGTTCCCCTTCCTGGGTTATGGCGTTGTATAGGTAAAATACTATAATACTTATTTCCAATTCTTATAGAAGATATTCTATTCATCTCCTTTGTAGCCCACCGTCACCCTTCTCATGCATTGGGTGCATCAGGACACATATAAAAAAATTAAATAAGATTTTTAAATCGAAACTCATACCAAGTTCATACAAAATGAAGGTAGTATAAAATGTACAAAACAAATAATTGAAAAATTATTTTAGATGTCAAACATCTGTTTCAATAATATTTCGTGTCTTTTTATTTTTATTATTCAAATAAAGGAATAAGTACTCGTAGTATATGTTTAATATAAAGGAATATTAATAACTAGATAAATTATTGTACAAATACGCTTCTACCGGGATTTTCACGGGCCCGATTTAGAGTTTCTAGCGTCCGTATCCTGGCTACGTTTCGGTGACCTCTTCGGAGAAACTGAAGATTTTGTCTGTGCATGCCACCGGCCGGGTGAGTCGATCAGACATATTATCTCTGGTTCTTCTCGTCTTGCTAACGGGTACGAGTAGTTGCACAGGCATAACCTAGTGGCCAGGATTATTCACCAGCAACTTGCTTTGAAATACAAACTTGTGGATTCTGAGGTACCGTATTACAAGGATGTGCCCGACCCAGTTCTCGAGAAAGACCATGTCACGCTGTACTGGGATCTGGCCATTATCAATGACAGGACTATTGTCGCCAATAAGCCTGATATAGTAGTGATAGACAGATCAGCGCGCCACGTAATGATAATGATAATCGATGTTACCATTCCACATTACGAGAACCTCGTGAAGGCTGAGAAAGATAAACAAATCAAATATCTCGACTTAGCGTGCTATTCGTTACGGCAAATGGCTTGATAGCCAAGAGCCTCGACAAACACCTGTCAAGGTTCTCGGTGGTTCAAGAAGATCAAGGACCTGATTCAGAAGGCAGTGCTCCTCGATACGGCTCGCATTATGAGGAGGTTCCTGTCTCTGGAGCTCTAACCACCGGTAACTAGGACCCTGCTTCCATACCGGCGGCGGACCTCTATTTTATATTTTTAAATGTTTTACATTGTTTTTTTTTTATAAAATTTAAAAATGTAATTATGTGAATGTTAAATGAATAAACAAATAATTCTAAACTAATACATATTTTAGATCAATACGCTTAAAAATAACATAGTATTATACTATTATTGTTACAGTCTCCTTCAATCCAATCCAAACATAACTAAGCGTGAAATAGAGAGATCACTAGGCAGTCAAACATGTCGCTGTACCGGGTACAGACCTATTTTAGAAGCCTGCTTTTCTTTCGCCAAAGACGCTACCAGGCAGATCAAACTCAAGGATATTGAAGATCTTAAAATCTGTAAGAAGAATGGAGAAGCATGTGATAAGTGTAATTGTGAGGATAGTGATTGGTGCTTCGTAGATAAAGAATATGAAAAAGTCATAGAAATTAAGTTGAAAGATGGCAAGCTTTGGGTTCGAGCACTAAACGTCAGCGATATATTTAGCACTTTAGGAAGGGAAGGAGATGATTCTTATATGCTGATTGCTGGGGATACAGCTAAAGGTAAACATTCAACTTTGTTTAAAAAAAATGCTGCAAAATTAGGGATAGCCTTACATTCAACTGGGCACAATATAGACCCTGTGGTTGTAACAAAGGAATTCTTGATGGGAAAACTCAATAACACTTTTCTCTGTCTTGGGATCAATTTTGGGCCTCTGTTTTAACGTGGCACTCATAACTATATAGTACTCAATGACACAGTAAGGGCTGAACCCTTTCTTCGTATATACACAATCAACATATCTAGCAGAGTTTTAAATATTTGGCTACAGATAACTCATGATAAAAATTTCGAAACTGGCAACGATCTGATAATGTTGGCAGTAAACGTTGTTGTTGCAATCTAACCATACTTGAATCTAATGACATAGTTTTACCTACAGATAATATACCCTAGAGATTTGATAAAGATTATATTTGCAGGAGTTTATCCTACAGAAGAATACCCTCGGGTTCTTATTGACATAAGCGGAGTCAAAGAACTGAAAGGATACACAATTGACCAGAACTTAATAGTTAAAGCTGGAACGACACTCACAGAGTTTTTAGAAATACTAAAAACTGTATCTACAGAACAATACTTTGGATATCTGAAGAAGATTTACGATCATGTGCTAAAAGTTGCACATATTCCTGTTAGAAATGTAAGTTGCGCTCTGTTTTGAATCTAAACCGGCTGTAGTTTTTAACCTTGAACAGTAGCAGTAGAATTTCTGATCACTATGTAAAGATTTATATCAGATGTTCTATTGGTGAGAGTTTCCATTGCTATGATTAATTCCAACATAATGTAAATATGACGTTGATACTGTATGATATTAATGTGATTATTACAAGCCGTTTTTATCAATCTATGTTTTATGAGGCAGTTAACGCTTAAATCTAGTTGTTCTAACAAAAAATTACGTTATGGAAATCTGTGAACAGAAGTTGCCTTGCATTTGGCCTATTTTGTAATTTAGATGCGACGTTATTTGAATAGCTAGGAGCTTGGGAGTTTCTGACATGTTTAATGTATTATGTAGGTGGCGTCGATTGCAGGGAACCTTGTGATGAAGAACCGGAACAAATGGTTCGCGTCTGATATATTCTTGCTTTTAGAAATGGTTGGGGCGCAAGTGACCATACGTAAGTAGAAATGCTGTTATGTTTTTAAACTGGATGTAAAATATTTGCGCTACTTGCTCGGCCAAAGAAGGTTTAAGGAAAGATGGCGTGACACAAAAGACTTGTTCTGAAGAGTAGGCAAAATATAAGACAGATTGAAAATATTTCTAGGAGGCCTTTGCCCGGTAGACCCGCTAGCATTGGACAGGTTGACGAAAAAAAAACTAATCTCGGAATAAGCTTTCTTTAGATATAATAGATAATTAAACTAAAATTTATATATTAATTTGTTCTATCGATTTTAGAGAAGAGATTGTATGCCAAGGAAACTGTGACAATGCAACAGTTTCTCAAAGTGAATTTAAGAGGATACGTTATTTGGAATGTGATGTTACCGCCATTAAGTGACGACCACCGCATATCCACATTTAAGGTAAGCGTCAATAGTTATGTGAAATATAAATTGTAATAGTATTAAATTGTAAAAAATATGCAAACATCTTCAAAAGAATATAACCTAATAACAAAAATCTAACCAAGATTTTCGGTCCAAACTTACAAAGCATCGACATAATAATGCAATAAAAGATTTTAGTGTTTATTCAACTTTCAGAAGGTACAGAGACTAATTAACGTGAACCACTATTAAATCTTAGTTTGAATTCACAGAACATCAGGCATTAATACAATTAAAACGTTCAAGTAAAAGCCAGATACGATAAATAGTATCGCCAGACGTGACGATGTTGATGTAAATTAGCAGAATTTGCAAATGCATGAAACCACATTTTCAAAGTATTAAATGTAAAAATATCTTCTAGGTGATATTTTGATGGAAATTGCACATTCTTACTTTTCTACTATTTGTATTAATTTTGTGGAGACTACACCGGCAAATGCTTAACCCGCATCATCATTGCTGGTAGTCGGCGCTGACCTGCGACTATATTTGCGACCGAATAAGATAACTTTTTTTTTACGTTGTAAAATCGTCTTATGAGTCCTCCCACCCAGGCCAGAGTGGGAGGGACTGTCAGACTCGTACTGACTAAAATCCACGGTGTCCTTCAATAGCCCTTTACGAACCGGGGTCACGGTAATTCGTGAGTCCCGCGACCCCGGCAGGCTTTGGCCTTCTACAGGGGGCTCGTCACTATGCTTATACGCCTTGAGGCGCGCGTGGAACACAACGCACCGTCGACTCGGGCAGGGTCCATGGTCGGACAGCGAGTCGCCCATTACTCGTCACCCGCATGCCCGCGAATAAGAAAACTAGCTTAAGTTTATCTGTACGTATAATACTTAATCCATGTTATCTTATGCGGTCTATATGTCTGCGCCGACAGCCTGCTTCTATAGAAATCATAAAAGTGTTGGTGGAAAATTTTCGAAAAATTTTAAGTGTTCGATAAGTCCAAAACCAGTCAGTTTGGACTCCATGTTGTCGGGGTTATAATTGTTGCAAATAAGGTCTAGTATCACCCATTTCAAGGAATGCACCTAATTACAAATCCAGCACCCTTACTACACAGCAAATGTTACAGGTGATGCCACGTTCCGAAAACGCCCGTGCTTTAGTGAACGCAGGATTTCTGTACAAATTAAAATCTGGAAACGTAGTGGACAGCGCGAGGATAGTCTTTGGTGCCCTATCCCCATCATTCAGTAGAGCTGATACCACGGAGCAGTTTCTAAAGGGGAAGGACCTTTTCACTAACGAGACACTGACGAAAGCACTAAAGATCTTGGAGACTGAACTGGTTGTAGAAGACAACCCACCCGATCCTTCAGTGGAGTATAGGAAGAATTGTGCTCTGGCATTATTTTATAAAGTGAGAGTTTTTGAAGCGTATTTTCCTAGTTACATTGAGCCCTGTTTTCCAAACTCGAGCAGTATGTAGACGCGACATATAATATTATTAGCGACCCGTCCCGGCTCCGCACGGGTACAATCCCTACTATATTATGTATTTTTTTTAACATATAAACTTCCTCTTGAATCACTCTATCTATTAAAAAATCCCGAATCAAAATCCGTTGCGTAGTCTTAAGGATCTAAGTATACATAGGGACAGACAGACAGACAGTGGGAAGCGACTTTGTTTTGTACTATGTAGTGAAGTCATCTCAGGGTCTATTTACGAACTTGTATTTTTAAAGATAAAAAAGAAAAAAGCCAGGTTTAAAAACATTACTTGGCTTAAAAAAGTTCGAACAATTCCGAAATTTCAATTTTTTGGGACTGTTGTGCACTTTTATAGACGTAGCTGCCATATTAAGAGAACGTGTAATTGATATTTGATGACAGTTTATTCAATCAAATATTAGGGTTTTAAAGACAAACAGCATCAAAAAACTAAAAATAACAAATTAAAAAATCTTTTTTTTGTTTTTATATTTTTATTTTTATTTCCACCCAGGGACTGCTGTCATTATCACCGGAGACGAAACTTAACACTCGTTTTAAGTCAGGAGCCACGAACTTGGCTGATACTCGGCCTGTGTCTCGAGCTACACAAATATTTGAAACCAACCAAACAGTGTGGCCCTTGAGTAAGCCCATACAGAAAGTGGAAGCTGTGGTAAGAACAACTTTTTTAATCAGTCGACGACCGAACCATTGACTTTTTAGCATAAATTCTTAAAGTTTGCCAAAACAAATCTTTTAATCCAAACTAATATTATAAATGCGAAAGTAACTCTGTCTGTCTGTCTGTCTGTCTGTCTGTCTTTTCTTCACGCCTAAACTACTGAACCGATTTGTGTGAAATTTGGTACAGACATAGTTTGGAACTTGAGAAAGGACATAGGATAGTTTTTAACCGACTTCAAAAAAGGAGGAGGTTATCAATTTTATGTTTGTTACCGCATTACGACCGACTGGGTGAACTGATTTTCATGATTATTTTTTTGTTTGAAAGCTGGAGCTTCCCGTGTGGTACCATTGTCACCAAATCAGGATCTGATGATTGGATCTTGGAGAAATCGAGGGCAACCCTCAAATTTTATAGGCTCTCCCATCGTTTTTCGTCAATTTTATGAAGTAATTTAAGTACTTGCGTATGGTAATCATCATCTTATGTAGCTGAGCTGATGATGGAAGGTACAACTCCTTAACAGTAGTTTGTTACCGAATAACGACCGACTGGGTGAACCGATTTTCATGATTCTTTTTTTGTTTGAAAGCTGGTGCTTCCCGTGTGGTCCCATTGTCACCAAATCAGGATCTGATAATTGGATCTTGGAGAAATCGAGGGCAACCCTCAAATTTTATAGGCCCACGCATCGTTTTTCGTAAATCTTATGAAGTAATTCAAGTACTTGCGTATGGTTATCATCATCTTATGTAGCTGAGCTGATGATGAAACGTACAACTCCTTAACAGTAAGGAGTAGGCATCGACTGATTAATTGTTCGCATATCTCCGGAACTTTACGTCCGATTTAAATATTTTTTTTTGTGCTAGGTATCTTTCAACTTAGGGAATACTGCAAGTTTCATCAAAATCGGTTCAGTAGTTTTTGAGATAGGGAATTTTATTAGCTTATTGTGTACATGAGGGATGTTATTACCAGTGCTACGGTTTACGTACCGGGTTCACGGTAATTCGTAAATCCCGTGACCCCCAATTATCTGAAAGGAATTCAGATAATTCCACCTTCAAGAGATTCCCCCTAAATATTAGGTATAGGTGTTCAAAGATTGTATGGAAACTAATTTTGAAGTTAGAAATCTGGGATGTACGATGTGAAGTTACATAAAAAAAATATAAATATTAAAAAAAATGTCACGTAACTTAATGAGGCAGACCAAATTCTACGCGAGCGAAGCCGCAGGCAAAAGCTAGTATCAATATAATTCTAGGACCATAAGATTCATGTACTTAGTACTTTTTGAATTTTATTTTATCAAGCTATATTAATCTTTTCCGTTTGTAGATACAATGTGCAGGAGAGGCTTTCTATACTGAAGATCTGCCTCATTACCCAAACGAAGTGTACTGTGCTTTAGTTCTTAGTACAGTAGCATTAGGAGATATTGTGTCCATTGATGCTAGCAAAGCTTTGGTAAGAATAAGAAATACAATACAAGTTTAATGGAACATTGTTTTAAATAGACTGAATTTTAAATTCCTCCTATTTATTTTGTAGGCATTGCCAGGAGTCATTGCTTTTTATACAGCAGAAGACATACCAGGAATAAACTCCTTTACTCCTCCCGACTCATTTTTATACTCTGCCAACGAAGAAGTGTTGGCCAGTGGCTCCGTAAAATATTTCAGCCAACCATATGGCATAGTGGTGGCTGAAAGCCGATACATAGCTGATAAAGCTGCAAAATTAGTAGAAGCTACATATCAAAATGTGAAAGAGCCACTTCTTGATGTAAAAAAGACTATAGATACAGACAAAGCTACCCAATTTCAAAAAGTTACTGCTACAGACACTGGCACAGATGTAAGTAGAGTGATAAAGGGACTTAATTCAATATATGGTCAGTACCATTACACTATGGAAACGCTGACTACTGTGGTAAAGCCATCTGATGAGGGACTGGACGTGTATTGTGCGACGCAGTGGATGGAAGGTGTTCAGTTAATGATTTCAAGGGCCTTGAAAATGAACCAAAATCAGTACGTATTTCTTAAATTCTACTTAAACTTGCTGTCTTCCTCTTGCTAATTGATTTGTAGTGAAATCCTCTACAGTAATCATGTTGTTGAGTATCATCATGTCCCATAATATATTCTCAGGATTGACGTGCATACCCGTCGTGTTGGAGGTGCCTTTGGTATCAAACTGTCCCGTAGCAGTCAGGGCGCTATCGCCGCGTCATTAGTGGCACAGAAACTAAACAGACCCTGTCGATTTATTCAGTCATTGACAACTAATACTAAAGCTCTGGGTAAGAGACTTCCGTGTTGTTCTGATTTTGAGGTAAGTCATGCTTTCTGTTGTCTTTCATGATACAGTCCTATTTCTTTGCATAAAAAGTGGCTCATTGGCGTAAGGTCAAAATCCTTCACCATCCTATTGGAGTCCGGCGCCAAACAGTTTTTATTGTATTCCATCGGTGTGCAGGAGTGTTATTATGGAGCGAGCTCACCCAATAATTCCTTTTGGGTGAGCTTAGTCCATTTTAGGTTTCATCTTTGCTTCTGGGATAGATTGAGGTTAAGAGCGAAATCTGTTATAAATCAATAAAAATATATTGTCACGTTTTATAAATATTATCATCATAAAGCATTTACACTATTATTATCCTCTTAGTAACCTTACATTAAAAGTCAATGGTTGATTTCAGGCTGGTGTCAGCAGCTCTGGAGCCATACAATACATAAATTACAGAGTTTTTGAAGACAACGGATATAAGACAAACGAACAGTTTACTTTGCTTGGCGTCGGTCAATTTAATAATGCTTACAACAGGGCTCGATGGACTTATACGAGTTATGATTCAATTACTGATAATGCTAAAAATACTTGGGCGAGAGCACCTGGTAAGATATATTGATATTCATATAAATAAACACAAAGGTTTAACACTCAAGTTTAAAAAGAGTACAAAGAAATAAACGTGTTAAAGACTTTAATGTTGCATTTATTCTATACAATTTCAACTCATCAGGTACACTGGAGCACGTCGCAATGTCAGAATTTATAATGGAACAGATCGCATACGAGATGAACCTAGATCCTTTGGACGTAAGGCTAGCTAACCTAGACCCGCAATACAGCACTGACATGAAAGAAATGATTGATTATGTAATGGTACAATCTGACTACCCCAACAGACGAGAAGCAGTTAACAAATTCAACGCTGTAAACAGATGGAAGAAAAGGGGACTGAGATTTGCTTTTCTAAGATGGACACCAGTAGGAGGAATTAATCTTGAAGTTAATTTATCAGTATACCGTGGAGATGGTTCCGTAGTAATTACACACGGTGCTATAGAAATGGGTCAAGGAATAAATACAAAAGCTGTCCAAGTAGCAGCTTACATGCTTAAGATTCCCATCGAGAAAATCATTGTGAAGGAAAACAATACAGTGATTGCGCCAAACTGTGCTTTATCTGGCGGTAGTATCATGAATCAGAATGTGATTTTAGGAGTACAGCGGGCTTGCCAACAACTTCTAGATAGACTAAAACCTATAAGAGATGCTATGGATAATCCCACATGGGAGGAGTTGATCACAAAAGCTTATAATAGTAATGTGGACTTACAAGCCCATGGATTCACCAGAACTGATGAAGAATATCCATTTGTTGTTTACGGTATAACTTTAGCTGAAGTGGAACTGGACGTATTGACCGGACAATTTGAGTTGTTGAGAGTGGATCTTTGTGAAGATGTAGGACAGAGTATTAGTCCTGAAATTGATATTGGTCAAGTAAGTATTATAGAAAAGTTTAAAATTCGTATTAAGTATCGTTCTGTTCGTATTGTTTTGATCATAGAAAATAATTCTCTTAGGTAGAAGGAGCCTTTATTATGGGTCTAGGCTACTGGACTTGCGAGAATTTAGTATACGCACCTACAGGTGAACTCCTCACAAACAGATCCTGGAACTACCACGTGCCATTAGCCAGAGACATTCCACAGGACTGGAGGGTCTGCTTTAGGAAGAATTCTTACAGTGCTGTTTCCGTTCTTGGAACCAAGTGTATGTATTAAAAAAATGTAGTTGTATATTATATAAAATCAATTATTATTGGTTCCACGAAAAGTTAAATTAAGACTACTGTTACATTTAACCTTTTTAACAAAAAAATACCTTTACAAACAAAAAGAACTGTTACTAATTGCCTTAAACTGTTTATTAACCAACAACAAGATTGTCCAGTAATTCAGAAGTAAACTCGTAACAATTGCAATTTTTGCCAATTTATATAAATCATTAGCATCCGGATTGTATATAAATGGTAAGTGGTTGGCCATTGTCTACGATAGCTGAAGTGATTTATTTTCCCGAAACATTCTTAACTCTGGTCTCCATTATGAGCCTATTATTCGCCTTAATTAATTAACGTGTATCATTTGAATTTTATTTCATCCTTCGATTTTTTCTTCCAATACTGTTTCAGTGTTTCTAATGCAAATCAAGTTTGGATTTCAAATTAAACGAACTGATTCTTTCAATAAAAATAGAGCAACAAAAGTAACTTAACATATTTTTACTTTCTATGACTATTTAGTTACAATTCATTATTTTATTTCACAGGATCAGCGCGAATCAATTAACATCTGTTTATAACACATTTTTGTTCAGCTAATCGGAGGTAAAAGAGCAGACAGGCAATGGGACGGGGTCAAAGGAAGTCGCGGGCAGAAGGCACCTTTTTCATAAACTATTCTCCCTTGAGATGCTGCTAGCTCAAGCTCTATGGGCTATGCAATTGTTCATTATGCTCGTATCTACATCAATGCCAGTTACTGATCGATATTACGATCGAAAATTTAAAAAAATATCTAAAACGCTTCTTCTCGACAGGTATCGGTGAGCCTCCAATTTGTATGGCAGTGGCCGTAGTGTTAGCCCTGAGGGAAGCCATCACTGCAGCCAGACTTGAATGTGGCATTCCTAAAACGCAATGGTTTCCAGAAGGTACATTATTAAGCTAGTAGTTTAGCTTCAATCAATAAAGAAGTTCCATAGGCACTTAAAATAACAATGGTTTCTTTTTTTTATCGATTTGATTGAGCCTGTGTTATGATTATGAAATAATTACCGAATTCGACTACCAAAATTGGAAAGCAAATTTAAAAACATTCTTTTTTTACAGATGGGCCTTACACAGTTGAAAGAAACTTTTTGCAGTCGTGCACGAATATTGCAGCTTTTAAGTTTAATTAATAAAAAGCTGTTTTGCCAGTGTAGGATGTAGAATATTTTTTTTTTCTAATAAAAATAACTTTACATTTTGTTTGTTACCTTTTATGATGCAGATTAGAATGCTTCGAGTACGTACACATCAAAAAGTTTGCGAGCACTTTGAAAAATATACATCTTTTTTGCTACGGTAGATTTTATTACGATTTCTTCTTCTTTTTAGATTATTTATTTCAAAATATAGAATTGAATATAAAATATAGAACAATTAAATTGTTTTTCTATATAAAAAAACAGCTTATGCCAGTGATCATAAACTTTTTGATACGTATAAATTACAATTCAAATGTATCACTTCCTTTCATGTTTTAATATTTTTTAATTATGCATTAAAATCGTTTACGATATTTTCGTTTTATTCTCTAGTACCTATTTTGCCGCTTAACTGCATATTGTATTGGTAGATATTTGAGGTAACAGATATTTTAATATAATTTTGTCAACTTTTGTTAACACATTAAAATCTACATCGGGTTCATGAAGAGCCCGGTAGAAGCACCTGTGAAGCTCCTTGCCTTCCCGTACATCCTAGCGGTCTTCGGTAGTAAGTACTACAGGTCTTGCGTTAGTACTCTATAGCCATGGACAGCCGAGTGAGTCCCTTGACCACAACGTTATCTCGGTGCATACGCAATTCCATTTTCAAAAAATAAATAAAAATATACACATTAATTGTTCACATAAAATAATCACCTATATCGTTAGTTAAAAAGTAAGCGAACATTAGTAATTAATGTTTGTTTTTTATAAATTGTTTTATCATTAGAACCAACATCAATTCGAATAGGAAAACGAGTTCAATATTTTTTAGGATTCCGTAACCGACAAGGAACTGATTCGCCATGTCCGCCCATCTGTCCGCAGCTTAGTTCCAAAACTAAAGACTAATATGTATTATTCATGTCTCTATACATAAGGTGGGTATGTTTTTTCTATCGCGTAACCATGGCATTCAAGTTATTGGAATCAATTCAGTAACTGATTCTAAACCTGAATATAGTTTAGGTTTAGCATTATTAAAAAATATCAACTACCGCGAATATTTAACGAGAATATCATCCCATCGTTGCTCTATGGGAAGTTACTCTAATAATTATTTATTTATTATTTATTATATTTATTCACGTTGACATGACAGATGTAATAGTGACAGTGTTAGGTATATTTTCGTTACGGAATTTCTTGATTCGGTCGCTGCGCTCAAAGCCCGCGATACAAGCTATGCAATAGTTAAATAATATTGTATAATGAAGTTAAAAGTGAAACTATAACTGCTTTGTAAGTTTCACAAGTACCAATATCAAATAATCATTAACCAACTAATAAAATCTACTTGAACAACATAATTTTTCTGCTAATTTTGTTTCTCAACCTACGGAACTCTTTATTCTGCTAATTCCGACCCGCACTTGGCCGGTTTTTTTAAACTCATTTAATTGAGCATTATCGGTCGTTTTCGTTAGGTATCAGGTAAGTACTTTACTAGTGCTAATATCTATGAGACTGCATTGGAGTTATTACCGAATAACAAGTCGTCGAAGCAAGTCGACAGTCATGGAAGTTGTAAAATTTAAAGTAAATGGCGAGGAATACTGTGGTAAATATTAATCTTATTTTTTACTGTAAAATGTAATTAAAAATAATGATAGTTCAGAAATAAAACAAAGTCGTGACAGTAAGTCTCGCTTGGAATTTATTACACAACAGAAATCTAACACCAATGCAATGCACACATGAAACTGATGATAACGTACATCACTTACATGTGTGAACGTACAATCAAAACGAATTGAATCAACATCAAGAAAAATTAAATTATGAAAGGTAAAACATTAAATATAAAATCAGACCCATTGTATTATATTCATCAGTGGGGTGCGATGTGAGCTCAGACATGATGCTGGTGGACTACCTGCGGTTGCGCCTAGGGCTCCATGGTACCAAGTACATGTGTCGTGAGGGCGGCTGTGGAGTTTGTGCCGTCAGCGTGCGTCGGGGCAATGGCGAACCGTATGCTATCAACGCGGTAGGTAATATTATAGTCAATAGATTTTGAAGAATTTTCTTTATGTTATTTATAAATAGTTAATTCAATAACAGTTCTTTTGGTGATACTATAACCGTGGAGTCTGCTTAGACATTGATAATAGCATCAAAAATCTAAATAACATATTTTAACCACGGCAGTGCATGAAACCAATAACATCATGCCACGGATTGGAGATCACCACCATCGAAGGGTTGGGCAACAGGAACAAAGGCTACCACGAGCTACAGACTACTCTGGCCAATGAAAATGGTTCTCAGTGTGGATATTGTTCACCAGCCTGGGTTATGGCGGTGTATGGGTAAGATTCTCTTTCATGTATTTTATTATAAGTCTGTTTCACGGATTTCTGGAGAGTCTTGCTTAGTAGAAAGAGATTAGGGATAACTAAAAATAAAGTAAAACAGCAAAAACGCGCCACCTCGACCTTGTAGTTTTTGTGGCTTTCTTTTAAACACACTCCAATAGCGCCATAAGACTGACATAACTTGTGCCAATACAGAATAAGAGAAGTCAGGATCCGCAGCTAGAGAAAAAAAATTAGGACGGTGCATTGATTTAGTAAGAACGCTTCAGCCAACGTGTTATTGTTTGTTAACTTGCAGTCTGCTACAATCCAATCCCAACATAACAATGCTGGAAATAGAAAAATCATTGTCTAGCAACATTTGTCGTTGCACCGGCTACAGACCAATCATTGAAGCATTCAGAAAGTTTGCCAGCGATGCTCCGAGACAGATCAAGCTACAGGATATTGAAGATCTTCAAATATGTAAGAAAACTGGAGAAGCTTGTGATAAAAGTAATTGTGAGGATAGTGAGTGGTGCATCGTCGATGAAGAAAAAAAAGACCACGTTATAGAGATCAAACTGAAAGACAACCGGCTCTGGTTTCGAATTGAAAAAGTTAAGGACATATTTGGAATATTGGATAGAGAGGGTGATGATTCTTATATGCTTGTTAATGGAAATACTGCAAGAGGTTAGTATAATTACATTGTAGTCAGACATAACATGACATAAAATCACATCTATCATCCCTGAGGGATTGGGCAGCTCGCTACTACACAAATGCAAGACGAATAGATAGATCGTCTACTTTTTGTTTCAGGTGTTTATCCCATAGATGAGTATCCTCGTGTCCTCATAGACATAAGTGGTGTGAAAGAACTGAAAGGATACACAATGGACCAAAACTTAATAATAAACGCGGGGACGACACTTACAGAGCTTTTGGAGATACTACAAAAAGTGTCTAAAGAAGAATACTTTGGATATCTGCAGAAAATTTACGATCATGTGCTAAACGTTGCGCATGTTCTCAAAAGAAACGTGAGTAAATAAACGTCGCAATAATAGTTTGTATTTAGTTTGTCTAAAATGCTTGATGGCTTCATCAAGTGTTCGTTTACGTCTTGTATTGTTTTAGGTGGCGTCAATTGCCGGCAACCTCATGATGAAGAACAAGCATCATTGGTTCACTTCGGATATTTTCTTGCTTTTAGAAACAGTTGGGGGTTATGTCACCATACGTAAGTAGTATATTTTGATTATCCTTGTATGTATCGTCCTTTAAGTTTTAACAAAACGTAAGTCAAAAATAGCAACTTTACACACATTTGAAGATACTGCATGAATTCTTGAAGTTACTTGTTTCTTATTGGGCGAAACCCCGCGTCTTCCGATTGTTATTCAAATTACATCAAAGTGTCAAAAATGTACTTCTGTTATGTTAGGGATTTTTACAATAATTTTGTAGTATACGATTTTTTAAAGGATTTTGAATTAGAAATATAATATTGAAATCAGGGAAATAATAATTTTCATACTAAAATAACCACATGCGAAATAGTTACTAAAATACAATACTTGCAATCATAATCCATTCATTTTCAGAACGAAGCTGTTTGAGCGCGAGGGAAACACTGTCAATGCAACAGTTTCTCAAAACGAACATGAGAGGAAGCGTCATTTGGAACATTATGTTACCACCACTGAGTGACGACCATCGTATGGTCACGTATAAGGTAAAGGAAAAATATGGAAATATACTTGTATTACATAAAATTTGTCAGCATTGAAATCTCTGAAATTACTATTTCAGTATTTTAAGAATTCTTTGATTGTATTGCTGTCAATAAACGAATGAACTTAGAAAAACTTATCTTTAACACAGACATAGCCATGGAAAGAAGCTACTTTTATCAACTATGTCTTAATATCCTTCATATAAAATTTCTCAGCATTGAGATCTCATATCAAAATAAATATTTATTTTTTTAAAGAAATTTTCGAGGTATGTGTATACTATGATTACAATAAAAAATACTTTGCAGGTAATGCCACGGTCCCAAAACGCCAAAGCTTTAGTGCATGCAGGATTTTTATACCAACTGACAGCTTCCAACGAAGTCAAATCTGCAAGGATGGTCATCGGAGCTCTCTCTCCTAAATTCATTCGGGCTACTGCTACAGAGAAGTTTTTGGTTGGCAAGAAACTGTTTACCAATGATACTCTGACTTCAGCCCTTAAGATTTTAGAGGCTGAGCTGGTGGTTGAAAACCACCCACCAGATCCATCAGTAGAATATAGGAAGAAGGTTGCTCTGGGATTATTTTACAAAGTGAGTATTATGTTACTGTCGTCATCAGTCGATAATATGTGACCAATTACAAAACGTTACTTTTCGTGCTAATAATATTTTAAAAGTAATATAATTTCCCGTCACAGCTCGTCGTAGTTTTTGCTTTAGGCACTGACAAAGACCGTGCCCGGGCCCTTCCCGTCCCGTCCTGGTTTGAAGGATCCATTTGATAATATTGTACCATGTAAGAAAAAAAGGAGTCCTGGCCCTGTCTGATTGTTGACAGCTCCTTTAGGCGCGCGTGGAACACGACTTTTACGATTAGTTAGATACAAGGTATCCTAATAAAAATTTCGGTTAGAATTTCTTACATTTCCTAATTGGAACTAGAATAAGTATATTTTGCTGATTGCAATATTTTTATACAGTACAATTTTTGTTCCACTTCAATAGAGTCTATTGTCGCTATCTCCTGAATCAAATCTTCACGCTCGTTACAAATCCGGAGCCACTGTCTTGTCGGACAACCGCCCAGTGTCCAGGGCGGCTCAGGTATTTGAAACTAACCGGGCGGTGTGGCCAGTGACACAACCCATCATGAAAGTGGAAGCATTGGTAAGGATGTCTCGAATAATTATATTATTATGAACTACTTGTTGTCTAGGTCAAAATTTGACAATGACTCAATTTAAAGCTTCTGCACTCGTTCTCCATCATTTTAACATTGCCCATACTTTTCCGTTGGTGTTGTGTTCGTAAACAGGGATACAAAATGGATTGTTCTCATAAACTAGTACTATTTAATTGATGTCAAAAACATTATATGCAAGTTTATTCATTTGTTTCTACAGAATAGATAATCTACTATTGTCAAACTTTATGTTTATTTGTGGTTTTAGATACAATGTGCAGGAGAAGCATTCTATGTCGATGATTTACCTCATTTGCCCAATGAAGTATTTTGTTCGCTGGCACTTAGCACAGTTGCATTGGGAGACATTGTGTCCATTGATACAAGCAAAGCTTTGGTAAGAACTACACGTATATAATGTAATAGTTTGTTGCTGGATTTTTGAATGTAGATCTTAGATGCTGCAAACTGGTGTAAGTTGGTGGGTGTCGATATGAATTCGCGGGACAGTGGATGTACTCGATTTATTGCAAAAGACGAATTTACAAAGGGCGACTCACGCCTGGCAGACTAGCGTGGTCCGCAATTCATGGTGAATAGTCGAAAACTTCCAACCTATGTAAAATTAAAACCATCTGTGGGCCAAATTGTTATCGAATCCATTTTATTGTTTTTGCGTTATAGAGAACATGCATCCATTATATGAAACTTTCCATTATAATGATACTACGACATAAACTGTTCTTTTACAGGCTTATCCAGGTGTAATTGCGGTCTACACAGCTGAAGACATTCCAGGTGTAAACTCATTTACTCCTCCAGACTCTTTCTTATATTCTAGTACTGAAGAAGTTGTAGCCAGTGGTACCATCAAATATTTCAACCAACCAATAGCCATAGTTGTAGCTGAAACCCGTTACATTGCTGACAGAGCTGCAAAATTAGTTGAAGCGACATACACTAATGTAAGAGAACCACTCTTAGATGTAAGACAGACTGTGGATAATCCTAGTAGAACAACTCAATTTTCTAAAATCGAAGCTACTGACAAAGGAACAGAAGTAGCAAAAGAAATAAAAGGGACAAACTCAATATATGGCCAGTACCATATGACAACAGAGACCCTGACTACTGTCGTTAAGCCGTCTGATGAGGGACTGGATGTGTACTGCTCAACACAGTGGATGGAAGGAGTGCAGTTGATGATTTCGAGGGCTTTAAATATGGATCAAAACAGGTTAGTCGAACTTTGTTCTATGCAGTCCCATTTTAACCTCAACTGATTAAGTTTGATATTAGTGCTTATGATTTTTAGTCACGTTTCTTGATTTTGACGTTTTTGATTTCTAGGGTCGACGTTCACACACGTCGTGTCGGTGGCTCTTATGGCCTAAAATTGTCTCGCAACATTCAAGGAGCAATTGCCGCTGCGTTAGCTGTACTTAAACTTAACAGACCTTGTAGGTTTATTCAGTCATTGACCACTAATACTAGAGCCGTGGGAAAGAGACTTCCGTGCTGTTCTGATTTTGAGGTTTGTTTAATTTATTAATTTAGGGGAGAAGGAGGCACCTTAGCACAGGGGCAGATTTGAACAAGTTGATTTTTGAACGCAGCTTTATGTTGATCTATGCCGCAACTACATTTTTATATTGGCAACATTGGCCGTGACAAACGTCAAGTCACAAAGCGCGCGTGTTTCGTTCTCAAAAAGAGTTATTACCTGTCGTCGTATTTGTACCGGCAAAGTAAAAATTAAAAATAAATGTTGTAAGGGATTTACAATCACCTGAGAAAAGGTTTCCAACTAATTCTCTCACAAAATTGTGCAATACTTAAAAGTTTTCCACGTTGTAGTTTTTGCTTGCCAGTTATTTTACATATTTTTTTTTTTAATTTTTTATCTTCAAGTGACCATGGGGCAGATTTGATCAAAACAAACGGGGCACATTTGAACGAGACTTAAATGAAAATTTTAATGTTTTTCTATACAGCCTGTTAGTGTAATCAGTCTTAACCTTGAAACCATAGGTAGTTGATTTAATTATAAAAATGTTTGTCTGAATTTAAAAATAAATAAACGAATTTTTCTTTAAAAAAATCAAAAATGTTTCTGTCCTACACCGTCCGTTAATTCATGGATACTATGCGCCCGAGTTACGTATTCACTGCAAAGGGCGTTAACCTACCGCAATAGCCGTCCGTTTAACTACATACCTACATAAGTTTTAACTAACTACATCATAAAATACAGGTAACCTGTGATGTAACTAACTTCCCTTCATACTTTTCCTGGCTTAGGACAGGCAAAAATACCTACCTTTGTTGCGTGACGAGTCCAGATGATGTAAGTTAGTCAGCGTACATTCTCCGAGCCTCGTTCAGGTTATCACCCGACGCGGCGTAAACCCGGACCATTTCGGTCCACTGTTCGTTTGTGTACGACATAATCACTAAACACTAACACTTGCGCGAAAAATTAACGGTGGGGCGGCGCGGAGTCGTGCGCTGCGCTGCGAGCGTACACACGTACGTTCCGTAGCGACGCTGCCGGCTGACTGATCACTGAAGTGTGCGCGGGCGACGCGGCGACGCCGGCGTCGCGGCCCGGCGCGCTATGTCGCGGCTTATTTGATCTTACCTTTGCGTAATAGGGTGAAATAATTTTGGGGAAAAATGGAGACTTTATTGAAAAAAAAAAAGTTTTTATTTTTTATTGAATTTACGTTCTGTAAGTGATACCAAACCACTGGTTTCAAGTTTAAGACTGATTACACTAACAGGCTGTACATGTATTCTTAATGTAATACTTAATTGTAATTAATTGCAACACTAACTGTAATTAAATATTTATTGAAGGGTAGGGTGTATGTTCTAATACAAAAAGAAGCGGGAAAGTACAATTAATGAAGATTATAAAGTTTTACAAGTTTGATATTGAGTTTATTTTATGTTTAATTTTGTGTCTGAGGCAGTAATATATAATTATAATCACAATAAACTAATACTCTTGTGCAATATAATTATTTTTGTTAACAAGGAGGAAGTCAGACACAATTAAAAACTATAATTTTTATTTTTGTTACTGTAATGGAAGATTTAACTATAGAAGTTTCATATACGTTTATTTAATTTTTTAATAACAACATTTATCATTATAATAAAGACAAATTATTACTCTTTTCTCTCATTTTTTTGGTTACTAACCCTTTTTTTAAAACTGCCCCATGTTGATTCAAAATGTGCCCCCATGGGGAAGCAGATTTGAACAAATTTGAATAAAAAAAAAACATATTTTACTCTTTAACGATTTCAACAAATTCAAACATTTCATCATTTTTAAATTAACAAAGAATTAAGTAAGCTTAGGAAAATATGTCTTTTCTATTTCTCCTTACAGTTGATTTTTTAGGAGTCCAAATATGAAAAATGTGCTAATGTGCCTCGTTCTCCCTTACTATAAATGTTCTTATGTTTTTTTCTTTAAGAACTTTACATGGAGGTTTCCATGTAAAGTTCTTAAGAGAGTAAAATAATGGTTTCAGGCTGGTGTTAGCAGAACCGGGGTAATTCAGTATATAAACTACAGGCTTTATGAAGACAATGGATATAAGACGAACGAATTGTTAATTTTACTTGGTCAAGGCCAGTACAATAATGCATACAACAAGGCTCGATGGAACTACACAAGTTATGATTCTACAACCGATACTGCTAAGAATACTTGGACAAGAGCACCCGGTAAGAGCAATGTCTGATTTTATCCTTAATATTTATTTATGTCACCTTTTTTAAATGCAGTTTTAATCCATCAGGTTCACTGGAACACATAGCAATGGCAGAACTTGTAATGGAACAGATTGCTTACGAGATGAACTTAGATCCTTTAGACGTCAGACTAGCAAATCTAGACCAGCAATATAGCAGTGACATGAAAGAAATTGTTGATAACATCATTTTGAAATCTGATTATATGAAACGACGAGAAATTGTTAACAAATTCAATCTTGAAAACAGATGGAAGAAAAGGGGACTAAGATTCGCTTTTCTAAGATGGACACCCATAGGAGCCGTCAGTTTGTGTGTAAATCTGTCAGTCTATCGTGGTGACGGTTCTGTAGTAATAACACATGGTGCTGTAGAGATGGGACAAGGAATAAACACTAAAGCGGTTCAAGTAGCAGCGTATTTGCTTGGTATTCCTGTGGAAAAAATCCAAATAAAAGAAAACAATACAGTAATTGCACCAAACTGCTCACTGGGTGGAGGAAGTGTCATAAACCAAAATGTTATTGTTGGAGTGCAAAGAGCTTGCCAACAACTTCTGGACAGATTAAGACCAATCAGAGAGCAGATGGATAATCCTACCTGGGAAGAGTTGATAAAAAAAGCTTATTTAGACAATGTGGACTTGCAAGCTCATGGATTCACGAAAATTAATGAAGAATATCCATTTATTGTTTATGGGGTAACTTTAGCAGAAGTTGAACTAGATGTACTGACTGGAGAGTTTGAGTTATTGAGAGTAGATATTTGCGAAGACGTTGGACAAAGTGTTAGTCCTGAAATTGATATTGGTCAAGTAAGTGTTTGCGAATATCAGAAAAAAGGAGAAAGGATTGCTATTTTCATAGTTTTAAAATTCAAAATTTGGCTTAACCTCAAAATTTCAGGTAGAAGGCGCTTTTATGATGGGTGTGGGCTACTGGACATGCGAGAACCTGGTGTACGCGCCGACAGGTGAACTCCTAACAGACCGGACGTGGAACTACTACGTGCCGTTAGCCAGGGATATTCCTCAGGACTGGAGGGTTTACTTTAGAAAGAACTCTTATTCTGCTGCTGATATTTTAGGATCCAAGTGTAAGCTGCATAATTATCGTTATCAGTATTATGTAAAAGCTAATTTGACTATTTAAGTGTGTAACTTTATTTACATCGTCAATGATGCACACTGACGTTGTGGGATTGGCCTGGCCACTTTTATTGTGGGCTATATTGGAATTGCAATTTCTATACATGTTACTAGTAACAGCGTGCAAGTAATAAAAGATATAACTCTTACGACAGGTATCGGTGAGCCTCCAATGTGCATGGCTGTGGCTGTAGCCCTTTCTTTGAGGGAAGCTAACGTTGCAGCTCGTCTGGAGTCGGGAATTTCTCCCACACAATGGTATCCAGAAGGTAACAACTCACAAAAGACTATTTCGAAATAGTTTTCCAAGTGTACTTCTTACCGGGCACGTCGCAATCGCGGCGGTAAGACCCCTCTTTGAGGAGTGGCTGGATAGGCGTCACGGCGTCCTGACCTAGCGCATGACACAGGTCCTCACCGGACACTGAAGTTTCGGGAGGTACCTGTGTCTGATAAGGAGGGAAGAAACGCCTGGGTGTCACCACTGCGAGGATCGTCCGGAGGACACGGTGGAGCATACGGTGCAGGACTGCCCCGCTTGGGCAGAGCAACGCCGTGTCCTCACGACGGTGATAGGCGGAGACCTCTCGCGCCCGGCAGTGGTCGAGGCCATGCTGCGGGGCGAGACGGAGTGGGAAGCGGTCGCCTCCTTCTGCGAAGCAGTCATGCTCGCGAAGGAGGAGGCGGGCCCTGTGAGGGAGAGGACAGCGACCTCCCTCCACACCAGCCGCAGTGGTAGACGCCCACGGCGTCGGACGTCACAAGACGATCTCGCGGGCATGCGGGCGGCGAGTAAAAAAAAAAAAAACAAGTTTTTATTTCACATAGGCCCATGAGGGCACTTATAAAACGTCGACAGCAGGTTCTCGGTTCGGGATGGTCGATTCCATGGAGAAGAACCGGCAAGAAACTCCATGGTTACTCTTTTAAAATATGGTATAGTTTGACAATCAGATTGTTACAATTTTTGGATACTTAGAAATGTGAGAAAAACGCAGGCCTGGTAACAAGGGGGAAGTCCTTTTTAAAATTAGTGCTACAAAAAAAGAAATATATATATATATATACACGACTTACAATGTTCTCACATTTACCATCAAAGAGTAAGGAAGAATCTATACAAAAAGAAAGCTATAAAAGCTGGGTTAATTCTATAATGTCTTACAAACTATAACAAACCTGAACTGGTGTTAAAGCTAAGGCAATATAATATTGCAAAACGAACACAATAATAAGAATAAAAAAATAAAATAAAAAACTATATACAGGAATAAAATAGAAGAATCATATTATCCTAACACGTGGATGATAAAAGTTAAAGTACAAATAGGTGCTGTTGCTGAGCTGCCAGGGAAGCCACATGTGCAGAAGGAACTATTGCCACACATCCTTGTCTTCCACGTAGTCCTGAATTTTGTAATATGCTTTTTTAATAAGGACACGTTTAATATGGGTTTTAAACTTTCCCTCAGTTAGTCCAGTGACTGACTTAGGTCATTTATTGTAAAAACGTATGCTGTTTACAAGGAACGACTTGCTCGTCTTTGTATTGGGCAAACTCGCTGTCTGCCCATGGACCATGCCCGGGTCGACGGCGCGTTGTATTCCACGCGCGCCTCAAAGAATGTCAACATAGTGACGGTACCTGTAGGGGGCCAAAGCCTGCCGGGGTCGCGGGACTAACGAATTACCATGATCCCGGTACGTAAAGGGCTATTGAAGGACACCGTGGATTTTAGTCAGTACAAGTCTGACAGTCCCTCCCGCCCTGCTCTGGGTGGGAGGACTCATTTGATGATTTTACCACGATAAAAAAAAGTGTACTTCTTACGAGTATGTTTATTTTGTTTTTTTAAAAACAAAAATGCAGATTTTTTTAAATTTTATTTTCCTTGCAGATGGACCCTACACTGTTGAAAGAAACTGTCTACTATCAATGACTAATCCAGCGGATTTCAAGCTCAACTAGATAATATATTATTTACATTCACAATTTTCTCTTCTCTTATAAATGTTTTTTGTAATTTTATTGGTACTTACATTTTTTTAGGATTATGCTTATTTACATTTAGTATGTTGTAACTTGGGTAGATTATAATTATATTCTTGTAAACTGGAATATTAAAATAATTTGTTAATGGATATATTTTTTTAATTATTAATGGACTGTGATAAATTGTTCTAAAAAGCTTATAATGATAATGCCGACTTACAAGCTCATGGATTCACAGACACTACTGAAGCATGTAACTTTAGTTAACTAAATTTATAGTAGTATTCTGTTAAACATCTTCGCAACAACTCAAACATTGGAACCTATTTTTTTTTACGTGGTAAAATCATCAAATGAGTCCTCCCACCCAGGGCAGAGCGGGAGGGACTGTCAGACTCGTACTGACTAAAATCCACGGTGTCCTTCAATAGCCCCTTATGTACCGGGGTCACGGTAATTCGTGAGTCCCGCGACCCCGGCAGGCTTTGGCCCTCTACAGGGGGCCCCGTCAGTATGCTGACACACTATGCTACAACTGCGGCTGGGGTGGAGGGAGGACATGTCCTCTCCAACACGCGGCCTGCCTCCTCCTTCGCGAGCATGACTGCTTCGCAGAAGTAGGCGACCGCTCCCCACTCCGTCTCGCCCCGCAGCATGGCCTCGACCAATGCCGGGCGCCTATCGCCGTCGTGAGGACACGGCGGTGCTCTGCCCAAGCGGGGCAGTAGCGTTGGAACCTTGGATTATAGAATGTCTGGATAGTCTTAGTAGACCACTTAGAATGGAAGCCAAAAAGGGAAGGAAAATTATCCCCTTCGTACGATTCCTACGTAACACTGAATGAAATGAAATGAACATATCCAAGGAAAACATTATAATTGTGTGTGGCGCTCACTCAACGTTACGTTTTGTTTTGAACACGGGAACTGCACATTTTATAATCTGAGGTTAGAACGTTTGAGAATATTAGTCCTGAAATTGCAATTAAATGAGGATTTGATGTTATTACTTTTTTCTAATGACAGCAGCTATCCATTTCCTGTATTGTTCATTTTTCCAAGAAACGCCTAATTTACTATTTCTGACAGTATTCTTGCAGTTTACAATACAACTACAATTGTGACCCATTTTTGTTGGCGGAATAATGCGATTATAAAAAAAAAAACATAATTATAGATAATATTTCTAAAAATTCTAAATTGACATATGACATAGTTCAATGTACTCTGTGGCACAGCCTACATAGTGCCTTTATTTCTACTTTTTGCCACCATGAGCGCTGATAACTCCACCTAGTAATCTACACTAAATAATAAAAAAAAATGTTAATTAACAGTTCTTTACCAGCAAAAAGTACGACAATTTATAGTAAAAACGACTTCAACATTTGCATAAACAACCTTTTTAATTCTTTAAATAGGCTTATCACATGGTATAGTTTTGTTTTTTGTTTTACATTTTCCAAGCGAGATGTCTTTATTATTGCTGTTATAACTGAACTATAAACCGGCAAAATAAGTCAACAGTGTGATGGAAGTAGTACATTTTAAAGTTAATGGCGAGGAATATTGTGGTAAATATTATTCTTATTTATTCCTTTAAAAAATAAGTTATTTAAAAAACGTTAATAATGTAGAAATAAAAAAAAATAGAAATAAATATATGAATATTTAGGAAATGAAAATTTACACTTAGTTCCTTTTAGCAATAATTACCCAATCACTCTCTAGACAGGGTTATCTAATACTACTCTAATGCACAAGCTGATGTAGCTAGTATAAAGCGCGTGGAATCTATATCTATATATCTTCTTTACTTATAATAAATCTGTAGAGAGGCCAATAAAATTCTGTACATGAAATATATTTAAAAATAACTATCAAGGGGTGATTAGGGATCGCTACTGATGCCAAAAATGCAATCAGTAAAATTTTTGTGTGTCTGTCTGTATGTTCATTATAGAAACAAAAACTACTCGACGGATAATAACGAAATTTGGCACAATTATTCTTCATACTCCTGGGCAGGTTATAGTATACTTTTCATTACGCTACGATCAATAGGAGCAGAGCAGTGAAGGGAAATATTGGTAAAACGGGAGAAGTTAATCCATTTTTTAAGCTTCCGTCGCGTGTGCAGCCTTAATGGTTAAAGCTACATATAATTCTTGTATGATGGAAATATTCTCCTTAAAATTATATAAAAATATTCCTTGACAGCATATGTCTATCTTTTATGGTTGACTCACAATAACACCTGAAACTCCACGCGGGCGAAGCCGCTGGCAAAAGCTAGTATAATAATAAAATTGTAGAGCTGTCATTTCTGTACATTGTATATTTTTTTCTTTTTGTATGTTTTTTTTTGAGATAAGGGATCGATTCTGATGCCAAATCAATTTTGTTTTGTATCTTTCGAGTTGGCGTCTAAACTACTCAAAAAATGTCGATCAAATTTTCTTCAAATGTTCCTAACTGATGTTCGAACCCGCGGGCAAAAGCTAGTTAAAAAATAAAATTGAAGCATAGGGAAATACACCAATGATTAACTATCACTACATAGTATTGCATTGGTCCTAGTTTATCTATTGTGCCTTCTAGTCACGGTTGGGATGTAATTTCGGATTGATGTATAATGTGAATGTTCTATTAAATTGTATACAATCTTGGTTCCTCTAACCGTACAGACAGATGTGTTGCTGGGGAGTTTGTTCCGCCACTTCTTCTTCCCAGCCAAAACACTAGGAAGTATCGAATGGGGGGGCGCTTTAGGGGACTGTCTTATGTAAAAATTGACCTTCAAAAAGTGCTGATAAATCAGCCTAATTTGAATAAATGACTTTTTTTTTATGAAACAAAGTCGATTCCCGCTGTCTGTCTGTCCCTATGTATGCTTATATCTTTAAAACTACGCAATGGATTTTAATGCGGTTTTTTTGATAGATAGAGTGGTTCGAGAGGAAGGATTTAATGTATATAAAATGCAGGATATAGTTGTGATCGCAGCCGTGCGGAGCCGGGGCGGGTTACTAGTAGAAAATAATATACACACATCAAAAGTGTCTAGGGATCAACATATATTTTTGCAATAACTTTTCTCCTGATTGATATTAATTAAAAATTTTTTTAAGGATTCATCAAATAAAGTGTTTTCGTTTGTCACAGTAACGATAAACCAAGTCACCTTTGCATTAATAAAGAAATTTGCCATTTTCCTAATAAAGGGATTTTTGACATTTGAACCACTAACACAAAAGTTCGAAAAAAAGACTGAAATAACAGTTTTCTTTAAATTTTTATTAGGTAACTTAAACAATTAATAATCCGTGTTTCTACCGCGAACACTAACAACACAAGAACATCGGTTTGGCATACTCAAAATGAGTTCATCCAAATCACGCTGTGGAATGGCCGCCCATGTTCGTTGCAACAACAAAAAAAGGTCTTCTTGCGACTGGATACCCTCCATATTCGGCAGAGCTCTTCTCTGTAGCATATCCCATGCATGCTCAATCGGATTCAAGTCTGGCGACTGAGCAGGCCAGGGCAGGACATTGATGTTAGCTGCGGCGAGAGTCTGTCTTACAACTCTTGCGGTGTGCGGTCGTGCATTATCATGCATTAACTGAAATAAGGGACCGATTTGCACTTGTAGAGGAACGATGACGTCTGATACAATCGTCTCAGCATAAATTTGAGCGTTGAGGTTGCCTCTGATCCAAATCAACTCAGTTCTTCCGCCGATCCAAATACCCGCCCATACCATGATGGTTCCACCACTATAAGGATGGACTTCCTGGCAGGATTTTAATCGCTGTTGGCGTCCAGGGCTTCTCCAGTGTCGTATACGTCTTGTATCCGGTCTCATACCAAAACGAGACTCATCAGAAAAGCACACGAAACGCCATTGTTCTTCTGCCCAATTTCTGTGTTCAAGAGCCCATTGATATCGAATCCTACGATTGTGCATTGCTATAGGTGGTACCCGTAGCGGTCTTCGGGAATGAAGGTTCACTTCATGCAAGCGGTTTCTGACTGTTTGGTCGCTAATTAAGTTCCCTGAAGAGTGATGAAGCCTCACGGCTAACATCATGGCGGTTATTGTTGGAGCTCTTCGAGTTAAGATTTGAATGTATCGGTCTTGCCTCCGTGTGGTGTAGCGATACCGTCCTCCATGGCGCTCAGCCACGGTACCAGTGCTTCGGTAACGTGTCCAAAGTCGACTGATAATACTCTGACTTGTATTCAGAGCTAAAGCCACAGTACGTTGCCGGGAACCAGCTTCTATCATTCCCACGGCTCTCAGCATTTCTTCCCTGCTTAAATGACGTCGCCGCTCCATAATAACGTTGGTTTTAATCAGTAGTAGGGAAACAGTAGCACTGATAATGTCTTCAATGCGTTGTATGTTTTTATAGGGAAAATATTGACAGCTGATTTTCATCTTTTACTCGAATTTGATTCACAGTTCCTGATTCAAATTATGAAATGCACCAAAAAGGATCCATATAAATTTATAAAATCATAAATTTATTACAAAGCCACATCTCAATCTCAAGAAATCCGCATAAAAATGCTTGATCCCTAGACACTTTTGATGTGTGTATTAAGTATAATATCAGACGAATCGTGTATTAACTTTTATCAGTCGGGTGCGATGTGAGCTCAGACATGATGCTGGTGGACTACCTGCGGTTGCGCCTAGGGCTCTACGGTACCAAGTACATGTGTCGTGAGGGCGGCTGTGGAGTTTGTGCAGTCAGCGTGCGTCGAGGCAATAGCGAACCGTATGCTATCAACGCGGTAAGTAACATTTATAGTCAATAATTTTTTGAACAATTTTCTTTTCTTCATCCACATATATAAAAACGCCATTAAAATTCCTTGGGCATTTTACTCCAGTCTACCGATTCATTTTGCTGTGTATAAATTGTTAGTTCAATAACAGTTATTTTGGTGGTTTGATAAACGTGAGTCTGCGTGGACAGAGACAACAGCATCAATAAATAATCGAAATAATCTAAATAACATAATTTCACCATGGCAGTGCATGAAACCAATAACATCATGCCACGGATTGGAGATCACCACCATCGAAGGGTTGGGCAACAGGAACAAAGGCTACCACGAGCTTCAGACTACTCTGGCCAATGAAAATGGTTCTCAGTGTGGATATTGTTCACCTGCGTGGGTTATGGCGGTGTATGGGTAAGATTTTATTTTATGTATTTTATTGTAAGTCTGTTTCATTGATTTCTGGGGAGTCTTGCTTAGTAGAAAGAGATTAGGGATAAATAAAAATAAAGTAAAACAGCAAAAACTCGCCACCCCAGCCTTGCAATTTTTGGGGATTTCTTTTGAACAAACTCCAATAGCGCCATAAGACTGACATAACTTGTAGCAAGCACTCGCAGCAAGACAGAAAAAATTAGGACGGTGCATTGATGTAGTAAGAACGCTTAAACCAACGTTTTATTGTTTGTTAACTTGCAGTCTGCTACAATCCAATCCCAACATAACAATGCTGGAAATAGAAAAATCATTGTCTAGCAACATTTGTCGTTGTACCGGCTACAGACCAATCATTGAAGCATTCAGAAAGTTTGCCAGCGATGCTCCGAGACAGATCAAGCTACAGGATATTGAAGATCTTCAAATATGTAAGAAAACTGGAGAAGCTTGTGATAAAAGTAATTGTGAGGATAGTGAGTGGTGCATCGTCGACGAAGAAAAAAAAGACCACGTTATCGAGATCAAACTGAAAGACAACCGGCTCTGGTTTCGAGTTGAAAAAGTCAAGGACGTATTTGGAATATTGGATAGAGAGGGTGATGATTCTTATATGCTTGTTAATGGAAATACTGCAAGAGGTTAGTATAATTATTGTAGTCAGACATAACATGACATAAAATCACATCTATCATCCCTGAGGGATTGGGCAGCTCGCTATTACACAAATACAAGACGAATAGATGGATAGTCTACTTTTTGTTTCAGGTGTTTATCCTATAGATGAGTATCCTCGTGTTCTCATAGATATAAGTGGTGTGACGGAACTGAAAGGATACACAATGGACCAAAACTTAATAATAAACGCGGGGACGACACTTACAGAGTTTTTGGAGATACTACAAAAAGTGTCTAAAGAAGAATACTTTGGATATCTGCAGAAAATTTACGATCATGTGCTAAATGTTGCGCATGTTCTCAAAAGAAACGTGAGTTGAATATCGAAAGCGTTAAGTTTAATTGTTCAGATAAAAGTTGCAATAATAGTACGTCGTATGTACTTAGTTTGTCTAAAATGCTTGATGGCTTCATCAAGTGTACGTTTACGTCTTGTTTTATTTTAGGTGGCGTCAATTGCCGGCAACCTCATGATGAAGAACAAGCACCATTGGTTCGCTTCGGATATTTTCTTGCTTTTAGAAACGGTTGGAGGTTATGTTACTATACGTAAGTAGTATATTTTGATTATTATGTATCGTCGCTAAAGTTTTAACATCACGTAATTCAATAATAATACAGACATCTGAAGAAATTTCATGAATTCTTGTTGTCACCAATGCAATAATAGTGTGTATATTTTAATCTAGATAGTTCATTTGTGAAGTTGCTTGTTATCAAATTACATCAAAAGGCTTCTACAACTGTAGCTATAGTACTGCACTTCTTTTAAAGCATTTGTAGTTAGATAAGTTTACGCTGGAAACATACTAATAATAAATAATCATAATCTATTTATTTTAGAGAAAAGCTGTTTGAGCGCGAGGGAAACACTGTCAATGCAACAGTTTCTCAAAACGAACATGAGAGGAAGCGTTATTTGGAACATAATGTTACCACCACTGAGTGACGACCATCGTATGGTCACGTATAAGGTAGGTAAATGCAGAATATCCATCAGATATACTCCCGGTACTTAAAAAAATACAGTTTTAGTTCTGAGATCAAATTAGACATGAAAACAGTGTTCCAATAATAAAAACTCCGACACAGCTGAATTTTGGTAGAGACCTTTGGTACACTAGTAGAAATAATGTGCCAAAAGTCTCTGTCGATCCCATGTATGCTAAAAATC
This sequence comes from Agrotis puta, assembly GCA_943136025.2. Taxonomy (NCBI): domain Eukaryota; kingdom Metazoa; phylum Arthropoda; class Insecta; order Lepidoptera; family Noctuidae; genus Agrotis; species Agrotis puta. The sequence continues at coordinate 17,289,775 of OW964179.2, read as the reverse complement.
TCTTCTTTAAGATCTTTAATAACTTTTTTAACAGACATTTTGCACGTTATTTCTGCTAATGTATCTAAGATCTCTACCAAAATTCAGCTGTGTTGGAGTTTTTGTTAATTGAAATGTTTATTTTGACTAGACTATTTTGTCAGCAGTAAAAGTAATCCCTGAAGTTATTACTTCTATATTTTAAGAAAACGCTGATTGTATTGTTTCCAATAAACTAATGCTGATCTTTGACATGGAAGTAGTTATTAGAAGAAGCTGGTTTTATTATAAGTTTTAATATCTTCATATGAAACTAAGCATTGCATTTCCGGCAGAAGAAAAGAAAAAGAAGCATAATAAAATGAAAAGAAAAGAAAAACACGCGACTTTACGGATTAAGTTTTCAGTCACCTTACCCTGAGTTTTAATGTTAAAGACAGTTGTACACATTTTCCTCCGTTACGCACACTTATTCAGCTCCTTTCGCGTTTTGCTGAACGTTTTTGTTCATACTAATACAGTTCCGCTTCTATCAGTCGCGTACAACGTCATAAGAATTTGTCCTCATTTTGTACTTGTTTGCCGCGAAAGCTGAATAGACGCGGTCTTCATACAACATCGTTGTTTTCTATAGACATAAGCTTAATAGAGCTGAATAAGTGTACGTATTCTCTTAAAAACCTATATTTAAACGGCGTATTCCCAAATAAATAAATACTTCGCAGGTGATGCCACGCTCCCAAAACGCCAAAGCTTTAGTGAATGCAGGATTTTTATACCAACTGACAACTTCCAACGAAGTCAAATCTGCAAGGATAGTCATCGGAGCTCTCTCTCCTAAATTCATTCGGGCTACTGCTACAGAGAAGTTTTTGGTTGGCAAGAAACTGTTCACTAATGATACTCTGACTTCAGCCCTTAAGATTTTAGAGGCTGAGCTGGTGGTTGAAAACCACCCACCAGATCCATCAGTAGAATATAGGAAGAAGGTTGCTCTGGGATTATTTTACAAAGTGAGTATAATATCACTGTCATCATCAGTTAATAATATGTGACCAATTACAAAATGTTACCTTTCTTTGCTGATAATACTGAAAAAGTAGTATAAGTTCTCGCCAGTTCTTGTAATTTTTGTTCCACTTCAACAGTGTCTATTGTCGCTATCTCCTGAAACAAATCTTAATGCTCGTTACAAATCCGGAGCCACTGTCTTGTCGGACAACCGCCCAGTGTCCAGGGCGGCTCAGGTATTTGAAACTAACCGGGCAGTGTGGCCAGTGACACAACCCATCATGAAAGTGGACGCTTTGGTAAGTATACCTCGAATAAATTATAATTATGAACTACGATTTGAGTAGTTGTTGTTGTGAAATGAAATTCGGTTAAATATTTTCCGACCTTATGACATTATCAAAAATAGTTAATTTTTGGTTTTAGATACAATGTGCAGGAGAAGCTACCTACGTTGATGACATACCGAATTTCCCAAATGAAGTATTTTGTGCGCTGCCACTTAGCACAGTCGCTTTGGGTGATATTGTGTCTATTGATACCAGCAAGGCTTTGGTAAGGACTACATTTACTTTAATATTAATATATTATTGTTAATAAATTTCCATCTTACTAGTTTTCATATCGACATTAAAGATATCCAAGATGTTAATTTAATTTTTTTTCACAATCGGTACAGCCATTTTTGCGTGACAGAGTAATAAATTCGAAAAAGTCTAAAATAAACACATTTATAGTAGTAAGGAATAAACTATGCTTTTACAGGCATATCCAGGTGTAATAGCGGTCTACACAGCCGAAGACATTCCAGGTGTAAACTCATTTACTCCTCCAGACTCGTTCTTATATTCTAGCACTGAAGAAGTTTTAGCCCATGGTACTATCAAATATTTCAACCAAGCAATAGCCATAGTTGTAGCTGAAACTCGTTACATTGCTGACAGAGCTGCAAAATTGGTAGAAGCGACATACACTAATGTAAGAGAACCACTCTTAGATGTAAGACAGACTGTGGATAATCCTAGTAGAACAACTCAATTTTCTAAAATCGAAGCTACTGACAAAGGAACAGAAGTAGCAAAAGAAATAAAAGGGACAAACTCAATATATGGCCAGTACCATATGACAACAGAGACCCTGACTACTGTCGTTAAGCCGTCTGATGAGGGACTGGATGTGTACTGCTCAACACAGTGGATGGAAGGAGTCCAGTTGACGATTTCTAAAGCTTTGAATATGGATCAAAATAGGTTAGTTATACTTTATTAAACCTAAATTGACTAAGTTCGATTTTTGTACTGATGGATTTTTGTTACGTTTCTAATATTTTTGATTTCTAGAGTTGACGTGCACACACGTCGTGTCGGTGGCTCTTATGGCATAAAAGCGTCTCGTAACATTCAAGGAGCAGTGGCCGCCGCATTGACAGTGAAGAAGCTTAACAGACCTTGTAGGTTTATTCAATCGTTGACCACCAATACTAGAGCCGTGGGAAAGAGACTTCCGTGCTATTCTGACTTTGAGGTTAATTACGAGTATATCGATCAATGAATTATTATGCACCTGCATTGCTAAGATCATAAAAGAGTAAAATAATGGTTTTAGGCTGGTGTTAGCAGAACCGGAGTAATTCAGTATATTAACTTCAGGATGTACGAAGACAATGGATATAAAATAAACGAATTGCTAATTGTACTTGGTCAAGGCCAGTACAATAACGCATACAACAAGGCTCGATGGAACTACACAAGTTATAATTCTACAACTGATACTGCTAAGAATACTTGGACAAGATCACCCGGTGAGATCTTTGTCTAATTTTCTCCCTTATATTAGTATTTGTGTCGCATTTATTTTACGAAGTCTCAATTTAACAGGTACACTGGAACACGTTGCAATGTCAGAACTTGTAATGGAACAGATTGCTTACGAGATGAACTTAGATCCTTTAGACGTCAGACTAGCAAATCTAGACCAGCAATATAGCAGTGACATGAAAGAAATTGTTGATAACATCATTTTGAAATCTGATTATATGAAACGACGAGAAATTGTTAACAAATTCAATCTTGAAAACAGATGGAAGAAAAGGGGACTAAGATTTGCTTTTCTTAGATGGACACCTATAGGAGGGCTCAATTTGTATGTAAATCTGTCAGTCTATCGTGGTGACGGTTCTGTAGTAATAACACATGGTGCTGTAGAGATGGGACAAGGAATAAACACTAAAGCGGTTCAAGTAGCAGCGTATTTGCTCGGTATTCCTGTGGAAAAAATCCAAATAAAAGCAAACGATACAGTAATCGCTCCCAACTGCACGGTAGGTGGAGGGAGTATCATAAACCAAAATGTTATTGTTGGGGTGCAAAGAGCTTGCCAACAACTTCTGGACAGATTAAGACCAACCAGAGAGCAGATGGATAATCCTACCTGGGAAGATTTGATAAAAAAAGCTTATTTAGACAATGTGGACTTGCAAGCTCATGGATTCACGAGAACTGATGAAGAATATCCATTTATTGTGTATGGGGTAACTTTAGCTGAAGTTGAACTAGATGTACTGACTGGAGAGTTTGAGTTATTGAGAGTAGATATTTGCGAAGACGTTGGACAAAGTGTTAGTCCTGAAATTGATATTGGTCAAGTAAGTGTTTCCGAATATCAGAAAAAAGGAGAAAGGATTGCTATTTTCATAGTTTTATTGGCTTAACCTCAAAATTTCAGGTAGAAGGCGCTTTTATGATGGGTGTGGGCTACTGGACTTGCGAGAACCTGGTGTACGCGCCGACAGGTGAACTCCTAACAGACCGGACGTGGAACTACTACGTGCCGTTAGCCAGGGATATTCCTCAGGACTGGAGGGTTTACTTTAGAAAGAACTCTTATTCTGCTGCTGTTATTTTAGGATCCAAGTGTAAGTGTGTTGTTCTCAGTAAAAGCTAATTTCATTATTAAAGTGAGTAACTTTATGTGTTCAATGAAGTCACTAAACGGAAGTGCGATGGGCCTGGCCACATTTACCGTGGGTTAAATTGTATTGAAAATCCTTTACACGTTACAAAGTAACAGAATGCAAGTAATAAACGATAATAATTCTTACGACAGGTATCGGTGAGCCTCCAATGTGCATGGCTGTGGCTGTAGCCTTTGCTTTGAGGGAAGCTAACGTTGCAGCTCGTCTGGACTCGGGAATTTCTCCCACACAATGGTATCCAGAAGGTAACAGTAACAAAAATGACGATTAATAGTATAATTATGAAGAGAATCACTCTTAATTATTACTAATAGACAAGTAGTTACTACTCGTATTATTGCTGTTCTCAGCTTTTTATCACTCTCGCCGCTGTACGACTCGGGTGAGTATTCCGCCTCGATTGCAATAACAAACTTCCCCACTTGTATCGAAATGTACTATTCCGTTACAGATGGACCCTACACCGTCGAAAGAAACTGTCTACTGTCATCGACGAATCTAACGGATTTCAAATTCATTTAGATATTATTCATATTTGCGAATTTTTCACCGTTTTTGGTTTTATTCGGTTTTTGAGTATTAAATTAAATTTTATGTTAAAACTGGGGTTGGTTATAGTTATATTGGTGATCTGGAATATAAAATTAAATTAATCGATTAATGAATTAATCTTGTTATTTTTCTAACTTTTTCTACTTTTCAAATGTTCTTCCAATCCATCCAATGATTCCTCCTACCCTGGGTGGAGCGGGAGAGACTGTCATACTCGTACTACCTAAAATCCACGGTGTTCCTAGAATAGCCCTTTACGTTCCAGGGTTACTTGCTAAGACAGTCCCGCGACCCAAAACAGTCCCGCCACTCCACGCTGCGTATTTCATCTTAATTCCATAATTAAATTGTTTTACCGCTATAAGTTTAGCTGCTTTATGAAATAAATTTGCGCAATTTGTAACTAAATCGATAACTAAGTCGATAGGCCTGTTGGTCTAGTGGTTAGTGACCCTGACTGCTATGCCGGAGGTCGTGGGTTCGATTCCCACCCAGGACAAATGTTTGTGTGATGAGCACGATCATTTGTTCTGTGTCTGGGTGTAATTTATCTATAATATGTATGTATTTAGAAATATATAAGAATGTTTATCAGCTGTCTCGTACCCATAACACAAGCTCTGCTTCGCTTGGGACTAGATGGCGTTGTGTGACAGTTGTGGAATATTTATTTATTTAAATAAACACTTCAGTTGGTATAGCCATTAATGAAGATAGCATTTTAGTTTTGAAATAAGTGTTTATCAAATAGTTAAAGTACCTATTTCTTTTTGTTGCAAATAAAGTATTTCGTATTATAATTCTAAAATTTGTGGAAATGTAGACACATTGCCCTTGAATACATATCTCTGTAACTAGAAAGTTTCCCGGTATGGTATACAGCAACAAATATATCGGAAAGAACGTGTGCCTTATTCTTTGACTTTAGGAGGGCCCTTCCCTCCCAAAGTCTCCTCGGGACACCCTATATAATACTGTCTTCCCTAAATGTATAGTTAGAAAAGTTAACCGAAACGAATGTGAATCAAGTTAATTTACATTTTATGTCTGGTCTATGCCCCGTGGGTATTCCGGGCACATACGAATCCGCAAGGAAGAGTACCACCTTGTTAGTATAGCTGTATTTACACTCATTTAATTCCAGAGACCCGTTTCGTTATTATTTGATTTAGACTTTTAATATTCTTTTAAATCTCTATCTATTTTTCGTGGTTATGTGTTCAGTAACTTGGCAATGTTAAAAAAAGTTTGTTACTTGACTGAATGATTGTTCGTTGATTGGCCAATTAGCTGTGAACTAAAATAATAACAGACTATATGTGGGTTTTACAAAGCTAGTATCAATGTGGTGGATGGTTGGATCGTTTGGCTTTCCCCAACTGTGAGATGATTCAGTCTTACTGACAGATCTTCGATATACGACATACTTGTCGTCAATCTAAATCAATTCTTGCATTTGAGTCCCTTGATAAACAGGCGGAAGGAGCTTTTCTTCATATGATTACTGGACGTGCGGGTGAAGTCCTCACAGATCAAACTTGGAACCACCACGTGCCGTTAAACACGGACAATCCTCGAGACTGGAGGGTCTAGGTCAGGAAGAATTGTTAGCGCTGATAATTATCATTTTTTGGAACTCCAAAACCAAATAAAAGTTGGTTATAGCTCAAAAACTCAAAAAATAATAATTGTTTAATGTTTGTTTGGCAAAAAGTTTTGTAATAACAATTAGAAAGCGTTTTGTAATAATACTTTAAAAACCAATTTGTTGATAATCAGTGAATTCCTAAGTAATGAACAAAAAGTTACCTACACCTATCCAAAGAACGAGTAGAATACGTGTCTTGAGGCCTCGGAAACATCCTGTAGAAATAAAACTTTGACTTCCTTAGCAACAATACTCCGGCACGTAATAAGCAGAAAGTATAATTTGCGTCACACCAAAAACCAATGGAGTAATAGAACATTTAAAACAGTCTTATAATTTTGATCAATTTGATTTACGCGGGATCTGTCCAAGGTCGGCTTGGACTGGAATTTATTTGATTTTTATTCTCATTGAAAGAAAAGCGAAATGAGTCGATGGTTTTTTTTTTTTTTTTTTTTTTTTTTTTTTCTCTTGCTCCACCAACGTTATTGGCGCCTAGGCTCTCTATTCCATTCATACCAGTTCTCGCGTTTATGCCTCTCGTACTTTCATTCTACATACTGGATCTTTCTTTCATACATCGCTCTCATTTCAATGGGTGGGATTCCCATTTTCTTAAACTATTCTCTTTATCATATGTTTTATTATTCCATTAAGAATATCGGGAAAATAAGACCTATCCGACACATCTTTCATTTTTTTTTTTTCATTTTGTCTCTTACATTTTCGTACTTATACTCTAAACATATTTTTCTTACAATATTAAGTTTTAAAAGTTAAATACAATTACTTACACTATACTTATGTTTACGTTTCTAATTCTATTACATTCCTTACAACTATTCCTTATTCTACATTACCGCTATCTTACTTACTATACTTACTTCTATGTTAACATATAAATATATCCTATATTTTATGAAACATAGTTTTTATGCCGCTTTGTTTCTCTCTACGACCGTTGATGCGATATTTAGACAGTAACATATAAATTTATTTCTGTGTCTTCCACTAAAGATTTTCCCTATGCTTTCCTTGTTAAGCTTTAGCCCTATCTCCTGCTCCAAGTTATACCGATCTACGGCATGCACGGGGCAATCCAATAGCAGATGCTGGATGGTCTCATCCACATTTGGATCGCAGACGCACGATGGGCTCGTCTTACACCTGAAACGGTGTAGGTATTCAGAGAACCCACCGTGGCCCGTCAGTACTTGCGTCAGTACACCCGTTGGCTGCACCTGTTTTACAATACGGAATGCTGCTTTTGCGTCCGGAAGAAACATTTTCGTCACGGAGGCCGTCTCGCCAGACACGTATCTCCGATTCCATTCATCGAGGGATCCCATACGGATCAGGCTTCTGATGAATGAAATCGGACACAGGTCATAGTCCGGCTTCCTCCGTAACGACAATGCTGCCTTCTTCGCCAGCTCGTCCGCGCGCTCATTCCCCGGCAGGTTCGCGTGTGCCTTGATCCAAAATAAGGAGATATCTTTATTTTGGTCCAACGCCTGAGCCAAATTGGCTCTAGCGCGGACTGCCAGGGGATGGAGGGAGCCATAGCTTGCAAGCGTCTGCAATGCTGACATTGAGTCGCTATACAAACCATAGCTCCTCTCTTTGCGCTTGAGGACCACGTCCGTCGCTCTGCAAATGGCCAAGAGTTCCGCCTGGTAGACTGTGCAGTACGCGGCGAGGCTAAGTTTGAGGTTCTGGATTTCGCCTTCATTATTCCATAAGGATAATGCGGCTCCGACCTTCCCCTCAATCTTGCTGCCGTCAGTGAAAATTCGCACTGCCTGCACATTGTTTTCGTCTACCTGCTGTTGATCAGCTAGGCACACGAACTCCAGGGGCATTTGCTTCGCTGGATGAGGGGCTTCTGCAAATCTTACCATACACTCGATCTCCCGGTCTCCTGGCACGAACTGCGACGACCCTCTCCTTGCTTCATACAGGGCGGCTGCCTCTTGTATGCGCAGGTCTAGAGGTAGTATCCCAGACAGTACCAGTGCCGAGTTTAGAGAGACAGTACGGTAAGACTTGCAGAGCTTTTGGACGAGGCCTCTCTGGACGGAGCTAAGCTTCTTCCGTATTCCCAGCTTCTTCGTAGCGGGAGCCCAGGCGGCAGCCGCGTAGGTGACTATCGGCTCTACTGTAGCAACATAAATCGTGCGGATAACCTCCCGATTTAACCCCCAACTAGCCTTGGCCGCTCGAGAGAGCTGCTTGTAAATGTCGGTAGCTTTCTTACAGATATTCGCCGTGTGCTCGTTGAAGGTCAATCTATTGTCGATGGTGAGCCCTAGCAGTTTCATGCTGTTGACTAACCCAATGTCGACCCCGGCCATGCTCAGGGCTGGAGAGTCGTACTTAAGCTTATTGGTTATGACCATCGCACAGGTTTTGTGCGGTGCAAACCTCAGCTTATTTCGGACTCCCCAGCTCTGAACATGGGCGAGGGCTGCATTGGCTACCCTATTAACTTCGCTTGCCGCATCGCCGTCCACCACGAGCACAATGTCATCCGCAAAGGCTTGCACGAATAATCCCTTTCTATCCAAGTCCTGGAGCAGTGGATCCAGTAGTAGGTTCCATAGTATTGGACCGCCAATTGACCCTTGAACACAGCCTTTGTTCGTCTCTTTTGTGCATTCCTCCCCGGCATATCTCACCCGTACCCTTCTGCCGTCGAGGTAGCTATCAAGTAGCCTCCTGATATTAACCGGGCACTTTTCCTCAGCCAATCTGACTTTGATTGCTGGCCACCATGCGCTATCGAAGGCGCCCTCTATATCCAATGACACCAGGACAATTAGCTTCTTCAGCCGCAACTTGTCCTTCACGTGTTTTACTAGAGTATAGAGAGCGTCCTCGGTGCTCTTTTGGGGCATAAAGCCAAACTGGCGAGTACTAAGCCGCGGCACCAGCTGCCACTTGACTCGCGCTACTACCATCCTCTCCAGGACCTTCCCCAAGACCGGTAGTAAACCTATCGGTCTGTAGGACTTGGGGCTCATGTAGTTTTCCTTGCCCGGTTTTCTGAGGACAACCACCGTAGCCTCCTTCCAGATTTCCGGGAAGTGTGCCAATTCTAGGCACTTGTTGTAGAGGGCAAGGAATGCGTCCGGGTCCTGGTAGATTGCTCGACGGCAGATGTCCGACGTGAATCCATCCGATCCGGGGGCCTTCTTAGGGTTAAAAAGTTCCACGGCTGTCTTCAGCTCCAATGGCGTAAATGGTGGGTCATGGTGCTCACCATGCTTCCACTCATTTACGCAGCGGGCTGCTTCCCTCGTGAGCCTGTGGTCTTCATTATCCTCTTCTGCTGTGTCCTTAGGATAGAAAGTGTCGGCGAGTAGGGTTGCCGACTCTTTTGGGTTCAAGAATGCACCATCGATAGATAGGGTCAGGTCTTCCTTTCTCCTGGCGGTCCTTCCGATCACTCTGTATATTCCTTCCCAAACTCCTTCGCGATCCTGTTTCCCACAGAACTCTTTCCAACTGGTGGTTTGGGCTTGTTTGGCTTTGCACTCATATTCCTCCTTAGCTTGCAGGTACGCGTCGACGACCATCGCTCTTCGGACCGGTGCGGCATTGCGGATGCGGTTTTTCCGCCTGGCGACCTCCTTTTTCAACGCCGCGAGCTCCTCGGACCACCACGGAACAGTAAGTTTGGTTTTACTGTTTATTTTGGGTATTGCACTTTCGCATGCTTTTCCGATACCCTTTTGATAATTAACGACAAAGTTTTCTAATTCATTTTTATTTCTTAATTTATTTATGCTTTCTAGGTTAATATTATTTTCTACTTTAAAGTTTTTAATTGTATCCCCAAATTTCTCCCAATCTGCTTTTTTTGTTATGTACTTACGAGTGGTTCTATTTATACTAATCCCTTTTGCCCTTTGAATATTTACATTGAAAAATATGGTGTTGTGGTCCGAGCTCGTTGCGCCGGTGTCGACCCGCCAGCCTTCCACCAGGTCAAGCAAGTCCAGCGAACATGCCGTGACATCCACATGGCTCTTCAACACTCTCCCACCTCTGATGGTATCAAAGGTGGGCGTATCGCCAGTGTTCAGTACCTGAAGCTCTAGCTCGTCCAGGGTCCCGAGCATCTCTGCTCCCCTGGGGTCTTCTGATGTGCTGCCCCACCAGGTACTCTTCGCGTTGGCGTCGCCCCCTATGAGCAATCTACCGGTGGCCACTTCTCTTTTGACTTGGGTCAACTGGTCCAGGTATGGCCCTATGGGTTGGTCTGGCTCGAAGTAATAGGAGACTACTACGATTTCCCAGGCTTTGGTCCGGATCCCCACCACAACGATGTTGTTTGTGGTGAGTTTCGGGTAGGGGATGACGTCCAGGTCATCATCAAAGACGGCGATTGCCGCCTTAACCCTCCCACTTCCATCAACCTCGCGCTGGTAGATTCTCGCACCACGGTAGCTCTTCATACTCCGTGCTCCTCCCACATATGGCTCCTGGATCAGTGCCCACGCGATCTTACGTTCACTGGCCTCTAAAAAGAGTTCGGTGGTTGCCAGTTCCTTTCTTTGGAGGTTTGCCTGGGCCACCCGGTATGGTCTTGCTACATTTGACGCCGGAGTATTCTTCGGGACAACCTTAGCAATATGCTACGGACATCCGCGCTATTGCGTCCCGTTTCTTACGGATCGGACACTCTGAGTCGAAAGCGTTGTGGTCATTACGCACCGCCTCACTGTGGCTTGTCTCGGCCGGTGTATTTTGGATGGGTGACGGACTATCGGGTATTATGACTTCCCCAGTCTTTTTGAGTTTTTTGATCTCATTTTCTGCATCTTTTATCAGCTGGAATAGTTTTTCCACCGCCTCCATGACATTTGTTTTAATATCTGTCCTGGTGTTCCGCGAGTTGCCTAAGTTCGTTCTTGCCGTTATTAGGCTGGCTTTGGCTTCCGCCAGACGACTAGGCGGAACTTGTCTTGGTTGGACGGGGACTTCAATTTTACTGGAAGACGGGGACAAGACCTTTCTCGGTTCTACTTGAACGTCTTGTTTGCTCGTAGATGGAGTCGAGCTATATTGCGCAGATGCAGATGCAGCCGCTTCCAGGGTCTCAACACTGCGTCTTACTTTAGACGTAAGCGTCTGGGTCTTAGGTGGGGAGTTTTTAGCTGCGAGCGTTTGTGCTTTTGTTGGCGACTTCTGGGCCTCCTTACCCTCTGAGGGCTTTGCAGGTGTTCTGGCAAGCATTGTGGTGGAGTGCGTCAATTCGTGAAAAATTTAGTATAAGTCACTTATGGCTTGCACACAGTGTAAAAGGCTGTGTGCAAAGCAGTAATAAAATAACTAAATAAAACAACAAAAAATATAAATGTAATAACAATAAAAGCAATAAAAACTGGAAAAACCACAGAAAAGTATAATAAAATAAAAATATGAGCGCAAGAAAACCTTGGCGGTAGTCGCTTATCCGCGGTCGCAGAGAGAAACAAGGTTCGGCTCAATAAAGCCTTCGTGAATATATACGCTATACACAAAGAAATAAATAAAAGAATATACAAGTTTGTCTCTACGTAGAGACTGTCTCTACTAGGTAAGACTAGTAGAATTCAAACTTAACTACTAATTACATGCACAGAGGTAGGCCCCTTAAGAAAAATTTATTCCCGGACTTCCGGCTTCCGAGATATTGAGGAAAAAGTCCTCGTCTCTATATAGAGCCGATTTGAGGGCCCCAACTGGTAGGCCTCCCCGAGCCCTTCAAGATGACACCAAACACGACCCCCGTAACTCAATGGGTTTTGGAGATACAGGAGATTGAAATTTTGGGATAGTCGACGGGATAGTCGCCCCAATGTGGATATTCGACTATATCTCCCCAACCCCCCGGCCGAATACTGCCGTGCTTGGGTTCAGAATGGAGTGCTCGACGAGCTCTAGCCGCTGAAATAATTTTCAGCACTCTGAAAAATTTTCAGCTGAAAACGCCTGAAAGCGATTTTGTCAGAAAGCCGGTGTCAGACCCGGGTCAACAAAGGAAACCCCAGCCCTCCTCGACAAACCGTTCCGGAGTTATAGGCGTTTATGTTTTTCCAAAATGGCCGCCGCAGCTGTCAGTGTCAATGTTTGACTGAGGATAACTCCGGTCGTATCCGCCGCAGAAAGCCCGAGTTTGGACTCGTTTGCTTCGACCTAATCCGAGCCGTCTGCTGAAACTGTTTTCAGGAACCTGAAAATTTTTGGCTCTGAAACTCCTGAAACCGGAGTAGAAGGAAGGATGTTAAGTCCCTGAACGCAGTTCTGAAATCAGATTTTAAAAATCTCGACGGGTTCAGGAGCCAGAGCAGGTTCAATTTTGACAAGATGGCCGCCGAGCTGTCAAAACCCAAATTAAACCCCCGATATCTCCGCCGTTAATGGTCGTATCGGAACGTGGTTTTGGGTGTACAGGTCGGCCCCACTCTGCCCAACGTCCTAAATGTGTTTCAGGCCTGAAAAAAGTTTCAGCCCGAAAACTCCTGAAAACTATGCAGAGGTAAGCCTTAAATGGTGCTGCTTATTACTGTGAAAACCGCAGCTTCGTAAGACTCACGGTTCCGGAGTTATTGTCGAAACAAACGAATATCCCTCTTCAACAAAATGGCCGACTTTTGTTGAAATCGGCAATTCCAGGGCTACCTAGGCCGAGTTTCGGCTTAAATAGGTAACAATATATATTCTAAAGAGATATCTCTCTCAAAAAAGTATATTTTTCTTATTATTTTTGATTTATTAGCAAAAAACACAAAAAATTTAATAACTTTGAGACCCTTTACAGAAAATTTTGAAAAAAATATTAAAATTGTCTAAAAATATACTTCTTTAAGATGAGTTAATAAAATAATTTTTAAAACAATATCCTAACATACAAATATCCAAATTTATGTTTTCAACAGTTTTTTGCTGCAGTTTTATAACGGTTAATCAAAAAATTCTAAAAATAAGGATTTAAGGTCTTCTGACGAGCGCGCACCAGGCTGCAGTTGCAGAATTTTGAAAAATTCTTCCAGTCAAAAGTTATTTGGGTCCGAATTTGGTACTTTCAAAGTTGAATATTAAATTTTGGGAATGTCCAAAAATTCAAATTTTAGTTGCTCTCGCCTTGTGTCATGTAGGTCCTGTTCGGTGCCGATTACCAGTCCGCTAGCTCCACCCCTTCCACTTTTTCAGGCCACGTGCTTTTCACAAAAACCTGAATATCTCGCAGATTCGCAGGGACAGGTTGAGTTTCTTTGGCCCAGATGCTCGGGGACCACGGTGCCGACGATATTTCTGAAGAAAAATGGGGGGTCGTCGCTTTCGTTTCGGCAGCGTTTGCGTTTTAAGTTTTCGTCACTAGCACTTAACCTCAGAAAATGAGGTATTTCACTGATAGCCTTTCAGGCGTGGGTTAACGGTTTACACAAAACACGGCACTTTATGGGGCGCAATTTTCCGCCCCCAACGACACTTTACACTTGATGATACGCGCAGAAAAACCAATTTTTAGGCAATTTTTCGTGCGGAGCGCGTGGGATTTCGTGCCTTACTGCTCGGCAGACCGAGTGCAATTCTGAGTCGATGGTTAGTCCCAGCACGTTTTACCGACATTGAACTGGAATACGACCGAGTATTACTATACTGCACTATACTTCTTGTTTTAAATTAGTTTAAGAGGATGAAACAGTACGCGTGACTACGGGATCTGATTGTGTGGTTGTTACGAGTATTCGGGTTAGTAACGTATCTTATTGATTCAATTTGATCTAGAATTGCCGCTTTTCTATCAATGCTGTTAAATCTAACAGTCAGAAGGCCTCGGTTAATACTCGTAATCGAATCCAATCGTAATCTTTATCGTTACAGAATAACACTTTATATATGTCATCTGATTTATTTAAAATCAATCTTCTGCTTTTTTATGATTCCCTAACAAGTTCACTATCAGAGGAAAAGTGCCACTTTAGCTAACTTCACTTTATCCTTATCAAAATTTGGGTTTTTTTAGAAGTCTCTCTTTTTTTTCAAGTATGTTATTATGAGAATTCATAGCTACAAGGTTAGAATGTTTTACCTTTTTTATTTATTGAAATGTCCAAAAAGTTAGTAGGTGTAATTGTCTAAACTTTACACATTTGGCGCTGATCTATTTTCATATTTCTTAACAAGTATTGTTGAAATAGAGTTGTGTTTTTGTCCTCATAATATCTATTATAGCTTCCTCAATAGGGGTGCAGCCTTGTTTGTTTACGACAAGTCGCAACGGCCACGCAACGCTGACGTTAACAAAACTTTTACAATACCAATGTAAAGGGAGCTACATTTACCTATATTCGGTTCGACTCGATTCATAATTGGGCGGCAATACGCATCAAATTTTACGTATGTTATAATGCATCGGGGAAAAAGCCGAGCGGTTTAACTACAATTGTAACTAGACAGTATTTGTTTGTTTCTAGTGGTAAAAACGAGTTGTTTGGTCAATAGTTAAACTACACATAACTACATTTTAAAACAAATGGTTTGAAAAACTAAAAAGGATTTAAAAAAATATTAGTTTAATTAATGATTAAACAACGCTGTTGAAAATATTACAAGAAGAAACTAATGAATAACTACATAATAATTTATTGCTCCGGGTCAGCTTTGTTTGCTACAATAATACCGAACCGAGTGTGCCGACCCGAACAACTAACCAACATCCTGTATTTAATAAGTGTGCTCGTGTCAAAATGTCACTACCGCAGCCGGGGTCAGTGGAACAACAACACTTTTAGACTGAGGGATCTTTTATGTCGCGCGGAATTAGGATGGTTGTTTTACGAGTAACATCATTTGAATAATAGCCGTAGCACTACCCCCTTCTACGTGACTCCACGGATTTTCACGAGAATAGTGAGATTTCCAGGAAGTTTTGAAATTTTTTGTCTCAGTATTTTATTTAGAGATAGGATCGTATTTGGCTACCATTTTGCCTAATGGTCGTTCACCATCTATGCACTTTTGACAAGTATCAGGTTGTAACTATCAGGAAACACAGACTCCAGCAGGGAATCGCCACCATATATCCATGGCGCGTTACCGTACATCTTGAATTCTGATAATAAAAGGAGTCAGGCGAAATCCAATTGTGCAGTTCCATCACAGTCTCCAAAATGTAACCGATAAAAAACCGACAGGCTTGCAACTCGGCATTGATGTTCATGGTTCAAGGCTCTGGAGCTTAGAGTTTGGTGCGTTAA
Organism: Agrotis puta; assembly: GCA_943136025.2. Classification (NCBI taxonomy): domain Eukaryota; kingdom Metazoa; phylum Arthropoda; class Insecta; order Lepidoptera; family Noctuidae; genus Agrotis; species Agrotis puta. The sequence continues at coordinate 17,274,360 of OW964179.2, read as the reverse complement.
TAAATCTACGATCCAGGATGCTGCAAAATATGCGAACACCATAAGATTTTGATTTCATGTCGCATTTATCATGCAACTCAAACTGATGTACACGAAAACACATTTTTCAACTTATCGAGTCAGCATTAAGGTTTTAGTTCGGACTTAAAAGATAATAGACTGCGTCGTGAATTGAAAAGCTGCGACTGCGAGCATTATCACTATTAAATGTTTTTTTTTTTACGTGGTCAATCATCACATGAGTCCTCCCACCCAGGGCAGAGCGGGAGGGACTGTCAGAGTCGTACTGACTAAAATCCACGGTGTCCTTCAATATACCTTTAAGTACCGGAGTCACGGCAATTCGTGAGTCCCGCGACCCCGGCAGGTTTTGGTCCTCTAGAGCCCCCGCTCTAGAGCCCCGTCATTTTGCTGACACTCTTAGAGGCGCGCCTGGAACACACCATTAGATGTTAGGAATCGATTGAAAAATCGACACTTGTGGGCAGGAGCGTGGTGACTTGGTGATAACACCGTCCTAGATACTTAATCGGGAGGTCGTTGGTGCAAATTCTGCTGCGAGTTCAAACTTTTATAACAAAGATGATATAATTTCAATTATTGCTTAATTTGGGCAAAAGTAACAGCAGGGTTGGCATTGAGGTTGAACAAAATTAAACTTCTAATATTCGACGAGCAAAGGTAAGGCCAGCCTATCATACCACAGAACTATTCATAAATGACCCATATCGTATAAAACAAACTCAGCCCCATCAAAGTTTAATACCTTACGTATTTGGCGGCGTCCTCCGACTACCTTTTAGTGGATAAAAGTAAAACTTTAGGTACTTGCGTTTACACTTGGCTTGCACGCGACTCTAGCTTTTATATTGGTGTAATAAAAGCTCTTTTACTGTAAAAGCCACTTACATTTTACTCACAATGCGATTTGAACTTTACAATGTACTAAGAAAGTTGAAATTCCGGTGTTGAAAGAGTGGTAAGTAACGTTTAGAGCATCATAATGTGTCGTGTTAGATGAGGTTTTGTTTTAATTCAGTTGGTTATTTTGTTGAGAGATTTGATGATCGTACTTTTATATATTTTCTCTATTATTGCTTAATTATAATGATACTATCTGTATCTAGGGAAGAGAGTTAGGGGTTTGTGTCTTTTGTACCAGGTTCAATCCGCCATTTTGTTTTTTTTTCAAAATGGCGACCTTCTTTATTTGTTTTCTTTAGATAGGGGCAAACTTTCATCTTTAGTTTGTTGTTGGTTGTTTTAGCAGATGACTTTCTTTCAACAAAGTCGTCGTTTGTAATACCTAAGACACTGCATGAAGATAGACTAGAAACTCAGCCTAAAGAGTTATTCTTAATTCTGAAGGCCGTTCCATAAATTGCCCGATTAATTGATATAACCGAACCTAATATCAATCTTAATTTTAGACAGATAATTAAGACGTCCTCTCCTGAAATCCTGTCAAATACTTTTAGTGGGCAAGTAATACCTTAATTAAAACTTTAAAACCAAGGAGGCCTTTAAATCTAAATTATCCTCTTCCCCTTCGGCAGTCAATAACCGTCGGCCTTCCCAGGTAGGTATTATATTATAATCAGATAATTTGCAGCCAATCCTGTGACAACGTGGGTACTTCGCAGCATCCGAGCCGTCGCCGCGACGGCATAGTTGCGGTGCCTGCTCTATGGCAGATATTTCAGTAATTCTGGCCGTTATTTCGTCTAATACCGGCTTGCTTGCTTCATTATATAGGACTAGCGGCTGCCCGTGACTGTACCTGTGTTATATTGAATTTTTCATTGGAAAAAATAAAACTTATAAGATGAAAAATAAAATGTTAGAGTCAAATATGTTATGAATAATAATGAGTGTCTCAGAATGGTTAATGGTATATGAGAGCGAGAGACTTGACATAATATTTTCTAAAATGTTATTTAGTTTTTCGAATAGAATTCAAGAAAACCTTGACAGGAGGACCCAGCATGATGTCGTGCTTCAGAAATCTCGTGAGGAGTTTTTATCATGGTAAAATCATCAAATGAGTCCTCCCGCCCTGAGCGGGACGGGAGGGACTGTCAGATTCGTGCTTACTAAAATTCATGGTTATCCTTCAATAGCCCTTTACGTTTTAGGGTCATGGTTACTTGATGAGACATGATGAGGCCCTCTACGCCCCACGGTGGGCTGAAATCAAGCTCTAATGGACTTAGGGATTCACGAAAATTGATAAGCAATTAAAAAAAAAATAAAGACGGCTTGGTGATCTACCACTAAATACAAGAAATTTTTCTTCTGCGATTTTTGTATATACTTAATATTTTAAAAGTTATAACGATTTGAATTTATTTTTGTATGGAGAAATTTGATTTTATATGAATAACTTTTAATTCTCAAGAGTTCTCAAATAACCGCTTTCGGTATTCGATTGCGCTATTTTTTAGGCAAATTATCCGATATAGCACTTGCTTCGATTTTCTTCGATTTTGGAGAAAATTGTTTTTCATTCCCTTTTCCACACCACCTTTGAGGTAGAGAACTAAGCGCGTTTTTTTTTATCAGTGGTGTCTCCAGGAGGCCTAATCCACTCATACGCACACTCACAAACTCACTCACAAACACACGCACTCACAAAATTATCACTTAGACAATTTCATCAGATTCAGATTCGTTCTCTAAATGTTCCACATTAACAAATTTTCCCGCTCATCATCTTCAAATGTTGTAGATAAAAGAAGCATGGCTTTCGCTTCTTCTGAAAATGGTTTGTGTTTCCGTATCATTTTATGACGTTTTGATGATATATACTAACTGGGTCTGAACTAATTATTAAATTATTTAAAATATCCTCATTATTAGCTCTTCTGCAGACTTTCCTTGAATGGTGTTGGCGATATCGCCTAAAGTCTTTATTTCTAGATTCAGCCGCTTCTTCATTAATCGCTAATTTCTGTTTCCTTCAATTCATTTATCTCCGTTTCAATTTCGGTTTTCTCTCTTAAAATCGTTGATTTATTCTCTTTTTCAAACTTGAAAAATATTGGACGACACCAATATGAAGAATTTGGTGAGTCGTTTTCCCAGATAATTTGTTCCTCAGAAATAATTTTTATTGGTACTGAACTACCCATAAAAATACTTGAATCATATGTCGAAGCACTGTCCAATTTGTCCTCCGTTGTCATTTTTTGCTTATAGTTTGCTTGATTCGAGGCACCATCCATTCCCCATTTGCTTATCATTGTCATCTCCTTAAAGTCTGTGCTATCAATATTGATTGCTTTGAATAATATCCTTTTGGTGGTTATATCTAATAGACGCTGCAATTTTATTCCAGCAGTTGTATCTGTTAAGGTGATATCATCTTTTGGCGGGTAGCATTCTTGTTTTGCATTTTGCACCTTGTAGTAGGAAGGGAACATGTCGACATTTTTCTCTTTGATACTTTTTCTTAAAGTATTATATTGCCACTTTGTTAATTTAAGGGACAAAACAAGTCCCAAAGTTTCATCTGGAGTAAATTTAGGTTTTTCATTTTTACCTAAAAGACTATCTTTCGCTTTTTGCACATCCTGTGGATTTTTAAGTAGGTGTTCGAGGATTTTAGATATTCCTTGATTACCATCCTCTCGTAATTTCATAATGTATGCATGAGATATTTCCTCTGTAGTCATATTTGTATGAATATGTTCTGTACGTCTCTTTTTTTGCTTAGGTCCTAATTCACAAAATGGTTTTCTGGGACTTACATTCGTTGACGTGGCAGTAGACACTTTTGCTGGAGATTCATGTTCACTTGATGTACTAGGAACAGAGTCTTGGTTTCTTTCAAATGCACTTACAATGAAATCAGGCCACTTTATTTCCGATGATAACCATTCACTATTATTGTTGCTGAACAATTCCTCTTTGCTATGAGCATTTTGCCGTCTCCTTTGCAGATTATAGCAATATTTTGCACAAAACGCTTTTACCGCTTTATCGTTTTCAGCACTTAACACAGTGGGGACTAATCTAGATTTAATAGCACTATATAAAACACTATTATTTTTAAAACTTCCACTTTCCTTTAATAGCACAACAATATCAATATTTGACAACAAATCGAACATTTTTACGTAATAAATAGTATTAGTATTCCGAAAATGTGAGATAGGATAGTGCGTTTATTACGATGTGTAACAACGTACTGAGGATGGTTGTTTTTCAAATGTAACCGTATCATTTTTTACCTGCTATTCATCATCCTATCACATAATGACACGTCATCATTTTGCTGCGCTCAATGGACGATGCGTTAATGAGGGTCACGGCACTATTGAGTATTGTTAAAAACAAATGACGTAATAAGGGTGATGTAGAATGTTTACCAATAATTTGTTTTTTGCTATATTTCTGTAATACAATATTAAAACATGTCAGATTAAACCAAAAACCGATTAATATTTCATACAAAGTTTAGGGGTCTATAACTCGAAAAATACTAAGTATAAAAAAATTACATATAACAAAAAATATTTGTATTAGTACATAAAATTCAAAAATACTCATTTTAATCCTTAAGTCCCCACTTGACGATTCCAGCCCACCGTGCGCCCCCCCCCCGTCAGATTGCCATGTTAATAAATAAATGATTGCCATGTGTATCACCTACTTCAATCCCCGTTTTAATGACAACACTCTTTGTTGCGCGGGTAAAACACAACGCGCCGTCGATTGCGGGCATGGTCCATGGTCGGACAGCGAGTCGCCCATTACTCGCCGCCCGCATGCCCGAACAGTATACGTTCATAAACAAACTACCTGCAGGGTATATAGATATTCGTACGACTACCGTGCGAGAATCGAACACACTTCATGGGGTGTAGCAGCTAATATACAATAGCTCAGCTACTGCGACCAGCCGTGCCATATAGCAAAATACAGTCCACAGGCCCACACATTAACGAAAAACCCTTCACCCCGTTAACCCTCTCATGTATTCAACCAGTAAATAGCATTACTCGCCTGTACCGGGCAATTAGCGAACAAAAATGACGCTAACAAAACACATCTGATCTGTTATGCAGATTGCGCTCTGCATTTTTGAAGCGGGCGGGGACGTTTAACGGGGGTCGTGAAAAACTGTGCAACTGTACTCTCAAATAGTTCGGGTTTTACAATCTATATATATAAAAATGTTTTGTTGGTTTGTGTATGCTTCAAAAACTCAAAAAGTTCTGCACCGATTGAGCTGAAATTTTAGCATGATATATAATCCGCATCAAGGATGGTTTTTATCTATTTTTTTTTATGAAAAAACAATTTTTTGTGCCACAGCGAAGCGGGGCAGGGTACAGCTAGTTATTTTATAGTTTTTGGGGTTGAATGTCGTGATGTTGGTAATTAAAAGTCATTTGATGTTTATAATATTTTATCGCTTACGAGTTTAAAAACTATCTTTAATTTAAGAAAGATTCTGTTGTTTTTGTACTATATGGTTTTTCTTAAGAATTTGGATTTGAATATCGTGATGTTATTAGGAAAAGCATTATTAATATGAAAAACTTATTTTATAAAAACGTTAAGTTTTACGACTTGAGAAATTGCCATTAAGATTATATTCGTAGCTTTTATTGGAATACTTTATGTTCTAGTTTAAGACCATCAAAGTTTCAGCGGCTCTTTAAACTTAACTTTGACAACTTAACATAATTTCATCAGAACTTTTAGTTCTTATTAAACCGCTCTATTTAAAACAAATTAACTTATCTTCCTTAAAAAATAATAATAAAGAAATCCTACAAAATAAATTAGCTTTTAATTAGTTCCTAAGGTTCCAAATGAAAGACTGTGGCATTTTGCTAAAAAGAAAACAAGACAACATCTCTTAATCACCCCTAATTCAAAGTGCAGTTCCCCCTCACTGCAGTAATCATCGCTGCTTTATCGTATTTTCTGATAAAATAAATATGATCTTATTAAAACGTTAAGTTTTTCGATATATTCTTAAGGGATGACAGACTAAAATTTCCGCCCAATATAAAAAAAACCTGTATTTTTTAAATAAAACATAATATTAAAATTAGTTATTTCAGAGGATATTTTACATTTCGAACAAATGAATATGCCTATTTATTGTTTGATTACTTCGAAGCCCTATTTAAAATATTTCAAAATTATGTGACATCATATTCAGCTGAAGTAATAAGATTTAAATAATTGTAGGTCTTATAACTGTAGCGAGTAGTAATTTTCATAGTTTGTAAGTTGGCACAACTGCCATATTTGAATGTGCGTTCTTTGCGCGCGTTATGTTGCACACTTGTTTAATACACCAGTTTACTGCTGATTCCCGCCTTTTATTGAAACGCTCTTTACAATAACTTCATTAGGTATAGGAATAGGTTCTGTGCATCCGAATTGAAAAACGGAACCCTCATAAGATAGCTCGTGTGTCCATCTGTCCGCCCTTTATAGTAAATTTTGCTCCGAACCTACTTGGCAGATTTAGTTGTGTGGTCAACATAATATCAATTTGTTATGGTCCAAAGGCAGCAGTGCGTTTTCTGTAATTTTAAAATAATGATTTTCAGATTTATTTAAGAAAATATACAAAAAATTATAGAACCCCCCCCCCCTACAATTCTGAAAAAAAAAATTAGATAATAGTCCTTTGCCTAAAAATTACACGAGAATTATTTAAAAGTCCATAATTTTAAAAGAACATGGTGATAAGAGGGGAGCAAGATAGAAAATAAAAAAATATTGACTACGCCCATTTTGTTTTCTCAATAATGCTTTGCGTTCCAGGGCCACGAACACTGAACACACCGCAATTCTCTCACTCTCTCTTGAAGACTCTCCAAACATTACAGATTATATTCAAAGGGATACCAAGACTTATTGACTCTCATTGATCAACAATACTTCCTTAATCAAAATCATCTACTTATCAAATTCACATGAAAATTAATTTATAAAACAACACTACAGCGTTAAAATAAATACAAAATTGTCCGTCACGCCAGTTAATTAGTCTGTGCAAACAAACTATGAACTCAATTAACTGCTGTAATTAATATGAATTTTATTCACGTTGGGCGGGAAGGAAAAATGTCGCGACGCACGAAATAATTACTATGAGAAAATATGGCGGGTAATTAGTTTTGAGTACTCCTGTTTTTAGAAGGACGACAAATTATAATATTAGTTTTACTTGGACTAGAATCACGGGTAATTTGAGTTGAGTTGGTCTTAGTAAAAAATACTTAGTTCTTGTTGAGGTATATTTTTAGAACTTTAAAAATCTCAATACCCTTCTTGCAGCAGGTGTGTGCTTCATATTTAGCAAAAATTTGTTGTTTTGTTCTTGAAAAAAATTATACTTTTATACATAGTATTTACTCTGGGTTTTACTTAAATCTAATTATTATAGTGTATTTCTAAATACCTAATATTTAATTCCACCAATAAACAAAAATATCTAAATTCTATTACTGTTTATTTTGGGGTTTGTCACACCCCACCTAGAGAGGGCGAGACTTTTAGTCACCTGGTACACGGAGGGTTGAAGTTCTAAAAATATACCTGTATATCATTTAAGTCTTATAATTATTAATTAGAATTCAGAAAAAAATACTTTGACATACTGAAGTTACTTACCAAAACTGAGTTACATCTCAAAGAACTCAGAAATGTGTAAAATAAAAATATATGCCCAATTGCAAACGAAAATGAATCGAAAAAAACTGAGCCAAACATCCAATTGAATCTATCAATAAAGCCATATTGTACATCTTAACAAAATGAAAGATAAGCTTTTGTACGAACTAAGAAACTTCATCCTCCGTTTTTATTACAACCCAACTTCGAGATCCGATGCGTATTTATTTCATTTAAAGTTTGATGGCAACATTTATTCAAATACTTGTGCTCTTTGCAGGCTGTTCAGCTCATTCGTGCAGATAAAACTCAGCCGGTAATTTCATTTATGAATCAAATGAATATAAAATGTCATCATTTTTATTTAAGCGAGTGACTTTACTGCGATATAAAATCTCGTAGTCTAATGTAACTTATTCGTTCTACATTATCCTTTAGACAATGTTATGTAATATGTTTCAAGTTGTTTAGCGAATCGCTTCCAACAAAGTTCCAGCTCCTAAAACTTCGTTTTGCTTCCAAAAGTGACTACGAGGCCGTATATGCCTTATCCTTTTTTTTTTAAATTCAAATAGTTATAGTTTCGGAGACATTTTTCGTCTATTTCTCTGAATAACTCTGAAACTGATTATTTTAGAACTACAGAAAATACACCACTAATGCCTTTGGGCCACAGGAATTTATATTAACGTGCCTTTCGCAGTCAATTAATTAGACCGATTAAGTTGAAATTTCAACTTAATCGGTCAAGTAGGTTTGGATGAAATTGACTGTGAAGATCAATCGGATATTCGGAAACCTATAAAAAATTAAGCGCTCCAGAAAGATGGACCATGGCTTTCAAAACCGGAAGGCGCATATTGAAAGGACAACGACGACATGTTCAGTCCGTAATATCCACCGAACAAAATGAATGCTACAATCGCATAATTATAAGCACATGAGGCCCCGAGTTTTATTTCACTGAGGATTCAAAAAGGTGGACCTTTTAAGTTCACAGCGTCAGTGCCACTACCAGAAACCTTTCATCCCCAAATAAATGCGACATTTCAGCTTCCAAAACATTATTCCGAACACTTCGCACTGCTTACTTAGAATATAAACACAACATGGGTATTCAACAGTATTTGCCAAAGCGAATGCAAAGTATTTGACAGCAATGCTAATGGCGGCTTGCCCGAGAGTGGCCAGTGCATTAATATTCCGAATTTGTTTAGCCTTCATAATATGAATATTCAGGGATAAGGCGGAGGTTATACCTGTGTTCGGGTATGTCGTTGGTTGGTGGGATGAAAGTTTCAGTGTTTAAAAAGGTATAATAAACGTCTAACGTCGTAGATTTATTAAAAGTTGCCCTTTTTAAGGAGTAAGTCGTCCGTTTTTAAAGGTATTAAGCCGATTATGTACTTTAATAGTGTGATAATTTAATAATGAGGGTTTAGCATTATTTTGTACAGACGCCAGCACATTCACCTACCACAATCTGTCAAATTTCTTTAATGGATTTTCAACCTCATCACAATAAGAGAAGGCTAATGTTGGATTGGTAAATTTTGTTAGATTTGGATAAAGTGACCAGCTGGCGTCTGTACATGATATTTTATTTTATTCAATCAACCTCTCTACCAAGAGTCATGTTTTCTTTACAAAAAAAGGTGTCGACAATAATGTCATAATATATTAAAGAAGGACGGACCGTACGGTGTACCCTGTAGCAGCCCACTTTTACTATGGCTTTGAACGCCACGTCAATGTCAATTTTGACATATGACAGCTTAACCTACCACACTATTCCCAAACCACTGCAACTCCTGAAAGCCAGAATCAACAGTGGCAACCACCAGAAAAGCGCCAAGACAATGAAGCTCGACGTGTCCCGGAGAATCAATTTACCTGTCTTGGAACCTGCAACAAAATTTATCAGAAAAGAATATTGGAGGAGTAGGAAAAAAGTATGTTTCCACTTCCCTCCATGCAAGCAGGAGACAGAACAAAACAAAACAAGGCCAATACATATATAAATATGACAGCTATCAAATTTTATGAAATCACCTGGCATTCTTAAATTACGCTTGCTATTTCAACATTAAAAATACTGTTAAAATACCGATTCAACACCGGATCTAATTACCTAATTTTTTTTGCAAAATTTACGCAATTAATTAGTTTGGGGACTAAAGTCCCCGCTGGCGGTGTAACCCCTATTACTCTAACCATAAAATCGTTTACACTTAACAGCCAATATAACAAGTGCTTCTTTAATTATATATCCTCCTTTCTAATACAACGTTCTGTTAATTAATGCCCAGTTCATTCTCCTGCAATTAAGGCTAGACTTATGAAACATATAGCTCAGGTCAGTGAGCACTGTGAGCGAAGAGCTAAGTGAGCTCAGTGAGCTCGCTGACTTTATTTATTTAGTGCAGGCTCCAACTTAATAAGATTCTGAGATACTCGTTTGTCTTCAACTATTTGAATTTTCTCCGCTGGATTTTGAGTATGGGCTAAGTTGTGCTGTGAATCGATCGAAGGTAGTATCAGTTTGTTATGTTCATGTTGTGTAGTTTTGTTACTTATAATTTAATTTTATGTTACTATTCAGTTGTGATATAAATTTAATAATAGTAATAATTCATTTTATGCAAAAGGCTCTTAAATAAATTAAAAGTTTGCAAGATATAAAAAAAATATAAATTAGATCTGATATTGGGGTTGTTGAAGATAAAAAAATAGTGAAGTTAAATCTGAAAAGAACTATAAAACGTATGATTTCAGAATATAAAACATCATAATATTCAGTTTGTAAACGTAACAAGCATAAACTTATAAATATAAGTAGGTACGCGCTATGAAAATTACATTTACTATATTTTTAAAACATTTTTATTCAAATTTCGTTTTCTACGTTACTCCTAATTTCGAACTATTTTGCATATTTATACAAAATATTTCGCAGTGCGTAGTACCTATTTGTATTTATGCGGGCGACGCCACCAAATCCTGTTATCATAAAAGTATAATTTTAAAAAGTATACGAGTAAAGCGTGCCTTGATTATAGTTACAGAATTACAGAAAAAAGCGACCCAGCAGTAAACTTGTTGAGTTGTGGCTGCTTTACCATATTCTTTTGGATATTTTTAATGAAAAATCTTTATATCTACCGCGAAGGTTTTTGCAGGATCCATATTTAGAATATTTCGCATATTATTTCCAAGGTATAAGCGAAATTGCATGATATTTGGTGCTTGCATTAGCGAATTGTGTATTCCGATGAAATGAGAACCTTCTCCACCTTGCAAACAAAATACAGCGCTAACACAAATGCACAGAGTTCAAATAACTTCAACAGGTCATTCACCAAAACTGACATAATCTTCATCCCCATAATTCAGAAAACAAATCAAGTTCTACCGTATAATGTAACATATAAGCGAAAGACGTACAATATTTATGGGAGCTCGGTCCCGGGACACGGAGAGCGAACCGCTTCCGGGAATTAGTCGGGACGGGTCAGGGCACAACACTACGCTAACTTTCTCGTCTTTTCAGCATGATCTTGAAATTGTTCTTTTTATTTTCTTTTCTTCTGAAGATCTAGAACTTGTATAACTATCTGTTCAAATATATAAATAAATTACTTGAATTTAGTGGATAAGAACATGATCATGCATTTCAAAACGAGATTACGATACACATCTTTTGCAATATTTAAAGAACAGATTAAGAACCGAACGAAATATACGAGTCTCATAATCTAAATTGGATTCAGAACCTTAACCAAAATGCAAATTTGCCGAAACCTTCAATACAGTTTAAGATATATTTCTATCTTTGCTTAAGTAAAAAAGTTAAAGCCCCATAAAATCCCATCCGTTAATAAAACCCGGCCAAATGCAAGTCGGATTCGCGGTATGAGGGTTCCGTACGAAAATGGTGAAAAAATCACGTTTGTTGCATGGGACTTTTTTATCGTGGTAAAATCATCAAATGGACTCATTTGATGATTTTACCACCTGGTTTGGGTAGGCCACCCAGGGCGGGATGGGAGGTACTATCAGAGTTGTACTGACTAAAATTCCGGTGATCCTTCAATAACCTTTGACGTTCCAGGGTCACGGTTACCTGATGAGACAGCCCCTAAAGTAGGCTTTGGCCCTCTAAAGGGGACCCGCCATAGGACCCTTTTAAATATTTATTTCGTTCTGTTTTTCAGTATTTGTTCCTTCCCTGTAATATTTGGTTTTTGTGCAAATAAACAATTTATTTTGAGCAGTTACAGATCGTACATCACCTGTGAAAATTTCAATTATCTAACTATTATGATTCATGAGATTCAGCCCGGCGACAGAGGGACAAATGGACGGACAGTGGAGTCTTAGTAATAGGTTCCCGTTTTACCGTTTTACGGAACCCTAAAAAGAGAATATTCAATCACACCTCCCTTTGCATGTAATATACTGAAGGGTCACTCCTCGGTAATTTAGCTGCTCTCTTGGCCAAACTGGTTTGTTTAGCCCTCCCTGAGGAGGTCGTAGGCCCTCCCTTAGGCTCAGTAATTGATAATGAAAAGGAAGAAGGTTCGTACCCTCGGGGTGCTAGATTTACTGAGGAAAGATGTTTTTATGCTGTTTGTTTCCTTGTAATAAGACGAAAGTGTGTGCTAAGGGGTCCGATTTTTAGTAAATAGGTAGAAAGTATTCATTTGGACTCCCGTAACCATAGCCCGGTTTTTTCGTAAAAAGTTTCGTTTGTAGTAACACTCCAGAAACGATAGTTTACGATTATTTAATTTGGCTCTGAAATACTTTAATTATCTTTCTCCAGTGTAATCTACGTCAATATTCCATTCCATTCCATTATCTAGTTCCTCGCCATTCGAATGCCCATGGTCACCGAATATCATTCTATCAATCGAATATGATATTTTATGTTAAATTGCTTGAGTTCGTTCGTTCTAGCAATAATTATCATTATTTGGTGTTTATCGGCACTTTCAGTTATCAAAAAATGTATGAAAATTACGAATCTTCGAACTTGTATAACTTGGCCGAGAGCAATCCTACAAGTTTTGTGCCTTATTAACTATTGCTCCAAATGACTAGTACTAACCATAGGTACCAATTTTTTTCGGTTGGTCGTTTTTCGTTTACTTTCAGAAAGGCATAAAAATGTATGGGCGTGAATGTTCTCCTTTAAAGTAATAATTGACAATTATGACATTAGCCTTAAATAAAATACATTAATACTTAATTTCTCCACACTTAATAACAATTGTTTTTAAATTACACTAACACTTATAATGTTTATTCTCACAAAGAAAACTGAATTTTACTTTGAATCTATTCAGAAAAGTAGCATTTGTCCAGAACTTCTAAAGTAAACCCGATTATATAATCGTAGATATGATAGTGAACGAAATCCTACTTATAGAAGCTGCCCTGGAAGAATAAATTGTGCCCGACTGAACACAAGATGGCGCCACTTGCGACACGGATAGTCACTAGCTACGGTATTTGGATGTGCCAAAAAGGTAGCATGGATCATATCACAGCTCAGCAACAGGTTTTTGTCTTTTGACAGTTCAAAAGTGCCTGTGACTTTTTTTTTATTTGGTAAAATCATCACATGAGTCATCCCACCCAGGGCAGAGCGGGAGGGACTGTCAGACTTGTACTGCTAAAACCCACGGTGTCCTTCCCTTAGCCTAATAGCCCTTTACGTACCGGGGTCACGGTAGTTCGTGAGTCCCGCTACCAAGTGCCTGTGACTGGGCCACTTGAAATAAATCCATTTTTTTTTTTGTTAGCTGAACGTTTTCTGCTTCCTACCTCTATATTTTGTGGTGAAAAAGACGCTAATACTACTACTACTACTTACAAACTATGGGATACTCGTAAAGAGTACAAAGTCATCTTGCTTGTGGTTCCTGTCACTACAAATGTCACGTCGTTTTGCATCAATAATTTCTCCCGCCTTGGGTAGAGTTAAAAGGACTGAGAGAATAGTTGTGCCTGAAATCCACCCTGTTTCGGTAAATCTTCGTTGTTTACTTGTTAGGCGCCGCCTCAAACTTATTTTTTTTGCTTTGTAGTTCGATGATTTGTCGGTTAATTTTTTTGTAAAAACGGTTTTATTATGTTTATTATAGTTTTATGTTTAAATGTAATCTTTGAAGGGTTAGGCAAAGGCATATTTAATTGTGTACTATTTTACTATGAGTCTACTAATATTTGCCTTGTCCAAAATAAACGCACACGTTTCTCACATCTGAGGTGGACACGTGCTCACTGGACAATCTCCGATAGTTCCTGTGAATGCATTTAATCCTGGCTGACAAACGCTTTATGCCACTCTTATAGATTTAACTCTAGATTGTAACATTATGGCACGGAATCCCTAACAAATGCTATTCAAAGATCGACTCTTATGAATTTTCATTCAAAATCATTTTGACCGTAGAAAGCAGGAAGTATAGTAATGTAAAATAGAGTACTCTCTTGAGCGCGTCAATGCCAATCAAAATGGAGTCATATTGTAGAACTTGCCTATACTTGGTTTGACGCATTCATTCCTGTAATAAACTCTGGTGGGCATATTTCATTGGGAATTTCTGGAATAAACCAAGCGTAAGAGATGTTTTTAATATCTCCATCGTCATCGTCCAAGTAGATAAGGCGTGTAAGGTCTACAATAACTTTTCGCGCCTTATATTCTTCAGAAAGAATTGTCAAAAAAACAGTTTTTGACGAATTTTGTAATAACTAAATTGGTTTATTATATATACGTCTAATAAACCAATTCTAATCTATACGTCTAACACGAATAAGAAGTGTACTAACGTTGATTTTCAAGAACAATTAATGTTGTGATTTTATCATCTGAATTGCAGGTACAAAAAGGAATCTTCGACAAATTATGTTAGACCTCTTTTGAAGTAAGTAAAGAACCACCAATTAGAAAGCCTTCTCACATATTTATGTTTTGGGGTTTTCTCACTCCAAAAGAAAACGTTATGTGTAAAGTGAATAAAATAAACAAATATAAAATTCTGTGAGAGTAAGAGATAGGCTTTTCTAGCGCACAGACCTTCCTTCGATAAGGGGCGAGGGGTTCTACAGAAATATTTATAATTTATGTAAGAGCCTAGTTGGAATTCATAATGGACGAAATGAGTGGGTCTCTCCAAATTATTTAAATAAACAAATGTATACCTAGCTTCTGACCGGGGAGCCAGCGCCAGGTTCAGAATTACCCCACGCAAACGTTTTACAGACGTCTTACAGCAAGATTAGTTCCGCTGAGGGAACGAGATGGCGTTAGAAGACTTGTATAGCTCTGTGTCTTTCCTTCAGTGGAACTACTCTCGTTCTACGACGACCGAATCTACTCCGGCAAATACTTAACCCGCATCAATCGGCAATGGTAGTTGGCACCGACCTGTGTCTATATGTGCGACCGCATAAGATAATATGGGTTTAATTCACCTACTTGTTTCGGTGGCGACCTATCTGCGCTGGGAACCTGCTTCAGAACTTAACTTGAGAGCTTACCTTCTGAACTTAGGTTCCGACGTTGAAACATCTTTTTCTTCCTGCCCTTACACCATTTTATATATTTTTGTGACCGACGCAATACGTTATCTTCTTCTTTTCTCCCCTGTGTCTGATGTCACGGCATCATTTGCTCCTTTTTCTTACATTATCATTCCTTACAACTTTAATTTTAATTGTAATCCTTTCAACTTTTCACTAGTCTTCAGCTTCCCCTCCGTCTACACATATTCACACCTATCACTGTTTTGGTAACATGCGTATCATGAATAAAACCCTTGAAATGTTTGATACATACCTTATAAATAATTTATTCAACATTAATAAAACATTTATTACCTTAAATTATTTTGCCATTACAAGCAATTAAAATTCCGCACCGTCCTAAAAGTTAGTTTAATAACTCTATTTGACGAGCCATTACCCCGCTTGGGTACGAAATGGACCCAAATAGATATGAAGCTCATTACTCATTCATTATGACATTTATTTGAGTTGTGTGGGCAGAACCAAGGGTTTTTGTTGAATTGTGAATATTTTTAATGACGTTTCCATTGTAATCAACGAATTAGGCATTTATTCCTTTTTTACACTTTTATTTGGTCCGATTTATAATGAGGTAAGGAAGTTTGAAGTTATCTTTCAGTCACTCATTATTTTACATAAAAGCTACTGAGCAACAGGGTAGACAATCTTTAGTATGACTGAAAGAAAGAAAATATACATATTAGATACACAATGTTGTCACAAAAATACAAAAGAGGTACGGAAGAAGCCAAATGGTACGTACCATGTGCCTCACGGCTGTGCCAAATAGGTTCAGTTCAGCAAAAACCCGAGCCATAGGGTACCTAACCTGACTGGTTTTCGAACTACTGGGGTTGTAACAATTGTCAAGAACGGTCCGAAGAGACGCATTCTGGAGTGCAGTACAATATCAGTATGTTCCAGATGGTCCCCCATCCATCATTCATCATCATCATTTGCAGCCGTGTTCGTCCCGTGTGCCTGATATAAATAAAATAAATAATAAATAAATATTCCACAACTATCACACAATGCCATCTAGTCCCAAGCTAAGCAGAGCTTGTGTTATGGGTACTAGACAACTGATAAACATACTTATATATTTCTAAATACATACATATTATAGATAAATTACACCCAGACACAGAACAAATGATCGTGCTCATCACACAAACATTTGTCCTGGGTGGGAATCGAACCCACGACCTCAGGCATAGCAGTCAGGGTCACTAACCACTAGACCAACAGGCCTGTCAAGACATATATAATTTACCTAGTCAAATTTTTACAATTGAATGTCAATCTTTCCATAAAGCTTTGTGGTAAAAGTCTACCAAATCTCCTGTGCGTCACAATTGAGCCTCAATAGCAGATTTCGTCGAGACACGTCTATTTAGCATTTGACACGAACGAAATTGATTCAATCCTCAACAGAACCCGCCACATTTGATGTGACAAGAGATTATTGAAGTGAAATTTTATTTTATTAGAAAATATTGAAAATGGAATGAATCGAGACTGTGATTTTATTTTCGCAATGATTCATTGTTATTTTTATAATTAAAGAGCTTTTATAAGATTTTTTTTTTTTAAATCTATTAATTTTCAATTATGCCCTTCAATTCATCATAGCTCTAATAGAATACTAAATATTTATTCACTTATTCATTTACGCTAAACGAATGTAAACTTAAAGTTAAAAACTCTTTTTTGTAGTCTTTATTAATTTAATGACAAAGGCACACAATCATGAAAAAATACCTTTCTTTCATACAACATATTCGTACACAAATACTAACAGTAACAAACACACACACACACACACAATTAGATGAACACCTTCCACACGCACTCAGCGTGAAAAGTATTTTTTAAATGATTAATAAAATTAAATATCGAAAGGTCTAAAGGCTGAAAGAGGCCTTTGCCCAGCAGTGGGATAGAGGCTACTAAAAAAAAACATTTATGTCAACAAAGAATATGAATTTTCTTTTTCAGTACTATGTTGAATCACAATTTTTTTTTTTTATGAACCTCAGATTATGAATCCCACATACAAACGCTACTGGTAGTTGATTCGCATTTGGGTGTTTGTGTATGTGAGTTTAAATGTTTGTAAATGCTCACGATAGACTCCCAGAATGAATCATAAAAAAGAAATTTTAGACGAAAAGGTATATTATTAATCTTCTCACTTGTCGGGTTCATTACAGCCTACTTTTTCACTTCAATTTGCCTTTGGACCGACTGACTACAGTAATTTTAAGTTTATAGTTTTAAGTTATTTTTAAAATCATCGTTAATTTTTCTCTTTTATTTTGCATATTATTGTGTATGCTCTGTTTCTGTACCAATAAATATTATTTCTTTCGTTCTTTCTACAGGAAAACAGGACTACAGGACATCTCCATCCCATTTTCCATCACAGAACTTCCCATTTATGTCATTTTCTATGACTATTTTCTTCTCCTTCTAGACTGGTGCAACAGACACCTTTCGTCTACTTTAACTTTAATGTTTATGTTTGCATAATACGGCATTCAGTGCCACTGAGATTAATCTATTCATCAGGACTTACATCAGGTAAAGGAGTCCAGTATCTAAATGTTTAAACATTTGTAACAGTGCATTAATATATAAAAGTTTATATGTATATATCAAGATTACAGTGCTATAGATTCAGTTCCAAAAAGTTTCAATTTTATACATTTTGCATGAATTGATGTGCAATTTTAGGGGATCTGTATTGTTTTTGCTTCTGTCTATACCTTAATGTTGTATAGCTAAAGAGTTTGTTTAAAGCCTTTGTCAAACAGACAGGCGTGGCGAATGCGAAGCGTGACGTTTTTATGGAATTTTTTGAATCCAGTCACGTAGAAAAGCGAAAGCGATCCGAGAGTGGGACAGAACTATCGGACTGACATCTCGCTTCGGTTCGGTATCGCTTCGGACTCGCCTGTCTGTTTGACAAAGGCATAATTGTTTGTTTGGTTGAACGTGCTAATCACATGAACTCCTGGTTCAAGTTGAAAAAATATTCTTGTGTTGGATAGTCCATTCACCAAAGAAGGCTATAGGTTATATAACATCACGCTGTGATCAATAGGAGCTAAGCAGCACTGAAAAATGATGCAAAAGCGGGGAAAGGAAATAAGCTTCCGTTGCGTGCGTTACGTAAATAAATGGTTTATGTTATGCAAAAGTCATGTATGACGGAATAATTGTTCCTCATTAAATGTAATAATAAGAAATCCGCAACAGCATATTACGAGTATGTCTACCTTTCAAGGTCTATCTTTCAATTCACTGTAACCTTTTCATGGAAATCAAATTTGTTATAAAATAATGAATTAATGGCGAAGGAATTATGAAATAAAATTCGGTAATCATCACAAGCATTTAATTTTGAACAACATTGTCCTTGATATCACACGTTAATCTAGCTAGTTAGTCCTCCACGGAAACCATTCTTCAGCCAATCAGCGCAGCGCACATCCATCACGGGACACACGGCAGTTCACGTTAATGGACGAAATATAACCCCGGAATGTTCACGAACATTGTAAAAAATTCCACCAGGATTGTGCACGACCAATTGACGGCGATGATATATCGCAGCAGCGTCAGTGGGTACCGTAATAGTAATGTTTTAATTTTGAACAAACGTAAACTATTTTTATATTTTATGGGGTTATTCCTTGCTATGGATTTAAGAGTTCAAACTTATAAATATGTTGAAAAACATCAAAATGTTGGACCGCACATCACCCATAATAAATATTGTATAAGTATTCTGAGAAAAACATTGATTACATTTTTCGTAATTTTATGTTGAATTCATTCAATGCTCAATTGCTCAGTCCTAAGACTGTGTTACTTATCTAAATGAAAATCAAAATAAACGTCGAAAATATGAACAATAAAAAATAAAAACATCCCGCGCAAACATCGGAAGAAGTTTAAAAAGGCAGTTGAAATTGAAAAGCCTTCAATACTGATTATTATCTGCATAGCTGAAGAAAGGCGCAATTTTCCGCGCCTCGGTTCAAATCAAGCGAGACGCGCCCCTTTCATACTTCTTTGTTAAAGGCGCATTGTCATGGATAAATGGAATACTTGGAAGCATCGATTATTCTGCCTATTGCTGTGGGTCCTCTGGGAGACATTCTATTGGATAGTGTTGAATCTATGTCCGAAATGAGTAGTAGTATTCTAACCTGCCCTGCGATTCTGCCTAACCTTTCTGCCTTGCTTTTTGCCTTGCCTTTGACCAATTAATTTGGCTTCGACTTTCCGTATTATCAGATTTAGTTGAATATACCAGTATTTAACATGGAGTGTTAAATACTGGTATATTGGAGTGACTGGTTATCTGACCTCCACAACCCAGTTAACACCGGATAATACGATAGGCACTCCTACTTGAAACAGGGTGCCAGACTTAAAGGATACTGACTACATTTGACAAATAATAGAGTTTTTAAAGTAATAGATAAGTGACATTAGTTCAATGCTTATGCTGCAACTTGCAATAGTTTTTGTGCTTTTGAGTTTACAAATATTTTAAAAAATCTGCTTCGAAATCTTTGAAAAAGACAATATTAGGTAACCGACATAGCGTGGTTAATTTGCCCATCTTTCTTACAGAAAATGTATACATCTGGTTTCAACGGTTACCAGATGAGAGCAATTAGCATCGGTCAAAGCATGCCGCCCACATCTTGCTAAACATCGAAATTGCTGAGCTTAGAAAATATTAAAATTATGTGTCGTGGGAGAGGTCTTAAGAATACGATTCTTTGTTGATTAAACGGTGGAAGGAAAAGTAGAAATCCTATTTAATAACATTTTGAATTTATACAAAATTTTAGTTTAGCACGAATAAAGTTTGCTATTTACGCAAACTTGCATCCCCATGAAGGAGAAAACAGTGCATTTATAATGATTTGCATTTTCTTAAGAAAACAGTCTAGACTCCAGCGTACCGCAATAATAGGAAGAACGTACAAGTCCAGTTATCTTCAAGTTAATACCGTCCAACTTAAACTAACAATTTTATTCACGACTATAACTTAATTTTATTCTTTGCCCACTTATTCTTAGGGCGATTTAACTCGGAGTTTACTCTGTGGCTCCTTCGTTTTATACCTACGCTCCGTAAAACTGGCACTTCTGCTCATTTAACTCATAACTCGACTGCAGACAGCGGAACACTATCTATTGCGCATTCATTATGAAAGGCGAGGAAAGCTCGAGATGGGTTGCCAGCAATGGATGCGCTTATACCAGATAGGATTGTTACGTCCGCTGATGGGAGTTGAAGAATAGTTGAAAGGAATTGTGCAGTACTTTAAATTGCACCTCCCGTTGAATAAGCGCGCTTTATTTCGAATGCTCACTGAAAGTGGATGAAAGTTAAATTTGTGGAAAGTTGAGTCTGTGATGACAATGCAGTGGTTTTTTTTCTTGTGTGCAGATACGGAATAGTTATGGAGGGAGTATTTTTAGGAGGAAACAATTAGTTATTTGTGAAATATGGAAATGTTTTAATTTTAAAGTAATATTGAGGGATGAACTTTGGTTTCCAGGTTTTCAAGATGATAATATACTGAAAACCAAATTAGAAGCTTTAATCAGTCATCATCTTCCTGCCTTTATGCTTTAGAGGCCATAGGCACTCAGTATAGTCAATCTCTCAATCTCTATTTATGAAACATTTCTGTGACCAACGCATGACAAATCTATGTTCAAAGTCAATTAGGCTGTTACAGTATACATCAATTTCGTTAATATAATACAGTGTATATTAAAAATTAGACGAATCAATTGTTAAACAGTTAGGATCATCCTAACTGTTTAACAATTTGATTCGTGTAATTTTTTTTAACTGTAAAGTTAAGATGATCAGCCAAATTAGACCTTAGAAAATAATTTCTAAGGTTTAATTTCCTCTTTCCTCAACGTACGTATCGCTGACGTAAGCATCATAGTATGTAAACTGCTTTATAAAATGCGACTCACATCAGGCCTTAAAGAGACGTATGTGTAACACACTTAACAAAAAATATAGCACCTATTAAGTCCATTAAAAATACATTACCTGTCTTCGCTATAAAAACGTGTTCCTTTTCAACTATATCACTCCAAAGTCAAATAGAGTCACTTGAAGACATTTTCTAATAAAATTGTCTGAAAGTATATTTAGCGGCTATCCCGGGGGATCGGATCGGCCTTTTCTACCGGGGCCCGGGACAATATGCCGGGAATTGACTTCGGGATTCGAGACAACTCGACCATTATCCGTGCTGCGGTATGGCATGTGATACAAACGTGCAGCGGGTGCTGGGTGGAAGAGGAGCTAAAGATTAGTGTTAATGCTCTGTAGTCGTTATACGATTTCCAAGTTTATTCTTCACCAAATAAAGTTGAAAATCTATTAAAGACTACGCGAATGAACGAAAATGCTCTGCAATCTAGCCATTTGTCTAAAGGGCTAGGAGTATCATCGACTTTTCCATGTCATCACATTCCTTGCTACACTACAGTTCATTCACAATAACCATCTCGTTATATGTAAGAAAATACAGGGATTTTAACAGACTTGTTAGTGACACTTATCTTAATAAAGTACTTAAATATCAATTTAATTTTGACAGTGATGCACTATCAGAGGGAAAATAACTGTAGAGAATCGTCATCTTTTTATACCTAGCTGTAAAAAAAAAACGACGGGATGCACTCTGGGAGTGCCGGCAGAAGTGAAAACTTGAATAGTAATTGTTGGAAACATCTTGTGAACAGATTTTAGTAAAACTCGCAAAAATGGTTGACTTTTTATTTCAATAATTTTCCAATGTGACCTACATCTTTTATAAACAATGTTACCTAGCAACGAATGTATCCAGCACACAAACTTCTTTAAAAGTAATAAAGTCACACGAACATTCACGCAAGCGCCCTGCGCCGTCCTACGCTTTTTCGATCAGGTCACGTGTCCTGACGTCCTACGCTTTTTCGATCAGGCCACGTGTCCTGACGCGAGTTTAAGATTTTATACCCATTACAGAAAAAGTGCTCAACGCCGCTAAAGAAGTCTTCACTTCAAAAAATCCTATAATGCTGACTTCTCACAACGCCTGACATCGCGAGCCTCGCCGAAACCACCGCGTGCCTCTCCCTGTAGCAGCGCGATCCGAATTCTACAGTTCGGATGCGCCAGCCAGTTGCGTGCTATCAAAACTCTTCTTCCTGCTCACGCCTCTAACTTGCACCATCATAAAATATAAAAGTGTATTGGTGGTGTGAGCCGCTTTGTGTCCGCACAATGGTGTATTAGCTCTGTCTGCCTACCTCCATATTACACCTGCGCAATCACATACGTACGTACGGAATTACAGTCGCCATACTAGCTGTTTAGGGGATTATTATTGCGAAGAAAAAGTAGTTTGTTGAGTATGGAATTTTCTTGCAATGTTAACATTTTTGTTTTTAGTAAGTTAGTAAGTTTTTAAGTTTTTTCGCTTAGGCTAGCTTATATAGGGCAAATTTTCCAATTGGACGTGGATAGGTGTATTTGAAACTGAGCAGAATATAAAAAATAAAACTGGAAGGAGTCTCAAGGCCGATTTTGACGGAAACTTAAAATGTAAGATTATGCATCATTGGATTTTTGAAAAATCGATAATCCTGGCCAGGAATCGAACCCGCAGATTTTGGAAAAAAAAATCAAACGCTGTATTATTTTCACCATTCGGCAGTGTCGCTAATAAGTATCAAATGGGAAGTAATATACAACATTATTTTTAGTATATGCGAAACCTGAATACAGTTTGTTCAGAATCAGTAACTGATTCGATTCCAATAATTTTTACATCATGTTATATATTTTTTTAAATTAAATTTTATTACCAGTTAATTACAATACAATCACCGTACGGTTAGGTATCTATTGCCAAGCTATTATCACGAGTGTATAACACAGGAGACGCGGTTTACGCGGGTGTACCGCGAAATGAGCATGTTTTTGAGCGGACAACCAGGTAATATACAAACTTATAATCTTGTGATTTATTATGATACGGTTTTAAAATTTTGTACATAGATTCTTTACATAAAAATACTAGACAGGTGTATCAGGTTTCGCATAAACAAAAAATAATGTTGTATACGGAAAAATAAAACTCAGAGGTCGATTGCATAATTTGCTCACATAAACATTTAGTCACAGATGTCTTTATTTTTTCTTCACTCGCTTTAAGACCGGATGAGATCATCGTCAAAAGTTCGATCAGAAGAAGAAAAGAACAAAAATGATACGAAGATCCAATCCAAAATATGAGAAGCCAAAAAGTTCCCTTCGAAAAGAATATGATTGTAAGAAGTCATTGTTAGAATATGATGATAATATATGCTTTGAAATTGGTTAACCGATTCCAAGGTCTTGATGAAATAAACTTAGACGTCAATCAACTAAAGAAGTTGTTATGCAATCTGAAACGACGATTAAATACCTCGGTAGAGCGAGGAAAAAAGGAAGATTAACATCTGAAACTAATAGTTGTAATCGACAGAGTAAAATCAATGCAACAATACACTGAACAGGATCAAAGAGCAGTAGAGCACTCTAATCGGCAGATTAGTGAGGCAATTAAAAGGGATAATCGTCAACACAACACAAAAATAATTACAAACACAATCGTGAAAGCATAGAGGGTCGAAAATCTTCAAGAGGAAATAAATACAAGTACACAACAAATCCTTTAACTTAGAGCTGATTGTCGAATTGTTATAGACCGTAATAAATTATTTGAGAAGTTCTACGGAGCATCAAAACCCGTCGACAGACGAAAGTCTATGACGTCGGGGATAGGGCGATACGCCTCAGTTGAAGTTGGGCAGAAAAAGTAGGGTTTCACCGAATTGTGTCCAAAGTTTGGCCAAAGAAACCAGGGCCACCCAAAAGCCCCTTGGATTGAGAGATGCACAGAACTAAGAAATATGGCTAGAAAAGGGAGGCCTATACCTGGGTATAGGCCTCCCACCCAGCAGTGGGTGATCGCAGGCTGATACGATGAGCTAAATTATATTACATATCATGATAGATTCTCTGAACGGAGAGCTCTAGTACTTGGACGTTCTCAACTTCGTTAGCCTATAATTATGTTACTTCTAAGGTACCATTCTATTTATTTCTTCTTGAATTAAAGAAAAATACTTTATAAGTAATATACATTTTCTTGTCACCAGAACTCGATTTAAAAAATATATATCTCGACAGCCCATCCTATTTCAATAATCCCTAAAGCTCAATAAATCCGTAATATTAAATCTGTAAGTACCAATAAAAGTGATCATGGGCCTACATAAATTGTGTGTATTTACTATCTATCAATATACTGGTGACCTTCACACCAATCCCTGGTCTCACATAAAAAGTATATCTAGGAGATTGCGTAATCAATCTGGTAGATTAACTAGAATATAGATAAGGAGCTTGTGACTTAATTATAACAGTCCTGTGTGTTGCCAAAACGCCGACTTACTCAGTTTCTTCTATGTCTCGTTCAACTGTTAGCCCTGGCATTTATTCATCTTATATAGATGTTGCAGGAAATCAGTGGCCCGGAATTTCACAACCAGTTTAATCAAGGGTTTTTATTATATCTTTACGATACAATATCCACATAAGATATAAGATCCACATAAAACTAACAAACAATCATACATACCGCATGATAGAATACCTTGTATGTCGTAGCCTATGTTTTCAATGAATATCTTTGAATACATCACAGTAATAAAAAAAATACTGCAACAAAATAATGATGGGCTGGGCATTGGAATGTCACAATTGTAGCTGTAAAATCCCTCTTTGAAGAGTGGTTGGAGAGGCGCCACGTCGTCTCACTTTCCGTATGACACGTCCTCACCGAACACCTCACGGTTGTTCCGGGAAGTAGCTCAGGGATTCAGCGGTAGACTTGAGGAATGGGAAGCAATCGGTACGCGTTAGGGAAAGGACATCCTCTATGGCAAGTCGACGTCCGACCCGATAAGGCCGGAGTCGATAGCGCGTCATGTTCCACGTGCTTCCCGAGGAAATCGACGGGGCATCCATAGGCCAAATACCTAACATGACGCGGGTGAAACCGCGAGCAGAAGCTAGTTTTAACATAAAGTAAATTAAATTTCAAACTGAAATAATAAATGCCGCTGAAATTCATAAAAGTATCTGAATATTGGAACTTCCATCAAAAAAGCTTAATTTTTTGTATCTAGTTAACAGTTCCGAGTAATTGATATTTTGTGAAAATACCGTTTTGTAAAAAGCATTCTGCGAAAAGGAATTTTACGAAAATGGCGTAAGTATTGCGTAAACAGCATTTTGCTCGTATGGCATTCCGCGCCTAATCCTGATCATCGTGGATTTTATTAGCGACGCCGTCACTAGAACTTGACCAGAAAATATAAGTTTGTAAAACTGCCACATTCCAATATTTATTAACGGACCGAAGTCTGTCGGGTAAGTTGGTTTTCCTAAAATCGTAAACCTTTTTTTTTATCGTGGTAAAATCATCAAATGAGTTCTTCCACTCAGAGCAGGGCAGGAGGGACTGTCAGACTTGTACTGACTAAAATCCACGGTGTCCTTCAATAGCCCTTTAGGTTCCGGAGAAAAACAAAAATTCGTTTAAATAAAAATGTTTACCTAATGTTTATTATATCTTTTGACAATTCAAGAGCCTATAACTGGCCTACTTGAAAAAAAATGATTTTATTATTTACCTAGGACTAATAGAGTTTTAGAGGTCTGACATGCAGATCCGGGTAGACTGGAATCCGGGTCAAACATAGTCTGGAAAAGTCTAGACAGTTGATGAGATTAATAGTGATTGATCAGTAATAGATTACTTTAGGGCTAGACTGGGGCAATCGACCATTGATAGAATAAATCTAATAAAAGATTAGCAATGGCTGACTGATGAATGAAGTCAAAAAGTTTCGAGACTTTCTTGAAAGTGACTTTCAGGCTAGAATAATAATTTCATTTTTCCTAACAGATATTTACATAGGATAGTATAATGTTATACGCACTTGATGTTTTTTTTTTCACGTGGTAAAATCATTAAATGAGTCCTCCCACCCAGGGCAGAGCGGGAGGGACTGTCAGACTCGTACTGATTATAATCTACGGTATCCTTCAATAGCCCTTTACATTACGGGGTCACGATAATTCGTACAGTCCCGCGATCATACGCTCTCGATGTTAGTGTGAAATATGGTATTCTTTTTTTTTAATGAGGATCTCAATTCGGCATGTAAAGTCAGTAAAACTGTTAGGTACGCACTTATGAAGGCAACAACTTTCAAACTTTTTATTTACCTTAAGCGTTCTCTGTATACTATATCCAAGAATTTGGTATGCAGACACATTAACATTGGTAAACCGTTTCATAATTGCTACCTGTCTTGCTGACTGTAACTATTTATTAAGTGGTCTCAAACGCGACTGCTGATTATCTCAGGTCCTGGGTTCAATTATCCCAGTTCGGGCAAAGTATAATTAAAAACCATCACTTAATGGCAAAAGACTACGGCCAGAGATACAGAAACAGATTAAATCATAATTAGCAAAATGTGGGTGGATTATAAGATTTGTCTTTGGTTCAATACCCAGGACGGGCAAAGCATTGATGCTTTCATGTTGTGTTTTAGCAGAAAACCGAATATCTGACGAAATGTACAAGTATTTAGGTACGCACTCAGCTTACACATTATAAGCAATCCGTCTAAAGTCGTATAAACAAAGTCTCATTTTAAGAGTGATCCCAAATGAAATGGTTCCTCCATTAACTGGAGGGTGCGACGTGTTCTCACTACTGAAAACGTCATAATTATGACAGATCAGATGTGTTTCTCAAGAGTAGATTCTTAGACATGTTAGTACAATTTTTAGCTTGACTTAAGATCTACGTGACACTTTTTTTTTTTTATCGTGGTAAAATCATCAAAGGAGTCCTCCCGCCCAGGGCAGGGCGGGAGGGACTGTCAGACTTGTACTGACTAAAATCCACGGTGTCCTTCAATAGCCCTTTACGTACTAGGGTCACAGTAATCCCTTGGTCCCGCGACCCCAGCAGGCTTTGGCCCTCTACAGGCCCCGTCACTATGCTGACACTCTTTGGGGCGCGCGTGGAACACAACGCGCCGTCGACCCGGGCATGGTCCATGGTCGGACAGCGAGTCGCCCATTACTCGCTGCCCGCATGCCCGCGATCTACGTAACACTTAGCTGTAGTTAAGCTCAGACCGATAGCGCTCAGTAATCTCTGATACATTTTCAACTTTAAACCCTAGCTCGTAAAGTTGAAAATCTATTAATGATAACAAAGCGTTTACGTTTATTGCTTGCCGTTTGGCTACAGGGCCCGTTTTACTCTATCTATACATATAATAAATCTGTAGAAGGGTCAATTCTGTACATTGAAAATATTGAAAAAATAAATAGCGGGGGGTGTTGCTGGATCGATACCAAACCCAGATATGTGATTTTAAAAATTTTTGACTGTCTGTCTGTCTGTATATGCAGGCATCACGTGAAAACTAACGGTTCGATTTCGATGAAACTTGGTATAATTATACCTTATTATCCTGGGCATAAAATGGAATACTTTTTATCCTGGAAAAATACGTAGAAAAAAAATCTTATTTTTCAGTTTTATTCATAGACGTTGTTCTGTAGAACCGCGATCTCCTTAATTATTATAGGCTTAGCCGTATTTGGGTCCAATAGATATTTAAGATGTCATTGTCAGAGTTACTCAAAATGGAGAAATAAACCATCCATGCGGAGACCGACATCCGCGCGGACGGAGTCGCGGGCGGAAGCTAGTTCTAAAATAAACCTTATTAATTTTAAGTGTATGTTCATATCCCTAGTATCGGTTGTAATCGAACGTTAAATACAAATATTAACTTTAAAGTTATGCGAATACCCTGAGCTAAGTACAAATCTGGTCTAGGTATAGACCTGACAATAATTTCAATTGATGACTGTGAAGCACCTTGGAGACCCATTTTATATAACGTATAAAAAACTGGCACTGACAGTTTGTCACGCATTTTACATTTTTCTTTCGATTTATTATAGTCATGGGAACTCCGCAGTCATTTGCTTCAGGGATTGAATTTTTTTTAACTTTTTTTTTGTTTATGAAAATTAATGCCTCCTGACTCTCCCAATAGACTCAGTATTCACTCGTTACTGTTCACTTCTAGATAGCGCTGAAGATGTTCACTGTCCGTATAGCATGACGCCGTAGCCTTTTGTCGACAGAAATATAAACAAAATTATAAAAAAATCTGTCATCCTTCTAAGCATGGCGATGTTTATAAAGAGAAAAAAAATATTGCTTCCATACTTCAGATGTCTACCTGGTCATTCTTTTCTTGGGCAAATTATTGAAAATTGCTTAGAAATAACTTTATAATATCTTGGAAGAATAGAAAGACTTCCTCGCTTACATTCTGTCATTTTATCTTTTCTTCCGTCTACAAAACCCGTTTCTTAAGTGTCATGCTACGCGTGCAGGTTTCGGTCTAGCTGTTTGTATATGAAAAGTTTGTGATAACTGGCATAAGCAATTATATTTTTTTTTAATTTTATGGAAAAATCGCATCATCGCATTTTAAAGCGCGCCACACACAGCTAAGATACTATAATATTTTATCTTAAGATACCATATCGCTCGCCATACAATTCAATGGCCCATCACACATGACGAAGATAATATATAACTTTTTGGTATCTTAAGATAGGCCTGCCGGAATCGTGGGACTAACGAATACCGTGACCCCGGGCTATTAAAGGACACCGTGGACTTTAGTCAGTACAAGTCTGACAGTCCCCCCTGCCCTGCCCTGGGAAGACTCATTTGATGATTTTACCACGAAAAAAAATGTCGACTCGAATAGAAACTGGCCAATGTGAACAAGGGAAATATCGAGCGACATTATCACACAAAGTTGCAGAGGCACACCACGTGAATGTTGGGCGATATGTCTCCGCGACATGTCTCCTTTTTTTTTTATCGTGGTAAAATCATCAAATGAGTCCTCCCACCCAGGGCAGGGCGGGAGGGACTGTCAGCGACATGTCTCCTAGTGAAAATACGGCTTTAAGCCATACTGTTATACCAATAGGGGCGACTGAAGGTGTAATAGGAATACATGAACATCCTCAGAAGGTTTGTCAATGTTTGGGTTTGTTCTAATGAAAGATATTGTGCCAAGAATAATGTGTGTATTTTCTTTGTTTCCTTCCTAGTTAGGATTCATTAGTACGCCCAAGGGATATCATTAACATACCTACAAATAAGCTACTATGTGATATTGAATTTCGTAATCAGCATTTAATGAACATGCTTTGACGAAAGGTGTTGTTTCCCTACTGTCTCATAGTTTACATAGATTTTACGAATATTTAAAACTGACTTGTGTGGTTTGTACAATTATTTTTAAAACCTACTCAAATTCTGTATAGAGAGTAACCTAATGTATTCCACGTTCCTACAAATGATTATTTGGAAAGGCTAGATATGCTAATTTCATAATCAGCTCTTACACGAGAAGAGGCATGTTTTAAATGGGTAGGTACTACTGTTTTCATAGGATAAGGTCATTCTGTAAAGACACTTATTTTTAGCAACATTAAACCCTAATTTGCATGAGATTTGTTTATAAAATAAAACAAATGGATGTAAAAACAGAATATATTTAAACCATCATCACATTTTCGCATAGAAAGATAAAACGCTACCTCACGGGACAGTACCCCATGAAATACATACACCCGGGTACAGTCAGTAACAATATCTTTAGAGTATTTTAACGTTTATTATTGCTTCATTCAACTATTTGCTACGTGTTTTATACTTTACCTTACGAGTAAAATATCAGACGCTCATTTTATTTACAACACTACTTTAAAGTGTGATCTAAATAAAAATAGAACTGAATTTTAATGCACTTTGAGCTCAGTCAATTTGACAGCTTGGGCATGAGAATATTTTAATGGCGACATAAAAGTCTAGTTTTATTTCGACCACATCGTGTTTTAGTGTGAATTTACAAACATTTAATATGAAATGCTTTTCAAATAAGAATTATATTATCTAAATATTGTTATTGACTCCACCCTCATTGCGAATAAAAATAGGTCAACAAAAACGGTAAAAATGTTTATTTCACTAATACTTATTGCGATATTTACAGTTCAACGTAACATAGATTATTTTAATAAAGGGAACTGTTTCAAGGAAAAAGATTTCTTGGTTAAATAGAATATCGTCTACTTTGCAAGTACTAAAACGTTCTATTAAGCCCGACTTTGGATAACATTTGATTAATATTATAAATACCTCTCTATCTATATTACAGATACACTATAAACAAAACGTCTTATACAATATCGTAAAATTATTTAAAGTTTGTAATTAACATTATGATAAAACGATTAAATACATGGATTCTTATAAGGAACCCTGTTGTTTTTATGTACAATTTTACAATTTATTCACTAAATAGATTACAATAGACAGACATCTAACATTATTGTTTCGTTATTTATGACTATTGCTTGAACAAATTTACATTGAGCCGAGAGATACAAGACTTAAGTTGAGCAACTTAAAATTACTTTATACTTTGTTCTAATCTTCACGCGCCAAATTACTTTGCGAACAAATCAATTTTTGTAATTTACAAACAACTTTTCTTTTAGTACACTTTAATCTAGCCAAAGTTTTGACAAACTCGTCTAAGAAACTGAACTGAGAAAATCAAACAGAACTTGTAATTTATGTATCAATCACAATAATATTATGATTCTTTTAAAAAAGTGAGCAACAACAGATGTCTTAAAACCTCAAGTTTTATTATCTGTTCAAGATGCCAAAACTGTCAAAATAGGCATTGAATGTTTTCACTTAAATTAATAATATCAAAGTCTGTATTAAACATTACTAAACTTAATCAGGTAATCGATAATCTAAATAATTAATTTGAGAAATGCCAAATGTTCAATATTTCTATCACTTTTGTACTTGAAAGTACTATTAGTTCTCATGTCAATAAAATCAAAGTTAATATTATTTCGAAATTACAATTTGGTAGAAATATTGCCATAGAATAAAATTGAGCGAATAAAAGTGGAATTATTTAGTGTCAGAATTGTCATAATATGCCTTTTGTAATTTCGCATCTTTTTAACAGAAAACAGGTTAATTGATTTTTTTCATGAAAATCACTTTAACCCTTGATTACTCGCATGGGGTCAAAGCACCTTTGCGTTCAAAAAAGAAGCACTCGATAAAGTCCTTATTTCCCTCAGGCTTTCAGTTAGCCTAACTGACGTCGAAGTTACCATTACGGTAGTAATGAAGTTTAGTTAAAGGAGAAGGTTGCATCGCTGCTCTCTTGAGTCGTGATCCCATGCGAGTAGTTAAGTAACTTTTTTGAAAGAGGTGAGTTTTATGATTTATTTGCTTATTTCGTGTATTATTATTTCAGTTATAGTACAATAAATCAAGGTATTTTGAGGAAAAGCGGAAAAAGTCACAGAAACTGTAAGCAGTAACCACTCTAAGGTATATTGTACTCAGTGTAATTACATTGATCCTGACAGAACCACAAAATTGTTATATTTTTTGCTCTGATCTCATTCTAAGCACATAATGTAATTTTTTCTCTAAAGAGCTTGATTTGGTTTGTTTAATATCTAATTAACATTAATAATTCTAACTTCTTTAGAATTTAATAGTTTTAATAAACTATTTTAGTTATAAAATGATTTTATTGACTCATAATCTAACAGATAAAAAATGATTCTTACAATTCGCGGTCACCACAGACCCCATGCGAGCAGTTATGGAAACATCTTCGTGCGAGTAGTTAAGGGTTAATCATAATTTATTTGGAAGATCATTGATAGCGACATTTATTTCTATAAGGTAGGTATTATAATAATTTATTCTACAAAATAATGAGTTATTTATCACCTAAAAAACAATTATTTTTGATATGATATTATTATGTGTTACATTTTGGACAAATTGGTAATGATTGAGAAATAGGATAAATTTTTAATTATTGTTGTAAAAAACTTTAAGGGTAGTTCATTGTTTACAGTTTTGACCCATTTTTACTCAATCATTACTGTTTTTGCTAAAATTTTCCTAATATTTTCATATAAATTATTTGGCAAGTTATTTACATATACTACCTTGTCAAATCTCGCAGTGCATTGTCTTCCTTCGACATTGTCATTCGTACAGCTAAGATTATCTAATTTTAATTATATTTCTATTACAACTAAATAACTAGGAAAAGTGAGAGAATGGGAGAAATGCGTGGACGGAAAAAGGCAAGAGAAAAATAATTTACAAAGAGAAAATAGGAAAAGAGAAATAGTTCCAAGTATTAGATTTTTTTTTAAGGTAAGTAACGTTTTGAGCAATTTGATACTTGAAAATAATGACATTTAGATATTTCTTTAATGTTTTATACACGCATAATTTTCTTTAATGAGCTCGAAATAAAATCTTTGGTTTTCTTAATTATTTCACTACTTTGTCTTCTTCGTGATATAGATACATGTCTTTTTATTATTTTAATACAATTAACACTCTTTTTTGTCCATTGTACAATTACACTATTTTATAGTTAGAAGAAAAACGATTAACTATAAAATTGAAAATTAAAATAATCACAACCTTAAAATAACTAAAGCTTAATAATATCGCTTCTAAAATTCTTTGGCATATAATACTGATAACTAGAATATCATGAGCTATAAGCAAGCTATACAATACCGATATATTTTTACAATAAGTTAATATTTTATAAATTACAATTTTTAAATACATTTGATATGCTATGTTGCTACGGCTAACACACGAATTCTTTCAATTTATTGGTTTATCACATAAGTATAAACAGAGTTTGTATTTGAGTGTGCTTTGTACAATTTGGTCGTCCAGTAGATCTCTCAGAAGTATGAAAGAAGAACAAAGATTTTGTTTTAGAAATTTGGATACACGTTATTTCAGAATATGCACATTCGCAAGGACACTAATATAAGTACATGTGTGTAGGGGGAGGGAGAGGAACAAAATTGTCGAAACGGCTATGCTCTGCAGCATACGCAGTATATAAAATTCGTCATTTGACTCACGTGGAAACAGCCCGATAAGCATAATTCAGTTATTTTCATAGATAAAAATATATGAGGGTTATGTCTTTATGGCATGCTATGCCGTATGGCATTTTACGGTGGGGAAATGCAGCCGAGAATGACATCTAGCTTCGAGTTATGGAACTTGCTAGTGAAAACGCTGGTTCTGTTACTAATGAAAGCGCTATGTTATTTCTAATGTTTTTACTGTTCTGTGGTCAAAAGTGTTTTTTTTTTTTACCAGATCAGCATTATAGAAATGGGAATGTGAATTTTGAAATACCCAACCTACATGTAATATTATTTCATACATTTAAACAGGAACCGCAAGTTTTAAAGGCAAGTAAATATGATTTTAGTTATCATTGATAAAGCACCGTTAAAATGCTAATTTTGCCATGGTTGTGCACCAACTTTTATTCGATGGGTTAAAGCTCTATAGAGCTCCTGGCATTGTTCTTTGGCAAATTGTTTTCTACTAATAATAGGAACCTACAATAAAAATTACAACATTCAAGGGAAATGTACAGATATTAGTGTCCAGCCGCACATTCCTATGAAATTGCAATCGAAGATATTTCGAGCTTTTTGCGGATTCTTGTTTGTTTTTCCGAAGTACTGCAACTTTTCAGGTCAATGGCCTAGACCTTTTCTCAATAATCTTCATCAGCTTCATAATACAATAACATGTACCCAAAAATCTATAGAACAAAACGAGATCTACTGAGTGAAGACGACCAAATAGTCCGCGGGCTAGGTGCCGCAGTGGAGTATCTTCCTGAACGCCTTCCTGAACTCAGGGTTGAAGATGGTGTAGATGACGGGGTTCAGGAATGAGTTTATGTAGCCCAGCCACGTGGTCAGGATGAAAACCGTTACTCCTGGATCGAAGGAGAGGCCAATCTTGTCGCAGATGGCGCCCAAGACTGAGCATGTGAAGAATGGTGCCCAACAGAAGAGGAAGACACCTGGAAAGATGGAATAATGTGAATAATATTTCGATTTATCCGTAAATTTTTTAGAGTCCAGCAAATTTGAGCCTCGTTCACGACCTCCGGCAATGTAAATTGCAAAACTGCTTTGCGTAAATGCCATTTCAAAAGCCACTCTGCGATGGCTTGGTTGATGTGTTTGAAGACACATGAGGGTTGCTTGAGCTTATAGATTATTGCTGAGCAGTTTGCTCTTATGAAGCTAACCAACATGATATCTTATTGAAAATTAGTTGATAAATGTTTTTCTCCTAAACTTACCTAATACTATCGCCAGGGTTTTAGTGGCCTTTCTCTCTTTCTTCGCGGAAGACTTCTCCCGTTTCTTCTTGCTTGCTTTATTCGCCTTGTATATCGTGAAACGGGCAGTTGCAGCGCTTGCTTTTCTTTCCTTCTTCGAGCTGGACCCGTCCCGCAGGTCGAACTGACTGGCAGTTACTTCGTCGTCTAATTGCAGGGCTAACGAGACGTTTCTGAAACAATTAGATTTATGTTTTCATTTGTTTATGCTGGGGGCAATCATTTCATAGTTCTGTTTATGGCATGCTCAGCGAGGGAAAGAGATTACTTGTTGGCTTTCAATGTACTAAATAGTTATTTCAAAAACCATAGTGCTTTTTAAATAGATTTTTTATTCATATAATTTTTTTTTAATTTTCAAAAATATCCATATATCCCCAAGCGGGACTGAAAGTTCAGTATTTTATTTTGGCACTATGAGAAGTGGTACAGCTGTTTTGGAGATTACTAGCCGTGCGATTCAAAGTTTACACAACTCTTGGCCACAAGTAAAAACAACGAGAAACTTCAGTTGTCCCAAATAAAACACACAAAAATAGTACATTTACTACTGGAAAAATACGAAAAACTTGTGGAGGTGCGCTGAAAACTACAACACAGTTGGTAACAACTGTTGTTAGCAACTGTACTTTATTTCTTTAAATTGTAGCCGCTCTGTTACGCAGTGTTTACTACAGCGCGGGATTTTTTGACGTAACTACAACTAGACTGAATTATTGAGTGGAAATAGTTTTATCTAACTCGGATGGTGATATACTCTGTACCAATAATATACATGGTGTGCATAATAAAGTGTATTCTATCCATCTATCTATGGTGATTGCGAAAACTAACAAAATTCTTAAAAATAACTAAAAGCCGACTACGAAAAAATTGTGTACTGAAAAGTATAAAACAAGAACGGTTACTTAGAAATTTCTGTATGAATTGTTCTTGTTTTATACTTTTTAGGGCACAATTTTTTCGTAGTCGGCTTTTAGTTTTTTTTTAAATTTTAATAAAGAATTATTTAGGGTTTTGGTTATTTATAACTAATTTTTTATTTACACTGCTTTTATTATTATATCACATAACCCCAAAATAGTTTTTTATTAAACTTATTCTCTTTAAGCTCCACCTCTCTTAATGTCTGAAGTAAGTTGTCATATCATAATTCAACTGCAATTTGTTTCCTGGGCTCCTACGGCATCTAAGTAACTAATTTTATAAATAATCTTTAGACTATCCATTCATCTTTTCTTTAGCCTGCCTCCTCTTCTCCACCCAAATATTACTACTTCTAATATTAATACGAGCTGTTCCCCGCGGCTTCACCCGCTGTTCGGTGCCTATTGGTTGTATCGTGATCTTTTTGGCGTGGCGATGGCAAATATTGTTTTTGTGTCGTTTTGTCATATATTATAATTGGCCCAAAATTCAGCAACGCGAACCCACTGATGCAGCCATAAGATCGTTCAGTGTACTGGTTACAGGTCATGCGGCGTAGGGCAAAAGGTGGATCATTGTCTGTGGAGATACGCCACATATACACTTCAGATCTGAATCGTCCGTGAAACCCCATCTGTGGAGATTATCCTTGCTCTGACCGACTTGGGTTCGCAGTTTTCCAAGTCGGCCACGGCAACGTGTAATTCGGCGGGAGGCTCTCAGAAGGCTCGATGAAGCCGTCAAGTGGTCTGAAATGTTCCCGCCAAACCTCACATCTTGTTGTTGAGATGCTACTACCGGCTAAACTACCTAGTAGCGTGATAAATAAAGTATCCAACACAAAAATATTTCTTCAATTCGAACTAATAGTTCCTGAGATTAGCGCGTTAAACCAAATAATATTAGTATGGGTTACCTCGAATCCGTGGTGAATTTAGAAGTCTTCCCATTCTTCTTCCACTTGGAGTGATCGCAGCCCATATTCTTGAGCACCGTGGCGTCCTTCAGTCCCGGTGAGCCCGGCGGGGACACGTGCTCCCGGATCGTGTCCTCCAAGTTGGACGGCGCGTAACCCGAGTCGTTGTTTCCATTCGGATCCGGGATTGGTTGGGCTTTGATGTTTCTTTTTGGAGTGCTGGGGAGAGTAGCCAAGGTTAGGATAGAGTATTTAATTGAAAAAATGTAATTAGCCCGTCGCCGCGTCAATTAGATTATCAAAAAATATTTGACACGAAGTTTTTTTGTTACGTATAGCAAAAAGGACGAAGATTCGACACTTTTGAAATTGGTAGAACGCCACAAGCAAGTACAGTATTTACTTGCTTCTGACGTCACAAGTCCATATTTTCGTATTATAATGCATTGGTTTAACGAAAGAAAAAATACGAGTATTGCAATTTATTGACGTTGTCAAATTGTCTTTTGATGATGTTTGAGAACAACGGAGATGATTTTGTTATTATCTATTACTTACAGATCTAATTATGAAGATTTGTAATGAGGAATTATCTGCACAACATCAATATCGCTTAATAATAAGAAAACACAAGTGTTTAATATTAGATGTATGAACGTGACGACTCAAAAGGCGTGTCAATTTTTTAATATTTTTTTTTTACATTGCCCCTCACTATTTTCTCCTGTATCGTAATGTCTTGCCTCTACTAAAGTCTGTTTCAATATTAATTAGTGGACCGTATCTAAGCATATTATATGTATAAGAGATGATTGTGTTTTCGCTTTCTATCCTAACAAATGTCTTGATTAGAATATATCCATAATATTAAACAACCGCCTTTGAAACTTTAGTCCTACTATTATCAGACACTAAGAATCTACCGTCTTTGCTTGTTTATAATTGTTTCGTCAGTAAATATCGCACTCAAAACAACTTGGAACTGAACAACAATATTGCCAACAATAACCTAATTAGACAAAAGCCACATGCCATACTCCGCACAATCTCTAGGATATCATTTTTGATAGGCCTGTTGGTCTAGTGGTTAGTGACCCTGACTGCTATGCCGGAGGTCGTGGGTTCGATTCCCACCCAGGACAAATGTTTGTGTGATGAGCACGATCATTTGTTCTGTGTCTGGGTGTAATTTATCTATAATATGTATGTATTTAGAAATATATAAGTATGTTTATCAGTTGTCTAGTACCCATAACACAAGCTCTGCTTAGCTTGGGACTAGATGGCTTTGTGTGATAGTTGTGGAATATTATATTAGGTATTATATTATTTTAGCAAGAAAATTAATAGTGTGTATGATGAATTGATGAGGTAGCTTGGCGTGATGGCGCGGAAACTTTTCCTAACAAGACATGTTCATTTCGCTCCTAAAGTTAAAGACTTTCCGGGGTCGCGGGGACTGTACGAATTACCATGACCCTGAGACGTAAAAGGTTATTGAAAAATTACAGTGCATTTTAGTCAGTACAAGTCTGACAGTCCCTCCCGCCTTAGCCAGCTATAAAGACTAATGTAATAAAAAACACTTTGTTTTTTACGTGGTAAAATATCAAATGAGTCCTCTTACTCAGGGCAGAGCGGGAGGGACTGTCAGACTCGTAATGACTAAAATCCACAGTGTCCTTCAATAGCCCTGTACGTTCCGGGGTCAAGGTAATTCGTAAGTCCCGCGACCATTCGTAATCCCGCGACCAAATGAGAAACAGAAAAATATATTGAAGTAACTTAACCTAAATAAAAGTATTTTATCATCTGCCTAGCCTTTTCCCAACTATGTATATTGGGGTCGGCTTCCAGTCGAACCAGATGCAGCTAAATGTCAGTGTTTTACATGGAGCGACTGCCTATTGTACTTCCACAACCCTGTAACTGGGTAATACGATACTCCATAGTAAGACTGGTTGTCAGACTTTAAGAGCTTCTGACTAATAGTAACGACTGGCAAAGATGTACAAATAACAGCCGGGACCAACGTGCCTTCTGAGACACGGAGGAAGCTCGCTATGACAGATGGGCACCCATCCACAGATAAACCTTGGCAAGCACAACTTAACCTGGAAGATCGGCCTGTGCGGCTGTAATTATGTAGCCACGAGCTCCTCCTGACATATTGACGTATTTATTAATCAGAAGACATTTGTTGGGATTACAGATATTCAAATTACTATAAAATGGGTAACACCTTTCACTTGAAACCCTTTTGAAAGTGATGAAATTTTGGCAGAACTTGAACAATGATAAACGGACGTCGGGATGATTAATGAGTGATCATTTAAATAACGATGGCCGTAATGAAAAATGTCCAGAACAGTCGTGGTAATGAAACGTTAGTATTCGTAAATTTTTGATTGGTAGGTAGCCATGCTAACTTATTACTTTTGGTGGTAAAATCATCATATCTGCCCAGGACTGTCAGACTCGCATTTACTATAATCCACCGTGTTCTCTCAAAAGCACTTTACGTTTCAGGGTTACCTTTACCAGTCTAGAAAATCCCGCAATCCCGGTGTTTGTCCCTGCCATATTTGACTTCTATTTTAAACCAGTGAATAAGGTAATTTGTCAAGGTAGGGTATTGATTTGGATAATCACCGTCTAGTGAATCAAAATTACGGGTTGTACCACCTAATTACGAATACTATTCCGAAATGAACGATCAATTTACGTGGAAAAATCTACACGAGTTTGCACTGACGTGACCTAATTCATGACATCCGATGGATGTTTTGAAGTCGTATTATTTCTAGCAGTGTCTTACAAAATAATCAAAAATGTATAAAGACTGGTGCATTTTTTAAGCTTGAAGAAGTTGAGTTTTCTGCTTCCTTTGAAAGTTTTACAGTAACGTGGAAGTGGTTAGAAACTAGTCCAGGAGAAGGCGCCACGCTACCGTAAAACCGTTGGTCGTGGGACTGTATGAATTACCGTGACGCCGGAACGTAAAAGGCTATTGAAGGACATCGTGGATTTAAGTCAGTACGAGTCTGACAGTCCCTCCCCCTCTGCCCTGGGTGAGAGGACTCATTTGATGAATATAACACGATTTAAAAAAAAACGTAAAACCCTCCAAACGAGAGAATAGAAGATTCAGCTTCTGAGTGTGAGTTGAGATAGCCTAATTGGTAAGGCGTCTGGAGTACTTATCCAGACGACGCCTGTTCAAGTCTCACTCCCAGCTGAGTTTTTATTTCCTCAAAAATCATCTTTACGATACGCGTCGCATGCGTTAATGCGTTTATAAATCACTAGCGACCGGCCCCGGCTTCGCACGGGTGGACATTTATTTTTTAAGCTCTCTGAAAAAAAAAATCCGGGATAAAATATAGCCTATACGGATTCGGAAGAATCCCTCTAAGTAATGGTAAAAGAAATTTTGAAATCGGTCCAGTAGTTTTTGAGCCTATTCAATACAAACATACAAAAATACAAAGGTTTCCTCTTTATAATATTAGTATAGAAGTATAGATAACTTTCTTACTTGGCTGTTTCCTCTGCAACAGTGGCCAACATGAACTCCGTGGACTTGTCGTTGGGGATGACGTGGCAGTCGTCTGCGTCCGCTTCCAAGTCTGCTGATCTCTTGTCGAAGCTGAATCAGAAAAGTATAATATTGAAGGTCTTATATCTTCTAAAGCCTTTTTTTATCGTGGTAAAATTATCAAATAAGTCCCCCACCCAGGGCAGAGCGGGAGGAACTGTCAGACTCGTACTGACTAAAATCCAGGGTTTCCTTCAATAACCCTTTATGTTCCGAGGTCACGGTAGTTCCTGAGTCCCGCGACCCCGGCAGGAATCTTGTAAAGCCTAGCATACATCGTTATCAGGGTTAAAATGTTATATTTTAAGGTAACATAATATTCTCTGCACCTCAAACTAGATACCTTTTGATAATGATTTCTGAATACAAGCAGAAACAATAAGAATAAAAAACGATTACAAATAGTTTAAATTTGATCAATTTAACAATTGTTAGTACCTGAAAGTGGTGTTATTTTGGAAGATAACAAGAATACTATAAAACTGACTTCGGAATTTCATTAAAACTCTATTTAAATAAATTAATATTGTCAAAAAAGTGGTTGGGTTCGGTAGGAAACTAGTACATTTTAAGTCACTCTGAAATCAGTGTTGGAGTACCTAAATAGAACCATTTTTAACTGAAATCAAAAAAAAAGGAGGAGGTTCTCAATTCGTCCGAAATCTTTTTTTAAAATTTTATTTCTAGATTCCTCGATGACGCCCGGACTGATTCGGAAAACTCTTCTTTAATATGGTACACTTTACAGATGGTCCCATAGTAATCTGATCAGTATTTTATAACGGAATCTTAGAGAAATCGAGGTAAATCTTCAACAAATTACAGCAAATCAACGGCGATTGCTTCTATCGCATATCTATACATTGTTTACACAGTGACACACTATATGTAGAATTACGCCTGTAGCCACTAAAAAGGCTTTAAAAAAAAATTGCAACCGTCTTATAAAAAACACAAAAACTGTAAAATTACCATTGAATGAAAAGTTATTACTGGAAGTTAAGTTAAGGAAATAATAAACAAAGTCAACATCTTCCATTAATAACAATTAATTCAAAAGTTATTTTGAACGTTTTGTGTTTTTTTAGAGGTCGGTTTCATTTTTTCTAAAAGATGTTAACTGATTAACTTTTAATTAACGTTTTATCTTCAGTGGAGCATCAAAACAAGCAAAATTTATTATTTAGCTTGTGGTAATTGAAACAGAACCTTCTCAGTAAATTGAGATCTCATTTTAATATTCACACAGCTGACACGAATTTCTAGAAATATTTCGGTTATTGTCTTCAGAAAGATCAAGGTTGTAAATATATAGAATGCTTCAGTTAGTAGAAATTAATTCTTAGAATTGTTGTGACGAGATTTCATATTCAGTTATTGTTGTCTTGAAATTATGATTCAAGTCTTACAATTAAATTGGATACAAATGTATTGTATTAATACCAATGCTAAATATAATTTATGTAGAAATAAACTTCCTACTCTTTTCCAACTTTACTTTGGGTTGGCGCAATCCTGCTTTTTTTTGTTCCTATCATTCATGCCTTTGTCAAACAGACCGGCGAAAGCGAAGCGTTTCCGAAGCGATACCGAACCGAAGCGAGACGTCAGTCCGATAGTTCTGTCATGCCATCGGATCGCTTTCGCTTTTCTATGTGACTGGATTCTAACAATTCCATACATTACAAATAAAAACGCCTCGCTTCGCATTCGTCAAGCTAGTCTGTTTGACAAAGGCTTTAGCGATTGACGTCACTGCATCATTTCATAACATTCACTACTTTTCCATTCAACATCCCTCGTTGACATGTCCATGTCAAAACAGGCGTAATCCTATACTATACTGTGCCTAAAATGTTTCTTTCTGTTCTATACAGGATGCTTTGTAATCGGGTGCATTCCTTGAAATGGGTAATACTATAAATAAATTGCAACTATTTTATTCCCGTTAACAAGGGGTCCAAACCAGCTTATTTTGGAAATGGAACTTGAAAGTTTTTTCGAAAAATTTCTACGTTTTCTTATGAAATTAACAACGGTCACCACATTGAATTGATACTTTTTTGATAGCAAATGAATTACCAGTGAAAACAAGTTTGTTACAAAACTAATTATATTGGGAAATTAAGCGCCAGCCTGTATTGGTTTTTTTTTTAATGCTCGATAATACCAAAACAGGCCAGTTTGGACCCTATGTTGTTAAAGTTTTAATTAGGTCAATTATCACAAATTTCAAAGAATTTACCGAATTACCTATATAACTGACAAATGCTATATAACTGACAAATGCTTGCACTGACTGGACAGGTCCACTCGAATTTGTGTGGTTCTTTCTTCAAAAGACCATTTCAGACAGTGACCTGCATGGTCCTTGTATAGCCTGATCTAGATATAATGTCTGGACTTTAAAAGAGACTGTGACCTCTGAGTTTGTTTCTTCTGTGTCTTTTCAGAGTAGTCAGGTACGAAACACTGACCGCTCCTAGTTTTATAAAAAGACGTGTAAAAGTGTTGATATAACCTACTTGCATAAATAAACATCATTTCATTACCAACCACCCCCCTGTCTATTTGTGAAATCAAAGTTCCTGTCCCGCAACTGATGGGATATGGCCAGTAAAACAATAATTACTAGGTTTAGCAGAGTTTATTAATTTAAATATACGCAGTGGTTGTGAGCCGTCGCGAGTACCGAGCAAGAGAGAGTGCGACCTACGTGTGCGAAAGAGAAAGCAGTCATTTTAAAAACTTAGACACAAGCAATGGTCAAACGTTATACAGCCAACACTCCCACGAAATGACAACTTTCTATTCCTTTATACACTGTTTATACCTACACTTAAAAATGATTATGTAAATACATAGCTTGGTTTACACAATACCTAAACTTTTTCTCAAATACATAAATTGAAACTTACTTATCGGCTTTGTCAAAATGTCAGCAATTTGTTCTTTAGTGTTTACATAGTGTACACTTATACTTTTATCATTAAATTTTTCTCTAACATAATGCAATTTTATATCAAAGTGTTTACTTCTCTTATGTAAACTTTCATTCTTAATTAACTTTATAGCACTCTGGTTGTCTATAAACAAAGCAACAGTTTCATTAAATTTACACAATTCATTTAGTAAATATTTAAGCCAAATAATT
The DNA here is from genome assembly GCA_943136025.2 of Agrotis puta. Lineage (NCBI taxonomy): Eukaryota > Metazoa > Arthropoda > Insecta > Lepidoptera > Noctuidae > Agrotis > Agrotis puta. Next base: position 17,231,019 of record OW964179.2, on the reverse strand, counting down.
TCTCTTGTTGCATTACAGGCTGAAATATATTCTGCCTCACAGGTAGACAATGCTACATAACTTTACTTCTGACTTGCCCAAGTTACAGCACTATTATTTATCATTGTTACATAACCACTGGTTGATCTACGTGAGTCTATATCAGAACCAAAGTCTGCATCACAGTATGCTTCTATATTTAAAGTTTCACAATGTGTATACAAAATACCTAAGTCTTTGGTACCCTTTAAATACTTCAAAATTCTCAACACAGCATTATAATGTGATTGATCATGACATTCAATGTACCTGCTTACAATATTTACTGCCAACATTATATCTGGTCTACAGACTATTGCAAGAAACATGAGTGCACCTACCATCTGACGATACAATATTTTGTTTTCAGGAGATTCAGGTCTACACAATTTTATATTTGGGTCAGCAGGCACTGAAACCGGATGACAATCTTTCAATTCAAATTTGTTCAACAATGACTCAATATATTTTCTTTGATGTACTAAAATTGAATTTTCACTCATGTCTATTTGCATACCAACAAAACATTTTACATTTTCAGTAACTACAATTTGAAACTTTTCCTGTAACTCGGATAGAAATCTATTCATTAATGTGTTACTTTTACAAAACAGAAGTCCGTCATCTACATACAAAAGTAAATACATTACATCACTGTATTTATTTGATATAAATGCACATTTATCTACTTCACAAGCTGTAAAACCAAAATCTCTCAATATTTCAGTTACAGTTTGATTCCAGCACCTTGGTGCTTGCTTAAGACCATATAGTGACTTCTTTAATTTACAAACTTTATCACTTACATTTAAACCTGGAGGAGGGGACATGTAAATTTCCTCAGAAATTGCACCATATAAAAATGCAGTTTTAACATCAAATTGTTTAACATTAAGTTTTAAATGGGTAACTAGTGACAACATGACTCTAATGGTATCATACCTTACTGTAGGTGAAAATGTTTCAGAATAATCTATGTCTTTTATTTGTGAAAACCCTTTTGCACAAAGTCTAGATTTAAATCGAATAGAACCATCTGAATTTTCTTTCACACGAAATACCCATTTACATCCTATGGGTTTCTTACCAGTAGGTAAACTCACAAGCTCCCACGTTTCATTTTCTTTGTGAGCTTCCAGCTCTTCGTTGATTGATTTTGTCCAGTGCTCTGCATCCGGAGATACCATGGCTTCCTGGAATGTTGTTGGGACTTCACAATCTGCTATCAATGCCTCTGCTATATAGGTCATTGTGTCTTCCTCTGGGTGTTCCGAGCACTCTTCCGAAGACTGCTTACCCAGGGCTTTATTCAGGAAATTTTCAAATACATTCTTGTCAAATAGGGACTTACTACCATGTTGGCTCCTGCTTGACGTCGACGACTTACCACCACTGCTGGTGGCACCTCCGAACACCTTGGCATCACGCTGAGGACTCATCACAGCATGCGTCGCGGCCTGCGGAGTTGGAAGTGCACAGGTCTCCTTGGCATCACACGATGGGCCATAATCCACCGTATGCATCGGGGCCTGCGGAGTCTCCTTGGCATCATACACGGTGCTGACCGGTGTATGCATCGAGGCCTGCGGAGAGGATCCTGCTTCTGCTCCCTTCTCTGATAGTGGACACACCAAGCTATCTTCATCATCTAGGGGCAGCTGGAACAAGCTCTCCTCAACTTTTCGTTCAACACAGGTAGTAGTTTCATCAAATATTACATCTCGAGATATCTCCACTTTCTTGGTACGCAGATCCATCAATCTGTACTTGTTCGAGTTCACAAAATATCTTTTGCCACTTATTGACCTGACAGACATGGGTCCACAAATGTCACTATACACCTTTGCTCCAGCAAGGTTAGCACTTCCTTGTGATAGTTTAAAGGGTAAACGGTGCTGTTTCCCTAATATACACGGTTCGCAGAGAAAACTGTCTATTTCTTCTACTTTCATACCTGGTATAAGTCCACTTTGCACCATTTCTCGTATAGTGTGCACACTGATGTGTCCAAGACGCCTATGCCACAGTTCAATGTCACATACATTCGCTTCTTGAGATATTTTAACACTGAATTGCATTTTGTATAAGTTATTTTTGCTACTTTTGTTTGCGACCGCAACTAACATTCCCGAACTATCGTATATTTTAGCACTGGATTGTTCTTTCACTATTTTAAAACCTTTTGAGGTTATAACACCTTCTGAGAACAAGTTCTTACATAGATTTGGCACAAAGTAAACATCGTTTATAGTAGACTCGTACCATTGTCCATTGAGTAGTTTGTTTACATTTATTGTCCCTTTCCCACACACTTGTAACTCAGTTCCATTGCCGATACGCACTGTTGATTCGAAGGGAATTAAGTTCGCAAAACATTCTCGAGCACAGCACATATGTACGGAGGCTCCACTGTCCAATATCCACACGTATTTACTATCAATATTTATGTTGTTATCACTGACGAGAGCAGATTTTTGAGACGGTGACGCATGAGTGCGGTCCGAGCGCTTGCTCGCTGGCGCCGGCATGACAGTGGCAGTGACGGGAACACTTTGTTTACAATCACGCGCATAGTGTCCGCGCTTTGAACACTTGAAGCATTTTGCTCGGGAACGTGTGTTCTGCTTGTTTTTATTTTGTTGTGTTGAAACTAAAGCAGCGGGTTCTTGCTCTTCAGCACGGTTTAAACTTGCTTCCTCATCTATCAGTCGAGCTGTCAAATTGATAATTGTCTGTCTCTTTTCATCCAGTGACAACCATGCTTGACGTAGGTTTCGATATCTGTCGGGTAACGATCCCAATATTTTGGTTATCACGCTTATCTCCGAAACCAATTCACCAGCATCTCGAAGTTGTTGTGCGATATTTTCGATTTTTGTAATATGTTTAGCAATCGAATCGCCTTCCGCCATCTTTATGTTGTGGAACTTTTCCAATAATAACATTTTCGTGTTTTCACTTTTCTGCTCGTAAATGGATTCTAATTTAATCATCATTTGCTTTGCAGTAGTACACGTTTCAACCAAACTAATTAGAGACATGTCGAGTCCTGATGTTATTATGAACATCGCTTGCGCATCCGCTTGACGCCATTTTTCAAGCACGGCGAAACTTCCTTCTGTCTTCACATCGTTTGTGTTATCATCACTTTTCTCCTCAGTGAGATGATTGCTCAATCCTTTTGCTCTTAAAGCGCAGTTAATCATGAACTTCCATTGGCGGAATCCTTGACCGTCGAAACGCCGGGCAGCAATTACGTGCGAAGCGAGGTCCATCTTTCCTGCACTTTTCTTTGTCTAGCAACGACCGCGTGGCTGACAAATCTTTGGATTAGATTAACGCGAAATATACTTTCAATTGACTCGCGACTTCACTTGTGCAAGATACTGGGCCCATAACCTGATGGGATATGGCCAGTAAAACAATAATTACTAGGTTTAGCAGAGTTTATTAATTTAAATATACGCAGTGGTTGTGAGCCGTCGCGAGTACCGAGCAAGAGAGAGTGCGACCTACGTGTGCGAAAGAGAAAGCAGTCATTTTAAAAACTTAGACACAAGCAATGGTCAAACGTTATACAGCCAACAGCAACAATAGGAGGTGCTTTATTCATTATAAATTCGACCTCCACCAAAAAATAAAGGGCAATTTAGCACTGTCCTTTTTGTCCTGCCACCAGGAAAACACCGTGGCCAATACCGTTGGGTGGTTTTGCACCACAGTGGCCTTTATTGTCATTATTATAAGGTTGCTGGTCAGTGAAAAACTAACTGGGTTATGACTGTAATCAAATAAACGATTATTGCTTTACATGTCATTAATATAACTGCGTTTGTGTTACTTATACATTACTTGTTTATATAAGCTTTTATACCTAAAGTCCTTGGTACGTGTCCAAAGAGTATTCTAAATACTTTATACAGCTTTATATAGCTTTCATTTCATTTCATTATCCATTCCTTCAATTTCAGAACAATACCCACTCGTATTTTTGCAACATCATTAACTACTAAAGTATCTTGTAAAGCAATACACAATAATAACAAGAAGAAAACAAACATAATCCTTTGTAATTAAGATCTCGAGCTTTCCCGGAGTATTCGCTTCGTTTCCCCTCAACACGTGTGCTACAGGTTATTCCGGGACTTAAGAATATAATTATGTTACACTCTCTCACCGAACGTAATTTGGCTCTACTGACTGAGCGCTTGAAGAAACTTCAATATGTTTCACATTATTATTTTTTGCCTAGTTCTAAAAGTTGTCTGCGGCATGATTAGTTCTTTGTTTTGTAATTATTTTGTTACTCTGTCTTTTGTGCGGGATTTTGTCTTATTTTGCTAGACTGTCTACATAATAAACATTTCCATTACTGTCTAAGAACCAGTGTATACTATACTGTATTCAGCTACGTGTCCTTTCACTATTCCATATTAGATAGTATTTTATTTTTTCTCTTTGATTCTGATTCAGCTACTTTCATAATAAGGTCAGCGGTAATAGTATTACTTACGTTATCATGATTTATGAAACCAATAATAACCAAAATGAAATGCGATGTTAAGTAAAACTTACTGAGGAAATTACACATCCTAGAAAAATTATCGGAAACACGGTGTGTTGTCTTCCTTCATTTGTATCTCAGCAGTGAGTTCACCGGGGTCACGGGACACACAAATTACCGTGACCCCGGTACGTAAAGGGCTATTGAAGGACACAAGGTCTGACAGTCCCTCCCACCCTGCCCTGGGTGGGAGGACACATTTGATGATATTAGAACGAAGAAACAAAAAAAGCAGTGAGTTCGTCATAGGTCAGAAAAGTTATGAATGCTACCTATCCTGCATTATCTTTTTATGTAATTTCTCACCTGTCTTCATGATCCTCCTCATTGCTCCCCGAGCCAGTGTTGGTTGGTCTGTCATCATGTAGCGCGGTCTCCGCCAGTCTTCTCGTCTGCGCCACGTTTTCTATCACCACAGCTGTGGTCGCTCCTGTGTTGGGGTCACCAGATACTGGCGGCTTCTTGGCTGCTCTTTGCTTTTTTGCTCGTATTCTTAATGCCTGCGGAATAAAGTTCAGATTTCACTACCTATACTACGTTTTCAAAAGTGACCACTCTTATTGTTGTGAAATTGGTTTGTAACGATTTCGTTCCACCGCATTATTGGTGCCATTTTGGTGTGGCATTGAGTTGCGTCCTCTAGACGAAGCAAATTGAGGCTTTTTTACTTTTACTGCATGGTTATAAAGCTGACCGAATCACGCCGCGCCGCTTCTTTATCGAAAAGTTTGGTGAAACTGCTGTATAAACAAAAGCTGAATGTAATGCCTTAAAAGAATATCCCACGTTGAAAATGAGTTTTCTTTCTTTTACGCTTCAACCAAACACCATTTAAAAAGTTAAATCTAAACGTCTACCTGTTCCAAAGAGTTGACTCGTAAAATCTCTCGCACGTGTTACGAGTCTGACCTACAAAGTTAGTCAGCTTGTAAAAATACGATCAACAGTATCGTATATATAGGTCCTACTATGTTGTATACGGACGAGACTGGCTGCCAAAACATGTGCTGGCTAGTATTACGTTAGACAAGCTATGCGATGTATTAAACTTCGTCGGATAAAAGTAGGTTCATTTCAGTCTGAGCAATATTATGTGGAGTTTAGCTAGAAGGATAATCTTGACCAGTCCACAACTACTTCTGCATAAGTTGTCGACCCTAGCTGTTGACCCTATATTTGAGATATTTATATAGACAAAGCAAGAAATATCTCAAATATAGGCTCCTTAAGTAGATGAGAACCACGTAACATTTGAAAATTGCACGTCAAACGCATTAATATTTTGTCTCATTCATCTCTATAAGCACGGATTTGCCAACGCCTTCCATTCCATGGACAAAATGTCCACATACATTATCTATCGGTTAGTCACATAAAAACACGTATCAATGTGTTATTTTCAATCGAATTGCTCTCTGGTTACAACCCTCTAGCCAAATTGCCAACTTAGACGTGTTTCACACGTAACAAATCAAACTACATCGTAGCGACAAAAGGTCAATCAGTGGTTACTTGTGAATATTGCTGCTGCAGTTTTGTGCAGTTACGGCAAATTAATATGGATGTAGTTTTTTATGATTCTTTCAATGTGGCTGGCCGCTTGTTACTGGTATCGCTGATGGTTGCAACGTGGTCAGCTGATAAATCAACTACATTTTGTATATTTCTCATGTATCGTGGGTGCGGTTACAAACATAGGAACTCTCATACACAAACATCCAAACCGCGCAGCAGTCGACATTGCGCCAACCGTGTCGTCTAAATTCTACTTTTTAGTTTGAATACAAAATATACGCCGCCGATGTGTTGTGGTTTAGTTGTGGTGTGGTTGTAGTACCTCCGTGTGAAACAAGCCTTAGAGGTCACATATTCGGATCTAATTGAAACTGGAATGGGAACCTCGTTAATACTAATCTAAGTGGTGGTTTGGTATTCCTGCCTGATACATAATGGAATGGAACATTGTTTACTGACCTATTTTGACTCTACATTTGATATATTGTTTTTTGTAGAATAGAAGACGTTCTAATATAATTGAGATAGATGAAATAAATTGAATAAAGTGCTCCATTTAAGCTTGTTTATTCTGGGGGCAAGTTCATTACGAATTCGATCCCACAGATAAACGCCAAGCCGAGAGACGGGTATAAGTAGACAATCCAAAAAGAAAAACATGTTTTTTACGTACTAACCTTAAAAATATTATAATAAAGGAACATCATCATGATGCAGGGGATGTAGAAGGATCCTAGCGAAGAGTAGATGACGTAGTTCTGGCTGTTGAAGAGGCACTCGTCGAAGTTCCTGTCGGGCGTGTCGTTGAGCCCCAGGACTATGGGCGCGCCGATGGCTGCCGAGATCAGCCAGACCAGCACGATAGTGAACCAGACCCGCCGGTTGTTTTTGTGTTTTGCGTATTTTATTGGTTGAGTAACTGCTATGTACCTGCGGAGAGAATTATTGATGAGGACACGAACAAAGTGTTTCCACAAATAGAGTACAACATTTTGACTTTCATTATCATAATAATAACTAAAAAAACTGTCGGTCCCTGTACGCATCACTGAGCTCCAAGACACATGGCTGATATTGCTTAAGGTGAAGTTGGTCAGTCACGTTTGCCCGACTCCCAATACGTTATTGAATTAAAAACCGCTTTCTGGAGAATTGACACAGTACGAAGAAAGCGCGCAAGACGGCGGGTCGAGCTGAAAAAAACCAACGACTATCGAACGCTTTGAAAATATGAACTGGATTGTTGATAGCAGTTTGTACGTTGATGTGCCTAAATCACTTATGTCACGCTTAATACGTTTGACATGGGTCCAGTAGTTTGATATAACTTGTAACCTTTCAAATACTCAAATATTGAAACTTGACCCTTTACTCTTTGTCCAAGATATTAAGAGACAGACGACAAACATCTTCAAACTAGTGACTCAAATGCTTTTAGTTTTATTGGTAATAAAGTGTCCTCAATTTTGTTAGTAAACTTTAATTTGTTTGTACGCATTTACGTCTCAAGACGACACTAGATAAGTTTCAAATAATGTTCACATAGCGCGCTGAAATAAGTTTTACACTGAGCCTTTTGGGTAATAGCTTAGGGACTGATGATCTCCTAGGCTACAAATCTGGCCAACAAAACGTTTTCTTTAAGTCAATTTCAAGCCGTTCGCTGTAATTTTGTTTTGAGAACAGCGATGATTCAGTTACTCATTATTATTTAAATCCTACTTATTTCTCTCTAATAGTACAGGTATTTTTACAGTACAGGTTAAAGCTTGGCATAGTGTTCCTAGCTCTTCTGGGATGGGATCCGAGCCCGGGGCATCGGAAGTCGCATTAGATCCCGCTAGCCCGTGACGCAAGTGTGCAAGAGTTTCAGTCGGTAAGAATCTGACAAAACCCTCTGGTCTCAATAGTATGCTGCTTAACTTTACTTTATCATTTTGATATCTGCCTTCAAGCTATTCTGACCACCTTGGCCATGAACGGATTAAAGTCTTACCTATCAACAGATATGGCGACGAGGTTGAAGATACTGGACGTCGAGGAGGTGACGTCCATCGCGATGTACACGTCGCACACGAAGGCAGGCAGGCCCCACGAGCCGTTAACCTGCAACAAACACAATAGGGTTGTGTTAATGATGAATAGAATAATAGAATAGAATATACCTTTATTTCATCAGTCAACAGTGTAACTAAGTGCGTTTGGAGCATTTTTGATGGTGCAGTTTGTTCTGGGAGGTTTCCTTTGCAGCCCATTTTTCAGATTCTTTTCAAACACGAGATTCACTATACAAAGCAAATTTGAGAAGTATTGGTTTTAAAATCCTATCAGTTCCTTTTTTTTTATCGTGGTAAAATCATCAAATGAGTACTCCCACCCAGGGCACGGCGGGAGGGACTGTCAGACTTGTACTGACTAAGATCCACGGTGTCCTTCACGAGCCCTTTACGTACCGGGGTCACGGTAATCCCTTGGTCCCGCGACCCCGGCAGGCTTTGGCCCTCTACAGGCCCCGTCACTATGCTGACACTCTTTGAGGCGCGCGTGGAACACAACGCGCCGTCGACCCGGGCATGGTCCATGGTCGGACAGCGAGTCGCCCATTACTCGCTGCCCGCATGCCCGCGCCTACGGTGGCCGGAGATGAGACGTCCGACGCCGTGGGCGTCTACCACTGCGGCTGGGGTGGAGGGAGGACGCTGTCCTCTCCCTCAGGCGGCCCGCCTCCTCCTTCACGAGCATGACTGCTTCGCAGAAGGAGGCGACCGCTTCCCACTCCGTCTCGCCCCGCAGCATGGCCTCGACCAATGCCGGGCGCGAGAGGTCTCCGCCTATCGCCGTCGTGAGGACACGGCGGTGCTCTGCCCAAGCGGGGCAGTCCTGCACCGTATGCTCCACCGTGTCCTCCGGGCGATCCTTGCAGTGGTTACACCCAGATGTTTCATCCTTTGCCACAGTTTTTGTTTCCGACATAGGAACCTCCCAAAACTTCCGTGTCCGGTGAGGACCTGCGTTAAGCGGAAGGTGTGGACGCCGTGGCGCCTATCCGGTCACTCCTCAAAGAGGGGTCTTACCGCCACAATTGCGGCGTACCTGATAATATTAGTCTAGGATCATCATCTGTCTCGTGTCGTGATTTATGCGAGAGACTCGGAGACATTGTGAGTGACGACAGATTATGTGGGGATTCTATTTGGGATAGCCAAACATGAATGTTCTCCTAATACTAGGACCGTAATACCTGAGGTATACGGATTAGTTTCAGTAGGATAAACACGTTACAGGAGACATGCTAGTGTTTGATTTAGTAAGAGACCGTGCTTCACAACTGTTATGTCATGCTTCATGCATTTGTCGGATTATGGCCCAAATGTATAGAGCGAACTTTGTCTTAGCTCAAGCCTATCTGAGTTATGTATCATCCGAAAATAAACCTTATTTGATTAAAAATGAGTAACATATTCCTACAGACGTCTGTAATTAAGCTTATCATACAACAATAATCATTATACGTCTAATTACACAAAGTTAAACATCTGTTAAACACTTGTCAAAAAAAACTTGTTAAAAATGGTATTTGACGTTGATGATCTTTTCACAGGTACACTTTTTTTAGACAAGTGTTCAACAGATGTTTAACTTTATGTAATTACACAGTAACTGTATAATTAGGTTCGTTTTTTTACTGCATTAGATTTAGAGTCGTTTCGTCATAATTGAAATGAGGTGTATTTTTTTATTCTATTTTTTTTTTTGCAAAGAAATTCTAAGAAACTGGCTGGTCTAGGGGCATAGCGTATTGCCTGCCGTTTCTTATCCCGGACTCCCGCAGTTCGATTCTGGTACGAAGTTTATCTTTTTGTGTTTTATTTATTAAGGCATTTTGTACATGATTAGTGCAAGTTGATTACTTTTTTTTTGTTTCGCCAACCATTTACACTTATTTATAACTGTACTATAATAATTAAATCTCGTAATCCACCTACCTTATTTAATTATCAGTTCTTTTAGAACCCCGGTCATCACAACATACATATCTACATGTAGGTATGTTTTCCAATTTGCCAGGCGGGCGATCTGATCACATGGATCAGCGTCATATCGATGACATGAATATTCATGCGCGGGCATCGAACTGTGTACCCACGGCCCACCACCCGTGTAAGCTGCGTCAATATGTGGGGAAAGAATGTGTTGCTATAGTAACTGCGGTGGACTGGGGTTTAGGGAGTAGATGGATAGACAGAATAGAATATAGTTTTTGCACATAAATTTATGAAGGGCCTACATCCGCTTTAGTTCAGCAAAATAGTGACTATAAAGCAAACTCCTTCTTAACGGTAACGTTAATATATGTTTTATTATTATTATTTGACAGGCCGGTTGGTCTAGTGGTTAGCGACCCTGACTGCTATACCGGAGGTCGTGGCTTCGATTCCCACCCAGGACAAAAGTTTGTGTGATGAAAACGATCATTTGTTCTGTGTCTGGGTGTAATTTATCTATAATATGTATGTATTTAGAAATATATAAGTATGTTTATCAGTTGTCTAGTACCCATAACACAAGCTCTGCTTAGCTTGAGACTAGATGGCGTTGTGTGATAGTTGTGGAATATTTATTTATTTACTTATTATTGTTTCTTGTACTTTATTTCTTATACAGGGTTTTTTATTGTGACTTAAGTTAGTTTCTCCTTAAATACGCTATTCCATTCTTTATTCCTCATAAACCCATATGATTTTTAAAAATATTTTTACACCAATTGGTCTTAGGGGTTCTCTTGGTGGTAATGACGCCAGCAGGTCAACCTAACTCAATCTCTCAAATTTTACCAATCGAACGTTAACTTTCTAGTATTGTGATAAGGTTGAAAATCTATTAAGGAAATTTGACAGATTGTGGTAGGTTGATGTGCTGACGTCTGTACATAGCTTATCTTAATCAATTAATATTTTTCAAACAAAACATTAAAAAGTTAGGTCTTGTAATTCGTCGTCCGCTTGCTCAAGGTCATTGGCGAATAATACACCTTAACATGTGCATACGATCGCGAAATAACATTTCTAGGATTCAAAAAAAAAAACAAAAGAATATTTCGAACAGCTTGATTAATTCCAAAACCCTTATTTCTGCGTGACATCGTCTACCTTCCGGTCTCCTGTACGCGCCATCCGGTGAACATAACGTGCGACCAAGACCCGCATTGTCCCCTGGTGTCCCCTGACCCCTGTCTTGGCTCCGTTTTATTAGTTTGTGTACTCTAAGGTAGCACTTAATGGGATTACAGTTCACGAGACGAGGACGATATGATTTGCTTTTGATTTTAGATTTTCGTAACGTTAAAGCCTTTGTCAAACAGACAGGCGTGACGAATGCGAAGCGTGACGTTTTTATTTGTAACTAGCTTCCGCCCGCGACTCCGTCCGCGCGGATGTCGGTCTTCGCGTGGATGGTTTATTTCTCCATTTTGAGTAACTCTGACAATGACATCTTATAAATATTACGGCGCTGAATCCACTGCAGGTAATGCAACGTGTATTCGCAGTTCTACAGAACAACGCCTATGAATAAAACTGAAAAATATTTTTTTTTCTACTATTTTGGAAAAATTTCCAGGATAAAAAGTATCCTATGTTATGCCTGGGATAATAAGGTATAACTATACCAAGTTTCATCGAAATCGAACCGTTAGTTTTCACGTGATGCCTGCACAAACAGACAGACAGACAGACAAAAATTTTTTTAATCATATATTTGGGTTTGGTATCGATCCAGCAACACCCCCCGCTATTTATTTTTTCAATGTACAGAATTGACCCTTCTACAGATTTATTATATGTATAGATGTATGGGATTGTTTGAATCCAGTCACATAGAAAAGCGAAAGGGATCCGATAGCTTGACAAAACTGTCGGATTCACGTCTCGCTTCTGTTCGGTATCGCTTCGGAAACACTTCGCTTTCGCCTGTCTGTTTGACAAATATAATGATAAATCAATTCATATCTATGAAAATAAATCCTTACTGCCAAGCACACTTCGCCCTACGCACAGGATAAAAAAAGTTATCACGACTGATAATTTACTTTGACTTTAATTTGATGGATTCTTCGTTCGTACAATAAAGGCGTTTTTTAATTTCCAAAAATGTAATCTAAGGAAATGTATAATTTAACCTATTGGGTGACCCCGTGGTCGCGGGATATTGAGTAACTCTGGCTCCGGAACCTTAAGGGCTATTGCAGGACACCGTGGATTTTAGTTAGTACAAGCCTGACAGTCCTTCCCGTCCTGCCCTGGGTGGGAGGAGTCATTTGATTATTTTACCACGTAAAAAAAGCCTATTGCGTGAATGCATAAAATATGAGAGGCACGGAGGTTATGTTAATCAGTAGCCTGACCCTTAGGAATGCTGTTGCTATGAAGCGTGTCTCTTGAGAGTTTTACAAAAATGGTGATTCAGCGACTGCAGCGTGTAAGATTCTGCATTATTCCAGGTTTCCGCCACTTAAATGATCCGCCATGCATTCCTCTTATTCGAAATTGGATCAAAAAGTTTACAGTTTTAGTTTACAAAATCCGGTCTACCAAGGTCATCAAGAACGGTAGGAAAAGTGAAAAGTTAACTCTTACGCGCTTCCGAATTGAAAAGGTTCGGGTCGTCACCAACAAACTGATTCGCGTCACATATCGACGCGAGGTTCTTTTGGTCGATATAATTTTTTAGATAAATTTCCAAAATGTGTCATTTTATAATTTAATCAATAAACATGTTTTGTTCGTTACACGGCTAACTGTTTTTAACACTAAATATAAACTTTCTTTTGAGACACTTTGTACTTATTTCAAGTACAAAAAATACAAGTACTCGTACAGCAAATGCTGAGTTAGTAACCCTTTTGGTGTGGACATCAAAAGGGTTGGTTTTTTATATATTGTTTATACTTTACGCTGAATGGCCAAACACGTAGAATTCATACAAGGGCCTCTATTTCTAATATCAGTGGGTACAGTGTAGGTATGTGATCTTCTTCCGTAATAAATGACACTAGATGAACGTAATGTGTTTTCGTGAGCGGTCGCTCTGGCGTCGGATTATATTTGATGTGGCATCTGTTTCCTTCCTATTATAAGGCTATTAATAATGAAAGTGAACCAATTATGTCGGGAATTCGTGTGTAGATGTTTGAGGTTAAAATGGAATTTAAATTGGGGTTAGTTATTATGAAGTGTAATAGCAAAATCAGCGAGCAGGGGCCTCATCACAAGATTTCTGTATTTTATTTACAGTATACGGCAGTTCGACACGTCTATTGAGAGATCAGGTGCAGTCTTTCTGAGGCACGAAGAGATAAGCAGAGATTTCAAGTAACTATGGATGCAGTTTTACCTGATTTTGCTGAACTCAACCTCATTTAACTCGTAGAATTGACAACCTACGGGGACGAAAAGTTCTCGAGTGGCGACCACGGACCGGAAGACGCAGCGTAGGCAGGCCTCCCACTAGATGAGAGTCGCGGGCAACCGATGGATGCAAGTGGCTAATTGTCGTTCGGCGTTGCGGTCTAAGGGGAAGGCCTATGTTCAGCAGTGGACGTCTTCAGGGTGATGATGATGATGAGCCTCATTTAATTGGGGTAGTCGCAGTACATTTTCTTCTCAAGGGCTTCTCTGTTTATTCTATCTATTCATATCATTGTGCAGTCGATCCTGTCTTTATTTACGAAAATAAACGACTTCATATCCGTTAACTAGTCCAAATTGAAACTTCAAAAGTTAAACAACACTGAACACTTTGATACTTTATGAAGAACTACTAACTGTTTCGAACCTAAACTAATTTGATGTTGATAATGAAGTTAATGAAACTAAGCGTTATCTTAAACTCCATTATAATGCTAAAGTTGGGAGGGTCAGTGTAATCTTCAGAGAAATCGGAACGTGATACACTTTGGCCAAAACTTCTTCATTATAGTCTAGTGATCTACAAAACTTTTGGTATACGGTATAAAGGGCAATGCTACATACATTTTTACCGAGTTTTTTTAATAAACCACCGTTTTTTTTGAGTATTTGAATGTTATTTACCGTTTTGCTACCCACACGCTTTTTTTTTTTTTTTTTTTTATCGTGGTAAAATCATCAAATGAGTCCTCCCACCCAGGGCAGGGCGGGAGGGACTGTCAGACTTGTACTGACTAAAATCCACGGTGTCCTACACGCTGAGGAAAATGTTGGTGAACGAAGTTGTTTCATAATGTTTCTTACATCGGATATTAATTCGATCTAGTATGGCTTAGACCACTTGACAAAAGTCAGTATATGAGAAGTACTATTCTTCAGATATATTTATTTGCAACAAACACTTGTCTTTCATTCATAACAGGAATCAGAAGGAAGCATCCATCAATTCCCAGCAAATTCTTAACTAATGCAAGAACAAAATAGGAAAAATTCCCTTACAAAATACCCACGAAAAATAGACACAGCATAGTTACGATAACAAACCGCTTACAGGCAGTATAACTATAATATCATAAAGGCGAGGCATCCCCATTCACGCGCACTCACACTCGCTTTACGTCGTAAACTGGCCTTGAGGAAAAATATACCAAAACAAAGGAGATCGCCCACAAAAGTATTGGCGTACACACTTGCGGAGGAATAATCGGGTGTTTATCAGTCTGTTTGGGTTGGTAGGGCTGTCTCAGATGTGATTAGAGTAGAATGGACATGATGGGAGAAATGCTACCTCCTTTTTTTAGCGTGATAATATCATCAAATGAGTCCATGGACAGGGTCAGACTCGTACTGACTAAAATCCTTTGTGTCCTTCAATAGCCCTTTACGTTCCGGGGTCACGGTAATTCGTAAGGCCCGCAACCCCGGCAGGCTTTGGTCCGCTAGAGGGGGGGCCCGTCTTTTTGCTGACACTCTTTGAGGTTCGCGTGGAACACAACGCGCCGTCGACCCGGGCATTGGTCGGACAGCGCGTCGCCCATTACTTCGCAGAAGGAGGCGACCGCTTCCCACTCCGTCTCGCCCCGCAGCATGGCCTCGACCAATGACGGGCGCGAGAGGTCTCCGCCTATCGCCGTCGTGAGGACACGGCGGCGGCGGTGCTCTGCCCAAGCGGGGCAGTCCTGCACCGTATGCTCCACCGTATTCTCCGGACGATCCCCGCAGTGGTGACACCCAGGCGTTTCTTCCCTACTTATCCGACACAGGTACCTCCCAAAACTTCCGTGTCCGGTGAGGACCTTCCTTACGCGTTAGGTCAGGACGCCGTGACGCCTACCCAGCCACTCCTCAAAGAGGGGTCTTATCGTCGCGATTGCGGCGTGCCCGAGCAGCATGACATTTAATATTTAAATGAAAGTCATCCGTTTAATTTTAAGAGTTATTTACCAGTATTAGAGACAATAAGGTCAGTAACTGTCATGGTATTTTATGAATTGGTTGTTTTTCGCTAAATACCTAGTTAGGTTATCATTATTTATTAAATGTTAATTTTACTCCGAGCTGATAAGTATTTCGGTAGTTAAATAAGTTTACCGATCGCATAAATTCTACATTGTTATCACATTTTCATTTAGACGTCTTCTGAATCAACGTTTTTCTGTTGTGATGATAACACTTCTTAATAATAAGATATTGAAAAAAAAAGTATTGTGTTCGCAGAGTTATTGTAGTACTAACTTTCATATACCAAGAAAACTACTTTGATGAAAACTGTGCTTGTATTATTTTTCTGTAACAGTACAATACATACCTATTACTGTATATTACGTTCTGTAACAAAACGTTCATACACAATGGATATTTTTTTCTATTTTGATACATAACAAGCTTGTTTGTGGCTGCTTTATTGCTAATATCTACCTATATTACATGTGAAGCACTGAGAAATAACATGTTGTATTTTGGTTATGTTGACGTATAACACAACGCTTAAATTACTATGCAGAGAACAAGGCTGTAACTATTGTTAAACAGAGGGCGCAGCAGTTTGAATCCAACTCCACGTGAATTTAAACGCAAAATTCATGAGGAGAGAAGAAACTGCAGAAGGCCAGCTACAAAGATGGTCCCATGAAAATCTTTAAAATGTCACAAATGGTCCCATGAAGTGTTATCGAAATCGGACAAGCGGTTTTTGAAAAATCAACAAAATTCTAAAAATGCATCTACATAATCGGTGTAGACAACAGCGATTACTCAGAGGTTTCTGGTCCGATTTGTGTGATTCTTTATAAATACGGTTTTTTATTTTTCACTTTCCTTCTTACATATCTGTATTAGACATCCAACAACTTTTTTTTTTAACGTGGTAAAATCATCAAATGAGTCCTCCACCCAGGGCAGAGCAAGAGGGACTGTCAGACTTGACTGACTAAAATCCACGATGTCCTTCAGTAGCCCTAACGTACCGGGGTCACGGTAATTCCAGAGTCCCGCTACCCCGGCAGGCTTAGACATCCAACAACTTAGAACATAAATAATGACTGTAAATGATCTAACTTATGACAAAAATTAAAGTACGATGCAATGAAATTTTTTCTCTGGCACGTTGTATGGACTAATTTATGGAGACCCGTAATCCGGATAACACGTTCCTATAAGATAGTTAAGGATTTACTAGTGATAATAATATCTGTACTATAATATTATGAAGCTGGACAGTTTGTTTGGTTGATCGCGCTAATCTTAGGAACTACTGGTTCGAATTGAATATTTTTCTTTGTGTTGGATAGTCTATTTATTGGGAAAGGCTATAAGCTATAAAACATCACGCTACTATCAATAGGAGCCGAGCAAAAAAACGGTGAAACCGCGGGGAACAGCTAGTAATATATAAATTAACTAGCTGTACCCTGCAACGCTTCGCTGTGGCACAAGAAAACTGTTTTTTCGCGGTCGCGGATATGTGACTGTTGCAAAAAAATAGATAAAAACAATCCTTGATGCGGATTATATATCGTGCTAAAATTTTAGCTCAATAGGTGAAGAACTTTTTGAGTTTTTGAAGCGTCCACAAACCAACATAACATTTATATATATAGAAGATTTTGCGATCATTTAAGGAAGGTTTGAAGCTAACCTGTCTGATGGCTTAATGTCTGTAAAGTAAACTTTGATCAATATCAGTGTTTTAGTTTTATTTGCTGTGCAGATGTTATTGAATCAAAAAACATTCATTTTGCTACTTCCAATTGACCAGCCCTACTTTGATAGAACGTTCGTATCTCCGTCCGTGTTTTCACCCCATACAGAACGGAGAATGTCGCCGGCGAGTGACCACGGGATTATCGCTGATAGATTGTGTGTGATATTGCTTATGTTGTTTATTGGGCAGCATTACCGCTTGTTTTCCTGGAATAGGGATTTAGTCTTATGCCAATATTGATAGGTTGTCGTCACATCCACTTTTAAGCCTTTGTCAAACAGACTGGCGTGGCGAATGCGAAGCGTGACGTTTTTATTTGTAATGTATGGAATTGTTTGAATCCAGTTACATAGAAACGCGAAAGCGATCCGATAGCGTGACAGAACTATCGGACTGGCGTCTCGCTTCGGTTCGGTATCGCTCCGGAAACGCTTCGCTTTCGCCGGTCTGTTTGACAAAGGCATTAAAGCTTTGCCAAATTAGGCAGGTTGAGGAGGTGGTTCTCAATTCGTAGGAATCTTTTTTTTTTCATGTATGTTCCCTGATTTCGCGATGACGCCTAGACCGATTTAAAAATACTTTTTTGTTTGACGGTGTTTTTTTTTCTTCACTGATAGAAACAAAAAAAAGGGTTAAATAACTTTTGAATGAAAAGACGGTGGCAAAAAAGTAAGGAAATAAGAACAAAGTCTTCCAAAGAATTTTTCAAATCGGTCCAGGCATCATCTTGAAATCGGGGAACGTACAAAAAAAAATCCAACGAGCCTCCTCCTTTTTTCGAAGTCGGTTAAAAACAGAAGTTTTATTCAACCTTTAAAATGGCGAGTGCTGCTAACTTTGAAATCCCTACCGCTACTAAATCACTTAAGATTTTTTCATGTTCAAGTGCCGTTATTCCCAGAGAAGGTTGCAAAAACTTCTCTTCAACTTCATCCAAGCGAGTCTCAACTCTATAATCGATAGGATAAGATTTACAAAAGCTGAATAAGAAAGTTTGTTCAAGTGTTCCCAGTGTGACAACCAATCGTGGTGGAGTAGAACCGCTCTACGCCACGCTTCTGTTACAAGAAAGCTATCCTTTTTAATACAGCCTCCTTTTTACCCTTTGAATTTGAAATAATACAGTCACGTGGTACGATCGTGATCAGAATATTGCGGTTAGGGTTGGGACTACGCGAGTCGCGGATATTTTGCCACATTTCGGATATGAGTGCGGATATTCGGATACAGAAAGGGTTGCGTATTTGTCAAGTATAGGGTTGAAAATTGTTGTTTTCCGCGTTGTAGCGTGTAAGCGGAATACTTAAAGGGAATCTCCCTGGGCATGCAAATTACGCAATAGTTCATACTTATACAGATAAAGCGACGTCGAACCGTCTTCAGAATTTCTATTTGTACCGCAAAATCACGAATTTATGTTCCTAAGCTTATATAAAATGATTTATTACCGTATAATATTACAATCTTCTGCTGAATAATTGTTAGTTAGTGTTAAAGTGAACCTACGATATCACTGATTTTCGTAATAATATAGCTAAAATATCATTTTCGAAAAATTGTTTGATTAATTAAATCTCTGATCCAATTATGCTTAGTAAGGGAAAAAACTGGAGACAACTTGGAGAGAGAAAAGAAGTTAAAAACTAAATTATAAAAAAATCGGATCATCTTGTAAACCCTAGTCCCAGAACCAATGTATTCTTATCTTTCTTATTGATATATATATCTGCGACATTTTGTGGAATAAAGTTTATCGTGTAATATGATCGAAGTTGGCCCTCCTACGTAAATCTCCTGGCATGGACAGGATTCGAATTTTTAGTGCCTTTTGATACAATGTTGGAAATGTATTCTATTTATATCCTTTGATAAGCGGAAGTGATGTGATGTGCATTTTATCGGTTTATCTTGGAGAATGCCTTTCTGTAATATTTACCTATTTTTTTGTTGTGATTAACTGCAAAATCTAATAAGTCAGTTAGATTTTATCTTTGGTTACCTTTTCTTTACGTGGTAAAATCATCAAATGAGTCCTCCCACCCAGGGCAGAGCGGGAGGGACTGTCAGACTCGTACTGACTAAAATCCACGGTGTCCTTCAATAGCCTTTACGTACCGGGGCCACGGTAATTTGTGAGTCGCGTGACCCATCTTTGGTCATCACTTTAAAAATCCAAACTAATATTATAAATGCGAAAGTAACTCTGTCTGTCTGTCTGTCTTTTCTTCACGCCTAAACTACTGAACCGATTTGTGTGAAATTTGGTACAGACATAGTTTGGAACTTGAGAAAGGACATAGGATAGATTTTATTACAAAAATTTTTTTTTTTGAAGAGATCCCGCGAGATCGGGAACTGTGTGGGTAAAACCAAAAATCTGCCGGAAGTCACTATTCTACGCGAACGAAGTCGCGGGCAAAAGCTAGTTGTCTATAAATCACAAGCAAGTACAGGTTTTAATTGCTTCTGACGTCACGAGCCCCCACTCTCGAATTTCTATGCGTTATATCTCTAATATGCAATAATTTTTGCTATTTTAAAATTTGCTATTTATCGATATTGTCAACATGCCCACGGACGCAGTGGCTGGACGACTGGCTGCTGTGGTGCGTGTTGTGGGTTCGATTCCTGTACGGAAATTTTATTTGTATAGGTTTTAAATAGTTTTCCAGTGCTTTTATATGAGAGTTTAAATGTTTGTAAACGGGTCTACGATTAGGGTCCGTTTGTCCGTCCGTTTGTTCTTGTCGGGCCTCGAGATTCTTTTCAGTATTTTTGGTTTTTGGGCCCATTTCGAAAAACCAACCTGAATAATAAATGGTTGGCCAAGTATATTTGTTGATAGATGTTCTTTTTTTTTCCAATTTCTCGTATTTAGGACATTTCGGTTTCCTTACCTTGTCACAATTTTCAAAACAAACAGGCATACTTTAATATTACTAACTTATATTTTGTTTACGTTCTAATTTATATTACTACTATATAATTTATTCTACTTGTCAATTCAAAGTTAATGTACTGCAAATGTGATGAACTGATGACACACTGATTGTCAGTTGTCACTCTTGTCAGTTAGCCAGTGATTACTATTAGCAATTGAACTGTACTGTGGCTCTGGTGATAATAATATATTGTTAAGAATTAGCTAGTACCTACGATAACATAACATCATATTGTATTTAAACTATGACTGACCAAATTAATGTGGTTGTATTAACCATTCGGGTACCTGAAGCGTAATGTTATGTTTTTTTTTATCTTCAAATGATTCCTCCCACCTAAGGCGGGACGGGAGGTATTGTCAGACTTGTACTGACTAAAATCCAGTGTCCTTCAATAGCCCTTTACGTTCCTGACCCACGGTTACGTGATAAGACAGTCCCGCGACCCCGGCAGGCTTTGGCCCTCTAAGGGGGCCAAAGCCCATCAAATTGCTGACAGCTCTTTGAGTTTTATTGACTTGTGTTATTATGCTCCTTCGAGAGAAAATGCTTTAATGCACGGAAATGTAAGAAGATCATAGTATTTGGTAATTAATTATTATAGATTAAATAAACGAACGTCTGAATGTTAACCGCAAGTGCTGTCCGCTTCAATGCTGGACGCGTGGTCAAAATTAACTCATGTATTTGATTCTAGACAAGATTACAGTTAAGATACAAAAACATTGATTAAAAAAAAAAAAATTAAGCTTTATTATCTTTCAGTTCATTTATACAACGATAAAGTAACGTTTTAGGGCGATAGAAGAATATTTTTATACAATGTTATTTTCTTGCCCAAAAGTTAGTGAAAGAAATTCGTTTGAGTCGTAACATAGTCCAGAACGACAAAAGGTCAATTTAATTAGCGACTAAAACAATGGTAAAAGTTTCTTAAAAAGAGCTTTGATGTTTTCTGTCACGAATGAAAATGAATTAATTAGTGTCTAGGATGAAGTTTGGAAACAACAAATCACGATAAAAATACAATTGTTATGTTTCTAACGAGAAAAAAAATCTGAAGTTACTTAACTATGGTAGAAGCTATATTAAATATCTTTTCAATCGCTCTCGAAGAGAGGTCTGTGTCCCGGTAGTGGAAACATAGGTCGATAATGCTTATAATTAGTACTTTTTAATCAAAATCTGGAAAACAAAAGATCATAAGTATTATATATATTATGAGCATGCCATGGTTACCAAGCCTCAAACAGAATTAAAAAAAAACACAAGATACATAGAGAGGCGGGAAGCGACAGTGACAATCCCAACATAACCCTATTCCACTTTACCCCAATTTACCTCACTAACTTACAATTAAAATCATAACCCGACACGATCAACTCATTTTATCGAGCAGAAACCAGCCGCTGATTGATTCGGCCTAAATGATAACATTAGGGTTGTTCTCCGGCCGAATTCGGCACACGTCCGGCACCGAAGGGTTGCAGAGTTTTCGGATATTCGGATATTACGGCGGGTTATGTACCCATATAGTGCGCGGTCATTCGTGCCTGTGGTGTTATGGGCCGCGTTATTAAGTTATCTTACGTCTGGTTACATGTGTTGGTAATTTTGCTTGGTTTATTTCTATGGAGTCATAGTTTGGGGACGATATTGTGGGTAATAATTGGAGGGTTGAGTGAGTAGTGTAGCATGTTTACATGATAGTTCTGATTTACCGCTGTACGAGCTTCCTTTTTTAGAAATTTTGCAACAGCGACTGCGTATAAGATCTTGTAAATGAAAACAATGACCAATTCGAAACGTTTACGTTTTAGTCAGTACAGGTCTGACAGCGCTTCCATTCTACCAGGAACAGGAGTCATTTGATCATGCCCTCTAAAATTTTTTGTCTCTTGATGTTAGTCGCCGCCATAAATCGCATCGATTGAGGTCGTGGATAGGACAGGATGATAAATATTATCAGGCTCTTGAACAACGTTTAACCGCTACCAACTTAATAAAAAAAACAGATTTTAAAAATATCTTATATTTTAAACGTTAACTTACAAATCAACCAGAAACTTTCTGAACTTCAAAATTTTAATTAAAAATAATTAATACTTACCGATTAAAATTATGATCACATATTTTCCTACCTTTAAAATTCCTTCTCATTATGTTACGCTAATACCAAAAAGGGTTAGCTTAAAACTGATCCCTTTTTCCTAAAACCCAACATTAACAAAAAATGTTCATTAACAGTTTTGAGAACATTGGTATCGGGGGTATAATTTAAAGTCATGCAAAAGTAAACCTTATGATTAAAAACTCAAATTCATATTTTCATTTAAATTCATAGTAGTTGTTAGTTCATTGATGAGTGACTTCTGTTCTGCTGACATGGTGCTCCTGAGACTTGCCACACAAGTCTTACTTCTCCTCAAAGGTGGTCTCCCTCGAATCCTGCCTTCATACTTGTGCCTCTTATGGTTTACAGGACTCTCTGAGTCTGAGAGCTCGTCGCACTTGCGTTTACTTGATGACGAAGTGGAGTTGAAGGAAAATGAGCGGTGTGGAGTCGTTGTTGCTGGAAAAGATTGACAGAACTGTTAATCTTTTAGAATGACACAGGGTCACACAGATCCTTGGCACTCGACAGTAACATAAAAAAATGTGTAATGGGACGCGCGGGGAGTAAATTACAAAGTTGTTGATTTTCGATTAGGAAAATTGTTTTGTTTACAATTATATGATCTCGTAAAAAAAATTGAAAAAATCTGATAGTGCAAATATCTTAGTGTATCAAAGCATTTATTTCAAATAGGCCAGTTACACGCACTCTTGTTTGTATTTTCAATAAATAAGGGATGCATTATCATCTTCGTGTACTCGTATACTATGTTTTTATTTCATTTATATTTAACTCGGACATTGCAGGGGTCTGTGGGATAGGATGTCCCTGGTTGAAGGTTAAATATAAACTATTTTCAAGTGTTATTTATCTTTCATGTTATACGCCGCTTATTAATTTTGAATTGTTTTTTTTTTCTGGGTATATTCACTGGCTTAGTCGGGAAATGCCCAATTCTTAAAAAGCTCTTATAATAATTAGGTTTTTTTTTTGTTATTCTTTTATAACATAACCCTACAATTTGTCCGGTTTAAAAATACCTTTTAATTCTTCCGTTTTAGGAACTACATAGCTATAAAGGTAAACTTACTATAAAGTTTGTAGAAGTTTAATAAAAAAAAAAGCAATGTTCACATAAATATAGTGTGAACGATAGAACAAATTGAATGAAACATCAAAATCTTTTGATAGCATAAATCTTACAATTATCAACACCAATCATTTCGAATATCATAACGCAACTGTTACAGACAGATGAATAAATTTTTAAGCGACTGTCTAAGAAATTACATGATTAAACCATCACCATCAATCTAAAAGTAAAGGAACAAAAAATGTAAGCAACAATTTCCGAAGCAGAAGAGCGGAAAGTAATAAATTGTAAAGAAGAAAAGATTTGAGAACGAAAGAAAAAAAAATTATAAAACATCTCTTCGCAATATGATTGAAGCTAGCCTCCTCATGAATAGAAAAATGCAATATTGCCCGACACTTGACTCGGAACGAAATTACTGGCTGCTGCAAAATTTACGATTTGAATCCCATCCGTCTGTATTTTTTCTAGAAATATCTTTCTGACGTTCCTATAAAGTTTTTGGACGATATCCAGTCGTGTTCAGTTTCGGAGCTGGTAATAAAATTGGGGTTTGGAAAATATTTTTTCTGAGAATTTTCTTCGTGCCTAAGAAATGAAAGTAGGATTGTATGAGCAAGGATTTATTCTTGAGCAGGGAGTAAAATGAGACAGTAAACAGGCATTAGAGCCATTTGGGGTCTAATAAAGTCAAGAAAAGAATTTTAGCTTTTTCTCAAAGCAATAAAGACTAGTATTATCGTCGATACCAGTTAGATACCTAATTTAGCAGTTCTATGTCTTTGTATTAGAGCACAGTTTCGATAGCTAAAACTGATATAAGCGGTATGTGTATCTATTTGTGCGTTAGGGTCCGCTCCTGTGACTATGCAAATAACGTGTTTGGTAAACATGCTTCAATTAGCATCAGCAAGATTTGGCTCGTTATCATTACTGCTGTCTTCATTACGGGTATTATAATTTGTCTCGTTTTTAGTATGGCTAGTTCTTGCAGTATAAGCAATGTCAGTGATCAAGGTTGTGATTGTAAAAAATATATAATTACTTTCATCATTAAACTTGATAACTATATTACATTCTTTGTTTTTGGATACCCACTGCCAATATTCTTAAATCAATTTACTGAGCCTTTTACCATAAAATAACAATTTATATCAAACTTCCGGGAATTCCAGCCGTATCATTAAGTGTTAAAGTGACATTTTGATCGCTTGACATTTTTAGATACAATAAGACAGACATCTTATATCCGTCTTTTGTATCCGAATGAGAATGAAAACGAACGTTGAATTTGGAAGTAAATGCCGAACAATTCGTTTTTGTTGCTTTATTGTGACAAAGGCTTGTTTCTGAAGGAAGTTTATTTCCGGATACTTATAATGGAGATTGCTGTTATAGGTATTATTGTAGTGAAAGAAAAGGTAAAAATAAACGAACACTTCGAAAATAACAGTGGGAAATTAGACTCGTTTTGACCAATCCAAAAATAGATAGCTTTGTGTTCGTAGCGTGCTAGAAAAATTGGAATAGCAACTATATCCGTCCGATGTGTAACCAACTGCAAATATACATATATTATTTGCTTTATTTAAATTCTGGACAGTGCACGTATTGGGCAGAACGAGCAGGAAAGGCATTGTGGTTAAAAATCAAAGAGGAGTTCAATATAGCGTGCTGTCAACTGCGTGCCCAAAGGTAATGTTGCTGAGAGCACCAGCATTTGCCCCTGTCATTCCTGCGCCCCAAGCAAAACGGTCCAACTTTGGCGGCATTATCTGTTCGTAATTGGATTTGGACGTCAGTTATGTGCCTACATCAGCTGTATCCGATCCCGTGTTTTTGTTGACGGACTTAGAAAGAAGACACCAAGTCTCAATACATGTTTTAAACAAATGTATATAATTATCTTGATAAGTATTCTACAAGTTTTGTATCAAACTAGTACTTAACTTGTTTCTTGGTGAAAATGAGGGAAAGGAATCCTACTGTCCCAAAATCCTTCACACCGTTTAGCAAAAATGAAGTTTAATGTCCATAACATAAGGTCTAGTTTTCCAATAAACGTATTAAGTTAATAAGTTTTCATCGTGAAGCATAATGAGGTTGTCAATATTTGCGAGCAGTGTTTGCTGTTCACAGCGTAGCCGAGTTAATACGTTGATTTTAGGACGCAATTATTGGAAAATTTCAAACAATATGAAAATTGCCGGAAAATGTGATGTGGGTTTTACCAGAGTAGTTTTGGGAATTCATCTAGTAAAGACAGAAAAACAGCTGCATCTTTTTCATGTAAAATTTAAATAGTTAAATTTCTTGACTAAGACAGTAAGAGTTAACCAAATAATTCAACTTAATTGGTTAAGTCCAGTTTATGTTACAAGTCAAATGCTTTAGTCACATCGAAAATTAATTGACGCCTATAAAAATTATGGCGAACAGAATCACTTCGCCCACAAAAATAAACAAGTTAAGACCCCATTAATAAAAGGGAACCAATAAACGTACTCACCGAAATTAGTGCCCTGTTCACCCCAAAACACATTTTTCACGGCCCTCGCTACGCTCGACCAGATGTTCTCTTTAATCGATTCGAGATTCTTATCGATTGGAGTACATTTCTCATCTCCTTTCCCTTCAGCTTCCTCCGCAAGCCTTTTTACGCTAACTTTTCTTTTTGTTATAACAAACTTGAATTGAATCTCCGTTTCCAATTCTTCCGTGTTCATTAGAGCTGATGAAAGGCAGTTCTGCAGCGTTCCAGCTATGTTCGTCGTTAATGCTGATATTGCTTTCTTGTCTGGGTTACTTACTTCTGGAGTATCGATACACGTTCTGAATAATTCACTCGATTCTTTTGAGTACTCTGATTCGATTTGGGGACTGTCATCTTTAAAGCTAATGGCTCGTGCATGCATGGCTGAAGGTTCTCCAACGGGCGGGGTACTTTCTGGTTCGTTAGCTGTTTTTTCCCTTGTTTTTGGAGTCCGTGCCATGATTAGTCCCTGATTCTCGAAGCGGTTGATTAAAGCTTGAAACCGGGGGTTGAAACAGTACCTTGGTTTTTGTGGTCCGGGTGTAAGCATTCTTTTCGGTTTTCTGAACACTGAAAAATTTTATGAATAAAAATATTATGAAAACCTTATAGACAAGCTTATATTTAAAAATCAGTTGTACCAAAACGTAAATAATAATTTTATGCAAGGGTTATGCTGATGAATGATAAATATCAAATGACTTCAGAAGCTTGTATCGCGTACATATTTAATTTAGTTTCAATCCGTATTCCTCTCTTTGCGGTATAAGCTTTTGAAGTTATTATTGGTACAACTGACTTTTTGAATGAGACCTTATCTTAAAAAAAAAAGTTATGTTTGTGTAGCGATGCATTCTAGTAATGCATAATTATTGCAAGGTTTTTTCCGGTTAATTTCGAACAATCTTATTATTCAATTAGGAGCTCTAAAAATTTTATTCTATTGAGGGCAACATGAGCTTTTCATTGAGAAATATCTAAAGCCACCTTCCGATGTAAAGCCACCTTCCATCATCAGACTCTTAAAATCACCCAGCACAAAAATTTGCAAAAACAAATCCTGCGTACCCAAATACGATCGATTTATCGCATTATGTTTAGGAGTTCCTATGGCTAACTTCCGACTTCATTATCAGACCAGGTCTATAGTATATCATTATCTTGTCATGTAAAATACGTAAGTATGCCAAATTTTAGCACAGTTGGACGTCAGAAAGTGGTTCTTATTTAGCTTCAACCAAGATTCAACCGATCTAAAATACATACATACTAACAGGGCAAGTTAATGTAAAACTTCTAAATATAAATTGGACTAGTTCACAAAATGTTTACCCCAACTTTGTCAATATCAGGCATCCTTTATAAGTAGGCAATGTCTTTATGCTATTGCAATGAAGAGGGCAATCACCATCACCCAAGAGTAGCAGCAGAGCAGTGAACATTAAACTTACGATAGCTTCTATCATTTCAGAGATTGATGTGATAATATTATATTGTACGCCAGCTCGTTTAACTTTTACATCGTAGCTAGATTGTTATTGGTCTGAATTTTGGAAAGTACCTCGTTATGTGCGTATAAAAGGAATGCTGTACGTAGATACTAAAGTTGCTGTCTTAGATTTAGTGACATTTACACTGTCACAGACAAAACTCTGTATGTTGTTATGGACTAATTATAAAATTTAATAGTACCGCCAAGATTTCATTTCATTTGTTACAATACAATTAACCACTATGACTATCTTATTTTGATAACTTCAGTTAGAATTGTTTATAATTTTCCTTACCTCGTTTAACCTTAGGCTGTTCAAATACAGTATCATCAGCGAATTTTACTCTTTTGGTTTTTAAGGAGCCTTCGTTAGAATCCTGAAAGGTGACATGTTTCTCCGTGCTATCCTGACTTGCGACACGAACCTTGCTGCCCATCACTATGATACTCTTCAATTTTGGCACTGATTCTAGTTCGGATTTAGACGGCTGGAAAGTAAAAGAAAAAGTTAAACTGCACTGTCGATACGAACTACCAAAAAATATTGAAATTCTGATGCCTATCATAGGCTATAATCACAGTAAGGAGTTTCTAAAGTTTTGTTTTTTTTTTTTTACAAATATCACACAACGCCATCTAGTCCCAAGCTAAGCAGAGCTTGTGTTATGGGTACTAGATGACTGGTAAACATACTTATATATTTCTAAATACATACATATTATAGATAAATTACACCCAGACACAGAACAAATGATCGTGCTCATCACACAAACATTTGTCCTGGGTGGGAATCGAACCCACGACCTCCGGCATAGCAGTCAGGGGCACTAACCACTAGACCAACAGGCCAGTCAAATTGTAATTACCTCTTATGTATGAAGTTGAATCTTATGTCTGTCTTTAAGAATGGCAGATGTGATGTGATTATACATTTAAATAAGCCTATTAGATAAGCGTCACTCTGAAAGTCACTTAATTGTCCCATGCTTTAAGAACTTATTTTTTCTCCATTCACCGAAGCAAGCCGCACATCGCTTCAGGACGTAAGCCTCTTCGTACACTAGGTGAAACAAGTCTCCGAAATCCTCAATTTGGTATCCATTGACGCGTGCCTGTGTACGAACCTCTATGGATTTTGATTGCGATAGTCGCCTGGATACCAAAGTCGTACGGTATCGAAGACTTGCGTTGCGTTGTGTACGAAGGTGCTTAGGCCTGGCCAATATTAGAAGATGTTTGCACAGATAGCTGTGAAACTCAGACTACAAAATGACCCTTATATCAATGTCACCTGATGTTTAACTTTTTTGTACTAAGACTGCTATTGTCCTTTAACTTTCGCAAGAACGCTTTCTCCTTCTTTCTTCGTACCTCCAAAAAGGGTCCGTTAGTTGCAGTGTCGGCAACATGCAGGCGATACTTCTGGTGTTGCAGTAAGCTACGGTGATCTCTTTCCATCACACAGGCCTTATACTTGTTTGTCTTTAACAGGGTATAAAAATCCTTTAAAATAACCTCCTACCTCAATATTCATACTCTGAGCAGCACTCTCAGTGGTCTCAATCTCTGAGAGGGGAGAGTCAGCGCCTTGGTCGGCGAACAGTGGCCAGCCATTACCGGCAGGATGGGTGGGCGTGCTGGTCGTAACAATTTGCGCCAACTTCATGAGGTATGGCAAGTGGGATGTGGGCGTCGTCATCTCATTCTGGGGCTCTGGAACTGATGATGTAAATAAACTTAAGATTGTTATGAAATTGTTACAGGTCTATGAAACTACTAAATTCCACTATTTTAATTATTTCAAATCTATTGCAAAAAACTAAATATTGATTGAATAAAATATTTGTTAATTTATTCCCTTGACCTACAATTAATATTGTAAATTATTCGTTAAATCTTTATTAAACTGTTCCGGCCCATAAACAACAATTGTTTTCTTTAAATCGTGGTAAAAACTTTATATTTTTACTTGTTTGCATGACTTTTCATACATTGAATATACTAATAATAAAATCAAACAAAATAATTCAACAAAACTAAAAAAATCTATAAAATTGCAACAAGACATCCTTCCATTAAGGAATTTCAATTAAAAAAATACGTTGCTATCTCTGAGATCGGTAGTAGATGGTTAAGGGTCAAATATTTAAATTAGCTTATTAAAGAAAGTAAAATTCTGTAAAGATATGTAAAAACCATTTACCTATATTATCAGTTCTAACTGGTGTTGTCTTCGGAGATCCATCAAAATTATCATCACCAATCGTCTCCTCATATTCTTCTACAACCTTTTGCCTCATAATACTGAGAAGTTTTTTCGTGTGAGGAGTAGCAGCTCTTTGTCTCTTCGATCTTGGAGTTTTTGGAGCAACTTTTGGATGAGGAGTCATGACTCCTACCTTATGATCATCATCATCGTCTTCACTGTCACTGGACTCATAATCTACTAAATATTTCTTCCGGATAATTGGTGTTATAATAGCAGTTTTACTGTTTTTATTTACAGAAATGATGCCTTCAAAATTGTCGGCATATTTGCTTGCTTTTTCATAGATAGAATCAAATTTCTCATCTAGTTCTTTCATTTGGGTATTGCCGACTTCAGCTTCTTTGCCGACTAATTCGGATATACTTGTACACTTATCTATGTTTACGAAATCTTCCATTTTGTAGAAGATTTTATTGCACTTTTTACAGTGTAAAGGAGTATGTTGTTCCGTTAGATGTGTAATGAAGTCTTGGTTGATTTGTTCTGGTTTGCAGAGGAACTGGTATCCTCGGCAGATGGGGCAGTCGTATGTGAGGCCGTGGGTTACAAGCTCGTGTCTTCTCCGACAGTCGGCGCAGCAGAAAACTAATTGACACACTATACAACGTGCCTGAAAGTTGTTTAAATTATAAAATGACATAATAATTAAATATATATTGTAGCCCAGACTCCGGAAATGAGTGATGTTGGCTGCACTGTACGTGGCAGCCAATCACAGACCAGCCTCAACGGCCAATCAAGTGCGTTGCAGGTTGGCGCGAGAACCACGCCACTCGCGGAACGTTCGCGCGTCACGACCAGCCAGTCGTTACAAAATCCCTGTGTGTCGCGACACGGTTCCACTCGCGCTCGCAGAGCACCCCTAAGACTTGATCTATAAGTGTATAGTATTGTTTTCATGTGTATTGTGTTGTGTCCCTTTTCAAATATATCGTTTACATCTTTTAAACGTATTTCCTTGAAGAGAATCCCGTCACCCCTAGAAGGCCTCTAAACCCACACACCCGTCGGTTACATTTGGCGCCCTAACGGTAGGGGCCTTCAACTTCGTGAGACGAGGATTTTTTTTTTCTGTTCGTTGCGTAGGCAATAATGCCACGAACAAGGCAGCAAGGATCTGAAGAGGATGGGGCTGAGGAGCCTTCCACAATAACTATGGGGTCGGAGCAATTTGCGGCTCTGATGCAGACATTGCAGCAGAGCCAAGCGGATATTTTCGCGCGGCTCATCCAAGAGGTGCGTACCTCAACGCCGGCGCCGATTTTCGACGCGTCAGTTATAACTCCCGCCGGTAACTTCACAAAGTGTACCGCTCGATTTACTGGAAAACCCGAAGAAACAGATGGTTTCATCGACGCGGTAAATGTATATAAAGACTGTGTACATATCGGCGAGGAAAATGCTATAAAAGGATTTTCTATGTTATTAACGGACTCAGCCGCATTATGGTGGCAAGGCGTGAAAACAGGCGTCACCTCATGGCAAGACGCCATTGAAAAACTGCGAAGTGCATTCGGTGAACGCCGCCCGCCATTTCGTATTTACCTAGATCTATTTTCACTACGGCAAAATACGGATCCGACTGATCTTTTTATTTCGAAAACTCGAGCGCTGATTTCGAAATTACCCGAAGGAGATTTAAGTGAAAAAGTACAAATAGATATGGTTTACGGCCTTCTAGACCGTAGAATACGAAAACGTGTCGAAAGAAGTTCGATTTCTTCATTTGAACAATTGTTGCAACGTGCCAGAGCAATTGAAGATTCGCTAGATAATGGCGCGGATCCGAAGCAGCGAACAACGACGCCAGTCCAAGGCGCTAGCACCACTCAACACTCCGTTGCCGTTCCAGTTGCCGCGACCGGCACTGCTGTTCCCGCCAACCGCGAAAGTTCATTGACCCGAGCCAAGGAAACTCGTAAAAGACTGTCGTGTAACTATTGCAAGAAATGGGGACATGAAAAAGCTAATTGTAAAAAGTTAATAGGTGACAGTGAAAAAGAAAACAGTGTTAAACCAAAAATCGAGTGTTTTGGGTGCGGTGCCCCCAACGTAATTAGGTCTAAGTGCGAAAAGTGCAAAGTGAATACAAAAAACGAGTTTTGTTCAATCGTGTCATCGTCGCCCGTAAATAAAATGCGTGAGCATCCCGTTCGCGATGTCCGCCAAAGAAGCGAGAAAAGCGCGCGTAACAGCGCGCCCGTCGCAGCGTCAGCCCACAGCTCGTCTGCACGTGCCTGCGCACGTAAGCCTGTGGTACCTACGGCGCCGGTCGCCCCCGAGCCGACCGCGCTCGCGCCGGCCGCTCCCGAGCCGACCGCGCTCGCGCCCGCGCCTTCGCTGCCGCAACTAAGTTCGAGAGCTGGCAGCCGCCGTTGCCTAGCAACCGCGCGCGAGCTCGCTAGTTGCCCTCCGCCTGCCGACACCGCTTGGAACATTGGAACGTCAGGTAACCCTGCAAGTACTGCGGGGAATTGTTTAGAACATTATTGTGATAATCGCGACGATTTATTTAATAACTGTGTAACGGACAATAAGCTCTCTATCGATTTTCGTACAGATAATGTTATTGTAGGCAAGGAGCTGACAATTATAGACCAAGAGCTAGGTGATAATTTTATGTGTAAAAATAATGTTTGTTTAGATTTAAGTTCTTATAGTAATAAGTATGTGTATAATGTTGTTAACTGTAAGAATGATTGTGAGAAACGTATCGCGCGTGCACAGGGTCGAATCCAGGGGGAGTTTAATAATAGTAGGCCTTTGTTGCAAATTAAAATTTTGGGGAAAAATGGGACCGCGTTGCTAGATACTGGTGCAAAAGGTTGCATTGCGGGCCAATCGCTTCATCGCGTCTTGGTAGAGAAAGGCCACCCACTTATTAAGTGCACTCGGTACATCCGACTAGCGGATGGTTGCACGCGCCTTAAGGAGGTGCTTATTGCTAATGTTGAGGTGGGCCTTTTACATAAAATGGTGCCTACTGAGTTCATAATTTTCCCCGACGCGCAAAATAACGAATCTCTTTTAGGTATAGATTTTATTAAAAAAGCTGGTCTCACTATAGATTTCACACGAGGCTTGTGGCATTTTTTTGAAAATAAGGATCTAAAGTATAGACTTCTTTTAGAGACTAGTTCACCTCGCCGCACTTCATATAGCGCTATGAACATTTTGCGGGACGATGAGGGGACATGCTTGCAGGAGCAGGAACGTGATGAGCTTGCCCAATTACTCTCGGAATTTAGCAATTTATTTGATCCGATTGGGGAGCCTACACCATATGTGGTGCATCATATTGACACAGGAAATCATGCGCCGATAGCGACGCCGCCATACCGCCTGACACCTGCAAAGAAGGAAGTTATGCAACAAGAGCTTAATAAAATGCTAGCTGATGGTATTGTAGAAGACTGTGAGTCCGCTTGGGGCGCCCCGGCCCTGCTAGTACCTAAACGTGATGGTAGTTACCGTTTTTGCGTCGACTATCGAAAATAAAATTCGATCACGAAGTCGGACGCGTATCCAATGCCTCGCATTGATGAACTACTGCAGTCTACCAAAAGGGGCAGTTGTCACATGAGTACAATTGACCTAAGATCAGGATACTGGCAAGTGTCCGTTAAAGAGGAGGACAGAGACAAAACAGCGTTTGTCACTCCGTTTGGAACATTTCGTTTTAAGAGAATGCCGTTCGGTTTAAAAAACGGACCGGCCACTTTCCAACGCTTAATCGATAGAATGCGTTCCGGTTCTGCGCTGAAGGATATAACCATTTTAGGTTATTTAGACGATCTCCTAATTATATCAGTAGGTGGTTTTACTAAACACTTGGAAGACCTGCGTGTCGTTTTTGAGCAGCTCATGAAATTCAAATTGCGTGCTAATCGTGAAAAATGTGTGTTTGTAAGAGAGTCTGTCAAATATTTGGGTCATGTGATCTCACAGGAAGGAGTATCAGCTGATAAGGATAAGATTCGAGCTATCTTGGATATGGAGCCACCATCGTCTCTGAAACATCTGAGGACATTCATTCAGACTTGTTCGTGGTTCAGAAAATTTATTCCCGGATTTTCGCAAGTCGCTGAACCACTTACTAGATTAACTAGGAAAAACCAGTCATGGACATGGGGGCCACAACAAACAGAAGCTTTCAGTGCTTTAAAGAAGCTGTTGACGTCCACGCCGATCCTTATACAGGCAGATTACTCCAGGCCGTTCATTCTGCGCACGGATGCAAGTAATTATGCTCTAGGAGCAGTACTGCTTCAAGGCGAGAAGAACGAGGAGAGGCCTATCGAGTTTGCCAGCCGATTATTGTCTTCAGCTGAAAAGAACTACTCGACCACTGAGCGGGAGGCCTTGGCAGTCGTGTGGGCTGTGGATCGTTTTCGAGGATATATTGACGGACATCCCGTAGTCGTGGGTAGTGACCATCAACCATTGAAATGGCTGTTATCTTTGAAGTCGCCATCAGGTCGCTTAGTGCGGTGGGCACTAAAATTACAGAGTTATGATCTTCACTTTGAATACACTCCTGGAAAAGTAAATGTAGTGGCAGATACGCTTAGTCGCCCCGTCTGCACAGAAGAGTCTCGCGAATCCTGCGGAATATGTTCTGTCATAATGGATTTACCGACGCGTGACCTTACAGAACTGCGTGCAGAACAGCAATCTGACCCAGATATTAACAAGATTATTTCAGGAGCTTGAAGATACTGAAGAAGTTGCGACTCGACGTTGGACAGAACGTGGTTACCTGTTGGACCGTGGTATACTTTACCGGTATAACCCAGATACGGACAATGAGTCACCACAATTGGTAATACCTGCTTGCATTCGTGAAGAGATTTTACGCGAATGTCACGATGCTCCAGTAGCGGGTCACCCTGGAATTGAAAAAACTTACCAGAAAATTGCTCAGAATTATTTTTTCCCTGGCATGAGAAGAATAATCACAGATTATGTTAAATCCTGTGCTACTTGCCAGAGATATAAAGCGACGAACGAGAAACCACCAGGTCTCATTCAAACGCCGATTTTAAATCAGCGCAATGAAGTATTGGCTATAGACCTTTTTGGACCACTACCTGAAGGTGAAAATGGGGAAAAGTGGATCCTATTAGTAGAGGACACTGCAACAAGGTGGGTAGAATTATATGCTCTTAGAGAAGCCACCTCTTCTGCTTGTGCAAAAATTCTAATTGAAGAATATTTCCTACGTTATGGTTTGTGTCGTCGTATTATATCAGATAACGGTGTTCAATTTGTTTCTGCTGTCATGCAAAAGTGCATGTATATACTAGGTATTACACAGGACCTAATACCCTTCTATCACCCGGAAGCCAACCCAGCTGAAAGGAAAAATCGTGATATGAAAACCCGATTGGCACAATTGGTGGGCACAGATCATCCTTCCTGGCCTAAACAGCTGCCGATTGTTCGTTTCAGCATGAATAGTTCAGTGTGTGAAACAACAGGAGTTACTCCAGCCTTCCTAACTTTTGCTCGTGAGTTGAAGTCTCCATTAGAAGTCTACAACGATCCGAAGGCGATCCTGGAGAAAGCAAATTTTGTGCCTCAGATTACTCCATATCTTCGCAAGTTCTTGAACTCACTTTGTGAAGTTCGTGATAGAGTAGAAAAACAGCAAGACAAAAGAAAGTTATATGCGGATCGGTCAAGACGTGAAGGTGAAGCGTTTAATGTTGGAGATAAAGTTTTATTGATTACTCGCCAGATAAGTGATGCCAGCAAATCGAAAACTGCAAAGTTTTTTCCTAAAAGAGATGGACCTTATATTGTGCTGAAGAAAATGAGTCCAACAACATATCTGATCGCGTCTGCTGAAAATTCCGCTGAGGTATTGGGCAAGTTCCACGTTAGTGAACTAACTCCGTTTCAGGTACGAGGAGATGAACAGGTTCAACCGCTCGTACCCAAGAAAGAGGCCGCCCTCGTTTGCAGCCTGTCCTAAGGGACCTTAGTGTAGGGCTAGATCACGATCGAGGACGTAATCGGGATCTAGAGGGGGAGTATGTAGCCCAGACTCCGGAAATGAGTGATGTTGGCTGCACTGTACGTGGCAGCCAATCACAGACCAGCCTCAACGGCCAATCAAGTGCGTTGCAGGTTGGCGCGAGAACCACGCCACTCGCGGAACGTTCGCGCGTCACGACCAGCCAGTCGTTACAAAATCCCTGTGTGTCGCGACACGGTTCCACTCGCGCTCGCAGAGCACCCCTAAGACTTGATCTATAAGTGTATAGTATTGTTTTCATGTGTATTGTGTTGTGTCCCTTTTCAAATATATCGTTTACATCTTTTAAACGTATTTCCTTGAAGAGAATCCCGTCACCCCTAGAAGGCCTCTAAACCCACACACCCGTCGGTTACAATATATATATATTCACCTCAATAAAAATAAAGGTTGAAATGAAAAAATGATTTGAACTGTGAAATATATTCGATGCAAAATACTTGCTGGTATGAAAATTAATTATTAATTTCACATTCAGTGGAAAGGTTGTATAATATAATTTACGCAGATATACGAGTATGAGCTTGATTCATTCAATTTACTGAAGTATATTAGGTATCATATTTACTATTACGCTAGATTAACAATGAAATTCATGTACGCTTTTGTTTAATATGATGAGATTATTAATAACATCAATATATTCAGTGACTGAATCTGAAATCTGCATACATGTCAATTATTATGTAGTAGGTAGATAAAATTAATGATGTAAAATATAACTTCTTCGATTCTAACAATATCTTCAATATCAACATAATTTAATTGAAAAGCGGAGTATCCTAACACAAGCTTATTTACTTAAAAGGAGGCTCCTATCTCAAGTTGTTAAAGTTAACTAGTTAAAATTAATAAACAATTTTGTCATTTTCCTTTTTAATAGAGCGTCAGTAAAAATTTAGAAAAATATTGAATAGGTTTTTTTTTTTAATTACTGCAATTCGAGAGTACAGACTCGTGACGTCAGCAGCAACTAATAATTGTATTTATTTGCTTCTAAAGTATTGACATTTTTTGAAGAGGCGTGGCTTATTTATATCTAGACAGTACATTTAATACTACTAGTACAATTTACAAACTGTCGGTCGTAAGATGTCGTCCTTGAGCGTTCGGACGTCCGAACAGAATCTGACTTGCTGGATGTTTGTGCATTCGGGGACGGTGTGTCCGAACTACCGTGCACACCGCTAAGCCGAGTCTCTAAGCCGCGGCTGACGGAGACGTCCGATAATTTGTTCTCAGCTTTACTCGTCATTTCTGATATCACTAATCAACTTCTAAATCTATTATTCTAATTTTCCCCCTCACTAGCCTCCTGACTCCGATCTCCAATTTGTCCCATCACAGCTCCGACTCATTGATCCATCGTCAAAGTCCCGGCGAGTGGGAAACTATTTCCTTACCCGTCGGTAATTAGAAGCTGCATCGTCTGTACGTGTTTGGTTCTAATTGCGTCGTTGACCTGATTACTGATAGCTAGCTGCTAGCGGTGCTACGATCATCTGACTACATATCTACTGATTGGTACCATGATACTTGATGATTTAGGGAGATTGGCATGAATCTTGGAAATCAATTGAATATCTTACTTTAGAGATTAATTTTTGTTCTTTATAACAAACATTACACTGCATTTTTTTAAATTAACCTGTATACTTTTGTACAGTGACAATCATATAAAAAAATTCCGACCTCTAAAGACGAACTGCTTTTTCATCGTGGTTTAATCATCAAATGAGTCTTCCTACTCAAGGCGGGAAGGGAGGGACTGTCAGACTTGTACTGACTAAAATGTTCGTGTGATCCTTCGTTCCAGGGTCACGGTAACCTTATGAGACAATGACGGCAGGCACGACTGATAAGATGGAAATAGGATTATTGTAATAAGTCAATTTAAAAAGAATATGCAGTGCTGTTGGACTATACATTTGATTCCTAAAAAAACACAACTCACATAAATATCTGTAATTTATGGTGTGCATAAAGAAAGAATATTCTATCTATCTACCTAATCCAGACTTTATGACGAACCACTTCTTCATTCCTTAAGTTAAGAGTGGCTGTTTTAAAACAATATTAAACTGATCAAACACTGAGCTAAGTTATGATGAATGGTGATTAAATCTTACGTTATCCATCAAATTGCTAGCCAATAAAACTTTACTGCTATTATGAAAATAAAGTTTGTGAAGATGGATGTATGGATGTTTCTAACTCTTTAACGCAAAATGATATGTCGTCGATGCGAATTATTTCTCTTTATGTCAGATAGCTTTTTTTATCGTGGTAAAATCATCAAATGAGTCCTCCCACCCAGGGCAGGGCGGGAGGGACTGTCAGACTTGTACTGACTAAAATTCACGGAGTCCTTCAATAGCCCTTTACGTACCGGGGTTACGGTAATTAGAGAGAGACCCTGGCAGGCTTTGGCCCTCTACAGGCCCCATCCGTCAGATACCTTGGGAAATAAATTAGGATTGGTTTTAACAAACACTGCAACTTCGAATATGTATAAACAGGGCTAGGGTTAGAATTTTATATATAAAAAAAACATTTTAAACAGAACAACAACAAACTAACATAATTTAAAGATCACAAGACCAAACCAACGCTAAGTTTCAAGTCCAGTTAGTCAGCAGTCCGAGTACTTTCACAGCAGTACGGGTACGCGGCGAGGCTTAGCAAAAAGCGAAAGCATGTTCCGAGCAACCGTATTACCGACCAAATGATACTGTGCTACATGGTGCCAAGGTTACTGGAATAAGGACGAATATACGTCGTAGTTTCAGATGTTTTAGTAAAATAGTGGCGTGAGATGTCAGTTCTGGAGATTTTAGTTTTAAGTAAAGTTTTTAGTTCCTAATTATTCTTTGGAGAAGAAAGCTGTCGGTGTCGGGGCTTCGCGAAGTTTTGGCGTTTTTGAGGTGACGCAGTTTACGGGAAACACTGTTAATTACTTCACACTCGAATGTTCTTAACGACTAAAATGTTACTAAACGTTGGATGAAATTGCCTTTGTCAAACAGACAGGCGAAAGCGAAGCGAGTCCGAGGCGATAACGAACCGAAGCGAGACGTCAGTCCGATAGTTCTGTCACGCTATCGGATCGCTTTCGTTTTTCTATGTGGCTGGATTCAAACAATTAAAACGTCACGCTTCGCATTCGCCACGCCAGTCTGTTTGACAAAGGCTTAAGTATTGTATCTTGTTTTAAATGGAAATAGGCATAGTACAATGACTTTACATTTGACCTAGGTAAGACAGTTTGTCATATCACAGACTTTTCAAAACCTTATAAAAAGACAAATTGATACATAATACACAGCTAAATAAATACGTACAGTTTTACCCATTTCATGCAGTATATAATAAGCCCTGAATGTTTTGACACACTGTCACGGAATGTCGTGACGGGGATCAAACATATTGGAAATGCGTGTTCACTGAGGTATTGAAGCATGGAGGAACAACGTACTATATTACTAGCTTTCAGCCGCGGCTTTGTCTGTTCGAAGGCTGGATATTTCCCATGAGAAAATATCACATTGTTGCTCGGCGTTAGGGCTTGCAAATGCGTTTGTCAAATATTCGAGTACTTCGAATATTGGCCTTATTTCTTGATGCGACAAAATAACAAAAGGAAATTATTCGATTAATATTCGAATAATCCCTTTTAAAAAACGAATATCAAAAGGCACCGAATATTTGCAAGCTCTACTCGGAGTCTAAATGTGCGTAAACCATTCACGTTTCAATATTATTTTTAATGAAACTACATGTATGTGGTAAAAGAGTGATGTAGTACTAAGGGGTCTAAGTTATTAGTAAAGATACATGCGGGATTTTGATGTGTACAGCGCTAGTGTTTTACTGTATGTATGTGAAATGAATTCATTTACGGCTAGGTGTAAAATTATTTGCTAGTTTTTGCGCAGAGCCAAGGAGTGGAATTTCCTCTTAGAGTCTGTATTTCCTGGCGGCTATAAACTTGGGGTCTTCAAATCAAGAGTGAAAAGGTTACTTCTGTGATGGGACGGCGAGTCACCCATTACTCGCCGTCCGCCCTGTTGGCATAAATCCTGTGTATTTTGTTGCAAGTTATAACAAAAAAGGGTAAGTAAGTCAACACCAATTTCTAGACTAAAAATAACTGATTTTGGATGCCTGTTTTAATTGATCTCGGGATTCCGGATCCCGGATGGAAATGTTCTCATGCGATCGCTCAACTGAACGGGACTATGCAGATGCAATTAAGATTAACTTTTAACCGTTTTTTTTTCATTTTGTTTCTTTTTTCTGCTGTTCAAAATGGTGTATTGGAAATTGTTGCATTTATTATGAATGTGGAGCTTACTCGCTTAATGGAAATGTTTTAAGTAAAAGGAAAAACAACATCTGTTATTTGCACTTCATAGTACGAGTAAAACTACGATTTTAAAGTACTTCGCAATTCTACAAGCACTATTCAAATATGCTCACTGTCCTACGGGATTTTCAGATACCGGAATAAAAAGTATCCTCTGTTTTAATCCAATTTACGGCCTTTTTGTGCGCCAAGTTTCATCCAAAACCGTTCAGTGGTTTTGTGTCAAAAAGTAATAAACATCCTTCAATATTAATTATCCTCGCAAACTTATTGAGTTCTTAATGAATCGACGCAAGCATAAATAACTTACCCAAAATTTATTTTCAAATATTCAGCGAAACATGTGACCGTTAAATGATTTTCACGAAACTACCTAACAGTAAATATCGGACGTTTCAAAATATAAATACGTTCCAATAATTCTTATTTTTATATCTGCGATAGCACATAACTTAGATAATAATTGTTATCAGCCGATAATATACATTTTTAAACACTAAAACTGTATATGACGTGATTGATAATCACTAAAAACAAAGGCACAGACACCAGCCAGCACGTCAAGCTACTACAATCTGTCATATTTCCGTAATTTGTTTTCAACGTTATCACAAAACAAGAACGTTTACGTTCGATTGGCAAAATTTGACAGATTCTGATAGGTTGTTGTTTGTCTGTACTTACAATAATATATCAATCGCTGAGTTCATACCCAAGTATTACCTTTTCTTGTGTTTATGTAAAAGTATTTAAAAAATAGTGCACGTCAATAAAATTGTAAACATTTATATTTCACTAGCTGTTGCCAGCGGTTTCACCCGCTACAACTTGAAAACTATCCCACGGGAAAATCGGATAAAAACTATCCTATGTGTTAATCCAGATGATAAACTATCTGTGTACCAAATTTCATCCAAATCCGTTCAGTAGTTTTTGTGTGAAAGAGTAACAAAAATCCATCCTCACAAACTTTCGCATTTATAATATTAGTAGGAAGTAGGATTAGTAGGATAATCTTGTACTTACCTCAACTGCTGGTCTCATTGTGATTCCATAGTACACCAGGTTTAAAAAACAAAACACAATTTAAAAAAAACTTATCGTAAAATTAATCACAGTGGTTTTCAATAGCTGGTAATAGTTTTTTAACGATGAATTCACTAAGTTACTTAGATGGTGAGTTACGCATACCCTCAAATATTTGATTTTAGATTAGCTTTTCGGATACACATACGAATTATTTTAATTTGATCTTGAATATGGTTGCCAGATTGAAATATTATCTAAGATTACTTTTTTATTGAATAATTTGATGGTAATATAAACAACATTAAAAATAAATAAGTGGATCTTGTACAAACCACAAATAGACTTATCCTAATTATAGAAGTATGCAAGCACGAGCTCAAAAAGAGAAAAAAAATATTACTGGGCGTCAAAAAATTTATCTGCATCGCTGTCAACGGTAAAAACCGGCCAAGTGCGAGTCGGGCTAGGCATTATCTATAAAAGCATAACAAGAAAGGGTCGTTAATCGACTTCTGTATATACTTTTTCTGTAATAAATAGGATAATTTTCTGTCTTTTTTCAGAATTGACTATTTTCTTGTGTATCTCTGAAACTATACATTTTAAAATTAAAAGAAATATATATTTAAAGAATCCTCACAACAAGCCTTTTCTTGTGATATGCCACACGATGCAGTTTGCAAATATATTTATGGAACCGGACCGGAAATGGTAAAAAACGGGACCCTGTTACTAAGACTTTGCTGTCCGTCTGTCTGTCCGTTGACATTTTCACAAATTATGTATGTGTTAAAAATATAATAATAAAATTATTGAAGGGGCTCTCATACAGCAAACGTGTTTTTTTTCTTTTTCATTTTTATACATAGTGGTACGGAACCATTCGTCTGTGAATCCGGCTCGCGATTTTTTATTCTAATTTTCCACCTTAACGCCCCCCCCCCCCCCCCGATCACCATGTTAGTTTAAAATCATGAACTTCATATAAAATAGACTGGCAATACTAAATTATGATCACAAATTAAATACCTATCCACTATGATATCATTTAATTCCACCGCCCGATCTGTTTTGTACAAAATCGGATACCCATTTTAACCCGGGTACTCATTCTAGATTAGTTCCTGTCAACAGCTGTCACTCATAGCCACCGATTCAATCTATTGGCGCGCTCGACTGACTCAAAATACTCGTATCCACGCCTAATACTCGCTTTTTTATTTATTCCTAAGCGGGACTTATGATTGACTGTGACCCCGGTACGTAAAGGGCTATTGAAGAACACCGTGGATTTCAGTCAGTCAAGTCTGACAGTCTCTCCCGCCCTGCCCTGAGTGGGGGGACTCATTTGATTTCACTCTGAGATTTCACTCAAAATACCATGCTTAATAACAATAAATATTTCATAAATTATCAAATTAGCATAGATTTGGGAGGTGTGCTAACTATGTTTAAGATGAGATCCAAGTTATAAGTCAGCTTGAATGCCTTTGTCAAACAGACTGGCGAAAGCGAAGCGTTTCCGAAGCGATACCGAACCGAAGCGAGACGTCAGTCCGATAGTTCTGTCACGCTATCGGATCGCTTTCGCTGTTCTATGTGACTGGATTCAAACAACTCCATACATTACAAATAAAAACGTCACGCATCGCATTCGCGACGCCTGTCTGTTTGACAAAGGCTATAGTGTGCATAAGTAAACTGTCTTGTCGTTATAACACAAACCTACTTTTAAATCAGAGCCAAGAGCCATAAGTTTTCCTATTAAAAAGGCCTGATCTGAGGGCCTGAGTATTAAACACAAGCTTAACAGTGAAACTGAGCCCGTTTCCTGTGGGCCCGCACAAAGGAGACAGGAAATTGCGGGGCTCCCGGGGCTCAGCAGACTGAGCAGTGTTCTCGTGAGCATGCTTGTAAACCATTAGTATTATAATATACCATGACGTTTGTTGGTGTTGGTAAAAATACGGTGTTAATATCGTGGTGTTTTGAAGGTTTTTATTTTTATGAAATCGTTGTTCCGTACTAGGAATTTTACCACGTTTACAAACATTCAAATTCATATACACTCAGACTGGAATAACTACAATTCGTGACGCACAGTGTAGCAGTCAGACACTCACTACGCCAACAGTGTCATCAATATACGAGTACGTTTATAAATACTTATTTCGGTAGTACCTATTTCTTAATAGTAGTAAAAGCCTGTAGGTGAACATAAATAAAAATTCAATCATTTTCAAAGACTCGACATGTCATTTTTGACGGTGGTTTACACAAAGAACTGGTGGGTTACCATGACGTCTTTAAGCGAGAGTAGTTCCACTGTGGAAAAGAGACTGAGCTATACAAGTCGTCTAGCGCCATCTCGTTCCCACAGTGGAACTACTCTACTACGTCATCGTAGGCCACCTGGCCAATAACACGTCATTATGTTGCACAAGGTTTAAAATTGGCTGTCACACTTTTTAA
Source organism: Agrotis puta (assembly GCA_943136025.2). NCBI lineage: Eukaryota > Metazoa > Arthropoda > Insecta > Lepidoptera > Noctuidae > Agrotis > Agrotis puta. The sequence goes on along the minus strand of OW964179.2, from coordinate 17,187,401 downwards.
CGCAATATGTAACTGAAATATTACCGAGATACGATAACGTCTTGCATTCCTGTGATATTACATTGGGAAAGAAAGAAATATGGTATACCTGACGGGTGTGTAGTTCTGTGGATTTTGTCCTGTAGATCTATTGGTATGTAGCTTACCTAAAACAAGCAGAAAATAAAATGATCAGTTAAGAATAAGAAATACAAATAGTAAAACAAGAATTTAAAAAATGTGAGTTTCACTTCTAACCCACAATTTTTTTTTTTCAATTTTTGTGTCAAAATTCTTATTGCGGTTCACAGAATGCACCTACTTGCCAAGTTTCAACAATATAAGCAGTTCTTATACTATCGGAAAAAAACGGCTGTGACATACGGACGAACAAACAGACGACGAATCCACGAGGGTTCCGTTTTTTGCCATTTGTCGCACACGAAGGGTACTCGTACCATTTAAGTCGTTGAAAAAATTGCAGTCACAATAAAGTTTTCCACGTCACAAACACAATATTCAGCGCCCGCTTCTAAATTTAAAACCAGCAAGATAAAAACATAAAGTTTGTTTACGGGCGTCCCGTCTCAACTCGAGAAAATTCGATAAGGATTTCATGTGCAGTGCACACGTAACATTCGAAGTTTGCCTGCATTTTCTTTTACAAAAATTTCCTATGAAGGAAAAAGTTTCTGTAGCATCAAACAATTTTGATACGGCTTTTTTTTAAAGTTACTGTTCGAATCTGGTTTTGAATATATACTTATGTATTTTGGTAGTAAACTGCTATCTTTAAACAGGTCTTTGCGTATCATCATTAGCTATAAATCAAGATGTTGTGAAATTTAATCAGTGTGAATCGTTATCAATCACAATGAGAAGAACTGCAGGAGTAGTAAAATAAGCGGTATGTCTACAGGTCGATCGCTTGTTGGGCCAAGAAAGCTTGATAATTATTAGGCTAAAGCCGAAGAAGAAAGTCCCCTGGATACGGAAGCACAGGACTGATCAAAGCGACGATGCTTGGGTTAGGTCGACTTCCAAGGACGCCGCAATCGCGGTGGTAAGACCCCTCTTTGAGAAGTGGCTAGAGAAGTACATCACCGGACACGGGTGTTTTAGGGAGGTTCCTGTGTCTGATTGAGTGGGAAGAAACGCCTGGGTGTTACTATTGCGAGGATCGCCTGGAGGACACGGTGGAGCATACGTTGGAAGTATGCCCCGCTTGAGCAGAGCACCGACGTGTCCACACAGAGGCGATAGGCGGCGGCGACCATGCTTCCAGCAATTAACTTTTTAGGCTGGCGATAATGACGGAAATTTTTCTATTCAGAATCCCGGTCCTATAAACTGTCTTCAGATACGTAAGGGTCTTTTTTTTTTCGCCTGGTAAAATCATCAAATGAGTCCTCCCACCCAGGGTAGAGCGGGAGGGACTGTCAGATTTGTACTGACTAAAATCCACGGTGTCTTTCAATAGCCCTTTACGTTCCGGGGTCACGGTAATTCGTACAGCCCCGCGACCTACGTAAGGGTGTTAGACCCTTACCTTACCCTAACTAAATTACACACAACACAATTCACCTTTACACACATTGTGCTCCCACCACAACAACAAAACGGTCTAGTTCTTTTATTTCTCCACAACAAAGAGCACACAGTGTGTTCTTAAAGTACACAAACACACAAAGCAACACACCCTGTATAAAGTACACAGCAGAAGCCTTTATAAGCGAGCATTTCGAACCACCTGTCTCCCACCTGTTGCCAGACCCATTTAAAATTTCACAGTCAGGAGAAACTTTACACTTGAAGTATTTATGCTTTTCTTACTTATTTTACGGTAGGTGTAGTTAGATTTAATGGCTAAGCGATTAACTGCTGGGTTGGGTATCTCCGGATTCGATTCCCGCACGATACGAATATAATATTTGTGTTGTCTAGAAGCAGTTTTTCCGGGCCTGAGAGTTCATGTATTGTAGTTTAAGTATTTGTAAACGCACCCACGATACAGGATCAATTCCTAGTGTCGGACAATGGTTTAAAAAAACATTTTTGTTAGTGACAGGTTCAATTTGAACCAGGTGATTGCAGGTATTTCAGAAACGTTGACGATTGCAAACGTAATTGCCTGCTTGCTTGTTTTTCAAACAAACTTTCATGACAGCGTTAACGGCTGTCAAACTATTCCATCTGTCGAAATATTACATCGGTATTCGGTGTTCGAACTCTCTCGAGATTGGTCTTCTCTGTTTTAATAGTATTACGTTTTCAAAGCCTAAAATAAGTACACCTCACTATTCCAAATGATATTTCTAGGATTTGATTGTCATATAATATGTATGTGTATATAAGATTATAATAAAGATAATTTAGTCGGATTAAGTATTTATAATATCACTGGTTTTTCTAATGTCTGGAACTGGTTTTAGCTGAATTAAATGCCCATTTTTGAACCTTACGTTGTGAGGTACACCAGGAACCCTTCCAATGACCGCATCAAGTGAAACCTGGCATGAAGAAATACCCAAGCATAATATAATTATGTTACGTACATAAAATCTTACATTTACCCACATATTCTCTTATGTGACACTCGTACATATATCATCGTTAAGTAGGTACAATTAAACATAAAATTCTGTTTGGAACGTAAGTAAAACCACACTGGGTTCATGTGCTCGTTTAACTCAATTAGAACACTCCAATTTGAAAGAGGTAGCGTCAGCGGCGAGCGGATTGAAAAATAAGTTAAAAGTTACTCAAGGTCTATCTTACATTTTTTCTATCGCGGGAGATACCCAACGGCATTGGGTGGGAGGACTCATTTGATGATTTTACCTCTTGTCTAAAAAAATAAGGTCTATCTTGTCACCGACGCCGCGGGAGATGCCCACGGCATCGGACATCGAGATGGGATTTTAGCCACCATAGGCGCGAGCATACGGATGGCGACTAGTGGGTGACAGTTTGTCTTGTTCCACACGCGCCTTAAAGAGCTGTCGACAATCTGACGGGCGGTCCTTAGAGGGCCAAAGCCTGCCGGGGTCGCGGAACTGTCTCATAAGGTTACCATGATCCTGGAACGTAAAGTTAGCAGTTTACGTTGAAGGATCACCGTGGCTTTAGTTACTACGAGTCTGACAGTAAATGGGTAGGAGGATTCATTTGATGATAATGAAACCCCTTAAGGCCAGTTGTTCCTAAATCCGTTAATAAATAGTTTGCTTAACTACTGATCAAACACTTGCCCCTTAGCATCCGCCAGTTTTAGTGTTCTTCCCGCTTGTCTTTTTTGACTTAAACCTCACCCTGGACGTGTTAGCCTATTCTTTTTGTCAAATGTACGTTCATGACGCGTCTAATTACTCTGTACATTTTAACGTACATTAAGTAACTAAGAGCTCCCCGTGACTTGTAGGATTTTTAATGGATCTGTGATGATATTGTGGAAGTTTTTAAAGAGATTTTACGTTTTATCTCAGAAATTTTACATCACAATTAGCAATTTTAAAGGGAACAATAATTTATACTTACAATAGCTAACTATTAGCCATGAGGGCATGGCTAAATAATACTAGAAAGACGGATCAATCTTTAAAGTTAAGCTGGTTTGCATAGGTCAGTGCTTGGATTTTCAGAAACCGGGTTTTGTTGATCCCAGCTCGAAAATCTGACAAACAGCATATAAATTGCGAATCAATACAAAATTAATTCAAAATAAAAAAAAAGTATTTGATCATAAGTGACGTGTTTTTACAAAGCTAACGAAAATTGTGAAAAGTTTTAAACCTTTAAAGATGACATGTGTTGTGTAATAACCCACGCGATATTTAAGGTCAGAAAATTCTTAGAAATTCAGAAAAGGAGTTATTTTGCTAAATATACAATTAAAAAGAAAGAAGATTGCATTGTTTTGGGAGATAAATCTACCAGTAATTTCCACTTTAATAATTGTGGAATATTAGTTTCGATTATGAATAAATCTCTCACATTGTAGGCCAGCCTTATCTCAAACTGTGGTCTATGAACAACATAAACTGAACAACATAATATTAAAACAATGAACGGAAAGGTACGTAATTATTTCCGTGAATTAAATTGTGGATTAATTACTAAATTCACCTGCAATGGCGGAAGAGTTCCCACTGCGTTATTTTTAAGGGATTAAAGAAAAAATTGATCGTTCTCCTGTATTTTTCAGTGATCTTTCAGTGAACTGGAACTTTAAGTTGAAAATTCACTATACAGATCAACCGACAGAATACTTTGCCATCTGTACAGAAACGGACGTAGGTTACCGTACACCCTGCCAGGGGGCTATTTTATCAGGTAACCGTGGCCCGGAACGTAAAGGGCTATTGAAGGATACCGTATAAAAGTAGTATAAAAGAAAGGGCGGGACGGGAGAGACTGTCAGACTAGTTCTGATTGAAATCCACGGTATCCTTCAATAGCCCTTTACATTCCGGGGTCACGGTAATTCGTACCGTCCCGCGACCTCCCGTCCTACTCTGGATTCCCTTTCCTTCCTAAAAAAGTATAAGATGAAAAGTACTTCTGTTTCCGAGTCATTAAAGTTCTTCACTTCTCATTAAAGTGACACTAACTTACTTGTAAATTTAAAATAGCGTACGATGTCTGGGCGTGTTGTCTGTAATATTCTGCATCATTATTTTATCGAATCAATAATCGTACGTATGTATGTGTTTGAATGATGATACGTACCCGTGTCAAACTCGTTCAGTGATGGAGGACGGCTATGACAAGGCCGCGCAATATTAGGACGGACGCACAAAGCCGTGATGTGTGCATTTATGAAACAAAACTGTTTGACATAGGACGATTGAGGGAATGCGCGTGTACTTGTTTTGTTTTGGGGTGGCAGATAATTATAAGTTACTAGCACTTTGCCCGCGACTTCGTCCGCATGGGTTACGTACTTTCCTAATTCCCCCTTTTCACTCCCTTAAAGGTTAAATATCCAAAAAACCCTTCTTAGTGCTCCCCTACATTATAATAGGAAGCCGTGTGCAAAATTTCACATTCCTAGCCCCAGTAGTTTCGGCTGTACGTTGATATGTCAGTCAGTCAGTTCTCCTTTTATATATATAAATTGTTTGGAAGATGAATGTACAGACGCCAGCAGGACAACCTACCCAAATCTGTCAAATTTTACCAATCTAATATTAACCTTCCACTATTGTAATAAGATTCAAAATCTACATATTAAAGAAATTTGAGTTTGTGGTAGCTTGATGTGCTGGCGTCTGTACAAAAATCGTCAAAAAGTCAATTCGTCACATGCATTGAATCTATACTTATATTATAAAGCTAAAGAGTTTGTTTTTTGATTGAACGCGGTTCGATTCCCGCACGGAGCAAATATTTGTATGATCTACAAGTAGTTGTTTCGGATTTGGGCGTTTGTGTATGTGAATTTATGTTTGTAAACGCACCCACGACACAGGAGAAATTCCTAGTATGGGGCCACGATTAAAAAAAAAACAAATACAGACATCCCAATCTGTCAAATTATCCCCTTAGGAACCTTCTTGTATTGTGATACAGTTCAAAACCGATTAAAGTTTTACAGATTGGTGTATGTCGATTGGGCTTTTTTTATCGTGGTAAAATCATCAAATGAGTCCTCACACCCAGGACGGGAGGAAGGGACTGACCAACATCCACGGACATGCACATCCTTCAATAGGCCTTTACGTTCCAGGGTCACAGTTACCTGATGCACCATTAAACAACTCGTTATACTAAATCACCCTGTCGTTAACACCCCTTATCAGTCAACTATCAGCCCTAAGCAACCAATTGATAACATCGGCGTCACCAATCAGCGTCTGCAATTAATTCAGTTGTTCAATTAATGTTATTAGTAACATTACCAATTAATTGATGCAGTAGATAGAAGGAAGTGTGAAGATTGACATAATAATCCCCACCCATACCCGTGCTTTTTTTTTACGTGGTAAAATCATCTTATGAGTCCTCCCACTCAGGGCAGAGCCGGAGGGATTGTCAGACTCGTACTGAATAAAATCCACGACGTCCTTCAATAGCCCTTTACGTTCCGGGGTCACGGTAATTCGTACAGTCCCGCGACCACACATACCCGTGCTACAGGAGAAATAGGCAATTGGACAGTATCAATAAATTGCAAATTTAATAAAACCGTCAGCTAGTTTTTCTGTCGTTGCAAATGTTCCTTTACAAAGATACGCATTAAAATTTGAGACTTGGGCTTGTGACGTCAGAAGCAAATAAAACTGCAATTGCTTGTGACTTTTTGCCAAGTTTAAAAGTGTCGTATCACTTTTAAACTTGGTGAATCCCGTTCCCACAGTTTTCACGCCCGTTTTTCAACTCAGCTCTCTCATAATTTCTTTGGCATTCCTCAAAGCTTTCACCACGAAGCAACAGTGCCAAACGCCAATTTACGCTTTAATTGCTTTAATTTGCTTAAACCTTTAAATTCAGCTAAAGATACGTAGACCTAAGTTCTCGCTACATATTTCAGGTCTATAATACCCCGGAAGGAGCGATACCCTTGCGAAACTTAGCCGAGACCCTGTATGATATAATATATTAAGACCGCCATCTATTCAGGAACCGGTAGGAGGACCCTTGCTTACGCAATGGCGTTAGAGTATAAATAAATAATAAATAAATAAATATTCCACGACTATCACACAACGCCATCTAGTCCCAAGCTAAGCAGAGCTTGTGTTGTGGGTACTAGACAACTGATAAACATACTTTTATATTTCTAAATACATACATATTATAGATAAATTACACCCAGACACAGAACAAATGATCGTGCTCATCACACAAACATTTGTCCTGGGTGGGAATCGAACCCACAACCTCCGGCATAGCAGTCAGGGTCACTAACCACTAGACCAACAGGCCTGTCAATAAATGAGGAGTGGATCGCTTTTTTGCAAACAAAGATACATTTTTTTATCGTGGTAAAATCATCAAATGAGTTCATTCTACCCAGGGTGGGACGGGAGGGACTGTCAGACTTATACTGACTAAAATCCACGGTGATCCTTATTGAAGGATCAGCACGCCCACTTTACGTTCTATGGTCACAACCTCAAGTACAGGGTGTAAACGGCAGGGCGACACCTCTGATATTACAGGAAGCCATGTGCTACGGTGACAGATTTTCATCAGGCCAGCCGTATATTTATCTGTCACCTTTATGCCTTTGTCAAACAGACAGGCGAAAGCGAATCGTTTCTGAAGCGATACCGAACCGAAGTGATACGTCAGTCCGATAGTTTTGTCACGCTATCGGATCGCTTTCGCTTTTCTATGTGACTGGATTCAAACAATTCCATACATTACATACAAAAATGTCACGCTTGTCGCCTGTCTGGCGTGACGAATGCGAAGCGAGGAAACGCTTCGCTTTCGCCTGTCTGTTTGACAAAGGCATAAAAGTATCAAAAATTAACAAGCTTCATCATAGTGAAGAACCACGTTCAAAATATTTGTAACTCAATAGGTAAAACGTTTTATACTATTTGCCACATTGTGCCTACCTTCTTTGAATACATCGCAGACGTATGGGTTATCTTATTCATACTCACGAGTCCCAATGTAATTTCCATAACAAAAGCAGGCCGACCAAAAGGAGAGGTCGCTAATTACACTATATTTCTTTCGCACGAGTGACGTGACAATTTCGCAGGGTTTCGTATAATATTGTAATAAGCCGTAAGCAAGGTTATGTCTTAGGTGATTTGTTTATGGGAAACTGAAACATGGTTTGTGGTTGAGCTACGCAATCAATTATGTGACTTATTCATAGGTAGGTTTAGAAGACATTTTGGATAAAAAAAAAATATGTCCAATTCGTATGCCTGCGGCGCTGCCTGCATGGAGTTCGGTAACATTCCCATGGAAAAGTCATAGTGGGATAAAATAAAATTACAGGTTACAATCTAGTCGTGTACCCAATTTCATAAAAAAAACGACGGGTTGCACTCTGGGAGTGCCGGCAGAAGTGAAAAACTTGAATAGTAATAAACACACACGAACATTCGCGCAATCGCCCTGCGCCGTCTGACAAATTTTTGATCAGGTCACGTGTCCTGACGCGAGTTTAACATTTTTTACCCATTCCAAAAAAAGTGCACAACGCCGCTAAAGAAGTTTTCACTTCAAAAACATTTATTTCAAGTCGGCCAGTTACAAGCACGGTGTCTGTCTGCGATTACCGTCGTCGTAGTCTGCGGATAACAACAAACGCTGGCTTCATAGATCCATAATACAATAGTAGATCGCTATAATTATTTCTTTCTCAATTAATACGGAATAATAAAAAGTCTTAATTTACTGAAGTGGCCTCGTAATTAATACAAGTCTACCCGGGAGTTAATTTACTAGCAATCCCTAAGAAATTACCATTTTCACTGGGACTCGGCAAAAAATTGTATTAATTGGCTGGCGGTTCCATTTATTGTCAAAGAAAGAAAGAAAATGTATTTTTGTGAAAAGTATAATGTTATGCTGGATGAGTTTCTGAGGAGGATCAGCGAAAACCGAAACTATGAGACTGGAACACGGAAACCTGAAAAAAGGGTTTTAGAAAAATGAAAAAGAATTACCTAAATGTAATGGGGCTAGTATAGCCGGAAATTGCCCAAAATAGAGGGGTTTGGGAGGATAAAGGGGAGGTCTTTGTCCAGCAACGACAAACACCGTAGGCTACTATAAGAAAACCAGATTCTTCTCTTATTTATTTGTTTACTTGTCAGAATCATCAAATGAGTCCTCCCACCCAGGGCAGAGCGGGAGGGACTGTCAGACTCATCCAATGGCCCTTTACATTCCGGGGTCACGGTAATTCGTACAGTCCCGTGTGTAAAGTGGCCAGAATCTTCTCCTATACAAGAAAAGTTCTTAGTGTACCAAGTGTAGTGTATTTAACTTTTTAGTAGGTGGGTTTTACGAGCATTTTAACTCGCATATATAAACAGCCAAATCCGGAACAACTACTTGTAGGTCACATACATTATAATATTTTACCATGCGGGAATCGAACCACTGACTCGCAGTGCAGAAATCTGTCGTTTAACCCCTACGCCAGTCATTGTGAGCAGAAAAACATTCTTCCTGAACATTCTTATTAGAAAAAACGTTCACTACAGGTTCTTCTTAATCGCTGCTGCATTACTAATAATTCTTGATTAATTTTCGCAACACAATACTATTATAATAACCCACAATATTCAAATTAACTGAATACCAGATGCTTAAATCAAATACAGACCACCAGACAGCTAATTATGTACATTTGCCAATCCAAATCAACGCTCATCTGACACCGGGAGATTTGACGTAGCCATGCAAATCACCCCTATCACCCCCAATCACCCCACCTGTTGTTTTTAATTACCCCTGATTAATTCAAGCTGTATTATCACGGGATCTAATCTGCTCAATCTATTGCTGTCGGCTGATTGTCCAGCGATGTAGCTCATGTTGATTTGTTGCTATCATAATGTGGGCTTAAGGTTGGTGGTCTAAACGTAATTAGACCATAATTTTTCCACAGCTGGGACACAGGTCTGTGAGCTGATGGCTGTGATCTATCTCTCAGTCTAGTGCGTTATAATTTTTTAATAAAAAATTTGATTATTCCTAAAATTAACGTAATATTTACGTAATCGGTCGCGCGGGGTGCATCACACCCCTGCCATTTATATAAAATACGAATCCAAAAAAAGTACGAATTTGCTTAGTACCAATAGATCATAATGGACAGTGTTACACGGGAATTGTAGTTTTTTTTAAATGTGGTAATTGATTGAAAAGTTAGATATATGGAGAAGGTAGGTGAGGATCCGTACCCTGCATGACGCCCCGTGGGTTCTGCCTATCCCTAAAGGATAGGTGTGAGCTTATTATGTAGTGTTAGTGAAAACAAACATTCGTATGTATATCACATGAGATTACTGCTGATCCCTTCAACAATTCCGACCCTTTTACAATTCCCTCAGGTGGTTGACAGTGGCTCACTAAAACTTTAAATATATTATATTCCCTTACGTTCCTAACTCCACGTCAAATAGGACGTTTCTAACTATCTTAATGCTCGTTTTCACTCTTAATAGGCACCAAAACTTACAGGTATACCTCAAAATTACTACACCGTTGAAATATCAGCTCTCAATACCGACGTGAGAGTTGAAAATCCAACGAAGCGGTCACACAAAACGAGTCGTAAATCTTATTCTCACCTGGAAATCTTCAGGACACTAGAACTTGGGTCGTAGGACATAAAGAGAGTAATCTAATAGATCCAAATTCACAGATAAGACTGATTCTAAACAATCCAATTATTGCCACCTTTTATTACCTGGCCGTAAAAGGATTTATGGGGCCCTACCAAATCAGGGTCTTTGTTGAAAGGGGCCTGTGAAACATGCGACCGTTTATCTCAAAGACACGAGCTCTATGCGATTTGCGACAGTGACGATTTGCGAGGGCACAAATTAGTCACAAAACTGCTTGTCGTTTAATTCAAGTTGCATAGCCCGAGGTCGTGGCGGGAGCATATGAAACTAGGAGAATACCTCGTACATTGAACAAGTGAAAGCTATAATCGATCAAGTCGTATACTATTAAGATTAAAAATCAACCCTATATATTAAAAATCACATGAAAAATTACTCCGGAATATTATGTGTAAATTATTATATTATGAATTTGAGTAAAATGCTGCTCATTTTTAACCGACTTCGAGGAAAAGGAAGGAAAGAAAACTTGAGAGGAAAAGGAAGGAAAGGGTCGTATATAAAGGTAATGGAATTAAGGACTCGTTGGCGTTGTGTTCACAAGCGCCACTAGGTACTGGGAATGATACCTCGAGCAGAGTGCTAAATTAGGAATGCCCGCCCATAAGGAATATCTCAGTAATGAATATAAATTTAGATGATGAAGATTGACCATTTGACAGTATCAATAAATCACAAACGTTATTAGTCCGTCATTTATAGTTTTGCAAAATAACGGACACCTATTTTTTCTTTTGTAAAATCAATGAATATTTACCAAGATATAACGCACCAATGCTCTAGAGCGGAGGCTTGTTACGTCAGAATTCAATAAAAAATTTACTAAATTGTCACGTATTGCTAATTTTGAAAGCGTCGTGTCTCCATCCATTTTGGTTTACGTACCAAAAGAAAAATTACGGGTCGAATATTTTTTGAAAATCCAACTGACAGACTAATTAGATTTTTTCAGTCAAATAGCCAATTAGTATGATATAGACTTTTAACATAAATGATAAAATGTTGATGTTCTAAACATACAGCTTAGTGTAACCCTCCGTGTGTTACAGGTCTGACATAACGTTAAAGCTGAATCAATAATGGACGCATGGAAAATTCCGAAATACCAGTAGCCACATAAGAGTACCGCAAACTCATGCTTTTCAGCACGTTCTAAAGGATAATACATCAACAAAAAGGCTAATGTAATGAAACACGATCCAGCCTCATTGTTGCTTACAAAGGCCTTTTGACACAGTGTCGATAAAAACTTACGTTTCAAGAATACAACCATTAGTTACCAAGCGATCAATGCTGTAAAAACATACGACTTAGGCCTACCCGACAAAACCCCGAACACGTTCCTATTTACAGGCATTGAAAAGCGATCCAGGGTTGAATGGAACCCTGCGCTAAACAAGTAATTGTCAATACCACAATGCGTGATGAATAATGTAACTCTCGGGCGTGTCGCGTTCTCGCGTCGCGGCGTGAGTGTCCAGCTTTATTTGCCGCAATTAATTCGATTACACGGAGCATTATGTGGGTGACAGCCGGCCGTGTGATAAGGGTCAACTTTTCACCAACTTATTTGTCCTATTGCATTGTTTTTTCGGCTAATTGTCGATAATTTCTAAAAATAAACCGCTCTGGGTGCCAAGGGCTTAATTAGGGTGGAACGTTATTTTGGGTACAAGTGGCTTACTTATAATTTATTTTTGGACCACGTTATGATTTTTATCTAATATTTCGTACTCACGTAAAAGGTAGCCATGTTTCACGTCAATTTAGTCAATCATATACATTTTAACATTTGAATCAAATTCCTTGTATGTTAGCTGAACAGAAGACGTGGCGTGTTTGACTCCCTAGCAACATGACCGTATATTGGTGTAAAGTAAATTGATTTATACTGACAAATATCAAAACATAGGAAACGTTTATCAAAATTGTTGCCAAAAGAGTTATATCTTCTACTATCAGAAACTTGCGTCGCGTCGTCATGTGCAAAGCGATTTTCTTTTGGCACAGGTTACCTTAATAATTTCATAACTTTTTGGCATATCAATATTAAATTGCACGGACTGCAGTTTGAAATCAGCCCAGGTATAATATAATTGAGGTAGACCTGAGAGTGGCGGTACAACGGCTCAAAGCCAAAAATACCGCCCCAGGACCCGACGGCTTGCCAGGAAAAGCCTGGGTCCTGGCCTCGGGGGCTCTCGGGCCTCGACTGGGGGGGCTCTTTAGCGCGTGCCTGGAGAGGGGCCAGTTCCCGCTTCGTTGGAAGACGGGGAAACTGGTCCTGATCCAGAAGCCCGGGCGCCCTGCGGACTCTCCGTCCGCATTCCGGCCCATCGTGCTGCTCGACGAGGTGGGCAAGCTCTTTGAAAGAGTAATTGCAAACCGCCTCGTCGGGCACCTGAATCGGGTGGGCCCGGACCTTGCGGAGAGCCAGTTTGGCTTCCGCAGGGGGCGCTCGACGGTGGATGCCATCACGCGCGTGAGGGCCCTCACGACGGGGGATGCGGTTTCCCGGGGCAGGGTCGTCTTGGGGGTGTCTTTAGACATCTCCAATGCCTTCAACACCCTGCCCTGGAGTTGCATCAGGGAGGCACTCCGGTATCACCGGGTGCCGACCTACCTCCGTCGTATAGTCGAGGACTACCTGACGGACAGAGCCGTCATCTACCCCGGTCACCGGGGAGAGTGGAACCGGCGAGAGATGTCGTGCGGTGTTCCACAGGGATCGGTGTTGGGGCCGCTCCTGTGGAACATCGGTTACGACTGGGTGCTGCGCGGCGACCTCCCTGACGGCGTCGGCGTAATTTGTTACGCCGACGACACGCTCGTCCTGGCGAAGGGAGAGTCGCACCAGGCGGCGGCCGACGTGGCGACGCAGGCGGTAGCGACAGTCGCTAATAGGATCCGGCAGTTGGGACTCGACGTGGCGCTGCACAAAACAGAGGCCATGTGTTTTCATGGCCGTCTGAACGCGCCACGTTCAGAGTCCCACATTACGGTGGAGGGGGTTCGCATCGGCGTCGGGAGGACGATGAAGTACCTGGGACTCGTCCTCGACAGCCGGTGGAACTTCAGGGAGCATTTCCTGCATTTGGCCCCAAGGCTGAACCGGGCAGCAGCCGCTCTCAAGCGACTCCTGCCCAATCTCGGCGGGCCAAATGCCTCCTGCCGGAGGCTGTACGCCGGTGTCGTGCGGTCCATGGCCCTCTACGGGGCCCCCGTGTGGGCCCTAAGCATCCGGACGCGACCACTCAAGCTGGTCGCATGCCAGAGGGTCATGGCTATCCGGATGATCCGGGGATACCGCACGATCGCCGGCGAATCGGCCAACCTCCTAGCCGGATTGCTGCCCTGGGATCTGGAGGCGACTGCCCTCCAGCGCGTCTATGAATGGCGCGTGGAGGCGCAGCGTCGGGGCGAATCCCCGCTGCCTCGACAAGTCGAGGCGCGGCGGGAAGAGCTCCGGCGTGATCTCAGGGCAGTATGGAGGGAGCGACTGTCGCAACCGAGGTCCGGGCACGCCGCAATCGCGGCGGTAAGACCCCTCTTTGAGGAGTGGCTGGATAGGCGTCACGGCGTCCTGACCTACCGCATGACGCAGGTCCTCACCGGACACGGAAGTTTCGGGAGGTTCCTGTGTCTGATAGGGAGGGAAGAAACGCCTGGGTGTCACCACTGCGAGGATCGTCCGGAGGACACGGTGGAGCATACGGTGCAGGACTGCCCCGCTTGGGCAGAGCACCGCCGTGTCCTCACGACGGCGATAGGCGGAGACCTCTCGCGCCCGGCATTGGTCGAGGCCATGCTGCGGGGCGAGACGGAGTGGGAAGCGGTCGCCTCCTTCTGCGAAGCAGTCATGCTCGTGAAGGAGGAGGCGGGCCGCCTGAGGGAGAGGACAGCGTCCTCCCTCCACCCCAGCCGCAGTGGTAGACGCCCACGGCGTCGGACGTCGCCAGACGATCTCCGGCCACCGTAGGCGCGGGCATGCGGGCAGCGAGTAATGGGCGACTCGCTGTCCGACCATGGACTATGCCCGGGTCGACGGCGCGTTGTGTTCCACGCGCGCCTCAAAGAGTGTCAGCATAGTGACGGGGCCTGTTGAGGGCCAAAGCCTGCCGGGATCGCGGGACCAAGGGATTACCGTGACCCCGGTACGTAGAGGGCTATTGAAGGACACCGTGGATTTTAGTCAGTACAAGTCTGACAGTCCCTCCCGCCCTGCCCTGGGTGGGAGGACTCATTTGATGATTTTACCACTATAAAAAAAAAAAAAAAAAAAAAAAAAAAAAAAAAAAAAAAAAAAAAAAAAAAAAGGTATAATATAATGGTATTATAGTAGAAATAAAATATTGTCCAAATGTACATTGTTATTACTAAGTTGCCAAGGTCATGGAGGTCAGACAGGCAGTTGGTTCCTGTGAAATTCTGTCGTGGCAAAATAAAAAAGGCAGATATTGTAATGTGAATGTAGAAAGGTTTTGTATTATTTTTCTTTTTTTTATTGAGCGATAGGCATGCATTTGACCTTTATCTCGCCTGATGGTAAGGAAATGTCGACGGTGAAGCACGCTTGCCTAGAAGTAACCTACAGTCTTGACTTAATGACCCCAAGGTTGTTTCTGTAACCCACTGGTATTTTCATACCAGTGGCCTCCCGCAATTCCTTCTATGAACTCTTTCCGCTCGTCTCGTGACCTCTTTCTGGTCGTTTATTTTGATATCAGTATCAAAAAAGATATCCAGTCAGACTTGTTCTTTTATAATTAAATTAGATGTTTTCAGTAATTAGCTTAACTTTAAATGACGCAAAACAAGCGCGTTGAACGTACCTAATAGGATTAAACATAAAAGCAAATAGTTAAAATTAATTAATGTTTCATTTGAGAACAAACACGTATAAGATTTTATGTCTTAAGCTGAGCGTTTTAATTAACTGCTTTAATAGAATTTTCAACGTAAACGTGGTTACTAAACGACTTCTGTACTTACCTACTAATCATTTTTTTTAGCTTTCGTAGAGAAATGTAATTTTATGAAATAACAAAATTTAATTTGATTAAATGTTTATAAACAAACAGAGTATTTTCTAAAGTTATTCTACTAGGTATTCTAGTTTGTCTAGACTAAATACATTCGTATTTATCTACTATTACTTAGACACTCAGTATTTAAATTAACTCAATGCTAAAGTCAACAACGCTAGCACAGAAATTAACACAAATTAAACAATGAATTCACAGAATACTTTATACCTTTTAATTTAATACAACATTATCTTAAATTGGTGGGATTGCACATAAAATTCGACCCTCGTATAACCAGGAATGTCACATTGCTTTCCAAGATGGCTGCCAAACAAAATGGCGGGCTTTATTGCTTATTTATTTAAATGAGCTCTAATTAGGAAGGCCGATGTGTTTTTTAAGGGAATTATTTATTACGTGTACGTGGCGATTATAATTATTGTTATGTTTTATGCAAAATTGTAGCCCGAGATCCTACTGAAAAACTTATATGTTCATTAGATAGATTTGGTCCAAATTCAGATAGTAACTACAGTTTATGATTAAGAAACTAAGACAAACCCGCAAGGTTGCCTATATATGGAAAAATGTATTTCTTATAATCATTTGTTACCTAGAAAACGTTAACTTCGGTGCTCAATTAACACCTATTTGGGTCTATAACTCGAAACGGACTGCAGCCGTATTTTTACATCCAACCTTGCGGTTCTGCTTTACATTTTTATAATGACTGTATTTGAACTGAATATTTTATGGGATCTCGGGCTATTACTAATCAGTATAATTTACAGTAAGTTTAGTTCCAAATTATGGGTGACTGTAAACGTTTCTCACTCAAAGTAAGTCAGTTTTTTAGTTCATGTCAGTGACTGTGAGTGTCACCTGAATGATTGCGTCTGTACTTTCTCGACGAAAAAGAGCGCTTTTTCTGAGCAATTTCTCGTAATGCCTAGGTGCTTATGTAGATAGCCCAGTGATAAATAAAAAAATGTTTTCTTCAGATATTTTTTGTTGTAAAACAAAAGTAGGTTAAAGAAAACAAAAGTATAAATGTACAAGGATCTTTAGATGTTTTTTCATAAAACAAAGAGACATTTTCAGTAATAAAATTTTACCCGATGTTATAAATTTATTCAGGAACAACTATAAAGTAGTTTAAATCTATTATTGAAGGTCTATTGTTATTTCGTAAGTCAATTTCAATTAAAAGTATCGAAGTCTACAATCTATAATCATTCAAGCAAAACTCAATTCTATCATTACCACTCAAAACTTTCCTTTCACAAAATACGAAAATAATAACTTCTCTCACAATATCGACACAATAAACAAGTTTAATAATTAAACTCACAATCACATCAGAACAATCAACAAAGCATCTCTTCAGGCTGAAACTGTGTCGCGTGCACAATTTTCAGAAGACGCAAGATAAAGGTTCTTTCAGTGGCTGTAAAGGAATTTGAACAATGGCGGCGAATACGGAACCCACGGTTCTCGGGGCTGGTCAAATATTATGGAATTTTCGTCATATTTTTGGAGGATGTTTATTATATTATTGTCTTAGAAGTTTTTTTTCTACAAAGAAGATGGTTAGGAATGTTAGGTGGTATTTTATGACATTTTTATATGAGGAAATGATTTGAAATCGTGTTTTGCATGACTTGTTTGCTATGTACTCGTACATGGTTGCGGGACTGTACGAATTACCGTCACCCCGGAACGTAAAGGGCTATTGAAGGACACCGTGGATTTTAGTCAGTACGAGTCTGACAGTCACTCCCGCTCTGCGCTGGATGGGAGGACTCATTTGATGTTTTTTTCACGATAAAAAAAAAACTCGGACAGTAAGGAATGAAATTGAAGGTAATTATTTAATGTAGGGGTATCGCATTACTAGGTAAGTATTATGGCATGTACAGCCGTACCGTTTAGTTGAATTGGCAGTCATTCCTTGTAAACACAGGTATCAATTGCTGCATCGGATTAGACTGGAAGCCGACCTCAACATGGATTAAGGTTAGGCAGATGATGAGTTGATGAACATCATCATCTCATCATCTTTTTTAATATTGCAAATGCATAAAGCTTTTGTATTATAATGTATTGTCGTGGGATCCCTTTTCTGTACCGTAGAGCCAACCCAGCTCCGTCCAGAAGCTCAGAACTCTCATGGGATTTTGCGTTCCAGGGTCAAGATTATCTGATGAGACAGTCCCACGATCATAGTAGGTGGTGTATAGTAGTTTGTGCCTACTAACATGAGAAGAAAGTGTGAGTTTATGTATGTACGAGTGAGTATGTATGGTGTATGACCGAGTTTCGAATAATCTTATTTTTATCACCTTTGATGTTCTCACGATAAAAAAAAATTAAGTATGACGTGAAATTTTGAATTCCGGGAACCCAGGTCGTTGACCTAAGAGTTTTCTGAATGAGAAAACAATACTTAAAGATAGTAATATCCATTAGATACTTAGTATTAACCACAAAAACATAGTCTGAATTTCTCTCAGAGGTCTGCTTGTATCTATCAAGCCATTCTTTTACATTTTACGATTTTTATCAGAAAGTATTTTCACATAAACGCGCGCATTTTGCGTGTTCTATAAAACACGTCTTTACCTCCGCATTAAGCCAAAGATGAAGCCCATAAACATCACGACGTCAGGGCATGGCTTAATACCTCGAGATTTGACACCATCGTATACCATGGTATGTAAAATTCATGAAAATCCTTGTTTCCGAAAATATGTTTCTAATCAAACGAATATTAACTGTATGTTGTTAGCAATAGAGTGGTTTTCAGGATGAAGAAAATAATTATAATGAAATTAAATATCTTCATTTACGTATCAAGTTAGCCATGACTCATTGTAACAATATTCCTTACTCCAATTTTCATCGCATAATATTTTAATAGTAACAAAGTAAATAATATAATAATCATAAAGCCAATCTATGGGAGAGACGTCTTGCAGCTGATAAATGATGAAGATGATTAAGCTAAACGATAGTAGTTTCATTTACATTTTTTTTTTTAATTTTGACCAATATCTATTTCAGTCATTGGTTCTTAGACCTAAAAACTAAAAATAACAAAAAAATTATTAGGAAAAGTAGTCAAAATTACTGAAACTGTATCACAGTTTGTATTGTGACAAAAAATTACCAATAAGTGTAATAAAAAATACACTTTTGTTTGCTCGGAAACTAAATTGCGAACGCAGTATAGATGCGAGTACCCAGCTATGGGAATTCTCTATGATGGGAATTTTGCCATAGCTGTGAATAAATTATAGCAGTTTAAACCAAAAGAGAGGTAATTCATGGTGTTTTGATGTTGGTGGAATTTCCCGAGTCTTAAATAAACAATTAAAGCTTTTCTGGAAACAAAACAGTTAAGGATTATTAATTATTTAAAAGTACAGACGCTAGCAGGTCAACCCACCCCAATCTGTCAAATTTTACCAATCGAACGTGAACCTACTTGCTTTGTGACAAAGTTGAAAATCTATTACAGAAATACAGATTGTGGTAGCTTGGTGTGCTGGCGTCTGTATCTTGTGTGTTATTCCAGGCTATAAACAGCTATCGGTACACCAATTAAATCCGTTCTCTAGTTTTTTTTGTAATATCCACCCAGACAACAATAATTCTCAACAATTTTCGTATTTGTAGGAAGACATCATCATTTACGCGAGCTTACTCATTCGTGCGATTTGCAATTTCAACTAACTAAAAATGAAAGTCGTCCTTGCTACTACGATACAATGATGCAATTCGACTGACTTGCGTCGTCGTGGCGAGCGTGTTTTGTTTTTTATCTACCCGCACGATAACCGCACGTTTTATGTGTCTTAATGTTGTAGTGGTAAGGATGATTTTCACTTGTAGTTGAAATCGGTCGAATTTCTTCGCATCGCGTCATCAGCAATCTCTTTTTTTTATCTTGATAAAATCATCAAATGAGTCCTCCAACCCAGAGCAGGGCGGGAGGAACTGTCAGACTTGACTGACTAAAATCCACGGTGTCCTTCAATAGCCCTTTACGTACCGGGGTCACGGTAGTTCGTTAGTTCTACGAACCCGGCAGGATTAGCAATCTCGCTTAGACTACTTTAATCCTAAAAATCAATTGAATGATTTGAAAAAATATGATAACAAAGATTCAAGGTAATCTTTCGCCATGAAAAATATTATGTTCACGCAGCTGAGGTAACGGGAAAAACAACCGCAGTTTAAAACCTAGCTATATAAAACCAGTGTCTTGGGGTCTCGCTTTGTATGATCTTTCCGCTCATTCAGCGGTCAGTTTATGCTGGTTTTGAACACACGCAGCCCCCGCAAAAACGCCCGGGCATCTGTTATACCTGTTGTTTACCAAAGTTTGTTTTGATGCGAGGATAAATCCCACACGAGTTTATACAACAGATAAAATTAAAAGAAAAACACAGGAAACAAACTCCGCTTTTAGACAGGACGAGTTAAATAATCCATATATTTATACGGGTAAAAAATAACTTTGTACCCCTTTTTACGAAAATTACGCGGACGAAGCAACAATTTTAGTCTAATTTCAGTAAAGAATCACGCAACGCAGACCAGAAACCACGGAGTAATCGTTGTAGTACATCCATAAAAAAAAACGACGGGTTGCACTCTGGCAGTGCCGGCAGAAGTGAAAACTTGAACACACACGAACATTCGCGCAAGCGCAAATTCAAAATTCAAATTCAAAATTTAAATTCATTTATTTGCGCCCTGCGCCGTCTTACGAATTTTCGATCAGGTCACGTGTCCTGACGCGAGTTTATCATTTTTTATCCATTCCAAAAAAAGTGCACAACGACGCTAAAGAAGTTTTCACTTTAAAAAAAAGATCGAATTGCGAACATCCTCCTTTTTGAAGTCGGTTAAATACTACTTACCAAGTTACTACAATCTAACGACAATTTGATTTCGATCATTAAAATTGATATTAAATAGCTTTTTTTTAATCGTGTTCTTATTTAATTTTGAACGCTCACTGTACAAAGTAGATCTAGTTGATTGTTTATCATCTGACTAGATCTTTTGTAAGAAAACTAACATTCGGAAACGAACAATAAGATAATAAGTTGGAAAATCATTATTAAATCATAGTGGGTGGAGCAGACACTCAGGACTGTCAAACTTGACCTACTAAACATCAATAGGTTCGTTCCTCGGAACTCAACTCATACCAGTCCCGCGACGTTAAATGACGTTCCAAAATGCTAAATATTCAGCCTTATAAAACTTAAACCTAAAATTATAGTTTAAGAATTTGTTAAAAAATAATAATACAACACAACATCTTTAAGATTTTCGTTGAGAATACAATTTTAATTTCTTTAATGTGAAAGAGATCTCAAGTGTCTGGAGTGCCGGTGTGCTTAAAACTTAAATCTTACATTAAGATAATAGCTTTAAGTGCAGGATTTCATGTTCACTGCGAGCTCATTTTGTGAAAGATATTTTGTTTTCAAGTATGTATTTTAGGTACGAGAACGCGATCTCGGGAAATAATCGGGAGTTTTATAACAGTAAATATACTGTAATTTGGTAATACTTTTAACATGAAGGATTATGTTTCATTTATTGTGATTCTAAATTGTAAGTATTTCTTTTTTCTAACTAGGTATTACTTGCTTATTATTGGACCCACAAACTGTTCATGGAAGCGGGAAAAACATGGTTTGACAGTATGAGGTGAACCCATTGCATATTTTATTCTGCAATAGTCACTGTAGTGTGCCGGGTGAGAAGTGAACCATTTCTTCTTGTCGTAACAAAATCGTTAAATGAGTCCTGGCTGAGTCCAGGGTGGATCCTGGGTGGAGCAGAAGGGACTATCAGACTCTTATTGACTAAAAATCCACCCTGTTTCTTTGGTTGACCCCAGTAGGCACGTAGACCACGACGAGTCATTATAAATTATGTGTTCTTTAGTCAATTTTCTTTACGTCAACGTTTCCGTTCAATCAATGTTTTCTTTAGAGTACCTACACAATGTAAAAAAGTATTTCAAATCAAAATATTTTATTTCACATGGGCCTCAATGGGCACTAATAAAACGTCGAAAAAAACTGGCACGGTTCGGGTTGGTCGTTTCCATGGAGAAGAACCGGCAAGAAACTCCATGGTTACTCTTTTAAATTATTTGTTTTTACAATGTTATTGTTACAAGTTGGTATTACATAAACACGAGAGAACATCGTAGGCACAATAAGAAGAGGGGACTTCTTACCAAAAGCTGAAAAAAAGTATATAATAATTTATACATCATCAAACAGACGATAAAGATGAAATGGTTTGGTGTTGTTTTTCTTTCCTTACCTAATGTGTATTCAATTCCACGTACCGCTTGCTTCAATAACCATGCTTTACAATAAAACACTTTTATTAAACATCGATGGCACGTCTGCTAATATCTGTCTTTGCATATCGTTCCCGGGTTCGATTGTGAGCCAAAAATATAGACGTAAAATAGGTTAAAGGTCACTATAAATATTTTAAAAGGAAGACTTCAAAGACTTTCTGTGAAACTTAAAGTTTTAGATCTGTCCAAAGCGGAGCGAGGTTTCATTTTAACTAGATGTCTTTAGAAAACTATATTTCGCTTCCATTTCTGCCATTTCCGCACGTTTTCAGTTTAAAGGGGTAGTTAAAGTGGTGATGTAAAAGACGTTTGGTGTCGCAGGAAGAAGGAAATATTAATGTGAGTGTATTTTGGCGGCGCTCCGGAGTCTTCTGGAGTTGAGAATGGAGTAGCCATTATTTATGCTAGGGAATCTTGTTTGCAAAAAAGAAATGGTGGTCCTTTTTAATTTTTTAAAAGAGTAACCATGGTGTTCTATAAGAGTAACCATGAAGTTTCTTGCCGGTTTTTCTCCATGGAATCGATCAACCCGAACCGTGCACCTGATGTCGACGTTTTATAAGTGCCCTCATGGGCCTATGTGAAATAAAAACATTTGATTTTGATTAATTAGGGCTAAGGGTGAGCGTTATGCAGGCGTCTTTTACAAATAAATAGACATTTAAAAGTATCAGGCCGTGCTTGATTTTTGACTGATTTGTCAATATACACAAAGTAATTATAAATTAAATAGTTTGCGTAAGACAAGGCGACCGAGTGACGGGACGGTTGGCAAAGTGGCTAAGCTATTGGTTGCACTGCGTGTCGCGGGTTCGACATTTATTTGTATAATCTACAAGTAAACGATTCGGGTTTAGGTTTTTGTGTATGTCAGTTTTTTTCTTTTTTGTAAACTCACCCATGATACAGGAAAAATCCTAGACAGGGAATGCGTTTCTTTTTAACGAACGAAAGAACTTTTTAAAAAACCAATAAATATGAGAATAGTTATGCCAGTGGCTTTACTTGTGTGTGTAACCTGCCAGCTCAGAATAATATAACTGCTAAACCTTCAGTACATTTTATTAATCAAAGTTGAACCCAAAGAATCCTTTTAAAGGCATTCAGTATCCTAAGTAAATATAGTTAAAGGCGCTAGTCAATAAAAGACCTTTATCTATTCCTATTTTATTTGAATCTATTCCCCTCACTTGATCCATACGAATATGTATACTACATAGATAGGGTATCTATATCTAGTAATTCCACTAGATAGTACAAATCAAAGTGTTGACGACATATTTCCTGCTAGGGCTGGCACTTTGGGCAACTTGCTGTCTCTGGGCAACTCACTGTCCGACCATGGACCATGCCCGGTGCCTCAAAGAGTGTCAGCAAAGTGACGCGGCCCCCCTCTAGAGGGCCAAAGCCTGCCGGGGTCGCGGGACTGTACGAAAATAAAAAATGTTTGGGAAAATATACAAATCCGTGATTAAACCTGTTGTATTGTATGGATCGGAACGCTGGGGTGTGAAAAAAATGGATGAGAAACGATTGCATGTAGCGGAGATGAGAATGTAAAGATGGATGTGTGGAGTGACAAGAATGGATAAAGTAAGGAATGAGTTTATAAGGGGAAGTTTGAAAGTGGTGCCTGTGACAGAAAAAATTAAAGGGAATCGTCTGTCTTGGTATGGACATGTGGAGGGATGACACTCATGTGACTAAGAGAGTGATGAGTATGAATGTTGATGGGTGGAGAGGAAGAGGAAGGCCAAAGAAGAGATGGATGGATTGTCTAAGGAATGATATGGAAGAAAGAGTAGTGAATGATACGGTGACGTTTGATAGAGGAGAATGGAAGAAAAAAACGTGTTGCACCGACCCCAAATAAAATGGGATAAGGGCAGGAAGATGATGATGTTAGGTTCGCGTTTGACCACTATCTACCAGCAGGTAAACATTAAATCGAGCCAAATTAATCGTGACCCATGGTCGTCCATTGACGCGATCGTCGTAGCAGCAATCATCTAGGTCGTAGAAAGATGGCTACGACGTAGCACCGTAGACCTTTAAGGTGGTAAGTAACCTGCTAGGAACCATGTAGCCTGCTATAAGCTGGATCTAAAATTTTTATGCTTCTGTTTTATTTAAAGCCGGTAGTAAAACATAACTCGTGATGCCGGTAACATTATTTACGAGTGTATACGCATTTGACGCCACGAGTGGCGCAGTGGCTGAGCGACTGCTGCGCATAGTGTCGGGGGTTCGATTCCCGCACGTAACAAATATTTGTATGACCTACAAGTAGTTGTTCCGGGTTTGGGTGTTTTTGTATGTGGGTTTCTATATTTGTAAATGCACATACGACACAGGAGAAAGTCCTAGTGTGGGGCAACATTAAAAAAAATGTGGGGACATTAGATATTTTATTTTGTAAAGGGCCACAGAGTTTACAGAAACAACAAAAACTACAATTGATAGATTCTAAACGAAACTTAAAAAAAATAACTAACCGCCTTCAAAACGACCGCAAAAAAGTCTTAAGTAACTTATCTTTAAAAACCGACTTCCAAAAGAGTGTTCGTGTTTTTTTTTTATTTTGTTTTTGCCACCGACTTCCCTTAAATAAGTTTTTTATTTTACCCTTTTTAGTTCAAAAATACGTAATTCGTAGTACCGGTAATTATATCGTCCAAGTACACAGCGTAAAAGGCTCATAAAATAAAACTACTAAACAAAACTGAAAGACAATTTCATAGGACCAAATGACAGATATACTGCATCGAACAAAAAAAGAATAATCAAAATCGGTTCATCCAGTCGTTAGTTAGGAGGTAAAATAAAAAAAAAACCGTTGAATTGAGAACCTCCTCCTTTTTCCTCTTCCTTTTTTGACGTACGTTGAAAATAGTTCGAGGCGCCTTTCAAATGAACTGATTTGAATCAGTGTCCATCAATGTACGAGTTGCTCATATTGGTCCATGGGACCAAGACAAGCATAAGGACCAGGACAAGGACTCGTACCAGGAGTGGAACAGGGACCACCACTAGCACAGGGCCTGGGAAAAGGACCGGGACGAGGATTAGGACCCGGACATGGACCAGTTCCAGAACATGAATCAGTACCAGAAAATGGACCAGTTTCCGGATATGGACCAGGACCAGTACCAGAACGTGGACCAGTTCCAGGACGAGGACCAGATCTAGGACATGGTTCAGTTCCAGGACATGGATCTGCACAAGGATATGGACCCTTCAATAAATTTCCCTCCACGTTTTAGAGTCACGGTTACCTCTTTAAAAAGTATCTTGACCTAACCGTTCTCACGGAGGACTAAGTACAGTCAGGCCTTCAAATGGGTTTCTAGCTTAAACTTCAAATAAAATTATTGAACTATTAAGTGGATTGTGTGTGGTGGCCTGAAATTCATTTCAATAAAATCGATAGCGTTTTATAAAAATAGAACTTATAAATAAAACTTTTCTATTACCATTCCTACCAGTTGGCGTGTCCTACTTTTCTCATTTATAATGCACACCGGAAAGTATAAAAAATACTTTTTACGGCTTAAACTGTACTAAAGAATAATATTATTAAGTACATTCCTGCTGCTCTCCTGTAGAAGGCTGCATAGTGTCCTTTACTTTTATCTGTAGCCACATAAAACCACATATTCAGTGGCTCCGACTGTTGAAGATTCTTTGTGACTTTGTCAACTTGAGAGGCATCCAAAAATACTTGTGCATTTTCTGCCAAAGAGATAGGTTTGAAATGTGTTTTTGCGTTAGTATAACGATTTTTTTTAGCGTGGTAAATTCATCAAATGAGTCCTCCACCCAAGGCAGGGCGGGTGGGACTGTCAGACTTGTACTGACTAAAATCCACGGTGTCCTTCAATAGCCCTTTAGGTACCGGGGTCACGGTAATTCGTTAGTCCCGCGACCATTGGCTTTAGTATAACGATGTGAAAACTTTATTAATATTGGTAAATATATTCGAATATTCAATTAAATATCACAGAAACATTTTTATTTCAAACTCCCAAAAAAGTTGTGGAACAAATTTGCTTCAAAAGAAATTCTGTTAAAAGTATAGGCATGTACAAGAAAACTTTAATGAAATAGCTCAAACTTGTAACTGAGCACATAAACTTGAAAGCAACCCGAACATTAAATATGTATTTTGTTAAAAAAACTTTCGAGTATCAAATAAATAAAAAGTTTCGGAACACGTGACAGCCAGCCGCACGTCTGTGCTCGCTGAATACTAAGCAAGAAGTGACACATTTTTTTTATCGTGGTCAAATCATCACTTAGTGCTCTCGCCATAGTTGGGACGGGAGGGATTGTCAGACTCGTACTGACTAAAATCTACGGTGATCCTTCTATAGCCTTTTACATTCCAGGGCCACCTGATGAGGCAGTCCCGCGACCCCGGCAGGATAAGTGACACATAACTTTGAAAATAGAAATCGCCAGGTTTGTTTTTGTTGCGAAGCAAATAAAAACCAAGTGCCACCGAATCATACTCAAATATCGTCCTTATGGAGGTTTTGTCGATATTGACAAACATTGGCGACGAAAATATAAACCTATCCATTACACTACTTTCTTTTCCATTTATTGTTACCGTTGTATCTTGATAATATCATATTTTGTGGTTCGAAATAATTACTGTTGTATTGAATGGACACAAATATCGAATATCGGATGTCGAAAATGGAACTTGTTAGGGTTCTCTTTGATTGAGTATTTTTCCTTAGGGTTCCGTACCTGGATCCAGATGAAAAAACGGATTTCTTATAAGAACACTCATGTGGTGTCCACCTGTCTGCCTATCACGGACAATTTAAATTTAAGATTAAGTAGAAACGTAAACATATCAATGCCCATGGGCCAAAGGCAGTGGAGTATTTCTGCGGTATTTCTTATTTTTTTTTACTTTTTATATATCTGTCCTTTGCCTATAAATTAAACGAAAATTATAAAGAATCATAGTATTCAACTTTTTCATTATTTCTTCTACTTTCATTAAATGAATTATCAGCAGAACATTATACAAAGAGAAATAAAGAAAATCGTAAGACAATCAAGCCATCTAATTGGCGAAATGATTGATGCTAGTAAGGGTTGGTATACACATAATCAGGCTTAATCGGCACAGCCGGGCGGTAAAACTGAATATATTGCAAATGTTCGAGAATCACAAACGGTTCGGTTGCAGCACTCAACCATTGGGTTTGGCAATGGCTAACATATGCTAGTCGGCTTTTTCATTCTACAAATACTGCCGAGTCGAATGTCTACCCGAATGAACCAACGACTGCTACTTACATTGTGCATGGTCCGACACGCATTTGGCAACATCTTTTATTTATGATAGGGCCGCGTTTGATCATCATCATCATCTCGCCTGATAGTAAACAATGATGTGGTCGACGGTGAACCACGCTTGCATAGAAGTAACTTAATTATTCACTCCTCAATCGAGACTAGCCGATTGAAGATAAACAAATGCGGTAACTGTTTCGGGTCGGCTTTGTCGTTCGTTAACACCGCCGAACAGCGCCCGTTTATGTGTGAAGCAACCCTAAGCTAAGTACAGGTATAAGACAGTATTTACATCGCTTTCAATATGCTTAATTTTTCTTCAAATCAAAATCTAAGTGTGTGTCCGTAGTGAATGCGCCATGGCCTGTGGCGGGCGCGGTGGCGGGTGCGATAGGTGTCCATAATGACGAGCGAGCATTTGTTACTGTTGCGGCGATTTCAGGTGTTGCAAACGTGGATTGGCACATATCATTTTAATTTCCTCTTATGTTTTATGGGTTATTTATGACTGAATACAACTGAATTATCAACCATACTACTTTATTCTACTCAGGTACAGCAATAATAATTTAAATATGTATGTACAAATACCTACTACTGTAAGTACATAATTATCTTTAGTGTATACTATTTGGAAGCAAAGACTAACAGTTCCATTTGATACATAAATTCTTGCTTTATTTTACTCTTACCCATTAATACGAGTAGCTTTGTCACAGCACTATTATTTTAATGGCGGTCCGTGCACGACAAAACTAATAATAAACTAGCTAAGTAGCACGTATCGACGGCAATAAAGTTCAAATTAAGTTTAGCCCAAAACACAGCTACATAATAAGATGTATGTGTGTTTAAGATGACTTCGTAAAGTAATTTTGAGCAACGTTTGGAACGAAAAGACTAAATGTAATTATTGTACTTGAATTTAAAAATTGATTTACAACGTGACGTATTTTTTTCATTTAACTCACAGCTCGGTGTCATAAATTAAATAAAAGAAAATTCGTTAAAACAATTTATCGAATCCACATCGAGAATCGCTTACACGACCAATAAAGGTGAAAACTCGTTTTAGAGTCCACACCACCACTCTCGACCTGTAGAGAACTAGGTACTAGAGGCTACTCGATGTATTTTTATAATGCAATTTGATATAATGACATGGACACTAGCGCCGCTTCAAAAGTCAAAGTCAAATCATTTATTTCAATTAGGCCATCAAAGACGCACTTTTGAACGTCGAATATTAAAACTAAAGGAAATACGATGGGATGGGATTGATTCTACAACCATTCGCAAGGGCAGGTTTGTATGAAGAAGAATGGGCAAGAAACTCCATACTTATCTTTTGAAAATGATTTACAAGTATTTTGATTGCACGAATTTGAAATAAATGTGAGACTTGCTGGGCCACACTACCCAGAAAGTCGAGGAGCTCGTGGCTAATTAAATACAACCGCACAGGCCGATCTTCCGGCTTGCCGAGGTTGGTCAGTGGATGGGTAACCATCTGTCATAGTCAGTTTCCTCCGTGCCTCGGAAAGCACGTACAGCCGGTAGTCTCGGCTGTCATTTGTAGATCTTTGGCAGTCGTTACTGTTAGTCAGAATCTCTAAAGTCTGACAACCAGTCTTACCATGGGGTATCGTATTACCCAGTTACTGGGTTGTGGAGGCCCGACAGGCAATCGCTCCATGTAAAATACTGATATTCAGCTGCATCTGGTTTGACTGGAAGCCGACCCCAATATAGTTCGGATAAAGCTAGGCAGATGATGACTACCAAAGTCTAAACCAATACTTAAGGACTTGACGAGTCGTGGCGCGGACTGTACCATTCACCTGTATGCATCAAAACAGTCAATTGGTCACCTATACCTCTTTACGGCCTAAAACCGTTTTTAAAGCATTGGGTGGTGTCATAAATTGTCGCTTCTCAATCGTCATCACAACCCCGGGGGCCAGCAGTAAGCGTGAATTTATAGTCGTTTACAGCTTGTCTTTAGCACTTAAGCGCTTATGTTTATAGCCAATCAGTAAACGACACCCTCGATATATAATTTATCGACTCTTCCCAACCATTCGCTTTTATTTTTTATTTACGATTCGAATTCTGATTGCATTTTTTACGATTAAGGGAACCTAACGTTAATGTTACTTAATTATGCCGTTTGAAAGTATTATGGTAGGGTTTTTTATGGCCGTTTTAGAGTAAAACACATGAGGCCTTTTTTAATAAATAAATTGGGTATGAAAGTGTTATCGGTTGGTATAAATTACATTTCGGAGTGCTCGTAAAATGGGTTGCCGGGAATTTTATAGGAGAGAATTGGTTAGCCTTAAATGCATACTTAAGTAGCACTTCTTATTAGACATTATTAATTAATTTGGGTTACTGTGCGTGAGTTAATTCTGTCATTACTTTATTAGTAGATAATAATCAAGGTCGAATGAATATGTATTTAGAAATGTAAAATGAAGAACATCTCGTTCTTGATTTCTTCAAAATATATTTTCTCTTGTTCTCCAAGTTTCTACTTTCAAAGATTAAATAAATAAATAAATATTCCACAACTATCACACAACGCCATCTAGTCCCAAGCTAAGCAGAGCTTGTGTTATGGGTACTAGACAACTGATAAACATACTTATATATTTCTAAATACATACAAATTATAGATAAATTACACCCAAACACAGAACAAATGATCGTGCTCATCATAACCACTAGACCAACAGGCCCGTCAACCCGTTCGTTTTACTATTATTTTACATAACCAAACAATTACACAAACTAATCTCTAACACACTTCTGTTAGTAAAAAAATACTCCGAGCAACAACTGGAACTCGTAAGTTCATATAAAGCAGCATACTCACTGTCAGACATAATCCGTCATCACGGTCGCGTATCACTTATAATGAACTGCGCAACTGCGAAAATACTCCAGCACCCTGTTTACGGTAGTCTAATGACACCATGAAATTTAAGTCAGTCTGACAAACACTTCGCCTACCTTGGTGTGGTAAAATTATCAAATGAATCCGTTCGTCTTAAGTGGAGCGAAAGGTCTTGTCTTGACTCTTACTGACTATATATCGACCCTGTTCCTTCGGTTTCCCTTTGCCTTCCAGGGCCTTGCTATTCCGATTAGACATTCCCATGATCCTGGTAGGACTGCGCCTACTCTAGGACAAAGAATTTCAATTCTCAAACAAGCAATAGTGCGTCAGTATCGTGCTAACGCACCAAACGGGTGTTGTATCTGCCCAACATTCATTGTCGGAATGTCCTATGTGTTCTAAACTCGTGGATACTGCCATTGGGCGATGTAGAACACTTAGTTCATATTTTTATTACACACGCTCCTACCCAACCTCAGTAACACTTATAACGTAAACCCACATAAAGCGACGCACTCACTGTCGGACATAATCCATCGTCAAGGCCACGACACCGCGTCGCTTAGATGTCGCGCGTCACAAGCGTGCTCGAGGATATCTCGAGGATGGAAAATTTATGGCATTTGTTCAAATGTGATCTATCTTTGATCTTTGAAACTTTGCAATATTCTCGTAAATGCAAATTACGTAACTATTTCCATATTATCATTATAAATTTCCTAAATATTGTAATCCGAACTACTGCCACAAAAGAGTATCAAATAATTTGGTGATCACCACTGCCACAAGAAAGTTGCATTAGTTCGGTCAACCGGACTAACAACCGAACTCCTGTTGCGAGAAAATAATAGTCATAGGAAATCGTCCATACGAAAATTGCGTTCAATTTTGTGAAACCATATAGAGTCGTTAACAAAGGACATCAAGGTCTACCATACAAGGAAAAAAAATAATCGTAAAGATGGGCAGGTAAGATCCGGATAAGATGAGATAAGAATATCATAGATATGATGGAAGTGAAAAACAGAGACGTAGAAAACCAAAAGGTTGATTAGAATGAACAGAATAATTCAATCTATTCAACTTTTTAAATTATGAACTCGAAGCTCATGTAAAAGGATTTACAGTAGGTACATAAATCTAAAGTAAACAGAAAGTTTTAGATATTCAAACGCAAAGAGAATGCGCAATTTTATACGAGAGTTTGGCTTTTCTTGTGTTTCCACTGAATCCTCATTGGGGATTTGTAAAAAAATTACGTTCAACACTCGGTTGAATTAAATTTCAAAAAAAAAAATTAAAACCATTTAGGATTTTCCCAAAGACCATTTTTGCCGGTCCAAATACCCAATCTCTGCGTGGACAAAACGATACATACCTTCGGACAGCTTGAAAAATCAACCAATACTCGTATTTCCGTGTCAGTTGTCCAATAAAATAAAAGTAACAAACGTTGCGTAGATAGAATTGTCAAAAAAAAAGGTTTTTTTTTTAAATTTTAAATACCTTTAGGAAAAACCGTGTGGAGGTTTAGCGGTTTTAGCTGTCAGTTGCCGTGAGGTATCCCCGCGAACACAGCACGCGAATACACGACTTTATGCGACTGACAGGTTTTACGCGGTCCGACTGATGCGCCTTTTGTCTAATCGCTTTTTTATCTTCCATTTTTGTCGGGAAATCGGTGAGCTGTGCCCGGATTTATTTACGGTGTACAAGAGGCGTGTCGTGTTTGTAAAATTTATAGGTTCCATTTTCGATGTTGATCGGTATACGGGGAAAATGTTACGTGAATTTTTCCTTGAGATGGAAATTTTAAACAATAAAATGGTGGCTATATTGTTTTTGTGTGTATGAATAAATTGTTTAGGATCGTGTGCAATGAAGCGAAAATGATGTAAATTCGCTGGTAAGATTATATCGTTTAATTTAAGATTATATGGGGAATTTATTTGTCCTTTATTTCTACTTGTTTTTGATAACTTAGTTTGATGTTGACTTGATTATTACGACTTTTTCCAACTTTCATTCAACACCTGCTTGTATTTGATAAACATTCATACAAAAAATACTAATAAAACAAAAACAGTTTGTATCTTATGAAATTGCACCATTATATTAGTTCAACGACCTAAAACAAAACATATAAATCTCTCTTCGGAAAAAATAACCCTCCCATGCGACTTATGGGTCCAAAATTCCCAAAATACGGTCATAACACAATAATACGGTCATAAAACCGAAGACACACGTTATCAAATTTCGAAGGACGCACGTTCCTATTTTCCGTTTTTTATTGAGTTACGAAGATACACCTCAGAAATTGTTGTGAGTCCCAAATGCGATCTATGTCTCGCTTCAGCCTGAAAATAATAAAGTTAACTTACCTAAAGTTACGGGATTTTTGTGAAATTCAATGCTTACCTGGAATGAAAAAAAGAAACATATGTTAGGTTTTTTTTGTAGAATTTATTGATAGTACTTTTATTTATTTAGAAGTGATGTGTACTCGTACATCAGAGTAATGAATCAGAATGACTTCCAACGAAACGTGGAGCAGGTTGAATTTTGTTTCGTTTTATTTGGTGTTTCTAGGGTTTCATAATTATAGGTAAACATATTAATTGAAAAACGCTATGTATTTCAAAAAAGGACATCTTTTTTGAAATACATTACACATGAACATGACATTATGAACTTTATTTAATTTCTTAATACAAAATTGGCATAGATTATTTTGTAAGTACTAAAATATATATAATAGACTGATGAAATATTAAAACTTTACAGTAACAAAGCATCGAAAACATCGCCATTATCAATTACTAGCGGTCTTTATAAACTAACCACAAACACTAACACTATGTTCATCAATCGCAATGAATAATATAATTAACACTCCACTTGCCCTTGAATCTCCATTCACTGCGTTAAGTCCTAATAGATGCAACAGAGTGTACATCCAGCGAGATTGCGTTGCCATATTAAATGTCCCGCCAGCATCTCATTTGATTGCCAAGACCATTAATTGGTTTTAGCGATTCAATTGAAAGTGCGCAGTGGAGGGTTAAATACATACGTAAAATCACGTAGAAAGTTTGAGACAGATTAATTAGAGTCCAAATTAGTGTTGAAGTAGGTGATGCTTGAACGCTTTGGGAATAGAAAGGGTTGAAATAATATACGACATTACGTTTTTGCACTTAGAGGGGTGCGGTTATGTGAATAATTACTTATGAGTTACAAGCTTGTTGATTTAAGCCCTTCATGAGATAAGTTGGGATTTTAATCGTTTTGGCTGGGTAAATGTTGTTTTCTAATTCAAAAACAAGGTTCTCCCTTCGACCCGTATGTTTGTTTGAGATTATCTCGCATTTGGCTGAATCAATTTTGATGCGGTATTTAGAAAACTGTTCGTTATATTCTGGAAAAGGTTTAAGTATACAACATTAATGGATTGTCCGCATGGATTCGTTATTGCTTACTTGGATGGCGGATTTTCCAAGACGCCGATTTAATGAAGTTGTGTGTTTCGTTCAATATTTCTACTAAAAAACATTTTTTCAGAAGTGTCAAATAATAATATTTTAATAAGCTTTAAAGTGCAGATACTGTTAGTAGTTCTAGCAACCAATGATTGCATTGTAAATTATTAATAATTAATCAATAAATTGTTTCAACATAGAGGATTTTTTAACGCTTCGTCAAAAATTCCTTCTTTTGAAAAGAATAATAAAAGTAAAGCCTTTGTCAAACAGACTGGCGTGACGAATGCGAAGCGAGGCGTTTTTATTTGTAATGTATAGAATTGTTTGAATTCAGTCACATAGAAAAGCGAAAGCGATTCGATAGCGTGACAGAACTATAGGACTGACGTCTCGCTTCGGTTCGGTATCGCTTCGGACTCGCTTCGCTTTCGCCTGTCTGTTTAACAAAGGCATAAGTGTCTTATTCACCACATCACATGATTTGACCCCGCTTGATCGATTTTGAAATTCCAAGAATAATGCTTACATAGTTATTCGTTTGGTTGTAGCTCCTAAGAAGGTCTTGACCACAAATTCCTTGTTTCTTAAAAAAAAAAACGCTAAAATGAATAAAGATAACGTTAAACTAAAGTCGTACACTTAGTGTAAATACAAAGTATTTCCATATAGACGTGACGAGTCGTGTTTCTCGTTTACGAAACCCAATTTCACAAATTAGCATCAAAACTTCTCTAGAATAAAATTGTACAATTTTGTTAGCACTGAAACGTTTCACTCTGAAATTATTCTTTTACATAACACTTCAGGAGCTCGCTGAAAAACTTTTGCAAAAATAATAATGGAAACGCAAATTGTGGGTAAAAATATACTGAAATTCTTGCGTATTTGGTGTAATGTAATGTTTTTGGTTACGTCAAGCACTGACTCCTCTTTCATTGCAGTATTTAGGAAATAAGATGAGGATTTTTCTTTAAAATGGTTCTAAAGTACCTACAGAAGCATGAGAAAGTTACAGGGTTGACAGCGCGCAGACGATACCTCTTATGTTGGAGGTGTCCATAGTGTACGGTGACTTGAATCATTAGGCGAGCCCTAAGCCTGATTGTTTCCTTTTTTTTTGTTATTTTGTCCCACTGCAAATCCATCTGCATCTGGTTTGACTGGAAACCGACCCCAATATCATTGGGAAAAGGCAGGCAGATGATGATTGTCCCACTGCTGGGCAAAGATTTTTGTTCCTTATGACAACAAAAAAAAATTGTTCTAAAATTTTTTTTTTTATTGAACGTTACCCATCTTTATAAATTTCTCTTGTATCGTGGATGCATTTACAAACATGTAAACTCACATAAACAAACGCCCAGACCCGAAACAACTATTTGTAGACCACATAAATATTTGCACCGTGCGGGATATGAATCCGCGACACGCAGCGCAAAGTCCAATTGTTCAGCCACTGCGCCAATCGTGCCGTCAAACACACGTTTGACTTGCCATTGTAGTATTATTTTAATAGTACACACACGTTACCAAAGCCGCGTGAACATGTAGTTTTTTTTTTTGTAGGTTGGCAAAATCATCAAATGAGTCCTCCCGCCCTGGGTGAGGCGGAAGGGACTGTCAGACTCTTACTGACCAAAATCCACCCGTGTTTCTTCGGATGCCCTTTACGTTCCGGGGCCGCGGTATCCTAGATTAAGAAAAAATCCGCGACCCCAGCAGGCATTTGGCCCCGTAAGGGTCCCGTCGGTGACGCGTGAAACACGACGCGCCACCGACCCGGGCTTTGTCCTTGGTTGGACGGCGAGCTTACCCATTACTCACCGTCCGCAAGCCCGCTTCGCCGCTGTGCCCTCTGCTATTCAGAGGGACACGCGTTGGAGCGTCCACTCGACAGGCTATTCGCATACGAAGAGTTTTGCCCGCATCCCAGGGTGCACCGGCCCGAAAAACTGGTCTTCCCCCCGGACGTATCCAAGAGGGAACTCCAGTCCACGGGCGCACGTGGAGGTTTCCTGTCTTAGCACCCCGCGTGAACATGTAGTAGTCAAAAACCACAAAAAAAACACACAAATTTCTCCTTCCACAATTTCCGGCACTTGGTCACACAACATTGTCAACTTAAACCTAATTAGCGTCAAATACTTTGATACAGTATTATCACGAGAGCAACACACAAAATGTAATGAAACACTGACTTTATGACAGAATTAAAGTCAAAATATTCTGTGTCAGTCACCTTTTATGTTTTTTACCTATGGCTGAGTTAATTCGCTGTATAAACTTTGATGAGCTATAAAGTTGTGTGAATGTATGTCTACTTACGTATCTACATTGTTTTAGTGGAATTAGAGAGATGTTTCATAATCTAGGATCTGAGAGAATACGTTTTGTTTCGTTTTCTTTGTTCACAGTTTTCACAACAAAATGTTGTATTGTAATAATGTATACCAATTTATTATAGTAATTAGCTCAAAACATTTATACAAGCATTATTTTTTACTGATCACTATTTATTTTATTTAAAAAAGTTGGCTCCACCAGGAACTTCTCTTGTGTTGTGTCGGTATGTTTACAAACGTATATACTCACATATACGCCCAAGCCTGAAACAATTATTTGTATCATACAAATATTTGCTGTGTGGGCATCGAACCCGCGTCACGCAGCACAGCAGTTTAATCGCTCAGCCACTACATGAGTCGTGCTGTACAATCGCACTTACGATACTTGTGTCACTTTGAATTGCTGCGAACAATTTTGTAGCCACTTTGAAACTGGTTGACTTCTCACACACTTCCGCGTATTTATAAATGCCGAAACAATATACATTAGAATGTTCTCGAAACCTCTTAGATTTCTGCAAACAACCAGACTCTGTATCCGA
The DNA here is from genome assembly GCA_943136025.2 of Agrotis puta. Taxonomy (NCBI): domain Eukaryota; kingdom Metazoa; phylum Arthropoda; class Insecta; order Lepidoptera; family Noctuidae; genus Agrotis; species Agrotis puta. The sequence goes on along the minus strand of OW964179.2, from coordinate 17,151,080 downwards.
GAACTTTCTTATAGAAAAACTTAATCCTTGAACTTAGAATCAAACCCACTATTATAATTGCACAGTAATAGTGATTACGACTACGGGACCAACAAGGCAACATATCGATGTCGCAAAAAAACAAGCCTTTGTCAAACAGACAGGCGTGACGAATGCGAAGCGAGGCGTTTTTATTTGTAATGTCTGGAATTGTTTTAATCCAGTCACATAGAAAAGCGAAAGCGATCCGATAGCGTGACCAAACTATCGGACTACCGTCTCGTATCGGTTCGTAATCGCTTCGGACTCGCCTGTCTGTTTGACAGAGGCCTAAATAAAGAAATATAACTCTGCATGTTTTCCCAGTATTAATAGATTTTGTATCAACATTTATGCCATCAATCTAAAAAGAATTCTGTCAATTTTCAAAACCCTTATCGGGAATAACTATGAAGACTGTCAGTTGTCATTGGTACAGATATTCTAGGAATAATTTATTTGATGGTTTCTTATTGTGAAGGTAAAGTTACTTTCCTGGTAATGCAAATTGAAATAGGATAAGAAAATGATAACGTTACGGTATATTGTTATATTATTAACATTGTAAACAGTTGAGCAATAAGATCTCAATTATGTCTTTTTTGTGAAACTAAATGCCAGCGCGTACTAGGATTTTCTACCAATTTTTATTAGTAGATAATTTTACCACATACGTGTAGAAGGTCGCGGGACTGTACGAATTACCGTGACCCCGGAACGTAAAGGGCTATTGAAGGAAACCGTGGATTTTAGTCAGTACGAGTCTGACAGTCCCTCCCGCTCTGCCCTGGGTGGGAGGACTCATTTGATGATTTATCCACGATAAAAAAAAACATACGTGTAGATACCTTTTGTAAAACATTATCAGTTGTTTCCAATTTCTCAAGAAGTTTCCTGCTTGATAAATAGTTCATCTTCTATCTATCTATCTATATATATAAAAGGAGAACTGACTGACTGACATATCAACGTACAGCCGAAACTACTGGGGCTAGGAATGTGAAATTTTGCACATGGCTTCCTATTATAATGTAAGGGAGCACTAAGAAGGGGTTTTTGGAAATTGTACCTTTAAGGGGGTGAAAAAGGCGAATTAGGAAAGTACGTAACCCACGCGGACGAAGTCGCGGGCAAAGTGCTAGTGTTGTAAAAATGAATAAAAAATAGTTGTTAAAATGAATAAATAATAGCAAAATAAAAAATCTAAAAGTCCACGACGGCGACGGTTGAAATAACCGTCGTGGGTTCTTCAACATTTTTAATTCTGCTTTTTTAGGTTTAATAAACTGAACTAATACCGAAATCATTTACTTGATTTATAATTTCAGCTGAGTCTGCTTTATTGTTACTAAAACCAGCCACTTTTTTAGATAGACCCTAAAATTGATCTGAAAATCTTTCTATAAAAATGGGTAGACTGATTTAGACCTATACGTTAGGCTGAAACACTGAAAACGTTAATTGAACTATAAAACAACCACGACACGAAATTCGTTGTGGCTTATACCTCGGGGATTTATGAATACGCGTACAAGCTATCAAAAACTGATGCCAGTTATATTATTTTTCATGAATTCGTAACAATTTTTACTCTCTTTTTTGCATCGTATTCATTAACTGGAGGAGCTAATTACTAAAGCCTTTGTCAAACATACAGTCGTGGCGAATACGAAGCGAGGCGTTTTTATTTGTAACTAGCTTCTGCCCGCGGTTTCACCCGCGTCATGTTAGGCGTTTGGCCCTATGGTCCCGTCCCGGTCAGTTCCCTTGAGGAGCACGTGGAACACGACGCACCGTGGCTCGGGCCTTGTCCTTTGTCGGACGGCGAGCTACCCATTACTCCCCGTCCGCAAGCGGCTGGAATATGCCCCGCGATTTGTTGCCCCGTAGCTGGGGCGATACGTAGAGGATATCTTTTACCGCACGCATTCCGACTGCTCCCCATTCACCTCGCCTGCCGCCGAATCCCTGAGGTACCTCCCGCAATAACCGTGCCCGGGAGGACTTGCGTCAGGTTGAAGTTGAGGCTGAGGACGCCGTAGCGCATCTCCAACCACTTCTCAAAGATGATCTTACGACCGCAATTATGACTTGCCCAGGCAGTCATTATTATATACATATTGTAGTATTATTTTGAAACTATTATATCTCCTTAGATATTCATTAAAATCAAACGATGTCAAGGGCAATTTTGTTCAAAATCAAATGGTTGTGATGATTAACTTATTTATTTGGATAAGGATTAATATCATGTTAATGAAAATACCTTCGCAAATAATGAAGCTCTTTAAAATCAAATTCGATTTCCACAAAAAAGGTTATAGTGACTTAACCTTAAAAGATAGATATATGCTCTCGCGGTCTTTATTTTAGAACTTTTCATGAGAAATAATTCCGTAGTACATAATTTTTGCGTATCTTTAACCCTTTACGCAGCGCACGCAACGGAAGATCTCGAAAAGGAATTCATTTTCCCGATTTTGAAACATTTTTCACTGCTGCTCTGCTCCTATTAGTGATAGCGTGATGCTACATAGCCTATAGCCTTCCTCGGTAAATGGACACTGAAAGAATCATTCAAATCGGACCAGTAGTTCCAGTGATTAGCGCGTTCAAACAAACAAACAAACTCTGCAGCTTTATAATACAAAATATTAAGTATAGATGTATGGAATTGTTTGAATCCAGTCACATAGAAAAGCGAAAGCGATGAGATATCGTGACCGAAGCGATGCGAAGACGTGGCGAAGGCGTATTGGCTCAGTTTGACGTCGTTCATAAAAAGTCAGCTAATACAACTGTCACGCCTCGGTTCGCAGAACACAGTTTGATGTCTCGTATCGCTTCGGACTCGGTCCGATTCGCTATCGCCTATCAGTTTGAAAAAGGCTTAAATTGATACACAGAACTATATTTTTGGGTCACCGGACTGCTAAATGGTCGTGGTACTATCTCAATAGGTAACCTTGAGTCTAAGACGTAAAGGGCTATTGAAAAAACACCGTGGATTTTAGTCAGTACGAGTCTGACAGACCTGATTGAGGGGTATTGCATTTCCCAGTACCTTTTTTTTTACGTGGTAAAATCATCACATGAATCCTCCCACCCAGGGCAGAGCGGGAGGGACTGTCAGACTCGTACTGACTAAAATCCACGGTGTCCTTCAATAGCCATTTACGTACCGCAGTCACGGTAGTTCGTGAGTCCCGCGACCACATTTCCCAGTACCTGGGTTGTGAATATCAGCCCTAGTGACTCCATAATTATAACTTGATAATTATAAAATACTAGCTGTTCCCTGCCACGCTTCGCTGTGGCACAAAAAAAAACTGTTTTTTCGCGGTCGCGGATATGTGACTGATGCAAAAAATAGATAAAACAATCCTTGAATCAGATTATATATCATGCTAAAATTTCAGCTCAATCGGTACAGAACTTTTTGAGTTTTTGAAGCGTACACAAACCAACATAACATTTTTATATATATAGACTAGTATTCTTAAAGATATTTTTGAGAAAATCAAAATTCTGCTGCAAGTGGGATTTGAACCCGCGTCTTCTATTTATTCTTTGAGTTGTAACCGGCTATTCTGGAAACTCAACCCAATATAGTATGTCAAGCGGCTAGACAGATTCATCAGTCGACTTCGAAACTTTACTATTTTGCCAACTAGTTCTGAGCTCAGTTATTATTCTTTCATCCTCCAAGTTAACAAACTTCTTGTAAAATCATTGAAATAAAAGTGTAATTTCATTTCCACGCTGAGCTGTTTCTTTAGTTAGCAGAAGTTAGAAGTGAGAAAAACTAAAAAAAATACTAATTTCCGTCCTGGTCACAGTTACTGTTGTAATACTTGTAGGATGGAGGATAAAATAATATTTGAAGGTTCTTCATCTGCTATTGTTTTCTATGGTTGGTTGGTTTTGGCATCGATATGGGTCTGTCGATTATTATCTGGCCTACACTGTCCTCTCATGCATCATGTAATTGCGTCATAGGTTTCCGACTAAATATCTTTTTATGCTTTACTTTTTTTTTACGAAACATTGCCCCTCACTAGGAATTCCTCCTTGTGTGAGGAGCAACAAAAAAAAAAGGTTTAAAGCTCATTCGGTTAGCTTTTAACAACCAGGTCAGGGTTGGCTTTCAGTCTAAATAGATACGTGTGAGGAATAGCAATGAGACTGCAAACTGGCCTTAACATTTTCTCAAGCGTATTACTGGACAATGGAAGCGAGATTACTCTAGGTCAGTTGTCAGATTTGTGATCTTTTGACAATGTGAGTGTTAGATGATAAAATAGACGGAAAGTGAGACGTGAAAGTTTCTTCAAAATTTCGTACTGACACCCTTGCACGAATTCTATGTAGGTATTTGGCCGCTGACGGGGCCTGTAGAGGGCCAAAGCCTGCCAGGGTCGCGGGACTCACGAATTACCGTGACCCCGGTACGTAAAGGGCTATTGAAGGACACCGAGGATTTTAGTCAGTGCGAGTCTGACAGTCCCTCCCGCTCTGCCCTGGGTGGGAGGACTCGTGTGATAATATTACCACATGTGTTATTATTATTTGGCCGTACTTCGTACTTGAAGCATAAATTGTACGGAAAATTAAAAAAAAATCTTCTCAAGTTTATGTTTGCACAGAGCTTAATTATATCTTGTGGATGAATTATCATTTCCTCGAATTTACTCCATCAAGAGCTATTTTATTTGTGATTATAATTATTGTAAATTTGAAATTGTGAGCTTAAACAGAAAATCGATTTTGATGAATTTTGTTTCAGAGAAATTAAATGGGAGAAATCTTCTCGAGACCCTAAATGTAAAACTTATATTTTTCGCTTCACCGCACCGATTAGTTTAACTTTCAATTTTATAATTCTATAATCGTAGAAGCTATGATTAGAAAGGATGATGCTGAGTTACGGAGAGAAGTATAATATAATATTCAAGAAGAAGACACGCTGCGTCGACTCCGAATGAATTCCAATAAGAGTAAGAGATTCATGAATAACTGTAACCTCAAGAATCTGTTACTTGAACACATTAATCTCAATTATCACCATTTTTGTTCTACACGCATATTTTTTTAAAATTAAATAACAAAGTAACGCAACAAGCTTGAATCCTGCTCACAACTGAACTCGACAACTTCGCGCAGTATAAATTACAAAATAATTAAAACTTTTACAACTTTGTTTGAAAACATTCTGCTCACAGAATCACGTGTATTTTATGTTGGATGGTGATTAGAATGGGGCTTTAATGTGTTGTTTATAACTTAGGGTTATATTTGTTTAAAACAAAAGTGTTTGAATGCAGAATGTAAGTAAGATTAACTTTTTTCCAGCGCTGCCACCAAAATCCCCTATGTACTTTAATAATTTTACTTTGAGTACAGTTATCGCTACCTACACCCCCATCTCCTTTGAAATTTTACTTTTAAACTTTTTTTTCAAAGGTAAAACGGTTTGTATAAAAAAGCAGTTTGTCAACTCTGTCCCAATTTAAAATTTGACTGTGCCTTGATTAGCGAGTCATTATTAATTAACTCTTTTAATCAAGACTGACCTCATCATTTAGCAGTTAATAAAGAATAGTTAATAGTATTCCCGGCATAAAGTCTTAGCGATGATTGCTTTTCGAAAAGCCTTGTAAAAAGTATTGAAAAATGTAAAAAACGTGTGCCTCCTTATCCTGTCGTTTAGGAAAAAAATAACTAATTTATACTTTGAACCTAGAATTGTTACAGTTAGTGGTACTTTCGTACTTTCATGATCATTTTGTTATCGATGGGAATATGACTTATTTTGTTTCGGTTGCCGTTTTGTAATATGATTATAATGATGAAAAGAGATGATTAAGTGTAAGGGCCCTAACGTAAGGCGCGCTCGAATCTTGTTTATTTTTACCTCTCTCCTTCAACGTGTGGCTAAAATGCTTCTTTGCTTTATGTTTATTATTTTTATATGTATTATTTCTTGTATATAATATAGGTATTTATTATGTTTGTATATGTATGTATTTTATGTGCAAATTGTACACCACAGACTACCTACAGTATTGTTTCTCCCTTCTCTTCCAATCCATGCTAAGGTTGTCTTGAAAAGATCGCTTTTAGCCATAAGACCGCTCATTGTATCACCCTATATATAAGATATATTTTGTATGGTGTGCATAATAAAGTGTATTCTATTCTATTCTTACAGAGACTGTGGTTTTGAGCCCATCTAGGCGTATTACTTTGTATGTTTTATTTCATCACTACTGCTCTGAAAACGGTGTAGGAAACTTCGAAGGATACCGCCATGTCCTAGAACCAAATATTCCAAGACATCTAATAACACGCATGGCGCCCGAGTGGTGGATTACCAGCCCTCTCACGAGGAAGATATCTACGTCCTTGCAGTATTAAACATGAGCTTATATCTGGACTTGCCTGCCATTTGATTCCACTCTCTTCATAAAAACCAACATCAAAGATCCCCCCTCACGATATCTGTACAACGTACGAGAAAGTATTTGCCCCAACAAAAAGTACTTCGTCAAGAAATTTAATAACAGATTCCGGCGAAGTTGCAGCGCTGTGCGGCTGTGCTCTCTTGTTATTTGACAACTTTGTCTTATTGCATACATTTTGTGTATCTGTAGTTGTGTAGTGTTGTTTAAATTACCTGACTATCCGGCTGTGGTTAACTTTGAGAATAATATTTCTGTTTTTCTTTTATAGAAAACGTTGCCCCACACTAGGAATTTCGCCTGTGTCGTGTGTGCGTTTACAAACATATAGACTCAAATACACAAACGCCCAGGTCGAAGATCTTGTAGATCATACAAATATTTGCTCCGTGCGGGAATCGAACCCGCGACATGCAGCGCAGCAGTCCAATCATTCAGCCACTGCGCTAACCGTGCCGTCAAATTTGACGGATCCATGAATTTTCTTCATTAATTCTTTCTAGACTTTGTTAAGAAGAATTCATTATTTATATATAGATACACTTTCTATTTTTACACGTTTTTGTCAGTTTTGTTGACAAACTTATTTTCATACCTTTATACATAATATCATACTTGACCTATAGTATTTCTGATATAGTTCAATCTTCAGTTTTATTTAGTTTTAGTAAATCATCCTGTGGAGAATAAACTTTGTGGCAAATGTACAAACACCCGTATGATCTTCGTTAATTTTGGTTTACATAACTGTCAAATATTTTTTTGATAATCTGACTTACTAATTCGTTTTTATTAAGTCAAATTGCCTATTTAGATTATCAAAATTTCCATCTCTACTGCCATTATCTAATACTAAAAAAATCCCAACAATAATAATAAGTACCGACATTGTTTGGTGCCAGTATTCCACGGCATCGCATTTTTTAACTCGAGTACGGTATTATTATACGTCAAGCGCCTACAAATGGTGTCAACAAGGCACTTCGTTTCGTACGCTCGCGATATAACATAATACCTATCGGTGTAAATTGAACAACGCCTATAGCATAGTCCTGAATTCGACTCCATGTTGAGTTTTTTGATGGATGAGAGAACTTTTCGCTAATTCCCGAAGTTAATATTGAATCTCAATCCGAATACCGTTCTTTTGTTTTTGACGGCTGCTCATGAGTATTTTGTAGTTGATTACAGCCGCAAAGGCCGCTCTTCCAGGTTAAGCAGCGTTTGCTGAGGTTGGTCTGTGGATGGGTGACCATCTGTCATAACGAGTTTCCTCCGCGCCTCGGAAAGCACGTAAAGCCGTTGGTCCCGGCTGTCATATGTAGATCTTGAACAATCGTTAATCATATTCAGAAGCTCGAAAGTCTGATAACCAGTCTTACGAGTATCATGGGGTATCGTATTACCCGGTTACTGGGTTGTGGAGGTCCGATAGGCAGTCGCTCCATGTAAAATACTGATATCCAGCTGCATCTGGTTGGACTGAAAGCCGACCTCAATATAGTTGGGAAAGGGTTAGGCAGATGATTGGTTATATACCATAATGATCCAACCGAAAATAGCAACTGAGACAGGTTATTAATTTCCAGCATTTTTTTTTAACTTGGTAAAATCACCAAATTTGTCGGGAGGGACTGTCAGACTCGTACTGACTAAATCCAACGGTATCATTCAATAGCCCTTTACGTTCCGGGGTCACGGTAATTCGTGAGTCTTGCGACCAATTAATTTCCAGCATAAGTAAACATTAAAATCATTTTTAAAGCATTAATTGCTTTAGAATTGGTGAATCATTAGGTGCAGTTCAACGCATTCACTGTGTTAGTCGGTGAATTTGTTTCTTATTTCTTTCACTTTTTTGTCACCGACTTCCAATAATAACTATTCATTCTAAATGTATTTTAATGGGTACAGGCCTAATATATTGTTGTGTGATCGGGTAAATGATGTTTGGATATGCGATAACAACGATCGCCGCTGATTTTCTGTAATTTACTGAAGAGTTTGCTCGATTTCCAGTCTAGAGCGACGTGTCTCCTTGCCAGGTGACTTGACAGTCACATCCAGCCGCTGGAGACTTATTGAATCCGTACTGTTGCGTCCACTACCATATATATATATATCCAAAGTTGCAGTCGACAGGAAATAAAATCTTCAAGACAAGGAGTCTCCAAGACAAAGAGTCTCCGAGAAAAGTCTCTAGTGAGCGGTAGATCTGAAGGTTAGGCATAGGTGTTCGTGTGTTTCAGGTACATTTCACCAATTATATTAAAGTTCCATTCAAGCACAATGGAGGGCGAGCTTATTGCCATCGACCGGGAATAACGAGACTACCTGCTACTGAAAAACTCTGGATATAAATACCCAATAACATTTTACCCTACCTGGGAATGGAAACCAGGACCTGGTGCCCAGCATTGTATGAATTGCGCTTGCTACCACTGGACTATAGAAATATATAAAATAGTCTAGACCAACGAAAATTAACACAGTAAACCGTAACTGCGCACAAACGTGACAAAATGGAGACATCTCATGAAAAAACAACCAGTTCAAAAATCATTTTTCTCAAGCCAGCAATGTTCCAGTTAGATTCACGTTTGCAGTCGTAGCATGTGACACTAAGCTACTGCATAAATTGTTCACCGACAGGTAATTCGAACTGTCGGCGAAACTGCCCGGGAAATAAAATGGTGCACCTTTGAATTTTGGAAAATTCTCCTAAAGGCGGCAATTCTCCGAGCACCATCGTTGCATTTAAGACCCAGATATCGTGGCAAACGCTATCTCACTAGTGCAGGAATATTCCAAGGTACGAATGCGGGGGAATGTAATAATTTACCACTATATTTCTCTCCAGATTACCATGCAGTATCCCTATTCCTCATTTCCAAATAGCAAAATTCCAATAGAAGCAATTCCCGAAGTGAAATAATAACATCTTTATGTAAACGAAGCTGAATGCTCGTCGTTTTGTGAGCATAACACACCGGATTCGAGTACACTGAATTAATTTTATTGTTTAACTTAACTTGTTTTTTGAGTCATAACTCTAACTGGCTCAAGGGCTGCCCTCCTTCGACAACATTCATTTTATTAGTCCCTAGCGCCCTGTTCACAGCCTCAGGCGTTGCGACTTTTATCAAGCGTCTGGGTAACCAGGTGGCATGCTTATAGTAACTTCTTTCATTTGTTTTAACCGCTGTCGCTGCTAACTTAGAAGCCCATAAATTGCATTTCAGTTGTATACAAGCTTCACTATATTACGGACTATTTGGCCAATGAATTCAGTTGATCAAACAAATACCGCAATGTAGTCAAACTTGAATGCATAACTGTGTTGCAATTTCTTGCAACATCTACATGTAATAAGGCTTAATGCCAGCCATATACGTCCATCCATTTTACCTGATGGTTGAAACTTGATCGTTTGCAGGGTGCTGAAAGCGGCGTGCTATAAGTAGATTTACACTGTATTTACTTAAACTGAATCGCGTATGCGATGCGATTTTCCGAAGCGCGACGTGACTTGTATCGCTTGTATCAATCGTCACGCGTGTGCCTCATTTTTTTACTTCGCGTGGGTACGTGGTGACTCGTGGCAAGCTCTAAACAATATTTCTTGTTTGTTTTCTCGGCAGGCGCCTTCGCAAAATGCATGGTAGGTCGTGGACAAGGGGTTACTGACTCAAGGGCTGCCCTCTTGACAACATTCATTTTATTAGTCCCCAAGTGTCCGGAATTTGAACGAGTGTTTGCGATTTGAATAGAAAAATATTTGTCAAAATTTCAGTTGTTCCGGTTTTATCATTTATTTGTTGTGCTGAGTGTAGAGGGGTTAAGAGACTGTTTTATGATTATAATCTTGTTTATATTATTTGGATCATTTAAGACTTAAACATTAAGTAGCTGTGAATATTGAGAATTTCATAATTTATAATGGAGCAATCGAGGCATAAGTTCAGATATTTTGTTTTGGATGAGTTCTCAAAAGCTACCGTTGCAATGGCCATCCAGCCATAATTAACCACTTCAACTTTAAAAAGATATCAAATAAAAACAATCAAAGCATAACTAAACTTGTTCCAACATAATATTTCACAAGAGACACTTCAAGGAATCATTTCTCTTAACCTAGAACCTAATTAGCTTTTATGTTACCACAAGTAGGAGTCCCCAATTGTCAAGAATGCACTCTTCGGTCTTTTGTTCCGCAGTTAGGTTTATTATTTTTATTAAATAATTAGTTGATGCCCGCAGTTAAGTTTGGTAGCTAGCAACTGTGCCCACGGGATCGGACAGCCGATAAAAAGTATCCTAACGTTAATCACGGTTATAAAGTATTTACGTACTGAATCTAGAAATCTGTTCTGTGGTTTTGTGTTCTTTATTACCAACAGAATGTTTTATGTACTTGTGAATGTACGGGTCTTTTCGATCCTTCATAAAAGTACCTGATGAATGTTTTTGAGGTTGCGAAACTAGTAGTGTTGCACCCAATGAATTATTTAGATTGCCAACGACATTCTAAGAAGAACAACAAAACCTCACCTCATATCGACGATCAAACTTTCGTTAAATCAGAGAGTACTTCATAATATTAACAACTCAAAAATCAAACCAACACTGAACGAAACAAAGAAAATGCAAATCAATTTACTTATCAGAATCATGCTGTATCGCGCTACAAAGCGATTCTGAAGACCATTCCTGCAGAATAAGTGGAGGCTACAATAGGCCCCTAGGTCGACTGTGAGGCCAACAGCCTGTTTGCTCGGCACACTTCTTGGCTAGATAAGTCACGCTTTACGGACTACGGTAGGGTTGGCAAAGAAAAATATTAAAACTTTATAAAACTTTTTTTTTGTACCTTTATCTCCTTCTTCTTTGTGTACCTTTAACTGATATAGGTATATTAAGGAGCAGTGGTAGTCCAGTGGAATCGGCCCCGACTTACGTGTTGTAGGTCGTGAGTTCGAACCCAGTCAGGCGGTTTACTTTGTGTCATTTATTACATCACCACTGCTCTCAAAACGGTGAACATGTGACATCTACCAATCCAAAGGGCCCGCGTGGTGGATTATGGCCCATTCCTCCTCACAGAGAGCAAGCCTGTGTCCCAGCAGTGGGAACATTTATAGGCTGATGACGACGATGTTAATAGAAGCCTAAGTCGTTCCTCAACGTGCGCGGGCATGCGGACAGTGAGTAATGGGCAACTCACTGTCCGACCATGGACCATGCCCGGGTCGACGGCGCGTTGTGTTCCACGCGCGCTTCAAAGAGTGTCAGCAAAATAACGTGCCCCCCCCCCTCTAGAGGGCCAAAGCCTGCCGAGGTCGCGGGACTGCACGAATTACCGTGACCCCGGAACGTAAAGGGCTGTTGAAGGACACCGTGGATTTTGGTCAGTACGAGTCTGACAGTCCCTCCCGCTCTGCCCTGGGTGGGAGGACTCACTCAAAATCATCAAGATTTTACCACGTAAAAAAAAAGTCTTTCCTCAACGTAAAGCAACTTACCGAGATTGATCAGTGGATACTATTTATTAAAAGTTAGTTTGTAATTATTTTTATTTTTGTTTTTAATTGTAGTGTACCATTGACTACCGACTACTCCATCTATATTTGAAGTCCCATTAGTCCACTCGAAGGTTATCTGGAAGATATCGCTGTCAGCGATAAGGCCGCCCATGTACCCATAGAATTTATGTTGTTGTACTCGTAAAAAGCTGTGTAATCTTTTTGGTGAATGTACGCCAGCATATCAACCTACCCCAATCTGTCAAATTTCTTTAATAAATTTTCAACCTTATCACAGTAGTGGAAGGTTAATGTTCGATTGGTAAAATTTGACAGATTGGGGTAGGTTGACCTGCTGTTGTCTGTACAATAAAAATATTCTATCGTTCAATCTATCTACACATTAGAAAGGACATTAACTTGGTAGTTTCTGCTGTCAATTCTGTCAACTACAGATCTTTGCCGCTACAGGTAGTTAGAAACCTGAAAATCTGACAAATCTGTCTAATCTCCGGATTTTGTTTAATTCTCGTACTGGATTGTGGAAGTAAAATCTCATATATATATTTAAAAAAATATATTCTGCTGTATCTGTTTAGACTACATACAGCTACAATATAACTGAAAAATAATCTAAACAGTTGATAATCGAGCATGCGGGCAGCGAGTTGGCGCCTCTAAGAGTGTCAGCAGAAATGACGGGGCCCCCCTCTAGAGGGCCACAGCCTGTCGGGGTCGCAGGACTTATGATTTACCGTGACTCGGCTCGTAAAAGGCTATTGAAGGACACCGTGGATTTTAGTCAGTATTAGTCTGACAGTCCCTTCCGCTCTGCCTTAGATGGGAGGACTCATGTTATAATTTTAACACGTAAAAAAAAGCAGTTGATAATAAAAATGGGTGCAATTTCATATAAAAAATCGTGATTGATTGCATGGTATTTTCATGTCTAATGGCCATAATCTAAATGTACTTTTGTGAAAATACGTGTGAAAATGTATGAATATTTATTTAGCATGTAAATCTTGGTTAACCATGCACAACCTGTGGCTTTCAAATTGAGCACGTTATGTTAATGGTTTTTGTTAGGGTTAGCGTGTATAATGACGAGTTCTAATTTCTATTGTAATAAAATGCATGCTTGAGAATTATTTTAGTTTTCCTCATGCCACTACATTAGTATAAAACAAAGTCGCTTTCCGCTGTCTGTCTGTCCCTATGTACAAGTATGCTTAGATCTTTAAAACTACGCAACGAATTTCGATGCGGTTTTTTTTGATAGTTTGAGTGATTCAAGAGGAAGGTTTGTATTTGTTAACCCTTAACTTGACAGCGTACATCACACTGTACATAAATTAAAAAAAAATATCTCTCATTAGTTTTGGAAAAAATAATAATTCTGTTTTTCATAAATATATTATCAAATGAAGTAGAATTGGTAGAAAATTATTTTTCTGTGACAACACTATAAAACACATGTCAAAAACAAAATGGCTGCGAAGCAACAAGCTGTGCGTGTGACACGAGTAAGTGTTTTATTTATTATTTACTTTCTGGGTCGAAACTTGGCAATGTTTTGTCTGTGCTTTGATGTAAACAATATTCAGCATCCAATTAGTGCATGTTTCCGTACCTACCTAAATACTAACTCACGCATTTGATAAAAGAAATGAATGTACATTGCACTGCACGCTGCCAATGACACGCTGAAGTACTCACCGTAAACTATGGTAACCACACTGTACATTGCTAGGTTTACGAAGTATTTGGATTTTGTTTTTTTTGGGGTATTTGCTGTTTTTTTTTGTATTGTTTTGACAGAAGGTGTTGGTTTTGACTTTTGTTTTATTTTATTTTGCCTGCAGAATTTAAAATTAACTCGCTCGCACAAAATCTTGGCTTTGGTTCCTGAAAAAAATGCATGTTCTGAAGGTAGCTCTTCGTCCGATGAGGAAATCAACGTATATATACCACCTTCTCCAGATACTTCAGATCCACCTTCGCTAGCATCTTCGTTAGAAGCCCTCAATTTACTAGATAGCTCAACTGAATCCAATAAAGAGCAGATTGATATATCTGTAGATGCACCTCTAACGCCAATATTCAACGAAGTTTTTCCATCACCGACTACAAGCAACTACAACATTTTACCTACACTGAACTCCATACAGTCTTTACCAACCCCAACCCTTGAGCAATCGTCTCCTCAGCCCGGCACTAGCCGACAACAGCTGCCACTTACCAGGTCTAAGCGTAAGAAGACAACAAAGAATGTAGTGACCAAAAAAGTTGCAGTCAAGAAATTTGTTCTAAATTATCATTGGTCCAAATCAGTATTCCGTCATAGTGCTTGTCTCGAAGAAAACCTATACGACCTCCATCAAACAAATATTGATACAGCCCTGGATTATTTTTACTACTTTTTTTCACCTGGTATAATTACTGACATTGTTCATAACACAAATTTATACTCAGTGCAACAACTAGGGCGATCTATACAGTTGACAGAAGATGAGATAAGAAACTTTCTAGCCATTCAAATGTTAATGGGTATAGTGCATATGCCAGCCTATACAGATTATTGGGGTAAAAGGACAAGATACCCTCTCATTGCTGATCTCATGCCTCTCAAAAGGTATCAACAAATACGTCGATACCTTCATTTCGCTAATAACACCTTAGAAGATTCAGACCGATACTTCAAAATTCGTCCCGTAATGGAAAGAATACGGCAAAACTTTTTGAAAGTTGAAGAAGAAGGAAGATATTCCATTGACGAGATGATGATACCTTATAAAGGTCGTAAAGCAGGTAAAAGGAAGCAGTATGTAAAAATGAAACCCAAAAAATGGGGATTCAAGAATTTCGTGCGAGCGGGAGTCTCGGGAATTATTTACGATTTCCTTCTTTATGCTGGCGATGACACGTTTCGTGGACTGACATTTAGGGACAAAGAAGCTTCAATTGGTTTGGGGGGCAAAGTAGTAATTGCATTGTGCCAAACTATAAGGCAAAAGCCGGCCATTGTTTACGCCGATAATTTTTTCATGTCACCTGAACTAACGTACATACTGCGAGAAGAGTACGGTATTCTAAGTCTCGGTACTATAAGGACAAATCGTTTACGAGGGTGCCAGGAATTATTGCCAACGGACCAACAAATGAAGAAGAAGAAACGTGGTTCTAGCGCTCAAGTTGTCTGTAATAAAAACAAGCTGGCGGTGGTAAAGTGGAACGATAATAAGGTCGTCACACTTATTAGCTCTTATACAGGGTGTCCCAAAACTCAACGTCAAGCCGAAACGGGGTGACAGGATTGATCATAACCATCACGAGAAAAATCTGAAAAAAAATCTATCCCGTGCAGTTTGAAAATTATGGGCATTTTAAGAAAAACCTAGAAATGTGATCAAACTGTACCATTTTTCGGTTATTGTGGTTATTCTTTTTTATTTTTGTTCATTTGAACTTTGGAAACGTAATCCTAAATAACATTTCTAGAATCCCAATAAAAAATAATGACACAATTGCCTCAAGTTTCCGAGAATTGAGACTATTTGTTAAACTACGAATTTAAAATTTTCTAGATTCGTCGACTTTGACAGGCCCTCCTATAAAAAAAATGTACTAGAGTGCCTTGGCAAGTGGCATTAAAAGTTGGCGCATTTAATCAGAATTCTAAAATGGTACAATACTTGTTAGTTCCATACAATAGAAAAGAGTAAAAAAATTAAAACCTCAAGTAACCCGATTTTTGCTATCACATTTTACTCAGTTAAAATGTTTTTAATTCGCACAAGCTGTAGGTAGGTTCTTAATTTTAAGACAGAATGATGAGAGAGATGGATAATGGGTATGTTTGTCATGAGTGAGCGAGACAGATAGTGACGCCACTTTTACCAAAGTGAAAAAAAGTTAGTAAAATAATTAGGTTTGTTGGACTAAAAGTCAGATAGAGAAAAAACATTTTTATTACAATAAATGTTCAAATTGTTTACCATCAGCCTCAATACAAGCCCTACATCTTCTTAAAAAAGATCTACTTAAAGTCGGGCATATCTTCGAGAGTTGATCGCCTCAGCTGCTTGAGAAATGCGTTCACGTAGGTCGGCTACGTGATCAATGGGCTTTGAGTAAACTTTTTCTTTGAGAACTCCCCAATAGAAAAAATCCAGGGGATTTAAATCTGGTGAACGGGCGGGCCACAAGATAGTGCCTGAACGTCCAATCCACCTTCCCGGATATTCCTGGTCAAGGAAATCTCTTACTTGCACTGCGAAATGCGTACCCATACCCATTATCCATCTCTCTCATCATTTTGTCTTAAAATTAAGAACCTACCTAGAGCTTGTGCGAATTAAAAACATTTTAACTGAGTAAAATGTGATAGCAAAAATCGGGTTACTTGAGGTTTTAATTTTTTTACTCTTTTCTATTGTATGGAACTAACAAGTATTGTACCATTTTAGAATTCTGATTAAATGCGCCAACTTTTAATGCCACTTGCCAAGGCACTCTAGTACATTTTTTTTATAGGAGGGCCTGTCAAAGTCGACGAATCTTGAAAATTTTAAATTCGTAGTTTAACAAATAGTCTCAATTCTCGGAAACTTGAGGCAATTGTGTCATTATTTTTTATTGGGATTCTAGAAATGTTATTTAGGATTACGTTTCCAAAGTTCAAATGAACAAAAATAAAAAAGAATAACCACAATAACCGAAAAATGGTACAGTTTGATCAAATTTCTAGGTTTTTCTTAAAATGCCCATAATTTACAAACTGCATGGGATAGATTTTTTTTCAGATTTTTCTCGTGATGATTATGATCAATCCTGTCACCCCGTTTCGGCTTGACGTTGAGTTTTGGGACACCCTGTATAGACTCGCACCCCATCGAAACTATCAAGCGTTATGATAAAGATGAGAAAAAGAAGGTACATGTAGAATGTCCCCAAATTGTAAAACATTACAATAAACACATGGGTGGAGTAGATTTGGCGGACATGCTAATATCTTTATACAGAACCCCCTTTAAAAGTCATCGTTGGTACATAGGAATATTTTCACAACTTATTGATATGTGTATCAATAACGCTTGGCTTTTGCATAAACGAGATGGGAAAAATATTATGTTAAAGGATTTTAGATTTCAATTGTTCGAAGGATTGGCTAAATCAAATAAAACAGTAAAAAGTATAATTGCCACAGAAGACATAGGCGAGGATCTAAAAATCCATAAACCAGTCTCCGTTCGTCCAACAGATAGCGTCCGATTCGATGACAAGAGTCATCTTCCAGAAGCAGGGGATGAAACAATGCGTTGCAAGTATTGCAAAAGTGGAAGGACAACTGTCTTCTGTATAAAATGTAACGTGCATTTATGTTTTGTTGTGGGAAAACAAAAACGTAATTGTTTCCGTAATTTTCACACAAAATGATTAAGATTTTTTTTACAATTTATCCAATTCATTAAAATAAATAAACAATTTAAATAAAAAAATTGTTTTATTATCAACCTGGCAGTGTCCATCACAATGTATACACAATATAATATCCATATTTGGGCATAATTGGCAGTGTGCATTGTGATGTACATAGGTTTTCTCGAAACCTAGGATATCTAGATTTTTTTATTTATTTTTTTCGTGTCTTTTAATCATAATTAACGCCAAATATATCAAATAAGTTCATATTTTAAAGATTTTTACTTCCTGCCAAGTTAAGGGTTAACCAGGGGCGGTCTCTCATAGTACTGATTTAGGCCAAGCCTACCTTACCACAAAATCGCATAAATAAAACAAACGCATTTATTGTAACCTTGTAATAAAATAAAACAAAAATATAAAACATAACGCCTCACATAATGCATTAGCAAATTTCCGCGCGGCCGCCGTGTGACGTCATCACGTCCAGATTACTATAACCGAAGGCAAGCGGTCCTGTGGTCTCAAAAATTCTAAAATTCATTCAATAATTCATGCATATGTATGCATCCGTGTTCATATTTTCGTGTATATGAAACCGCACACATGTATAAATTACTACGCAGCTCCTTACGCTGTAGCTGACGAGTACGCGTTTTATGAATGAAAACGCACGGGTAAAATAAACAGAGTTGCCAATTCGGGAAACAGATTACACACAGAAACGACAATTTCGTAAAAGACTAATAAAGACAATTAAAAAAACAGAGTAGTATTGTCAAATCTATACATTTCAAATTAAATGTTATATTTTAAGGAATAGCAAAGACCTATTATAATAATTAAAAACTGTAAGAATTTTATTTCGAATTTGGTTTTTGGGGAATTGTGTAAATTAATACTGGCAACTCCGTGTGCAAGTGTCAGTTTATGCCGGCTAAAATTAGTTATTGTATTGCACTTTTGTTTTTATTTAATCATATTTAGCTATAAGTAATACATTTTGAAACAAAAAGTAGTGTAAATATTAAAGAAGATTCGTTTGTTTACTTAAAATGGCCCTAGTTTGTGTGACTTGTGCTGACAATGTGTGTTTATACTGATGACGATAGTTGTGAAAACTTATTTTTCACAACTCTTATGAAGAACTACTAATATTTTCGTTTAAATTTCAAGTTTTGTCTAAATGTTACGAGAATTAATCCAACAATTTCAATCTCCGAGAGTTATTCTTGCAAGTGACGTGTTTTGTAACTATCACCCACTTGGAAAGATATTTGAGGTGACAGATCTTCTATTTGAATCGTCAGAATATTGTGATTATTAATCTTACGTGAAGAATGTGGTGAGTGTTTTACATTATAAGTTTTGAAGTGGGCCGAAGCTTTCTTCCATTCGCATCGTCAGTATTGAGAATGTAGTTTTTTTTTTTCCTGGCCTACCCTTAGTCTGGAACCACTGCACGCTACTGTTGTTAACATGCATAATATAGTAGACTAGCTTTTGCCCGCTACTTTGTTCGCGTGGAATAGTGACTTCCGGCAGATTTTTGTATTTTTTTCATTTTTTGTAATAAAAACTATCCTATGTTATTTCTCAAGTTCCAAACTATGTCTGTACCAAATTTCACACAAATCGGTTCAGTAGTTTAGGCGTGAAGAAAAGACAGACAGACAGACAGACAGAGAGAGTTACTTTCGCATTTGTAATATTAGTTTGGATTGTACCCGTACCGAAGCCGGGGCGGGTGGCTATTTTATAGATAAAATAATTAAGCGCAGGATGCAGCACCCTGACAAATACTCGGAGATGCAGAAAGTGAGATCATTATAATGCTGCATGCAACAACAAAACATAGACCAGATCTATTTTGACCACCCATGGGGTATTCTCAAGAGATTTTGGCACATTTCCACCGTGACATTAATTATATGTATTGCATAAAGTCTGAATAACTTTAAACAGAATAAAAACTAACATTTTTACATAAAATCATCGACCTAGCACTGAATGATAATAACTTATTTGTTGGTAATACTGTTTGTCACACTTTCATACTACTAGTAACAACTATCACATATCCACAAATGATAGCCCGGTCAAACGGCCTTTTTAAGGTTGGTAATCATCAAATGAGTCCCCGGGCTTCCAGAAGTCACTCTCAGACATGATTAATTACAACCAATAAAAGTTCCTTTTAAAATACGAAACACTAAAAAGGTACCTAATCCAAACATAATTTTACTAAAAGCTGTGTGTCAACCCTACATGATGGCGGCTCTCACAACGACACATGCCGTCATAAATCCTACTTAGCGTCGTTCCGGTGTACGTGTGTATTTTTGTAGTGTCGCCATTACTTTGAACCGCACAAGCTCCATCGTCTTGACTTTTGCAATATACTTCTTTCTGAAGAGTTTAACCCTTTATTTTAAAGATTATTAGCGACCCGTCTTGGCTCCGCACGGGTGCAATCGCCATGATATTATGCATGTCATATGCATATAAACCTTTCTTTTGAATCACTTTATCTATTAAATAAACCCGCGTCAAAATCCGTTGCACAGACAGACAGCGGCAAACAACTTTGTTTTATGCATGTGATGATTTTACCACGTAAAAAAAAAAAAAGTAGTGATAAACGACAACAACAAATACCTTACTGGTCAGGTTCTATAAAAAGGGTTCCGTACCGCTATCTATAAAAATGGCTAAAAATATTACGTTTTTTGTATGAGAGCCCCATTAAATATTTATTTTATTTTGCTTTTTAGTTTTTTTTTATTTAAAAAATATTTCAATAGTTAAAACCGAACGTTGGAAGGCTTAGTAACTACAAGTGAAAAAAGAATAAAACAATGAATTTAATGTAATCAACTGTACCTAGGTGATTGGTTTGACCCTCGATAAAAAAGTTTGAGCACATAATTGCCAACTCTTTGAATTCTTACTCTTTTCCTCAAGAAGACACAATAATATCGTTCGATTTGCTTCTGTTTACGTTTTGGGAGGCAACCAATTGAAACACAATTTCACGTTTATACTTTGCTAAACAAATAACAAAACTTTGCTTAGTCAATCTTAAACTCATTATTTTGGCAAAGTTCAAGATGTATCCATAAGGACCTGTGTTATCATTAATTACTTATTAATGTTACAATGTTGAACATTAAGGAAGAACATTATAACCTGAACTGGTCGAAAAAGTAATAAAAAATAATTAGTTTTTAATCCCAGCGGACAACAAAACAGCATGTAATAAATTCAAACTTTATCAAAATCAAAAGTAATTTATTAAAATTAAGCCCCTCATTATACGTTTCAGACGTCTTAATTTACAAAAGATAGTCTCTTCATCATTTTTTAGTGTATCAGCTTCAAAGAAGCGGCGGACCAAACTCCAAAGCAACACGTCCGTCTGTTAGGTCAGTTAACACTATAATATAATCATTATCATCAGTTTATAATATCGCCATATTCCACCACGCCAGTGCGAGTTGCTAGATGTCACATGTCTTCGATTTTGCGGTTCTAGGACATACCGGTTTCAACACAATGTTTTCAATTACCGTTTTTATAGCAGTGGTGATGAAATAAATTGAATAAAATAATTTGCTTGACTGGGTAAATCCGAGCTGATTCCATTGGGACACACATTGACAGGCCTGTTTGTCTAGTGGTTAGTGACCCTGACTGCTATGCCGGAGGTCGTAGGTTCGATTCCTACCCAGGACAAATGTTTTTGTGATAAGCACGATCATTTGTTCTGTGTCTGGCTGTAATTTATCTATAATATGTATGTATTTAGAAATATATAATTATGTTTATCAGTTGTCTAGTACCCATAACACAAGCTCTGCTTAGCTTGGGACTAGATGGCGTTGTGTGATAGTTGTGGAATATTTATTTATTTATTTATTTTACTGGGCCACGACTCCTCTGCTCTACTGCATTCATATTTAGAGTTGAAACTCTACGGCACTAGTCAACGTCCCTAAGCATACATGAAGTTCGCATGCTTTTCTATTACGTAGAAATTGACATTTAAGTGAATCAATCCACAGTCAGCTTAGTAAATCTTGAGTGCCAGAGCACACACAGTTGACTGAAACCGCGGTGTACTCAAGAAGTTACAAGTTGACACTACTGAGTGTTTGTTGAAGGACTGATGTTTGCTGGGACACACGTCTCCTGCTATGTATCGGGAAACTAAATAGTATTATCATTGTTTTGTAAATCGATGCAACATAGTTCAATAAAATAATACATATATGATATACAGGATACTTCGATGATCTAAAAATTTGATTTTTAGATCATTTTTTGACAAATTTTGTAAAAAATACAAATAGCAAAAAAAAACAACGGTCAATAATTTTCGGTAAAATAAAAAATTCGCACAAAAAAAAAAAATCTGAAATAGTTCCCATTTCGCTATCATAGTTCATCCATCGTGTCTTTTATCCCTACTTTACTATTTCTCTCAGCTACTATTTTGATTAGAAAGTATTTTTTACTAGATTGTGCTTCACTGATATTCGTTCCATCGGTTATACTCCTAGTAATAGGCTGAATCCTAACCCATTTTGTAAAGCTAGTATTTGCTAGAGTCTCATTACTAACACATCTACTAAGTGCAAACCCGCCCTATATTTTTTTCCTAAGAAAATAAAATGAAGATGTAAGTAATAACTTTTATTCAGAAGTTGTATCTAAGCTTTCAGTGCGAATATAAAATTCCTCTTTATGTTATCTCGATGGATTTGAGATGAAAATTTTTCACTTGGAGTGTTCCGTTGGTGAATTCTTATTGCGATCATAGACCACCATTGTGGGGTAAACGGGGGGATATTGTGCACGTTTACGGCGCGACAGTTGCGAAATACAAATGGTGGAATGTGGGTGAACGCTTTGGAGTTTTTTTTAACCACTTCCGCAATAGCAATTTCCCCTGTGTCGTGGCTGAGTGCGTTCACATATATTTAATCTATGAAACACCCAAACCCGGAATAACTACTTGTAGATCATAGACAAAAAAAAAATCCGCATAGGAATCGAACCCGTACCACGCAGCGCATCATCCCGCAACTTTTCTTAATCGTAAGTAGTTGTAAATCTAACTATAATTAAGTACTTGTGTGGAGAGACTTACAATAAATAGGTATATTAATAATATTTGTACCCGAATGTTTATCTACAGACAAAATCCATTTTACGTTTTAAAATCTTCACTTACCTACATCTTAGCTAACCCAACCTTCACATCAAAATCATCTTTGAAAATGTTCACTAGTAAAACCACAACAACTCATCCTACATAGCACTCATCACCGCAACTCCATTAACAAATTCCTCGCCGTCAACCCGTCCGGAAAGCCGCCGCGCGCTCGCAGCAAGTAAACTCCCGTATGTTCACAATCCCTCGTTGGGGTGTGGGTAATGGATCCAAGATCGATCCCTTGTAATATCCATTTAAGTCTCGAGGCATGTTCGATCAACACTGTGTGTGTACAAATTGTGTCCCCTACGTTTGCAATACGTACATTTTTTTTCTGTTAATACTTTTTTACTTCTTTGGCTATTTAGTAAGCTAGTTTTAGTGATGAAAGGTATTTTAGACCCATTCTTGAATATACTCTTAAATTGATTTGCGATTTTCTTCTAAAATACCTTCCTCGGTTAGGTACAAAAGTATTTAAATATTTGTATTTTTACTTAACATAACAAATCCAGATTTGAGTTCTCTATATGTAATATCGTCAGAGAGATGTATCCTGTCAAATTGATTGAACAATTCGCTTGGAAAAATAGCTTTCAGTTATCCGATTCCCTGAGGGCTAACAAGCAATATTTTGTCATTCAACATCAGATCATTAAATATTTCAGTGCCAGTGAAAATGGATTTCATACGATCTGGAAAAATTTTGGATTGATTGGAAAACGGATACCAATAAACACAATTTCATACTGTAAGCGACAGTGTGAGTTGCCGCTGCTCTTTCAGTTCCCTTTATTTCTTACATCGATCTTTGTAAAAGCTTACCCCATAATATTCTACAAAATCAGTCAATATATAGTCCGTTTGTGAACCTCATTTAGCCGACCACCGACTTTCTAATAAGTGAATCCGTAATACACGTTGACATGAAATTAGACGACAAATTGAATTAAACAGGCGCTCAGGAACTTGGGGTTAACTTAGTCGACAGTTTACAACTTAAGCGGATCAACTTCATCTAACACCCTTAACAGTAAACTCTATATCCAAACGCCATCAAACCATATCCCGGAAGTCTTTTACACACAAATAAATTATTTAAACAATGAGAGCATTACCAATTCAGATCTTAACGTTTACCATCAAGTTTACGTTCGTAATCTGTCTTGTAGACGTTTCGGTGGGATTGCAACTAAACGAGGTTTAATTCGACGACTAGTCTTAACTGGCGTGACCCAATTACTATTGAGTTACATGGTAACGGAAGATTTGGGGAAATTGACGGATGTTTAAGGGCACACACAGAGTGTCGTTTCCTTGAATTATAATACAATTATTGTTGCCAAGTGTGTTCTGCGAATAGCAGTAAACTACGAGATGCAGATGCCTTTGTCAAACAGACAGGCGAGTCCGAAGCGATACCGAACCGAAGCGCGACGTCAGTCCGATAGTTCTGTCACGCTATCGGATCGCTTTCGCTTTTCTATGTGACAGTATTCAAACAATTCCATACATTATAAATAAAAACGTCACGCTTCGCATTCGCGACGCCTGTCTGTTTGACAAAGGCTATGATTTGCCAAGGCAACTCAGAAAGATGTATAGCTGCTTAGAAAATACATTACGATAAAATTAATACATACTGAACCAATTAGTCGTAATAATTACGCCTAAACATTCTTACTCCACTAATATTTATCTACGAAGTGAGTTTATTCATTACACTTAAATTAAGACAGTGGATTAGAAATAAGGGTCATACTAAAGTAGGACATTTACAAAGCATTCTGTCTGATAATTGTTCGACATCCAAGCGAGCCAAGTCGCAAGCAAAACCTAGTTCATATACTATTCGAAACTTTCAGCAAGTTATCTTCTTGTCAGCTATAAATAAATCCGTGTCCTGAAATCTTAAACATTAATTCAGCGTTTAAAAGGCCAGAAGTAGGTGTTTTACAGATGTCAACTGTCCACCAAGTTGGGAAGAAGTTGGTGAGGGATTAAGTACCAATGTCATTTACATTTACATTTGTGAACGAAATGAAAGTTTTAGTAAGAAAAATGTTTCGTCTAATGTATACAATTTTCTAATGGACAGCAAAAAAGTAAAGAAGAAGCTGGTCTAAACTGAAGTGAGTAGAACCTTTCCTAAAACAACCTAGGTAGTAAAAAACCGACGTGATGTAATATTTTTGAAAGTTCTGACTGCTTTTGCTTGTTGATAATAATACCTAGTGGATTTAGACACTGTTATTAGTTTTTGTAAAATCGTCAAATAAGTCGTACGGCCCTGGGTGGACAGGGAGGGACTGTCAGACTCTTACTGATAAAAAAAAACACCTTGTTCCTTCACATGTCCTTTGCGTTCAGGGCCGCGATGTCCTTCGAACACAGTGTCGATGCTAATCATCATTCTGCTGTAGTTCAAAGGTTTTACTGCAACTAAATGCTAGTGAATAAAGACACAAGACTAAAGAGATGTTGGGAGAAGAGAGAAAAAAATATTAGAGTGGACAGCATGGCCAGGACGGAGGAATGTTGGACGTGTTGGAGTAGAGACTGTCCGAAACAGAAAAATCAGGAAGCAAAAATTGATTAGATGGACAAATGCTCGTACTGATTGACTGACAAAGAAATTGGATAGCCATAACACAAATCCCTCAAATGAGGAAAGATATTCACTCAACATTAGGGGGCTAAAGGTTCAAAGAGAAAACGAGAACTGAATAACAAAAAGAAACTCGGGAAAATCTTCCTTTCGAAATGCTTTAAATCACAAACCATGCAATATAAAGCATCCAATCTTCGACCAACTGCCCAAAATTACTTGAAAATCTTGCCAAAAGTTCTGCTAAACAATCTCAATTCATTTTAAGCCAACCGCGACTTTAGATTTGAGCAATCTAGTAAATTGGAAACATTGTCGGGGTTCCCGTTAACGACTGTCGATTTGAATGATAGTCCATTCATTAAACACGCGCTGATAGATTGGTTTGTTTCCAATTTCTATGCAAAAGTTTGTTTTGTGAGGATTTTGTTTAATATTGATTAAAAGAACTTCCAATCCAGTGACTGTAAAAACAGGCACTAATGGCACAATTACACTAGGTCGTTAGAGCGCCTATGGAATTCGGGAAAACGACCAAGACTGGATTTCACCACTTTTTAAGTTAGTGAATTTATAAATATGTGGACTGAGTCCACCCAAATTTTCATCACACAAAAATTAACCGCTAAAGGATGGAAGAAATGGAGGAAGGAAAGGAAAGTAGTGCCTTACGTCACCGGCATATTAAATCCCGAAGCATCTGCAAGGTTTCTGAAGCTAAGAATCCTTAGTATAGCGAGAGATTTAAGCTAGCCCCAGACGAAGGCAGTTTTATTCCCGAGGAGAGTACTCTCCTTTTCACACCTACAGCGAGGACATAAATTCGATTTTTGAAATTTGACGTGGTAACCTAACCATCGGACGTGATGTGGGCACCGCATCAACGGTTGCGGTAACCGGCCGCCATTACAGCTACAGATTAAAAATAATAATAGTTATTTATGCAACCGTTGTATAATCAGGGGTATTAAAACACGAATGTGGGTTTATCACACGAGGCGTAGCCGAGTGTGATAATAGTATCACATGAGTGTTTTAATACCTAATTATAACGGTTGCATACAAGACTTTATCTACAATCATGCTGTGAATCCTCTATAAAAGATTCTCATAACATACCATATTCGCATACCATATTCGCATACCATATTCGAGTGAAAAAATGGCGGGATATAACACGATAAGACGAGATGTTCTTTTTTCAAAATTTTAGCGATCTGGTGGTGAAAATGTCATTGCATGAGAATGTTCTTTTTTTGAAATTCATTATATCACGCGTTTGGATGATATAATGATCATTATATCATTGAGTGTTTTAATGTTGGCGATAAGCTAATTGTTATAGGTTCTTTTATAGAGGATTAATAGCATGTTAGTAGATAATAATTATTTATAACTGCATAACAATTATGTACGTACCTACACATTTTGACCCTACTCAGGCCTTATCACAAGATTTCTGTATTTTATTTACAGCGTACTTGAAATATTTACTGCGTTTTTTGTGAATGCAACAGCGCCTCTAGTGTACGAACGAGGAACAATTATTTTCCTTCAAATTAACGTAAATGTTCCAGTGTATTTTTCGTCACAATAACTGGAAAAGTCATGATAGCGCCTCTGACCAGCGGGCGGCAATGATATTCAGTACAATACTATTGCCTGGCAAAAGTGGGGGGCAGGAATGACTTACTTTACGTAGGTTTGCATTTTTTTTTGGTGGTATAATCATCGAATGTATCCTGGGAGGACACAGGGCAGAAAAGGAGGGACTCTCAGACTCGTACTGACTAAAATCCACGGTGTCCTTCAATATCCCTTTACGTTCCGGGGTCATATAAGTTGACATTTACGAGCAGATTGTACGAAGCTACAATTATGATACAGAATTCCATGCTCTTAAATTATTAGAATTTAATCCTGGTCCTAATCGAAAGAAAAGTACAATAATTTGTTAATTTTTTCGACCAAACAAGTCACAATAATAACACCATTAGAAATCAGGTCACGTAATCGAAAACATAAAAGAAATTAAGAACAATTAAACGTTTTATAGCCCATAACTAACAGTAAAGTGTTTGTGCTTTTTTATTTCTGGAGAAAAAGGGAAGGAGCAATCTTACCGCTTATTGCAAAAAAGACATTCCATCGACCAGTCGAAGGCGCTCTGTACAAAAAGTTAATAGGAACCACGACTTGAATTATTCCGCATTTAATAATTTTTTACTATTTTAAGATCAAATAGTATTTGGTGTAATTAAGGAAAATGGAAGTCATTTAAAATTGACGGTACGGTTAGCGCAGTGGCTGGGCGATTGGACTGCTTCGCGGCGTGGTTCAATCCCCGCACGGTACAAATATTTGTATGACCTAGAAGTAGTTGTTCCGGGTCTCGGTGTATGTGAGATTGTATGTTTGTGCACGTGCTCACGACACAAGAGAAATTCCTAATGTGGAGCAACGGTTTTTTTAAACAAAATATAATGTTTTTCGGGAAGATGGTTATAAAGATATGACTATAGGGGAACAGTGTATAAGATGGGGACGCGAGGTATGATGGGAAATTACACACTTAAGGCAAACTTAACACAATACTAACGTAGCGCAAACACCAACAGGACGCCATTTGTTAATGACTTCCTGATGGCGCTTGCGGTACATTGGTGTTGTGTTAAGTATACCTAAAGAGTGTATGTCCCCACGATACCTCGCGTCCCCGTCTTATACACTGTTCCCTTACTTTGTCAAGGTAAAAAAACAAGACACAGAACCAGAAATTCAAGGTCATGTGACAGTGAACATGATAATTTTCCAACCTTAAATTATACCCAGATTTCTTGTAGGAGACAGAATTTATTCCAACACTTTTTTACACTTTTTCAAAAGTAGTGCTGTTGCTAACATGTTCCATGGATAAATAGGTTATTTATGTACACTTTATAGTTTTCTCCACAACTGAAGTATAGAAGTAAAAAATATCTATACTATAAGTATCACTCTGGTCGCGGGACTGTACGAATTACCGTGACCCCGGAACGTAAAGGGCTATTGAAGGACACCGTGGATTTTAGTCAGTACGAGTCTGACAGTCCCTCCCGCTCTGCCCTGGGTGGAAGGACTCATTTGATGATTTTTTGAAAAAAAAAACTATATCACTCTTCCAATTTTCTCTTCTAATTGTTTTCGTTGCGGGAATCCAAAACAGTTAAATTCACACTCCGGGACTTATAATATAATCATACTTCAGAAATTGCGCTTAACAGAATGTTCGGCTTATTCTAAGATTTAAATTGCTATTTATTCGTCTTATCTCGTATATATTTTCTCGTCGTTTATCTTTATCTGAAGATAGGATACAATAAACAACCACATGCATTACCACTTGAAAAGAATCAGTAAGCAGATAAATAAAGTTGAACTCGTTATTTAGAGTCGGCAAACTGACACCTCTCCTATTTCCTCCGAGTCCTCGATCAGCAATTGAAATGGCTCCACAAATAAATACGTGATACATATATGTATGTATGACGTCTTGGCACGGAACAAAACAATTCAATTTTCACACAACTCTGGGATGCGGTGTGGTATGTTATGGGTTGCAGGTTTGGAGATATTTTGACTGTATTTTTCCTTAGTTATTCTTAACTATTGGATTGGTTCAAAATCGCATTATTTTTTTTACATTTCCTTTTTTGATTTCGTTCAATAGCTATTTTTTTCAATGGTTTTATTAGTATTTTTGCAAAGATTTATTTGCAATT
Organism: Agrotis puta; assembly: GCA_943136025.2. NCBI lineage: Eukaryota > Metazoa > Arthropoda > Insecta > Lepidoptera > Noctuidae > Agrotis > Agrotis puta. Next base: position 17,122,068 of record OW964179.2, on the reverse strand, counting down.
ATTGTGCAATAATTTATATTAAAAAAATATTCCCTATGAATTATAATTAGTCTTTAATTCCCTAGGGCAGTATTGAACCCGGCCATTAAAAGCCGGAAATACAGCCTACATCGCTGTTATCAATAATATTATTATGCAATTTAACCCTTTTGTGAACACCGGACGTAATTCTAAATATCAGCTCTGGGGAGCAGACCGGTAAAACAATAAATTAAATATTGACTTCTAAATAGGGATGATAATTATAGGAGACATTTAAAGCCCTATCAAACGCTCTAAACGGATCATGGTTTATTTGAGCCCTTTAATAATTGGCCCTTTCATAACTTTTGATATGACAAGACGGAGGTGAAGATATTTTTGAGGAACGAAAAATTCCTCAAAAATATCTTTGCGAAGACGCGACGCAGGCGTTATTGCGTATAAATATATAACTTTAGTTTAGTAGTCGTTATCTAACACAAGTTTGATTTGATTGCAATATCAGACGTGTTGGTAAATAGTTTGAGACATTTCCAATAGATGGCGCAACGTGTAAAGCGTTCAAAAAACAAAGGAATGAGAAATTCTGCTTCGAGATTGGTGGTTACGATGGCCGATGGCCTAACTGGTAAGACGTCTGGAGTACTTATCCAGAAGACGCTCTCAATTGAATTTTTGTTCCTCAAAAATATCTTTGTCAAGACGCGACCCAGGCGTTATTGCGTAAAAATATGCTGGGTCGTCGACGCTCAGCGCGGGACTGTGTGCTTACAGAATAGCATTGCTGCTTTGTTCCCTTTAGTACATGACCGTAATCAGAACCAATATTGTTGCTAATGAAAAATGGCCACGGCGCCATTGACAACGTCATTCTAATAACCATGCTGCACCGTCATAGACCCACTTTGAAAACTTCAACTAATTTTTTACCTAATTTCCTTCGACACCCATCTACATACCTACCTCACAGCATTCATGTCATAAAACGTTGGCGTTTAATTTTATTTTGTGTGCTCACACGCTTTGAGCCTCAAGGTGTGGAGTCTAGAGGGGGAGGGAAGGTAGGGAAGAGAAGGGACGGTGTAACAACATTGTCAACGCGCCGCAATTTGGCTGATTATACCAGCTCCGGGGTTCATTGACTCTAATATCATGTTTATTTTGGGTAATAGAGAAGCGTTATGTAAAGTGGCGCCGGTTTTGAGAAATAGATGAGATGTTGAAATTAAAGGTTGGTTAGCGAGAGTGTGTCTTTATTTTGAAAAGTTTTATAAGCAGAAATAAGGTAAAACTGAATTATTTTAAATAAAAAAAACATTTTTTTTACGAAATTTTCATTCATTACCCTACTACGGCAAAGCCAAAAGGAGGGTTATGACCAGTATGTATGTATGTATGTATCAATCAAATCAAAATCAAGTAGGCCATTACAGGCACTTTAGAATTGTCAAAAGACTAAAATAAAAACTAACTAACCTAGCCAATAAAGATTGTGTGAAATAACTCCAGGTGGCACACGACCACGGCTATTACTTGTTTTTCATAATTAATGTACTCAATATCTGCCCAGGATCACACAAAAGCTCTGCATTTGAATATCAAATATCAAATATATAACACGAAACATTTAAATTTAAAACATTAGCTTTAGTTATATGATGAGTTAATTGCTGATATCCTAAGTAATAATAATAATAATCCTCCTGACCGATTTCGGCCACGGCGACCAATCTCAACGGAGATTAACAACTGCGTGGGAGATATTATAGTGCAGCGCGTGTGTGCGCAGGCACAGGTGCAGTCTCCGTTCCTTTACTCTCATAGTTCCGATGGGAAGGCAATCCGACACGATCAGAAAGAGATCAGGAGCAAAACCAACGGCTTTCCGAGGCATGGGGGTACTATACCGCGAATTTCCAAACTCCTGGCAGCTACTGAGAATTTATTATAAGAAAAACCAAATAGTACTTTTTACCCGACCCGGGAATCGAACCCATACGTTCAGCAGTCGCACTTGCGACCACGAGACCAACGGAGCAGGCAGTAATTAAGGCAACATTAAAAAAAAAGTTTTACTTATTATATCGACAATATACACAGTTACTGTTAATTAATTAAAGAAAAGAAACCGTTAATTATAGAGCTTTACATGAACCCCCATTAAGAAAATAAAAATTTAAAACTGCGCAGTATTTGTTAATGAGCACCCAACGCCGATGAATTTCATTATTTTTTCATTCATTCAATATAAACGACCAATTAAATGATTCTCATCATTAAAATATTGCTCTTCAAATATAAAACGAGAAGAAAATTATTAATCCGAGTAAAATTCCCATTGGATAATATTCATTATTACTGTACTGTGATTTATTTTCGTTTTTTTTTATTTTTGCGAAATATAAATGTTAAAAAATTGGGCTCGTCCGGGATTTGAACCCGGGACCTCTCGCACCCTAAGCGAAAATCATACCCCTAGACCAACGAGCCAGCTGACAGAAGTGCTCAAATTTTGAGCCAGATTAAAATACCTAATAAAATAGTTAATTGGTAGCAATAAATTAACTTTAATGATAGCGTAAATCCCATGGGTAATAAATTGACATTATCAGAAGCGTTATTCGTATCTTATTATTATTTATGGTGGGGATCAATGCAGACTTAAGAAACAACTAAATTATTTGCATTTATTTTCTTTCATTCAATATTGTTAGATGATCACTGGATAAATAAAACTTCTTTAGCAAAAAATACGAGTGGCACTCGGGGATTGCCGCGTTGAAGCTATTGCATAGCATATTTTATAAACTTATGCAATTATAATTATTTATTTATTTAATTTATGAAAAAAAAATATCAACTACCACGAATATTTAATGAGAATATCATCCCATCGTTGCTATATGCGAAGTTACTTTACTAATTAGGCTAAGGAGCCACGTCAATCAAGTGAAACGTCAAGAAAAAAAATCATTCATTCAAGTTATATTCATTCACGTTGACATGACAGATGTGACAGTGACAGTGCTAAGTGTGTTGCGTAAAGCAAAATTGACGAAGATAGAAATCTTCGTCAATTTAGGTTTACGCAACACAAGAAAAAAAACGGTACAAATATTTTTTGACATTCTATCTTTCGGACTAATTATTTTTTTTGAGTAAAACAGCCTATTGCCAACAATTGCGTGCGACGACATTATTTGTCGCTGCACTTGTAGCTCGTCTGCACAAACCATATAGGACCATTACGAACAAGTGACCCAGTTCAGCGAGGACCAGATTTGGACATAAACGCTGAGCTCGGGCTCGAGACGGGCATCGTTTTATGTGGTCTGGGAATCTTGTTGCATCATCGCGTCGACTCAATCGTCGAATGTGCTAGCGTGAAATTGGACTGACTGGATTCTGGATTTCCCATTTTGACGGATAGTTATGTAATGGGTTGGAAATATGGCTTTTCTCTAAAAGGCTTCTTCTTGTTTTCACACTAAAAGCATTTTTTAAAGCATAATCATAGCCTATACTCGTAATGTTTCCATTTCTGCCGATTGCCACTTCAACTTGAAAATGTACGGGTTCACGGGACTGTTGCATCACTAAACTGTGGCCCTGGAATATAAAAGGCTATTAAAGGACAGCGTGGCTTTTAGTCAGTACGAGTCTGATAGTCCCTCCCGTCCTGCCTTGGGTGGGAGGTCTCATTAAATGATTTAACAACGATAAAAAAAAAACAGTTCTGATCTAGAAATTGCCAAATGTTACGTATACCACAATTTGCCGTACAAAATGATAGATATTACAATTTGGTTTAACAGAAGAGTTTGGCAACATTCGGCGGCTCTAAACAGATCCGTAGTTAACAGAAGATTGACCTACTTGCACACGTGACCCCACAATTTCAATAGGTTTGGAACGTACCGGGACTTCCATTGATGAGATTGCAAATGGAAAAGTTAAGGACTATAGGAATTTTCAGTTGTATGTTGACAGATTTATGATAAAAAAAGCACAGTAGTTTTTTAGCACGGGAATATCGTGCTAAAAAACTACTGTGCTTGGCACAGCGTTGGCAAAAGTGGTGTAATTTTTTTTTTATTCCACTGTAACATTGTCCGTGGTCGTACATGGCAACAGTGCGAAAGAAGAAAAATCAAAACAAATAATCAACATGGCAAATATCACGAGTTAAATTTTAATGATCAGTGTCTATAAAATAAGTTTATTGATACAGATTAGGTACACACAAGTACTTCAAAATTAGGTCAGTTCAAAAACATAAAAGTGTAATAAAACAATACAACATTGCAAAGGCTTAAACGTGGTAATGACACCATAAAAAGTCATGTCATTCTAAGGCTGGGGACAGACCAGCTAATTTTTTTGATTCGCGTAAATTCTTGTTCTGGTACAGTGTAGACTACATATTTTACGCCACTAAAGAGTTTTCTATGAAACCAACTGAAATTACGCGATACATAACTCAAAAAATACTATCTCCTATCAATATGAAGTTTTCTGTTTTTTCTGCTTAAACTACATATCTATCAATTCAGTTCGTATGCCTTAATGAACTAACTAAATGTTTACTCTGCTATGCACATTGATAATCAAATTACTTACAGTTAATTTGGCATTCCATTAATTTAAATAACAATGGATTGTTATTAAATTATTGACAGAGACAAACATTGATATGAGATGAATAGTTACAGTTATAATATCGAAGCTAAAACGTAGCTGTTTAAGTATTTATAGTTGAACTTCATCCTATTTTTTTTTATTTTGATGAAAGTTTCGGTCGATTAGGTCGGCGACAATATTCAAGGCTCTGAAGCTAAGAATCGAAAAGACCATAAGGCTAAAAAGTATTACTTTCAACCCGCTTCTAAGGCATGTTATGATCTTACCTCAATGGTTGAATGAATTTTAATGAAATATGAAATCGGTACAAGAGCACTGTAGTACGATCAAAAATTTCTAATTCTATTGGACTTTGAAGATTTTACCACGTTAAAACTTTGAAGATTTTACCACGTTAAAATAAAAAGTCTATTAAAATTAACCCTTATATGGACTCATTTGATGATTATACCACGTTAAAAAAAGTGTATTAAAATTAACCCTTAAAATACATATTTTTTTAGGATATATTCTCACTAATTTTTGTGCCAAACAAATATTTAGGCTCGTGTGTCAAAACATCTCTTGTTGCATCCCCACCTCAAACAGAACTAAATCGTAAACAAGAAGTAGATCGTAACCACCCCTGGTTCGATCTCCGATTCAAACTGATATTTACGACGAAAATAAACTATTTCCTCAGTTCTATGTGTACCATAATTGTTTTTATTGCCTTTCTATTTGTTGTAAGACATCGTTACGGACATTGTTTGCGTAGTACTATAATTTGGGATTTGACATAGTTTTGTAGCGTATTTACTGAGAGGAAAATGAGTTCAAGATATTTAAAAAAAGTTCGTTGCAAAAATATCGGCGCTAGAAATAGGAATAATGAGTGTCATTTTTTGAAAATGACTGTCCTTATTTCATTTTTATGCTATGATAGATATATGTGCCTGCCGGGGTCGCGGGACTAACGAATTACCGTGACCCCGGTACGTAAAGGGCTATTGAAGGACACCGTGGATTTTAGTCAGTACAAGTCTGACAGTCCCTCCCGCCCTGCCCTGGGTGGGAGGACTCATTTGATGGTTTTACCGCGATAAAATATAGTGTCATGATACGCGTGCTGGAAAAATAAAACATAAATAATATTTCATATAATTTTCATTAACTAACCCAAAAAACTTCATGAAAACAATTGTTAAACATTTTGTAAAATATTATTATCTCATATACTTGAAAACTAGCAATAAAATTCATTGGAAACTCACTTTTCATATACTTGAAAACTAGCAATAAAATTCATTGGAATGATACCTGCACCCTGATTCATTTTTAATAGCGAGGTGTGCTGTTAAATTGCTCGTTAGGGGTAGTATGGGTTAGTGTCACAGAATAAATAGCGGCTAGCTCCAAATAACTTGTAAAAATATACGCACATAGAGATAAGCGAGTGAGGAATAAGATTGAAACGTCAAACACACTCGCCTAATCAGTGCGCGAACTAGAAGTAGATGTTTAAAAAATATATTAAAGGCACTTTATTTCTTCATCGCAACTCTCAAAACACTGAAAAAAAAAACATATGCACAATGCACATGCTTGTAAAACCTAAAATTCAAAGATAATAAGTAGTATCTGCTAAACCGCACTGGTTATCTTGTGATGGATTATAGTCACAAGACTTACTTCTGCATATTATAAGAACTTCATATAGTAGCTTTGACACAATACAGCTTTGCTATGCTAGGTCTATTTATTCTCGTGTTTTCACTTATAGTAGCTAGCCTTCTGTCCATATTTATTCCGTGGCAGTATGAAACCCCTATCCTAACGAGAACAGAGCAGCTCGTATAAAAGGCTGGTTAATGGCCCCGGCCCGCAGCCTGGACATTAGATGTTCAGTTTCAAGTTATGTGCTTTTACAATGAGGGTATTAAAACAAATAGGGAAGGGGTGTTTTCTTAGGAATTTTAGAGGGAACTAAGTGTTAAAATGTAGAAGACTAGGAATGTTAACAGTAATTGATAATAGTGTTGTCCCTTATTACGTTATGTGTATACAAAGTCATATTAAATTTAGTGAAAATTTATCTCGTTTCTTTGAACTTTCTTGTCGTGTATGAAGACACTGTTACTATTTTATACATTTTATAGATAAGATTTGTTAAAAACAACGATGTTTAAAGGAGTTTCAAATATATATTAGTAAAATGCAGTCGTAAAAAGTAATGAAATCGTAATTCAACTTGAGAGATCAAAAGCTTCTGTTGAGTTTTTCAACTTAATTTAATTAGACCTTACACATTCGGTACAAGTACACTTTATGGCAAAAAGACGTGACTTCAAATAATAATAATCAAATATACCATATTAATAACCTTTAATCCAAGTTGAAAAACCCCTGAACCGCCAACTATGAACGTTACATAAACCGCTGTAGTTTGGTACTTGTAGCCAAGCTTAGTTTTACATTCAATGCTAATACGTGTACTTGTAACATCCAGTGAGCGTTCGTTACGTGTAACACGTCTTACCCACTTTTACCTACCTCTTAATAGCAGATCGTTACACTAGATTGCGAATACAAACGCTAGAGGTGGGAAAATGTCGATAGTTTTTTTTTTATTCTATTTAAGACAGGCTCGCGTTTGTCTACCATCTCGATTGATGGTAAGCAAAATGAGAGGGTTAAACGGAATTTATGTTTTCTATGCAATCATTTTATTGAGTTTATGTTTCTAAAGAGGATATTTTCTTGGTGTTATCTAAGTGCTAATTAATTTTTCCAAACATATTTTTGGTAGTAGCCCAGAGTTAGAGTTTATGCCCGGAAAAACGTATTTGGCTAAAATGTGGGCATACTCAAGTACCGGGCTACAAACGAGATACAATACCTATATTCAAATCTTCGGTTATATAGGTGTGATGTTATGTAATGTAAATGTCCTGAGATTAAAGTAGATAAAAATGAAAAATTAAAGGCAAAACATAATCATCCATTATGCACTAGAAGTATTTCGTGTAGCAAAATTGACTTAGATATCTACGGCATTCATCTTTAAACTCTAGTGATTCCACTGCTCTTTTATAGATATCGATAAAACCCATACAACGCTAAAAGAAATAGCACAAGAGCGGCGGTCGGCGTACGATAATGTTAACGTTAATAACTGGATGCCGCCGCGCTGTAATGAAGTTTCTTGTTAACTTTACGGAACGAAACTTCTTGCATGCTCATGTCAACCTGGTACTTCATCGTGGATTAGATAAAAGAATAGTCCAATAGGTCAAAACCAATTGGACTATAAATTCTGTTATAAATTAAACAGTTCGAGGAATTTGTTGGTTACTGATCTTTAATGCCTTTGTCAAACAGACAGGCGAAAGCGAAGCGAGTCCGAATCGATACCGAACCGAAGCGAGACGTCAGTCCGATAGTTCTGTCACGCTATCGGATCTCTTTCGCTTTTCTATGTGACTGGATTCAAATAATTCCATACATTACAAATGAAAACGCCTCGCTTTGCATTCGTCACGCCTGTCTGTTTGATAAAGGCTTAAATGTCATTCTTCTTGGACTCCTTGGACTACTTGGACTCCGTATTTACATTTTGTAAGACACGAAGAAAAGAAGGTTAGTCGATGGCCGGTGGAGCGGATAGTCTGGGGCGGAGACCGTGTAGTGGCAAGCAAAGCGTAGAACGCCTCCCAACTAGATGGAACGACGACCATTTGAAGGCAAGTGGGATAGATTGGATGCGGAAGACGGAGGCGATGATGTAGCGCAGCCTGGGACAGGTCTATGTCCAGCAGATTTCTGGAGACTTTGCTGACCACCAAGATGATTATATAGCCTCTTCCTGAATCAAACCTGGAGACATAACAGCTATATTCACTACTTTCAAAGATCTGAAGTGTAAATTATAATCATAAAGAAATGAAGCAAGCTTTATAAGCTTGCTTATATCATTTTATAATCAAATTAGAGTTGAGAATCAGTACTTCAAACACCAAGACATAAAAGACTGTCCCCCAAAATGTCCCTTAACACTTGTTACTGTTTTAGCTGGAGAAAAGTATAAAAACAAACGGCAACAAAGAACTTATTACTAAGAGTAACTTCCTCAATAGAAGGTCAAGAACATCGACACAATTACTTCTTCCAAGACACCTTCACTAATCTAAGCGGCCAGAAGGTCCCAAATATGTTCCATCCATTAATTACGCCGACATGTGGATCCGACAGACACAAAATGTCTTCCTTGTCTCACGGACGTAAAAACTTTCTGAATAGTCGAACAAAAAGATATTAAGTGTGGGTGTGAAATAGTTTGGCAGGTAGTACTCGTATAATTCGTTATAAAATTTATTGATTTTTATTGGCATTGCTGAGTTCTGATTTCGATTTTCAAGTCGGGCAAAGCGGTATAGAGTTTTTTCATAACGTTTAGTAGCAGCCGAGCGTCTGATTTTGCGTCCAGATGGCTGTAATTATGGTCTCATTTAGAACTGAGATTATAAAACTATTTCCTAACTTTCCCTATGTCAAAACAATACTTCAATTGTTAGAGCAAGTTTTAATAAAATTGACATACGATCATTTCATTATCATCATTATGCTTATAAACTTAAACCCGTTGATTTTTGACATCCACTGACTACACAATCCAAATACAATGGGCACGGTTAGCGCATTGGTTGAGTGATCGACTGCTCCTCAGCATGCCGCGGGTTCGATTCGCGCACGGAACAAAAATATTTGTTTGGCAGGTAGTTGTTCTGGGTCTGTGTATGTGAGTTTTTATGGAATAGAGGAATTTTTAGAGTGAGTTGCCCCACGTTTTTTTTTAAGAAAAATAACTATCCACATAAGAGACATTATCTCAAATCACTAAAAACCGCCACAAAATTATGCCATCGCATTCTATGAAACGACAACATCACCCAAACCGCAAAAATAACATAATTAAACGATAACATGCAAAGTAAACTCCCAACAATTTGCAACAGGAGCCTGAAATCTGTCAAGTTTGCCCATAAGGGCACTATTAGAGGCCCCACGTTATTGCAACATGTGGTCGAAGCCAAATTGATTTTATGCTACAACTTTGACACCTCGTGTTTGTCCTTAAAACGTTGGATCAAGGGTGAGAACTTTTGGGGTCCTCTAATGGATTGATATTAGTTGAAGTTTTAGGTGTTAAGGAAACAAAAAGGCTAATCTAAGGTCAGTAAAGCTGTGTGTACATAAACTACTTACTTCCACTACTTGGACTTCCAAATGTAAGGATTACTACACACATAAAAGTACTGGCATTTTCTAAGTAGCTTCTGCACTTGCTTTGTTTTAATTAGCTTGTGCCGATCGAGATGCTCATTCGGTTGACACATCATTCGATTCTACTACTACATTAATTTCAGCATTATTCGGACTTGCCCACTTTCTTCAACTCTTGCAGGGTTGTCTATCAATGAATTTCTGACAAAATGAACAGAAATTACAAGAGAAAAAAAGATAGACTAGTGCTAAGTAAATTATGCAGAAATGGAATTTGCTTAAGTTTTACATTACCTAACTAGAAACCGTTTCAGATTAGCGTTATTGGAAGCGCGTTGGCTAATTTACGCAACAAATATCGTAGGTACAAATTCATATGAGCCACAAGAGACGCCTCGACTAGTTTGAGTAAATGCGTTGAGTATGTGCATTCGAATTTTGGAAACACATAATAAATGGCGGACATACGAACTCAGAAACATTTAAAAAAAATGCTTCTTTCTTCTCTTTTTTTTATTCTTTCTAAGGTGGGTTTTTGGCCACCAAAATTTCGTAACCCAGGCAAAAAACGACACTGTTTACATTTACAATTCCATATCTATGTTTCTAACATTTATCATAACAGGAGTAAATAATACTGTGACCTTTGATAGAGGAGAATGGAAGAAAAAAACGTTTTGCGCCGACCCAGAGTAAAATGGGATAAGGGCAGGAAGATGATGATGATCTATGTTTCTAACATTTGCTAATGCCTGTTCTCTTATCACACTCTAATCCGGTTTTAAGGCACAGCTCAGCAACATTTTACTCCGAATCTGACAGCATCCAGTCATAAGCACTACGTTCAGGTACTAATCCTGGACCAAAAAGCTTTTAACTTCGTTGAAATTCTGTCTTACTACTCGTAGTATTTACAAACAAAATACGTTGCTGGAATTAAGCAGTTATTTTACTTCTAATTTTGCGTCACTATCTTTGAAAGTAATCTTTATTATTCTTACAATAAAGTTGCTGTTGGGTTGTAACCTCTGAGAAATTTAGCAAAATAATAGTGACCTTTATTTGTTTTGGAATAAGACTGTTTTTTCATTGTAAAACACAAAGGTCATTATATCAGAGAAAATAGACTAAGTATTAGTTATGTTTTTAATCATTTTATTCCGAAGCAAACTTGCTGACCTGAATAAATTCCTATTTTACCCTAAAATATGTTTAACATTCCACGTTTAATGAAACAAAGAAACATTCATGTAATCAATTTAAACTTCGGTGTCCCGAGGGTGTCAAAAATCAGAGCAGAAATAAAGCTTTATAATATAAAAGGGCTGGATTTTAATCTGGGCTTTAAGGCAAAGATTACAATTTATTATCCGCTACCTACCTGCTGGGTTGAGTTTGTGATCCAGTGCAAGGTGAGAGCGAAATGTTAGCTATACATGCGTTATTGTTAATAAAAAATCTGTTTTTAATTATCTCATTGCAGGACTAAAAGGTCCTTAAACCGGCAAATTAAAGACCAACTATATGTCATGCTGACAGGTAAAAGTTATCGGTGCAGTTAAATGCAGACCCTCGCGTTTTTGTGACGTAAAGTAAACTGTAACTTTGACATAAAAAGGTAAAAAATGGTTTCTCCCTCGTACACCATGTACACAATTAACACAGTAAATAGACATTTTGCCGTGTTGGGCTCCATTAGTGTGCTGACAGTTCCTGAAGCGCTCAATTTGCCGTCGGCCTGTGGCCCTTGATCAGACGGTGAGTCACACTTGTTTCCTCTTGGAGTCGCGGGACTGTCTCGTGAGTGCACCATGGATTTTAATCAGTACGAGTTTCACAGTTCCTCCCATACCGCACTCATTTGCTGATTTAACTACAAAAAAAGCCGCATTTGTAGCTTGATGTTCCCTTACGTCACGGCGTCATTCTTTATCGTAATATAAAAGTTTTTCACTTTTATAAAGCGACTTTTTATTACATATAATTCCAAAAATCTATAAGCATTAACTTGCCAATATCGAATCAATTTAAAAAAATCTCATTCGTACAATATATCAAATACAGCGAAGAAATAAATTAAACAAAATCGTATATCCAGTGCTTGGCACACAGTATCGGATTCCGTCGAGGGCAAATTAAACAGGGCCCGATTCGTGAACAAACAATTATTATGTACTACCATCTGCCGGCGGGTTTGCTCACAATCTACGGCGGCGGCGCGTAACGTACTTTACGTTTCTACTGCGCAATTTAGTCCGAACTGATGTATGGATCGGACTATAATTGTTTCAGTACACGGCAAAGGGCAACTTAAAATGGGACCTCGTATTGATCAATGCTCTTGGATTTTGTATTTACTCCAGGTATATTGGCTGAGAGAGTAATATTGGCGGAGAACAATAACAGTACTAAGTGACAATCCTTGTGTGTATAATTTTGGGCGCAGAAAGGGATAAGGGAAAAAAAGAAATAGCTTCTCTGATTTATGCACAGTTATTATGACAGAATTACTAACTCTATTTTTAAGGACACACAGAGCAGTTTCTAGGGCAGTGTGCGTCATTACCATCGCGACGACGTGTAGTGTTTCATACGCGCCTCAAGGAAGTGTCGGCAATCTGACGGTGCCAACTTGTAGGTCCAAATATCAGCCGAGTTTGCGGGACCGTCTGTAACGGGCATCAGAAAGAAGAGGGTGGACTTTTAGTCGGTACGAATCTGACAGTTTCTTTCGCTCCATCTTGGGCGAGAGGATGCCGTTGGCGATTTTACCACGTATTTATCTTAACAACCGTTTTATCGGCATGCTCTAGGGATTTACATAAGCATCTCTTCACAACCACAAAATCGTAACAACCCATTCAATAATTCCAATTCCCTAATCCGTGTGATTCCCATCAGCAGAACAAAACAAAACAATTGAAATCCTATTTTAATTGCCGCCGCAAGGATTAACGAGGAATCGATGGAAATAGCGAAACAATAGCATTTGTCGGGATTGAGCTGCATTAGTCTTGGGGTGGAGTCCGCAAGAAAATTAATTAGAATAGGAAAGTGCTATAAACTAGTTTACTGGTTGGGGTGAAACATGTCGTGGTTGCTAATGGTTGTATTAATGCTGGGTAAGCGATTGGCTTGGACGTGAGGTTCATTCCTCTGAGGAATGTGTATCTGCCTGTGTTACGGTGTAGTGGTATTTAAATAATTCTGGGATGACAATACTTTTTGCAATTGACGGCATGATTGGCGTAGTAGCTGAGTGATTGGATTGCTGCGCTGCGTGTCGAGGATTCGATTCCCGTACATAACAAAATAATACTGTAGGTTTTATTCTTTTGTTTTTCGGTTCGTACGAGAGTTTGATGTAAACGCAACAAGAATTCAAGATAAATTCGTAGAATAGGGCAATACTGTTTATAAAAAAAATGCATTTATTTGTTTCCTTCTCTATTATCATCTCAATTGACTGATTGTATAACTACTATTCTTGGCAGAAAAGAAATTCTACACATGCAGACAGGACAAATTGTTATTGGGATTTTAATGTTTAGTTTTTTTTTGTCCACTTCAGTCATTTAACCTTTCTGTAGAACAGTAAGCGAATACTGAGCATGAGCTTCCAGATTTTGTTATTAGGTCAAATCAAGTATGTTGGTCAGGCCTGTTGGTCTAGTGGTTAATGACCCTGACTGCTATGCCGGAGGTCGTGTGTTCGATTCCCACCCAGGACAAATGTTTGTGTGATGAGCACGATCATTTGTTCTGTGTCTGGGTGTAATTTATCTATAATATGTGCGTATTTAGAAATATATAAGTATGTTTATCAGTTGTCTAGTGCCCATAACACAAGCTCTGCTTAGCTTGGGACTAGATGGCGTTGTGTGATATATGTGGAATATAAAAAAAAAATGGGTATCTGGAATTTCTGAGCCAAGAATTGTGCCAAATTGATTGCAGTAAACTCAGCCCTATTCAATTCGAATTCTGCCTAACCATTTCGTCAACTGATTTCAATTGAAGATACATTCTATGCGTCAACTTTCGCTAGTTGAACTTTTTGTTCAGCTAGCGAAACCTTGCAGATATTTCGACTTTCTTGTATCGTAAAACTTTGCCGCATAACTGTTGCCTTGGCTTAAAAATTTAGAAAATTCAATCATATAGTAACAAAAATATAAATGGCACTTCTGAAAATTGCCTTCAAAGCTGTAAGCACCTTCGTGTTCGTCATAAATGCATTCACCGGAAATAGAATTCATTATAATGAATCTAGTTTCTTACACATTTTTATAAAATACAGATTCTTTATAATTTAATCTTTAATTATTATTAATTAATTATTTTTTTAACATATTCATTTAAATTTTAAAATATTATTAAAAAAATCATTTAAAAGTATGAAAATAGTGGCCTGGTGATGTTTATTAGCATCTGGAACAGAGTTTAATACAGATTATTATGAAACAAAATAAAAAACCATTAGGAAGATTAGGTACATTTATATTGTTTCGTTTCAAAGTATAAACTAGAAGTGAAATAAGAATAACGGTATGATATAAGTATGTATCGAAGTCGAATTGTATGAACCGCCGTATTACATTACCGCTAGCCGTTTCCAAAAACAGGGCCATTTTGTATTGCGGTGTGTCAACGATTGAATATGGCTGAATCAAAGTACCCCAAAGAGTGTTCGACGATTTATCTAGCCGTAATTGAATAGAGTGGGTCATTATCCGTTTCTTTGACAGTTTATAGTTCCCAATTTAAACACGCGCGGCGCTGCTTGACATGACCATGACTTAAATAACAATGGCGTCGATTACAGAAACCGAACCTCGTCCTGCCCCCTTTTTTATCATCAATCATCAAATAAGTCCCTTATTTGAGGATTTTATCACGATTATGATTAACCCAGGGCGGAGCGGGAGGGACTGTCAGACTTGTGCATATTAAAATCCACGGTGATCCCTTTACGTTCCAGGGTCACGGTCTCATGATGAGACAATCCCGCGTCCTAAACCTTGCTCTGGAATGCATACAGCAACTGAAATAACCTAGTGGTTTTTAGTCAGTACGATTCTGACACTCCCAGTTCGACCGACCATAACTCAATTGATGATTTTTCAACCAAAAAAGGTCAGGAACTAAAAAAAAATATATCTATATATATATATAGAAAAAAATTAAATAGAAAACAAGAATGTCATTGTGACAACATTTACAACTCGCGTTGTTGTAGTGTTGCCTGTTGGTCTAGTGGTTAGTGACCCTGACTGCTATGCCGGAGGTCGTGGGTTCGATTCCCACCCAGGACAAATGTTTGTGTGATGAGCACGATCATTTGTTCTGTGTCTGGGTGTAATTTATCTATAATATGTATGTATTAAGAAATATATAAGTATGTTTATCAGTTGTCTAGTACCCATAACACAAGCTCTGCTTAGCTTGGGACTAGATGGCGTTGTGTGATAGTTGTGGAATATTTATTTATTTATTTATTTATTCTTAAAAATACTCTCAACAGATAGATCTCTGTCAAATAGAGATAAAATCTAATCAAGAAAATTAAAAATAGGAAAATCCTAACGCGCACCAAGTCGTGGACAAACCTCTAGTATTTTAATAAATACTCAGCACCATTTCAAAACATATAATTAATTTGAACCTAAATGCGAAACTTGCGTGCACACTTGTACAAAACAAAAGGCCAATGTCAGCGGTCAAGTACAGCCGTGCAATCAAGTGCTGCCGACAGATTTATGTGGGGAAGTTCCTTCGTGGTCCACAAAATTTATGGATACAGGATCGATATTAAAATGCTTTCAGATTTATCGTTTCGCTTTTATACATAAGGGTAACAAGGGGTTGGGTCAAGGCCGTTTTGAGGGTAATTATTAAGTCGTGACCTTGGAATTTCAGACTAAGATGGTACCAGGAAGGCAGGTTTATGGGTTCCGATTTAAATACCTAGATAATAATAACCAGTTATAGGGAATTTCTAAACGCCTATTTAAATCATTACTATAAAATGTAACGAACCAACGCCCGCACCGCCAGTCTATTGAGCACATTACCAACTGACAACGTTGAGCAGAAGTTTTTCGAAGTCTGTTAGTTTAAGTTTTTCAATTTTTTTTTTCCAACACAAAACTAAAAAAAACTAAGTCAGTTCAACTATATTTTATAACAAGTGACTGCTGGGAAAAAAGATATAAGCATATTTTTCTTTCCATACTTTTTTCATAGGCGTCGCCCTACTCATTATTGGCGTCGTCCAACTCACTAAAGGCGTCGCCTTACTTATAGTCGGCGTCGCTCTTCTCATTATCGGCGTCGCCCTACTCACTATAGGCGTCGCCCTACTCACTATAGGCGTCGCCCTACTTATAATCGGCGTCGCCCAACTCATTATCGGCGTCACCCTACTTATAGACGGCGTCGCCCAACTCATTATCGGCGTCGCCCTACTCAATATCGGCGTCGCCCAATTCTTTATGGGCGTCGTCATACTTATTATCGGCGTCGCCCTACTCATTATTGGCGTCGCCCTAATTTTAGTGACCGTCGCCCTACTTATTATCGGCGCCGCCCTTCTCATTTTAAGCGTCGCCCTACTTATAGTCAGCGTCGCCCTACGCATTATAGGCGTCGCCCTACTTATTAAAGGCGTCGCCCTACTTATTATACGCGTCGCCCTTCTCATTTTAAGCGTCGCCCTACTTATAGTCAGCGTCGCCCTACGCATTATAGGCGTCGCCCTACTTATTAAAGGCGTCGCCCTACTTATTATCGGCGTCGCCCTTCTCATTTTAAGCGTCGCCCTACTTATAGTCAGCGTCGCCCAACGCATTATAGGCGTCGCCCTACTTATTATCGGCGTCGCCCTTCTCATTTAAGGCGTCACCCTACTTATAGACGGCGACGCCCAACTCATTATCGGCGTCGCCCTACTCAATATCGGCGTCGCCCAATTCTTTATAGGCGTCGCCGTACTTATTATCGGCGTCGCCCTTCTCATTTAAGGCGTCGCCCTACTTATAGACGGCGTCGCCCTTCTCATTTAAGGCGTCGCCCTACTTATAGTCGGCGTCACCCTACTTATAGTAGGCGTCGCCCTTATCATAATAGGCGTCGCCGTACTTATAGTCGGCGTCGCCCAACTCACAATAGGCGTCGCCCTATTTATAGTCGGCGTCGCCCTTCTCATTTTAGGCGTCGCCCTACTTATAGTCGGCGTCACCCTACGCATTATAGGCGTCGCCCTACTTATTAAAGGCGTCGCCCTACTTATTGTCGGAGTCGCCCTTCTCTATTTAAGCGTCGCCCTACTTATAGTCAACGTCGCCCTAAGCATTATAGACGTCGCCCTACTTAGTATCGGCGTCGCCCTACTTATAGACGGCATCGCCCAACTCATTATCGGCGTCGCCCTACTTAATATCGGCGTCGCCAACTCCTTATAGGCGTCGCCATACTTATTATCGGCGTCGCCCTACTCATTATTGGCGTCGCCCTAATTTTTGTCAGCGTCGCCCTACTTATTATCGGCGTCGCCCTTCTCATTTTAAGCGTCGCCCTACTTATTATCGGCGTCGCCCTTCTCATTTTAAGCGTCGCCCTACTTATAGTCAGCGTCGCCCTACGCATTATAGGCGTCGCCCTACTTATTATCGGCGTCGCCCTTCGCATTTTAGGCGTCGCCCTACTTATAGACGGCGTCGCCCAACTCTTTATAGGCGTCGCCATACTTATTATCGGCGTCGCCCTTCTTATTATCGGCGTCGCCCTACTTATTAGCGGCGTCGCAAACTCTTTATAGGCGTCGCCATACTTACTATCGGCGTCGCCCTATTTATAGTCGGCGTCACCCTACTCATTAAAGGCGTCGCCCTACTTATTATCGGCGTCGCCCTTCTCATTTCAGGCGTCGCCCTACTTATAGACGGCGTCGCCCAACTCTTTATAGGCGTCGCCATACTTATTATCGGCGTCGCCCTAGTTATAGACGGCGTCACCCTACTAAATATCGACGTCGCCCTACTTATTATCGGCGTCGCCCAACTCATTATCGGCGTCGCCCTATATATTATCGGCGTCGCCCAACTCTTTATAGGCGTCGCCATACATATTATCGTCGTCGCCCTACTCATTATTGGCGTCGCCCAACCCATTATCGGCGTCGCCCTACTCACTATAGGCGTCGCCCAACTCACTATAGGCGTCGCCCAACTCACTATAGGCGTCGCCCTACTCACTATAGGCGTCGCCCTACTCATTATTGGCGTCGCCCAACCCATTATCGGCGTCGCCCTACTCACTATAGGCGTCGCCCAACTCACTATAGGCGTCGCCCAACTCACTATAGGCGTCGCCCTACTCACTATAGGCGTCGCCCAACTCACTATAGGCGTCGCCATACTTATTATAGGCGTCGCCCTTCTTATTATAGGCGTCGCCCAACTCATTATCGGCGTCGCCCTACTCAATATCGGCGTCGCCCAATTCTTTATGGGCGTCGTCATAATTATTATCGGCGTCGCCCTACTCATTATTGGCGTCGCCCTAATTTTAGTGACCGTCGCCCTACTTATTATCGGCGCCGCCCTTCTCATTTTAAGCGTCGCCCTACTTATAGTCAGCGTCGCCCTACGCATTATAGGCGTCGCCCTACTTATTATCGGCGTCGCCCAACTCTTTATAGGCGTCGCCCAACTCACTATAGGCGTCGCCCAACTCACTATAGGCGTCGCCCAACTCACTATAGGCGTCGCCCTACTCACTATAGGCGTCGCCCAACTCTTTATAGGCGTCGCCATACATATTATCGGCGTCGCCCTACTCATTATTGGCGTCGCCCTAATTTTAGTAAGCGTCGCCCAACTCGCTAAAAGCGTCGCCCATCTCATTATCGGCGTCGCCCAACCCATTATCGGCGTCACCCTACTCACTATAGGCGTCGCCCAACTCACTATAGGCGTCGCCCAACTCACTATAGGCGTCGCCCTACTTACTATAGGCGTCGCCCTACTTATTATCGGCGTCGCCCTACTTATAGACGGCGTCACTCTACTAAATATCGGCGTCGCCCTACTTATTATCGGCGTCGCCCAACTCATTATCGGCGTCGCCCTATTTATAGTCGGCGTCGCCCTTCTTATTATCGGCGTCGCCCTTCTTATTATCGGCGTCGCCCTACTTATTATCGGCGTCGCCCAACTCTTTGTAGGCGTCGCCATACATATTATCGGCGTCGCCCTACTCATTATCGGCGTCGCCCAACCCACTATCGGCGTCGCCCTACTCACTATAGGCGTCGCCCAACTCACTATAGGCGTCGCCCAACTCACTATAGGCGTCGCCCAACTCACTATAGGCGTCGCCCTACTCACTATAGGCGTCGCCCAACTCACTATAGGCGTCGCCATACTTATTATAGGCGTCGCCCTTCTTATTATCGGCGTCGCCCTACTTATTATCGGCGTCGCCCAACTCTTTATAGGCGTCGCCCAACTCACTATAGGCGTCGCCATACTTATTATCGGCGTCGCTCTTCGTATTATCGGCATCGCCCTCCACACTATAGGCGTCGCCCAACTCACTATAGGCGTCGCCCAACTCACTATAGGCGTCGCCCTACTCACTATAGGCGTCGCCCAACTCTTTATAGGCGTCGCCATACTTACTATCGGCGTCGCCCTATTTATAGTCGGCGTCGCCCTACTCATTAAAGGCGTCGCCCTAGTTATTATCGGCGTTGCCCTTCTCATTTCAGACGTCGCCCTACTTATAGACGGCGTCGCCCAACTCTTCATAGGCGTCGCCATACTTATTATCGGCGTCGCCCTACTTATAGACGGCGTAACCCTACTAAATATCGGCGTCGCCCTACTTATTATCGGCATCGCCCAACTCATTATCGGCGTCGCCCTATTTATAGTCGGCGTCGCCCTGCTTATTAAAGGCGTCGCCCTACTTATTATAGGCGTCGCCCTACTTATAGACGGCGTCACTCTACTAAATATCGGCGTCGCCCTACTTATTATCGGCGTCGCCCAACTCATTATCGGCGTCGCCCTATTTATAGTCGGCGTCGCCCTACTCATTATAGGCGTCGCCCTACTTATTATTGGCGTCGCCCTTCTTATTATCGGCGTCGCCCTACTTATTATCGGCGTCGCCCAACTCTTTGTAGGCGTCGCCATACATATTATCGGCGTCGCCCTACTCATTATCGGCGTCGCCCAACCCACTATCGGCGTCGCCCTACTCACTATAGGCGTCGCCCAACTCACTATAGGCGTCGCCCAACTCACTATAGGCGTCGCCCAACTCACTATAGGCGTCGCCCTACTCACTATAGGCGTCGCCCAACTCACTATAGGCGTCGCCATACTTATTATAGGCGTCGCCCTTCTTATTATCGGCGTCGCCCTACTTATTATCGGCGTCGCCCAACTCTTTATAGGCGTCGCCCAACTCACTATAGGCGTCGCCCAACTCACTATAGGCGTCGCCCAACTCACTATAGGCGTCGCCCTACTCACTATAGGCGTCGCCCAACTCTTTATAGGCGTCGCCCTACTCACTATAGGCGTCGCCCAACTCTTTATAGGCGTCGCCATACATATTATCGGCGTCGCCCTACTCATTATTGGCGTCGCCCTAATTTTAGTAAACGTCGCCCAACTCGCTAAAAGCGTCGCCCATCTCATTATCGGCGTCGCCCAACCCATTATCGGCGTCGCCCTACTCACTATAGGCGTCGCCCAACTCTTTATAGGCGTCGCCATACTTACTATCGGCGTCGCCCTATTTATAGTCGGCGTCGCCCTACTCATTTTAATGAGTAGGGCGACGCCGACTATAAATTTAGGCGCCTTTAGGCGTCGCCCTAGTTATTATCGGCGTTGCCCTTCACACTTCTACTAAATATCGGCGTCGCCCTACTTATTATCGGCGTCGCCCAACTCATTATCGGCGTCGCCCTATTTATAGTCGGCGTCGCCCTACTCATTATAGGCGTCGCCCTACTTATTATTGGCGTCGCCCTTCTTATTATCGGCGTCGCCCTACTTATTATCGGCGTCGCCCAACTCTTTATAGGCGTCACCATACATATTATCGGCGTCGCCCTACTCATTATTGGCGTCGCCCTAATTTTAGTAAGCGTCGCCCAACTTGCTAAAAGCGTCGCCCTTCTCATTATCGGCGTCGCCCAACTCACTATAGGCGTCGCCCAACTCACTATAGGCGTCGCCCTACTCCCTATAGGCGTCGCCCAACTCACTATAGGCGTCGCCTTACTCATTATCGGCGTCGCCCTAATTATAGTCGACGTCGCCCTTCTCATTATAGGCGTCGCCCTACTTAAAGTCGGCGTCGCCCTTCTTATTATCGGCGTCGCCCTATATATTATCGGCGTCGCCCAACTCTTTATAGGCGTCGCCATACATATTATCGGCGTCGCCCTACTCATTATTGGCGTCGCCCTAATTTTAGTCAGCGTCGCCCAACTCGCTAAAAGCGTCGCCCTTCTCATTATCGGCGTCGCCCAACCCATTATCGGCGTCGCCTTACTCACTATAGGCGTCGCCCAACTCACTATAGGCGTCGCCCTACTCACTATAGGCGTCGCCCAACTCACTATAGGCGTCGCCATACTTATTATCGGCGTCGCCCTTCTTATTATCGGCGTCGCCCTACTTATTATCGGCGTCGCCCAACTCTTTATAGGCGTCGCCCAACTCCTTATAGGCGTCGCCCAACTCACTATAGGCGTCGCCCAACTCACTATAGGCGTCGCCCTACTTACTATCGTCGTCGCCCTATTTATAGTCGGCGTCGCCCTATTTATGGTCGGCGTCGCCCTACTCATTAAAGGCGTCGCCCTATTTATTATCGGCGTCGCCCTACTTATAGACGGCGTCACCCTACTAAATATCGGCGTCGCCCCCCTTAAAGACGGCGTCGCCCTACTTATAGACGGCGTCACCCTCCTAAATATCGGCGTCGCCCTACTTATTATCGGCGTCGCCCAACTCATTATCGGCGTCGCCCTATTTATAGTCGGCGTCGCCCTACTTATAGTCAGCGTCGCCCTACGCATTATAGGCGTCGCCCTACTTATTATCGGCGTCGCCCTTCTCATTTTAGGCGTCGACCTACTTATAGACGGCGTCGCCCAACTCTTCATAGGCGTCGCCATACTTATTATCGGCGTCGCCCTACATATAGACGGCGTCACCCTACTAAATATCGGCGTCGCCCTACTTATTATCGGCGTCGCCCAACTCATTATCGGCGTCGCCCTATTTATAGTCGGCGTCGCCCAACTCATTATCGGCGTCGCCCTATTAATAGTCGGCGTCGCCCTACTTATAGACGGCGTCACCCTACTAAATATCGGCGTCGCCCTACTTATTATCGGCGTCGCCCAACTCATTATCGGCGTCGCCCTATTTATAGTCGGCGTCGCCCTTCTCATTATAGGCGTCGCCCTACTTATAGTCAGCGTCGCCCTACGCATTATAGCCGTCGCCCTACTTATTATCGGCGTCGCCCTTCTCATTTTAGGCGTCGCCCTACTTATAGACGGCGTCGCCCAACTCTTTATAGGCGTCGCCATACTTATTATCGGCGTCGCCCTTCTTATTATCGGCGTCGCCTTACTCATTATCGGCGTCGCCCTACTCACTATAGGCGTCTCCCTGCTCACTATAGGCGTCGCCCTACTCACTATAGGCGTCGCCCTACTCATTATTGGCGTCGCCCAACTCACTATAGGCGTCGCCCTTCTCACTATAGGCGTCGCCCAACTCACTATAGGCGTCGCCCTACTTAAAGTCGGCGTCGCCCTTCTCATTATCGGCGTCGCCCTACTCACTATAGGCGTCTCCCTGCTCACTATAGGCGTCGCCCTACTCACTATAGGCGTCGCCCTACTCATTATTGGAGTCGCCCAACTCACTATAGGCGTCGCCCTTCTCACTATAGGCGTCGCCCAACTCACTATAGGCGTCGCCTTACTCATTATCGGCGTCGCCCTACTTATAGACGGCGTCGCCTTACTAAATATCGGCGTCACTCTACTTATTATCGGCGTCGCCCTACTTATAGACGGCGTCGCCTTACTAAATATCGGCGTCGCCCTACTTATTATCGGCGTCGCCCTACTTAGTCACTGGAACGAGTCACAGGAACCAGCTACTGGAGGTAGTTGCTGGCGCCAGTTACTGGAGCGACTCACTGGAACCAGTTACTACAGCGAGTTGCAGGTGCCAGTAGCTGGAGCGAGTCACTCGCGCCAGATACTGGAGCGAGTCGCTGGCCCCGGATACTGGAGCGAGTCGCTGACGCAAGTTACTGGAGCGAGTTGCTGTCGACAGTTACTTGAGCGAGTCGCTGGCGCCAGTTACTGGAGCGAGTTGTTGACGACAATTACTGGAGCGAGTCGTTGACGACAGTTACTGAAGCGAGTCGCTTGCGCCAGATACTGGAGCGAATCGCTGACGCCAGTTACTGGAGCGAGTCGTTAGCGCCAGTTACTGGAGCGAGTCGCTGTCGCCAGTTACTGGAGGGAGTATTTAGTGCCAGTTACTGGAGCGAGTCACTGGAACTAGTTACTGGAGGTAGTTGCTGGCGCCAGTTACTGGAGCTTGTCGCTGACGCCACTTAGTGGAGCGAGTTGCTGACGCCAGATACTGGAGCGAGTCACTGGAACCAGTTACTAGAGGTAGTTGCTGGCGCCAGTTACTGGAGCGAGTCGTTAGCGCCAGTTACTGGAGCTAGTTGCTGGCGCCAGTTACCGGAGCGAGTCTCTGACGCCAGTTACTGGAGCGAGTCGTTAGCGCCAGTTACTGGAGCGAGTAACTGGCACCAGTTACTGGAGCGAGTCACTGGCGCCAGTTACTGGAGCGAGTCGTTAGCGCCAGTTACTGGAGCGAGTCGCTGGCACCAGTTACTGGAGCGAGTCGCTGACGCCAGTTACTGGAGCGAGTTGCTGTCGACAGTTACTTGAGCGAGTCGTTGACGACAATTTCTGGAGCAAGTCGTTGACGACAGTTACTGAAGCGAGTCGCTTGCGCCAGATACTGGAGCGAGTCGCTGACGCCAGTTACTGGAGCGAGTCGTTAGCGCCAGTTACTGGAGCGATTCACTGACGCCAGTTGCTGGAGCGAGTCGTTAGCGCCAGTTACTGGAGCGAGTCGCTGGCACCAGTTACTGGAGCGAGTCACTGGCGCCAGTTACTGGAACAAGTCGCTGACGCCAGTTATTGGAGCGTGTCTTTGGCGCCAGTTACTGGAACACGTCGCTGACGCCAGTTACTGGAGCGAGTCGCATGCGCTAGTTACTGGAGCGAGTCGTTGACGTCAGTCACTGGAACGAGTCACTGGAACCAGTTACTGGAGCTAGTCGCTGGCGCCAGTTACTGGAGCGAGTCGTTAGCGCCAGTGACTGGAGCTAGTTGCTGGCGCCAGTTACCGTAGCGAGTCTCTGACGCCAGTTACTGGAGCGCGTCGTTAGCGCCAGTTACTGGAGCGAGTAATTGGCGCCAGTTACTTGAGCGAGTCACTGGAGCCAGTTACTGGAGCGAGTCGCTTGCGCCAGATACTGGAGCGAGTCGTTGACGCCAGATACTGGAGCGAGTCGTCGTTAGCGCCAGTTACTGGAGGGAGTATTTAGTGCCAGTTACTGGAGCGAGTCACTGGAACTAGTTACTGGAGGTAGTTGCTGGCGCCAGTTACTGGGGTTTGTCGCTGACGCCACTTAGTGGAGCGAGTCGCTGACGCCAGATACTGGAGCGAGTCACTGGAACCAGTTACTGGAGCGAGTCGTTAGCGCCAGTTACTGGAGCGAGTCACTGGCGCCAGTTACTGGAGCGAGTCACTGGCGCCAGTTACTGGAGCGAGTCGTTGACGACAGTTACTGGAGCGAGTCGTTAGCGCCAGTTCCTGGAGCGAGTCGCTGGCACCAGTTACGGGAGGTAGTTGCTGGCGCCAGTTACTGGAACAAGTCGCTGACGCCAGTTACTGGAGCGAGTCTTTGGCGCCAGTTACTGGAACACGTCGCTGACGCCAGTTACTGGAGCGAGTCGCTTGCGCTAGTTACTGGAGCGAGTCGTTGACGTCAGTCACTGGAACGAGTCACTGGAACCAGTTACTGGAGCTAGTTGCTGGCGCCAGTTACCTTCAAAATTGGACATACTATACGATTGTACCATCTAATTGTAGTGTCTTTTCTCAACTTACGTCAAATAACTGGCAAGCTACAATGTACCTTATCTAATTCATACACCTTATTAAATTTCGTTTGATCCCGTATCTTATGTTGTACCCTAAGTGGGCTATAAGAGACCCTAGGGGGTGCAGGGGAACTCAGGTGGTGCAAGCGTACTCCGCCATGTCGTGTTTCACCTCGACAGCGCGTCTCAAATAGTGGCTAGTGTCAAGTTTGTGGCGACGACAGTCGGCCATCGCAGCTAGGAATAATAATAACCTCTTGTGACATAGTAGTAAATTTTTGCTGGCCATGTAAGTTCTGACTACTTTATTATGCACTGGCTTTTGATTATTCAAGATGAAATTGTATGTTCATTTCTGTATACCTGAAAACATACCTATGCGTTTCAGGATGATGCGTGACAAGGTAATAAACAAACTGGCTTTTTAAAAGCTAAAGGCTTCGGTTCCATTGAGGTGGAGCGGAGCAGAGCGAAGAGCGATTCACTCATCACATGGTTTGAGTAGAGAAGAGATGTTAATTTCAAGCCATGTGATTAGTGAATCGCTCTCCGCTCCGCTTCAGTGGAGCAGCCTAATTATGTATACACTCTTACTATATATATAGTAAGAGTGGTTAGAACGACTGTTTGAATCAGTTATCTATTTACAAAAATGAATCGACGATATGTATAACTTCCTAACGACTGCACCGAACTCGATGATGATTTTTTTTATGTGTTCCTTATTTCAGGACATAAATTTTCATATATAGAAACCTTTTGTATATAATAAAATTTCGTCAGTCGCGACTGGTAATATAAATCGAGAGGAGGGGGTAAAAAGTTCACCGGGTTAGCTGCTTTTGAATACAAAATGCTTGATTTTGTAGATTTATTGTACCTACTCCAAAAAGTTGACGTATTGATAAAAATCTTCATTAAAAAAGATTAATGGTGTTGTAGATGAGTTTATCAACTTGTTAAGTAATTAAATGAGATACAAGTCAAAAGCCCGCTTTATAATTAAGTGATTTTACAATATCTACATAATTATCAACAATAACAATGCATCATTCAATATCATTATTATTACCTTAGAGGGTGACCCCATACAAAATAACATGCAAGTAATGCTAGCACTGAAAAAAACATCTTTACATAGAATAAAACAAAGACGCTTTATATCTCTCTGTACATAACGTGCGATAGACTACACCAAAGTTTTTTTTTGTTCGTTATTATCAAGGCATTGTTTTTATAAAGAAAATATTCTGAAACTCCATCAGGTAGGTCCTCATCATCATCGTATCAGTCGTAGAACATCCACTGCTAAACATAGGCCCTCCCCAGTCCCCATAGATTTCCAATAGGACCGATTGGAAGCAGCGGGGGGTGTTGCTGGATCGATACCAAACCCAAATATGTCGCCTCTTTACAAGAGCAACGTGACATCTCATAAAAACGTTTTTTTTTTTTATTTGATATTCAAAAGCGCGATGTCGAATTTTATTTTCTACAAAAACGCGGTATTTTAAAAGTGAATGTTCGAGGAGCTATGAGTGAAAGAGACGACAAATCACATTGTGATTAAAAAAATTTTTGTCTGTCTGTCTGTCTATCTGTATATGCAGGCATCACGTGAAAACTAACGGTTCGATTTCGATGAAACTTGGTATAATTATACCTTATTATCCTGGGCATAAAATGGGATACATTGATCCTGGAACAATACGTAGAAAAAAAAATCTTATTTTTCAGTTTTATCCACAGAACGCGAGCTCAACAGCAGTAGCTCAATAGAGGGATCTCCTTAATTATTATAGGCTTAGCCGTATTTGGGTCCAAATATTTATAAGATGTCATTGTCAGAGTTACTCAAAATGAAGAAATAAACCATCCACGCGAAGATCGACATCCGCGCGGACGGAGTCGCGGGCGGAAGCTAGTTATAAAATAAAATAACAATTCTTTGCAATTTCAAGCCTTTTAAAACTTCCCCTATAATATCGTTTCAATGTTACCTGAACATAAAAAAGTAAAATCTGTCCGAAGCATATGGTACTACAATGCTCAGCTTTGCCAAGCTTGCCGGCAACTTGGCGCACCGTATAAAACCCACTCGTGTGAAGTTTACACCTATTAAAACCTGCGAGTCAGCATACTCAGCGGAAAATGTTATTTTACTAGCGAGAGGAAAATATTTTATGAACTTGGCTGGGGCAATATTTTCACGAGAATTTTTGCTGTGATATGCACTGTTTGGCTTAGGTTTTCTGTTTGGAATTTGCATATTGTGCCAGACATGGACATAGTATAATAATATAGTCAGCTTTTAATTTTATAATTGCTGGGTCATCGGCCTTGTGTCTATGTGAGACGAGGTGCGGCTTATCCACTAGCACGATGCATGCATGTCCGATCACATGAGTATAATATTAGGATGTATTTTTTGAAGTGAAAACTTCTTTAGCGGCGTTGTGCACTTTTTTGGAATGGGTAAAAACGTTAAACTCGCGTCAGGACACGAGACCTGATCGAAAATTCGTACGACGGCGCAGGGGGCTTGCGCGAATGTTCGTGTGTGTTTATTACTATTGAAGTTTTCACTTCTGCCGCCACTCCCAGAGTGCAGCCTGTCGTTTTTTTTATTCCAGGTTATGACATACACATCATTTTATCACGATAAAAAAGGGTAAAAAAGGGTATGTCAAATGATGTTCTATAAATATTGTCAAACATTTTTAAAAAGAGTAAGTATGGAGTTTCTTGCCCATTCTTCTTCATACAAACCTACCCTTGCGAATGGGTGTAGAATGAATCCCATCCCATCCCATTTACTTTAATGTTAATATTCGACGTTTAAATGCCTCTTTGATGGCCTAAATGAAAATAAATTATTTGACTTCGACTTTGGTATAACATACATCATGTTTTCCCATTTTTGCCATATGAAAAGTTATTTCTCAAGAAAACATTTGTTTTTCTGTGACTAGGAGTGGCGTGTAAGCAACCACGTTGGCATATTAAGGTCTTCAGTTTTTTTTCGGCTCCAGGAAAACAAAACGAATTTTTTTGGAAGTTCTTGGAAATGTCTTAAACGGCATCCTTAGAGGTACGTAGAAAAAATTACTTTAGGAAAAGGCCGTTTAAAGAGAACGGAGGGTTGTGTCTTCATCAGTCGACGGTGTTCTTTCAATTAGGTTCTGTAGCAGGTGTAAGAAATACCTACTCACGCATTTTATGCTCTTCCAATAATTGTGAGCTTTGAAACTTCGGTACTCCTGTTTTTCTGTACGTATATTGTGCACCTTAACCAGGGTCAAATAACTTCATTTTCTTTCTTATAGCAGTATAAAAATCAGTTTATGCAATAAAAAAGACTCCTTGATAAAACTGTTCGAAAACTTTTGCTGTAAAATCGGTAAGAAAAAACAGGGTTCCGGTAATCCAGAGGGAGGTACAATAAATAATTAATTATGAGCGTCGCTAATGAAGGCGCAAGTTTTTCAATTAAAATGTTTTCTTGCTTATTGCTAGCTAGATTGTTATAGTTGAGCAGTGCCAATGTTCAATAGTCGAAGGGCAACTCTGTCTTTGAAATATGAAAACTCAAGCCTTTGTCAAACAGACAGGCGTGGCGAATGCGAAGTGTGACGTTTTAATTTGTAATGTATGGAATTGTTTGAAACCAGTCACATAAAAAAGCGAAAGCGATTCGATAGCGTGATAGAACTATCGGACTGACGTCTCGTATCGGTTCGGTATCGCTTCGGACTCGCCTGTCTGTTTGACAAAGGCTTTATAGATGCCTAAACAAACAGGCTTTTCTATAAATCAGCTTTGTTACCATACGATTTGGACGGTTTTAAATGATCTCGAGTGGAGACCGTGAATCGGCAAACGTGAGGTGGGACGCCCTCAGGCAAGGTGGAGTGACGATCTTCGCAAGGTGGCTAGTAACAGCTGGATGAGAGTAGCCTGTGATTGAGTGAAATGGCGGGCGATTGGAGAGGCCCATGTCCAACAGTGGACTGCTGTAGTCTGATAATGATGGATTGAAGAAAAAGTGGAAGAATTAGGATTGCTCAGCACTGGAACAAGTTTCGACTAGGTTTAAGAAAAAAAACTTGGTTACAATCACATGACGCTACATAAGTACTGAAAATCGAATAAAAATGATTCTACCTAGGTACATAACAGTGCTATTTGTAAAACATTAACAAACTTTCATGGGCTTAAGACACTAATTGTTATAAAAACTTTTACAATGAAAACAACCTGAAAGATAAGAAACAGGTGTTTCATATAAAGAAATATTTTCCGTTGATAATGTATGTAAATCTTTTTTTTTTGTTTGTTAGTTATTGTTTAAGGCAATGAATGTAGATAATTTGCTTTAAAGTCAGGAAAAATACAGTTTATCAAATCAATTCACGATTTCAATTAGCTGAAAACATTCGGTACTTGTAATTTGCATTTTTCAATTTGCGTTTTATAGCTTTTTCCTACTCATGTACAATTATAATTGATAGTTAACTTGCTAAGTAATTAATTTCACTAATTGGCAATATAATGCATGTGGGTGATTGTTTCATAATCACAAAAATATCGATAAAGAACCAACTACAAGACGTTTATTTGTGTTCATATAAATCAAATGTGCGATGCATTGCCATCGGCGCGCGTGCAAACATTGGACGTCGATCATCCGGATAGACAGACAGCCGATTGCAATAACGTATGTTTGTTTATCACGCAAAATGAAACAGACATACACATACACATCAAAAAAAGTTTGTAATCACTAAAAAAATTGAACTTTATCAAGAAAAAATATGTGTTGTGTGTTTTATTTAGTTAGAACTACGCTGTACTAATAATATAAAAAGAATACTAAGGAATCATAACAATATTATGTTTTTTTCTTCCTGTTTGGTATTAATATTTATAATATTATAATCTATCGTAACATAAAAGATTTCGATTTTTCAAAGTGATCACAAACTTTTTTTCGATGTGTGTGAACAGCTATGTAACATTGAAAGGTCTTTAAACTAAAATGGAAAAAGTTGTCAATGAATTAAAATTCA
Source organism: Agrotis puta (assembly GCA_943136025.2). Lineage (NCBI taxonomy): Eukaryota > Metazoa > Arthropoda > Insecta > Lepidoptera > Noctuidae > Agrotis > Agrotis puta. The sequence continues at coordinate 17,091,873 of OW964179.2, read as the reverse complement.
GCGAAAAAAAAAACATTTAAAATCAGTTCTCTGACATACAGTAATGTAATTTATTTCATGATCACTGCTCTAAAAACGGCGAATGGAAACATCTGTGGTAGACTACAGCCCACTGCCTCTCATAGAGAGGAGGTCTTCGTCCCAACAATGGGAATTTTGTAAGCTGATAATACATAATTATGCTTATCAGCTATTGATATTCCCAGGTCTCATCGCTGTAATTGGAGAAGACTACTAGGTTGTTTCGAAAGAGATGATCCGAAATGAGATTATCACGATAGAACTGAAATCAGTGATATAATATAATAGGGTGGCCACATCCTCGCATGAAATTGGAAAAAAACTTGACAAAAAAAACTAAACACCTCCAAAAACCATCACAAATACTTATCGGTCGGAAGTCGGTGGCTTTGTTTTTTTTTAATCATTTTGCCACCGGTATCCATAAGAAATGCTCATAAAATAAAAACTATTGAACCAAACTGAAAGAAAACTGTATAGGACTAAATGACAGATATACTTCATAAAACAAAAAAGAATCATCAAAATCGGTCAGTCGTTAGTAATGATGTAACAAACATTAAAAAAAAAACAGTCGAATTGAGAACCTGCTTTTTTTAAAGTCGGTTGAAAAGAAGTGATGGAATATCAATGAATGACTAGATATCAGAATTCTTATTATTGTACTTAATTCCTTCAATACAAAATGTAAGACAAACTTCTAAAATTCAATTTGAACATTGATTTGTTTCAGCAAATTGACTCGTGTAATTTGTTGTAACGTTGTTAAACAAAGTAAAACGATATTTCAGATCAAAGACCCGCCTGTAGGCGTTTTAAAATCTGCCTCCCGAAGCCAAAATGCGGTAACTCAACAAATGTATGTTTGGAGAAAACAGGGAGAATGAGGAAATGTACTTATTAATTTTATTTAGAATGAAATCTTGATTTGTATTTGCAGTTGCGTTGTGGTTTGTCGTTGCGTTGTGGTTGCGATGCGGTCAGTATCACCCATGAGGTTGCATTGTGCATGTTTGAAAATAGTGCTAACGTTATGTGATTGTGAATAGAGCCTTATTAGACTTTTACCATGTTGATTATTTAAAAATACTGTTTCTCGGCTGTTTCCGGTTAAACTTTAAGCATGCTCCGTAGTTTAGTAGTAAAAATCTGGAAGCAATTTCAATTTTAAAAGAAAAGTACGTAAGCCTTATTCAACTTGTCCCAAAAGTTGACTGGTAGAGAATGCTTTATAGCATTAAGTCCGTATATGAAATCAATACAAGTAAATAGTTGGGGACGATTAGATGATAATCTAAAATATGACATAGTTTGCTATACCTTTAATAAAAATAGTTGCTGTTTTGGTGACACAAAAAATAGTACTTTTAATTTTCTGGGATACGTTATTCTGGTTTTCAAAGACAAAACTGGATCAATGTGTTTGTTATTTGGCACAGTTACTTGTTATTTTGGCACAATTGTGACTTGTATTGTTGTAAGACAAATTGTTGTGTTTACATTAATTGATATAATTTTTGTTTAATATTGTGAATGTTTTTGTTGTTGTGTAAAGTTTATTTAGTTGGTATACTTGATTAAATAACTTCTAATTGCTTTATGAATAATATATAATAACATGAAATAACATTAAAATACTGATGAAATAATAAAAATTCCAACACAGCAGAATTTTGGTAGATACCTTAGGTGCAACAGTAGGAAAAAATTGTCAAAAAATGCCGTCGATCACATGTGTTCAAAAAATTTTTTTCTACATCAAAAGTTATTCAACATTTAAGTCTATATTTTTGATAAAACTTACCATTTTCGAGAAAAATTCAAAATGTAAATTTTAAATTTTTGATCTAGAATCATTTTTTTTTGTAAATATGGGATCAACGGGGCCTTTTGGCACCTTATTTCTACTAGGGTAAGGTCTCTACCGGTTGTTAATTGAAATATCTATTTTTCACCTGACTTTAAATGTATGCTTACCTGGAACGCAAAGGGCAACTGAAATAAATGAAATCGTAGTCCATGTTTGCTTTCAATACCACCCTATTTCTTCACAAATAAATCAGCGATATATTAGATCCACTAACTTGCAGTGGGTCTTGACCTCGCAGAGGAGGCCAGTGTTCGAGCTGAGCTAACAGATGGATTGCAATAATTGACAACCTCACAAAATCACCCGATTTGTCCCACAATCCTACATGCCGACAATCAGCTCTAAATCTGTTTAATTACTGCCGCTAATTAGCGTCTGATGTTAGCTCAGTTCCTGCTACAGTTTGTCGATACGATTTTAATCAAGTTTTCCGCTAATTCGGATGGTTACGCGGTCACTGGTCGATCCGAACGTATCTGCTGATTATTTTCGGTTTCCGGTTGACATTTCACGGTTCTCGTTATCGTGGAAATAGTTTGTGGTTGTGTTTGTCGAACTTATGAAACGGAAAATATAGCTGTTTGCACTATTGAAAATTATTCTCAGGAAAACTTGTTTGTTTATGAAGTTATTTTATCCAGTTATCGATTGAATAGTCTTATATTCCTAATGAGTTTGTAAAGCATGTTTCTCGCGGGACTCACGAATTACCGTCACCCCGGTACGTAAAGGGCTATTGAAGGACATCGTGGATTTAAGTCAGAACGAGTCTGACAGTCCCTCCCACTCTGCCCTGGGTGGGAGGACTCATGTGATGATATTAACACGTAAAAAATAAAAAAGCGTTTTTCTCTAAAAATCAAAAAAGAAAACTTAGGTGTTTTACAAACCCTCATCTTTAATGTCGAAAAGCACAAAAGCACTGCCGAAGCGTCTGGCCCTTTAAAAAGAACAATTAAAGAATAATTTCATGACAATTCACAATTATAATGATTCGGCTAAAGTGGCCTTTCAAGTGCAAGAAGGTAGTGACCAACATTAAAATCACCGCTGTCTTTTACACAACCCAATAAAAATACTCGAATGACAAAAACAATGCAATAGCTAGATAAGCTAGAGGTCGTGACCTGTGAAGTATAGCAATGTCGTAATAACCTGAGATTACCACTTAACATCAATCAGGTAAGCGTGTAATTATAAGCTAATTTACATTAACTAATTTACGGCTGGTGACTAATGACGTGTAATTAGGTATGAAAGCGTTAGTAATGACTAATTGCAACGCATCAAGTTACATGTATGGATAATAAACAGTTTAGTATTTATTTTAGAGATACAAATAAGTAATTATATATAATTTGATGGCATGGTTGGCGTACAGGTTGAACGTTAGATTCTCGGATCAAATATATATATTTTTTAAATTGCCCCACACTAGGAATTTCTTCCTTTGTCGTGGGTACGTTTACAAACATATGTATAAACTCACATACACAAACGCCAAGACCTGGAACAACTACTTGTAGATCATACAAATATTTCCTCCGTGCAGAAATCGAATCCGCGACACGCAGCGCGGCAATCCAATCGCTCAGCCACTGTGCTAATATTTATATGACTAATTTTACTTTTATTACGCTACTGACGCGTGAGGAAGAGGACAGCGTCCACCTCACGACCCAGTTGCAGTGAACCCAGACGCCCACGGCGACAGACGTCGCAAGACGATCTCCGGCCACCGTAGACGCGCCTCAAAGAGTGTCAGCACAATGACGGGGCGCCCTTAGGGGAACAAAGCCTGCCTACCGTAACCCGGAACATAAAGGGCTATTGAAGGGCACCGTGGATTTTAATCAGTACAAGTCCGACAGTCCCTCTTGGTCTGCCTGCTCTGTGGGAGGACTCATTTGATGATTTTACCACGATAAAAAAAAGCTAGGTTGTTATGTCTTAAGATTCTTTGAATCAAGGTCTTTTCTTGTTCGTGTTATTGATATGTTTTTAGGTTTTTGCACCATTTTAATTTTGAAGAAAAACAAAGTGAAAATATTGAACTGTCTAATAATAAAAAAAAAAGATTTTTGATATCCTTTTTACATTTCGTCAACATGTTACGTAAACAAAAACAAGGCCAGTGTTTTTCCAAGCAGAAAATTAAATCAATTAAATTCAATAAGTTACATTTGTACACAAAAACCCATTTGAAGTCACAGATCAATAAAGAGCAAATAAAACAACCATTTTCAATAAACTGCCTTCGTTCCGACCCTTTTAAACTCGTTTAAAAGCCGTTCTAAAAAGTTTGGGCTCGTCCGGGATTTGAACCTTGGACCTTTTGTACCCTAAGCGATAGTCATACTCCTAGACAAACGAGCCGACTGAAAGTATGTACAGAGGCCAGCAAATCAACCTACCTCAATCTGTTACTTTAATAGATATTTTCAACCATATCACAATTTTTTTTTAGCGTGGTAAAATCATCAAATGAGTCCTCCCACCCAGGGCAGAGCGGGAGGGACTGTCGGACTTGTACTGACTAAAATCCGCGGTGTCCTTCAATAGCCCTTTACGTTCCGGGGTCAGGGTAATTCGTGAGTCACGCGACCCCGGCTGGCTTTGGCCCTCTCCAAGGGAGCCCCGTCACTATGCTGACACTCCTTGAGGCGCGCGTGGAACACAACGCGCCGTCGACCCGGGCATGGTCCATGGTCGGACAGCGAGTCGCCCATTACTACATAGAATAGATTTTTATTCCGATTTTATGTTCCTACGGGATAATTTTCGAGTTGCAGTGAGTGAAACCGCAGGCAACAGCTAGTAATTTATAAATCAAACTGATATTGATACAAACTATTACATAAACAGTTTCCCTAATATGTACATTATGTATATCACTTAGTAACTGTGTCAAGCTATATTTAGCCACTCAATAAAGCAAATAACGTAGGTATGTAAATAGATTCAAGTAGTGTACCACGTACGAATGAATCAATTGAGATCACCAACGTAAACAATCTAATTGATTTGATAGAAGTTATTAGTATAAATACGATTATTTTTGAAGTATACAAAAAAGTCTTTTTCTGTCCGATCAACATAAGAATGAAATAACTGTGGTGAACTTCGACGCGTAGCACAAAAATTATATGTGTATTCTACCAGGTCGCGGGACTGTACGAATTACCGTGACCCCGGAACGTAAAGGGCTATTGAAGGACACCGTGGATTTTAGTCAGTACGAGTCTGACAGTCCCTCCCGCTCTGCCCTGGGTGGGAGGACTCATTTGATGATTTTACCACGATAAAAAAAAATGTGTATTCTACCAAGAACATAGTTATTTCACCGTTATTTCTATACAAATCGACAGTTTTTTTGGACAAGTGTGACACGATTCGTACACCATTGAAGAATGCAAACATTTCCTTTCTATATTTTAAACATTGTCATGCTTAAAACGGTAAAAATGTGTATACGTTCTGTCATTTTGTCTTTTCTACCGTCGCGTCGACAAAATCCGTATTCTACGGCGGCGCCATGCCACGAGTGCAGTGGTGATCGTGGGTTCAAACCTAGGCAACTATAAGATGCCTGTCTCCCAGTAGTTGGAACATTACAGGTTGATTTACATACTTATAGGAAAGGCCCATAGAGGGCAGTGTCGGAACGTTGTTCTAAAGCTCCATTTACTTTAAAGCCTTTGTCAAACAGACAGGCGTGACAAATGCGAAGGGTGACGTTTTTATTTGTAATGTATGGAATTGTTTAAAGCGAAAGCGATCCAATAGCGTGACAGGACTATCGGACTGACGTCTCGCTTCGGTTCGGTAGTGCTTCGGAAACGCTTCGCTTTCGTCTGTCTGTTTGACAAAGGCATAAGGCATAAAACAAAAAGAAAAGTTAGATCATCCGTTTTATTTCATAAAAAATATTCTTTGGATCAAAAACTTGTATATTGAGATCAAAGAAAAGTTTTATAGTTTATTCTCCCGAACCCTTTAAAGGTCTTTAAAGTTTTAATAAGTTATAAACTGAAGAATCTTTTCAAAACTTTTTGTACTCTAATATTCGTTCATGAACTTGAAACAAAATATTAAACTACTAAATTGGAATACAGTTCTGTTAATACGGTTAGTTGTAAATAAATTAGCGGCCAATAAATTGCTGTTATCGACGATAGTTATCAGTTTAATTTATTGTATCTTTTATCAATACCACTAATCTTTATGTAGAGTATTATGAAAGCTATGATTTATTATGTAACCGATATCAAATAACTAATATTTAAACTTTATTGCTTTTTGATAAAACATTTTTTTTTTGACAGAGAAAAAAAACCGAAAGCAAAATGTTATGATTAACTTTTCGACTAGTTATCGTCTCAAATGCGTGCATATTTATTTATAAAATACCTATTTAGAGAATGTAACATTTCAATAAGATTTGGGCTCGTCCGGGATTTGAACCCGGGACCTCTCGCACCCTAAGCGAAAATCATACCCCTAGACCAACGAGCCACCTGACTGATTGCTTCAATTTGTTGGTCACAATCGAAATTGCGCAGTGAAAGGTGACCTACATACATGCGTTTACGCATTCCGCAACGACGATGACGTCACCAAACTTGTTTTAACATAGTAAGTATCAATATGTTAAAGTGTTATGTATACTATAATCTTTGGACTGTGAAGAAAGGCTTTGTGATAACCAATTTCAATTATTTAGACAGTTGGCTCGTTGGTTAGGGGTATGATTTTCGCTTAGGGTGCGAGAGGTCCCGGGTTCAAATCCCGGACGAGCCCAATTTTTTACTGTTTTCAAAAAGGTTATTTTTTTTTGTGTGTTTTATAGTGGAAGTAATAAATCCAGTTACTATACAAGAAAACAGTAATTATTTATAATAACTACTGAATTAAGTAAACGTGATAAATGACACAAAATTTATTACTTCAACTAGTTTATCATAAATGTCCAATATTTAGACGTTAAGCTTAAAACGTTGATCCATCTTTTCTTTACTTCCTCTTCGTTGAATACTACATAGAGGCCATGATAACTAAAAATAATTACGATAAACTTAATCAAACAAAATTTCTCAAGTTCTAGAAAGCTCGAGCAGAAACCCTACACGGGATACAGGGAGGAGAGATGACGATGAACTGTATGCTAGAAATTAATATGCGCTGTCGTTTGGCGATTGTTATAATTTATTTTTAACATCAAAATCAAACCCATAGTCATTCTCAGTAACCGTAGCATCTACTCGTATCCATATAAAATTTCATTCTATCAATAAAAGTGGTGGTCGCGGGACTGTATTGAATTACCGTGATCCCGGAACGTAAAGGGCTTTTGAAGGACACCCTGGATTTTAGTCAGTACGAGTCTGACAGTTCCTCTCGCTTTGCCCTGGGTGGGAGGACTCATTTGATGATTTTACCACGTTAAAAAAACAAAACAATGAAAGTGGTGATAGACAAATCAATCTACATCATGTTCATTTAATCGACCGGAAAACTTTAATGTTAAAGTTGTAGAAATAGAAAAGTCCCGGCCCTCTAAAGGTCAAAGGTCACAACAAAAAATATAGGCTATGTTTAGCTTATGACATTTGGGAATCAAAACTATTATTAAATTGAAAAGACTCGTACAAAAGTAAGGGTCACTGTGATTTACGGCTGCGGGGGACAAGTCCAGTGGATATCCTTTTAGTAAATTGGGACCTAGCTTACAAATGGCTTATCGTAGTTTCTGAATCCTAGTTTGTAAAGTTACTTCAATAAGCATGTTTTTGCACGACGTAATTAATCTTTTATTGGTATCGTTTCATATAAGTATGTTTTTTTGAAGTGAAAACTTCTTTAACGGCGTTGTGCACTTTTTTTGGAAAGGGTAAAAAATTTTAAACTCGCGTCAGGACACGTGACCTGATCGAAAATTCGTAAGACGGCGCAGGGCGCTTGCGCGAATGTTCGTGTGTGTTTAGTACTATTGAAGTTTTCACTTCTGCCGGCACTCCCAGAGTGCAACCCGTCGTTTTTTTGAAGTGAAAACTTATTACGTTCCCGTGAAATATGTTTCGACTTCCACGCAGGCGTATTACCAAAATCTACAAGTTATACCAATAACAAGACATAAAGTAAATTATTGTTCCGTTAGTTTAAATCGCAGTAATTATTTACTAACAAAAGACTAATATACAGAAGTACGTAAAATACTTAAAGATAACTTATTAAGTACATTAAGTTGACATAAAGTGTGTGATTTTCACAATGGCTGAAATTTTGGTGAAGATGTTGAGATTAATGATGCTGCTTAAATTATTTAAAGGGTGAAAAAAGATAGTTTTAGTTACATTAATAGATTATAATTCAAAACTTTCATTTCAAAAATTACTAGTCATTTAATATCATTATTTTTTTTTTAAACTTGCCCCACACTCAGAATTTCTCCTGTGTCGTGGGTGCGTTCACAAACATATAAACTCACATACACAAACGCCCAGACCCGGAACAACTACTCGTAGATCATACAAATATTTGCTCCGTGCTCGCGGGTTCGGTACCCCCGTACCGAACCCGTGACACGCACCGCAGCAGTCCAATCGCTCAGCCACTGCGCTAACTGTGCTGTCAATAATTCAATTAATAAGAAGTGGAAGATGGATACGAGTACATCATACATTCGTCATCATTCAGCCGTAAGACGTGTACAGCTGGCCATACGTCTCCTCCACTACATTAAGCGATCTTGTGCTTCTGATATCTGGGAAATGTCTTGGGCTTGATAAGTTTCACCTCTAAAGAGGAGTTTTAATGCTAGGTAGGTGAATGGGGAGGCCATTTCAACTTCATATGGACCCAAAAGGGTGATTGATGTCATAACATCATTGACAAAACTAATAAGTAAACTAGTAAAAGTTACTGAAGCAGAAAACCTATTCAAATTCAAATCAAAAGCTGTAACAAAAGCCAAAGCCAATCTAAAATAGGCAAAACATCATGAGACGCGACATTTCGATCACCAGTTCACCACACATGGGCATCAAACATGGGCATAGATATTTTTACTTTTACTATTTTACTGTCCAACGGAGTAAAAAATTCGCAAGCCACATCCATTAAGATGTCTGACAACAATAATAATTTTTGTGACGCCGTAAAAACTCCATTTGGCCACAATGTTAGGCGGAGCATTCATATGGAAACTGTTGTGGCTTGTGGGACATGGTTTTTTTTTATTACGTGGTAAATTGTCCTCACACCCAGGGCGGGACGGGGAGGACTGTCAGATTCGTATGACTAAAATCCATGGTGGCTTAACGTTCTAGGGTCACGGTTACATTTACGTTCTAGGATCACGGTTACTTGATAAGACAGTCTCGCGACCCCGGCAGGCTTTGGCACTCTACGGGGGCCCCTGTGAGATTGCTGACACCTCTGTGGTTTTTGTTTTGAGATACTCCTCTTTGCTATTGGTCGGGAATTATTTTTTATGGACCGTGCTCCTTCTTGTTTACGCTAACCTCATTATCATTATCAGCCGAAAGACGTGAACTGAACATAGGCCTCCCCCTCAGACTGCTTCACCGAACGACAATTCGCCACATGCATCCAACGGTTGCCCGCGACGCTCAAGATGTCGTCGGTCCACCTAGTGGGAGGCCTGCCTACAGAGCCTACGCTGCATCTTCCGGTCCGTGGTCACTATCCTACCTGTGGCGAATTAACTTTCAATATAAAATGTGGCAAATTAACTTTGTGACTAATGTATGATAACCTATAAAGCCTTTGTCAAACAGACAGGCGTGACGAATGCGAAGCGTGACGTTTTTATTTGTAATGTATTGAATTGTTTGAAGCCAGTCACATAGAAAAACGAAAGCGATCCGATAGCGTGACAGAACTATCGGACTGACGTTTCGCTTCGGTTCGGTATCGCTTCGGAAACGCTTCGCTTAGCCTTTGTCAAACAGACAGGCGTGACGAATGCGAAGCGTGACGTTTTTACTTGTAATGTATGGAATTGTTTGAATCCAGTCTCATAGAAAAGCGAAAGCGATCTGATAGCGTGACAGAACTATCGGACTGACGCCTCGCTTCGGTTTGGTGTCGCTTCGCTTTCGCCTGTCTTTCGTATCTGTTTGACAAAGGCATAAGGGTTTTATTTTGGTTTGTGACAGTTTTAGAAACGACTTTCCTACAAAGACACGAGGACGACAAGGATTTCAGGGACTTACAACGGAGATTGGGTCTAAAAATAAATATTGAATTGCTTTAGATCTTGTAGTAGGTGGGTTCTAGAAAACAAGTTATTTCTTATTATATTCTAAGCAGTCTGTTTTACAAAGAACATGTTGGGACATTGATTTTATATCTTATTGAAGAGACTTTTTGCTGATATTTTTATGTATTTAGGTTTTTCGACGAATCATGAAAGACCTTCTACAGGGTAATAATTGTGGTCGCAGGACTGTACGAATTACCGTGACCCCGGAACGTAAAGGGCTATTGAAGGACACCATGGATTTTAGTCAGTACGAGTCTGACAGTCCCTCCCGCTCTGCCCTTGGTGGGAGGACTCATTTGATAATTTTACCACGATAAAAAAGGGGTAATAATTGCAAATTAAATCTCTTTTTGTAGAATGATAGTCTCGATTAGAACATAATTATGAACAAACGAAATAACTTTTTAAACAAATAAATGTAAAACGTGATTAGATTTGCGATTAACTTTGGTCGCGGGACTGTACGAATTACCGTGACCCTGGAGCGTAAAGGGCTATTGAAGGACACCGTGGATTTCAGTCAGTACGAATCTTGATGATTTTATCAGGTAAAAAAAACGATTAACTTTCTTGACTTTACTGAAAGAAAGAAAGAAAAGTATTTATTCGCAAATACGTCATCAAAACAAAACCCGTATATCTGATAACATAAATCACACACATAATCTTCACCAATTTAATCCCAAAACATTTAACAAAGTTATCATAAAACATTTTTATCAACCGCCGAAATTTCCGAACGCACTCGCTTTCAATAAAAAATGATTTATATGTGCGCTTTGTTGTTTTATCTACACGTTGGCTCTGATGGCAAAGTACATAGGTATTACACACAGTATTTCAACTAGGAACAAATTATCATACACATCTGCGTGCTTGCATGCTTCAGAGGGTTTAGGCAAAATTACCTTCTACTTATACAGTGATTTAAGTTATTGAAAAGTGTGTATAAGTCTATGTTTGGTTTTTAATTACACTCCAAGTTGATTGTCATAATTTAACATAAATCTGAAAGTCTGGATGTTACGACGAAACGGTTGAAGGGATGTGGATAATTTTTGGGGTGTTAGTACATAAACTCACGCCTTTGTCCCACCCAGGGGAGTAGGTAGAAACTACAGAACGTCACCTACGATCCTTACATACCTAATCATTTCACTTTTTCCGCAGTACTTATCGTCCCGGTCACGCCGCCATCGCTGCGGTAAGACCCCTCTTTGAGGAGTGGCTGGATAGGCGTCACAGCGTCCTGACCTACCGCATGACGCAGGTCCTCATCGGACACGGAAGTTTCGGGAGGTACCTGTGTATGATAAGGAGGGAAGAAACACCTGGGTGTCACCACTGCGAGGATCGTCCGGAGGACACGATGGAGCATACGGTGCAGGACTGCCCCGCTTGGGCAGAGCACCGCCGTTTCCTCACGACGGCGATAGGCGGAGACCTCTCGCGCCCGGCATTGGTCGAGGCCATGCTGCGGGGCGAGACGGAGTGGGAAGCGGTCGCCTCCTCCTGCGAAGCAGTCATGCTCGCGAAGGAGGAGGCGGGTCGCGTGAGGGAGAGAACAGCGTCCTCCCTCCACCCCAGCCGAAGTGGTAGACGCCCACGGCGTCGGACGTCCCAAGACGATCTCCGGCCACCGTAGGCGCAGGCATGCGGGCGGCGAGTAATGGGCGACTCGCGGCCCGACCATGGATCATGCCCGGTTCGACGGCGCGTTGTGTTCCACGCGCGCCTCAAGGAGTGTCAGCATAGTGACGGGGCCTGTAGAGGGCCAAAGCCTGCCGGGGTCGCGGGACTTACGAATTACCGTGACCCCGGTACGTAAAGGGCTAGTGAAGGACACCGTGGATTTTAGTCAGTACAAGTCTGACAGCCCTCCCAACCTGCCCTGGGTGGGAGGACTCATTTGATGATTTTACCACGAAAAAAAAAGTACTTATCGTCCGGTCGAATATATTTTGTGTCGACCCTTTAGACTAATAGATTAGCATATCGGGGTTGTCGCGCCAAGTTGTTTAAAGTTTAAATAAAATAATCTAGTTAATTTACTGGTTGTCTTATACTGTGGATGGATGATGACGGAAATGAATGAACCGATTAATCCATTTGTTGTTTTGTTATAGATATTCAAATGAATATAAGGGTTTATAACCACCGAGCTTTTGGTAAAAAATGACTAGATTTATAACGGGTATTATGGGCTCCACAATTGTTTTATTTGGTTAAAATTGAACGAAATTGTGAAAGCCATCAGCGTGGGAAGCGATCCTAAATCTCCAGTACCTCTGTATTCATTAAAAGTGTTTAATACTGAAGGTTATTTAGTGTTATTTTTTTTTATAAATGAGTCAAAAGACAACACAAAACTGGGTTACGAGCTTGTGTTCTATCGTTTGTTGAGTAAACAATCAATCACTGTAGACAGGGAAACAGTGTATAAGATGGGGAAGCGAGGTATAATGGGGACATACACTCTTTAGGCATACTCAACACAACACTAACGTAGTGCAAGCGCCATCAGACGGCGTCCTGTTGGCGTTTGCGCTAAGTTAGTATTGTGTTAAGTTTGCCTTAATGAATTTGTCAAACAGACGGGCGACTCCGAAGCGATAACGAACCGATACGAGACGTCAGTCCGATAGTTCTGTCACGCTATCGGATCGCTTTCGCTTTTCTATGTGACTGAATTCAAACAATTCCATACATTACAAATAAAAACGCCTCGCTTCGCATTCGTCACGCCTGTCTGTTTGGTAAAGGCTTAAGTGTGCGATTTCCCATCAAACCTCGCGTCTCCGTCTTATACACTTTTCCCCTACAAGTTTTTGAAATTCATCATCTCTATTCAGAAATATTCAATCACCCAACTGTAAAACTTATTTATTTATTTATTTTATTTATTTATTTATCAAAACTTATTCTATCATTACAGGTTTTACCCTAATGCGACAGCCTGAACGTTGGGTGATGGTGTGGGCAGTAAAATTTTGACAATGTTATCTCAAACAAACCATATTCCAGCTTCAAAGAGGCTTTTCACACCGCCTTGCAGTATCCGACTCAGTAGTTTAAACTTAGTGACACTTACAAGCGAGCCCCGAGCAAACGATGGACGATTTGCAATGCAAAACTGTTAGCGTCTTGCAGAGCTATGCAGTTAACGTAAACTCTTTTTGTTGAAAGGTTTTGGGAATTCATTCTGTATCTGTATAGTAACCAGCCAAAATATTTACTAGTAGCTACAGGTGGGTCGTGGGGCTGTATGAATTACCGTGACCCCGGAACGTAAAGGGCTATTGAAGGACATGGTGAATTTTAGTCAGTACGAGTCTGACAGTCCCTCCCGCTCGGCCCTAGGTGGGAGGACTCATTTGATGACATAACAACGTTAAAAAAAAATGAGCAAAAATCGACACTCAGTTGACGCCTGATGAAGGACATTGCTATGGAGGCTGACCGTGGCTTTGGGGTGTGACAATCTGATCATTTTTGGGGGACAAGCATGGCCCGAAATTGACCAAAATAGAGGGGTCTGGAAGGAGAAAGGAGGGAGGGGAGGCACTTGCCCAGCAGTGGGACACAGTATAGGCCATGACTTAATTTTTACCACCGACCTCCGAAAGAAAAGTTATTTTACACTTTTGTGTAACTTGTAACTTAATTATCATCTTTTAAAATGGCAAAAAACTGCTTACATCCTAATTTGTTTTTGTTTTACGCAATATTTCTTCTTTCATACAAACATAATATACCAAATAAAAAGTCGACCAGCTAAGTAGATTCTTATTGGATTTCAACATTGTTTTCTTTTAATATTTCTAAATCTAGAAATTATAAAAAAAAAAAATTGGGCTCGTCCGGGATTTGAACCCGGGACCTCTCGCACCCTAAGCGAAAATCATACCCCTAGACCAACGAGCCGGCTGTTAAAACTGCTAAAATATACGTGCACACTTGCACAGTCAAGACTGCGTGCCTTTCACTAACATCGTTACAAAGCAAAAATGATGAAAGTATTACTATTATAATATAATGGCGTTTATTATCATTACATCATTGTTACGTCACTTAGGTAGTCTTTATAAAGACTACTTCAACGCAGACAGTCCAATAAAAATCGTAGTAAGGAACGAGTATATAAAAGTAGATTTAGTCAGAATTCAATCAATGGATATTAATGATTACGTTACTTCTCATCTTAACAGTTTTTTCAAGAACCACATAGAATGCAAGTTCTAACTTAAAAATAATTTCTCTTCATGCACCTAGCACGTAGTAGCTTTTATCAGATTGTTATTAAAAAAAACACATAAAAACTAAAAGTGGGTTACTGCTGCGCCAAATATACGCAGATATGGCGATAAGCCACTTTTAATTTTTTATAAGAACCTATTGAAAACAAATTGAATTTGTATTGGACTCTGTTTTTTTTTATAATTTATTGAAAGTGAATGTTTAGAACTCTAGTTTTAATAGAAACGTATTACCCCAACCTTTTACAAACATATTTTTGAATACTTATTCAAAAGCTGAATACAAAATAAACCCGTTAACATCGCGTGTGTTGATCCCATCTCGTGTGCAGCCCGCCTTATTTACTCCTCAAAGATCCAGGGATCGCTCATCGTTTTACAATATAAATATGTGAGCTCCACTATTGAATACTATTTGCAGTTATTACTTGACTATGTTTCAAATTGTATTTGTATCTTTGGTCTGTGGGTTTAGACGCAATATTGAAATGTTATTAGATTTCTTGCTTAAATGGAGGGTTACAGATCCGATTTGATTAAAACGCATTAATTTATGTAGTTTTTTTTCCTACTAGCCTTTGCCCTTTTTATCATGGTAAAATCATCAAATAAGTCCTCCCACCCAGGGCAGAGCGGGAGGGACTGACAGACTGGTTCCGACGAAAATCCACGGTGTCCTTCAATAGTCCTTTTTTATCGTGGTAAAATCATCAGATTCCTCCCACCCAGTGCGGGGCTGGAGGGACTGTCAGACTTGACTGACTAAAATCCACGGTGTCCTGCAATAGCTCTTTACGTACCGGGGTCACGGTAATTCGTAAGTCCCGCGATCCCGGCAGGCTTTGGCCCTCTGTAGGCCCCGTCACTAATAGCGTTAATTTAGAATTTCACAATCAATTCAGCGACATGTGTCGCCATCAGATAAAATTGTATTATTGTTTTCCTCGCAAACATAACTTTTTTCGGGGTGAAGGTCATTGAAGGGTACCTTTAATGACCTTCATCTGTCTGTTTCTGTAAACGTGACAAAATAAATAATTATGCGAAAGCTTGGTAATTCATAGTTACATCACTGAAAAATCGTATAAGAAACTTATATTACTTAACTAGCTTCCGCCCGCGACTCCGTCCGCGCGGATGTCGGTCTTCGCGTGGATGGTTTATTTCCCCATTTTGAGTAACTCTGAGTATGACATCTTATAAATATTACAGCGCTGAATCCACTGCGGGTAATGCAACGTGTGTTCGCGGTTCTACAGAACAACGTCTATGAATAAAACTGAAAAATAAGATTGGAGAGAAGATCAGCAACACCCCCCGCTATTATTTTTTTCAATATTTTCAATGTACAGAATTGACCCTTCTAGAGATTTATTATAGTATAGATAGATTTGTAGCTCTTTTTATACAAAATTCCATAATGTTTGTAATTTTTTTACTTTTAATTTTAGTATTTAAACGTAATTAATTAAGTTGTCATTGCATAATTATGTAAATTCCTCAATACGGCAATTTAAGTTTCACAAATTTTATGGCCACAGGTTGGCAAGGAAACCGTGGTGCGGGAGTCCACCTAGCACAATTTCGTTTTTTTTTTTAAGGAACAGATGACGAGCCAATACGAATAATTATAATTTAGTTAAATTGCTTGCTTGTGTCATACTATTAACTCATTTTGTTCCTAATCGGTCTAACAGATTCGACTAACAGCGGTCTAATAACGAGGGTTACAACACTAAGCCGGCAGTGCTATTGAATCTCCCAACATGATCTGAGGCAGCCCAATTCGAAATTACGAGGGTATACTAAGTGTGTACAGAATATTCTGGAACTGGAATCGTAACTCGGAATTCTGCCTTTCATTGAATGTTTTGGGTCATGAAATATGCTTACTTCAGTTATATATTATACTAGCACTTTGCCCGCGACTTCGTCCGCGTGGGTTACGTACTTTCCTAATTCCCCCTTTTCACCCCCTTAAAGGTTTAATTTCCAAAAACCCCTTCTTAGTGCTCCCCTACATTATAATAGGAAGCCTTGTGCAAAATTTCACATTCCTAGCCCCAGTAGTTTCGGCTGTACTTTGATATGTCAGTCAGTCAGTTCTCCTTTTATATATATAGAATCTATATATATAAAAGGAGAACTGACTGACTGACATTATATATATATTATATAATCTAACAAATAACGGGCGTTATCTATCTTCTATCTATCTGATAGATAGAAGATAGATAACGCCCGTTATTTGTTAGATTAAGAACATTATTTCTATGATAAACTCAAAATATCGGTACCTACATCTTTTTCTAAAAATGAGACATTAATTTACTTTGTAAACAAAATCCTCATCATCATCAGTCTATAATGTACCCACTGCTGGGACACAGGCCTCCTCTCTGTGAGAGGGAGTGGGTCATAATCCACCACGCGGGCCCAGTGCGGGTTGGTATGTGTCACATATCTTGGAATATTTGGGTAGGTTCTAGGACATGCCGGTTTCCTCACAATGTTTTCCTTCACTGTTTTGAGGACAGTGGTGATGAAATAAATTACACATAGTAATGCGCCTGACGGTTCGAACCTACGGCCTACACAACTCGTAAGTCGGGATCGATACCACTGCAAAACAAAATCCTATAGATGTTCAAATACACAAATATTAACTTCTCTTTCTCGATGTATTCCAAGATGCAGCATATTGAGAGTATTCTATGTTGAAATATTTACTCTTGTATCAGTATTTCATATTTGTTGAATGTTGCACCGTCTGAAATATAAATTCATGTTGTTACTCGTATTTTATGAATAGATCAGAATGAGGTATCTCCATGTTATTATGTCATAACATTTAGGTATAATACAGTTGGTATCAAAGTGCTAAATTCCTAATTCGTTACTAAAATGAATACTGGTTGTTTAAATAAAAAGCATCACAAATTAAATAAATAAAAAATCTTATACTTGAATATAAATTTTATGGAAAAACAATTGAACTGTCTTATTGTTTTACATTCTATATCTATATTTTTAAATTAAGAATCTAAAAAGAATTATAATTATATAGTTCGAAATATTTTATAAAGAAATAAAAGGAAAGATATTTTCCTAAAATGTTAGTACCTAACCACCTTATCCCCTTTTTATTTGAAAGTAATCTAAAAATGACGAGAAAACAACAAAATAAAAAAATCCTTCTATGTTTTCCATAATAGGTCGCGGAACTCACGAATTACCGCAACCCCGGAACTTTAAGGCCTATTGAAGGACACCGTGGATTTTATTCAGTACGAGTCTGACAGTCTCTCCAGCTCTGCCCTGGGTGGGAGGCCTCATTTGATGACATTACCACGTCAAAAAAAAAAGAAAAAAAAATCTTTTTCATAACAAGAATACCATAGTTGATTTTGCAACAAAACCGGATAAAAGACAGATCGCAAATGAGATTTAGACAGGTTCATGTGAAGGCAGGAAGCGGCACTAAAAAGGAACTGACCCTACAGGATGTCCCAGAAAAGGGTCAATCAGGTTACGTTGAGGGTATAAGGGTACTCTACGACTATTTTTATTGAATACAGCATTATAACATTGTACAAGAGCATCATTGTTAAGAAAGTTGCAGTAAAACAACAGTTTTGTGAGGCATTGGTTTTAAGATATGAAAAAGTGTTTCATAATTTTTGTTTTTCTTACACTAGGCGACGTGGTCGTTAGGAAAAAAAAAATTGAAAATAAATGAAAAAAAAAACCTGTTTTTTTTCTTTAAATAACGTAAGGAAACAGTGTATAAGACGGGGACGCGAGGTATGATAGGAAATTACACACTTAAGGCAAACTTAACACAATACTAACGTAACGCAAGCGCCAACAGGACGCCATTTGTTAATGGCCGCTTGCAAATGACGTCTTTATAGCGCTTGCGCTACATTAGTGTTGTGTTAAGTATGCCTAAAGAGTGCATGCCCCCATTAAACCTCGCGTCCGCGTCTTATATACCGTTCCCCTACAACGTAATTATAAAGCTAACTTATAAAAACATAATGCCACAAAAAATATAACAAAACCATTTTTTAATCGAAAGCACAGCTTTTGTAAAGACCCCAGAGACATCTGTCATTCAACAAAGGTCCCAACGATTTATGTGAACATACATCAATATTAGCAACTTGGCCTAAGTTAGATAACATTTCAGCATTTTCAGCTTAAATTCAGGATCGAATTTAATGAGCCATGAGCGAGTCTGGATTACAAACATTTTGGAGTATTTTTAGGCTTTCAACGATGTTCTGCTGATGTCGACGTTGTTGACATGAAGTGAAATGAAAAATTGTTTTTTAGTTTCAAACTTAGGATAAGTACACCATCTTGTGATTGGAGCTTCCTGTTAAGCAAAAAAAAGCCTGTAGTAGGAGGCTCCGCTCTTCCATATCATTATGTTTATATTCAAAAAGTAATAATAAATAATAAAGTACTTGTCTTAAACAATTACATGCAGGAAATTTAAAAACAATGTAATTAAAAGTAAAAGTGAATGACAAAAAAATAATAATTAAAGGTTAAAAGAAAATTAAACTGACATGTTTCGAACTTGGTCAAATAATTTTCGTGCTAGTGGAAAAAAATAAACCAATTAAGATTTTTGTCTAAAATATTGGTCATGAGAATGATTTATTGGCGCCTGGGGGCCTACCACGACGTCTTAAAGCGAGCGTAGTTCCACTGTGAGAACGAGATGGCGCTAGACGACTTGTATAGCTCTGTCCCTTTCCCACAGTGGAACTACTGCCACCAGACTTGTTAACTTTTTTGTATTTTATCATAGTTATACTAATCCTAACTTATGATACAAATTCGGATGTGAGTTTGTTACTTGTTTATGTCTTAACCACAAAAACGATCATCCTGAAATTTTGTAGGGTATAATATGTTGTCAAGTGCTCAGAATCAGCTTCAGGGAAAAAAATATTTATCTACACTGTCCCCGAGGAAAACAACAATAACGATTTCGTAATAATACATGGCGCCGCATTGTTCGCCGAATTATAAATAAACGCGAGCAAAACCGCTCGTAAAAGATATAGGTAAAAAGCACATTTAAACGAACAAGAAGTTTTAACTTTTCCAATTATATTTACAACTATGACGAAAGAATCAGATTGGTTATTTTCAGAATCCATATGGATAGTTTTCACCTTTTGTTCTAAGAGTCTACTTAAACCGGAGTCGCGGGATTGTACGAAATACCGTGATCCCGGAATGTAAAGGGCTATTGAAGGACACCGTGGATTTTAGTCAGTACGAGTCGGACAGTCCCTCCCGCTCTGCCCTGGGTGGGAAGACTCATTTGATGATTTTACCACGTAAAAAAAAAGAGTCTACTTAAAACTTTTTGTTGAATATTGTTCTTAATAGGTACACAATACACATACACCCACATATTGGAATAAAATTGTTGGCAACTTAAGCAATTTCAGAACGAAGACTTACAGAAACAAACCAACATTCACAGCGTTCTGTAATGTAAGTTCAAGCCTCGTATTTCAAAAGGACAGATCAGGGACATCCAGTTACATTATAACGAACCAGAACACTATATTTTATGCGTATCTATTTATAGGACTGGCGACTATGTTAGTTTTACGCGTTTTTATAACTTACTTGAAATAAGTTAGTACTTATTTATTGCTCTATAAGTTGTTGCAATTTTTAAAAGGTATTGGGGGTATATATTTAAATTATTTCTTTTTATTACACTCTATCTTTAAATGATTACTTCTATGTAGTCTTAAGAACTACTGAAAAAAAAAACTGTTTATCTTTCGTTTTTGTGTCAAACTGTACACATTGTTTACATTTTTAAATGTTTTGCAAAAAAACATGAATATTATTATGTATTGAAAACTAAATAATATAATTATTGAGACTTCCCAGGTTTGAAACCACAGTATACTGAACACCATTGAAAAAAACGTAAACACGTGAAAGATATTTATAAAATAACAATAACATAAGACTAACGTAGCGCAAGCGCCAACAGGACGCCATTTGAACCGCCGACCGCTTGCAAATGACGTCCTCATGGCGCTTGCGTGACGTTAGTGTTATGTTAAGTATGCCTAAACAATGTGTGTCTCCATTATACCTCGCGTCCCCGTCTTATACACTGTTCCCCTATATAATCATAAGTAAATCTATTTCAGGAGATCAAAGACTTTCAAAGTTCGGAGTCTATCTCTTCTTCGTATATTCTAATAGGTATTTCTAGTACCCCTTTGTTATGTTTATATTCGATCAAAGGGTCCTATTTATTATTTATAACTGAACTTTGTATGATTGATAGACGAAGATCAGACATTTTCCAGAACTTTTTTAATATTGTCTCTCGGTTATTTCAAAAATGCTTTAGCGTTCTTTGCCCTGTGTTATCGGGTTCTATTACAAAGTTATTTTAGGATAGTGAAATAGTTTCAGCTTTGTAACGTTTCGGTATAATTTAATATGGAATAATGAAAGAAAAATATCTAAAAATAATAGGAGAAGCGTATAGGTTCATCATACGCCTAGCTCTTCCCAACTATTGTAGTATTATTTAGGGATCGCTTACTTATCTGACCTCTACAACCTATTTAGTACTAGGTAAAACGATACCTTCGAAAAAGCAGGATAAAGAAAAGCTGGCGTGATAATTTTGACGCGTTTAATTGGCGAGAGATTGGTGGGATAAAGTCGCACAAAGGGAAGATTGGAAGGTGCTGAGCAAATCCCAGTCGTGGGTAACAGGACTCGGTTAGCGCAGTGGCTGAGCGATCGGACTGCTGTGCTGCGTGTCGCGGGTTCGATTCCCACAAGGGTAAATATTTGGTCATCCAGAACAAACATCCAGATGTTTGTGTATGTAAGTTTTTATGTTTGCAAAATCACCCACGATACAGGAGAAAAAAACCAAACTTTATAGGTATAACCTTTAGCTACTAGTTGTCAGTTTTAAGTCACGAACGTTAATGAAGATGAAAATAAGTTGTTAAAGTGTAACAGAAAGCACAAAATGTTGGGATTACCCAGCTGTTGCATAAAAAGTTAAAACTTCTTCAACAACATTCAATATTCGCTGACTGCCGCTCAAAGTCCTAATTAACAAAGTATCAACTTCTTATTTGTGAAACTAACTTAAACTGCGATAGTTCTGTCCCTTTCTGGCAAAGAGCGTGAAGATAAACGTTCATTAAATACTACCAAAAACTCACTCAAGTATTCTGAGACTGATTTGTTCTGGAATTTGGACTTTAAAGATATACAGTCACAGATACTTTTTGAATGTCAAAAAATATTCAAGGCTAGACGGGAAGCCGACTGTGAGCCGACATAATGGACAAAAGTCTCGGGAGATGAATGATTGTTCAAAGCTATTAAGAAATAGCTAAATTCTTAACTGGAAAATGCTTGGTATAAATAACCGAACCAAACTAAAACTACCCGTTCTAGTTTGGTTCGGTTATTTATACAATCCCTAGGCACTATTCCCAAATCACTGCAACTCCTGAAAGCCAAAATCAACAGTGGCAACCACCAGAAAAGCGCCGAGGAGGAGTAGCAAAAGACAGAACAAAACAAAGCCAATGAGTACAAAAGGACATTTATAACTGGGATAAACCTAGTTGTCTAGCACCAGGGTTAAAAATTACTACTAATATTTTATGGATATGATTCACTTTCCACGTAATTTCATTTGATATACAACATTATTTTTTCTTTATGCGAAACCCGATACACCTGTCTAGTATTTTTGTGTAAAGAATCTATGTACAAAATTTTAAAACCGTATCATAAAAAATCACAAGGTTATAAGTTTGTATATTGCCTGGTTGTCCGTTCAAAAACATGCTCATTTCGCGGTACACCCGCGTAAATCGCGTCTCCTGTGTTATACACTCGTGATAATAGCTTGGCAATAGGTACCTAACCGCACGTTAATTGTTTTGTAATTAACTGGTAATAAAATTTAATTAAAATATTTTTGAAAAAAATATAACTTGGTGAAAAAATTATTGGAATCGAATCAGTTACTGATTCTGAACAAACTATATTCAGGTTTCGCATATACTAAAAATAATGTTGTATAGATGGGAGTACTACAAGATAAAGAACCGGGTACATACAAAAAGGCCAAATCTCCATCCATCCTAGAAAAGCTAAAAAAAACTGAGAGTCTGACGCATAATTAAATTTTCAGGCGCGAACGACGAAAAATAATGAGAAGGCAACTTGTTCTAATGAACTTTATATTGAAGGCTACGATGCGAAAGATGGGCAGAAGTATGCTAATTAGGATAGTATCAAAGGCTTTATCTACGCCATTTGGGGTGAGTAATTTGCTACTGTGCATTTTGGCGTGTTGGGGTAATGGATTCACGTAGAAGGCGTTTGCAACCCATTATTAGGTTTAATAGCGTAAGTTAAGATAAGAATAAAGAAATACAAAAGATACGAAGTAAAAGATGACGGCTGTGATAATGCAAGTAGTGCTGTCGGAACAACACTCGTTCCTATTTTATTCATACCCTCAAAAAAGACGTGCAAACGTTGCAGGGCAACAAGCAGGCGATAAATATCTGATGAGGTGGTATGCTTGTATATTAACTGTCGCATTCACATTTATAAATTATTATATTAATCCAATATTCACTCCCATTCGAATCCCAATTTCATTTACTGATAATAAATTGTTTTTATTGGAACATACAGTGAATTTGTCTCTTTGCTGATCAAGCTTTATAAGGTCAAGGTTCGATCGTTTTATAAAATGCTAGTACTTTTCTCATTTTTTAGGTATTAACATATTTTGTTATTGCGTATTATTTGGAGCGATACTGCGACATATTCCGAATATGCAGATAATGTTGTAAACAAGCCTTTACTTTACCTATTTTAGTCATTGTTCAAATCAATCAGCTATATTAAAAGCCTTATGGCTAAATAGTGTTTAGGAACAATAATGTTTTTTGAAGTGAAAACTTCTTTAGCGGCGTTGAGCACTTTTTCTGTAATGGGTATAAAATCTTAAACTCGCGTCAGGACACGTGACCCTGACCAAAAAAGCGTAGGACGGCGCAGGGCGCTTGCGTGAATGTTCGTGTGACATTCGTTGCTAGGTAACATTGTTTATAAAAGATGTACGTCACATTGGAAAATTATTGAAATAAAAAGTCAACATTTTTGCGAGTTTTACTAAAATCTGTTCACAAGATATTTCCAACAATTACTATTCAAGTTTTCACTTCTGCCGGCACTCCCAGAGTGCAACCCGTCGTTTTTTTTTTTGTATATAACAACGTATACCTCTTCATAGCGTTTTCAAAAAATCTATTTTTTTTTTTAAATCTCATACCTCAAAGTAGGACCCATTTAATTTTACTTAAAGAAAAGGTGTCAATATTACTGATGATTTTTAAGTTGTGAAGGTGAACCGATCTTTTGAAATTAAGCAAACCTATGTACTTAACTAAAACTAATTCAAGTTATTAATTAACATGTTATTTTGGCGCCTCCTCAAAATTATCCGATGTTTCTTCGATTTAAGAAACAAAACAAACAAAGTAATCCTTTATCTCATAGTTCAGACCACACTCCATAATTCCATAAACTCGACTGCGACAAACGTTAGTACAACGTACGACCAGTCTCAATTTCATTTAATCCTTTTGTTTAGTAGTTAGCTGGAACAGTCTGAAAACTAGCGACAGTACCGAATGCCGCCCACGTTAGCATTCCAGGGAATCCCAACTTTGCTACTTTGAGTTCAAAATGGTTTACGCAACAAATGCATTCATGTCTTGCATTCATGCAATATTGTTGCGTTCACTTTTATGAATTTATGTGTACAGTGAATGTTATAGGCATTATGATTTTACATCAACGTTCTCTGTAAAAGGTTTGGTTTGGGTAATCTTTTGTGATTTCATTTCACTGTTTCAATTTTACAATGTTGTTTTTGTTCTTCAAACTTGTTCTCTGTTCACATTCAAAGAATAGTTCAAGTTAGCTTAACTTGTGGAACAAAAGAACACAAGGTCTGCTTGTAGGACCTTTACTAGGTCCAATGTTGATTTTCAACGTTTAAGCCATTCACCAGACTGAAATGATTATGAAATTGAAGTTTTTAATAATCATGGGAGTTGTTTTGTACTTTTAGGTATCTGAACAATAAAAAACTAACTTTTTGATGCCTATCATCTCGTTATTTAACAATCAAATAACCTCGAACATGATTGTAAATTAATTGATTACGGAAGTACATTTTCGCCACTAACGACAAAAAACTGATAATTATTCCAATCTCTGATCTCGTAATATTCGAAGCAACATAATTTCATTTTGATGAGGGTTATTTTGGGCCGAGACTGACCTTGAACAAAAACTTTTACTTTTTCCCTTCGTACCCTAAAAGTGTTTAAAATTATGTTCGATTCAAAACTTTTAAGAATCAAAATTCAAGAAATATTTTAGCGTGAACATACGAAAAGAAGATTTTAACATTTTGAATAGAATGGTTGAGTCTCTAAGGTTTGGAAAGTCGAAATAGTAATAGAATTCATCAATTGCTAGCTTATACTCGCCAGCGTGGAGGCAAGTGATAGGCTTGTTTCTAGCATCGATAAATTAAATTGCAAATCTATTTGGACCGTCAGTTACAGTTTTTTTTCAGCGCGTCTACGAGAAACGCATGGAGGCGCATCATCCGGCCACCATAGGTTCATGCATGCGGATGGCGACTAACGGTTGACTGGCTTACCGATCAAGGACCATGAGACGTCGAGAGCGCGCCTCAAAGTGCCAAAGTCTGCTAGACTGTCATAAACCGTGACCTCGGAACATAAAGGGGTATTGTAAGAGCAACATGAATTTTAGTCAGTACAAGTCTGACAGTCCTTCTCGTCTTGCCTTTTATCGCGGGATTTTACTACGTAAAAAGAAAGGTAGCGTAATAGCTTTGAACATTTGCGGACAAAAATACCCAAAACGCTACTTATAGGCCTATTTTTATGTAGGGGTGCTAAGACAGGAAACCTCCACGTGCGCCCGTGGACTGGAGTTCCCCTTCGGATACGTCCGGGGGGAAGACCAGTTTTTCGGGCCGGTGCACCCTGGGATGCGGGCAAAAACTCTTTTAGGCACTGTGTGCCTAAGGGGTCTCTTTGCCCGTATGCGAATAGCCTGTCGGGTGGATGCTCCAACGCGTGTCCCTCTGAACAGCAGAGGGCACAGCGGCGGAGCGGGCTTGCGGACGGTGAGTAATGGGTAAGCTCGCTGTCCGACCAAGGACCAAGCCCGGGTAGGTGGCGCGTCGTGTTTCACGCGTCACCGACGGGGCCCCTTACGGGGCCAAATGCCTGCTGGGGTCGCGGCTTTTTTCTTAATCCAGGATACCGCGGCCCCGGAACGTAAAGGGCATCCGAAGAAACACGGGTGGATTTTAGTCAGTAAGAGTCTGACAGTCCCTTCCGCCCCGCCTTCCCAGGGCGGGAGGACTCATTTGATGATTTTGCCACCCTAAAAAAAAAAAAAAAAAAAAAAAAAAAAAAAAAAAAAAAAAAAAAAAAAGGGGTTCGTAATGGCACTTTATTGGGGTACCGATTTGCTGTCGTTACAATCCGACGACTTTCCAATGATTTAAACTTTGGCCGGCTGATTTGAATGGTGTGTTGTTTTGGGGAAATGGTAGAATAAAACATATATGGTCATTTATTTCCACATGAACTTACAAATGGGAAATATTCTTTTTCGTATTGTCTGGGTTTTGCTTTTGGACTTAATCTAGCTTCAAAGCAAGAGCTTGGAAATCTTGGAACGTAAAGGGCTGTTTACGGACACCGTGGATTTTAGTCAGAACGAGTCTGACAGTCCCTCCCGCTCTGCCCTAGGTGGGAGGACTCGTTTGATGTATTTACCACGATAAAAAAAAAGAAAACTCTTCATATAATGCAAATATATCAACATCAAAAATTTCGCCCCAAAACTTGCTTATACTCGTATACACCATGCCCACCGCAACAACATATTATTCTTCCCGGATCAGCCCGCAAAATTCCGACCATACAAAGAAAATATTCAAATAAGAAAGAATAAAGCAACATCTGTTAAATTCCCTTTGTATATTCATAATGCGAAGAAGATCGTAAGAAAACTTTTTCTTTATAAGTGAATAAGTAATATGCTTACGTTTTCTAATTCATAATAAATATAATATTTCGTTTGACGCTTATTTCGCCACTCATGTAATTCTAAAAGGAAGGGTTCTCTGCGTGTTTTGTGTATGCACCTTTTTCAGCGTCTATTGTCTCGGTTTTGGCTAATATGTTATCTTTTGCTACAATCTTTTTGTTTCGGATTATATTGTCTTGTGTTAGCTTTTAAGGCATGTGTATTAAACTGGTACCTTCCTCAATAGATAAATGTTTTCATTCTGTTCATTTCACAAAGATATGGTAATTAAAATTTCTTTCATAGGCTGACAAAAGGTTTGCTGTCGATGAAACTAGTGTGTTTTTTATTTCTATTCATTTGACTAAAAAGGTTTAAGTGTAGCAACTAGTCCATCAAAAAATAAGTACCATAGCCCCATGAATTATGATCTCAATTTTAACGTCAGTGAAAGTATTTTATAGACTACGGTAGGAGAATTTCCTGGATGAACAACTTATTTTCCAAAAAATGAAACATACGTAGGAAACTAAGTAAACTTTTTAATATTGTATATTATTTTAATTTCAACTGAAATGGGTAGAAAATAGTTGCAGACATAGGCAGAAGGTAGTCTGAAAATCTTATACAGTAACATTGCACGTCTATCACACCTAAAATTAGTTTATCTCGGATTTTACTGCAACTTTACAACGCTAGGTAATCTAAAGTTCGACTAATTGTTTTTAACATTTGGCGAGCGACATACTATACCTACTATAACTATAGTATTTACGTACGTAAATTACAAGCATCTTAATACAGAAATTAGAATAAAACATGGGCACTTGAATAGCCATAGTTCAAAATTCTGAATCATTCATCATCATCATTACTCAACAGCTTAATCCGTATACCGCGTAATGCTTGTGAAAGGATGAACCCCATGAAAACAAATCGACGGATACAAGCAATGACCCATGCCCATCGCAAATAAACGACGTCACATTATCAAAGTCTGACGGATATACATCTGCTTACCCAATGGTCCATTTAACATCAGGTGAGCATAAAAGTGACGTCATTAATCATTGGTGCAAACGGTGCGTGGAAATAAACGGATACAGATTATGAAATGAATTTATTTGACAGTGGAATGGCTACAGGTTTCGAAATTAGGAAGCCATTTTGTTGAAGCTAATCTCTGAAATGAAAGATACTCTATAAAAGCTAAAGTAAAGACTGTTTGTTTATACTGATAAAAAAGTGATTGATTATACTGATAGAAAAGTCTGGAAGAGTCTTCTTGATCAAAGAGAAATACAAAAAATAAAGCAAGATCAATACTATACAGCTCACAGTCACGTCAATTTTTCATTCTTAGTCTTACAAAAATCTTGTAATAAGAACACTCATCAGAGTTAGCGATAACACCCTGAAATTACATTAAATAGTACACCAACACAACAAAAAGCAGTGTAGATAACATCTAATATAGCCACGTTAACAATTATCGGTCTCCCACATTATTTGCGTCCATTAGACGTGTCTGAATGTCAACACAGCACATTCCGCGGTCACGTCACGCGTGCCACGTCACCGCAAACGTCATGAGCGTACAATTTAGTATCCCGCGTGTGAGATATGTGGTGAATGGTATCGTCGATCTATGGTTTAGCACTGTCTTTAGATGAGAATTCAACTATGAATCGATTTGTTGCTTTATCTTCATCTTAGTCTTAACTATTTACTGTTGTTACATTATTGATATTTTGAAATGTCAAATACAGTAATTTCACACTCTTTTCTTTGTTTCAAAATATTCTCGTAACTAGATAAGACGATCTACATAGAATTAGACTTAAATATCATTAATTATTAGACTGTGACTATGATATTTATCTTTGTACAAAATACCAATAAATTAATACAAAACATATCAAAACTTTATAATGACAAACATGAATAGTTTACATCTGCCATATGTTATAGCAAGATTATAACATGTCAATGATATCTCGTTCGCTCTTGGCAATATTAATTATAATCTCCCAGATTTTACAAAGCAAACATGGAAATCAAATTCACAATTAGGTATTTAAACTGCTTAAGTAACATCCGTACAGACATATCATGTTTTATGACGAAGAAATTCAACATTATCTTAGAAAGCTAAGCCACTTCAATTTATATGCTATCTCCTAAATTCTAAAGTCTTATTTTAATTAGAAATTGTGGAAATATCTTAAAAGTTGTTGCTGAATTCGCAACCCTATTCCAAAAGGTGTGAAGCTTGAATTTCAGCAGCAGTGAAATGTCATTACATAAATCGGGATCTGATTAGGAGAGACCGGATTTTCGGACGTGTGGTTTCCATGGAACAGTCCAATCTGAAATTGTTTATTGTTATGGTTGGCTTGTGGTCGGTATTAGGCGTTTTGTTAGCGTGGTCTAGGATATGGGGAAACCTAAGTTTATTGCTCTGGTTTTAAGTACAGCCGTTAAAGGAGAATAATATGTAGGTGTTAACGAGGCAAATGTTGAGTTACTTATAGATAAGATTCCTCCTACGAATCACTAAGAGTAATGTTGCAAGTCAAGAAATGAAGATAATATATTGTCTCACTTACACTAAAGCAGAATATTTGAAAATACTCACAAAGTTATTTCTACAATGTCGATTTTCGTAACTTCGGCTCCGCAGTTCAGTAGACTTATCTAGCGAAATCCTATTGCCAACTCGAACTTGAAGGAAATTTTATTGAACAATCAGTAAAGGATTCGGTCCACAAAGTTTCTTGAACGCTCGCATTTTTCTTTTAGTAAGAGAAACTGTTTTTTCAATGCCTGTTGACGTGAATTGAGAATCAAATAATGTCGTGCTGGCTCTCTTATTTCGGAAAATAACAACAATACGAAAAAAAACAGTAAAACTTTTAAAAAAAATATGTTTAAGAAGAACAACAGGTTGTAAAGTAGAATGTCAATTTAAAAAATTAAAGGGGCGCAGGTCAAACTATCTCCAGATGTATTTTTCTGTAATAATACCTAGCTTCACACTAGGACTGTGTCGTACTCATATACAAAAACACGTCAGACCCGGTACAACTTCTTGTAGATCATACAAATATTTGTATACGGGTTCTGTGGTTTTTGAAAACGCCATGATAACGCATTTATTTTTGGAGACAAAACGTAGCATCGCGGTGAGAATATACAGATGCATATGAGAATTTGAGCACCATACTCATAGACAATTAATGTAAGAATTAAAAAAATGTCCAAAATTTTTCTAACCACGCGGAGGACTTTGTTCTTTGAACTTTGTTTCGGAATTGCAAGGTTGGTTTTTTTCCTTATATTGCTGGATACATGTCACCCAACTGGTGTCTTTCTGTTGAAAAATTAAATTATTTGTGCCACATAGTTATCACTTCTAATAGAATAAAAATATCTCACCATACAATTTTAATATAATAAGACTACCAGAAATTATATCAATGACAAAGTAACTGAAAATTAATCGAAATAAAAATGTCGGATAACACAGAAACGGAGGAAAAGTGTTTTTAAGATACAAGATACTTGTTGATAAACGTTGAGAATCAAACACAGTCGTCAGTCACTCATTATAATTCTGAAAAAAAAAACGAAATAAAACGAATTGATAAAGATATAAAAAGTAATGAAGACATCAAAACTAATTAAACAGAAATGACACAAATAACAATCAACACACAATTTGATTTAAATAAAAAACCCAAATCATGACACCAATACCAAAACATTACCAACAAAAATAAAAAATGAAATGTAATTACATGTAATTACATCAGACCTTGGTACTACACGTACCAGGCCCATAACACATGCCATTACAGGTATTGTATGAAGTATGACGGGGTGTTGGAACACTTTGTCATTTGCTCTCTGGCTTTAATTTGATTACAATGTTAATGGAGCATTTGACCCGATCCAATACCAATAAGCAATTCAGATAGTTGATGTACTTATTGATTGTAAAAGTTATTTTAATTTGGAAAACCATTTTAAGATGTATTTAGATTTGCTATTGTAAAATGATAGTGATGATATCTTTCTGGACCAAGAGTTCATCAATGTACAGACGCCAGCAGATCAACCTACCCCAATCTGTCAAATTTTACCAACCGAACATTAACCTTCCACTATTGCGATAATGTTCACATGATTGTAGAATAGGATATTGTGGGCAGTGTGGGTTTTCCTCTTCAATCAAATTTCTTTTAGATTTACAAGTGTTTTTTTTATAATTGTTATATGCTAATATGAATAACTGTTTTAAATATCGTCTTTTACATCCACTCCGTTCGCTCTCTCCAAAACTCAACCAACATGTCGTCCTTCTGTCGTCTTTTCTCTGTTCTTTTATTCATTAACTTCATTCTTCCCTTTCACTCACTCGTCTGCGTTCCGTTCCACACTTGGAATAAGTGTTTTACACCAATCCTACTTGATGATGTAAAGAAATGTGACAGATTGAGGTAGGTTGATGTGCTGACGTCTGTACTTCAAATCATTACCTATGTAAGGATTTTAAATGAATTACATAAGGGTCAATTCTGGTAAATCACCACTACCTTGCCCACTGTTACATAAGATTTAATATAAACTGACGTGTCGAATATATTGTGGCCTACTGCTTCAAAGGTTACACACATGATGACATATATCATTTAGTTAGTTATCTTTAAATTGCCAACGGCCTTCAAATCTTTAATCAGGTTAATCTGATTAAAAAATGTACCATGAACGTCTGTTTATTTACGTCAAGTAACCTCCCAAAAAATCTTCAACGTTATTTAAACTGATTAATCAAATTCATTGAACAAGAAATTGGCGTGCAATTCAGGCGAAATGTCAAGGAGCCTTC
Source organism: Agrotis puta (assembly GCA_943136025.2). Taxonomy (NCBI): domain Eukaryota; kingdom Metazoa; phylum Arthropoda; class Insecta; order Lepidoptera; family Noctuidae; genus Agrotis; species Agrotis puta. Next base: position 17,060,350 of record OW964179.2, on the reverse strand, counting down.
TGCATAAGTGCCCGGAGCCACCCTTCTGCGCGCTCACAGGGAGGAATTATCGCTAATAATTATATTACAAGAGAATCAAAGTGCTCTTGCGTGCTGGGTATCTTTAGATGACTGTGATTTCTTCGTTATTAAAATGTTAAAGAAGTGGGGAAAGTAAATGTTGTACGGTTGAAATAAAGAGTAAAATCAGTAGATTTATGACTTTTAAAAGCGTAGAAAATAAACAAATAATACATCATCCAAATACACCATGTCATAATTTGTTCATAATTTATCATGTCGATATTCAATTAAAAAACTTCGACATTTTTAAGCGTATGCGAAGACATTACTTCTTATTTAAAGACGCAGTTTAGTTCTGAAAATTTCCCCATACCCCAAAACACAACTGGACCGAAAAGATAAATACAAATAACAGCTGATAAAACATCCTAAATTCCTCACTAAACCTCTTACTGTAGTACCTAAGTCACATCGTCGTCGATCCGAAATAAGACGTTATACAATAAAAAGATAGTCTACGATTTTACTGCTCCCTTCGCGTGATCCGTTTTATGAGATACACCGTCGATACAGTCGGGGGCGTAAAAATTTTAGGTCCCTACCATGAATTCCAGTTCGCCATAAAATATAATAATAAAATTATTATATTTCGTGATATAGACGATTGAGTTTTCTTTTGTATGTGCTCTGAGCTGGGTAGTGCTATTGAGGATTAAGTGATAGAAATCCGAGTTGGTATTCTGTTTCTATGGCGAGATTTATGTGTTGTCGAACTTGTATCGTTTTGGGATTGCATGCTTTCTTTTGTTATAAAAAAAAACTTTATGGAACAATTTGAGTTTATTACGTAATGATCTGCCTGCTTTTTACCAACGCAGGTCACGAACACATTTAATTTGCGGTCGGTTTCCCGTTGAACCAGGTTACAATTGAATATTTAGTTTTTGATATTGGGGCCACCTGACTTTTTACCCTGCACAATTTATTTACTTGAACACAATACAGTGGTATGACTGACTCACAAAAAAATAATAATAACCGACTTCAAAAACCACTACAATAAAGTATAAATTAGTTTTTTTTTTATCTGGATGGTTGTCCAAAACATTATCCACAACGTAAAGTGCAGAGCGCACCTAAAGAAGTTTTAACTTCATAAGTTCATTGCAAATGAACACTATCCAAACGCATTATTCTCCGAACAGATTTTATATCACAACCAAGCTCAAGCCACAAATCTTTCCACAGTTTTCAGAATCGAAGGCCCCAAACGACATCGTTGTCAGACATAAATTGGGTTTTACTTCACGTCAGTCAGTTTGCAGCGGTTTCGAACGTCGCCGTCGATCGATGTTACGTGATTGCACTTGTTATGTCTTTTGTCGATTGTCAACCTGTGATCAGTTGTCGATTGCAGATTTCTGACGAGTGTTGTCTCGTATACTTCAAGTTTCAACTTTCTCAATGTTTTACCGTCTTATTGATACGAATTTTAGTATCTCCTTATACAACATTATTTTCAGTATTTGCGAATAAATTTTGTTCATATTCAATAACTGATTTGATTTCAATATTTTTTACACCATGTGTTTTTTTCCCAAAAATGTTTTAATTAAATTTTTCACCAGTTAATTACAATATAGTAATCGAATAGTTAAGTGCTCATTGCCAAACTATTATCAATGTGTGTACGACACAGGAGGCGCGGGTAGCGCGAGTGTACCATGAAATTAGCATGTTTTTGAACTAACAACCAGGTAAACATATAACGAGCTCAAAACTTTGTGATTTTTCAATAAAATAGAATAAAAATACTAGACAGGTGTATCGGGTTTCGCATAAACTAAAATGAATGTTGTATATGATCACCACCAGTGTGCCGTATGTCGAATTGGTCGATATTGGAAAATTATACTTCGTTGTACTAGTGGGTTACTATAGTCGTTCACAATAATTTTACCCCTCAATACAGTCGACAACCTTCTTGTAAAACAAATAAAAATCACTCTCAATTTAGCAGAGACGTCAAGTCGAACGTAAATAATACTGAAACGGCAACATTAACTTATGATCGTTAGCATAACAAACAAAACATAGTTATTAGATTTACGTCCCTGTTACATAATGACTTACAGACGCTACGATTATTCAAAGTTTCGAAACTAGAAGATATATATGTAGGCTCTAGGCTAAACTATATTTAGACAGTTTACAGAGAGTTCTCAAGCAACAATAAATTTACCCACTCTAAATCAGAAATCGTGGCCACAGTGCAATAACTTGTTACTTCCCCAGTTTACTGAACCTTTGGATCATGTTTATTGACTTATTATAATCTCTCTCATCATCATCTGCCTGCCTTTTCCCAACTATATTGGGATCGGCTTCTAGTCAAACCAGATGTAGCTGCATATCAGTATTTTACATGAAGCGACTGCCTGTCGGACCTCCACAACCCAGTAACTGAGTAACACGATACCCCATGGTAAGACTGGCTGTCAGACTTTAGAGCTTCTGACTAACAATAACGACTGTCAAAGATCTACAAATGACAGCCGAGACCAACGGCTTTACGTGCTTTCCGAGGTACGGAGAAAACTCTCTATGACAGATGGTCACCCATACACAGACCAACCTCGGCAAGCGCGGCTTAACCCGGAAGATCGGCCTGTGCGGCTGTATTTATTTAGCCACGAGCTCCTTAGTATAATCTTTCTCGATATAAATTATTGTATCAGTCAACTCATGTAACTGATATGTTGTATTTATACTTAGTTTACCTTATTTACGGTGATATTTTTGGATAAATCTGTGGCTTATGATCCTCGTGGAAATCATTACACGAGTATCATAAACCACGTGTGGCCTAGATTTTGGTTAATGTTTTTTTTACCAAGATTTTTTATAACATTATAATGATTAAAGTGGAACAAGAGCATTGATACGATTTTAAGGTTGTCTTTAAACGATTATCAGAAAAGTATATTTTATGTTTTAAAACCAAAAAATCTAAATACTTGCCAAAATGGACAAATGCTCACCAAATTTTGTATCATAAACTATTGTAGAAATAATAATAAAAAAAATTTAAGGTTTTCTAATGGCAGTTGTCTACTGTATTACAGCAAGATCACTTTTAGTATTTCAATGTACAAGCTTTTACGTTACAATAAAAGAATTTGACGATGTTAAAAACGGGAGAGCATGTCACCCTCGCGATCACGTGCCACACGTGTATAAAAGTGAAGTCCAAGTATCTGAGGTTGTTGAAGTTTATATTGTTACTACAGGAAAACCATGTTTAATGGTTAATTGGTTTCTGAACTAAAAAGTCAGATAGAAATAGCTTTAGGGTGTGGTAATTTGTTTTCTGAAATCTCACTTTTTTGCAAACAATTATGTTTGGTATAATCAATGTAAGTTATAAATCTATTTAGGAGAGATTACAGTAAATAACAATTAAGTTTTCTCTTCATATATTTTACCAGAACTTCGAGAGTATAAATCATTCTAGTACTAAGTGAAATCTAACGACGGTAGTAAGTGTCAAAGTGCGTAAAGATGCTTGTAAAATAAAACTAGAACTCACCAAATAATAAACTCCAAAGGGCATCACGACGACTGCCACAAGTAGATCAGCAACAGCCAAACTCACTATAAAATAATTAGTCACAGTTTGCAGCGTCCTCTCGCGAACCACACTCATTATCACTAACACATTGCCGAACAACGTGAAGAACGGGAAGATTAGCAGCAGCAGTGCCCACAGGTTCTGATCCTGCTCATCCACTTGCCGGTTAAAACACGAGATATTGAACGTACCGTTAAAACTACAGTTAGTGTAACCATACACATCACCCAAATCTAAACTCGCATTAGTGCTAATAAAGTCGTGTGAAGTATTACCATAGAAATAATCACTAAAGTCTTCCACTAGCCTCATAAAGTCACCGCTAGTGTTCGCGTCTCTAACTTCCACCTTGACGGTTCCATTCCTAACGTCAGGTGGTCTCTTAGACGGGTAGAGGTATGTCGTGTGATGTGAATTGTTGTGGTATGGCACTAGGGTAGTGCTCATCATAGTTTCAGTGGCCGCGGCCGAGCGATGAGCCGTCCTCGTCATTCTCCCGTACCCCCGTCGCGGCCATTTGTGCTAGTTGACGCGTCGCATCTGCAACAAAGAAAAAACTTGATTAATGTTTTACTAAATCGAGGTATTATTCAAAGCTGGGAAGATTTCAGATTTTATTACTGTAATGGGTGAGACGATTTATTACGTAAGCCAGCTTGTGTTCAACTGTTTCTTCTTGTTAAATACAAGTATTTTGTAGATCAACATAATAATCATAAATAAACAGCTCCGGGTACTCTCGGAAAGGATATTGCATTTTGATCAAACGGTAGTTTTTTTTGCGATATAAAATGGCAAGATTGTGCTTCTATGGAACAAGAGTAAATAGAAAATAGAAGCTTTTATGAGTAAATTGAACAAGCGTTCGATGAAAATGTACAAAATCTCTTTTAAACTTCTTGGAACAAAACGCGTTCACGACAATGGAAAAAAGAATCGTGAACGCTATATGAACAAATCCCATTTAGAGCCCGCAGATCACAGGATTGAACTCATCAATCAATGTTCAAGGACGTCAATTGAGGCACTCATCTGCAATCTTTTTTATAATTCTCCAAGTTAATTTAAAATGATTGATTCGAGAAAAATCACGAGTACTTATCGGGATGATAGATTATATCCTTAAGTTTCCGCTAAGCGCTGCTTTAATTGCTGGTCCTTTAAGTGGTTTGTGATTGGAGGAGTTTGATGGAAAAGTAATTATATTGACAAGTAAAGTAATGTTGTTTCGTGAAAATATTTCTTCCTTTTTCATCCATTATCCCGCACCGGTTCCCTGAAAATGTTTATCAAAATATCTTGAAACTTGGAGTATCAAGAATTAACAGATCTCAAGTTTCAAAATAATGTGGTCAAAAGGAGGCCCTGTCATCGAGCATACAGTGAATAGGTTCCTTTAATACCAAAATAGTATCTTTAGTAACTACGACTTAATTCAAAATCTTCGGATTAGCATTCATAGCCTCGTGCTCTTCATTGCCAGCTCTAACGAACCCCGATGAGCTCAAATAGTTATTAAGTCTAATCTTAATGTCTATCATTGGAATAGCAAGTTGTTTAATTATACAGTTTAAAATAGCAAGAAAGTATTCAAAGCTTTCACAAACAATATTTCCAAGTTTCCAATCATGTTCAGAATGAAGTGTAAAATGGTATCATCATGTCAGGCTTAATGAATGATACTACCAATTCTGTTCACCCATTTTAAACACCATTAGGCACTAATTAAGTTCACTCGCATGAAAACGGTATGACTGACACAAAGACAGCTTTCTTATTAGAATTTCACGTGATAACGCTTTTCTGGAATGTTCTCGCGATGAAAATCTAAATTGTTGTGTCGTCGGCAGAAAAATGTGTTTACTATCTATGTTCGTGTTTTAATGGACTTAGAAGGAAGACGTTTGTTTTTGGCAGTTTGTTTGTTATGTTTGCAGACTGTACCTACTTATTTTAGAGGTTTAGTTTTTATCTTAGTTTCTGCGGTGATTTTTGTCAAAGCATTGTCTGTTGTGTGCGAAGCTAATGTTCTTCGACACTCTTGAGTCTTAATTTTGTCTGGTATTTTGAAACCCTTGCCGAATAAATGTATGGTGTGGACACATTATGGACGTAGTGTAGCATTTAATTCAAACTGAAAGTATACTTAGTGAAAAACAGACGCCAGCACATCAAGCTCAGTGGTAGACGCCATGGCGACTGACGTCGCAAGACGATCTCCGGTGACGGCGACGGCGCGTTGTGCTCCAGGCGCGTTTCAAAGAGTGTCAGCACAATGACCGACCGGTTCTTAGAGGGCCAAAGCCTGCCGGAGTCGAAGGACTAACGAATACCGTGACCCCGGAACATTTAGTCGCGGGAATTTCTCATCAGGTAACCGTGACCTTGGAACGGAAAATCTTTCCGTTTTCGTTGTAATCTTTTGTAAAACTACTCGTATCTGTATTTTGTGTCCAGTTTTTTAGTTATTTCTTGTTATTTCTTCCTTTTTTTTGTTTTTAATTCCTCTTCAAACAAATAAATATCCCTCAATTTATTCTTTTTTTACCGCTTGATTTTTGCTGATTCCCTGAAAACATTACCTCATCAATTATACACGTTGATCCGCCAGAAATTCCCGGTGCTTTATGTGTGCACAACAATAAGCAATAAATTGTCCGGGAGAGGCCGGGATCCGTCAAATCCCGGGACAGGATATTACCATAATGCTCTTCATCATGAAACTGGGAACTCAATTTTCGGCACTATTGATTTTCTCGTGGTCATTTTGGTGATAATAGGAATTAATGATTCGACAATCATTAATCAAAAGCTATTGAGGAAAAGCTTTCGACTAAAGTTTGGATGAATGTTCGTTACTCTTTCACTCAAAAACAACTGAACGGATTTGGATAAAATTTGGTACACAGCTAGTTTATAGCCTGGATTAATACATTGGATAGCTTTTATCCCGATTTTATGTTCCCATGGGATAATTTTCGAGGGTGAAACATCTTTAGTTTATCAATTTAGTTTAGCAACACGAGCTTTTTTTTTACGTCGTAAAATCATCAAATGAGTCCTCCCACCCAGGGCAGAGCGGGAGGGACTGTCAGACTCGTACTGACTAAAATCCACGGTGTCCTTCAATAGCCCGAGGAACACGAGCTAGTGATGAACTGAACATCCATCTCAGTAGGAGCTACCTACAAAAGATGAAAAACCCAGATGTAAATTATTTTTGGTAAACACCTAAAACCAGTATTCGTTAACTTCCTTTAAACCGGGACACAACTTTTATTCCACAATGTAATGACATGCAGATGCACCACCTCCCAGTCTCCGAAGAATCGCTCAAAAACTTAAGTTCGTTAAGTGGCCACCAGCAGCATTTCCTCGACACCCGTGATAGATGATAGATCACGCCATTAAGCCAGGGGAGCCGGCAGAGACCCATTTATCTTAGCCAATTTATACACTGACACACGAAGTCGTAGTTCCAGTTAGATAATTAGTTTGGACGTTATAAATGGCTTTAAAAGGAGGCTTTTAAAGTTCAAAATTAGGTTTTAAAGTTTTGTCTGTTAGTGGCAAGCAACTGTTTGTGCGAACACAATTTCGTAGTTTTCAATCCAAAAGTTAATGATGCAGTTGATGTGGATCTATGATGCAATTCAACTTTTAAGCCTTTGTCAAACAGATAGGCGTGACGAATGCGAAGCGAGGCGTTTTTATTTGTAATTATGGAATTGTTTGAATCCAGTCACATAGAAAAGCGAAAGCGATCCGATAGCGTGACCAGACTATCGAACTGACGTCTCGGATCGGTTCGTTATCGCTTCGGACTCGCCTGTCTGTTTGACAAAGGCCTTATATACGGCTGTGCCACAAGAGGTGCAGAGGTACAGATGATTTTAATCTGATCTAACTAATAATTTATACTTATGTTATAAAGCTGAACAGTTTGTTTGTTTGGTTGACCGCGCTAATTTGAGGTACTAATTATGGAATTTAAAAATTTTTGTTTGATAGTCCATTTATCAAGGAAGACAGGGATAAGAAAGACTATACAATATATAACATCACACTACAACCGATAACAGTACAACACCAATGAAACATATTTCAAAAGCGGATAAAACATTCCTTTTTGAGACTATCCGTTGCGTGCATTTCGTAAACAACTTAAGTAATATGCAAAAATCATGGATTACGGTAATTGTTTCTCCTTAAAAGATCAAAAAAAGTACGGCACAGCATATGTTTTTCTTTTAAAGTTACGCAGGTCCTCACCGGAAAAAGATGTTTCGGGAGGTTCCTATGTGGGTGGGAAGAAACACTTGGGTATCATCGTGCAGCTCGCCCGGAGGACATGGTGGAGATCTGCCCCGCTTAGGCATAGCATCGCCGTGTTCTCACCTCGCGACCTCTTGCGCCCGGCCGTGGTTGAGGCCATACTGCGAGGCGAGATGAATGGGAAGCACTCACCCGCTTCTGCAAAGCAGTCATACTAGCGAAGGATAATGCGAACGCGTGAGGGAGAGGACAGCCTCAACCTCGCGACACAGGCGCCGCAGGAGACGCCCAGGCCAACGAAAGTCGCGAGGCGATTTCCAACCACCGTAGGCGCGGATATGCAGACGGCGAGTAATGGGCGACCTGCCATCTGACTATAGAAACTCAAATACACAAACACCCGGACCGGAACAACTACTTGCAGATCATGCAAATATTTGTTCCGTGCGGGGATCGAACCCACGACACGCTGCGCAGCAATCGATCGCTCAGCCACTGCGCCAAACATGTTGTCAAACAAACATCATTTAATCAAAGAACAAAACACCGATACAAAATACGGTTTACACTTCAATCAAACAAAATCTACTTTCAATTTAATTAGGCACTAATTAATCTCATTAAAATTAATTGATTCAATGCAATCAACAAATTCCAATAGGATTGTTTCTGTAAATAGACTCATTTTGCCACTGACCTAGAATTAATTTTAACGATTAATTTGAGTCCAATTAATTAACCGCTTTACTTTGTAACAGAAAGATTTGCAAACCAAAATTGAACACAGACTTTCTATTAAAATGAAAATTATAATTTCTAAAAATATTTAAAGGTTCTTGTGGAATAATTCTCAGTCATTAATCTACAGGATAGTGATAGTTCTTGGCGTGAGCCTGAATTTCAGCCCAGGTGATGATTTCAGCCCAGAGGAGGTGAACCTTTAGTACACCCGTGTCGTAGTCGCGGAACTGTCTTATCCAATAACCGTGACCCCGGAACGTAAAGGGCTATAGGACACCGTGTATTTTATTCAGTATAAGTCTGACGGTCCTACCCGTCCCGTCCTGTCTCTCAGTCGTATCTTTTGAGGAGATCAAGTTAGAGTTCTGCAGAGGAAATATTTTTACTGCAAATAGCCTCAACTATCCTGTTTCGATTAATAATTTTTACCTATCCTGTAACTGGGCAGTTTTTTTTATATTCAATCTAGATATTTAAAAACTACTTTTACAGCGCTTTAAAAGATAAGACGTCTGCATTCTGGGATTTTGCTGAGACACAATTGAGTCTAATCTTTTTTTATTTCTTCTTAGTAAATGATACAAAATTGGTTAATGTTTGTACGATTAGATTTTTAATTACACCAGATTAAAAGATTTTGATATGATATGATTTTGAGACTAGTAGTTGTTGCCATCAGTTAGATAACTTTTTAAGGAAGTGTTATCGATTTCTTTACAACGCGTTTTAATTTAGTTGTCATACAACAGAGAAAATTCGTTGGTACGTGGTTCCGTGGGACTCGTGTGAAAAAATAATTCGTTGCGCGCAAAAGAACAAAAAAGAAGCGCGGTAAAGCTCTTCTTTTTTTGTTCTAAATTGTGCTGGAACAAAGCAGGAATAGGTCGCTACTCGCTAGTAAATGATAATCCTAATTCGCTATTAATCATAATTTACCCCATAGACCCTTAAAATCCCCATGAAATTAATGGCATGTGTTCAACAAACTTGCTGCACCCCTCTTATCGCCGAATGCTCGACGGCATTATAAATACCGTAAATATTATTGGCACGTTAACGAAAGGGTTACACCTGTGTTTATCGTCATAACGGATTGTTTTGGATTTTTATTGGTTACGTAGGGCTTATCTGCTACCCAGAAACTGTGTTACGGTCAGCCAGAACAGCTTTTAATTACAAATACTGATGTTTAGCTAGATCTGGTGGTACTGGAAACCAATCCCTACATCGTTGGAGAAAGTTAGGTAGGTGATGAGGTATTTAGTATAGAACCTATAATTTTGGCGATGATCTATAGCCAAAATGATGCTATCTTTATTAGGGACCGGCTATATTTGTTATTTGTAAATTAAACTATGGTTATAAAACGTCAAAATGCTATGCTACTTTTATGAATGCAAAATTTTATTTATTTGAACCGAATCGCTGCAAAACCGAAGTAATGCAGTCTTGTCAGTTACCAGCCCCTAGAGTAGAGCCCGCGGTTGAGAACAGCCGACGAAATACGAAACGAAGTTTGTTTGTATGTTGCATGCCTGCTTATATGCTGTTTGCCCGCTTGCATGCTATAATAGCCGGTTGCATGCTGTACGCCTGCTACATGCTTGCATGCCTGCTGCTTGCATGGATTTGTATTGCAGTAACGAAATTTAATCGAGTTGATAAATAGATCATTTGATATAGAGGCTGAAGTGACGTCAATGAAGAAAAAATAAACGAAATGATAGTTTATAAGTTGATGAATTTTAGGTGAAATGAAATTAGGTAAAATATTTTGCGAACTTATGATAAGTAACCCAACACTCACCTGCTATCTATTACCCACTAAAATTTTTGCTCCAACAAGCGGTTACCAACACGCGGTCTCCCTAAATTTTTCTTGATATCTGTCTAAGTTACCTTTTCGGCCAGTCGGCCATAAATCCATTGAAGTCATAACGCCTTTCTCATAAAAAAGTAATTTGAAAGAAAGACTGTCACAATCGTAAAGAAAGCGTCAAGTCTCAGCGCACACTTTCTCTCGAAAAAGCTTCTTAAACTCTACACAGATATTCAAGCCACTAGTGAGGCACTATATCATGGAAAAATAAATATTTCACAAGCCCTTCTCAAGAGATATGTCACATAACTCATTCTTTATTCGTCGAGAATCGTTGGTAATGAAACAGCTAGTCCCAACTCTTGTCACAATTTGTCATACACTTTGAAAAGGCAGCCCTTTATTTGATACTGAGACGTCTGTGTTACTGTTTTTGTATATTTTCTACCTAGTTAGGTTTAGAGCCAGTCAAAGTAGGTATTCACTTGAGTACCTACTAACGCCACATACAAAAATAGTTTAGATATTTAGAGCTTTATTTTGTGTCCGTGGAATTCTGTGGCATTCTTTGCTTTCAAATTAAATTCACCTTTAAATATTTAGATTAAGAATTAAGATAGAACAGTATATAAATTATATTTGAAGCTTTTTTAGTAAAATTAATTTTCAAAGGTAATATTTCATTTCGTAATCCTTCATATTTCGTTCGTACGTCAGTTTTATTAATATTTTTAACATACGATTAATCTCCTAAACGTTTTCTTAATGATTCGGTTACCTAATATGACATATTGTAAATATAAATACTGTATAAATCTATACCATCATAACATCCTTTTGCGCTCTGCTAATGGCGATATTTTAGTTTTTTAACCAATTGGTATGATTGTTTTGTCTATTTTAAGCGACACGACAGTAAACAAATGAGACTGAAATATCATAAATTTTATAAAAAAAAACGCTAGTCTCTTTTTTTTTGACAAAGACCTCCCCATATTCTTCTATATCTCATTTGTACCACAACTATTTTTAGCGACTATTTAATTTCAGTACAAGAGTCCCAACCTAGCCGCTAACTGAGTTAGTTAGTCGTATGACGTCACGTCCGGCGGCCATTAATAACATTACAATAATTGTGTCTGTCTGTCAACTACGTGGGGCATGTGTGAGAGATGGTCCTTTATTTTCGTTAGAGATATTTTCTGTTTGGGATTTCTCTCCTCCAGCGTGGAGTGGACCGGATTAGGAAGATATTGTTTCGTGTCTTTGTTGTAGAAAGCTGGGTTGAGCAGACGGGTATAAGATTATGATAGATGAATGGATTGGAGATTTGAAGCTAGAGATATTAACCTATTCTACTAAGGGCCCGTGCAAACAAAATTGATATGGGACATATGTGGAATACCTCAAAGCCTCGTTGGTGTAGTGTTCGCAAGCAATATTAGTGAATAAGTGAGTTTTTTTTTTTAATATGTAAATGTGTGAGATATCTTTTGTAGGTGCTTTGTTGGACGGTTTCTGTGAAATCTATTTATTTATTAGTATTTATTGATTAGTAGGTGATAAGATTAGGATTGTTTTTTTATAGTTCCGTACACTGTGCGTGAACAAAGGTTCGCGCACGTCCTTGCCGGTTGACACAGATGCTATAACGACACCAGCTTAGAACGCACACTTCTGAAGTGCGCGAACAATGTGCGCGAACAAAATTGTGCTGAACATTATTTTGGTGAAATCGTACCATAACATGACCGAACTAAATATAACTGTATCTGTCTCCCGAGTAACAGACCCAAATCAATCAGACACCGTCTTCAAGGTCATCCCTTCTACGGTTCAAGGTCAACCCACGTTCAAAGGTGAAGGTCCAAAAATAAGACCCCGTCTGAGTGTTACGACATAATTATGTTTATGTTAAAACTACTTGTGTTTACTGGCTGAAAATATTAATTTTTATTTATGCCGTATTTGTGTGGGTTGGCGATAATTTATGTGTGACTTGGGGTATTAGGTAAGAGGCAGAAAAAAAGGAATTTTATTTTGGACCCTTATTTATCGGAATACTACTCTAGAAGTTTCTACTTCTTCAATGTTCAAGATTTTTCCAATATGAGAAGCAGTTTCCACTTATCTAGTATATTGAGGCTTCTACAAAACTGATTTTGTTATTTCCTAGATTTTTCAACAACACTTCTACGTTCCTATCTTGAAAATGAATCAAGAAGCTAAGTCGTAACAAAACGGTATGTTAGATTGAATTGTGAGACCAAGCTATAAGGTTCTCGACAATTCTACTGAAGATTGTTTGGAAGATTGATTGACCGGAAGTTTTTAGAAATTATGGGACTGAGTAAAAGTCCATGGATGTTTTCCGGAACTTTCGACCATCTTCTCTTAACACCCAGTGGGTCCGGACGGGGTATAAATAGGGTGCCGATAGGGCCGCCGGTCAGACCTCGCCGCCGAGGACGCCCGTCGCGACGTCCGAATCAATGCCCTCCCCGACCCTTGCAAGAGCCAGCCCGCGATGCTGAGCCGTAGCTTTAAATTAGCCCCTAAATAATGATATCATTGAGATCCAGCCTGTCCCTTGCTGTCCTCTCTCAGTGACGCCCTAAGCCGAGGTCCGAACCCCACAGGGGGTGCCCTTAGCGTGCGGTCACTTAGTTTGTAGTTTTTTCTAGTTTGTAAGCTCTGGCTGGAGGCCTTAAAGTAATTTAAGGCATCTCTACAGAAAAGTCCGGTTAAGCAGCTCACAACCTCCTCTAGGTTGACCTGCGAGATGCCATTCACAAAAAAAAAAAAAAAAAGCCGCCGGTCAGTCTGGTTTTAACTACGATCGAGGCGACTCGAAAGTGAACTCGAAGTGACTTTTAAGTGCGTGCAAGTGTGTTTTAGTGGTGAATAGCGTTTAGTGATTGTTGTAATTAGTGATTTGTGTGTCAATAAAAAATATTTGGTTTTAATTGGTGTTAATTAAATTATCCCAAACCTAGCTCGTAACAATACCATCACGCGTGATTCCCGATGAGGTTAGGCAGAGCTGCAAATCTATAATAGGCATGTTGATAGCATTAATAAATTGCCAATCAATTAGTCCGTAAGTTCTAATTATTAAAACGCATCAAAGTCGTGAGTGGGGCTCGTGACGTCAGAAGCAAGTATTGTACTTGTTTGTGACATGATGCCAATTAAAAAAGTGTCGTATCTTGGAAAGTTTTGGTTTACGAAAGAAAGCCAAAATACGGACGGACCAATAGATTGTACCTAGTATATTTTGCCAGTTCCTTTTGTATGTAATATCTATAATTTTCCTTTATTTATTTCTTGGCTAGTTGAGTGATTTAAATGGGTAATTAATTTTTCCCACGGGAACCTTACATTGTTTATTTCTAAAAAGTTTTTCTTCAGTGATTGAGTGACCACCACATCCATTCCCATGTTTTGTTTTATTACACCCATGTACTGTTTTTATTGTGTTTAAAGTAAGTACCTACTGTTGTGGAGTCTTTGAATACAGACATTATATGCTGAAATGAAGACTCCAAACCAAATACTGTTTTTGTATAACTTTTGGACACAATAAACGTTATTATTATTATCTTCTTTTATTATTTTTTTTCCCTATCTGTTTACATTTTTAAATATTTTTATTAAAAAGAAATTTAATAAAACATTTAAAAATATAAAAAATAGCAGTCCACCAGCATAGGGAACAGGGTTCGGGCTGCCGGTGTTCAGGGCTCCTGAGAGAGGAACCTCCTAACAATACGCGCCGTGTCCAGAAGTACTGCCTTCTGAATCAGGCGCCTGATCCAGCTGCCAAGCGAGAGCCTCCTCAGATGTTGTTCGAGGCTCTTGGCAATTAAGCCATTGGCAGACACGACTATCGGCACAATGACTGCCGTATTCACGTACCACATGTCAACAACCTCGCGAGCCAGATCAAGATACTAGTATTATTCTCTTATTATTATTCCCGCTTTCGAATTTCTATTATAAAGATTTTTTATTCGAACCATAATAAAATCTGTCATACTCTTGTTTTACAAGCCTTTTAATACTAACTTTTTAACATGAACTACGTCATTCAGCATTCACTGGAACAGGAAATGAAACGCTACTGAACATAACTCGAGCACGTGGAACACTCGCGTACTATTTGCATTAGAAGTGGATCCACTCAGCGAGAATGTGAACATTGAACATATTGTTAAACTAGTTTAAAATACTTCCAGTGATATTTTATTGTAGCCGGGCGAGTCACATCGGGTTTTAAAGCAAAAAAAAAATCTCTTAAACGTCGACACTAATGTGAAAGAGAAATTATTTGTATTTTTAAATAAACTCAAAAAACTGCTCGACCGATTTATAAAATTCGCAAAATCAGAACTGATCTCTAATATTAATTGAAATACGAGTATAGAGAATGTCGCAACGTATGACAAAGGAAACTCTTCTCGATTCTTCTTCACATAAAACTTTCCTTGGGAGTGAGTGAGAGAGTTTAGATTTTATTACTGCTTCAAACTAGAATTTTCTCCTATATTGTGGGTGTGGTCGCGGGACTGTACGAATTACCGTGACCCCGGAACGTAAAGGGCTACTGAAGGACACCATGGATTTTGGTCAGTACGAGTCTGACAGTCCCTCCCGTTCTGCCCTGGGTGGGTAGACTCATTTGATGATTTTACCACGTAAAAAAAAATTGTGAGTGTGTTTACAAACATTTAAAATCACATACGTTAAAACCCAGATCCGAAACAACTAGTTGTGGTTCATACAAATTTCATAGTTCTTACAAATCTGAGCCACTACAGCCCTTTAAAAGAAATGAGCATGTTCTATTCCGTTTCTTTTAGACAAGTACCTAATTGAGAAAAAGATAGCAGCTAATCTCAGATAATTTTCTTTTACAGCGGCTGAAACTCTAAGTGTTACTGTTATGCGGAGTTAAATGTTGGCTTATCGCTGAAAACTACCTCATTATCAGTGTCGTGGAGGTTAAAGAAGGCTTTAATTAATTCGGTGTTTCTTTTAATAGTTGGCTTTTTTGAGTAAGTTTATATAACACTAAAATATACCATACAACCAATACATAGATTATTAAAAAATATTTGACCTGTATTTTTTCTTTTCTTACGTAAACCAAAATTGACGAACATACAACGCTTCTAAAAATCAGAAAACGTCACTCGGGCGGGCGGTATAATTTTACAGGCGTTATGACGTCACAAGCCCCCACTCCCGAATTTCGATTTTATGTTTGTCAATATTTGTTGATTAAAAAAAAAAACAAAAAATACGTGTTAATTATTTTTCAATACTCTAACTGACGAAAGATTTTCAATTTATGTATGCAGTAAACTCAAAGTCGTATTGTCAATAGGGTATTGACAATACGACTTTGACACCAATTGCGATATCACTTTTTTTCTGTTACTTTTACTCTACCACTGCTGGGCGAAGGTGGAGGTCTCCTCGAAGCAGCTCTTAAAGAACGCTTTCAATTAGTCTCGCCACATCTTTCTGGACACATTATCCTTTTTGCTAAACATAAACCCAATGTATTCTCCTCTAGTAATGCCAAACCCAGTAACTCTACTGGCTGGTCAAGTTTTGAAGTAGTCAAAGTCATTTCACTTGTACTCAAACGTGTTATGTGGAAACTTCCAGTACCTGACAGCTGTTTGAACAAAATTCGAATGCGACACACACAAAAAAGCGATTATAGATTATGATTATTAAATTAAAAAAAATAATAGTTTTATACCCGAGCTAGAAGAGTTAAAAAGAAAACCAAATCGCGCCTCTAAAGCCTTTGTCAAACAGGCGGCGTAACGAATGCGAAGCGTGACATTTTTATTTGTAATGTATGGAATTGTTTGAATCCAGTCACACAGAAAAGCGAAAGCGATCCGATAGCATGACAGAACTATCGGACTGACGTCTCGCTTCGGTTCGGTATCGCTTCGGAAACGCTTCGCTTTCGCCTGTCTATTTGACAAAGGCATAAGAGCTGTAGAGGACCAAATCCTGCAGGGGTCGCGGGTCTTTCTTGTCAGGTAACCGTGGCCTCGAAACGTAAAGGGCTATTGAAGGACACCGTGAATATTAGTCAGTACAAGTCTGACACCTCCCGTCCCGCCCAGGGGAGAACTCATTTGATGATTTTAGAACGAAAAAAAACAAAAAGCTTGAAGTATACCATTATAATTGAAAAGGCCACTTCTGAAGAAAACCTGGCATAAAAGTGGGTTGGTAAACATTAAAATTCCTAGATCTTACTTCAATGAGCAATTTGTATTACTGCCTTTTTATGATCTACTAAAATAGATATTAATCTTTTACGGCTCACTCACGTATTTATTTTGGGTTTTCTAACTAGTTACAGGCTGAAATGGAGCTCTTAAAATTACCGTTAAAGTAATAATAAACAGGGTGGGTATTAAAACTTAATTTCGTAAAAGGGCTTTAGTGCTTCAAAGTATAATGCGTTTCAATTAAAAACAGTCGGTTTTGACGTCATTTTGACACTTCATGCATGCTCTTGTTACACTTACACAATCTTACATAAATAACCATGGTGGGCCACTATTTCTTATATTTTTAATTTTGTTTTTGTTTACAGATTTAATCAAATAAGTAAAACATTCAATAAAAAATTTTATTATCATAATATGAAAATAATATTAACAAGATAATTTATTATCTTGTTGATAACAATATGTTCATAAAGTAGGTATGTTCTTGGTCGCAATATCCGCCTAGATCTAGTCATAGCGGAAACTCATAGAATGATTACTAAAAACTTTTTTTTGAAGCGAGGCGTTTTTATTTGTAATGTATGGAATTGTTTGAATCCAGTCACATAAAAAAGCGAAAGCGATCCGATAGCGTGACAGAACTATCGGACTGACGTCTCGTTTCGGTTCGGTATCGCTTCGGATTCGCTTGTCTGTTTGACAAAGGCATAAGGGGAGTATATAAATAAAAACTCATTTATGTACAGATTATAAATAACAATGGAACACTAGGTATTTAAAAAATAATACCTAAATATGCCATTAAAAATACTCCTCCTAGTTGCTGTCAGTTGGCAGTATGCCCGAGAGACAGACGGCGCGATGTTGCCACGTTGTATGGACACGCTTAGCCTCTGTTCGTTTAAGCCATCCCTAGGGTCTAAAGTGTCAACCAGTCTTACCTAAATTTCCTTTAGAATGGTCTGTGAGCATTTGGAGACACGGTCCTAGAGTTTTAATCCGACATAATTAGAAAATATAAGTGAAGTAGAGGCGAGAGTTTATTTACTATTTCAGTTTAACTTCAGGAATCAGGGAAAAATGAATTTAAATTAAATTAAGGTTCTCCGAGGTGGCAGTGCCAGCACAGTGTTTCATCACTCGTCTTCCTAAATAATAATAATATTATCACAAAATTAGAAAAAAAAATTGAAATCAAAATCAGCACGCATATATCACGACTAATTTTATCTCTATTCTACGAAGAATATAATTATTCATCGTAATTACTATACCTACAATTCATGGAATAACAGCTGCTAGAATTTTTTTATTATCATATAATTAGATTTCATGGTATTTGGTAAGAGAGGTAGAAATTAAAAACACCAATCACTAGAAATACTGTTTTGGGGGTTTCTGTTTTATTTCTAAGGGTTTTTGATTTATTTTTATTCCATAAAGAAGAGATAAGTTTTTATGAAAGTTCGTCGTTTTTTCTACTGGGAAATCTCAACAATTTCTTGGATGTCCGTTTTAAGATTTTCATTGTATTCAATAACATTTATCAAATCGAACAAGATAAAAAAAGAATCTACCTGCCATTGAAATAATTGATCAAATCAGTTTGAGGCACGCCACCTCAGTTCAACTCAATCTCGACCTCACCTAATGAATTTAGAGAACTATTAAATTCTCGCTGATTGAAGATTACAACTGAACTGATTCATTGCAAGTTTTTCAGTTCAATGTGAAAAGTTTAATTATTTGATCGTCGAGGTTTAATTACTAGAAGCGTTGGACTGAAAGAGTTTGAGGTTTGTAGGCAGTTATTTGTTTTACTAGCTTATTCCTTCCGGGCACGCCGCAATCGCGGCGGTAAGACCCCTCTTTGAGGAGTGGCTGGATAGGCGTCACGGCGTCCTGACCTACCGCATGACGCAGGTCCTCACCGGACACGGAAGTTTCGGGAGGTTCCTGTGTCTGATAGGGAGGGAAGAAACGCCTGGGTGTCACCACTGCGAGGATCGTTCGGAGGACACGGTGGAGCATACGGTGCAGGACTGCCCCGCTTGGGCAGAGCACCGCCGTGTCCTCACGACGGCGTTAGGCGGAGACCTCTCGCGCCCGGCATTGGTCGAGGCCATGCTGCGGGGCGAGACGGAGTGGGAAGCGGTCGCCTCCTTCTGCGAAGCAGTGATGCTCGTGAAGGAGGAGGCGGGCCGCCTGAGGGAGAGGACAGCGTCCTCCCTCCATCCCAGCCGCAGTGGTAGACGCCCACGGCGTCGGACGTCGCAGGACGACCTCCGGCCACCGTAGGCGCGGGCATGCGGGCAGCGAGTAATGGGCGACTCGCTGTCCGACCATGGACCATGCCCGGGTCGACGGCGCGTTGTGTTCCACGCGCGCCTCAAAGAGTGTCAGCATAATGACGGGGCCTGTAGAGGGCCAAAGCCTGCTGGGGTCGCGGGACCAAGGGATTACCGTGACCCTAGTACGTAAAGGGCTATTGAAGGACACCGTGGATTTTAGTCAGTACAAGTCTGACAGTCCCTTCCGCCCTGCCCTGGGTGGGAGGACTCATTTGATGATTTTACCACGAAAAAAAAAAAAAAAAAAAAAGCTTATTCCTTCAGTTGAGTTCGTTAATTATCCAAGGGGAATGTACTATTTGGGATAAAAAATACCCTATGTGTTAAATACAGGTCCGGATACGGCGCAATCGCGTAATGGGCGACTCGCTATCCGATCATGGACCATGCCCAGGTAGACGGCGCGTTGTGTTCCACGCGCGCCTCAAGAAATGTCAACATAGTGACGGGGCCCCCCTGTAGAGAGCCAAAACCTGCCGGGGTCGCGGGATTCACGAATTACCGTGACCCCGGAACGTAAAGGGCTATTGAAGGACACCGTAGATTTTTTAGACTGCTTTGGGTGGGAAGACTCATTTGATGATTTTACCACGTTAAAAAAATGTTACGTACAAGTTAGAAACTCTTTGTGGCTGTCTAATTTCATCCAGTTCTATGTGTTGATTTTTGTGTGAAATTGTAAGAAAACCTATATTGTAAGATAACCTATTTAAAATAGATGATTATAATATTGTTTATATTTATAATGTTTCATATTAATAATTTACTTGAATAGATAATAAAATCACTGGATTTATTAAATAGACAAAGGTATGTAAATATTTTTTTTGGCAACTATATGCCGATTTTTACGACTAACAGGTTGTAAGCAATTTTTTTACGGAAATGCGCCGCACTCGGTATTTTTATTGTATCGTAAGTGCGTTCGCAAACATTGAAACGCACTTACACAATATATTTTGCAAAGTACCACTTATAATCCAGTCTAATAAAGATTAGAAATACAATATTAGTTACATACTTATTGAAAAATTCAATAGCGGAGGCATTTCGAAACCTTCTCACCTTTTTTTTTCTGTCAGCCTACACTGTCCCACTGCTGGGCAAAGGCCTCCCCCAAGTTTTAGTTTCTTACCTTTAAAATTTATTTTTTAAAGAGTGGTAAAATTAAAAAGCCTGATTATTTAGTCGGGATTTACACTGTTCAGAACGGATCGCAGCCAGGGTAAAAGTCCTTGAGATCTGATCTATCGCTCCCGCGCATCGCCGGAATGGATCGCGTTCAGTGGGTAAAGGTTTTTAGGCTACAAGTTTAAGTGTAACCTAAGCTGAATGACTTAACCCGCCCTAAGTAACGCACCGACAGTGTTAAACCAAAATCTGACGATAAAGCGTAGGTAGACATAAGTGGCACTTGTAACATTGCGTTTACACAAAAAGTACATTAAAACTAAACTAAAGAAAGTGCCCGTAAAGAGCTTTAAAACAAAAAGATCGCGGCAAACACTAAATCTTGGGGTAAGTAGGACGGTACCTGAGGAACTTTCAATGGGTTGGCAGAAGGTGATGTTGGTGATATTTATTTGGGTTCGTATTTGGTGTTAGGAGTTTTGGGAATTTCGTTTTGGGTCGCGAATACTTAAAACAGATGAACCAAGCCCTCAAATAATATTCTCCGTGATTTTCTTCGGTATCAGCTTTGTGCCATCTTCAAGTGCATTTGGAAACTTTATTAGGATCATAAAATTATTAAGGTAAGTTTAACTCTTCATTGCAAATTCTCTGACTCAGACACTTTTTTTTTCATCAAATGAGTCCTCCCACCCAGGGCAGGGCGGGAGGGACTGTCAGACTTGTACTGACTAAAATCCACGGTGTCCTTTACGAGCCCTTTACGTACCGGGGTTACGGTGATGGGTAAGTCCCGCGACCCCGGCAGGCTCTGGCCCTCTACAGGCCCCGTCAATTTTCTGACACTCCTTGAGGCGCGCGTGGAACACAACGCGCCGTCGACCCGGGCATGGTCCATGGTCGGGCAGCGAGTCGCCCATTACTCGCTGCCCGCATGCCCGCGCCTACGGTGGCCGGAGATCGTCTGGCGACGTCCGTCGCCGCGGGCGTCTACCACTGCGGGTGGGTCGGAGGGAGGACACTGTTCTCTCCTTCACGCGGCACGCCTCCTCCTTCGCGAGCATGACTGCTTCGCAGAAGGAGGCGACCGCTTCCCACTCCGTCTCGCCCCGCAGCATGGCCTCGACCAATGCCGGGCGCGAGAGGTCTCCTCACTCAGACACTTTACTTAAAGATGATCCACAACGCTTATGCAGAGAATCAGGGAGAAGATGATGATTACTTAATAAAACTGTTGAAGTCTGTAAATAATTATACGCTGCACGCGTAGCTTATTATTTTATCGCGGGCTTTGAGCGCGGCGACCGAATCAAGAAATTCCGTAACGAAAATAAACCTAACACTGTCACATCTGTCATGTCAACGTGAATGAATATATTTTTTTCTTGGTGTTTCACTTGGTTGACGTGGCTGACCATAGCCTAATTAGTAGAGTAATTTCCCATAGAGCAACGATGGGATGATATTCTCGTTGAATATTCGCGGTAGACGATAATTTTTTTGTTGATTGAATAAAATAAATAAATAATTACAATTGCGTAAGTTAATGAAAAATGCTATGCAATAGCTTTACCACGGCAGTTCCCGAATGGAACACGTTTTTTTTTTTGCTTGAGTATGGCACTGCCTGTACACAAATGATTGAATCATAGATTTTCTTTTCTACATTTAAACATCGCCATGCCTAAGACGTCTTTTCTTCCGTTATGTGTCATGCTTGTCATACTACGCTTGCGGATTTCCACGTTCATACTACTTTTTTTTATCGTGGTAAAATCATCAAATGAGTCCGCCCACCCAGGGCAGACGGGAGGGACTGTCAGACTCGTACTGACTAAAATCCACGGTGTCCTTCAATAGCCCTTTACGTTCCGGGGTCACGGTAATTCGAGAAACCCGCGACCACGTTCATACTAGCAAATAATATAAAACAAAAGGAAGCGATGTTCTACTCGCTATGTTTCGTAGAAAGACCCTTAAATTGAAGTAATTGTTTTTATTCAATACCTCACAAGAAACTTATCTCATTAGAATCTTACATCCTGTTTAAGAATTGCGATTTTTGAACTTTTCGAAGTGTTCTTAAGTGATTGGAACTTTTTCTTAAGGCGGTGTTCCGCACGAAGACGCGGTGAGCGCCATTTGCAAGTATCAACGGAAATTATAAGGGCCAATGAAATCTTCACCGTTCAAACGCGACGTAATAAATAACTTATGCTGAAAATGAATTATGTACATATCTCGGTAGGTCAGTCTTTTTTTTTTTTTTTGCTGACGGCTCGTTTGGCGCAGTGGCTGAGAAATTGGACTCCTGCGCTAAGTTTCGATTTTTTTAAGGGTTCGATTCCCGCACGGAACAAATATTTGTATGATCTGCAAGTAGTTGTTCCGGGTCTGGGTGTTTGTGTATGTTTGTAAAAACACCCACGATACAGGAGAAATTCCTAGTGTGAGGCAACGTTTAATAAAAAAACTTGATTCCGATCAAAGATCAAATTTGTATCGAAATCTTAAACATGTCGGAACACCAGCAGCCGTCAAATAAAACGGATCAGTAGTTGGATTGAGATACAACATTTCTTTCTGGCTGGTCCTTTTGATATTTTACACTACGATTTATTTAACTTCGGCGTACTGCATCAAAATAATATTTAACTATTATTATGAAGCAGATGAGTTTGTTTGTTTGCACGTGCTAATCTCAGAAACTACTGCGATCAATTTGGAAATTTCCTTTTGAGCTGGATAGTCCATATATCGAGGAAGGATATAGGCTATATAACATCACGCTGGAGAACTGAAGACGAGCAACGGGATGAAACAACGGGGATCAGCTTTTTTTTTATCTTGGTAAAATCACCAAATGAATCCTCCCACCCAGGGCAGAGCGGGAGAGGGACTGTCAGGCCCGTACTGACTAAAATTCACGGTGTCCTTCAATAGCCCTTTACGTTCCGGGGTCACGGTAATTCGTACAGTCCCGGGACCCCTGCAGGCTTTGGCCCTCTAGAGGGGGGCCCCATAACGGGGAACAGCAACAACAGCAAGTATAAACATACAATGTAGTTTTTTTTTTTTTTTTAGCGTGGTAAAATCATCAAATGAGTCCTCCCACCCAGGGCAGGACGGGAGGGACTGTCAGACTTGTACTGACTAAAATCCACGGTGTCCTTCACTAGCCCTTTACGTACCGGGGTTACGGTAATGGAAAATTCCCGCGACCCCGGCAGGCTATGGCCCTCTACAGGCCCCGTCATTATGCTGACACTCCTTGAGGCGCGCGTGGAACACAACGCGCCGTCGACCCGGGCATGGTCCATGGTCGGACAGCGAGTTGCCCATTACTCGCCGCAAATAAAATCTATCATTTTCAATTCAAAAATCGTATTAATGTTCTTACTAAAGAAAATACATAATTGACTAAGTCGACATATCCAGCCGGTAACATCATCTGTACGGTACTCCCTTGGGCCACTACAAGCTGTGCCCAAAACGTAATAACAGAAACATAAGGTCCCTAACTTAGTCCGAGGCCAATTTGAGGTCTTAATGTTACGACATCAGGCCAATACAGGTCAAATCTATTTGAGGGGCCGTAACTTCGCCAAAGTTATTTGATTTTGTTACGAAATTGGAGGGCAGATTTGGTATCAGTGAACAGTTCAAATCAACTACAGAAAGTCTGGATAAGTAACCTAGGGTGTTCCTGATGGTTGCGGGACTCACGAACGGTCGCGGGACTCACGAATTACCGTGACCCCGGTACGTAAAGGGCTATTGAAGGACACCGTGCATTTTAGTTAGTACTAGTCTGACAGTGCCTCCCGCTCTGCCTTGGTTGGGAGGACTCATGTTATGATTTTACCACGTAAAAAAAAAGGTGTTCCTGATTGTAACATTATTTGGCGAGCTTTGTGCCATTAACTGGGTACAAATTGCTGCCACTAAGAAATAGAAAACTTAAAAAAAAGGATTTGTAATAATTGTAAAATAACTTCTTCATTACACACACATTATACTCGGAGAGTAGGTCAGAACATGCCTAAAGAGCGGATTGAAAGTGATACTTTTCAGCCCTAGGGAGAGTCGCTATAAACTGAAAGCTGTCAAATTAAAAAAAAACTAGTTCTATTTTCACATTTCTATTGAAGCATGTGCTTACTTCCGATACAACCTCTAAATAACAGCACGATGTAAAATTGAAAAAACACACAAATAGTTAAGTATTAGTTAGATTTTAGTATGTTAGTTATGATTTTATTATATATATTATACTGTGTTTATGATTGTATTATAATTAGTTTCAACCATTTCATCATCAGAACATAGTCAACTTTGATAGTTAATTTAACTGTTATTGAAAAGCATGGAGATTGGTAGTCAAATAAAGTAGCTGAAGGCTACATAGAAGAGTAAGTGGACAATAAAACGAGTAACTAAAATCATAAATCTGCATTCAGCTGACTCTTCAATAACAAGCACTTCAAAAGATTATCCGGTGCAATCCGAAAATATTGCTGTAACAGCTGAAAAAAACAGACAATATCAATGTCTCCAACATTCACACAAGAGACCCTGGATATTGTAGAAACTCACGTTTCCACCTTACTTTAGTTCTGCAAAAGTCATGACCGCATGACCAGTCCACTTTGTTCTTATGCTGTAAGACCTCCTTCCGGATTTTATCCATTAGCGAGATCCCAAGGATAACCCTTTCAATAGCAATTCCAACGCCCATCTAAAATCCACTAATAACATCATATCTACACTTTGTAATTTGTTACACAGTAGGTAGTACAGGTAGAACCCGAATGTCGGTCGAAGAATAATAGATTTAGGTGCAAAATTTATGGCGACAGCTCGTGAATTCGACAGGATATAGGTAGCGCAGATACATCTATACAAGCACAACCAGCTCGGTCAGATTTTCATGAATTTAGATCCCGAGCGAGAGAGAAGCGCTCCCAAAAATAACTTCGTACTGTGAATTCTGCTTTTATAAGTCTTGCTGAATGTCGCGGTGAATTCGCGTAAAAACAACGTTAGTTGACAGATTTTTTTTTAATTATATATATCTAGAGTTGGTTCAGTTTTAGGCAATAAATATTCAACCAAATCCAACCAATGGTCATCAGCTTGCAACATTTTTGTATCGGAAATTTTAAAGGGCATGGTACACACTAAAGCCTTTGTCAAACAGACAGGCGAGTCCGAAGCGATAACGAACCGATACGAGACGTCAGTCCGATAGTTCGGTCACGCTATCGGATCGCTTTCGCTTCTCTATGTGACTGGATTCAAACAATTCCATACATTACAAATAAAAACGCCTCGCTTCGTATTCGCCTGTCTGTTTGACAAAAGCTTAAAAGAAAATTTTGTACTCTATTTACGGTCGGTTTATACAAAATACTGGTATCCTGTGTCCGGGTAGACTGTAAATACCGTATGAAAATCCAGTTTTTACATCATTATCGTACCGACATCACTTAAGCTCATTCTTCATTATCCTAATCCGAGATGATGTTACGTTGTAACAATACTTAAAGCCTTTGTCAAACAGACAGGCATTGCGAATGCGAAGCGTGACTTTTTTATTTGTAATGTATGGAATTGTTTGAATCCAGTCACATAGAACACCGAAAGCGATCCGATAGCGTGACAGAACTATCGGACTGACGTCTCGCTTCGGTTCGGTATCGCTTCGGAAACGCTTCGCTTTCACCTGTCTGTTTGACAGAGGCATAAAAGTGTGCATTGCAGTATGAAGTTTCACACAAATAATGGTGCAAGTTGAGGCTGTACAGATCGTGCGTAACGAGTAACACGAAACATCAATACAGTTAGGTTATTAATCTAGTTTTAAACCTTTTTCGGTTAGTGTCAATACCCAGTTATCGTATATTGAGTATTTTATAGGTGTTAAAGTATCTGCCGACAGCTTTACAACAGGCGTTGATTCTATTTAGTGTCGATTTTGAGTGGCGTTTCAGTTTTATGGATAGCTGTGATAAAATGAAGTTTTAAAGTCGTTCGATGGACGTTTTATCGTTGTTTTTTACTTTGATGGTGTCATTTGTGGTTTTATGTTTGTGGTGATTAGTGGAAAGAGGGTTTGTTCAAGAGATATTAATATCGAAGGTTGGTCATTAGATTTCTTAATCACCGATTAATTTGTTGCCCTTAAATAATTTGTTGTAAGAGCATTTGCGTTTGCTCATATAACCAGTATTAAAGATGGAAAACAGTACCGGCTCAGAATTTATAAATTTTACATTCAAATAAAGATATAACAAATTTGAAACAAAAAAAAGCTAGAGAAAACCAGTATTTTTAAAAAATTTGAAGAACAATATCTAAAATTCAATGACCCACATTAGGACCGTATAGTGTAAGACGACCTATAGCGACTGCATTCCAGCGTTGGGAATATTGTACTTAGACAGGTTATGCTTAATGTATGTAACAAAACTTAATGACAGTGTAGCTGTGGGTTATAAGGGCTGATTTAACTGAATATTTAATTCGATTCGAAGCGCGAAGAAATCAGGCTTTTTTTTATCGTTGTAGAATCATCAAATGAGTCCTTCCACCCAGGGCAGAGCGGGAGGGACTGTCAGACTCGTACTGACTAAAATCCACGGTGTCCTTCAATAGTCCTTTCATTACGTACCGGGGTCACGGTAATTCGTGAGTCCCGCGACCCCGTCTACGACGTAAGATGATGTGCTCTGTTGTTGCTGGTCTGAAGTGGCACTCGACATGAGGAAATACATTTAATGACAGATCCGGGGTATCCTTACCGAGCCAAGGCCTGCCGGGGTCGCGGGACTGTCTCATCTAGTAACCGTGAGCCTAGAACGTAAAGAGCTATTCGAGGAACACCGTGGGTTTTAGTCAGTACGAGTCTGACAGCCCCTCCCGTCCCGACCTGGGTGAAAGGACTCATTTGATGATTTTACCACGTAAAAAAAGACAAAAAATGGGGTAGGCACAGCAGCGCTTGAAAACATTAAGCCTTTGTCAAACAGACTGGCGTGGCGAATGCGAAGCGTGGCGTTTTTATTTGTAATGTATAGAATTGTTTGAATCCAGTCACATAGAAAAGCGAAAGCGATCCGATAGCGTAACCGAACTATCGGACTAACGTCTCGTATCGGTTCGTTATCGCTTCGGACTCGCCTGTCTGTTTGACAAAGGCTTAACGGCTTTAAAAAACAACTTCTCCTTTTTGAACAATTAAAAACAAATTATTATAAATGTGATAGTTTGGATCTAATAACATCAGAATGGCTAAATAGAACTTGATAATAGGCTTAAAAATAGCATATATACTCATAGGATACTGTTTATTCTGCTATTACGTCTCTGGCGGATAATTTTCAACTATCGCGGGCAAAGCCGCTGACAATATCTAGTTAAACGAAAGGAACTAATTACACAATCAAACAAGCCGACGTCATCGCTGTACAACATCCATCAAAGCTTGCAGACGGCAAGTTATTAAATGAAAGGGCAAAAAACTGTGATGGATCACGAATTGTGCTCTTCTGCAAATTGATCCAAATTGTTGTCAGGATTCGTTTTACTTTTTTTAATAATTATTCATTTACGATTGTTATTTTCCGATTTCATTTGAAAGAAAGAAAAGGTCTCAAACAGAACAGAACATGAATCACAACAACGTATTTTTTTTTTAAAGTCCTATACGAGGCCAAAAGGATATCTAAGAATATAGGTACAGTCGGGGTTGCTCATCGGATAACCATGGCACTGGAACGTAAAGGGCTATCGAATGATCACCGTGGATATTAGTCAGTACAAATCTGACATCCCTCCCATCTCGCCCTGGGTGAGAGGACTCATTTGATGATTTCACCACGTTAAAAAAAAAAGAAGCGTCATCATAATTACTTTATACGATATCGTCTTTCACTCCATGTCCATCCATCATTTTACTGTCGATTCCTATTTTTAAAATCATCCGAAAACATCTGCATACTTTCCTTACAATCATCTCATTCTCAACAAAAGATTTTTATACACTCAACTTGAAATTAAAAGGTTCGACGAAAAAACCGATGTAAAGTGAAAGAATGTCTGAATAATAAAGTGTGTTCATGTGAAAATAACAAGTGGGAGGCGATTACTTCAGATCAATTAACGGTTTACAGCTGAAAAGTAAGTGAAGGCTCTCGGGAACACTTCTATAAAATGAAATCTCCATTTTGAGGTTTGCCCTTTTAGAAAGGTCAAACAATAAGATGCAGGGCAGGATTTTTAGCGCAGTGGGATTTAGGCCATTATATACATCTGATTTGAGCTAGCTCTAATGCTAAACTTGTCTACTTTCACACATTTAGAGATATTGTTTGTTTATAAATTCTCTACGCCCAATATCCACTAGTTTTCCTGTTAATGTACGAGAGGGTCTAAAAAGGCCACATTGAGGAGTTCCATATAAAGCGACATATTCACAATATTACATGCACCACTTCTGCTGATTATACGAAAATTTACGTCCTCCGGTTTACCCACTTGAATCACATTACTATTCATATTCTTAATCTCCCTTCTGATAATTTCTAACTGCTCAAGCGAAGCATACGAGTCTTTCATACTCTTTACTTCCTCCTGAAGTATCACCAGCATTATAAAATAAGTCAGGCGTGCCGCGTGAGGGAGAGAACAGTGTCCTCCCTCCGACCCACCCGCAGTGGTAGACGCCCACGGCGACGGACGTCGCCAGACGATCTCCGGCCACCGTAGGCGCGGGCATGCGGGCAGCGAGTAATGGGCGACTCGCTGCCCGACCATGGACCATGCCCGGGTCGACGGCGCGTTGTGTTCCACGCGCGCCTCAAGGAGTGTCAGCATAGTGACGGGGCCCGTAGAGGGCCAGAGCCTGCCGGGGTCGCGGGACTTACCCATCACCGTAACCCCGGTACGTAAAGGGCTCGTGAAGGACACCGTGGATTTTAGTCAGTACAAGTCTGACAGTCCCTCCCGCCCTGCCCTGGGTGGGAGGACTCATTTGATGATTTTACCACGAAAAAAAAAAAAAAATTCTAAAATAAGTCAGAAATGTCTTGCACTGATAGAAGATATCATAAAGGTTATATCAATATTTAAAGTTGTTGTACAAAAATGCTTTGAAAACGACTGTTTAACGTGTCTGCTTCCTATGCCTTTTCTATCCAGTGTATCATTAGAACCTCTTATCAGATTTTAGTTAATTGCTGTCAATCTCAAAAGTCTTATTCCTCCGGCGAGATGGCATCTGTCAGACTTGGTCGAGGGATTGAAATAATACTCGTAGCAACTTGCCATTGAATACCTCTCTTTCTCTTTGTAGAAGGACTTGCAGATCTGCAAGATGCTGACCTCGTCCATATAATTGATGGCATGCTTGACGAATCTCATAAGCTCGTTAACAATGAGCTGTTGTGCATCCATTGGGAACAAATCGGACTACGGTTAATACTGCACAAAACACGAATAAAATATTGGTGCTGAGTTGCGCAAACGCGTCCGTTTCCGAGCGCGCATCGCATTAATATTTAGTTATATCCGATTTGCCTGGAAGTCGACCTCAACATAGATGGGAAAAGCCTAGGCAGACGATGATGTCTATCCCTTATTAATTATGTAGGCACAGCTCTATAATGGATTTCGTTTATTAAAGGTACAAGTGATTGTGACGTCAATCTATTAGCTGTATTAATTACTTATCTACAATTACTTCCCTCTACAACATCCTTGTTAACGATAACGGCATTACTTTCCCAATTTATCTCTTCTCTACTCCCACAAAGTGTATCACTTTGTAACAACAGCATCTGTTGGTAACAAGTCAGGAGCATTCGGCCGACATGTTGGAATTACAACCTGCCACGGAACTGCGTGACTCGAATGTGTTAACTGTTACAAACGCATTCCGTTTTAAATTCTGTGTGTTTGGGAACGTGTTGTACTTTACTTTGTTAATGTTTTTGACTTTCTTTGTTTATTTTTAAGATTTCTTTTTGAACTTTCAAATGTAAAGAGTCACATCTATATAATTATATAAAAATCAATTGCTGTTTGTTACTCTCGCTGAAACTCGAAAGCGGCTGGACCGATTTATCTAATTCTGGTTTTGAATTATTTTTGGAAGTTCAGGGATGGTTGAAAAGGAGAGTAAATATTGACTTTGAGGCGGTACGAAGATTGCCGGCCGGGTCAGCTAGTTTAGAATAAAAACAAATATTGTTATGCTGATTTAAACATTACAAAAGTACCAGCAAAATAATTTAAACGTCTTTTAATAGCTTCTTTAAAAATGAAAACGAAGGTCAAGAATTAGTTTCATGTATCTTGGATGCGTTTACAAACACATTTAAATTCACATACACAAAACGCCAGACCCGGAACTACCTATAAACTACACAGACATTTGTTCCGAGCAGAAATTGAACCCACAACACTCAGCGTAACAGCCACTGAGCCAACTGAGCCGTCAAAAATATCAAACATCATCATCTGCCTAGCCTTTTCCCAACTATATGGGGTCGACTTCCAGTCAAACCAGATGCAGCTGGATATCATTATTTAACATGGAGCGACTACCTATCGGACCTCCACAACCCAGTAACTGGGTAATACGATACCCCATGGTAAGACTGGTTGTCAGACTTTAGAGCTTCAATAACAGTAACCACTGTCAAAGATCTACAAATGGCAGGCGGTACCAACGGCTTTACGTGCTTTCCGAGGCACGGAGGAAACTCGCTATGACAGATGGTCATCCATCCACAGACCAAACTCGGCAAGCACGGCTTAACCCGGAAGATCGGCCTGCGCGACTGTATTTATTTAGCCACGAGCTCCTCCTCAGCTCAAAAATATCAAACAATGGTAATATAAATGGAAAAATGATTGGTGCTGCAGCAGAATCGCCTCTATTAGGTAGAAACATAAAATAATACAGCAGGCAAAGAAAACTCTTCCAGTTAAACGAGCGTCTCGTTATGTGATGAATAGAAGAGATAATGGTTAGTTTATATGCAAAACGCAGCATCCATTCGCAGTTTAATTACTAACTTTATGTCCCAAATAAGTCTGCGAGCGTCGCAACTGCGGGGAAATTCAGTGGCTCCTGAAAATACTTGCATCTACGGTGAGTCGGTGACGTAGAACGAGTTCTAGGTTGAACTGGAATTTGAAAAGTGGAAAATTCATGTCTTTGTTTTTTAGTGGTGAAATTGTATAAAATATAGAAGTTTCTTTTTAGGTTCCGTATCCAAAGAGCAAAAAGGAACGCTATTAAGCCTTTGTCAAACAGTCAGGCGTGGCGAATGCGAAGCGTGACGTTTTTATTTGTAATGTATGGAATTGTTTGAATCCATTCACATAGAAAAGCGAAGGCGTTCCGATATCGTGACCGAACTATCGGACTGACGTCTCGTATCGCTTCGGACTCGCCCGTCTGTTTGACAAACGCCTTAATAAGACTGCGGTGTCCATCTGTCTGTCTGGCTGTCTGGCACCAGGCATGTATCTCATGACCCGTGATAGTTAGATAGTTTAAATTCACAGATGATGTATTTCTATTTCCGTTATAACAACAAATACTAAACAGAATAATATCAATATTTAAGGGGGCTCCCATACAACAAACGGACTCGCAATTGGCTATTTGACAGTAGCTATAAATTACTAATTAAACTCTCGGGCGCGTTACATACACACGTCTGTACATAACAGACAGTCGCTCATTGGACGTTGATTTTTATCATTTTCAATTATAAATCGCCCGAGAGGTTAATTCGTCATTAGAGTTTAAAAAAATAACGGACACGTATGTTTTCTTTTGTAAAATCAATGAATGTTCACCAAAATACAACGAATCAAAACTCGAGAGTGGGGGCTCGTGACCTCAGAATTCAAAAGAAATTGTACTAAATTGTGACGTATTGCCAATTTTGAAAGCATCGTATCTCCGTCAATTTTGGTTTACGAAACAAAAGAAAAAATACGGGTCGAATATTTTTAATAATCTAAGTGACGGACTAATTATAATTTTTCAGTCAATTAGCCAATTGGCCATTTTTATTATGGATTTTAAAGTCATACACTATTTGTATGCATAAACAAGATGGTAACATTTAGCCTCTGTAATGAATGCACCACTTTTTTACATCATCATCATAATTATCAGTCGTAAGATGCCCCCACTGCTGAATATAGGCCTCCCTTATAGATTTCCGATAGCACCGGTTAGAAGTCGCTTAATTGCATACAGCGCGAACATGTGGTTATCATAAGATCGTCTGTCCTTATAGGTTGACATCCTACCTTTTTTTGAAGTGAAAACTTCTTTAGCGGCGTTGTGCACTTTTTTGGAATGGGTAAAAAATGTTAAACTCGCGTCAGGACACGTGTCCTGATCGAAAATTTGTAAGACGGCGCAGGGCGCTTGCGCGAATGTTCGTGTGTGTTTATTACTATTCAAGTTATCACTTCTGCCGGCACTCCCAGAGTGCAACCCGTCGTTTTTTTAGTTGATAAAATCATCACCTAATGAGTCCTCACGTTCTGAAATGAGAAAAGGAAAGGACTGTCAGATTTGAACTGACTAAATTCCATCGTGTTCTTCTCCTCATATTATTTTACTCTTACTATTTAACTCTCGCTCTGCTGGTCTCGTGGTCACAAGCGCGACTGCTGAGCGTGGGGTCCTGGGTTCGATTCCCGAGTCGGGCAAAAACTGAACAACACGTTTTTTTCTAGATTTCACGGTCACGTATTTTGTACTACAAAATACAGTCTTAAACAAGATTCAGATCAAAGGACTTGTAGATAGAAAAGAGAGGTTCGTGAAATAAAAAAAAACGTGACTTATTCATGGAGTCAATCAAGTTAATACAATTGTATGATTTGACAGTTAATATAACAGATAATATCATTGACACTACATATTGTAGTGTTGCAAGAAAGGAAATTATTTAAATAAATATTGGATATGGCATTGTACATTTTCGTTGAATTACATTGTACTTTTCAACCACGGCGGCGCTGCCCGCGTAAGCAAACGTCATTTTGGGATAAAAAATATCCTAGTCCGGATTATTTTTAAATTTGCACCTAACTGTTGAGTTTTCAAAAAAAGAAGAATATCTTCGTAGCTGCGTGGAATTTGGAAATTGGCGGTGTAATAACCTCGTGCCTCGGAAAGCACATTAAGTCTTGCTGATCTCTCTCCGGTCGTGTCGGATTACCGTCCCATCGGAACTGTGAGCGTAAAGGAACAGAGAGTGCACCTGTGCCTGCGCACACACGCGCTGCACTATAACATGTCCCGCGCAGTTGGCTAATCTCCATTGAGATTGCCGGTGAGCCGGTGCGTGTCCTCCATTCATTCATTCAACTATAGCCATGTTTTTATTTAAGCACAATACAGTAAGATACTCACTCCAAAAACTTCGTTCTTCTCCGAAATACTATTTATTTCCTTCGAATGCAAACAAAGGAGATTAATTTAGCGGATGTTTGTAAAGACTTCACGTTTGTCAACCCTTTTGAATAAACAATCGAGTTCAATCGACACAGGCTAAGAGACAGAGCGCTTTGAAGTTATTGAATCTTTTCATAAAAACTAAATATCATGAAGAAATTTCGTTTTCGTTCTTTGAGTCTGAAAAAAATAAAAATAAGGTATTCATTATATTATATTGCGTATAAAACTTAGAAGAATGTCTAATGTAAGCCTACGGTCTACCGGAGACGGACAGGGAGACAGACCTAGGTAGGTTTGATTGATATGAAACTGCTAGTAAAATATGTTAGGATCCTAGCAGGTGGCGTTCTGTGGTTTCTGACCGATGATACTCGATGGCCACCCAAAGAAAAAATGAGTGTCATTTTTCAAATTGTCAGGCATACAGAGACGGACAAAGGGTACCTTTCATTCCGAAAAGAAGAAGAGAGCTGTTACCGCAAAAGACAACAATAACGTTAATGCGATTACAGATGGCGCCACTTTTACGATCGGAATTGATTCTCAAATTCTGAAGCAAACGAACCCGCGGGCAAAAGCTAATAATTAATAATAATAATCAATTTGTCAGATTTTCAGGTTCAGTAGTGACTGTCACATTGTGTTCGTAAACCATCAACGAGACACTCATGACATTAATTTATTAGGGGAAGTAATGTGCTCACGGAACCACTGAAGCGTCACCTACCGCAATCGTTCACCCCTAAGTCAACCCCTCTTCACCCCCATACGATACCGCCAGAAAGTTCTTGAAGCACATAAATAAAGATAATCCCCAACAACTCTTCTTCGGCGATTCTCTTTGCAATTACCCAAAGAACGATAAAAAAGACAGAAATCGGAACTGCCATACATTTTGGCGGAGCATTGAACGTTGGACCCAACGTTTCGAAGTTGCATCGTAAATCACGGTGCGCAAGATTTATCTTTCAAGTTTGTTTGCACCTGTTGGAGTACTCTCTTATATTTGATGCACAAATGGCCCGCGCCTTTCGTTTTTGGTGATTGACTGTTTCGAAAGTTTTGATTGAATTCGTCCATTTAGAAAGTTTTGGTTAATTTAAATTAAGTCTAAAGGTGAGACGTGGTTGGAAGTAAGGTGACTTTGTCAGTGACACGCGGATCATAAATCAATCTGGTATTAGGATTAAGTACATGTCTCGAAAATATTTATAAAGGAACTTGGACCTAATGGTCTGGAATAGCCAGTATGTAGTGGAGAATCTCTGCTGTTATCCTGTTTTTTAACGTGTTTCGTTATAATTATTTACGGCACGTTTAGCGCAGTGGCTGAGCGATTGGACTGCTGCGCTGCGTGTCGCGGGTTCGATTCCCGCACGGAGCAAATATTTGTACTACAAGTAGTTGTTCCGGGTCTGGGCGTTTGTGTATGTGAGTTTATATGTTTGTGGACGCACCCGCGACACAGGAGAAATTCCTAGTGTGGGGTAACGTTTAAAAAAAAATTATACACTCCCGTTTATCATTAATAGAGTTGACCTAGAACAATGTTACCAAATTCAATGTCAAAATAAATAGATTGTATGCTGTTGCCCTGCGTGTCGCAGGTTCAATTCCCGCTCGAAACAAATATTTGTGTAATCAACTCTCAATTATGTATCTATAAATTCTTCTGGATTTGACTGTTTTCATATGTGAGTTCACGATACAGGAGTAATTTCCTAAAGAAGGAAAAACAAAATGTGGAAAATTGACTCGACTTGACCTTGTGTAGTGTGTAATTATTGTACTTTGAACCTCACATTCAGATTTAATATAAAGAAACAATAGAACACAGAATTTGAATTAACAATAGAATATAAACATGACACCATTCTCCATAACAACAATGTTCCACAAACAGAAGGAAACTTGGCGAAGAAACCGCGCGCTAAATAATAAATCGTTACGTGCGGGTAATGTTCCGAGAACTGTGACACGTGCCGTACCGGAGATATCGAAAGGATTGAATGTGAATTGTGAGATATCAGTATAATGAAAATAATCGATGTTGTATTGTATTCATATGTAATGTAGTTACAGACAGACGGACAGACGTTTGTTAGAAAGACCACAGCCGCTTCCAACAGGTCCTATTGGAAGTCTATAGGGGATTTTAATGATGATAAGTCGGAACAGCTGACGCAGTGTCTGAAAAATAAGTTGCTGCGCTGGTTTTCATGAGTTCCGTTCCCGTACTGAACAAATATTTCTAAGTTTTACAGGTGCCTGCCGGGGTCGCGGGACTAACGAATTACCGTGACCCCGGTACGTAAAGGGCTATTGAAAGACACCGTGGATTTAAGTCAGTCAAGTCTGACAGTCCCTCCCGCCCTGCCCTGTGTGGGAGGACTCATTTGATGATATGACCACGATAAAAAAAAAAGTTTTACAGGTTGCTGCTGTTCTCTCTCTCTCTTTTGGCTTAGACTAGAGTCTAGAGTAAGCTCATCTCAAATAAAAAACTGTAAGTTAATGTTTCTCCTGATAGTCTTTTCTACAATCATTTGATCCCCGCTGCCTCAAGAGCAACTGTCGCAATCGCAGTATGAGCACGTCGCAATTGCGCTGATAAGACCCCTCTTTGAAAAGTGTGTCGTTCTCACCTTTCATCTGACGCAGGTCCTCACCGGACACGGTTCTTATAGCTTTAGTGATACTTAAAATAACCGCATTGTATACAAGTTGAACTCTACTATTCACATGTTGACATGTTGTCATAGTGACAAATTATTATGTTTTGATTCTAACTTTGTTAGGAGTTTTGTATTGAATTGGGGAACTTTATCTCTGTCCTGGAACTGTAGTTATATGATTGCTATGTTGATAGTAACGACCTCACAGCCCCGAGATGCCTCATAACAGGTGAACAATGTCTGTTAACACATATGACTTATAAGTCTTATACAGGTCGTCCCTAGCCAAGTTCAAATCAGTTTCGAACACTTCTATGAGCTGTTAATACTTCAATGATGATGAATAACTAGCTTATTTTACTCTTTGAAGCCTTTGTCAAACAGACAGGCGTGACGAATGCGAAGCGTGACGTTTTTATTTGTAATGTATGGAATTGTTTTAATCCAGTCACATAGAAAAGCGAAAGCGATCCGATAGCTCGAAAAAACTATCTGACTGATGTCTCGCTTCGGTTCGGTATCGCTTCAGAAACGCTTCGCTTTCGCCTGTCTGTTTGACAAAGGCATAACAAGACAGCGGACATTGTCAAAGCGAATGTCATTCCAGTACTCGGATTGTAGTATTAGATTGTACAAACAAACGTTTTGTCTAATGAGTCTCAGGCATTTGCTGATTATGTATTGCACAAATTACACATACACCGTGTCGAAAACATGTGATAAGATAAAATATTCCACATACGTTAAAACAGACTGAAGATCGATTGGACTGCTACGCAGCGTGTCACGGGTTCGTTCCCCGCTCGGAACATATATTTGTATGACCTACAAGTAGTTTTTTCGTGTCTGGGTGTTCGTGTATGAGACTTTCTATGTTTGTAAATGCACCCACGACATGGGAGACATTCCTAGTGTGGCACAACGATTTAAAAAAAAACAAAAGCACCCGTTAAGTTAGTGCGTCAATGACCTCACTAAAAATTTATCGAAACATCCGTTTTTGCATCCAAACAGGTTTTCAAAGAAAAACGAAATCCAACATCAATTTTATTTTTAAAATGAAACTCCAACCTCAACAGTTAATAACAAAAGTGGACCGTCTATTGCTCAATAATTCATGAACTTCCTTTGTCACGGCTTCCAATATCCCTTTTTATATTCAGACAATACGGTTTACCGATTGTTGTTTTTTTTAACAGTAAATAACATATTGTTTCGAGAAAGTGCCTTACCTTGACCTTAGAATATTTTAAAGGATGCGTCAGAATACATAACATATCGTACGATTTCTTTCTGTATTTGGCTACTTGGACAACCAAAGTAATTGTCCAATACAATTGGCTATTTGACAGTATCAATAAATTACAAATCTAATTAGTCCGCCACTTAGAGTTTTGAAAAGTAAAGGACACGTATTTTTCTTTTGTAAAATCAATTAATATTCACCAAGATATAACGCAACCCGGGGTTGCGGGACCAAGGGATTACCGTGACCCCGGTACGTAAAGGGCTATTGAAGGACACCGTGGTTTTTAGTCAGTACAAGTCTGACAGTCCCTCCCGCCCTGCCCTGGGTGGGAGGACTCATTTGATGATTTTACCACGATAAAAAAAAAAAAGATATAACGCAACAAAACTCGAGAATGGGGGCTGGTGACGTCAGAATTCAATAGAAATTGTACTAAATTGTGACGTATTGCCAATTTTGAAAGCGTCATAGTTCCGTCAATTTTGGTTTATGAAACAAAAGAAAAAATACGGGTCGAATAATTATTGATAATCTAACTGACGGACTAATTAGAATTTTTCAGTCAAAGAGCCAATTATAGCTTTGTCACACTTTTTAACTACTTGGTTTGACGATTTCACACACTGAAAAGTAGAAATCATGAATATTCCAACGGACCCCCCGGATCTCCGGATTATAACATAACATAATATAATATTATATGTCACGTAATTACCCTGAAAAGCGGGAGTTGACCACAGTCAGTATACAGTTCTGGGTCACCAAACAAAATAAACGTGATCGTGAAATTCCGTGTTTGCGACACGACGCAGAAGGAAAAGAGGTTTTATACTTACGATAGTAAGTAATTTCTTTGGTAAAAAGTTTAAATTGATTAGCAAGTTCAGAGTCATAAACCCAGTCTTACCTAAACAAAACACACATCAAACCACAGAAAAAGCCAGATAAGAAAAACAAAAACACATAAAACATCTGAGGCACCTAACGAGACTCATTTTATGAACAACATAAACGTTATGCAGTTTTTAAAGTCAGGTTTGAACCCCCAGTATTTACAGATAGGTAGGTTTTATCATAATGTCTGAAGATTAGCGATGGACCGTAAAATTTTCATTTTGCCGACATTGAGCAAGAGGCTCGAGATTAACCAGAAGCAACGCAGTTATGCTAATGAATGTACTGATGAAAAAATAAAGCTTTTAGGGACCGTAAGATATTTTAAAGGTACTCAGTGAAAGAAAATTGTGAAGATAAACTCCGTGGTTCGTAATTAATTCGTTGAAATGGAATTGATGGTTGAATTAAAGCATTGTGATGGCGATTATGTTATAATGGAATCTGCTGTTGGAAATAGAAATCAATATCATTACAGGATATTTTGGTAAAATTAAAGTACGATGCCCAAATTAGTACGAAGTTCTGCCCCCCTAAAAGTCCAGAATGGAGATTTATATCATACATTAGTTTTTTTAACGTTACTTAAACATATCCTAGATTTATTCTACAGTAATGTTAGAAAGAAGAAAGATTTGTATGTGTATGATGTGACTAAACTGAAAAACGACTGGACAGATTTCACAAATTCTTTCACTAGTTGAGATCTGCTTCGCTCCTGGGTAACTCAGGCAATATGAGGGGTGAGCGGGCGAAGCCGCTGGCAAAAGCTAGTGCCACATAAGGCTGAGCGATCGACACGGGACTTCTGGGGACTTCGGGTCTCGGTGTTTGTGTATGTGAGTTTCTATGTTTGTAAACGCACCCACGATACAGGAAGAAATTTCTAGAGTGGGGCAACACGTGCGAGTCATGTCTAGGTATACAAAATAATCGTAGTATTATTACTAAAAAATATTTCACAATTCTGCTTGGTTGACGTTGAGTTACAACGAAACTAAAATTCCTAATAAATTTAAAGTTTCCCTATCTCCCAACTGAATACGAAAACGTCTGACCTTCACGAGTATTTTCACTCCATTTCAAATGTCAGTCTAGATATTATAATACCCAAGAGTTATAGTCTGTCTGTGTAATGTTTAGGTGATTCTCGTAAAAAGCAGGGCACCAGAAATTTTCCATTGAGGAACTCCTTATAAATTACGTGTTCGGGTTTTAATATCGCCAGCCCCTATTCATTCTGGAAGTATTATTTCGTAATGTCTCCGTATTTGCCGTTTAATGTGGCAGAAATGGATTCGTGATTTATATAAATTTATATCTTATATAAGAAGCGCTTTCTTTTGATGTATTTAGATTTGAATTATTATTTTTTCAAATTTTACTTTGCCTGATTTCCTGTCCCTCCCGCCCTGCCCTAGGTGGGAGGACTCATTCGATGATTTTACCACGCAAAAAAAAAAAGGCCTGATTTCCTGGACCATGCCCGGGTCGACGGCGCGTTGTGTTCCACGCGCGCCTCAAAGAGTGTCAGCATAGTGACGGGGCCTGTAGAGGACCAAAGCCTGCCGGGGTTGCGGGACCAACGCATTACCGTGACCCCGGTACGTAAAGGGCTATTGAAGGACACCGTGGATTTTAGTCAGTACAAGTCTGACAGTCCCTCCCGCCCTGCCCTGGGTGGAAGGACTCATTTGATGATTCTACAACGATAAAAAAAAGCCTGATTTCTTCGCGCTTCGGAAAACAAGTTAAGTACGCTTCTCGTATTAATCCCGGCTGCAATTTATAGGTCTCTGGCTAACTTTACAGGTACACCCAGTCTTACCAAGGGATATCTGTACTCTGTACTACCCATTTATGCAAGCCTACGTAGCATGCACCGATTCTCTACTCTACCATAATTAGGTAATTGCAATATTTTGTTAAAATGTGAACACCATGTACCTTTTTGCTATTTTTTTTTTATTTCTTATTCATTTTTTTATAATATTTAGTCTAGATTTAAACCTCCTGCAGACACACGCGGTTATCCGCGCGTGGCGATTGTTGAAAAAACCTACTTAGTCCATTTTCTATGAAAACACCCACATCTGTTCACTCTGAAGCGGCGCGGCACATCGCGTTTCTGATATTATTATTGCGGCGGCTTGCGGCAGGATTTGTTGAATTGTTGGATGGAATTTATTTAATTTATAATTAATTGAGCATGGTTTTGTCGCGGCGTTACGCAAGCGGCTAAGGTAATTTCCACTCTAAACGTACTACAATTGAGTTCACCTCTCTTGGCAGGGCGTGGTCCTGCGGCAACGCGGCGCGTGACGCGCGCCGCGCGCGCTCTTGTCGCACTTGTTGCGGCCCGTCGTGTCCTTACCCTAGTACATTTAGAGTTTATATTTTTGTGGCACTTAAGGGTGCTTCGCCGCCCGCCGCGTCGAAAACCGCGCGCGCGTGACGCGCGCGCTGGCGCAAGATGCCAATGTAACTTCCAATCTAAACGTACTACAATTGGGTTCACCTCTCTTGGCAGGGCGTCCTGCGGCAACGCGCCGCGTGACGCGCGCCGCGCGCGCTCTTGTCGCGCGCCGGCCCGCCTAACCTCAGCATAATTAGCATCCCTCATCACGGCGGCGCGGTGCTTTGCGCGCTCCTGTGTGAACAGCAATACGGCAAGGCACCGCGTGCGGTGACAGCGATGACGCCACGCTCGTATAATCGCATGTGTCTGCACGAGGCTTTAAAGTAAATTGCTTTCACATTATTGATTTCAAATGATGTATATAAAAATATTGTAAAACATTTTTAAAAAGAGTAAGTATGGAGTTTCTTGCCCATTCTTCTTCATACAAACCTACCCTTGCGAATGGGTGTAGAATCAATCCCATCCCATCCCATTTCCTTTAATGTTAATATTCGACGTTTGAAAGTGCCTCGTTGATGGCCTAATTGAAATAAATGATTTGACTTTGACTTTACCATGAATAATAGTTATTTGATCGTTATTTCTATACAATTACAATGTTTTTTTTTGCACGAGTAAGGCACGATCCGTATAACATTGAAGAATAGAAACATTTATCTATATATATAAAAGGAGAACTGACTGACTGACATATCAACGTACAGCCGAAACTACTAGGGCTAGGAATGTGAAATTTTGCACACGGCTTTCTATTATAATGTAGGGGAGCACTAAGAAGGGGTTTTTGGAAATTTAACCTTTAAGGGGGTGAAAAGGGGGAATTAGGAAAGTACGTAACCCACGCGGACGAAGTCGCGGGAAAAGTGCTAGTTTTCTATATTTTAATCATTGACATGCTTTAAACGTAAGATAGGTAGTCCCTAAGTAGTTAAATTTGTTATATGAAAACACGTTTTGTTCGCGAACTGCTTCCGCATATTATGATTTGTAACGTATCTCCAATTTAATGCGAAGTAATCAAAATCTTCCGAAAGGATCGGGAAGCAATCTCTGAAAAAAATATCGAAATAATGGCAAGAGTATTAGTAGTGATTGATTCATATTTCCAATCCTTCGTCATCTCACTATACACAGTTAATTATCATTTGTTAAGAAGAGTAAACTGATAACGACTTATTTATAAAAGCTCATAATTATGATTGTCGACTCATCCATCTTACATACTGGCATTCAGATGCATCAAGTTGGATCTTAGACAGATGATGATGCCTGCATGCGCTTGGTGCTTGGTGCTCGAAACGAATAATAAACATTTTCCCTTTTTAACAATTATTCAAAGAGAGCAGACTAGACATTTACCGTAAAACGTACTTAGTAAGCCGAAGTAAAATATAGCCTGAATAGTAATTAACAATTTTGAAACCAAGGCGACACGCACGCCTCAAAGAGTGTCAGCAAAAATGACGTGTCCCCTTCTAGAGGGCCAAAGCATGTCGGGGTCGTGGGACTCTCGAATTACCGTGACCCCAGAACGTAAACGGACACCGTGGATTTTAGTCAGTACGAGACTGTCAGTCCTTCCAGCTCTGCCCTGGATGGGAGGACTCATGTGATGATTTTACCACGATAAAAAAAAAGGTCTAGCATTTCAAATAACTACCAAAGCGGAGTCAAAAACATCACAACATAAGAAATCAGAACAATCCTTCAAATATAAAATAGAGAAGAGAACCTTTCTGTACAAAGCCGGGTCTTAGAAGTGCTATCAATAAC
Organism: Agrotis puta; assembly: GCA_943136025.2. Taxonomy (NCBI): domain Eukaryota; kingdom Metazoa; phylum Arthropoda; class Insecta; order Lepidoptera; family Noctuidae; genus Agrotis; species Agrotis puta. Next base: position 17,017,622 of record OW964179.2, on the reverse strand, counting down.
TTTATTTAATAAGCCAACAATGATAAATAGACCTCGCGCATTTTCGAGACCTCCTTTCAAATTTCTATCCATCGCACCGTGAAAATCATATTTTGTATAACTGTTAAGACTTGTCTGAAATTCAGAGAGGTGCTCCTTCAGCTTGAATCATATTGGAAGCCGTATTTCTTTGGAGGTAATCGGAAAATTTATGGCATCGTTCCTTGTAGGCGAGTGGGGAATAAATATTATTAATGTGAGAACTCTATGTGTTAAATTTTTACGGGTTATTCGCATTTGAATGTTTTTTTTTGTTCACTTAAAATAATGAAACCTTTTTCCCATAAGACACGTACATCCTTTTTGGGGTTGTTGTATATTTGCCACAAAGTTGATTTGCTCCATTTTTTTACTTTCTGTTCAGATTCCACATTCTGTCCTTGTTTTCTGTAGTTTTGTGCTAGATTTTGTTATTGAATTGTTCTGCTATCGAATATATAAGGCGAATTTACAATTATCAAAAAAAACTGTATCTAATTTACACATTATTTTTTTCTTGGCGAATAAAATTTGTGGCAAATTTACAACAACCCCTTTTTTATTACGGTAGATTATAATTATGATTTCTTCTTCTTTTAGATTCTTTATTTAAAATTACATATTAAGAATATAAAAAAAATAAAACAGTTCAATTTCTAGTTTTAGTTATGTAAATACTTTTAGTTAGTACTTTTTTTATCTAAACATATAATAAATCTATATTATACGAAAATAACATTAACGTGATAGTTACCTAATAAACAGTTCAATTGTGTTTCTCCTAAAATTAAAAAAAAAACAACTTATGCTAGTGATCACAAACTTTTTTTGATGTGTGTATATACATTTTAAGTTTATCGTGGACATAACTGGCGAAAAAAAATCGTGAGTAAATCTCGACTTACATAATCAATTCAAAATTACGTGCGGTCTAACCATAGCAATCAGTCACACGAATACTCAATTGCTGTTATTATCTTAACTCATTTTGTTCGGTAAACTAAAAGTTTGGTGGACTAAAAATAAACATCAGGGTCGCCGGGTTTGGGTATCGCCTTCTTTTTACTTTCTTATTTTTTACAAAGGACAACGTAGTGATTTTATGTAAATTATACCTACAAAGATATCATTTTTCTATGGTTTCGCAAAAGGCACGTTGTATCATCGATCCATAGCTCTAAAAATAACTTCTTGGTAAAAGGAAGGATGACCATATTTCTACCTGACAACGACTACGTTAAGAAGAAAGGAGACTTTAAAATTCTAAGGCTAAAATTATAGTGTGCTAGATTTTTCGAAATCCAATATTTTGAAGACTTAAAGCATAGTGCCGATTCAGTTATATGTTGGACTTTTTAGATTTGAACACAGCAAACACTAAGTATAGCAACATCGCGTAACAAACAAGTGGAAATACAGTAGTAACTCTGCTCTGGAGTGAAAGTGTAGTGTTGCTCCACAAACGATGAGGCACTTAATATCGTGCCCTGCGTGCCCTGCCAACTGTTCGTTCCAGGAGTTGATGCACGTTTCTGAGAGCGCTAAACTTGTGGCCCAATTATGGGCCGACTTAATGAGTTGTTGTTGCCACAAAGTTAATTCCCCACAAAAAAGTATGCATAAATTAGCCAAATGTTTTTGTTTTTTAATTTTGATTATTGTAAATTCGCCCCATTTTTTTTTTGCACGGATAGCAGAACAATTGAATAATAAAATCCAGCACAAAACTACCGAAAATTAGGACACAATGTGGAATCTGAACAGAAAGTACTAGGAGAACAGGAGCAATACTTCTTTTCGTGGGGAATTAATTTTGTGGCGAATTTTCAACAACCCGACTCAATATCAATTGTCATCGACATGATAAGAAGAAGATCGCGGTACAAAAATTGGAAGATCATGACATTCACTAACTGTCTTGATTGGCCTATGTCACAGAAATGGAACCTTAAAAGTTCGTAAGCAAATGCCGTTTACAAAAAATTCAAAATGGCGGACCAACCATAAGGACAAATCATAATTTCCAATATTTCCTAGCCAGCCTTCAGTTTCCATATGACGTAGTAGCAGCAAATACCAGGGCAACAAAAAAATAGAGTTGTGGTTAGTAAGGCGAGCGATATTGTGTAGTACGAATAATACATAGGAACAACATTATATGATACATAAGGCTCTTTGTCCATGATTACTTGTGGCGATGCAGCCTCGCATTTTGTTACCGCGTCTACTTTGTATCTGATATCGCGAATTAGTCGCGTTTACGAGATAACTACGAATAATAGCTGCTAAACCGGTGCAAATATTCGGCAGTTTCTAAGTGCTTTTATTGTCATAATAATGATTACTATCGTTAGTGGTCTAACAATTCTCGCCTTTTTTTTTTATCGTGGTAAAATCATCAAATGAGTCCTCCCACCCAGGGCAGGGCGGGAGGGACTGTCAGACTTGTACTGACTAAAATCCACGGTGTCCTTCACTAGCCCTTTACGTACTGGGGTCACGGTAATCCCTTGGTCCCGCGACCCCAGCAGGCTTTGGCCCTCTACAGGCCCCGTCACTATGCTGACACTCTTTGAGGCGCGCGTGGAACACAACGCGCCGTCGACCCGGGCATGGTCCATGGTCGGACAGCGAGTCGCCCATTACTCGCTGCCCGCATGCCCGCGCCTACGGTGGCCGGAGATCGTCCTGCGACGTCCGACGCCGTGGGCGTCTACCACTGCGGCTGGGGTGGAGGGAGGACGCTGTCCTCTCCCTCAGGCGGCCCGCCTCCTCCTTCACGAGCATGACTGCTTCGCAGAAGGAGGCGACCGCTTCCCACTCCGTCTCGCCCCGCAGCATGGCCTCGACCAATGCCGGGCGCGAGAGGTCTCCGCCTATCGCCGTCGTGAGGACACGGCGGTGCTCTGCCCAAGCGGGGCAGTCCTGCACCGTATGCTCCACCGTGTCCTCCGGACGATCCTCGCAGTGGTGACACCCAGGCGTTTCTTCCCTCCCTATCAGACACAGGAACCTCCCGAAACTTCCGTGTCCGGTGAGGACCTGCGTCATGCGGTAGGTAAGGACGCCGTGACGCCTATCCAGCCACTCCTCAAAGAGGGGTCTTACCGCCGCGATTGCGGCGTGCCCGAACAATAAATAATAATATAATAAAATATTCCACAACTATCACACAACGCCATCTAGTCCCAAGCTAAGCAGAGCTTGTGTTATGGGTACTGAACAACTGATAAACATACTTATATATTTTTAAATACATACATATTATAGATAAATTACACCCAGACACAGAACAAATGATCGTGCTCATCACACAAACATTTGTCCTGGGTGGGAATCGAACCCACGACCTCCGTCAGCAGTCAGGGTCACTAACCACTAGACCAACAGGCCTGTCAAACAACAATTCTCGCCTTACACTAATAATCCTGGACCCTTTTGTACCAGTTATGCCTGGGTCTGCGTGATTCTCAATTAGGCTTTACCCGCGTCTATATGTCATTCACCTACCTGGTCATTTTGGTCTGGCTGTTTCTGTATTTCTGCTAATTAATCGCGTTTACATCGTGACTGCATTCCTAACAGTATCGGTTACTAGTGATACAAAATCTTAATTACGTAGACGAAGTGCAGGTGCTTTGAAAATATCTCAGGTATTATTGACGTTTAAAAAGTGGTGATCATCAACCTAATTTGAACAATGAATCCTGCGATATTAGATATCTTGGCATTATCGCAGCTGTAATGCGTTAGTATCGCTACAAGTCGCAGTGGGCGAGTGTCCTACACTGCACACAGGACAACACATGTTACATAAATAAAACAAGAGTGTCACGGCAATAGGGGTAGCAGTAAATAATACATGAGCTATTGTTTGATGAATATTAGTCTTTGGGTTTGTTAATATAAAGTCCTATTTTAGTATGGGATAGTTTTGTCACTTTTGACACACACTGAGGTTTTGAAACAGTGAGTATAAATATTCACATTACAACTAAAATATTGTACTGTGAAGCTCGTGGCTAAATAATTACAGCCGCACAGGCCGATTTTCCGGGTTAAGCCGCGATTGCCGAGGTTGGTTTGTGGATGGGTGACCATCTGTCATAGCGAATTTCCTCCGTGGCTCGCAAAGCACGTAAAGCCGTTGGTCCCGGCTGTCATTTGTAGATCTTTGACAGTCGTTACTGTTAGTCAGAAGCTCTAAAGTCTGACAACCAATCTTACCATGGGGTATCGTATTACCCAGTTACTGGGTTGTGGAGATCCGATAGGCAGTCGCTCCATGTACAATACTGATATTCACCTGCATCTGGTTCGACTGGAAGCTGTCCCCAACATAGTTGGGAAAAGGCTAGGCAGATGATGAACTAAAATGTTGTATTGTGTTGTGAATATTTTTACTTCATCGTTTTCATTCAGCTGTAAGCCAACCTGGCAGATAGCTATCCGCAACAGTACACTGCGATAGGCTGAGTAAATTGAAAATCTAATATCTTAAGCCTTCATCGGTTATTTAATAAAAAACATGTGTGAAAATCAAAGCGATACGTATCAATGTTATTCTTTATCAGAGAAATCTGTAACCAATCCTGAAAAACGTAGAAAGAAATAATCTCACGAAACTGTCGTATCTTGCTTTCAAGGTTTTCAATTTATAAAAAAAAATATTACTAGGGAAATCTGTGACATCCCTAAGCGTCTCTTTACGATACAAGCGAAACGAGAAGAACCGTTTAATTCTCTATTTTATAACAGTACTCTATAATTAATGTTCTTTTTTATACTTAACACAATAAATGGTGGCTTATGGTCGTATTTTATACTGATCTGGAAGTTAAAGTATTTGAGTGCAACAGCTGATTGGAGGCGTTAGTATCTTGTTAGGGAAGATGTCGTATTATGTCGTTATTATTGCTTCTAATTGTCTATACTTATAAAATCTAATCTAATCATACATTGCTAAGACAAGAAACCTCCACGTGCGCCCGTGGACTGGAGTTCCCCCTCGGATACGTCCGGGGGGAAGACCAGTTTTTCAGGCCGGTGCACCCTGGGATGCGAGCAAAAACTCTTCCTTAGGCACTGTGTGCCTAAGGGGTCTCTTTGCCCGTATGCGAATAGCCTGTCGTGTGGATGCTCCAACGCGTGTCCCTCTGGATACCAGAGGGCACAGCGGCGGAGCGGGCTTACGGACGGTGAGTAATGGGTAAGCTCGCCATCCGACAAGGGTCGGTGGCGCGTCGTGTTTCACGCGTCACCGACGGGGACCCATAAATGCCTGCTGGGGTCGCGGATTTTTTCTTAATCCAGGATACCGCGGCCCCGGAACGTAAAGGGCATCCGAAGAAACAAGGGTGGATTTTAGTCTGTAAGAGACTGACAGTCCCTTCCGCCCCACCCAGGGCGGGAGGACTCATTTGATGATCTTGCCACACTAAAAAAAAAACATAAGTAGCATTTAATTATCCCACTGGGACGCAGGTCTTCCCTTTGTAGAGGTAATAGACTGTGATTTACAACACGGGCGTCAATGCGGGTTAATATTTGTAAATATGCATTGATTTAGCAAACGAAAAAATACATGTCCATTATTTTTCAAAACTCTAGCTGACGGACTAATTAGATTTGCATTTTATTGATGCTGTCAACATGCTTATTAAGTAACTACGAGCTTGGGCAACTCGCTGTCCGACCATGGACCATGCTCGGGTCGATGGCGCGTTGTGTTCCACGCGTACCTCAAAGAGTGTCGGCAAAAAATGACGGAGCCCCCCTCTAGAAGACCACAGCCTGCCGGGGTTGCGGGACTCACGAATTACTGTGAACCACAACTATGTGTGTTTATTTTGACCGACATAAAGGAAAGGACCAAGAGGAATTTTCCCATATTTCTAAAATTTGTAGTCAAATGTAATCAAAGTGGTAATTTGTTACCGTGACCCGGGTACGTAAAGGGCTATTGAAGGACACCGTGGATTTTAGTCAGTACGAGTCTGACAGTCTCCCGCTCTGACCTGGGTGGAAGGACTAATTTGATGATTTTCCCCACTTAAAAAAAGAAAAGTATCTACGAGCTCTTTCCCCTACCCACAAATCATTAACTATTTTTCATTATTAAGTAATTTTCATCAATCTACACTTATAATCTATGAGCTAAACTAAAAGATGCACGATAAGCTTCGCCTAGTTCATCGCCAGGCAACAAGTTAACCCTACTTCCTGTCTTAAGCCGTCCGACTTGATCGGAAGTCGCCGACATATTTAATCTACATACTCCTATAGGAGCATAGCACAACATAATTATGTAGCACTAAGTGCGCAAAGATTGCTGAACGAATCACTTTAAGTGGGGTGAATTATAAAATTCACTTTAATAGCGGATTCTTTTGTAATAGGACTTGTAATTTAAATAATACGCATTAACGCCTGGGCAGCATTGGTAAACCTTTTTGGTTTGCACAAGGCGATAAGGAAAAGATTGTTGTGGAACAATGTATGGTTTTTGTTGTTTAAGTCAACTGTTGCCTACGTTATTTACAATGTAAAGGTGGCGGTTCACATCGCGACAGAGACAGGAGACCGCGACCGGAGACCGCGACAGGAGACCGCGACTGTTACTTAACATTAGGCAATGTATGAGCGGCAGTTCGCGAGCGAGACATAGACAGGAGACAGATACGGTAGCGATTTCCGGTTGCGGTCTCCTGTCGTGGTCTCCAGTCGTGGTCTCCTGTCGCGGTCTTCGGTGCGAACCGCCACCTTAAGGTAGATTGACGTTACGACTTCCTTTTCCTAATTCGATCAATTTTTATTTTCAATTTAAATTGTGTACTCTGTATCTTAAAACAGTATAATCACCTGAGTCCTTACCTCAATCTACCGCACCTTACATTGTAAACACCATAAACAGCAGTTGTCTAAACAATAAAATCCCTACATTGTTCTACAATAAACTCAGTTGGCTCTGATGCGAACAGATTTCAGATCTGATTCGAAACATGAAACATTTTTATATTCATAACGGCTGTTCACGACTCGTAAAAACGAATGACAATGAAATTGTTTTAAAAGAATCACAGTTAGGAACTGATTTAAAATTATGTCAAACTTCTCGATGATTCTAATGGAATATGATTTAACACGATATATTATTATTATAAATTTACCACGATCTGTGGTGCTAAAAAAACCGAAAAACTAGTATTTGGTGTACGCCTAATCACGATTTTTTTTCCAATTTTATTATAAAACCATAAATTACATTATAAACCATAGAAATGAATGTGTAGAAACGGTTAATTTAATACTTACAACTCAAAATTTACCTAGGTACATCAAATTAGGCGTGGGCATGCGGGCAGCGAGTAATGGACAACTCGCTGTCCGACTATGGACCATGTCCGGGTCGACAGCGCGTTGTGTTCCACGCGCGCCTCAAAGCCTGCCGGGTTCGCGGGACTTACGAATTACCGTGACCCCGGTACGTAAAGGGCTACTGAAGGACACCGTGGATTTTAGTCAGTCAAGTTTTTAGTCCCTCCCGCTCTGCCCTGGGTGGGAGGGAGGACACATTTGATGATTTTACCACGATAAAAAAAAGGTACATCAAAATCACAACAACAATAGGTATTTAAAGAAAAAAAAACATTACTCGAAACTTGTATTCAAATATCAAGGAAGCAATCGCATAAAACTCACCACTATAAACTAGAGCAGATGTACTACAAGACAGTCACGTATATTGTTTCAATAAAGCCAAAATGGCTTGTGTTATGAATGATAATAACAAGTATTGCATCCTGTGACGAGCTCAATAAACCTACATTCTCACAACTTCGTGTTACCTGCATGTATTGAATGTGTTCGGTTTATGAGACGTGGATACAACGTGCCACTTGTGGAATTTTATTTGACGTTTGGCATAAAATCTTAGATTACATTATGAAAGACTAGCTGGTTCCGCAGTTCCACTCGCTGCTCGGCTCCCATTTGTCATAGCGTGATGTTGAATAGCCTATAACTTTTCTTGATAAATGGACTATCCAGCACAAACAGATTTTTTTAATCGAACCAGTGGTTCCCGAGTTTAACGCGTTCAACCAAACAAATTCTTTAGCTTTATAATATTAGTATAGATGAGTGAACACTACATATTTCTTTAATTTAATAGTGGATTTTTTATTTTACAGCTCGAAGGACGGAGAGGTTTAACCTCTGATTAAGAGAGAGTTAATAAATCTTTTTTTTTTTTCTAAATTATTGTTTAGAAAAAAAAACTCTGACATAATTTTCTAATGGAATAGTAATGGCTATCCGGTTCGAAGGACCATAGAGAACCGTATTGCTGGTGAAAACTTTGCCTTAAATTAAATTTTGAGTCGATAGGAATCTTATAATTTACTTTTGGAGTCTTTTAATACATGAAGTCGAGATAACGAGGCAGAAACTTCCTGTCACTCGAAAAAAACTGCGGTTATTCAGGAGAATACTCAAACTTCAGCAATGTGTAAACGTAAATATTCCCAATTAAAATGTTACGCAAGACAATCCGTAGTTTGGTTCCAGTACATTTTTAATTTAACACAGAAAAACACTATTTTGCAACACACTTTTTTTAAACACTGTCCCATAAAGAATTGTTTGCCAATATCTCGATCAAGAATCTTGATCTTGAACGAAGATGTTGACAAATAATTATTCTTATGTGTAATTATATATTTATGCGTGAAACAGAAGCCTTATCACCATACTTCTGTATTTTATTCACAGCTTACTTGAAGTATTTACCACGTTTATAGTCAGGAAAAATGAAAAACCGCCTCTAGTGTATGAATGAGAGATAAAAAAAATCGTCGAGTGTTTCACACATCGTCAACGGAAAAATATGAAAATCTTGTTTTTTTTTTATTGTCCAAAAAAACAGTTTACAGGTTTACAAATAACCCTATAGATAGGTAGGTATACTTGTAAAAGTGGACTCGGTAAGTTTTATGACGGCACGGTTAGCGCAGTGGCTGAGCGATTGGACTGCTGCGCTGCGTGTCGCGGGTTCGATTCTCGCACGGAGCGAATATTTGTATGATCTACAAGTAGTTGTTTCGGGTCTGGGCCTTTGTGTGTGACTTTCTATGTTTGTAAACGCACCCACGACATAGGAGACATTCCTACCTAATTCATACTATTCCAACGTATCTTAAAAAAAATGATATACTGAGATCAAAATTAGACTGAATTGTGAATTTTGGTTTAACTTAAAAAATACCTTGCAGTTTTCTACAGCTAACAATCTCCAATTTACCTGAAACAACATGAATAAACATTAAATAAAATATTACAATTTGGAGGCTACCTCAGACGTAACTTTTAAATGTATGTGAGTGCTAGGCCGGAGTCCATGGAAAGTATAATGCTAAGAATAGCGAGTTGTTAGTTTTTATGGCATAAAATAAGATAGAATACTCTTTAATATGCACACCATACAAATTACGGGTATTTACAGATGTAAAATATATCTTTAAATACCTACATAGGGTGACACAATGGGCGGTCGTATCGCTGAAAGCGTTCTTTTCAAGACAATATTTATATAGTAAAAACTATGACGTAGTACCACCAATCTCGCTATGTGGCCATCTCTAAACAGAGTAAATCAATTGAAGTAAAAACTCATAGGTACAACAATAAAAAAAAAAGTAAATAGTAGATTAAGTTTGACTTAATAACTTGAAATCTCCACCTAAAAGCTAACACTGAACATCTTTCCTTAAAACAGATTTTGTCAAGCTTTTCACCCGGGTGTTAAAATCCCTCACAGAACTGCATTAAGTGCTAAAACTTCCCCAACTCGTCTCCCTCCTTCCGTCAGAGAAGACACGCTAATTCCCGTTCATGCGGAACCGTGCGTCTTCGCGACAGTTCGTACAACCGACAAATTTGAATTATGAGCCACCGCTTATTTTCTTGAAGACATTCAAATACAATTAGGTCCACATTCGCGTAAACATAATTATATCAATGGTTACGACCTTAATCTTTGACGGCTTCAAACGATTAAAAAGAGTGTCCATAGAGTTTCTTGTCTATTTCTCTCCATAGAGATCTACGCTTTGGCATCTACAACACTTTCACAATGATTATGTCTTGAGACAAATAGTTATGTTTCACCATAACTATTTTTATAAAATTTGTATTTTTTGTCTTTTACCGATTCAACCTGTAAGTGGCCTACTTGAAATAAATGATTTGAATTTGATTAATTGTCAAAATGGATCATGATTCAAATTTGTCGAATGTACATTGTCATCGTTTTATCAAGCCATGCCACGCGGAGTGACGGCGTAGGACAAAGCTTCTCGCATGTGAAGTGCGACAATGGACTTACGTTATGACTACTTTCTTTAAGCTCTTGTTTTAAGAGGGCTATCACACTTTTCCTTGTATTTGTGTGTTTCGCTCGAGTTAGCTGATTCTCAGTTATTTATAGGCCCGTCAAACGCAACAATAATAGCATGATGTATCTTTCATCTCTCATGGAATTATTAAAGCTACGTATAGCCAAGTTTGCAACCCTCAAAAAGTTATGGAAAAATTATATACACCAAAAACCGTGAAATATTTGGACTTGTTTCAAATTCTGCTCTATATTTATTATTTTCAGCCTGTGTAGGTTCAAATCCTCAATTTCCACTTATTAATACTTCTAGGTACATGTTTCAGTCTATCACACAATATACGAGTACTTAAGTCAATATTGCGAGCTTCATTGTTAAATAGCAGATATTGATTTCATCTAAAATAACTGACACGTGTGCACAAAATTGACATTTAATTAAATTACCGAAACTGGCTGAAAAATCGAGCATAAAATACAACGGTTAGTTGGGCACCTAGTTAGTTGGGTGTGTAACTGAATAAAATCAGCTAAAAAATTCACCAATTTTTACTCAAATAAATACTTATCTAATTAATTCATTCATTTTATTAATATTTTAAAATTTTTGTATGTGATTTGAATGTATGAGTGTTTATTAGGTTCTTAATTACTCCAGAACAGGTGTATGGATCTGGCTTAAATTTTACAAAGAAATAGACTGATTATAGTCTGAAGTAACACATAGACTACCTTTTTTCTTAGTATTACGTTCCCGTGGGATAATTTTGGACCACAAAACGGGTGAAGCCGGTAACAAAGGCCAGTACATAAAATCGTTCTACATAAAAACACTTTTTACGCTAACACGTCTAAAATTATCTCTCCAAAAAAAAGTATCTGTTAAAACGACGGGCTGTTACGTCGGGCTCAAAGAGTGGTACTCGGGCAGGCATCGAACCCGCACTAACGTGCTAATCGATGAGACACATTTCCTGGCGCTGCTCTAAGAGCGCCTTCAACCCAGCTCTAATACACTTTATTTTACACGGAGTAGGTATTGCCAGAAGTGGCTTTGAGTTAATACAAAAGAATCCATGTTTTTTGTGAAAACTGATGGGAAAGTTTGAATAGATGGATGTTTGAAAGTCATTTACTGAACGGATTTCTGAACGGTTCTGTATAAAATTTGGCTCAGAGATAGATTATAGTCTGAAATAATACTTGATTGGTATAATGACGTATGCGTCAAAATTATGTTAATAACCAATTTTACGCCGGCTAATTCGCTGGACAAGGCTGAATTGGGTATAACCTATAAAAAGTTATTATTTTGTAACAGCAACAATTTATTTATGTACGCAATTGTTTAATATACTTTTCGGGAAAATCGGAGTGTTATATATTGAAATATTTAATGGTCAAGCCTGAAACTTGGCTTCACAATTACATATTTCAATAAACGCACGCTTCGATTTTGAGATCGACACTCAGTTTTTTTTTTTAAGATTTTAGATACACTACTAAGGATGACTTTACTCAAATTGCATATTTTACATTTTCAAAGAATTATGCTGATACAAATAAATATGCTTTTACAAAGTTATTATTACTGAATAAAAAAACCTTACTTAACCTTTAAGCCCACAACAGTCAAAGAGGCTTTTATGCTAAAATACTGTAAAATAAAGTAAGAAAGAATATAAAAGGTTTCTGCACAGGCTTCAGTTAATTATAGTAATTAATTTTAAGGCTTTTGTAAACTTGGATGGTTTCTTAGACTTTAGTCACATTTTATGAGCTTGATTACAACCGAAAATTACGAAAAAACAGGGAAAATAATACCCGTTTAATTTAATAATAGAAAGCGTCATTTAAACGCGATAACTAGACAGTGTTAAAGGATTTTCAACGCTTAGCGCTAACCCGAGCGTCGAAAATTCAAGTGTAATTTTATGAAGGCATTTAGGTCATACGGAATACGGGCGAGTAAAGGTTTTAACTAATGCAAAGAAATTCTCCAAATCTGTTGTGATTACAATGAAAAATAGTTTCGAAACAAAAGTACCGATTTAATGTGAAATCTGTTCTGTGTTCGCTTGTGTAAGCTTTTTTTATCGTGGTAAAATCATCAAATGAGTCATCCCTACCCAGGGCAGAGCGGGAGGGACTTTTTTTTTTTATTGGGACAAACCCACCACACTATTCCCTAACCACTGCAACTCCTGTGCGCCAGAATCAACAGTGGCAACCAACCAGAAAAGGGCCGAGACAATGAAGCTCGACGTGTCCCGGAGAATGAATTTACCTGTCTTGGATCCTGTAACGAAATTAATCAGAAAAGAATAGTGGAGGAGTAGGAAAAAATATATGTTTCCACTTCCCTCCATGCAAGCAGGAGACAGAACAAAACAAGGCCAATAGGCACAAAGGGACATTACAACTGGGAGAAGCCCAGTTGCCTAGCACCACGGGTAAAATGACTACTAATATTAATGGGTCCTAAATATTAGCGGGAGGGACTGTCAGACTCGTACTGACTGAAATCCACGGTGTCCTTCAATAGCCCTTTACGTTCCGGGGTCACGAGAATTCGTGAGTCCCGTGACCCCGGCAGGCTTTGGCCCTCTAGAAGCCCGTCATTTAGCTGACACTCTTTGACGCGCGCGTGGAACACAACGCGGCGTCGACCCGGAAAGTAACATTCTAGCATAGTTTCAAAGTGGTAGAGGAACAGTGTATAAGATGGGGACGCCAGGTATAATGGGGACGTACACTCTTTAGGCACACTCAACACAACACTAACGTAGCGTAAGCGCCATCAGGACGTCATTTGCAAGCGGCCGTTAACAAATGGCGTCCTGTTGGCGCTTGAGCTACGTTAGTATTGTGTTAAGTTTGCATTAAGTGTGTGACCTGTTGGTCTAGTGGTTAGTGACCCTGACTGCTATGCCGGAGGTCATGGGTTCGATTCCCACCCAGGACAAATGTTTATGTGATGAGCACGAGCATTTATTCTGTGTCTGGGTGTAATTTATCTATAATATGTATGTATTTAGAAATATATAAGTAAGTTTATCAGTTGTCTAGTACCCATAACACAAGCTCTGCTTAGCTTGGGACTAGATGGCGTTGTGTGATAGTTGTGGAATATTTATTTATACCTCGCGCCCCCGTCCTATACACTGTTCCCCTATGTATTTCAATAACTCTAACAAGATAATAAACATAATAATATACACTAGACTGTCATAGTTGAACAGCATATTGTATGTACAAAATACCTATTTAGAAAATGAGTGAAGTACTGTAATGTAACAAAACACAAAATAAATATCTTTTTTATTTTTAATAAAATGTCACTTCCAGCTAACATACTTCAACAGCATCTGTCCCATTTCTCGCTCACCACTCAATCTTCAACCCTACTCCCCCAATAATAAAGGTCAACTATAAAGTTGTCGCGTTGTTTGATGAAGTTCACCCAGCATCCGAGGCGACGTCTCTGAAATGTAAGACATCTAGGAATGAGCATACTTTTTGTGTTATGTGATGGATATCCCCATGTCTTTATGAAGTTGTCTTATATTGGAAACGAATTTCTGTTGGATTTTGAGGGTGGTGTATTCAAATTGTATTTTTTATGTTGTTGTTTTATAGACCATACTTAAACTTACTTTCTAAAGAAAAGAGAGAGAACTATGGTTTGATTATGTAGTAATAATATAGCTAGTATGGTGGTGATTCTTATGTGCTTACGAGCTTATATGCCACACGAAACATCTTATTCAAGAAAAGATCATTGAAAATCTTTGATTCTAACGCTTAAATAATTTTTCGTAAATAATCTCTTAAGTCTTTGTCAAACAGACAGGCGTGACGAATGCGAAGCGTGACGTTTTTATTTGTAATGTATGGAATTGTTTGAATCCAGTCACATAGAACTATCGGACTGATGTCTCGCTTCGGTTCGGTATCGGACTCAAAGATCATAAAATCAAAAGTTATTAAAACGAACTTATCTATTGTTCCGTACTTAATGGCAAAAACAAACACGACGGGAAGCTTAATAATATTTAATATTGTTTTTCCTCAATTGAAACATTACCGTTAAAGTGAAAATAAATGGATTAGCAACTCTATTAATTTTTTTTTTTTTAACTTAATCGTAAATTATTTTCTTTTACCGGAACGGCGGCGGCGGTAATATATTTTAATAATTACCTTTTTTCTTCAAAAGAGGTTGACAATAAAAAAAGATTATAGCTCCCTTACTTTTATAGAACTTTGAGTAGGTACTCGTATTATATATATACGATGACCTGTTGGTCCAGTGGTTAGTGACCCTGACTGCTATGCCGGAGGTCGTGGATTCGATTCTCACCCAGGACAAATGTTTGTGTGATGAGAACGATCATTTGTTCTGTATCTGGGTGTAATTTATCTATAATATGTATGTATTTAGAAATATATAAGTATGTTTATCAGTTGTCTAGTACCCATAACACAAGCTCTGCTTAGCTTGGGACTAGATGGCGTTGTGTGATAGTTGTGGAATATTTATTTATTTATTTATATTTTACGCATAAGTAAGCTATGATCCAAGCATATTACCTATAGTAGATTGTCGACAGCAGCCTCATTGATCTAATAATATTAATCCTTGAGGCAAAATTCATGTAATTTTTTAACCGACTTCAAAAAAGTAAGTTCTCAGTTGTAACCGTTGTATTTTGATGCGGTTTTCAGAAAAGTGTTCGTAACATTATGAAGAAGGTTTTAGTAGGTATATTATATAACTAAAATGGATATCCCGACATTTGACGTTGCCCGCATGGATCCGTTATTGTTTACATGGATTGTAGATTTTCAAAGACCGTCCTTGAGGGTCGACGGCGCGTTGTGTTCCACGCGCGCCTCAAGGAGTGACGGGGCCTGTTGAGGGCCAAAGCCTGCCAGGGTCGCGGGACTCGCCAATTACCATCATCCCGGTACGTAAAGGGCTATTGAAGGACACCGTGGATTTTAGTCAGTAAAAGTCTGACAGTAGGGGTGGGAGGACTCATTTGATGATTTTACCACGATAAAAAAAACCGTTCTTGAAAATCTACAATAATCGGCATTAAACAAGATTTGCACCATTATATACTAGAGATTTATCTTGTATCGTGGTAGCTTTAACAAAAATTCAAATCAACATAGGTAACATAACAATCAGATCCGTATAGTCTATTTTTCGGCCACATATTTTTTTTTGCTGTACGGAAATCCGACTCGCGACACGTAGCGCAGCAGTCGATGTCCCAACTACTGCACCGACCAATTTAAAATTCGAAACAAAAACTCTTCCTCACACAATACGAAGGATATAATATACTGTGCCCCTATGTTTTTCTTTTGCATATTGAGCCTCTTTTGACAGCGGACTAAAATGCTTATGAAAATAACGTATCATTAAAAACGAAAACGTAGAGGCATTTTTTTAGCGTGGTAAAATCATCCAATGAGTCCTCCCACCCAGGGCAGAGCGGGAGGGACTGTCAGATTCGTACTGACTAAAATCCACGGTGTCCTTCAATAGCCCTTTACGTTCCGGGATCACAGTAATTCGTGAGTGCCGAGACCAAAACGTAGAGGCATAGAAGAAGTAAATGTTTTTAATTTTGTATAAAATCATTGCTGTATAGCCAATATCCAGAAAGAAAACAGGAGAGAGCGTTTGTATGGAGGACCAGTGGCATTTCCTCTAAACAATAAACTTTTATGCCTATTTTACCTAGTACCTACACTGAGGAGCTCGTGGCTAAATAAATACAGCCGTACAGGCCGATCTTCCAGGTTAAGCCGCGGTTGCCATGGTTGGTCGGTGGATGGGTGACCATCTGTCATAGCGAGTTTCCTCCTTGCCTCGGAAAGTACGTAAAGCCGTTGGTTCCGGCTGTCATTTGTCAGCTCCAAAGTCTGACAACCAATCTTACCATGGGGTATAGTATTACCCAGTTACTGGGTTGTGGAGGTCCGACAGGCAGTCGCTCCATGTAAAATACTGATATCAAGTAGCATCTGGTTTGACTGGAAGCCGACCCCAATATAGTTGGGGAAAGGCTAGGCAGACGAATACCTAGTTCCTACACTATTATAATTATACGAATCATCCCAAACATTTGCGGCCCCTGACAGATAAGCAACATGAACATATTTCATTATAACATGGGCCCGCAACATTTCCATACGGCATCCATTCCTCTCCAAATCAATATCGTTCGGAAATCGGGCAGCTCGGGTCCATCGGGATTTATAATATAATATCATTCAATAAGACCCGGCCCTGCGTTCGAAGATATTTTCCTCATTCCCTTTGCTAACGCCATTACTTTGGCTATATTTTTGGTTATAGCTTCAGTAACGTTCGTAAATATTAAGGAAGATACTGTATTACTAGATAACTTACTTATTACTTCAAATATCATCATCTGCCTAGCCTTTTCTCAACTATATTGGGGTCGGCTTCCAGTCAAACCAGATGCAGCTGGATATCAGTATTTTATATGGAGCGACTGCCTGTCGGACCTCCACAACCTAGTAACTGGGTAATATGATACCCCATGGTAAGACTGGTTGTCAGACTTTAGAGCTTCTGACTAACAGTAACTACTGTCAAAGATCTACAAATGACAGCCGGGAACAACGGCTTTACGTGCTTTCCGAGGCACGGAGGAAACTCGCTATGACAGATGGTCACCCATCCAAACTCGGCGAGCGCGGCTTAATCTGGAAGATCAGCCTGTGCGGCTGTATTTATTTAGCCACGGGCTCCTCAACATATCCAACTTCCGTACTTCAAATATTTACAATTTAATTATTATAAATGAGAAACTTTGTGAGTATGGATGGATGGTTGTATGTTTGTTTGTGATCTACTCTTTGACACAAAAATTGCAGTACGGGTTTTTATGTTTGGTAGACAGTATATATCCTGGGTTGACACAGTATTCTAATTCCAATAGGACGTTTCCGTAGGATCATTAGCGTGGGCGTAAGCTAGGTCTTCATAAAAAGTCTAGAAAAATGAAAATTGGTAAGTTGCTTTCAAACTTATTTTGCTTCGACTGGACTGTAGACATGTTACATCAAGGACTGAAGTCAAGTAACAATACTGTCATATTATTTATACTGTAGCATTGCAGTCGTCTTCTTTTTTCCACGGAGTTTTGTAGTACGCGTCATCACGCCGCCCGCGCCCTTTGTTGTTATTCATACTAGATCGGGGGATGCGAGACGCGCGGGTGAAATATGAACTTATCCGAGCACAACGCGCCGTCTTAAAACAAAACTTCTTCCTGATAAAGCAAACAACAAAAAAGAGTGTAATTCACTCTCATTTCTTCAACCACAAACTTGAACTAGATACAGGAAGATAAAGTTTTACAAACAATTTTCTCTCACCACGACGGCAACGGAAATTAAAAATGCACATCGGCAAATACGCGACCACAGCGTAGAAAATGTTAAAGTAATACTCTGAACAATTTACCAGTGCACCAACTACTTATGAATACAGTTTATTTATATACCGGCTTTCATCGCCCATAGCACTGGCCGTGTTGAAACGTGTTTAGAAGTTATGCTCAACTTATAAAAGCTATTATCTGAAACATTATGGTGAGATGAATTTGAGAAGAGCCCTTACTATCGGTTTTTAGTTTAATTTTCGTATAATTAAATATTGAAAAACTCATATTGGCATTTGTCTGGATTCAGATTTACTTTTAAAGTACTTGCATATCATCGAAGTCATCATTAGTTAAGATGCCCTTAAAAATACGCATATCTTATTTGAATGAAAAAAGGCGTTAACAGTGACATAATATTTTTTTTGCAATCAATATCTTTATGAAGAATACGAGAAAATATATTTCTAGGTCAAACCCTAGCCCCACAGAATATCACAGCTGATTTCCGTTTGCCGAAATTACATGATGTTCAATTTAGTATGTCATAAAATGTAGTGTCAAGTGAAGGATTGGCAGCTATCTTTGAATGTTTTAAAGATTCTGGTCTTATGTACAATTTTTCAAAGACAAACCCAAAGCAATGGTAGATGCACCGACGTCATCATGAGAGTCGCGTATTTGGGAGGTCTTTGTTCTGTAGTATGTATACGTTTATCGGCAGAAGATGATTATGTACATTTTTGTTTTTACTTTTGGATGATGTAGAAGTTATTCGCTTTCAACTTATTACCATTTTTCCGCAAAATACTGTGTATAAATTACCATCTGTTTTTTGTAATGTAATGTTATTCCACACCCTGATGTGTACTTCACACCATACATAAATGTACTAGGCAGTGGAGGCTAGACTTTCCGATCTTGGATAGCATTTTCGGAATAATTTACCTATTTGTAGGCATTTCATTCTGACCCCAATATATCTATGAATGAGATTCACATGTAAACCGACACTTACAATACAAAGAATACTATGTAATAAATCTATATCTCTTTATTCAAATATTTATATCAAAATTCTGGAAAAATACTCCTGAAAGCAATGAAAAACTAAAAATATTCATGCCACGATGATATTTATTTGATCTCCGTGAGCATGGGGAATATAGGGTAACTCCCCTTGCGATCTCCCATATGGAGCCACTCGTGTGGTGTACCGTGAGGTGATATAATAATGTTATGGTTAGCAGATACCTCTCATGTTTACATCTATATGGTGTGAATAAAAGGTTTACTTGAAGAATGTCCATTTTATAATGATCACAGTCAACAACAGCTTGTAGATTTTGATAGTGACTTTAATTTGAAAATTATCGCATAGGGATAAATGTATATTTTTTTTTGATCGTGGTAAAATCATCAAATGAGTCTTCCCACCCAGGGCAGGGCAGGAGGGACTGTCAGACTTGTACTGACTAAAATCCACGGTGTCCTTCAATAGCCCTTTACGTGCCGGGGTCACGGTAATCCGTTAGTCCCGCGACCCCAGCAGGCTTTGGCCCTCTACAGGCCCCGTCACTATGCTGACACTCTTTGAGGCGCGCGTGGAACACAACGCGCCGTCGACCCGGGCATGGTCCATGGTCGGACAGCGAGTCGCCCATTACTCGCTGCCCGCATGCCCGCGCCTACGGTGGCCGGAGAACGTCTTGCGACGTCTGACGCCGTGGGCGTCTACCACTGCGGCTGGGGTGGAGGGAGGACGCTGTCCTCTTCCTCATCCAGCCACTCCTCAAAGAGGGGTCTTACCGCCGCGATTGCGGCGTGCCTGGTCGCTCCCTCCATACTGCCCTGAGATCGCGATAGGGATAAAAATAGCGAGATTAACGGTATATTCTATGTGTCATTTTAGAATACAACCTATCTCTGTCTAAATTTTTATCATCCGTTCTGCTATGATGACGTAATTGAGTAACAAAAAACCATCCATCCAAACAGGATTTAAAATATCGTACTGAGATTTTATTTTTTCTTCATCGGCAAAAATAGTTTTCATGTGTTATTGAGAAACTTTGTTAGAAATTCCTATGTCCTCAAATTTTATTTATATCTGACCCAAAAATATGTAATAAAAATTCCACTCCACTAGTAAGGGCCAAAGCTTAGAAGTTTCAATTTACAAGTAACGCGCAACTAACTTCGGTGGAATAATAGCGGAATATGTCGACTTGCCAACTTTTGGGTGATGTAACGATATTCTTGAGGTACTTCTCTAATGACATTCACGCCTACGCGAACTGTGAGTGAGCAGCTAATGTAAGCAATTGTCTGGAAACTAGAAAAATAACTTTAGGCATTTGGAAATGCTAAATAAAACGTAAATAACGAAAGTTTTATATGATATGCAAGAAACCTCCTATTTTGAAAAAAAGACTACTAACTCTTATGCCTTTGTCAAACAGACTGGCGAAAGCGATACCGAACCGAAGCGAGACGTCAGTCCGATAGTTCTGTCACGCCATCGGATCGCTTTCACTGTTCTATGTGACTGGATTCAAATAATTCCATACATTACAAATAAATAGGTACGTCACGCTTCGCATTCGTCACGCCTGTCTGTTTAACAAAGGCATCACTATTATATAATCATTTTTGGCGTGGGTCGGAATCACCCCGGATAAAGGCACCCTAGGGTGCCTGTAACTTGTGGTTACGGCTGAACGACCCCACTGACGGTTGTAGGTTTCACCAGGGCCACCATCCTATCATAGTTCCAAAGGTACGCAGGATTCCGAGTATCTTCTAGTAGAGCTCCTTCCATCCAAGATCAAGAGCGAAAGCAAGAGCCTTTTCAAATCAATAAATAGTACGTGTAGTACTAATTTTTCTTTTCAAAGAAGAACCTTTTATCTACTTAAATAAGCAACTGATGATTACTAATAGCATAATCAGCCTATAATTTTTAGGGCACAAGTCTACTCTCTATTAGAATATTAAAATATTACCTGTTTTACATGATAAACCAACAATTATCAAAGCAATTTTCCAAGCGTAATAATAATTACAAAATTCCCTTAATTTTACATAACGGCCTAAGAAAGAGTCCCTATTTCAGAACACAAGCTGATTAAATATAAATTCATCAGTAATCTAATTAAAGCAGATAATTAAGCTTATCACGAAAGGGTGTCTAAATGAATTGCTGCCATTCTATCCCGGATGTGTCTGTTAATTTTAGGAAGTACTCTGTGAATTGAATCGACCCCCCGCCGATAGAACGTTAGTATAATAACCACCGTGAAAGGATATTGGAATAATTTGCTAAGGGGTGTCAGCGTGGTCGTTATTCGTGTTTATAAGAAACTGTGAGAAGGTTTTTGCAAAATTGTATACAATACAAAAATATGCTATAATAAAAATCATTGAATCTTATAAGGAAACTACGTCTGAATGTTTCTGAGGATGGATGCTTGGTTAGATACATTTGGACAGTCTTTCACGTGAAATCTGCAGAGCTGTTTGGATAAAATTTGACACGTTCTGGATTAACACATAGAGTACCTTTTACCTTGACATTATATTCTCGTACGTTCACTTTTCAATCATAACCCCATGGTACTTCCATGGAGTACTCGTAAGTTATAATAAAAAAATATAGAATAGCTCCTGTTATGCTGAGATGCTATAGATTTTACGCGTCTATGGCTTGTCCAACTTAATTTATAAATAGTTGTACGTAATTCATACCAGAAGTTTCTAAAAAGATGCTAGACTATCATTAAAGACAGTATACCACCAAAAGTTTTCTCAATGGCAAGAAAACTATTCGGAAAATCACAAAATAATGTTAACCCGTAAACAATAACATACATAAAAATGTTTCATGGAAGCTACAAAACAAGAAAACATTCGAATACAAATAAAAATAAACGTATCAAACAGAGATTACTCTAAATGCAAAATCGATTTGCTTCCTTATCGATACGTGGAGAGAAACTTATTTCTAGATTATTCTCAGACGAAGAGATCTGCTTGTGGATAAGCAGCGTCGCCTTTTGAGAAACGACTTTTAAACTAGACTTCTGGAACATCTCATTCGGTTTATAAATAGTTTTGTTTTTTGTAGAAATAGGGGTATTAATTTTGACTAGTTGATTTGTTACGTTTAGGTAAATAGTTTCCATGAATAATTATGTTTTAGTGTCTGCGGGTCTCGTGAGCCGCATGCATAATTACCGCTGGGCCCGCGCAATGGGCGCTTGAGGATGGACGTGGTCGCCATTACGACTCAAAAAGAGATGGCAAGATGGCTTGGACACACACTGCGATAACTGGCTTAAATTAGCGCAAGAAAAGAATACTTAGAAAGTAGGAGAACATCTCACTCATCTGCCTAACCTCTTCCAAATTACTCTTTTATTTATTGTGGTAAAATCATCAAATAAGTCCTCCTACCCCGCGTGGTGCGGGAGGGACTGTCAGACTTATACTGACTAAAATCCACGGTGATCCTTTAATAGCCCTTTACGTTCCAGGGTCACGGTAATCTGTGAGTCCCGCGACCCCGGCAGGCTTTGGCCCTCTACAGGCCCCGTCACTATGCTGACACTCCTTGAAGCGCGCGTGGAACACGACGCGCCGTCGACCCGGGCATGGTCCATGGTCGGACAGCGAGTCGCCCATTACTCGCTGCCCGCATGCCCGCGCCTACGGTGGCCGGAGATCGTCTTGCGACGTCCGTCGCCGTGGGCGTCTACCACTGCGGCTGGGGTGGAGGGAGGACGCTGTCCTCTCCCTCACGCGGCCCGCCTCCTCCTTCGCGAGCATGACTGCTTCGCAGAAGGAGGCGACCGCTTCCCACTCCATCTCGCCCCGCAGCATGGCCTCGACCAATGCCGGGCGCGAGAAACATTTTAGTAATAGAATAACTGTAATCTAACAAATACTAATTAATAAAATACATAAATTAATAGACGTAATCAAATAATCGAATAACATATTGATTTTAATGGAAATAATTACAAACTTAGTAGTAAAATATAGTAATTATATTTGTTAAAAAAACTTGTAATACCAACTGACTGGTTGATTGTATTGTCAATATAATAAATATGTTTTCGTGCCCTAACCGGGTTTCATGTTGAAACTTATTTACTTCTGTAACACCTATGTACACATGAATGAAGTAATGAATTTGAGTTTGATTCTACGCTATGTATCGGTGCGAGTAAGATGTGCTATGAAGATACACAGCTCGAGCTATCCGGCTATGGATGTGTGCTATAAATGCCATAGCAGACATCCATAGCACGCATCCTTCCATATAAAAAACACATCTTAGGCACATGCTACGTGCACCAATGAATACGATTGGTGGATATCAAACGCATCCATAGCAACGTAACGTAGCACATCTCTAATAGTGAAAAAACAGCCTTATACTTAAATATGGATTGCTTTTCAATGAACAAGACGCTGTCGTATTTTTTATTTGTAATTTGTTGGAGTAAACCTTTGATGTAAATACAATTTATAAAACGTGAGCTAAAATCAGATTTCGTAGTCTTTTTAACGTTGCTAGAGAATTAATGGAGTTCTCTGTCAGTTTATTTTTTAATAAGTTTAGGTGGTATATTTATTAAAAAGTTAACACTAAAGGAATTTTCAGTGGGAAAAAAAATTATAAAAAATATTCCATTTTCATTTTCCATTTTATAAAAAAAAACATAATAGTTAAAAGATCTGTTCTTCCTTCACTTTTCCTTTATCATCCTACTCAGTATCTCGCTATAATATGTTTCGGATGGGCAGAACGCCAGCCAAGAACATTGTACGTGTATTACAGCAATCACGGATAGTATGTTCCACTATAAATCTTCAGTGTATGGTTGGGTTTTTAAAAAGACCTTCTTTTATAATATTTTCTGCGCTTTTCTTTCTTGCCAGAAACACTTCTTTTCATCTTTATGGCAACATATTCGAGTGCAGAGCGCGAGAGTTGTGAAAAATGAATTTTTGATTTTTCAATGTTGAATCAATAATAGGTCGATTTCGAGACGACCTATTATTGATTCAACTAAAATTAGACCTTTTTATTTCGTGTTAAAATCATCAGATGAGTCCTTCCACCCAGGGCAGGGCGGGAGGGACTTTAAGACTTGTACTGACTAAAATCCACGGTGTCCTTCACTAGCCCTTTACGTACCGGGATCACGATAGCCTTAACTCAAACATAGGGTAAGTAACCTCATTTTGAAATCTAAACCTCACTGGTTTCTCATCAATCGCTTCTCTACTCTCAGTTACTTTCTGTATCGTGGAGCATTCATAAACAGCCAGATCCGCAGCAAATAGCTACACCTACATAAATATTCGTTTAAGAATGAAACCCATTCAACAATTTACTTCCACCATCAAATCTCTGATGTATTTATCATCTAATCAAGAACATTATTCTATTCTTATATCTCAAAAATCCCCGGGGTCGCAGGACTGTACGAATTACCGTAACCCCGGAACAGCTCTGCATCTGCCCAGGGTGGGAGGACTCATTTCATGATTTCACCACAAGAAAAAAAAATATCTCAAAAATCCAAAACGAATGTTCCCTCGACAGTTTTTCGAGCTTCCGTTCAAAATTTTCATTCCCAGCTCAAAATTCGTATTGTAAAAGTGTCGATGAAATTTCACAAATAGACCATGATGGTCAGTTCGGCCACTAATTGCGGCTTTGTCGTACGTGATGTGGCCACACTTCGTCCGGTGTCGGTCCGTTAGTCGGGTACAGTCACGATCAATCTACAATCGTTCTTCTGTCCAATTTATTTAGGTTTTCCGCAGCATGTCTTCTTTTCCCCCCCACTTTTCTATAATCTGTTGTCATGTCAGTCTCTTGTCTATAATCTGTTGTAAATTGCATAATTTTGCACACTTTACCATCTTTTAAAGTCCATCCGTCGTTATTTTTAATCTTTATTCGCTACTTAAAATAGACATTATACAAATTCATACTCAAATTCTGAAATTAATTTCTTCTTTATTCCGCTTTATTACGACTTATCAAAATAAAAAAGTGATTTTCTTGTATGATAAGACCTACCTCGCTAAGCTCATGCTCGTAATAAAAAAACATTTTGATTAAAACTAAGGAGGGTAAACACTTTTTAAATAAAATTGTTGTTATGTATGATCGAGACTGTACTAATAACGTAGGTACGTCGACCAGCCAAGCAATCATAAAAAAGTACAAATTACGCCAAATGCTACTAATTGTTCACGTTAAAGCCTTCGTCAAACAGACAGGCGTGACGAATGCGAAGCGAGGCGTTTTTATTTGCAATGTATGGAATTGTTTGAATCCAGTCACATAGAGAAGCGAAAGCGATCCGATAGCGTGTCAGAATTATCGGAGTGACGTCTCGCTTCGGTTCGGTATCGCTTCGGACTCGCTTCGCTTTCGCCTGTATGTTTGACAAAGGCATAAATAATATGGCAGGCTTTATGTTTTGTGTCCGATGTTCAGTTGTTTATTATTCTGTGTGAGATTCGAATCATTTGCTGACGGTGTACCGCGGTTAAATGATTGAAGTGTGCAATTGTTTATGTATAAATGTTTTTGAGGTCATATTGTGTTTCAGCGATTATTAAAGCCATTGTTTATAAACCATAATAGGCAAAAAATACCAGTTAATCTGTTGTTTAAATTATTTACTATTTGAAATAGCAGATATTAGAGTTTTTGTAATTGTTAAACACGAAAACTAGTTCATCATCATCAGCCAGGAGACGTTCACTGCTGAACAAGGACCTCCCTCTTAGACCACCACGCCGAAAGACCATTTACCAATTGTATCCTTCGAAAACTACTTTTTGTTTTGACGTATTGAAAGCTACATCATAAGCATGTGTTACACTAGATTTACAAGATCATGAAGAACTAAATCGCAGATAGATGTCTCGCTACTCTAATTCTCTGCTAAGAGTCAGATCATAATGAAACTGTTGTATAACGTGTAAAATCGCGTTCTGCCTACTTAAGTTTAATAATATTCATAATAAGACCCCAAACTGTTGAATAAATTCATGAAAATCAAAGTAAATTGAGCGCGAACCGAGTTGCGGCTTGGTAATAAATTAACGTGTGCTGAGAATATCTTCCCTTAACTTATTAAAATTAAACTAGATGGCCATGCTTGGATGCATAAACTACTAGGTATTTTAGAAGTTCGGAGTAAGAGTAGGTAGGCGTACCGAGGTACGCCTTGAATGACTTCCTTTTGTATTGGCCAGATAATTGGTTAATTTTAGCTCTTTGTGTTAATTATTTTACAAAATGCGAATTGGCTATTTGACAGTAGCTATAAATTACAAATATAATTAGTCCGTCATTTAGAGTTTAAAAAAATAGCGGACACGTATTTTTTCTTTTGTAAAATCAATGAATATTCACCAAAATACAACGCATCAAAACTCGAGAATGGGGGCTCGTGACGTCAGAATTCAATAGAAATTGTACTAAATTGTGACGTATTGCCAATTTTGAAAGCATCGTATCTCCGTCAATTTTGGTTTACGAAACAAAAGAAAAAATACGGGTCGAATATTTTTTTTATAATCTAAGTGACGGACTAATTATAATTTATCAGTCAAATAGCCAATTGTTAAATGAATAAATAAATAAAGCACACCATTGAAAGAAGAGAGACCGGAGACATTGAGACCGCGTGTTTGTATGCGTAGGGTGGGACGCCCTCCGGCAAGTTGAGCCGATGACCTGAAGAAGGTGGCTGGCAGTGGCTGGATGAAAATAGCAGAAGATCGTGCGCTGTGGCGCTACCTGGGAGAGGCCTATGTCCAACAGTGGACTGCAATAGGCTGAAATGAAGATGATGATGATTGAAAGAAGAAGAAGGAATAGAGGGAGGACATTGCCAAGGAGAGAAAAAATAGTATAGGCTTAGGTTTAAAAATTTAAAAAATTATAATCTAGTTTAAAATTGTGCTGTAAATCAATTAAGACTTAATGGGGAGAATTACCGCTTCGATTGTTTTAGGCTATGTAAGTTTGTATTTATATCAATGGTGTTATAAAAAATGCTCATAAAATAAAACTACTGAACCAAACTAAGTGATTTTTATGGGACCAGAAGAAGAATCATCAAAATCAGTTCTCCACTTTAAAAAATACAGCCTCCCTTTTCCCTCCCTCCTCTTTTGTTGAAGTTGGTTAAAAACAGGCAATTTGATAGATAGAAATCCTGTTAGCTAAACCATTTATTGGAATAGATTCACATTTGATTTCGGATTAACATAAAAATAAAAATCATCTTGCAGAAATATTCGGCAAAACTGGAATGAGATTATTTTTCATATTCTTCCTTCCTCTTGGTTATCGGATATTAATTCAAGGCACGTTCTATTTTATTATCGGAAAAAAGCACCATATTACCATGGAATATGACTAACTACTGAGAATCGAAACTGCGATACGCTGCCCAGCAGTCGATCACTCAACCATTACGCCAACCGTGCCTTTATGAAATGAAATGAAACTAAATGAAATGAAATGATGTTTATTTATGAAATATTATGATGTTTATTAATAAAAAAAAGTAGGTTATATCAACACTTTTACACGTCTTTTTATAAAAGTAGGAGGGGCCGATGTTTCGTACCTGACTACTCTGAGAAGAAACAGCCGAAACAAACTCAGAGGTCACAGTTTCTTTTAAAGTCCAGACATTATATGTAGATCAGGCTGTACGAAGACCATGCAGGTCAGTGTCTGAAATGGTCTTTTGAAGAAAGAACCACACAAATTCGAGTGGACCTGTCCAGTCAGTGCAAGCATTTGTCAGTTATCGTGTAGCTCGACTCATAATTCAAGGAGCTCTAGTGGAGTAGGTACGGATATTCTCGTCAAAAGTTTCCATTAGCTACAATAATTTAACTTAGTAATCACAAACGTATGCCAGGCCAACAACACATTATTAATGCGTGTATGAACTTCTTAAGTTTCAGCTTGTTTCACCATTTTCCAGAACAGCGGTCCAGAAGTAGCTCTCGTTTGATATCATATGACGAGGGATGACAGGCATCTGCAACTCGTTCACTCGTTCACTCATACATTCACTGACTGCTAAAACTTCTTTCTCTTTGAATATAGCATTCTTTTGTCAACAAAATGTTTGTGAAAGATAAAATTTTATGAAAATACGGAAGTTTTAAGTGATACAATTTTATATTGGTTTTTGCGTTGGAATTTTTTTAAATGTTTTTCGTTCAGTTACTTTGCATTTCAATTTTAGTTGAATAATTGAAGTGCAGTCACCGAGAGTAAATACTGTCCATTTAACTTTAGGCGATATTAAAGGAAATTGGAGTAATTGGATGCAAAAAGCTGTATCTAGAACCTGTAGCGAATAATAATTATGCCTGTGTTTATGTTGTGCGTCTATTCTCTACCCGCAATTCATCAATTTTTGTTTAAGCGTTAAGAGATTACCTCGTCGGTCTTTTTTCCCTACAAACGCTATCGCCTGTTTTCTATCTAGATATTGGCCAATGGCCATACAGCAATGACTTCTTACAGAATAATAAAATATATCAAATTCTTTGAAGTCGCTGTTTTCCCTTTTCACGATACATTATTTTCTTTATTTGTGTGTGTTAATGTTAAACAAAATGTGCAGTATTTGATTTTGGAAAAAAACAAAAGCTATATTTTTACACGGGAGCGCTCGTAGATCGATGTCGATAGTATTTTCAAATAACTGATATTCAAGCCTTTCTACCCACATTTCGTCATAAATGAGTCGCGAGCCTATCGCGATTCTCTATAGGGACCAGTGGCCGTATTATGACGTCTTGAAATCAGGCTTATTCCAGTGAGTGAAAGAGACGGAGCTATACAAGTCGTCTAGCGCCATCTCGTTCACTCACTGGAACAAGCCTAGTTTTAAGACGTCATAATACGGCTCCAGGCTACTATTAAATTAGATTAAAATTCAATACAAGTGCTACTGATTTGTTCACTTAAATTTAAAGACATTTTATGGCATATCGTCATATTGTCTCTGATGATAAAACTTCTATTGTTACAACATAAACGGCAGTCTTACCGCTAAAAGTGATATCTTACAAAATTCCTAGTGAAAAAAAAACAAAAAACCTCGTATTACCATATTATATCCGACCTGGGAATTAACTCAACATCTCAAGTCTAAGGTGAATTCTTTTTCTGTAAAACCCGATACTCCCGAATCTATTTTACTTCTGTTTCTTTTATATTAAATCAACTATTTTCTATTCCACTGACAGAAGCCGTATTGCCATTTACCCCTCGCCCTTGGAAGGTCAGTGTACCTAGAATTCCAGATGAAATAGGATATCTTCTAATCTACTTTTCAAATTATTAGATCCTCAACTTTATTCCCCCTGTATCTAAATCAACTTTATTACCTTGGTTTACCTTCTAAATCCCAATACGTGGATCCCGAAGTTCTTAGGTAAGGTGTATGAAGAAAGTTTCCGGACGGAATTTTAATCTGATTTGCGGGCTTTCTTTGGAGGTTTATAGTTTTGGGTCCGAGATTCAGGTGTGAGTTTTTGGGCTCCTGTGTGTATGTATAGATACCGTAATACGTTTTTTTTTACGTGGTAAAATCATAAATGAGTCCTCCCACCCAGGGCAGAGCGGGAGGGACTGTCAGACTCGTACTGACTAAAATCCACGGTGTCCTATAGCCCTTTACGTACCGGAGTCACGGTAATTCTTGAGTCCCGCGACCCCGACCTTAATACATTTAGATATCTTTTAAAAATAATATTGTTTTAGTAATACTGGTTTCTGTTCGAGACTTCACCTTGGCGGGGTTAAAAAAAACATTGATAAATAGACGGCAAGGTGCGTCAAACATGCGCCCACGCAGTTGAGGGAGAGTCCATGTTAACATATGCCGCCTTACCACAAAAAGATAAACATCTATTGACCGCTTGTCTAAAAAAAGTGTAACAGCAAAAGGACCTTTATTTCAACGTGAAATGTCATTTTGACGTTGACAGTTTTTTTAGACAAGTATTCAACAGATATTTATCTTTCTTGTGCTAAGACGGTCAGTTTTTGCATTTATAACAAAGGACAGTAAGAAAATAGCACGATGATAAAGTGCTCAAAGGACTCGTCTAATTTTAGCCATAAATACAAATGGAATACATACTAACTTGGGTCCTTCAATATCACAAGCAAGAACCGCGTTTCAAAGATATAATATAAAAATCTAACATCACACATTCATAAAAAGAACATTTTCTTAATTAAACGGGACTTACACACCAATGGAACCGGAAAAATCATACAACCATGATATAAATCGCGGTTGTCAAATCATAGGGGCGTCTCCACAAAACCATTACTTTTCAGGAGAGACAAAATATTAAAAAAAAGTCTTTTAATTGAACCAGCTTGTTTTTTTTTTTTGCACGTGGTTATACAGCATTATTTTTCATTTATGCGAAACCCAATACACCTGTCTAGTATTTTTGAGTAAAGAAACTATGTGCAAAATTTCAGAACGGTATCATGAAAATTCACAAACATCGAAAGAGGTGCGGTACCCCCACAAAACTCGCGCTTCCTATGTCGTAAACTCATTGAAAATAGTTTGCCAATACGTACCTAACCGTACGGTGATTATATTGTAATTAATTGGTGATAAAATTTAATTAAAATATTTTTGGAACAAAATATAACTTGGTGTAAAGATTATTGAAATGGATTCAGTTACTGATTCTGAACTAACTATAATTAGGTTTCGCATATTATACTAAATATAATGTTGTATATTTACACTTTAGTTTACATGAGATGTTTGACATTAAGACAATTTTCTCTATGATAACATTAAAAAGACGTAAGAATTGGTTCTTACGTCTTTTTGGTATGGTATTAATTGCCACTTAAATCAATTATTCTCTTACTAAATGGCTTGACAGTTATTTCAGACTGTCAACCTCACTATACATTATATTTTGCAATTCATTCAAAAAGCACTGAATATTTATTTTTAGAAAAATTAAGGTTACATATGGCTTATAGTAGAATCCAATGACATTAACAACAAAAAATCGTAATTTATGGAAATACGCCCCTATGGTTTGAGACCCGCGTAATGAAACCACGAATATTCGGAGTTGTTATGAATTTCAGCCCTTCCCACGACGCTTCTATATTTAGTAGAATTCTCGGATCTAGTACAATAAAATAAGGATTATTGCTCTTGGTTGTAATTTGTTGTAGGTAGTCAATTGGTAAAAGTTTGATAAAAAAAAATACTGTCGAATTGAAAACTCCTCCTTTTTAACCAATTACACGTCTTTGACTCCAAATATTGTCACATTCACGTTGATAGAAGAACCGAAAACTTATTAATATCACATCTGGTTTTCTTGAAGGATGCTTAACTAGGTAGTAGTACATGTACCTGTACATGCACAATTTGTAATTTTTTGTTTTAATCCCTCATGTAATAAGGATTGAACCTATTAACATCGACCAGGATAAATACAGACTTCGCACTATTACTGTAAAATGCCCTTTAACTCGAGCTGAAATCTAACCCAAGATCTAAATCATTTTTGCTTGCTTAGTAGCACTGGCGACTACTAAACCAATGGATCTAGCAGTCACAAGTGCGCCAGTGCAATGAATCAATCAATTCGAAATCGATGGATAATAAGAAATAGCTAACTTTAGGAAAACCCAACACTACTGCATTTCCACCCAAAACTATTTAAGGCTCGTCCTCAACAATTAATCCTGTTCGCGTTACAGCAACAACCGTTTAAACATCACGTGTCATGTTCAACGCACTTGAACTGAAACTTTAGAGTGCGTAACAAAGGTGGCATGATAACACACAAACTGCTCAGTCGAAAAGGTAGGGCTTTAAGTAGTTCTCTGTGGTTTACTCTTTGATACTAAGTCCTGGGGATCAAGCTCGTTTTTCGGAAGGGAAGTTAGCTTGTATCGAGTTCCGAATTAGTTTGGGACGTTGAAGTTTTGATTTGGTATCAATGGATCGTGTTATTGGTTGGATTTAGTTTCTTGTTGGTTTAGATTAAGTTGTGAAGACGATTTCTTGGAATTTGGAACACATATTTTTTTCCGCCCCGTCATTCTACCACTCAAACTTACTGCTTGGAACCACACGCGAGTGTGACTGGTGTTGGCGTATTTAAAAAAGCCGAGGTCGGGGGCTATTTTGTCAACTAGGGCGTGTTACCCTAGGCTTTTGTTACACTCAACATGTATTTATCAAGTGAGCTCACATGCCCGCAATGTGCGAAGATTTACACAAAGAATATTGGTTGTAAAGGCCTTAAGTGAGCAGAGGAATGATAACTAATAGCGAAGTTGAAGAAATTCCTTTGGCCGAAATTAGTTCGTTGGATCACATCATGATCATCACCATATTAATAAAGAAGAAGACTAACTAAACGACAGATTGCATGAGGAATGATATGAGCAAGAAGAAAACATGATGCGCCGACCTTTTTATCGTGTTAAAATCATGATTTGAGCAGCAGAGCGAGAGGGACTGTCAGAGTCGTACTGACTAAAATCCACGGTAATTCGTAAGTCCCAAGACCCCGGCAGGCTACCAGGCTTTGGCCCTCTAAAGGCTTTCATAATGCTGACACTCTTTGAGGCGCGTCAAGTAAAATAGAATTTTGCAGAAAGACGATAGTTTCAATAAGAAATAAGGCAGACGAGAATGTCTCTAGTAACTAACATAAACATTTATATGTATTATAAAATTAAAAATCGGAGTTTTATTTGGAGATTTCTAATTATTTTTCTTTTTTTTTTTGTAAATTTGCAGGCTTTTCGAAGTACAGAAAACGCTAATACTACAAAGACTCATTATTCTTCCTTCACAAAATCGTATCACTGAATCTGCGGTCTTAATTACGTGATTATTTAAACAACACAACAGTAGGCAAAGTCGCAAATTGTTAAGTTAATTACAATTTTAGGGGATGAAACGGGCGAGACAGAAATAGGAGTAACTTACATACAGAGCAAACAGCCCGCGCGTGGAAGCGCGTATTTGAATATTATTATTACGTTTTAGATGGGGTGCGACTGACAGCGAGTTTTTTGAAGTGAAAACTTCTTTAGCGGCGTTGTGCACTTTTTTTGGAAATGGGTAAAAAATGTTAAACTCGCGTCAGGACACGTGATCGAAAATTCGTAAGACGGCGCAGGGCGCTTGTGCGAATGTTCGTGTGTTTTTATTACTATTCAAGTTTTCACTTCTGCAGGCAGTTCCAGAGTTCCCTTCGTTTTTTTTTTTAAGTTTGCCCGTTTCGTTTCAGGAATTTCTGCTGTATCGTGGGTGCGTTTAAAAACAGAAACTCACATACACAAACACCCAGACTCGGAACAACTATTTGCAGATCTCATACAAATATTTGTAACAGTCAATAAAGTTCTTCGGTATTCCAAAATAAACCTAGTTTTAGCTCACCGAGACCAAAACCAAAAGATATAATATTTTTTTACATGTTTTTATATCTAAACTTGTAGAGAACATTTGAACAAAATAATGTCTGCCACACAGAAGGAAAGTGAATTTGGCCGAAGTGTGTAGTAATAAGGAAATTCTGCAGAAAAACGTAAACGGTTTTGGTATTGTTTAGGTTTTTCTCAACAAGACCTTCAGTTTTACAAATCTAATAAAAATAAAAATTCATAATGCATAGGGAAAAAATTCTATACCGTTGGGAATTTAAAGATACCCGGAATCTGGATTTGTTTTTATAAAGGTAAATGGCAATTGGATCGCCCCATTAATCACATTTCTGAAAAAAAAACTTTATTATTATGAGAATTATTAAGAGGGATTATTATGAAACTATGTCAAAATACATGATTTAACGTTCTTCAAAAGTAATTAAATTAAAAGTGATTTTTAGAATAAAATAATACACGCTTCCCGCTTGAACTCTGACCTCATATAGCTCTCGTATATTCTATAGTAATTAACGTTAACGTAATGTTTAAAGATGTCGTCACATGCCTTGTTTTACCGTTCCTTGTAGATTAATAAACTGTTACTACTGTGTTTTAAAGCTATGTGGAGGTAATATTCAAAACTGCCAGTTGAAATACCGGGTGCGTTTATAAATAGTACATTTTATAGCTCTGACAAAGTTCGCTGGTAATATTTTTACCGTGATAACATCATCAAATGAATCTTCCCACTCAGGGCGATACGAGAGCGACTGTCAGACTTGTACTGACTAAAATCGACGATGAGCCTTCAATAGCCCTTTACGTACCAGGGTCACGGTTATCTGATGAGACAGTCTCGCGACTTGGCTGGTGATTAAGCGAGATATGGCACTAATTTGTTAAGTCTGAAGTTAACTTGGCACTGTTATTCTATACCTGTTTAGTCACGTTAATGATAAGTTATGATTGATAACATTTTGACCATCTTATCATAATCAGCTAATAATGTTTCCATTCGTAAAAAACGGACCCTCTCTCTATAAGTAAGATAATTTGCAGTTTTCCACTATGTGTTCATTTTTTATTCTCTTCTATTATTTTAATCACACAAATCGGAACAGAAACCTCGGAATAATCGGTGTACTTAAATTAAATAAAAACCGACTGAATTGAGGACCTTCTCCTTTTTGAAGTCGGTTAAAAATAAAATGACGAAATAAATATATATATTTTTTAACACATCTGTTTTCACTACGATTGTACTAATACAATACCTACAATGGTTCTTTCTATCTCTAAAAACATAGAAGAAATAAAAATGGATTGGTTCTCGTAAGACTAGTTTATATGCATGACATAAAAAAAAATCTCGACAGACCGTTTCTTTTTCGACCTTCTTCCCAAAAAAAGCTATGTAACAAATATCTTTTCAACTTACACAACCAGTTTTTTTTCTGAATAACTCACGTAAAAAGGAATGCTGTAGTTCCCTGATATCAAATTTAGGTCGCAATTTACGATGAGTAAAAAAATGAACTGTCCCTATCTAAGTAATACAAAACAGTTCATTTACAAAATATCGCTGAATTTACACGGTAAATAAAGTAGGTTAGGTTGTATAACTCCAAATAGGTGTTATCTAACATCTAGGGTCGGGGAAACTAGGAGAACTACGTGTCCTAGCTGGTTTATTTGCCGTACCTAACTGAGTAAATTAATTATTGAAAGTCATTGATTTTGTTATCACATGAATGGATTTCTGGGGTTTTCTTGATTAAATGAAGTTTAAACAAGTTGTGGTAAATCCACGGTGTCCTTCAATAACCCTTTACATTTCAGGGTCTCGTCACTTACAAGGCAGCCGTGAAATTGATCCGCTCATCCGCGCGGGTGTGCGGTGTATGTACGAGTACGTCAGTCTTCAACGGCTTTATCTCACAGCTTCTCTGACCGATCGCGCGGACGAATGACGTCGTGTGGAACAAAGTTTATTTGAGACTGGACACACATAAAAACAATAAAAAAACTAAATTAAAAATACTATAAGAATTTTGTTGAGCACACCAACAGTGTTAATGAAACTTTATTTCTTCTATTGAAGTTCGAGTATCAATGGAGGCAAAACTTTTCTCAATAGTTCTCGAGCATTTTGATCGGCAACTCTCAATCCACTGAGTTGTTTGTTAACTGAGCCTATGAGTTTACTTTGACTTGGGGGCCGAATTTGAGGACGATTCATTTATTTTCCCACACTGTAAATGTGAGTTTCTATGTTTGTAAACGCATACAGCCACCGGACATCCATACAGCAGAAATTCTTAGTGTTTATAAAGTTTATAAAAAAAATGTAAAAAATTAAACTTCTCTATCGGCACTTGTGAGCTATCTTAGTTTGTTAACATACGTTAGGCACGAACGAATTGCGGACGAGTGTAGCACCTCATTTTCAGTGGAGACTCATTGATTTTCAAAAGTGGAGATGCGGACACTAAGGAGCTATCTGTCAAATCGTAATATCATTCATTCTTAGTTCGGGCTCGTTGTCACTACTTGTCACAAAGGCCGAAAATACGGGTTACGGGCTTAGAGATAATCTCTACGACCCCCTGTACAGCCTCCTGTCACGGTACATAATTTAATATCGGATGAGTAGTTTCGCACATTAACTTTTATGTCCAAACTCACGAATGTTTCCTCTTTATAAGATTAGAGTATAAGACTTTGTTTTCATTTTAGTAATGCCCTAGAGTTATTAGAAACAACCAATTTTGTTGTTGATGGTATTAAGACTTGCTTTCACACATTTTTGCTGATTCTCTTTTTTATTGTGCTATCGTGTGAAAGATAATAAACAAGAATAATTCAATTTAATTTTCAACCAAAAGGAATGTTGGTTTGCGACCTATATATTTGGTAACGTACTTATCGACATTCTGGACCATTTCCCACGATACACAAGAATATTTATAAATTTACTCCTGATATTTTTTACATTTCATATGAAAATGTGGGCAAAGTAAAAGTATTTTGTTTTTCGAACTTTTATGTTGTCATAAAACATTTAAAAAATTGTGTATCTTTATAACTTTTAAAAACGTGTAAACTCAAAGAAATGCCATCTGACTACTGGTCGCCGGACCGTCTGTAAGGTATTCGCGACCCTGGAACGACGGGTCAACTGTAGTAACAGGCTGGATTTTCAGTAGGAGTCTGACTGTTCTCTTCCACTGCAGAGTGTAAGATTGATTTGATCATTCTTCAGCCAAAAAAAGGTCACTGACTCCTGCAAAACAATAAAATTGTGACTAGTGCAGGAGTAAGAAAATTATAACAAGATCTTTCGTCCACACAGAGCGAGCAGCCTCGCGAGGCATTAGCCGCGCGAAGCAGCTCGGTTAGTGTGGACGTGTCTGGGGCGAGGCAAGCGCGCATGCTGTTGCGGGCGAGCGACCGAGCGCCCGAGCCATCCAGTGTCGGCTTTTTATTTGCTCGCGTATATTGTTCGTGAAAACATATGTGCAATCGACAAAGTTAGTTGAATCATGACTCATTTTGACAATAAATAGTTTGAATCCGTCAAAATGATCAAAGACCACGTCGTTACAATGGATATGTAAGTTTACGCGAATATGGACCAAATTGTATTTGTGTCTGTAAGAAAATAAGCATATTGTGGGTCATAATTAAACTTTGTCGATTGTACATACGAGATTACCATTCAATGCCATTTCTTTCAACGGAGTGTCAGTGATTGACCATTGGAAAGTCATAATGACGCCATTATATTAATTGACTACAAAACTTGTCAAAATCAACAATTTATGAAATCAATGATACACAATTCTGACACTATAGTAATACGAGTAACAGCCTTGAGATCCTTGTTAAACTTGGCCAAAAAACGTTGACCCACTTTTTTTTTATCGTGCTAAAATCATCAAATGAGTCCTCGCGCCCAGGGGAGCGGGAGGGACTGTCAGACTCGTACTGACTAAAATCCACGGTGTCCTTCAATAGCCATTTACCTGCCGGGGTCACGGTAAATCATAAGTCCCGCGACCCACGTTGCCCCCCTTAACTTTAAAACAAGATTGACGGTCTTTAGAACAGATAACAATATGAATCAACTAATTACTGCTGCCATTGTGGCGGCCCCAACTTGATAGATATCGCCAACTGATTGGGACTTGATACAGCGACCTCCCAAGTTTCTCCTAATTGGAATCACTAATTCTACCATGGTTACACTTGGAGTCGATGTATTATGTGTATCTGTGTATAAATGTTGGAGCAAGTTTGTTACTTTGACGCCATTTTGATTCGGAAAACTTTATCTTGAATTACACAATAGTGCAAAACCATTTTTGCTTCCACCATAATAAATCTATACATATAATAAATCTGTAGAAGGGTCAATTCTGTACATTGAAAATATTGAAAAAATTAATAGCGGGGTTGTTGCTGGATCGATACCAAACCCAAATATGAGATTAAAAAATTTTTTGTCTGTCTGTCTGTCTGTATATGCAGGCATCACGTGAAAACTAACGGTTCGATTTCGATGAAACTTGGTATAATTATACCTTATTATCCTGGGCATAAAATGGGATACTTTTTATACTGGAAAACTACGTAGAAAAAAATAATCTTATTTTTCAGTTTTATTCATAGACGTTTTTCTGTAGAACTGCGAACACACGTGGATTCAGCGCCGTAATATTTATAAGATGTCATTGTCAGAGTTACTCAAAATGGAGAAATAAACCATCCACGCGAAGACCGACATCCGCGCGGACGGAGTCGCGTGCGGAAGCTAGTCCTTTTATAAAATGCTTGCAGCTTTGTCACATTTTTCAAATTATAGCAAAGTATAGAATTTTTAATTTAAATATTATGTTTTCCATCAGGCAAGATAGTGGGCAAACGCGAGCCTAAAGCCCCATTCAGACGGAGCAAGAACTCGCATGTGAGTTTTACTACATTGCGATATTTGTTTGACCAACTGAATTCGTTGTACCTATAAGTCCTCAATGTAACGCAACTCGCGTGCGAGTTCTTGTGTCGTCTAAATGAGACTTAACGCTACATAAAAAAAAATACTTAGATGGTGACTATACATAAACCTGTCAATGCTGGTAGCTAATGTCATTATTGTGTTGACTGTGTCATATAATATTATTACTCGCGGCCGTTCCATTGCGTTGTCTCTCTGCTTTTGATTAGTCGAAAGACAATGATTAAAAAAAACTACAATAAGTACAGCCTTGAGAACAGCCAGCTTTTAGTTTCCAACTCGATTCTAATTAAAATCAAAATGGAGTGCGACAGATAGGGCCATCCCTTTCACACTCATATTTGTTTCTCTCTCGCAAATACCTACATATAGGGAATGATGATTAATGTATTTTGTCTTTGTCTTACGCGATCTTTGTTAGTAGTATGTTAACTATTGAGAAAGACTCTTGATAGCACAAGTTTAAACCTCTGTGGTTTTTGGTTGCTATTATTGATTAATTATTCTGTGTTTTGTTTTTTACTGATAACTAAATAAAAAAAAAACACAAATTTTCAAAGTTTTCTACCTACAACATGTGGTGAACTTCTATAAAATAATAGTAATCACAATTTTGTAACATAAAAGGACAATTCCACGTATTCAACCTCTTTCAAAAGGTTGTAAACGTGTCTCATACCCCAACAATACTAATAAAATATAGTGTCAGAAGTTGTCAGCGTTTTAGCACTTATTAAATTTAAAGCAAAATATTCCAGGAAAAGTCACAGACAAAAGTTTAACAGAAACCTAACTTTTTTTTATCGTGATGTAATCATCAAATGAGTCCTCCTATCCAAAGCAGAGCGGGAGGGATTGTCAGACTCGTCCTGACTAAAATCCACGGTGTCTTTCAATAGCCCTTTACGTTCCGGGGTCACGGTAAATAAGTCGGTAATAAGTCCCGCGACCCAGCAATTTACCACTTATTAAATTTAAAGCAAAATATTCTAGGAAAAGTCACAGATAAAGGTTTAAAATAAACATAGCTTTGCAAAAATATTATTCAAAACAGAATAAAAGTATTTTTTTCGTGTCGTGTAATTCGTGTTTGTTATTAGCCCCTGAAACAACTGATAAAATATATTTTGCCCGGGGACCAACATTTGTCGAGTCTCACTGATTTAAATGGATTAATTTACCCGACATAATATATTATGTACATAATATAAAACCTACCTTTGCCTAGGCGTTTCTTTTCCGTCCTTTTTGTAAACATTTACACCCGGATTCCGGATTGTTTTGAACATCCTTTGGATAACATAATTTTGCTCTTTATGTGAGAATAGGGTTTGGGTCTGATCTTTTTACAGGTTCTTTGATTTCATTTTGAGTAGATGCTATCGGGTGTACCAATTCGAAACAAAGCCCCTCGAAAATTCTTTGAGTAGAAAAAAATTAAGCTTTGTTAGAAAAGTGCTTTATGTTTCTGTCTTTAATTTATTTATTACGAAATCTACAGCTTTTAAAAATATTTTAACACAAATTCATATGTGTCACTATTGTAGCCAATTATGGACTTACAATTTCCTAACTTTACAGATAGTTTGCTACAGAAACTTAGAAATAAAACAGATAAGACAAACTATATCAATTTTTAGAGTCGTGTGAGGTATAAGAATGTGCGTGTGCCTGTGTAGTGTGTAGTTAAATGATTGTAGCCTCCACTCAATTTATAAGTTATAGTTAACATGAAATACATTTGCATTATCCGTCGCATAAATAGCCATCCAAAACATGGCCGTCATTTAAAAATGATCACAACCAAGTGTTTACATTTTATGCCTGCCTGGTTTTAGATATGAAGATAGGTAACTAG
The DNA here is from genome assembly GCA_943136025.2 of Agrotis puta. Lineage (NCBI taxonomy): Eukaryota > Metazoa > Arthropoda > Insecta > Lepidoptera > Noctuidae > Agrotis > Agrotis puta. Next base: position 16,977,392 of record OW964179.2, on the reverse strand, counting down.
GAAGGCCTGGAAGATATAATACTTTAAGTTAATAATCAAGGAAACGAATGATATCAACAAAATCAGACCCTTCGCAAAGCCACTTATCGAATAGACCAAACAATCTGAACATCAAAACTCCCCAAACCGTCCATTAGGCGATCAGTGGCAACTCATACAAAATGTAAGGGGTCCGAAGATTTGCACGCCCAGACCCCAGCGAATTTGTGGGCCATAACCTTCCAGAGTAAATCGGTGAAAAAATATACTCAAAGCCGACCTCAGGGGAAATATGGGACCCTGGTAGGATGTTTACGAGTTTACAGAATATTGTGGTGAGCTCAAATATGAGGGTTATTTGTGGGCTTATTAGTTGAGAAGGTGAGTATAATAAGATTATTACGGGGTTAAGGGTTTAAGGACTTCTTATTTTGGGAAAAAGGATGAGGCCATTACACCTTTTTAGGGTTCTGTAGCCAAATGGCAAAAAACGGAACCCTTATGGATTGTCCTGTCTGTCTTTTTGTCCGTCTGTATGTCACAGCCACTTTTCTTCGAAAGTATAAGAACTATCCTGTTGAAACTTGGTAAGTATATGCATTATGTAAACCGCATTCGGATTGTCACACAAAAAAATTGGGGTTTCCCCATACTTAGAATTGAAATTCAAATGATATTGAGGTTACTAATATCATTTTTTTTTCTAAACTGAACAGTTTGCGCGAGAGACACTTCCAAAGTGGTAAAATATAACATCTAAAATAAGAGAATGATAAAACTAAAAAATACTATATGATGTTGTACATTACCATGCAAACTACCAGCGAAAATTGGTTTGAACGAGATCAAGTAATTAGGTTTTTGTAATACGTCATAAATCGCAATTTACCTTTTTAAGTTACAACCAACTACAAGAACTTATATTTAATGTTACTTGCTGCTACGAAACCCTTTATGGGCGAGTCCGACTCGCACTTGGCCGGTTTTTTTTCAGAACCGACGAGGTACTGACGGTACGGATGGTGCAGTTCCTGAGGGCTTGGCTGCTGTGCTGAGAGTCGCGGATACGATCTTCTTCGTACTTGTGTTTCTAATAAAATTGACAGGTACAAAATCAGGGCTGAATTAAAACATTTTTTTTTTGTTTTACGTACAGAGCATACAAAAAACTTCCATGTTCTATATCACGTACAGAAAAAACTTCATCTATTCGTAAAATAAAGATTAAAAAACTGAAGCTCCAGAGAATAAAACCGATACCTGAATAGAGATCTCCAGCTTTATCCAAACTCCCACCGAGTATGTTTCAATACTATTTTCCTTTCCCAGTTTCAAGGGAAGCTCATACACTCAGTATTTTTCTTCAATTCCCAGGGCGTGTGCTAGAGTGCACTTTGTTTCATTTCAATTCGTTCAGTCAAAGACCAGTGTATTTGACTTTGATCACACATATGGGGCCCCTTTTGAAAGAAGTTTAAACGATTCCACCGGTATTCCGTTCACAATGAACTTGATGTTTGTAACGCGATCTGCTAAGTTTAATTCTTGTTTATAATTTGGGATTATATAAAAGCGTCTGTAGCAGTCCTATTAGTTTAACCGTATAGTTCGGTACCGGGTCCTAAAGGACCCGAACACATAGACCTACGCCGGCTCAGTAGCGGGTCCTAAAGGGGCAGACTTTGTAGTCATACGACATCCTCATTTTAAATTAAAAAAAAATAATATTCTGAGCGTTAAATCCTATGAGTGCGCATTAATTAAGAATAATAAATAAAAATCTGATTTGTTCACGCCATTAAAACTTCTACATTTAGCGCGCATTTTCTTAATTTACCATAACAAAATCCAGAAGTCTAAATACGATCGTCGCCATTTTGATGGCAGTGCTGGGTTGAGCTAAAAATCATAAAAAATGTGGTTTCGGGACATCTAAGGGATCATTATAGGAGGGATGAATAACTCGTCATTTAGTATTGTAACGAATTCATACATTATTCAACATAAATTAGCAGTGGTAATGAAGAATTTGATATCTGAAGTCGAAGTTTCGCGCCACTCGTGTTTGTTTACATTTTTATTTTTCACTTGGATCACACACATGCGTTTCTACTCAATAACAATTACGATAAATATCATGTCAAATATTATAAATAACGTAAAAAAGCCCAGATCTTAGCGTAATTCTCTAATACAGAGCTAATAACACGTATTTTTCATTACCACTACTCAATTTGTATTCATAATCGACAACCATGCTTATTTTTTTTAATCGTGATGATGTGTGAAAGCGAGTATTCTAATCGATTCCATAATTGAATTTTTCGTCAACTCGAGTGAAAAAAATAAGGAATTGAAGAAAACGATTAATAAAAATTAAAATAAATTTGTTTTAAGCTAAGAATACAATTATTAATTGTTATAATATTTTTTAAAGCTTTTATAATAATTTTACGTGCATTGTAATTCCCAAAAAACAGTAATAGACAAAAGAATAATGTCAGTAATAAATGTTTGAATGCGCGCCAATTATTAATTCCAAAAATTGGATTTGGAATGCGCTCGCTGTGGTACTCGCTATTCAAAATAATAAATTTTATTTATTAGCTAATTTTTAATGTACATTTTGTTTTGTACCATAATATAATTAAGGTTGAATGAATATGGAATGCCTTGGATCTTGATAGGCTTATTAGAAATGAGTTTGTTTCCCACCAAATAAAAGATAGATAAGTAAATTATTATATTCTCAAAATTGTTTCGTAACATTGGTTTGGCCATGTTAAGTATAGACGCCAGCACATCAACCTACCTCAATCTGTAAAATTTCTTCAATCGATTTTCAACCTTATCACAATAGTGGAAGGTTAATGTTCGATTGGTAATTTTTGACAGATTTGGGTAGGTTGATCTGCTGCCGCGCGTACAGATATTTAATCGTCAGTATTGACACCAGTATAATCATATTTTTATATAGGTATTTGTTAAGGATACTTTAGATGTGATGCAGTTCGCGACTTAACTCCAGTAATACACACTGTTATGAGTTGAAAAACCTTTAAATGATTCTCTCCCTGGGTGGAGCGGAAGGAGATGTCAACTATTACTTACTTAAAACCACCCTGTTCCTTCATATGCCTTTTGCGTTCTAGGACCGCAGTACCCTTTTAATGATTTTAATACAATTCCGTTAGCCACTATTTTGTCCTCGTCAGTTCGCTGATAGTTCCTCAAAGCCCGCTTGGAACACGACGTGCATTCGTCTCGGGCCTAGTCCTTGATCGGACGGTGAGTTACCCTATACTCGCCGTTCGCAAGCCCGCACCTACAATCGCAAAAATTAAGTCTGCGTCTTTAGATTTTTGCTGGTCAGGAATAGAGCTTGTAAATGAAAAAAAAAGAATGTGCTATATTTTTACACTATTTCATAGTGTCGCTGTTAAGGCTCAAATTCGTTATGATATACGACAAACTACAGTAAAGTGATATTAATTTGGTAAAATATGAACGAATATTATACAAACAATAATTTAGTCATCGTACGCAGATCAAAATCAAAATTCGCGGCAATTCACTCAAAGTTCGAATTTCAAAAATTTCGTTATTGTATTTGTACCGCGAAGTGATTACTCGTAAAAAAAATTGAAATGAGAACACGATGTTGCGAACATGTAGTGAGCTACGGCCATTGACTAAAGTTTGAATCGATTTATTAAAGAAAACCTTTTACTTTATGTTTTTCGCATGTAATTACTTCACAGAACATTAATAGTTTGATTACTGGAAATTGATATTTCAAAAATTTAATTTTATGCAATGCAATTTACATTTTTTATCAAAATCGGCCACGAGACTTCTTTTAGTATTTTTCGCTATTCCTCATAGTTTCGAATTTAGCCATCCACGGCGCGTTGGAAATTTAAATTGTTTATAACTGCAGGGAATCATTTGGAAGTACTCCCATATCTCTCCCTCCAGCATTTGATCCGAACCCGGTGTTTGTCTTTTTTTACGTTGTTTAGATTCGTTTTATAAAATGAAATAATCAGATAAATTGAAATTAAATAAAGAAGACACAATATGGGTAAAACTATATGGTTGAATTTAAATTTAAAAGACACACACGTTTGGCCTCCAATGAAACACCAATATTTATTTCTATCCCAATCATTAAATTAAAAAATTTAATTATTTATTGCGTACCTAATAAAAAACTTATTTTCAAAACGAAATAATACTTGAAATATTATACCAATGAGTCTACAGATTCCGTTCCATAGATTTATTGCATGGAGTAAACCTTCTCTAGTCAAATAAGCAGATAAATCGGTCCATGTCTTTGTATTACTTTTTTTTCCATGTTCGATTATATTGCGAGTATCGATTAGGCTGAATGAACCTTTTCAATCGTTATATGAACATTGGGATTGCGGTCAGCACTAAGAAGTGTCATGTTGCAACATAGTTTTTGGTAATTTTTATCAAGTCTTTGATCGTTATTATTTATGAAATTATGTATGCACACTGGCAAATCTAATAATGCATGTAGTAAGTTACTTCATTTATTTCACTGTTTAACCATTTTTTATCACGTGAGAAGCTTGTTCATGTACATATTTTCAGCACATCTAAATTACATAGTTTTTGGAACGACATAGCATTTTGTATGTTCCACACATTTTACAGAAGAATGACGCAGTTTTAGTGACCTCAACACGTTCTTGGATATATTGCTCATAAACTTATCGTATAAAATAACTGTAGTAACATATTTTTGATAAAAAAATCGAATGCTGAAAATTGACAAAAATCTTCAATATTTTCCCAAATTTCGAATCACCCGGTCGACTCAGCTGATGCGTCATGTGTCAAAATGTTGTCGTGCAGAGTGGTTAATGCTTGTTTTACATTTTCAACATAACAATTCAACATAAAGTTTAAAAAACAAATTGTCAATCACGTAAATTGCAATTACTGTGTAAACGGGCCGTCAAAAACAAAACTTGGTTTGAAATAAAAAAAAAAAAACATTTGTTACAATTGTTTCAACTGTCAAAGTTTTCGAAAAACGAATGGCGCCGTTGCAAAATTTTAAATTACAGTTGGTTTGTTACAAGTTTTAGGTAAATCACTCAACTTAGTACTGTCTGAATTCCAACAAGTTCAAGATTTTCAAGATGAGATACTTATTGAACATTTTATGAATTTTGTGCCTAGTAATATAACTTTCTCAGGTCAATCTTCTGGCTTCAGGCTAAGTGTCGTCTGCATTTGTTAAAAAAAGTCGCGGGCTTTGAGCGCGACGACCGAATCAAGACATTCCGTAACGAAAATAAACCTAACACTCACTGTCACATCTGTTATGTCAACGTGAATGAATAAAATTTGAATGATTGATTTTTTTTCTTGACGTTTCACTTGATTGACGTGGCTGACCGTAGCCTAATTAGTAGAGTAACTTCCCATAGAGCAACGATGGGATGATATTCTCGTTAAATATTCCAGTAGGCGATATTTTTTTCTTCATAAATAAAAGAAATAAATAAGTAATTATAATTGCATAAGTTGATAAAAAATGCTATGCAATAGCTAAAGCTATAATACGTGTGACATTTGTGAACTGCCTGTATTTTTTTATAGTTTTGTAAAAATGTATACCTATAAATAATTATTAATTCAATTACTGATAAGCAACTTGAAGACAAAAGTGCTATCCGTGAGTGCACTCAGCAATATCGTCCGTCTTTTCACTCCTTTTTTGGAGCCTTTACACTGTCAACATCGTTCGCAATGTAACATTGTTTGCATTCGTTGTTTATAGTTTTGCCATATTACGGTTAAAAATCGATAAAATTCCAAATTGCGACATTTTTAATTCACTTTTGTTAGTCGTAAGAACTCGTCGTCACTGAGCATACTGGGTTTATTTGGTAAGCGATACCGCTTATGATAGGAGTGGATGCAACCACCCTCATTTTAATTACTAATAATATAATATCTACAAACAAGTTTAACTCAAATTCTTTTCCAAACAACAATCTTACCAAAAGGTGTTGTAATCGTTAGTACTTAGAGAATTGAGATAGGCAGTTACTCTATTTAAAATACTGTTTTTAAGTTGTATCTGAAGACTGAAAGTCACCCCTAAAATGGTTGTAAAAAGGCTTGGCAGTTGGAATATTGGTTGACTATAAGATACAAGCTCAAGTAAACTACGTCTCGCGGGTCTCGCGACAGTGATTGTTAAAAAATCAAATGAAAGAGATCGCTTCGTTTGCTTGCCGTAAATCGTATTGCCCGAGGTCGTGAGCGAAGCATAAGGTAAATGCTTTTTGAAATTACCTAGGAGTTATAGTTTCGGGAGGTTCCTGTGTCTGATAGGGAGGGAAGAAACGCCTGGGTGTCACCACTGCGAGGATCGTCCGGAGGACACGGTGGAGCATACGGTGCAGGACTGCCCCGCTTGGGCAGAGCACCGCCGTGTCCTCACGACGGCGATAGGCGGAAACCTCTCGCGCCCGGCATTGGTCGAGGCCATGCTGCGGGGCGAGACGGAGTGGGAAGCGGTCGCCTCCTTCTGCGAAGCAGTCATGCTCGTGAAGGAGGAGGCGGGCCGCCTGAGGGAGAGGACAGCGTCCTCCCTCCACCCCAGCCGCAGTGGTAGACGCCCACGGCGTCGGACGTCGCAAGACGATATCCGGCCACCGTAGGCGCGGGCATGCGGGCAGCGAGTAATGGGCGACTCGCTGTCCGACCATGGACCATGCCCGGGTCGACGGCGCGTTGTGTTCCACGCGCGCCTCAAAGAGTGTCAGCATAGTGACGGGGCCTGTAGAGGGCCAAAGCCTGCCGGGGTCGCGGGACCAAGGGATTACCGTTACCCCGGTACGTAAAGGGCTATTGAAGGACACCGTGGATTTTAGTCAGTACAAGTCTGACAGTCCCTCTCGCCCTGCCCTGGGTGGGAGGACTCATTTGATGATTTTACCACGATAAAAAAAAAAAAAAAAAAAAAACCTAGGAGTTATAATAACTGTCTATATCTTTGAACTAGCGATCCGCCCCGGCTTCGCAGGGTTGCAATCTCTACTATATTATGCATGTTATAAACGTATAAACCTTCCTCTTGAATCACTCTATCTATTAAAAAAACCCGCATCAAAATTCGTATTTTTAAAGATCTAAGCATAATAGGGACAGAAAGACAGCGGGAAGCGACTTTGTTTTATACTATGTAGTGAAGATATAATCAGAACTTAGAAGTTATAAAGGTCACTGCACAGTATAATTATTTAAATGCTTGACTTGATTGAAAAGACAATTTTGTGGGTGAAAAGGCGAAAGAAAGACAATTGGGGAGGAAGAGACAAATGCGTGATGTAAATGGGAAATTGAAATAAAAAGGCTGGTAACACAGGACCGTGATAATAACAAATATTTTTAAATAAAAGAGTAGGTATGTGTTAGTGTCACAGATATGTACAATCACCAAAATCTTGTATTTTCTTATTATTAATCATTAATTAGAATTAATGATTAAACTTATCTACTTGTCTTGCAGATAAGATAACCTTCAAAGGACCTACATAATAACTAATCAACTCAGAACACTAAGGAGGGTCTAAACCTAACATTGGTACTACAGTCAGCCCTTGCAATGTGGGCGGTCGTTTATAAATTAAGCACATTAATAAAGCGCTAAATACAGCAGTGTAACATGTTTATTACCAGCAATTAAGAGAGATTACGCTGCTTACAGCGCTAATTTAGTTTAAAATGTCAATTCTGCTTAGGCGCTTTTAATGATTTTGATTTTATTATCCACATAAACGTCACGGGTATCATTCTCTGAGATGTTCTTTAAGTAGGTATAAACAGCTAGGTATATTAAATTCTTTAGTAGGATTTTAACTTGAGTAACACAACAAAGCCATGGGTTCTAATCAGGGCTGGAAAAAAAAACAGTTTATTTTAAATGTTATATAACAAGCAAATTGTTTTACACAAGTGTTTTTTTTAAGTTTCTTGCATTATTTCAAATTAATTCGACCTTGCAGGTCGAAGTCTAAAGTTATAAATAAATTATAAGTTTCATTTCTAGACTACATCTTTTCAAATTCACCGTTAGTATAGCAATATTTATAAAAAAATATCAATGAAAAAAAAACATGACATGTTTTTTTCTAATACTTTTACGTATTATTTCATTACAATGCCAATAAAAGTTCAAAAATATGACATAGCAATGGCATAGATTCACATGGTGATGGTTTTATGTCAAGCTATTTAGACTCCTGAATATTAATTTATTTTAGTTTTATATCCATTCATCCGCCATGATAAAAAGATAAAAAGTGTGATAAAAACACTGTTTAATTTCAAACTGTTTTAAACACTGTTTATAACAGGTGTTTTAAAACAACTTGTTTAAATCATACCAAACTTAGTTCTAATCCAGCCAGGTGCATTACTTCGGGTAATTTGTTTTTGCTCTCAAAATGGTAAAGAAAAAAGAAAAAAAGTGTATTAGGTACCCACTCCTTCTCACAGAGGGGAGTCCCGTGTCCAAGCTGTTCAGTATTATAGGTTAATGATGAAAGTTACTTCCATGAGTTTTGTATTTCTCTCATACCCGCATAGTAGCCTGCTGTACTTAACGAGTAGATATCTTTACTCAAAATGTAACACTGATTAACAGAATAAAGACTTCAACTCACGCTAATGTTTTGTTGCAGCCTGATCATCTTTTGGCTTGTTGCCAGTATTTACTTAAAACTTCTCGATCAACAAAGAACAACAAAGTTTGTACATATTAAGGATCTGTATCTACATTTACACCCAAGTTTAATGCAACTACTTTTGATGGATTGAAGTTGAAGAACAGTTTCGGGAAGACCTTAAAGGGAATATTTTGACTTGTACGGAAAATGATATTCTATCAGCGATTATGATATTAAAAAGTCAAAAATATAAAGGCCGGACGGGAGGGACTGTCAGTCTTGTAGGATTGTGGATTTTAATCAGTACGAGCCTGACAGTCTCACCCGCTCTACCCTGGGAGCACTAATTTGATGATTTTACCACGTTAAAAAAAACAGCCACTTTCGCTCCACAAATACCTTTCCACCATCATAAAATTGGGCGTACCATCCATGTTCCAATCATAAAGTATCGGCCTAATAAAATAGGCTCTATAGCTGCCTGTGGCGTGGTTTATTTGAAGCGGTGGCCGTCATGTGGAAAATCAAAGCGTGGCGTAGTGGTCCGTGAAGCCTAGCGGGCCGGTATGCCACATGCAACCCCGCCGAACTTGCGGACTTTAGATGGTTATGCGTTTTCGACGGAGTTTTTTGAGATTCGAAGATGATTTTAGAAAGAAATAAGAAGGGAGAAAAGGAATGAAGTAGAAAATTATGTTTTTTTAGGACTCTCATAACATCTTAATCCAACAAGGAATATTCAACGAATCGTTTCGACCGAGAGTGCACAGCCACAATTTATCTCTTTTAATTCCAACATCTACAATATTAAGTTATCGCTCATAGATTACTTCATCGCTTACAGTGGGGCAAGTCCCTCAGAACTGGACTGGATTAGACGATGAAAGGAGCGTAACAAGTGATTAATTTAGATTCAATTGTTATTGTGAATTAATTACTGTATTGTTGATAAGGTAGAATTGGGTTGTTATCTTACTGGTTGGCAATTAGGTACGTAATGTGATTGTATTAAAGTAATGGGAATGTTTTGAATAAATTAGTCCTTTTATTTAATAGATTCCCATTACTACTTTTGTTGCAACTTTCAATAGGACTGTAAGACGTGTACTGACTAAAATTCACGGTGTCCTTCAATAGGCCTTCACGTTCCGGGGTCACGGTAATTCATTAGTCCCGCGACCCGTCATTGTGCTGACACTCTTTGAGGCGCGCGTGGAACACACGGCACATTCGACCCGGGCATGGTTCATGGACGGACAGCGAGTCGCCCATTACTCACCGCCCGCGTGGCCTGAGATCGTCTTGCGATGTCCGTCGCCGTGGGCGTCTACCACTGCGGCTGGGTTGTGGTCGCTGTCCTCATTACCACGCGTCCCGCCTCCTCCTTCGCTAGCATAACTACTTCGCAGAAGGAGGCGACCGCTTCCCACTCCGTCGCGTGCCGCAGCATGTCCTCGACCAATGCCGGGTGAGAGAGATCGGTGCTCTACCCAAGCAGGCAGTACTGCACCGTATACTTCACCGTGTCCTCCGGGCGATCCTCGCAGTGGTGTTCCTCATCCGACAATGTACCTCCCGAAACTTCCATGTCCGGTGAGGACCTGCGTCAGGCGGTAGGTCAGGATGCCGTAACGCCTATTTAGCCACTCCTCAAAGAGGGGTCCTACCGCCGCGATTGCGGCGTGCCCGGGGTCAGCTAGTATTACACAGAAAGCTTATTATGAAAAGTAGGTAATCCTCTTTTGATACCTCATAAACCACATTAATACCTGATTATTGCATTATTGGCAATACCGCTTCCATTAAGCTGAAATACTGACGATCAAGCGGTTTTACACATACAGTTAATAGCTGATCCGCGGTAATTTTTAAAGGGACTTTGCCGAGTGAAGTTATACTGGTTATAAGCTTTAATTTCCCCACAGCTGGGACAAAGGCCTTTCCTCTATGAGAGGGAGTGGGGCGTAATCCACCACGCAGGCCAGTGCGGGTTGGTAGTTGTCACATGTCTTCGAAGTTTTGATTCTAGAATAACGTTTTCCTTCACCGTCTTGAACTGTTTTGTACTCTGATGTGACCTAATACGGTTACGTCATAGGAAATACGATTTGACAGAAAGCTCCTTAGAGTATGCGCCACTACTCATGACCTGCGGAAAATGCGTGGTACTAAATTTTTTTAATGCAATTTGATGTAACGACATAGACACTAGCGCCGCATCAAAAGTTGTGACTTCAGTTGTGGGTACCCGTGCCTTCATTGACGTATTAGAAAATAGACACCCAGACTTACTTGCGAGCGTTAATTTTTGAATTGTGAGTCGCGTAATTTCGGTCGATTTCATAGAAAAGTTTTGTGCGACGCAAAATGAGTGGTCCGCATTGTACTAATCACGCGACTCACTACTTAATAATGTATGCTCAGCTATCTCAGTCTAAAGCGAATCTTTGTGAATGTGACTAAGTAAACAGTAAACACGTGTACCAGACACAGTATTTTCCGAGATGTCACCGTGTCTCAGACAGACAGATCTATTACTGGACTGTGACTGCGCGTGATAAAGAATTCAAGTCGGGATTGGAGTTTGTATGTTTTAGGTTATATTGTTATAGTTTGAATATCAATATTCTTCGGGGTACATTTTTGTACACTTTTGGGTTATAGGTAGACGTTGGTTCGTATGCTGAAGAGTTTTTATTACAATAACCCTTCCCCCGCCGCGGAGTAATAACGACATGAGGATCGCTTGCAGCCTAAATTGATCCATGCCTCCCCCTTATTATTTTTCTCAAATTCCCTCACAAAGATAACATTATCATCCGCTTACAGGCCTGCTTACGAATAAGTCTCTAAAATAAGTAAATAATACCACTAATGTACACATTAATGGGGTATTAATGTCCCCCAAGGGATCTAAAAACGCCACTTTAGCAAGATTGCTAATAGAATTGTGATAAAATTGTTCTTTATCAATTATCTGCCACGGGTTCCCAGACTCGCGAGACGACTTCCGGCCACCGTAGTAGGCACGGTTATGCGGACGGCGAGTAATGGGCGACTCGCTGTCCGATAATGGACCATTCACCTCTGATTTCGTACAGTTTGCAACCAGGTAATATTGTTTTATTATTCACTAGTTATCGACTAGCTAGGAGGCCGGGACAAAATTTGGGAACCACTGATGTACTATTAGAGTATCTTAAACATTATAGGGTAACAGTGTATAAGACGGGGACGCGAGGTATGATGGGAAATCACACACTTAAAGCAAACTTAACACAATACTAACGTAGCGCAAGCCCCAACAGGACGCCATTTGTTAAGGGCCATTTGCAAATGACATCCTTATGGCGCTTGCGCTACGTTAGTGTTAAGTATGGCTAAAAAGTGTATGTCCCCATTATACCTCGTGTCCCCGTCTTATACACTGTTCCCCTTATAGTCCATTTTACGAATAATATCGCAATGTATGTTGTTATGTCGCTAAGATGGCCTTTTAAGACCCGCGGGGCTGATTTGTGTGCTGACACCCTAAACCGGTCGCTGAATGTATCACTCGAAGGTCCCTTGGGGATGCAGTTTAAATACGATGTCTATTCATTTTGTGCAAGTTATTTTATTTTTTTATTATATTATTAGTCTACCCGCCTTGGGTGGAACGGAGGGTACTGTCAGACTCGTGCAGAGTAAAATCCACCTTCAATAACTCTTCACGTAAGACAGTCCCGCGATGCTGGCAGTAATTTGATCCTCTATGGGGGGCCTGTCAGATTGCTGACAGCTCACCCGGGTATTGCCCCTGATCGGACGGCGAGCCATCCATTAGGCGCCGTTCGTTATGTCCGCGGGCTTTATTTAACTAATTAATTAAAATAAGCAGACTAGAAATATTAATTAATCGTTGGGACTGCAATTTCTTTGAACTTATTTGGCGTAAACGAGAGACGCACTAATTATTCTCTTATCGATTATTTTTTTGTTATATTAAAATTGTAACAAAAAATATCTAAGTATATCAATAATAATTTATATACATTTTTTTTTTAATTTTTAAGGATTGAAAGAAAGAAATAATATTTATTGGTACACAGTTTTTCGCGGTCGCGGACATGTGACTGATGCAAAAAATAGATAAAAACAATCCTTGATGCGGATTAATATCATGCTAAAGTTTCAGCTCAATTGGTGCAGAACTTTTTGAGTTTTTGAAGCGCACACAAACCAACATAACATTTTTATATACATAGATTATTATTGACTTTAGCTCAGATTAGGAATATCAGTAATTTGCGGGTTTTTCAACTAAGTATATTTAATACCACGCCGGGTTCGCGGGACTTACGAATTACCGTGACTCCGGAACGTAAAAACGGAGGACTCATTTGATGATTTTACCACGATAAATAAAAAAAAAGGATTTTTAAAACCACAGCGAGATTTTAATTATATTTTTCTGATGCTTATCACTTCAAATCTGGATAACGTCTCCATAACAACGCTATTCATTTGGAATTAAATCTAGAAACAGCAAAAATACATGAAAATGGAGTCTACTTTTACAAGTACCTTAATAAATATGTCTGTGGTTAACTGCTATAGTTTGTAAATTATTGATGTGAACTGTGAAAGAAACGCTTTATAAAACTTATTTTCTTTTCCCAAAACACGTGAACCAGAAATTTTGCTTACAAAGAAAAAAGAAAATTTGTTCTGACCTCAAAGGAAATTCTCACGAAAAATATTTAAAGGAACGCGTAACAGCATGCCCTTGTTTCAAACACGAGGGAAGTTTATTTCAGAATGATTGAACTAGTAAAATGGATACCCAATGTAACGCCTCACTTATTTAGCATATAGATCGTACTACGAAAACAACACGACAGCCAACTCTCCGCATTCTTCTCTATACATTGCTACAACTCTACCAAATATAAAGATCGATATCTGAACATGACACGCAATGTATTGTGAATGTTTTTCAGAGATATTTTCTCCCACGTCAAGTGATAGATGGCGGAGTCCTCTCCATTTAAGTTTATGCCATCTATAGACACTTCTTCGTAAATCGTTTTTTATGTTATCGCTTGGAAAACAGGCAGAGTGGTTACATGATGGAGAATAGTGGCATTATTCTGTGGAACACCTAAGTAATTTGTCGAAATATGTTCAGACCTTACCCGCATTTTAACAAAGGTATAAAACACGACATACTTTTACAGTCTTTGCTTATCGTTTCCACCTCAAAAATGTTATGAAGATTATTCTTCTACAAACTTGTCAAGGATAAAAATAAATGTCTGAAAGAACGTCGATCGTTATTACATTTTTGGCACATGACGTGTTTGTGACAAGGCTTCTTCAAGACTTGCCTAAAACACAATTATCATAATATAGGTAAACATGTAAGTATAGACTACAAAAAAAATCGTTGCTAGGAGAAAATAAAATAGGAATGTTTTCTGCATCTACAATTTGAGGGCATTTACAATTATTTAAACCCTCTGACTTACAGCTAGACCAGAAACAACTAGGTACATGTAGACTAGGTACATACAACTTATTTGATGATTTTACCACCTGAACAAAAGAATTCCCATACAAATACATGTTAACGAACCTTACGTGTACTCAATGATGTAGCAGAAAACATTGATATTTTTACTTGTTCTCTGAGTGAGTTCACAAAAATTACAATGTACATTTTATGTTATAGCTAGTAATTATAACAGTAATCTTGCGGCCACACTATTGAATTAGGAAAATCCTGTAATGATAGTGATGATGTGTTAATAAATAATAAATGTTCCGTGTAGGAAACGAACCGGCGAAAAAAAAAATGAAGTTTCACAGGGTCTATGAGGATCCTACATCCATCGTTTTTAAAAGCCAAAACGCCAATAAAACTTCGCTTTCCACATTTTCCGGAAAATATACTTTACAAGCAATCTTAAATTAATCTTGCGACTAGTTTCGTCGGACGTAAGAAAATAAATCAGTTGGATTGACAGCACTAACCACCTGTGAGCTGATAGAATCTTACTATGAAAGTGTAATTTCCCCAGGGCTCCAGAGGTCCGACTGCAGTCGCTTGGCCTCGAAATTTCAACAAAAGCAAGTTGAGTATAAAGCCTTCCAACATTCCAAGACTTGGGAAATTCTCGTGTTGAACGCCAGAGTGAGTTTTACTTTGCCATTTCCGAAGGTGGCTGGCAATCATAAATATTGTAGCTGACTTTTCGAATGACTTTTTAACAATAATGGTGGACTGGGCTTTTTTAACCGACTTCAAAAAAGGAGGATGTTCTCCATTTGATTTTTTTTTTTTTAAGTAAGTACGTCTGAAAAATGAGTTATTTTAGACTTTTTTACGGTGGTTTATAAAGGAGCTTAGTATTTTTTTGAAAAAGTTTTTTTCTGGTATAGGGAAAATTTAGGATAACAATAAATAAATAGACTTTACAGCGACTTTGAATTTATAAAAATCTCGTATCACGGTGTTTTTGGTTGCACGAGAGTCATTTCAAGAAATTCTGAAATGGCCTAGCTAAGAAGTTTAAAAATTTAGAGATTTTGAATGCGAAGTTGATCATATTCAATGTGTAAAACTTTACCCTGTGGATTTGCTTATGCGAAGATTGACTCGACTAACACTACAAATGTAGTTTGTGGTTTTATACATTATTATCACACATTATAGCATTGCTGTTCACATTTAATTTAGAAAAGAAATTAACAACAACTGGTAATTGAAAATACAATAGATTAAAAGAAGTTGGCCTAAACATTTTTAGTTAAGTATTTAATGTACACAACATCAATATTATACATGATAAATTAAAATCACACAATATTTTTAACGTTTTTAAACATCAAACACAATTATGCAAAAATAAAATAGAAAAAAACGATTGACACAACATTATTAAATTAGTAAATAATGTAAAAATGAAAATCAGTGTTTCTTTAATATTTATAATAGAAACCTACGTATAATGGATTTATAGGCAACAAAAGGGCTTATTCGTCAACTCGCGATTAATTAACTCGCGACTGCGCGTGAGTTGGCACATTCCGATTTTACCTATTTTTGTTGTCGTCAACTCGCGACCGAGCGAAAATCTGACGTATTTACAGTCGTCTACAAAAGTGTTAATACAATTACACGTAGCCGAATATACTCAGGCCCAAACAAACAGACATTATTTAACACAGGATCAAGATAACCCTACAATACAAGAGAATATCACCCAGAACTTCAATATAACAGTGTTAAAACTTAAAGGAGTTTGGACATTCACGCTAAATGTTGCGTATTCTGCTGAGACAATGGAATTCAAGGGTTTGGGGTACGTTCAGTGATAAGATGTTGTTCATGTTGAATCCTTCAAGGCTGTACTTTAGATGTGTTTATTTTATATGAATTGTTAGTAAATAGGCTTGTATATCATTCAACCTACGTTATTATTTTACGGAAATTTAAGACTACACATAGTTCAAAGGGCATACATAACTGCAGATAGAAGAGAAACAAAAAGGTTTTTCTCCGAGGTTCAGTTTTCGATTTATATATTTCGGCGAATAGCTCTGAAACCTGACGCTTTAGGACGTTATGTCCTTAATAGTTTTTATAAGTCTAAGTATCCTCTGTCTAAATATAAAACTTTAATAAAATAATCAAAATGGCGGACGACCGTTAGAGCCAACCTTTTTTTTTTTTTTTTTTTTGCGTGGTAAAATCATCAAATGAGTCCTCCCACCCAGGGCAGGGCGGGAGGGACTGTCAGACTTGTACTGACTAAAATCCACGGTGTCCTTCAATAGCCCTTTACGTACCGGGGTCACGCTAATCCCTAGGTCCCGCGATCCCAGCAGGCTTTGGCCCTCTACAGGCCCCGTCATTATGCTGACACTCTTTGAGGCGCGCGTGGAACACAACGCGCCGTCGACCCGGGCATGGTCCATGGTCGGACAGCGAGTCGCCCATTACTCGCTGCCCGCATGCCCGCGCCTACGGTGGCCGGAGATCGTCTTGCGACGTCCGACGCCGTGGGCGTCTACAACTGCGGCTGGGGTGGAGGGAGGACGCTGTCCTCTCCCTCAGGCGGCCCGCCTCCTCCTTCACGAGCATGACTGCTTCGCAGAAGGAGGCGACCGCTTCCCACTCCGTCTCGCCCCGCAGCATGGCCTCGACCAATGCCGGGCGCGAGAGGTCTCCGCCTATCGCCGTCGTGAGGACACGGCGGTGCTCTGCCCAAGCGGGGCAGTCCTGCACCGTATGCTCCACCGTGTCCTCCGGACGATCCTCGCAGTGGTGACACCCAGGCGTTTCTTCCCTCCCTATCAGACACAGGAACCTCCCGAAACTTCCGTGTCCGGTGAGGACCTGCGTCATGCGGTAAGTCAGGACGCCGTGACGCCTATCCAGCCACTCCTCACGCGAAGGTATGGTAAGGTTTATTTCTAAATCTTGAAATTTGAAAGGGCAGTAATAATAAATAACAACAAAACGACCTACGAGTATTTCAAACGCGTGAAAAAGTATCCTCTAATAAAAACTTTTTCAATTCGATTCACGAAAAAAAAAGAAGTTAAATTGATAAATTGTATAATAAATAAAAACGTGGGTGTATATTCCAAACTCAAATAATCCAATTTACTCTTACACTCACAATACTGCGACCTCTCCATTTTTAAATTAACTTTCATGTAAACAAAATAATTGATATCAATAAAGAGTCATTAAAACCTGGCGTTTAATTATTAATAATTATTATGACCGTGTAATGGTGGAAGGGTCTTATCCTCAATTAACTTTTGTGCAAACTGGTGTGTTTCATTTGAGAAATGGAAGAAAGTGGATCTTTAGAGCCCTTGTCAAACAGACAGGCGTTACGAATGCGAAGCGTGACGTTTTTATTTGTAATGTATGGAATTGTTTGAATCCAGTCACATAGAAACGCGAAAGCGATCCGATAGCGTGACAGAACTATCGGACTAACGTCTCGCTTCGGTTCGGTATCGCTGCGAAAACGCTTCGCTTCGCTTTCGCCGGTCTGTTTGACAAAGGCATAAACGTGCGTGGGTTTTTTTATACGTTACAAGCTGGTCCCGTGGTTTCACCCCCACTGCTCGGGTCCTTTTGCTCATAGCGTGATGTTATATAGCTTTTAACCTTCCTCAATAAAAGGGCTATCCGACTCAAAAATATTTTTTCAATTCCAACGTGTAGTTCCTGAGATTAGCGCGACCAAACAAACAAGCTTCAGCTTTTTAATACCATTATTAGTGTAGATGTATAAGATAACGTTTGTCTTTCCTTCTATTTTATTTATTTGTGATTTATATCTTGATATCTTGTGTTAGGTGTTTTCGCAACTTATTGAATTGTTACATTTAAATACAAAAAACAGAAAATGGAAATACAAGTATTATTTAGTTACAATTTTTGGCGGAAAATCTTCCTTAAAGATAAAAATATTGGGTCGACGGCGTTGTGTTCCACGCGCGCCTCAAGGACTGTCAGCATAGTGACGGGGGCCAAAGAAGGCCAAAGCCTGCCAGGGTCCCGGGACTTTCGAATTACCGTGACCCCGGTACGTAAAGGGCTATTGAAGGACACCGTGGATTTTAGTCAGTACGAGTCTGACAGTCCCTCCAGCACCACCCGGGGAAGGAGGACTCATGTTATGATTTTACCAGGAAAAAAAAAGAGAACAATGTAGGCAATTTTTTGGTTAGGCAAAATCATCAAATGAGTCCACCTTCCCCGGGTGGAGTGGAAGGGACTATCAGACTCTTATTGACTTATAAGTCCACCCTGTTCCTTCAGTTACCCTTTGCGTTCCAAGGCCACAGAGTCTGTTTAAGACGGTTTCGCGAGGATTTCAGCTTGCAAGTGTGAGTTGCGATGGCCATATTGGTAAGGCGTCTGAAGTACTTATCCAGAAGACGCGGGTTCAAATCCTACTTGCAACTAAATTTTTCTTTCTCTTCATCTTTAAGACGACGCAAGTCTCCGATACCTTACGACTTTGTAGTGTATCTAGACGACTATCGCAATACAAATCTATAGAGGTTCCAACCACGCGTCAATGGACACCAAACTCGTAAGGTATCGGAGACTTACGTCGCGATGTATACGAAGGGCAAGAAACCGCTTGGATGAAGAAAAGTGAGTAAAAATAAAGTAACTAGGCTCACCCGGGATCAATAAAGCTGTGATTGATGACTTCAGCGACGAAATATTAAAAGTGCGAACGTGTGAAGTGCGTACAGTCAGCAAAACAGTTGTATGCAATTTTCACACGGTTTTCTTGTATACTACATACAATATGCATGATATTATGCTGTTAGTAAGCACTTCTTGGCTGTGTGCTACATACGGCCAAAGAGTTTCGTATGCACGCACATTTTTTTTTCCTGTGACAACACTACAGCTAACATTCTGATTTTAAATTGTCCTTTAATATTTTACTTTTATATATTAAATTTATTAAGTGTTTTTTTATAGATTTTCCAAATATTTCAACAAGAAAATTGCTTGTGAATTTTTTGTATTAGATTCACGTCATATTGAACCTAAAAATAAGTGTTTAATTTCAATATGAATGTGACAGTTACCAGGAATAAGGAAATCTTGCATTGTCATATTTTATTTTGTTTACACTCCTGACATTCAACGATCCTGTGTTTTTTTACGCGAATTTTCTTTATACCATCCTGAAATTTCATTTTAACTTTTTTTTTTGGACACACCCAGACACAACATTTGAAAACCGTTTGAAAATTCTGCCTGCGTACCTAACTGTTTTGCTGACTGTACATACATAGCTTGTACTGCGAACATGATGAATTAGTGCCATGGTACTAATAATTTCTTATATTTTCTGTAACAGAACTTATAAGAAAGTCTAAAAATTTTAGACAGAAAATTATATAGATAACTAGCGATCCGATCCATACGGGCTATGTTCTGTTTCCGGTTTTTTTTTTTAATTATAAACCGTCTAACAAGAAAGGTAAACATCTGTTGAACATTTGTCTAAAAAATGGTCAACGTCAAAACGACATATCACGTTGATATGGGAGTCGTTTTGCTGTTACACTTTTTTAGACAAGCTTTCAATAGATGTTTATAAGTTGTTTATACGCGTACCTATACATTTGAAAACAAATTTTATTTACGTGGGGTAAATGTTGGGTGTAAAATATAATGTACGGATGTAAATGACGGCACGGTTAGCGCAGTGGCTGAGCGATTGGACTGCTGTGCTGCGTGTCACGGGTTCGATCCCCGCACGGAGCAAATATTTGTATGATCTACAAGTAGTTGTTTCGGGTCTGGGCGTTTGTATATGTAAGTTTATATGTTTGTAAACGCACCCACAACACAGGAGAAAATCCTCGAAGAATTTCTTGGGGCAACGTTTTAAAAAAAAAAGATTAAAAAAGTGAAAGAAAAGAAAAGAAAGGTAATGTGTGTATGACTAACATCATAATTATGGATCAAAGTCTGAAATCGTAATTATTATATTTTTTATTTTCAATCTAAACTGAGGTGGACAAACGCTTGGAGGTGTTGTAGGCTGTTCAAGTTTATCGTGACCCTGGAGCGCAAACGGTAATTTAAAACCGTGGATTTTAGCCAAAATGAGTCTGATCGTCCCGTAAAAAAAGGTTGAAAATCAGCACCAATAATATGAGTTGAAGTAGTTTAGAACAACAACACTGAAATAAAAACAAACACAAAAAGCGATAATTTATAAACTGACATTGATATTTTTTGTCTCAAGGTTTTATTTACTTTCTGGGATCAAATTATCAAGTGAAATTCAAATCCCGTGCGGCTAATAAGAATTATTATCACAAGACCCGATAATTTCAAACCCGGAAATCGAATAACCCGGTTACCCGACACTTCTGCTACCCGATCGCAAAACCGAAAGTTTATTAATAAATCATAACATTTTCCTAAGCGTAATTTAAAACATCTCTCCTTACTAAAAGTTTAATTGCGCCGCAAACCGGTTTACGAAAATCGTGTAAACACGGTTTTTTTCGGTCGAAATCAATTTCGATTTGAGCTCACATTCAAATTAAATGTTTAAATGAGAGTTCTTCATGTTTTTGATGTGATTCAGTCGGGTGTGGGGTCAGATCCCTTTTTTGGGATCTGGGGTATGTTAGTAAAAAGCTTCTTAAATTTAAAACGGTTTAGAAATGTTGATTTCCAATTTTACGTTACGAAATGTGATGTTTTACTTTTGATATGCCAGATTTATTTCGGTGACTTAAAAAAAATTGTTTGTTTTAATCAAAATAATGTCAAGATTTTGTAGTAAACACCGTAAAAACTTATTTCCTTTTTTGTTTAACCCAGTTTCAATAAACAACAACAATAAATAAAATTCCCTGTTTACAAAACAAAAATTACTTAACCCAACACCGCGTTTTATGCTGTCTGACCCAAAAGTAGGATGAGATTCAAATATTTATGCTTGCTCAGGCAAAATTTCAGCAATTAATGGAATTAGTTAGACTTTTAGACCCAATCGAGGTACTTAAGTTGCCAACTGGAGTGTTTAATCAAATTAAAATGTTTGCCAGAAAAAGACATATCGAGGAGATTTAATCTGGCAAGTTGCTGATTGGTTTTTCAGCTATTTCAGGCGTGTCGCTCTTATTTCAGTGTTTGTAATTCGGTCGGCTGTAATTGTTTATTACGTGAAGGATTTATCTGAAGGTCTAGTGTTAAACTTGGTATGCGTTGTTTCAGGAACTATTTGGTGTGCTGTAAGTGTTTTGCAAGTATTAGGATTGAACTGATTGTAACAAAGAATTTCAAAAGACATTAATGTTTAAGTAATATGGTATTGTTTATGCTTGTTTTTTAAATGCATTTGAAGCTTGTCTTAATAGGATCGCATTTAGCGGTAATTGCTGATTGTATCAATAACATGGTGATCGCAGCAACTACGGAATCCTTCATTGTGTTCCGACACGCACTTGACCATTTTTTTAACAATACATAAATTCTAACATAGTTAAAAATCCCTTTGTTATAATTTGATCGCTACCTACGTAATAATTAAATTTGGACTCCTATTTTCAAACCAGTCAAATTATATTTTCAGTGCTTTAACCGCTCTATAAATAAAAGAAAATAAATAAAGTACAAAAAAAATATATAGCTTAGCTTAGATGGACGTTAAACTAATGGGTTTATAACACGAAACGTTTGTTTCGTTTACTGATCATTGGTGATTATAAGATTATGAATTAAGATAACGATAATTTTAACATTAAACCAACACAAACTTCTTCTAACTAAAATAAGTCTACTGCATATTCTTCATAATTCTATTCTTGCGTTCCAGAATACTAAAAAATTCGAGCTGGCTTCGCTTAATCTTCAAATGTTCCATTGGAATATAAGCTTTCAAGTTCATACTCCGATTTGCCTTTGGCTGATTTTCGGGTGGATGTACCCACAACCTTTTTTGAGGGCTGGATCCGCACCTGACACTACTGATTGCTTTAAGAATTCCTGTCCTGTCTTTAAATCACATTTATTAGGTAGTGAAAACGCAAACACTTTGAAATTACCCACCAAGTTAGAGAGTTGAAGTAAATTCGTCACCTATAATTATTATCATACTACCAAAATAACGTATTAACTACCTATATGTAAATACTAAGTTAATCTTATTATAGTTCAATTTACATAACGAAATTGACGTTCTTTGATCCAAACGTAATCATTACATGTTTAATTACTTACACAAAATTTGAACCTAACTATATTAAGTTAATATCTACCACCCACATTCATCAATCATTAATTAGTTGGTTTAATTTCATAAGTTTTAGTTATATTATGTTAACTAACGAAAATAATTTACATTTTCTGTATTACTGTAAATGTAAACAACAATATAGATTCGCCTACAGGAGTGTTTTTTGAAGTGAAAACTTCTTTAGCGGCGTTGTGCACTTTTTTTGGAATGGGTAAAAAATGTTAAACTCGCGTCAGGACACGTGACCTGATCGAAAATTCGTAAGACGGCGCAGGGCCCTTGCGCGAATGTTCGTGTGTGTTTATTACTATTTAAGTTTTCACTTCTGCTGGCACTCCCAGAGTGCAACCCGTCGTTTTTTTTTTTTTCACGCGTTAGACTACAGTATCGCCTTATGGTATAAGCAAAGATGTAGTCGATGAAAAAGTACGTACGCTTGTAAGTTGTGACCTATTCAAGATTTAACTCTAAAATACAGTAATAAGTAAAGATATTGTTAAAATAATGATAGATTAGAAATACATCATCTGTGATTTCAACTGTCTAACTATCACGGTTCCTGAGATACAGCCTGGTGATAGACGGACAGCGAAGTCTTTGTAATAGGGTCCCGTTTTACTCTATGGGGATGGAACCCTAATAAATGAGATAGGTTAGACAAACTTGGGGTTACGGGACTTCCTAAACAGGGTACCGCGGCCTTAGAACGTAAAGAATTAACTAATGGAACAAGGTTTTTAGTCAGTACGAGTCCGGCAGCCCCTTCTTCTCCACACAGGGTGGGTATTTGGAATTTCCAAATAAAAAAAAAATATCTGGCTATTTTAAAGGTATATACTTTTAAAATAGCTAGGGACAATAAAGGTACTGAGTACTCTAAAGTGTATTTATACCAGTTCCCAAATAGGCCACGCCTAAAACAAAAAATAAGAAATATTGACTATGCCAATTCAGTTTAAAGCCTAAAAAACTTTAAATCCCATCCTTAACAATACATATGCTAAATAACAGTAACACTGTTCAATTGTTCATGTCGTTATTAAATGTCAAGCACCTCATAAAGCTGACAATCCATGACGCGAAGTGACGGCATATATTGTAAGCAAGTTAGTGGAGTATTTGTCAAGTAATTTAGCTGGAAGTGTCTGAGCAGAGAACATCCCTTTTCCGCTATGTAGTGATATTATTCAGACCGCGACGTGGCAGTAATAAGAGGGTAGGGTTCTTGTGATAGCGATTGTTCGATGAATTAAATGTTATGAAAATTATCTAGTTTTAATTCCGCGAAAAATATCCAGGCTTGATCTAGTCACCGCACGCCCTTCATGCATGCAAGAAAAAAGAGGTAATATGCTTTTCTTGCATGTCATTGAGTATTTTGCTTCATGTGCATATATATATGCGGCGGGACGGTGGGACTGCATCCTGCATCGATATTGTATCGGATTATGATTAACGATATAGTCCAATTTGCGGGATATGGATCGGTGAGAGACGCACTGAACCCAGAAATATGGTAGGAACAGAAGGAGGTCTATTACTCAGTAGTAGATGATCCATGATCCCAAGCTGAAATGATGATGCCATTAACCCAAACAACCTACATGGTTAGCTGGGTTGATGGCTCAATATCTGGCATCGGCGGATCCAGACCTCAAAAAAGATTGTGGACTCAGACACCCGAATTATCGCCAATTAGCTACTCAGTGTATGAACACTTCTGCGTCGTCGTTGCGCCAAATCAATCATGAGAGCGGGTTCATGCGGGACTGTCTCATCAGATCAGCACGACACTGGAACATTAAGGGCTATTGAAGGATCACCACCGATTTAAATTAGTACAAGTCTGACAGTTCCTCCCGTCCCATCTCGGGTGGGAGGACTCATTTGATGATTTTATCACTATGAATATAAGAAAAGCGCGACTTCATAGAACAACGAGCGCAGCAAGCCCGAAATTTTTTAGTTTAAAGGGCCGCTACAAGTCAAATATTCACTAAAGATGAGTGAAGCCAACTGGTATTCTTTGAGCGTATTGTAACAACATAAAACGTTTCAAGTCCATTAGGTTTGTATGCCCATCGTGTCCACAACGGCGAATCCGCGGTTGCTGTTATGAGGCTTGCTCAATCCTATAAGTACGGATTCATTTTAAAACTATCGAAATAAGAAGCCGCTACCACTTAGCCCCCACAAAACAACATACAAACATAGGTATTAATAAAGTTACGTTAACTAAACGCCTGAAGACGAAACACACATCTGTACAAGTAACGAACTACGTAACGTAACTACGAATAGTTAACTTATTTCACCCTGAGTCACTCACACAGCGGCTCTGATTGGAATTGATTTGTGTTTCTCATTAATCATTGTTATAATGATCTTTGTTGTGACAGTTCCGTATACGTAGTGGAGGGTCCTCGAAATCGGAGCCGGGGGGCCGATTTCTAAGCACGAAACCCGTGGTTACGGCCTTAGTTACGGGTATTTTGACAACGAGCCCGAACTAAGAGAATGAATAATATTACAATTTGGCTGATAGCTTCCAAGTCCACGTCATGACCTGCGGAAAGTTCGTGTTATTACTCGTATTTTTTTTTTTTGCAATTTGTTGTAATTATATAATCCGTTCGCAAAATTGATTTTGACGTCAGCTAAGTTATTTCATCTGCATCCGTACCCCTTGTCTTCGTTAACGGACTTAGAAAGTAGACCCCGAGTATTGAGGTTTAATTCTACAATGATCTACTGATCTAAAATATAATTAGTATTGTCACTACGACCAGGTGAGAAATACAAAAATCGTACGAGAATAACGGTTACGGGCATGGCAAAAAAAACGTCTTACGAATTTTCGATCAGGTCACGTGTCCTGACGCGAGTTTAACATTTTTTACCCATTCCAAAAAAAGGGCACAACGCCGCTAAAGAAGTTTTCACTTCAATAAAATGGAAGACGGCGGTCCATTTATAATAATGTCGTCAACGAACTGAAAGTTGGGGCTAGCAAGCTTGCAGCAAGCATGTTTATGATTATGGTGCCTCCAGAAACAGGCGTTTGGGGCACGTGCCCAGCCTGCACTTCCCTAGATTCGGCACTGGATAAATATATTAGTCTATATTAACAGTCGTACGGACAACGGCCGCATATAGAACATAATATAGGTGGACGAGGACTTAACGAGCACTAATTTGGTCACTCGACTACTTCAAGTTTGGCCTGTTAACTGGTTTGTTACCTAAACTATGTCCGAGTTTTGTATGTTCTTGTTTCCCAGATTGTAACTGACTGACACGTTGTAGCCATGCAACATACGGACTCATACTCGTAAATTAACTTTCGCGTTTTTAATAACACTAGCGAAAGATTATACCCGTGGCTTCCCTTTGGCTCCATGCAGACGAAGATTCTGGCATTTGGTAAATATTGTCCAACGAGAATTTAATTCGTCCCAAAGAGTGCTGATAAAATTTTGTAAACAAATACAATGTTATAGACTACATCATGCACAATCGGCAAAGTTGAATCATAACCTATTTTGACAATATTCAATAAGATTATAAGATAAAAGTACTAAGCTATCATAAGTTCAAGGTATTTAAAAAAGGTATTTAAAAAAAATATGAATTTTGTTTTAGCGCATTCATTTGAACAGCGCTCTTGTACGGCGTGTCACGCGGAGAAGGTAACTCTATGCACTCGAATATGATGCTCTTAAAGGTATTTTAAAGTTAAGAGCAATTATTTCAGAATTTCATATTAAAATACCATTAAATCCTTTTCGAAAAAGACAGATTAAATTAAAAAGCATCGAGAGCTCTCAAAGGTTTAATACGTGAAGAGGTTAGAGCTCATAAATAGTTATAAGTTGTTATCACGGTGCTCGGGAGCCGTAGCTGGTCAAAGATTTAGATCTTTCCTTTTCCCTTATCTTACTAACAAGTTGTTTCGTGCAAGAAACTACTTTGCGTAATTTATTTCATTACCACTCGTGCTCTGCCCAACTCCAAAGGAAGAAAGTGATTGTGAGAATCGAATTGTGTGAAATACCAAGACATATGTCAACCAAAATCCACACCAGGAAAAGGTAGGATAACAGACCACTTCGTGTCAAAGAGTTTTTTTTTAAACGTTTCTCCACGCTAGGAATTTCTCCTAAATAGTGGGTGCAATTACAAGAATAAAAACTCACATACACAGGCCAAAATCGGAACAACTACTTGTAGGTAATTGTTATTTTTTGTAAATATTTTACATTTAGTATTTCAATGTAGTATATATATAAATTTACTTAAATTACTTCTATGTTATTCTAATTATTTGAAAAAAAAATCTATTTATCTTGTAGGTCATATTAATATTTGTTTCGTGCGGGGATCGAGTCTGAGACACTGCGCAGCGGTCGATCGCTCACCCACTGCGCGATCGACTGCTTCGCGGCTTGTCGCAAGTTCGATTCCCGCTCGGAACAAATATTTGTATGATCTGCAAGTAGTTGTTCCGGGTCTGGGTGTTTGTGTATGTGAGTTTCTATGTTTGTAAACGCACCCACGATACAGGAAAAAAATCCTAGTGTGGGGCAATGTTAAAAAAAATACAAACGCGGACACAGTTTATCATAATCTGCACAAGGCCAATAGAATTTCAAAATAAAATAAACTAAAACACTGTGTGAACAATTAGCCTTTTGTTTATATTGAACGTAAATTGACACCTACGTGCGCGAATTATTTCGCAGCATTTCGTTTTATTTGTCCATGTTAGTATAATTTTTATTTGGCATTTTCAACACCGACAGAAATTCAATTTAAACTATATTCAGCTGACCGTTGGGGAAGTTGTTTCGACCAGTAATTACACTTTGTGAATTTTTTTAAATTATTGTTATACAGAACTGAAAATATTTATTTATTTTTTTTGAAATTTTGGAATAATATTTTGCTAGTCAATCATTGTGTAGTCTACATTTGCGTAATGACTTAGCAGGTTCCGTCGTACCACAAAAAGTGAAACATCTGTTGAACACGTGTCTAAAAAAACTATCAACGTCAAAACGACATCTCAGTTTATATAAGAGTCGTTATGCAGTTAACTTTTTTTAGACTAGCGTTATGTCCGCCTGAGGGAGAGGACAGCGTCCGCCCTCCACCCCAGCCGCAGTGGTAGACGCCCACGGCGTCGGACGTCGCAAGACGATCTCCGGCCACCGTAGGCGCGGGCATGCGGGCAGCGAGTAATGGGCGACTCGCTGTCCGACCATGGACCATGCCCGGGTCGACGGCGCGTTGTGTTCCACGCGCGCCTCAAAGAGTGTCAGCATAGTGACGGGGCCTGTAGAGGGCCAAAGCCTGCCGGGGTCGCGGGACCAAGGGATTACCGTTACCCCGGTACGTAAAGGGCTATTGAAGGACACCGTGGATTTTAGTCAGTACAAGTCTGACAGTCCCTCCCGCCCTGCCCTGGGTGGGAGGACTCATTTGATGATTTTACCACGATAAAAAAAAAAGACTAGCGTTATGTAATGATAAGGTTAGGTTTAACAAAAGCATATCATAATAAATGTGTTTAAATATTTAATACAAACTCTAACCAGCGTCATTTTAATGAAGAAAGAAAGAAAGAAAAAAAAAGATTTATTGACACACACAGGACAGAACAAATGAACTACACAGAAGAACAATAATAGAAAGAAAAACAAAATTACAGAAAAGAAAGAACAAACGGAACAAACATAACATAAATAGTCATAAATATTAGTAATGGGCATGCGGACGGCGAGTAATGGGTGACTCGACGTCCGATCATGGACCATGCCCGGACCCCCACGGACATCACTTTGTGTTCCACACGCGCTTCAAAGAGCTGTCAGTAATCTGACGGTGGCCATGTAGAGGGCCAACGCCTGCCGGGGTCGCGGGACTGTCTTCAGGGGTACCTGTGAACCTGGAAAGTAAAGGGCTAGTGAAGGACACCGTGGATTTTAGGCAGTACGAGTGATGAATTTAATAATATGAGTAAACCGGATTTGAAATTAAAAAAAAAAATGGATAAGAAATTAAAAAATCCTCAGTGACTTTCTAATATTTTACAAAATAACAGCATAGCTTTGCTGAAAATGAACCGGTAATAAATAAACTAAAAACTAACAAGGCTATACTGAAACTAATTTAACTATATAAACGCTTATATACTCTTATTTATAATAATGATATTTGCTCAGCACCCCAAAAACCAAGGTATCAGCACTTTGTAGTCACTCAGACTTTTCAGGTGCCTAAATAAACACACCTTTTGACTTCAAATATTTTTCAATAAAATAAATAATGCGGTTGTTCTATTACATATTATTATTAGGTACATGTCCCATAAACATGGAAGTGCAGACCAAACTAAGGCACCTGTAGGTTTACGTGTAAAAATAGTGAGAAAATGTTTTAAATTATTATCAGAAAATCATCTTATATATCATCTCATTTACATATTATAAATACGAAAATTTAAGGAGTTGGATGATTCTTTGGTTCAATTTAAGACTCGTAGATCGTAACGTACCTACCTACGTGTCTTTAATTTATAGCCTTATTCGAAGAATTTGATTGAAAAAATCTATTTAGTCTATCAGTGATATTATCAAAAAATATGTGACACGTATTGTTTTCTTTTGTTGCGTACCCAAACCAAAATTTGACAAAGATAAAATTGGCAATACTTCACAAGGAAGTACAGTTACTAGCTTGTTACTTCGCGATTTCCCAGTCTCCAATTTAGATGCGTTTTTTTATTGTTAATATTCACTATTATGTTAGTAAATTAATTACGAATTATGAAAGGTCGAAATCTGCCAACTTTTTTTTTGTTTGAGGATTTAAGTTTTACATCTCAAACGTGGAGAACATTTGAGATTTGTTTTCGTAAGGTTGGTGTAGCAGTAGGGACTTGACTGGCTCAAAAGTTAGTTTGCGTTCCAGGGCCGTGATGTCTTTTAAGATAGTCAAGCGACCGGCATCGGCTACAGTAACTTTTAAAGCACATTAAAAAAATAAAATCACCTTTACTGAGATGTAAAAAATCGTTATCCGACGAATTGCAAATTATAACGGTAACTCTAGGCTGATTTTTTGGTTCATTTAAACATCTTTTATTTACTGCTTCTTTGTACATGCACTTTCGATTTTTTAGTAAAATGACATCCTGGTCTCCTCACAATGTAGACTACAATTAACCAAAATACATACACAATTTTCTTCTTATATGAAACAAATTAAGCGATACAATCCAAAAGAATTTTCTTCAAAGTCGATGCTAAAACGGACCCAACCCTTTATACTCTTATCTAAGGGCCCGTAGAGATTATTACCATAAAAATATAAAGCGATTTTGGGTTCTTCAGGGTCCAAGAGTCTTCGAACTTCGACCGAGTCCTGACCGTATTATTGTCTTGTATTTGCATATACAGGAAATTGTATTATGTAGCTTTACATGTTAAAGTAATAGAATACTAGATAGGCATCGAATGCGGGGACTTTCTGCTGATTCTTGGCTCCTGGGGCATTTCCTTTCACATAAAATTATGGTTACCCATGACGCGATTCGTGCGATTTGCAATTTTTAACTAAAAATGAAATCGACCTTGCTACTACGAAATTATGATGCAATTCGATTGACTTACGTCGTCGTGGCGGTCGCTTATTGTTTTTCATCTACCCGTAGATAACGTGTTTTATGTCATAATATGTCGTAGTGGTAAGGATGATTTTTACTTGTAGTTGGAATCGGCCGAATTGCTCCCTAAAGCCTTTCTCAAATACACAAGCGAAGCGAATGCGAAGCGTGACCTTTTTATTTGTAATGTATGGAATTATTTGAATCCAGTCACATAGAACAGCGAAAGCAATCCGATAGCGTGACAGAACTATCGGACTGACGTCTCGCTGACGTCTCGCTTCGATTCGGAAACGTTTCGCTTTCGCCGGTCTGTTTGACAAAGGCATAAGTGGGATAAGCGGGAACAGAAGGTTAATACATTTGATATTTTTTGGTAAGCTTGTCTTTTTCCTTGAATTAAATTTTGTTTTTTTATACCACCCAGGGCGGGACGAGAGGGACTGACAGACTCTTACTGACTAAAATCCGAGGTGTTCCTTCAATAGCCTTTTACGTTCCAAAGTCAAGGATACCTGATGAAAGAGTCCCACGCGTCCGGCAGGCTTTGGCCTTCTAATGGGGGCCTCGCCAGATAACAGACAGCTCTTTGAGGCGCGTGTGAAACACGACGTGCCTTTGACCTGGCTATGGTCCATGATCGGACAGCAAGGTCACCCATAAACCGCCGTCCGCATGCTCGCGCCTACGTACGGTGGCCGCGATCGGAGAGCAAAAGTTAATTAAATAAATTACATACAAAATGTCTGACTACATTCGAAGTATGATCCTACGACCAACAATTTAACTCATCACCCTGTACCAATATCTGCCACTGAGCCATTGCTTTGAAGACAATATTAAAATCTTCAATCATGTTAAAAACGTCGTTTCTACGCAATGACGCGGCAAGTGATTTTATCAGAACCCTGTATATGACAAATTGTAAAGACTTACTTCATGTCCGACGCACTCCTGGTGTGAAAGATTGGCTTACATTTGTCACATGTTTTAAGAGATTGCTGTTTGTTTCATGTTGTTTTTGGGTTATAGAATGATTATGAAAGCCTTGATATTAATGTTAATGAAAGTGTTTGTGTGGGTTTAGCACAGAATTAATAATTTGTTGTAAAATCTACCTCCCTAATATTATTTCATTATGAACTCATATCAGTCATCGTCATCTTCCTGCCCTTATCCCATTTTACTTGTGGTCGGCGCAACACGTTTTTTTCTTCCATTTTTCCCAATCAGACGTCACAGTATCACTTATGCCTTTGTCAAACAGACAGGAGAAAGCGAAGCGTTTCCGAAGCGATACCGAACCGAAGCGAGACGTCAGTCCGATAGGTCTGTCACGCTATCGGATCGCTTCCGCTTTTCTATGTGACTGGATTCAAACAATTCCATACATTACAAATAAAAACGTCACGCTTCGCATTCGTCTCGCCTGTCTGTTTGACAAAGGCGTTACTCCTTTTTATTTCTTGGCCTTCTTCCTCTGCATCCATCAACATTCATACTCATCACTCTCTTAGTCACATGAGTGTCACACCTCCTCATCACATGTCAGACCAAGACGGTTCCAGACGGTTCTAGACGGTTCCCTTGATTATTTTCTGTTAAGAGTATCACAACTAAATTGGGATTTAAATTTAAAATACCACATCGTCGTGTCACACTATGTAAATGTGAAAGTTCGTCAGAATGAATGGATAGATGGAGATTTGTTACTCTTTCACAAAAAGCCTACTGGACGAATTGAGACGGTATTCAGATAGTTTATAACCTCGATTAACACTTATGTGTCCTTTTATTCCCTTGGGATAATTACCGACGTTAACGTGGGTAAGCTATTTCTTCGTAAATTTACACAAAAGGCTTTCAACTAAAGTGACGCAAATATTTCGGTTACTTTGATCTATTCAAATTATTTTTGACTTTATCAGTCAAAAATGTTTTGAAGTAAATGGTTAGTGCCTAAATGATTACTTTTTTTATTTTATTTAGGGTCTAATCACATTCCGAACTAAATGTTGCATGCCTAAGTGCAGAATATGGTGATACTAACAACTTTCCTGTTCTTCATAAACCTACCTGTATAACGTCCCATATTTGCAATAAATCAGTTTGAATTTCACATTACCGCTGCCATGGATACTATCACTTTGTTTAGCTTTCGAGTCTCCAATATTTCTTCAAGTCCAAGCTATAAACGTCAAATAATTACACCATAACGATAAACCATTTAGCCAGGTATATATTCATCGTAAATTTTCTTTACGAAAAAATCCGGGACAAAATGGCAGAAATTTATCCCCGATGACCAGCCAATAATACCCGGAAGCGTTCATTTTACTTGTCATTACCCGGGTCACACCCAGATTATCAGGGTGGCATGATTAAAACCTTTTGTAATACCCGGCAGGGGTGTTCGTCCGCGTTTCATTTATTTTAATTAGTACTGTTTTTAACAAGGTCCCGTTCGTTGGGCTTTTGTGATGATGAATTGGACGATGAACGAGAAAGGGGATTAAATTATTCATCATCATCATCGTTCTCCTGTCTTTATATCAATTTATTTGGGGACGGTACATCATTATGGTGGTTAAATGGATACTCCAGTAAATACTATGTGCCAATAACTTACCAACTGACGTTTGTTTTTCATAAAAGGTCATCATCTGCCTAGCAGTGTCCGAACTATATTGGGGTCGGCTTCCAGTTAAACCAGATGCAAGTGGATATCAGTATTTTACATGGAGCGACTGCCTGTCGGACCTCCACAACCCAGTAACTGGGTAATACGATACCCCATGGTAAGACTAGTTGTCAGACTTTAGAGCTTCTGACTAACAGTAACGACTGCCAAAGATCTACAAATGACAGCCGGGACCAACGGCTTTACGTGCTTTCCCAGGCACGGAGGAAACTCGCTATGACAGATGGTCACCCATACACAGACCAGCCTCGGCAAGAAGAACCGGAAGATCGGCCTGTGCGCCGCAAATTATTAGCCACGAGCTTCATAAAAGGTATTGAAAATTTAACAAGTAAAAATATTGTAAAAATATCTTGTAAAACAATGCAATATATTTTATTACATTTATTTGAGTTTAATATAACACATGGCAAATTTGATTAAATTCAAAGACTGAAAATCTCGAATAATTCGTCTTATTAAGTAAGACTTTATTGAAATACACACACAATAAGACGTTTCAGAACATAATTACTACTTCCATTATTACTGATTTACTCAAAGATTTAATTTGATCAAAATAATATAACTCAGTACATTATAGCTTTGTGTTTAATTATTGAGATGCTTATTATTTAATCTTAATTAATAATATTAATTACTTTATTTTTATGATGAAAAGAATGTGTAATGGAGTATTGTTTTGTGGATAACTTGAAAAGACGATTTAGTAATTAAAATAACTACATTTCAATGAAAATAAAGAAGATAAAGTGAATTAATTGCTGTAGAATTAATTGGTACGTAGTGGTAAAATTGCTAGCAATTTAATAATTAATTGATGGCTTCCAGGCATTTGAAATATTTAAGCCTTATTGTATTTGAGTCAAATATACAGCTCTAATAGGATCTAGTATTTTACTCAAAAAAAGTATTAGTCCGAAATATAGATTACTAGCCTTCGCCCGCTCCGACCCCCCCCCCCCACCTATAGCCTATGTCACTCAGGACCCATACAGCTTTCTACTGGTGAAAGAATTTTCAAAATCGGTTGAGGAGTTCCTGAGATTACCCCCTACATACAAACAAACAAATTTACCTCTTTATAATATTAGTATAGATTAAAATATGTTAGACCCGTATGTTTTCTTTTATTATGTAAACCAAAATTGACGACGATACAATGCTTCTAAAAATCACAAAACGTCACTCGTTCGGTACAATTCTACAAGCGTTATGACGTCACAAGCCCCCACTCCCGAATTATATATCCCGCACGTGATATAATATTTTGGGCACGACACAGATCGACAAAGTACGTAACACACTATGAAATGTAAGAAACGAATGCGACTGAACCTAGCTACGGTGCGGAGGAGTTGTTAGCATTGTTTTATTATTTTCCAAATACTTACTAACTAGGTGAAAATTATTGGATGGCACATTTATGGTCTCATTAAACATTTCATTACAAAAAATGGCACGTTGATCCATAAAGGTTCGCCACCCCTGGCCTATAGCCTCGATACATAACTTGCATAAATAAACATCATTTCACTTCGTTTCATTTCATCATTATTACATTTCAAATGGACTATCCAACATAAAAATATTTTTTTAGATTGTTTCCGAGATTAGCGCATTCAACCAAACTTTTATGCCTTTGTCAAATCGAAGCTAGACGTCAGTCCGATAGTTCTGTCACGCTATCAGATCGCTTTCGCTTTTCTATGTGACTGGATTCAAACAATTACATTACAAATAAAAACGTCACGTTTCGCATTCGTCACGCCTGTCTGTTGGACAAAGGTTTTACAGTTTTATAATATAAAGTATAGATAGTGGTATTCAGTTCCATCTGCTTAGATTGGAAGACGACTCATGCAAAGGTGGGAAAAGGCTTGATGATGATGATCTGACGGTGGCTTTTTTTTAAAGTTTTTTTTTGTAACTTTGCCCCACACTAGGAATTTCTCCTGTGTCGTGAGACGTAGTTTACTTTGATGATATTGTTATCGGTAAGAATATTATGTAAATAAAGAATATAGAAACGGTAAAATAAAAAAACTAAAAAATAAACTAAATCTATGTTCATTTCTAGTGTTATTTATTCCGCAAAAAAAAAATAGATAACAAAGTTTGCGATAAGACTTCCATTTTCAATTTTAAAATCGTTCACGAGTTAACATTCTATTTACTCCGTGTTCTTGCCAGGCCTACGGGATTCATCAATCTCCCCGTATCTTATTTTCACCTATTTGACGGCTCTATTGACATCCTAATTCACTAAGAGGTAATTTATGTAGCCCCAAGCTTAAGATAGATACCTAATTGGGTGCTTAATTCCAACCTAAATAAACCGACTGGCCATTTATTGTTTGTCTATCTTAGCTTCATTATTATACTGTCAATGGCCATTATTAGCATGTAAATGTCTTACATACATAATACAATAGACCTTAATAGATTGAAATTTGATCTATATCTATGTATTAAATGTACCAAGGGATCTTAGGAGAACAAGGTTTTAGAAGATTTTCAATGGAAAGAAAAGAACAGCGAGCAAGGTACCGCTATAGGTAGGAACCTCGGTGGCTCGGTTAGGAGGAGGCGGAAGGCGTGAGAGAGAGGACAGCGTCTACCTCACGACCCAGCTGCAGTAGTAGACGGCCACGGCGACAGACGTCCCAGGACGATCTCCGGCTACCGTTGGCGCGGGCATGAGGGCAGCGAGTACTAGGCGACTCGCTGTCCGATCATGGACCATGTCCGGGTCAACAGCGCCTTGTATTCCACGCGCGCCTCATTGAGAGTCAGCACAATGACTGGGCCACCCTTAGAGAGCCAAAGCCTGCCGGGGTCGCGGGACTAAACAGCTACTCCGGAACTACTACACTGACTCCGGAACGACTACACTGACTCCGGAACGTAAGGAGCTATTGAAGGACACCGTGGAATTTAGTCAGTACAAGTCTGACAGACTCCCTGCTCTGCCCTGGGTAGGAGGACTCATTTGATGATTTTACCACGATTTAAAAAAAGATGCATCCTTTTTTTTTCTGCGTACATATAAAGCTGGCTACACATGACACGTTATAATTCTAGTTTCTGGCGGCGCATAATATTGCGAACTCCGCGGAGATAAACATGCGCCCTTAACTCCACGAGCGCAATCTGATATATACGGATTGGACGCACCAGCATTTTTTTTTTATCGTGGTAAAACATCAAATGAGTCCTCCCACCCAAGGCAGGGCGAGAGGGACTGTCAGACTCGTACTGACTAAAATCCACGGTGTCCTTCACTAGCCCTTTACGTACCGGGGTCACGGTAATTCGTAAGTCCCGAAAAGAGTCTTCCCACCCAGGGCACAGCGGGAGGGCCCGCTGTGCCCTGGGTGGGAGGACTCTTTTGATGATCTAACCACGTTAAAAAAAAACATGGCCACTAGTTCCCTTAGTATATCTATGGCCTGGGGTGCTAAGACAGGAAACCTCCACGTGCGCCCGTGGACTGGAGTTCCCCTTCGGATACGTCCGGGGGGAAGACCAGTTTTTCGGGCCGGTGCACCCTGGGATGCGGGCAAAAACTCTTTTAGGCACTGTGTGCCTAAGGGGTCTCTTTGCCCGTATGCGAATAGCCTGTCGGGTGGATGCTCCAACGCGTGTCCCTCTGAACAGCAGATGGCACAGCGGCGGAGCGGGCTTGCGGACGGTGAGTAATGGGTAAGCTCGCCGTCCGACCAAGGACCAAGCCCGGGTCGGTGGCGCGTCGTGTTTCACGCGTCACCGACGGGGCCCCTTACGGGGCCAAATGCCTGCTGGGGTCGCGGCTTTTTTCTTAATCCAGGATACCGCGGCCCCGGAACGTAAAGGGCATCCGAAGAAACACGGGTGGATTTTAGTCAGTAAGAGTCTGACAGTCCCTTCCGCCCCGCCCAGGGCGGGAGGACTCATTTGATGATTTTGCCACCCTAAAAAAAAAAAAAAAAAAAAAAAAAAAGTATATCTATGGCCTTGTAGCGAACTAGATCGAATATGAGCGATCATCGCTTTTCGACGATGTACGATGTACGATCTATCGCTGTATCGTTCCCAACAAGATTAACTAACCGCTCTATTATAAACGGTTAAGCTTAGCGCGACGGTATCAAACTGTTGGGTAAAGTGTCCATGGACGGAAAATCAAAATAGAAATTGTATTTGGGAAATTTTTGAAGTGATATTTTAGGTTAAGGCATTTTATTTAACTGGTTTTGGTTGTTATTAAGTATCTAGGAGGAGCTCGTGACTAAATAAATACAGCCGCACAAGCCGATCTTCCGGGCTAAGCCGCGCTTGCCTCAATTGGTCTGTGGATGGGTGACCATCTGTCAGAGCGAGTTTCCTCCGTGCCTCGGAAAGCACGTAAAGCAGTTGGT
Source organism: Agrotis puta (assembly GCA_943136025.2). Lineage (NCBI taxonomy): Eukaryota > Metazoa > Arthropoda > Insecta > Lepidoptera > Noctuidae > Agrotis > Agrotis puta. Next base: position 16,940,130 of record OW964179.2, on the reverse strand, counting down.
CCCGGTTGCCATTTTTAGATCTTTGACAGTCGTTACTGTGAGTCAGAAGCTCTAAAGTCTGACAACCAGTCTTGACGTGGGGTATTGTATTACCCAGTTACTGGGTTGTGGAGGTCCGACAGGCAGCCACTCCATGTAAAATACTGATATCCAGCTGAAGCTAGACAGATGATGATTGTTATTAAGTATCTACTCTACTAGTTTGCTTTACTTACTTTATCTACAATGATATTTATAAGACGACTAACTGAACTAAGACCAAATTCTGGTTTAAAGGAAGAAAGAAAAAACGTTTATTGGTACACGCTACAAGTGCACACACTATCATAGAGTTCCATTCCAGTTCTTCATGAAGTTGTTCAACTCATCTCTCCATCTTCGCTTAGCCTGTCACAAAATCGTTTTTGTCCTTTTGGCACCAATTCAGATATTTGTTTTGTTTCTTCTTACTTGCGAGTCGATAAATTGTTTTATTTTTCATCATTCATTGGCTGAATACTGAAATTGTTACAGGGTAGACCTTAAAGAATGTGGCCTCCTTTCATACATTGAATTATCTCAAATCAAAATGTAACAAAGCTTTGAGTTAACTTACAGTATATAATAAGCCTTTTTCAAATACGAGTATTAACTTGAGAGATTTTAGATGATAACTTTTAAAAGGTAATGTGACTCAAAAGTTACTTTTGTATTATTAAAGATTGATTGATTGACATTTGAATGAGAGTTTTTTCCTGTAATCACTCACAATAATCAGAAATTAATGAATGTGTACGCTGTCACTAGTTTAAAATACAACAAGAGAAATCAATAGGTTTCTTCGTCAAAACAATCTTAAAATGCTGGAATGTTCAGTTTTCCATGATGCTACCGTCTCAGCCTTTCCAAAGCCTTTTGGAATCTATTGGAAGCCCTAAGCATTTTAAAGCAATGGGCCCCACAATTATTAAACGATAAACATGTACCTACCGACTTCGTAGGAAAGCTTCTTTTTTTTACCTTGTAAAATCATCAAATGAGTCCTCCCACCTATGGCAGAGCGGGAGGGACTATCAGATTTGTACTGACTAAAATCCACGGTGTCCTTCAATAGCCCTTTACGTACCGGGGTTACGGTAATTTGTGAGTCCCGCGACCACGGCAGGCTTTGGCTGTCTACAGGCCCAGTAATTATGCTGACACTCCTTGAAGGGTAATACTAGACCTAACTTGTAATAATTTTAACCTCGACAAAACGAGATACACCTCGACAACTGGCTTGTTTTGGAGATATTGAACTGTATTTTTTTTTTTGAAAAATGTACTGTAAGATACGCTGTCATGTGATAGATTCCGAAGTTCGAATACATGTGATAAAATTGAAAAAGTTTACAATAGAATTCAACCACAAAAATCATTTACACATTTTCTTTCAGTAATTTAATTTAAAGGCTTTTCTTAGTCACTCTTTCACAGAATTATATTTATAGGATGAAAATTAAATTATTAAAATACAAATTAACGCGTCCCGCGTCAAAGCGTTGCGCTAACCACACAATGCCCATGTCAACCGTTTATAAACAGAATATGAATAACATTTTAATACATAATAATTTAATTTAAAATTCAGACATTACTTCATTTTGTCTGTATATAATAAAGCATGTGATAGAGTTAAATTCATATTTTGTGAGCCTAAAATGATACCTGTAATAATATTTAGCTCATTTTGTAATTCAATTTTTTTTAACTTCTACAATATGTTGTTAACTAGTGCTTCAGAATTTTTAACGCCATTTTCTCCTTTTAATCTTGTACATAATTTTATTTTTTTTGTTAATACGAGTAGTTTGATAATATGTTAAATTGCAAAAGATTCTGCAAAAATACCGTTTTATAATTTGGTGTGCAATAAAAGTATAATCCAACGATCCGTTAGATTAATTTAACATGAATTGGAAATACTTCATGTTTTCATTTATCTACCTTAATCATTTTGTTACAAACTAATTTTATAACCTACAATAAAGTTTCCATTATGATTTCATCTAATCAAAATTATTAATAATCAAGACTCTTTCAATGTCAGTGAAAAGCCGACACGACAATACTATGAATAACAATTAAAGGATTCTTCGCCAAAATTAATTAAAACCATCATTCTTGAGAAAATTACGAACATTACAATGAACATAATTAAAACATTGGACGCTTATAATACGCTGAATAATTAAAAGGACCCCTTCAAATTAAGCCGCAATATTTTTAACAGCTTTATCAACCAAAATTGGTTTTCTAAAACAAAACAAAGTATAAAAAGTAAAAACTCACCTTTATCACTCATCACACATCACTCATTCAATCAAATAACACTAATTTTCGAGTCACAACACTACGATACGCGCGATTGATACGCGCTCAACCCGTGATTGGTTGGACACGCGGGTGATACGCGGCGTGGCATACGACACTGACTCACAAGTACAGACACAAGGCGGACGAAGTTTTCACGCATGCGTGTTCACAAGTACGTCAGGTAGTCCAACTATTTTGGGTCCTTCTAAAGTCCTTTCGCTATTTCTATGCTAGTGAAGTTCAAATTTTACTGTCGGTACTTTTTCGATGCGGTTTTTATTCGGAAATAGTCTTATTGAGCTAGTGTTTGAATTAACATGAGATTTGCTGTTTCTAGTTTTTATGAACTTTACGAGTTAAGATGTGGGTATCTGACAATTTTTTTGACAATGGTCTCTAACATCTTTAATTACTCTAAAACACATGGTTTGTGCATCACTACTGTTTGTGCTTGAACTCGTATAGTTCATACTTTATTGTAAGAAGATAAGGTTAACTACGTCATAGTGTAGTGGTTGTGGTCATTAGTCAGATGCCCACATAAACTTTTTTTTTTTTACTTGGTAAAATCATCAAATGAGTCCTCCCACCCAGGGCAGAGCGGGAGGGACTGTCAGACTCGTACTGACTAAAACCCACGGTGTCCTTCAATGGCCCTTTACGTACCGGGGTCACAGTAATTCGTGAGTCCCGCGACCACTGTATTAGATGTTAGATTAAATAAATAAATAGACTAATTTGTATTAAGAAACAAAACTCAACTTATTTTCGCGGCACGGATTGTACCAACAAAACCCACATTTTATTACAAAAAGTTTACAATTGCGGCACATAAACTCCGCCCGTTCATAATTTTGATGGCATTCAATATTAGTTTCTTTTGTGTCCCAACATTGTGCCTTTTATGTCCGAAGAATGTTACTTTACAAAGTTATTTTTGTAACATGGAGTTTTTTGAAGGATAATATCAAAGAGGTTGAGGTGAGACGTAGAAAATGTTTACTTTAGCACTCGTGAGCTTAATATTTTGTAAATTAAGTTGTGCTCGTTTTTTTGCACACTAATAATTAATACATTTTAATAATTATACCAAGTTTCATCGAAATCGAACCGTTAGTTTTCACGTGATGCCTGCATATACAGACAGACAGACCGACAAAAATTTCTTTAATCACATATTTGCGTTTGGTATCGATCCAGCAACACCCCCCGCTATTTATTTTTTCAATATTTTCAATGTACAAAATTGACCCTTCTACAGATTTATTATGTGTAGGTATAGATGAGGTAAACGAACTGTCATGTTATAAGTATTAATGTATTTTTAGTGAGCGCCGGCCCACCGCCCGTTATAGAGAATAATTGAATACAATAAGTTCCAATTTTAAAAACTCTTCACACGGTATAAAAAAAATGCACGTTTGCAGTCAGATTTCGAATGACAAATAAAATCTATCCAAAGTTGTGAGATGAAAACATTATTATTATTGTCTATGTTCTAGGTACTTTATCAATATAGAAATGATAAGTAACTCAGACGCGATACTGAAAGCAAAAGGAAAATATTATTTTGAAGACCCATTTTGAAGATGCCAGAATTCAATAAAACATCGGTAGCTCATCTAAACAAAATAAACGAGAACATAAATCCATAGTAAATCAGGTTGGTCCTCTCAATTCAGTCGAAGCTTCGAAGGTCGTCGTTCAATTTCCTGCCGGCAAACAATTGTCTCACATAATTCTATTTTGTTAACTATGTCTCCTATAATTTTGTTTGTATTAACATTGGAACATCGACATAAGATGTCAGCAGAATGTCTGTTTGTATTAGCTTTGGTATGGACAAAAATGCCTTTTCATTACTCATACTCGGAAAGTAGGTCATTACATGCATGAGGAGTGGGTTAAAAGTAATACTTTTCAGCCCTAGGGAGAATCGCTTTCAAGTGACAGTTGCTAAAAAAAAACTTGTTCTATTTTGTCATTTTTATAAAATCATTGAACATTGAATTTTCTATACAGCCACTAAATTAATAACATAAAGTAATACATGAAGAAATTAACACATATATTTTCTTTAATTACTTTATTTAACTATTTCTTTAAAATTATATAGAATTGTATTTATTGAAGTGAAAACTTCTTTAGCGGCGTTGAGCACTTTTCTGTAATGGGTATAAAATCTTAAACTCGCGTCAGGACACGTGACCCTGACCGAAAAAGCGTAGGACGGCGCAGGGCGCTTGCGTGAATGTTCGTGTGACTTTATTACTTTTAAAGAAGTTTGTATGCTGGATACATTCGTTGCTAGGTAACATTGTTTATAAAAGATGTACGTCACATTGGAAAATTATTGAAATAAAAAGTCAACCATTTTTGCGAGTTTTACTAAAATCTGTTCACAAGATATTTCCAACAATTACTATTCAAGTTTTCACTTCTGCCGGCACTCCCAGAGTGCAACCCGTCGTTTTTTTTATTTTAACATTTCTGTTCCTTTCTTGATCCAACACAAAAATATTTTTTCAATGCGAACCAATAGTTCCTTAGATTAGCGCGTTCAACTAAACAAAATCGTTTCATATCATTGGTATAGATAAATTAGTTTTTAAATAACTCTTTTAAACAACACTAAACATATATCAAAACTATAATTTCCATAATTCCAATTCTAAACTAATACCATGAGCCCCTTCGTACACAAGGCGATGCAAGTCTCCAATACTTTACGACTTTAGTATGCAGGCGACTATCGCAATACACATCCATAGAGGTTCGTTTACAGGCACGCGTCAACGGATGCCAAAGTCGTAAGGCCTCTGCCTCGAATCTTGCGGGCAGCGGGGCGGCGGCGGCGGCGGCGCGGGAGCGGCAGGATCTTAGGCATACATTCAAATGGACCGGCCCTCGGAAACAGCGGCGCGGCAGCGGGGCGGGGGCGAACAGCGAGCGCCGCCGCCGCCGCCGCCCCGCTGCCCGCAAGATTCGAGGCAGAGGCCTAAGGTATCAGAGACTTGCGTCGCCTTGTGTACCAAGGAGCTTATGCGGTCATCAAAATATTTCTTTACGATGTTTTCCAGTCAAAGTTTTTACATCAATGCTCTGTTGATGGTGCCTACTATTATATTATTTGTTATTTAGACTGTAAGGGACTTTTAGTTGTTTGACGAGGAAAACTAGAAGGTTGAATGGTCGAATGATTGGGAAAGTTTTCCTTGCTGGGTTTTTATTTGACCTCAACAATCATCTACTTAGTCAATGCGTGTTAATTGGCCATTGGTATTTATAGGTCTTTGACAGTCGTTACTGTTAGTCAGAAGCTCTAAAGTGTGACAACCAGTCTTACCATGGGGTATCGTATTACCAGTTACTGGGTTGTGAAGGTCCGATAGGCAGTCGCTCCATATAAAATACTGATATTCAGCTGTATCTGGTTCGATCAAATCGAGGAGTTGGTAAAATTATCAAATGAGTCCTCCCACCCAGGGCAGAGCGGGAGGGACTGTCAGACTCGTGCTGACTAAAATCCACGGTGTCCTTCATTAGCCCTTTACGTTCCGGAGTCACGGTAATTCGCGAGTCCCGCGACCCAATCCAAGCTCCCTAGTCTAAGCTTATCGAGCTAAAATAGCCGCTAGAAAGCCAAACGCTAGTATCCGACGTGGATTGGATGTTTTTATTCATGAGTGTTTCCTGCTTCGGCACATATTATATTACGTTGATATCTCATGGTTTATAATGTGAAACGGATTTTGATGTTACGCGACTGTTCTACGGACATCGGGGAACCGTTACTTTGTTTTGTGCTTTTGACTTATTCGGTTCCGTTAGCATAATCAGGTGGCCTACCATGATATGTTAATGCGAGAGTATTTCCAGTGGGGGAAAGAGACAGAGCTATACAAGTCGTCTAGCGCCATCTCGTTCTCACACTGGAATTACTCTCGCTTCAAGACGTTATGGTATGCTACCATCACACTTGTTGGCGACTGAACTTCTCAGTGTGAGAGTAATTGGTGTGAGTTGGTACTCGTAGATGTCCTATGTCTTCATGTTTTTGGTTCTGGGACCTAAAACATATTATGTAACCTACGACCCATTTTGTTAAATCCGCCTAAAGCGAGACGGGAGAGGCTGTCAGACTCGTAGTGACTAAAATTCACGGTGATCCTCCAATAGCCCTTTACGTTCCAGTGTCACGGTTACCTAATGAGACAGTCCCGCGACCCCAGCAGGCTTTGGCCCTCTAAGAAGGCCTCGTCAGATTGCAGATAGCTATTTGAGGCGCGCGTGGAACACGACGTTACGTCGACCCGGACGTGATCCATAACGGTGAGTTACCCATTACTCGCCGTCCGTATGGCCGCGCCAACCTACGTCCCATGACAGTAAATATTTCTGAGAAATTACCATAGGACTTAACTATTTTCATTCCAGAAAAGTCTTCCTAAGTAGGATATTAAGAGTGTCAGCAAAATGACGGGGCCCCCCTCTAGAGGGCCAAAGCCTGCCGGGGCTGCGGGACTCACGAATTACCGTGACCCCGGTACGCAAAGGGCTATTAGAGAATCGTGCATCTGTATCCGTTCCTGTGTCTTCGGTGACGGACTTTGAAAGTAGACACCCTGCAACCGTTCTCGTGTTTTCGTTAACGGACTTAGCAAGTAGACACCCTGTTTTCAACTGCAATAGAATATGTTTCGTTTGCCTGAAGTTTACACCCCGGCCCACCACGTCACTCACCTTGCCCTTATCCCACTTAATTAGTAGTCAGTGTCACTATGTCTCCAATCTTCAGATTTTTAGTGTCGCGGGACTCACGAATTTCCGTGACCCCGGTACGCAAAGGGCTATTGAAGGACACCGTGGATTTTAGTCAGTACGAGTCTGACAGTCCCTCCCGCTCTGCCCTGGGTGGGAGGACTCATTTGATGATTATCCCACGCTAAAAAAAAAAGAAAAAGTACGATATTGTGGCAACTTTATTACAGCTTAAGCTACTCAACCATAACGTTAAAAGAAGCGCGGACTTAACTTACCGTGTCAGTTTCTTAATGAATATTCAAAAGCCGTAAACTTGCGGTTCCTAAGATGAGCGGTAAAATGAGAAAACTCATCAGTTTTCCGACCTGTGCCCTGTAGGTGATTTGTCTCGAATGTCCGTCTCAGAGGTTACAGGATAATGATTTATGAAGGTCGTGTACATATCATTTGGTTGCTTCATCCATGGGAATAGGAAGGTTTCTTTGAATTTCAACTGCTGCCTAATATCTCCCTGCTGTATGGTTTTTAGACCAACCAGATGGTGGAGGATATTCCGAAGATTACAGTTTTAAAATGGTAAACTAGTCAGGGAATACAAGGGAGGAGGCTTATAGTCAGCAGTTGGTAGAACAGGGCCGCCAATGTTGATGAGCATGATAAATTGCAACGATTCATTTGTGGTACACATGACATCTCATGCCATTTTTATTTCGGCACATAATTTCATCTTTAAAATTTTTCAAAAAATCTTGTTGTTGGTGTATCTGATCGGCTCATCTCTTCACATTCATCTCATCATATTACACCCAATAGTCCTTCACTAAATCTTTTTTTTTTTGTTTGGAATTTCGCAGGTCAACCTAGAGGAGGTTGTAAGCTGCTTAACTGGACTTTTCTGTGGATGCCTTAAATGACTCTAAGGTAGGCCTAATGACTTACAACTCTCTATTCAAACTCTATTCCCTGATGCTTTTTTTTTTTGCGTGGTAAAATCATCAAATGAGTCCTCCCACCCAGGGCAGGGCGGGAGGGACTGTCAGACTTGTACTGACTAAAATCCACGGTGTCCTTCACTAGCCCTTTACGTACCGGGGTCACGGTAATGGAAAAGTCCCGCGACCCCGGCAGGCTTTGGCCCTCTACAGGCCCCGTCATTATGCTGACACTCCTTGAGGCGCGCGTGGAACACAACGCGCCGTCGACCCGGGCATGGTCCATGGTCGGGCTGCGAGTCGCCCATTACTCGCCGCCCGCATGCCCGCGCCTACGGTGGCCGGAGATCGTCTGGCGACGTCCGTCGCCGTGGGCGTCTACCACTGCGGCTGGGGTGGAGGGAGGACGCTGTTCTCTCCCTCACGCGGCACGCCTCCTCCTTCGCGAGCATGACTGCTTCGCAGAAGGAGGCGACCGCTTCCCACTCCGTCTCGCCCCGCAGCATGGCCTCGACCAATGCCGGGCGCGAGAGGTCTCCGCCTATCGCCGTCGTGAGGACACGGCGGTGCTCTGCCCAAGCGGGGCAGTCCTGCACCGTATGCTCCACCGTGTCCTCCGGACGATCCTCGCAGTGGTGACACCCAGGCGTTTCCTCCCTCCTTTTCAGACACAGGAACCTCCCGAAACTTCCGTGTCCGGTGAGGACCTGCGTCATGCGGAAGGTAAGGACGCCGTGACGCCTATCCAGCCACTCCTCAAAGAACTAGTGACAGGGCAAGATAAAAGTTGGGCCATTGTCTATGTGGCTACGCTGCACACTTGAGAATTGATTCGTCCTGGCTTTTGTTATAAACGGTAACTCAAGATGATTTAAAAGAAAATAAAGAAAAAAAAACATCAAATACCAAACCTGTTTAATAACCCCGTGAAGTATAATAAAATGCAAATAACATTTAAACACATCGATAAATTCAAAATATATGACGAAAAAATAAAAATAGGCAATACAAACAATAATATTTATTAAAATTGAACAAAACACCATGAAATAATGAAAGAGCAAAAACTGTTTACACAATAAAAACAAAAACCCATGTAGCTAACTCTTTAAAAATAAAAATAAAATAAAAAGGAACAATGAAGAAGAAAGGACTGACAACGTAACTGTTTCCAAAGTACTACATACTTTTTCAACATAAGGACTTGTTATAAAACTTAATTATGAAACATATAAAAAAAATCTGCAGTCAGTTGGTACTTTTTATAACTGCGGTAACTTTGAACTAAAAATTACCGCAATAAATATTCCTCTATGTTGAAGTCCATCATCGCGCATATTTTTTCCGTGGATAGTGGTCCATCTGCAAATATAAAGGGTTATAAAAAAAATGTTTTCTAAGAAAATAGATGAGTAATACCGGTCAGGAGGCCTATTACAGTCCTCCTGACCGATTTCGGCCGCAACCTCAATTGAGATTAGCCAACTACGCGGGACATATTATAGTGCACAAGTGTGTGCACAGGCGCAGGCGCACTATCCGTTCCTTTTTTAACGGTTTAACGTGTTTTTTCCAGGCAAGGGGGTATACCACCAACTTAAACTCCGGGCAGCTACTAAGAAATTCTTTATAGAAAAATCCAAAAGTACTTTTTGCGCTTCGTTCAACAGTCGAGACCAAGGGGTGTTTTTGTGTAATAAAACTGTAGAAGAACAAACTTTTCCTGAGCTTAATGAATAGTATACGAAGTAACAAAAAAAAAGTGTTAAATATTTGTAAGCGCACCCACGATCCCCACCAACTGTGTCCCCACGTTGTCGTCGTGGTGGGGCTTGCGTGTTTCAATGATCTCTGGGCCCCTGCCGGTAGAAGCATTCGTGCACTCATGCCGGAGAGGCTCAGAGGGAGAAACCAGACCAAGAGGGACACACCGGGGAAAGGCGCGCCGCCTGGAGGATCGAGCAGTGTTCGAGCTTCTAGGCGGCGCGCGGCCTAATCTCAGAGATTGGGTCAAGGGGGGGAAAGGTTCACTTCCGGTATGCGTCTGATCATCAGACGTATCCGTGAAGTGAACCAGGGGAGGGGAAATGGGGAGTTAGGGACAGAGGAATTCACTTCTCTAAAAAAGTGAAAAAAATAATAATGTAAAAGTGCTTATCCAACAAATTACCCCAGGCGGGTACCAGCTGCTCCGCAGCTGGAGAATCCCGCACCGAACACGTCCGGTCAGTCCCTTCGTATTCTGGGGGGACAGTAATCACTTTGACCCGGCAGTCGCCGCATTGAGCCAGGGGGGCTCACATACCCGTGACGTGGAGTCGCTGGATCGGACCAGCACGTCTACGTCACCGGTACCAAACGAGCGGGCACAGAGTGCCGCTTCGCGGACGGGGATGGCTCTGGTGCTCGGGTCGGAGTCCGACTCAGCATCAGACGCCATGAGCTTCCAGAGCGTAGCTTCTGGAAGCGTAGGGTTGGGGGCTGCAGAGAGGAAGAAGGACTTCCTCAAGCGCCCCCGATCGAAGGAGGACGTGTCGTCCTCGGAGGAGGGCCATGCCTCGGCCCGAAAGATCCCCACTAGCGTGCGGGGTAAGGGCCGAGGCAAGACTTCGGTGAGGGGCTTCCCCCCTCTGGAGAGCCCGGAAATAGTCTGGCCTCAGACAGGCCAGACTGACTGAGGTCGTGGTAAGGCGATCGTTGAGGCCACGGCCTCCAACGTGGCGGCCGCGCTCTGTTGCGGCGGGCCTTCGTCTGCAAGGGACGAAGTATCCGAGCTGCGGACGGAGGTTGCCCGACTGACTGCCGCCAGTGTGGCTCTCCAGAGGGAAAACGCTGCCCTCAAGGCGGACCTGGCTGGACTTCGGGGAGGCGATCGGCAGTACGCGCCGCCGCGGGGTCGACAGGAGAAAGGCCAGCCCACACCAGCGGAGAACTCAGTTCTCGACCTGGTGCGACAGGAGCTGGCCGCCTTTCAGCAGCGGTTCTCCGTATTGGAGAGCCGCGTGCTGCGACCCCCATTGGCAGCGTCTTCGTCCTACGCGGCTGCGGCCGCGTCGAAGCCACCCCCGACCAAGCCATCGACAGCAAGGACGGCTGCGGCGAAGACGGCCCCTTCTAGGACGGCCCCGGCAAAGCCTAGCCAGGCAAAACCGGGTCCGTCCTAGCCGAGCCCGACCCCGACACCTGCGGGGCCGGAACGGTCGGCTCCATAAAAGAAGGGAGCCCAGGCCGATAGGCATCAGCCTCCGCCCAAGACTCCCCCGGCCAGCGCCGATTGGCAAGTGGCCGAGGAGAAGAGAAAGGCTGCCGGCGCGGTCAGGGCTAAAAGGCGGAGGAAGAGACGGCGGCGGCAGCGCAAGGAGCGTGGCGTCGCGGCGCGACTGCGCGCCCCCAAGACCGCGGCTGTAGTGATTACGCTGCAGCCGGACGCGGTCAAGAGGGGCGTGTCGTACCGCGACGTGCTCGCGAAGGCGCGGGAGGCGATGGACCTCACCGAGCTCGGGATCGTCGGGGGCCTCCGTTACCGGGTCACCGCAACGGGGGCTCGGATGCTGGAGGTCCCCGGCGCGACCAGCGGCCCAACCGCTGACGCTCTGGCCGAACGGCTCAGAGCTTCCTTGAATGCAGAGGAGGTCCGAGTCTCCAGACCCACCAAACGCGCAGACGTGTGCATATTGGGTCTGGATGACTCTGTGACGGTGGAAGACATGGTGGCCGCCGTTGCCAGGACTGGGGGGTGCCCTCCCTCTTCGCGGGGCGGCAGACCATCACGATCAACTGCCCCGTGTCGGCAGCCAAAAAAGTTGAGGGGGTCCGAAGGCTCCTGGTTGGGTGGGTATCTGCGCAGGTGAAACTGCTGGAACCCAGACCTGTGTGGTGCTAGCGATGCCAAGTGGGCAACCACGCGGCATGCAACTGCACTTCAGAGGTGGACCGCAGCGACAGGTGTTTCCGCTGCGGTCAGCCCGGTCACAATGCCGGCTCGTGCGCTGCCACGCTGCACTGCTTCGAATTTGCGGCGGCTGGCAAGCCGGCCCATCACCGGGCTGAGGGCAAGTCCTGCGCCCCTCCCACCAGAGCCAAGAGCAGAGGTCGACCCTCTGCCACCGTCATCGCCGCCACTCCCGCCGCTGCCACCGCCACTGCCGCCGCCGCCGTCGCCGTGTCTGTACCCCCTCGAGGGGCCCTGGAGGAGGCTGCAATGGACTCCGATTAATAGCTCCACTGCGCTTTCTCCAGGCGAACATCAACCACTGCGCCGCTGCTCAGTATCTTTTGCTCCAGAGCATGGCGCAGTGGTTGATGAACGTCGCCGTGGTCGCCGAGCCGTACCTTGTCCCGCCCAGGAATGACTAGGTGGACCTGAACGGCTCGGTGACTCTCATTTCGTCGGCCGCCGCCGGTACCCTGCCCCTTGACCGCGTCAAGAGAGGGAGCGGGATCGTCGCAGCACGGTTCGGGGAGATCGCCGTTGTAGGCGTATATTTCTCCCCGAACCCAACTATCGCCGAGTTCCAAAATTCCCTATCGGAGCTGGGAGACGTCGTCGTCGCCTTCGGTTCCCTCCCCGCGCTCGTCCTCGGGGACTTCAACGCCAAAAATATGGCCTGGGGTTCCCAGTTTACGGACAATACGCGGGGCAGGAGGCTCGAACACTGGGCCCTGGCGCAGGGTCTGGTTATCGAGAACCGGGGTTCTGTTCCCACGTGGGCACAGGGCAGCTGGACCGGGAGCTATTCCTGGAAGCCTCGATCGTGCAGGCCTGGGTGTCACCACCGGACAGGTCTGCCGACATCAACGACGAGGCGGAGTGGTTCCGTGAAGCCATGTCGGAGATCTGCGACGTGGCCATGCCCCGGATCCAGCAAGGACGCGCCCGGTGTCAACTGTTCTGGTGGTCGCGCGAGCTAGCAGCGCTGCGCGAGGCGTGCGTTGCCGCGCGACGCCGGTACACCAGGTTCCGCAGGCGCCGCACCCGACCTCCGGATGCAGCGACTGTAGAGACGGAGCTGCAGGAGGGCTACAGGGCAGCGAAGACCGCCCTCCGCGAAGAGATCTGGCGGGCCAACGAATTGGCCCGCAAGGAGATGGTGGAGGCTCTGGATGGGGACTCATGGGGCCGGCCCTACAAGTGGGTGAGAGAGAAACTCCGCCCTTGGGCTCCCCCGTTGACGCAGAGTCTCCAGCCTCAGTTCGTGGAGGATGTGGTGAGCGCCCTGTTCCCCTCGCGGGGGGAGCATACTCCCCCGCCCATGGCTCCGTCTCCGACGGTGCCTAACGCTGGCGCAAACGCGTACCACAGCGACGACGTCCACATGACCGAGGTAGACGTGAGAGTGGCGGTACAACGACTCAAAGCCAAAAATACCGCCCCAGGACCCGACGGCCTGCCAGGAAAAGCCTGGGTCCTGGCCTCGGGGATTCTCGGGCCTCGACTGGGGGGGCTCTTTAGCGCATGCCTGGACAGGGGCCGGTTCCCGCTTCGTTGGAAGACGGGGAAACTGGTCCTGATCCAGAAGCCCAGGCACCCTGCGGACTCTCCGTCCGCATTCCGGCCCATCGTGCTGCTCAACGAGGTAGCGAGGACTCGAGGAGCTCTTTGAAAGAGTAATTGCAAACCTGCTCTTCGGGCACCTGAATCGGGTGGGCCCGGACCTTGCGGAGAGCCAGTTTGGCTTCCGCAGGGGGCGCTCGACGGTGGTCGCCATCATGCGCGTGAGAGCCCTCACGACGGGGGATGCGGTTTCCCGGGGCAGGGTCGTCTTGGGGGTGTCTTTAGACATCTCCAATGCCTTCAACACCCTGCCCTGGAGTTGCATCAGGGAAGCACTCCGGTATCACCGGGTGCCGACCTACCTCCGTCGTGTGGTCGAGGACTACCTGACGGACAGAGCCGTCATCTACCCCAGTCACCGGGGAGAATGGAACCGGCGAGAGATGTCGTGCGGTGTTCCACAGGGATCGGTCCTGGGGCCGCTCCTGTGGAACATCAGTTACGACTGGGTGCTGCGCGGCGACCTCCCTGACGGCGTCGGCGTAATATGTTACGCCGACGACACGCTCGTCCTGGCGGAGGGAGAGTCGCACCAGGCGGCGGCTGACCTGGCGACGCAGGCGGTAGCGACAGTTGCTTGTAGGATCCGGCAGTTGGGACTCGACGTGGCGCTGCACAAGACAGAGGCCATGTGTTTTCATGGCCGTCTGAATGCGCCACGGTCAGAGTCCCACATAACGGTGGAGGGGGTTCGCATCGGCGTCGGGAGGACGATGAAGTACCTGGGACTCGTCCTCGACAGCCGGTGGAACTTTAGGGAGCATTTCCTACGTTTGGCCCCAAAGCTGAACCGGGCAGCAGCCGCTCTCAGGCGACTCCTGCCCAATCTCAGCGGGCAAAACGCCTCCTGCCGGAGGCTATACGCCGGTGTCGTGCGGTCCATGGCCCTCTACGGGGCCCCCGTGTGGGCCCTGAGCATTCGGACGCGACCACTAAAGCTGGTCGCATGCCAGAGGGTCATGGCTATCCGTATGGTCCGAGGATACCGCACGATCGCCGGCGAATCGGCCAACCTCCTTGCCGGATTGCTGCCCTGGGATCTGGAGGCGACTGCCCTCCAGCGCGTCTATGAGTGGCGCGTGGAGGCGCAGCGCCGGGGCGAATCCCCGCTGCCTCGACAAGTCGAGGCGCGGCGGGAAGAGCTCCGGCGCGATCTCAGGGCAGTATGGAGGGAGCGACTGTCGCAACCGAGGTCCGGGCACGCCGCAATCGCTGCGGTAAGACCCCTCTTTGAGGAGTGGCTGGATAGGCGTCACGGCGTCCTGACCTACCGCATGACGCAGGTCCTCACCGGACACGGAAGTTTCGGATAAGGAGGGAAGAAACGCCTGGGTGTCACCACTGCGAGGATCGTCCGGAGGACACGGTGGAGCATACGGTGCAGGACTGCCCCGCTTGGGCAGAGCACCGCCGTGTCCTCACGACGGCGATAGGCGGAGACCTCTCGCGCCCGGCATAGGTCGAGGCCATGCTGCGGGGCGAGATGGAGTGGGAAGCGGTCGCCTCCTTCTGCGATGCAGTCATGCTCGCGAAGGAGGAGGCGGGCCGCGTGAGGGAGAGGACAGCGTCCTCCCTCCACCCCAGCCGCAGTGGTAGACGCCCACGGCGACGGACGTCGCAAGACGATCTCCGGTCACCGTAGGCGCGGGCATGCGGGCAGTGAGCAATGGGCGACTCGCTGTCCGACCATGGACCATGCCCGGGTCGACGGCGCGTTGTGTTCCACGCGCGCCTCAAAGAGTGTTAGCATAGTGACGGGGCCTGTAGAGGGCCAAAGCCTGCCGGGGTCGCGGGACTCACAGATTACCGTGACCCCGGTACGTAAAGGGCTACTGAAGGACACCGTGGATTTTAGTCAGTACAAGTCTGACAGTCCCTCCCGCCCTGCTCTGGGTGGGAGGACTCATTTGATGATTTTACCACGATAAAAAAAAAAAAAAAAGCCGTTGTATTATGAATAACTTTCACTATAAAACCAACTCTAAAATCGTGAAAAAAATTGCATTCCATATGTGGTGAATAGGTGTTAAAGTCAAGTTGCGAGCAATATGGACCCTGTCGTTGAAATGAAGGGGAAACCTGTTTTCACGACATCAGAGTTAGTTCTAAAAATATGTATTTACCTACTACATATTTTAATAGTTTTTAATTACTAATTCTAATATTTTTATTGCATTGTACATTTCAGAAAAATAACCAAAGATAAAACCAAGACGTTCTATTGTATCGAAAACTATACTGACGACATGTCAAAACAGGCATGTGAGTTTGTGGAATCAGGGCAAATTTTGAGATGTTGAAAACCAGTTTGAAAATTTTAAATAAAATAAAAATAGCGAGTAAAAAAACCTGATTACTTTTTTACTACTGTTTGTATAAAACCGTAAATTATCCGAAACCTCAGTGCTGTTGCACTCATCATTATATGTCTTAGTTATGATAAATTAGACATTGCTGAAATACAGATGTTAATTATTATAATTTAATTTCGTATTTTGTTTCAGTCTGGCAGAAGTTCAGATATCAATGTCTATGTTAAATATTAAACCTCAATGTCTATTACGCTTTATAGATTGGTTAGTGCAAAAAAAAAAATGATTTTATTAAATTTAATCATCACTGAACAATATTCTGTTTGTTTTTCGTTTTATTGCCTATAGCATGATACTACTACATAATCGTTGCAGAAAAGGAATTAAAAGTCATAATTTTACTGAGATGTGCCAACTCTAGCACTTTTGAAAAGCGAATTGAGATTTGTATGAAAAAGAAAAAAATGATCTAGGTAACTTTGCCCAGCCACTTTAATTAGGACCCTCTCGTGGTATCGCTTTAATTTTATAGTAAACGCCATCTTTACCAAAATTCTTGTATTGGATTTTAATATCATCTGGCTAGAGATCCTATTTACGTCAAAAATTAATGTGGGTAATGTTGGCTAAAAGTGCAGGTGCGCCCAAAAAAACGGACAAATAATTAATTAAATTTTGAAATATAATAAAATTTGATACAGCAATGCATGCATATGATCCAAGAAAAACATATGCTAACAGAAAATACTAACGTTTCCATAGAAAAATTACGCAAAAATAGAAATTATTCGAAAAAAGTGGGCAAAGTTGGCGTGTTTCACGGTACGAGTCTGACAGTCCCCCCCGCTCTTCCCGGGGTGGGAGAACTCATTTGATGATTTTACCACGATAAAAAAAAGCGCACCCACGATACAAGAGAAACCTTAGCTAGGTGCACCATACATTCTAAAAAGTACAATGACTCTTTGTCTATCTTTAAACACTATTTAACTTAAATTTAGAGGCCCGGGATTTTTACGGGTGTAAAAAGTTCTAAAACCTAGCAATAACTACTGATGAAAAACACCCATTTTCGGCGAACTTACCAACATCATAACATTTAATAGTGGATTTGCCCATTTCTATTTGGCATGCCACCGCGGCAGCTATAATTGCCAACGGCACAGCTATCGCCAAACAACATGGCGGCTCTCCAACAGCTGTTGATCAGAAAAATATTATTTAAAAAAGTTGTTTTCAATTTGAACGGATTTCATACAAGGAATCGCGTCGTAAGATTCTCTTCAGAGCTTGTCAGCGGGGACGAATGAAATCGTGTCAAAATTGATTATTTAAAAAAAAGTGTACTTAGTTGGTGAAACATGGGTGTAGGTACTATTAAGTTCACCTTTGCTCAGTATTAAAATAAACCTAACTAAACTTAAACCTCATGCATAACAGTGTGCCACAATCGCTGTCAGACTTACCTTTAGCTCCCAAAATATCAAGAGTACTAATCGTACTACTATTATAACTGGCGATGTTCTTCAGAGTGACATTGAAGTTCTGGGGTATATCTCTGGGTCCACCTAAGTGATAGTCCCAAGACCTGTCAGTCAGCATAGTGCCGTCAGAGCCATAAATCAGTTTCTCGCAAGTATGGTATCCAACACCCATCATAAAACCTCCTTCAACCTGATTAAGATAATTAAACACAAAATAAATGACGCGCCGTTTAAGATATCTATACATTGGTCTACAAAAAATAAGGAAAATGAAAATTATAATAATATAATATATGTGCAGTCATGCATGTGAAGCGAGGAGAGATTTTGGAATCAGAGGGAACTCAACTCTCGAATTCCATACACCTTAGATCCCTCTCTTCAACAGACACCTACAAATATTTGGGTATTTCAGCATTATTGATGCCTAATGCTTATTAGGCATCAATAATGCTGACATGAAACAATCGTTGAGGGAGCGCTTCTTTGGCCGCCTGAATAAAGTACTTGACAGTCTTTTATCAGGTGGCAATAAGGTGCGTGCTTTCAACGTTTGGGTCATGTCGGTATCGATGTATTCCTTCGGCATACTCAAATGGACTCAGACGGAACTTGACGCCCTGAATAGGAGAGACCGTTCACTGCTGATTGCAAATCGGATGTATCATCCACCGTCGTCGATGATGAGACTGTATACTAGTATCCCACGGAAGTGCGGGGGTCGTGGCTTCTTAAATGCTAAGACCCTGCACAACCGTGAGGTATGCAGTCTCAGGGAATATTTTCTAGAAACCGACGTGGGAATGCACCGAGATGTAGTCACAGTGGACAAGGATCTTTACTTTTACTTCGCTCTCCTTGGCTAACGAGAACTGGCGCAAACCTAAAGTATTAGACACTAATGATAGTAAGTAGGTGTGGCAGAGCAAGGAGCTTCACGGACGCTTTCGGTCATTACATGGTCCCGATGTAGACTTTTTAGCGTCCGTATCCTGACAACGGTTCGGTGACCTGTTTGGGGAAACCGAATGTTTTGTCTGTGCAATTATGAAAGAAGTTATGATGACGAATAACTACTGGAAATACATTGTGAAGGATGGCACGGTTGACATATGTCGGGCATGCCACCTTCCGGGAGAATCGATCCGACACATTAATTCTGGTCGTTCTCGTCTGGCTAACGGAGAATATTTGCATAGACACAACCTCGTTGCCAGTATTATCCACCAGCAACTTGCTTTGAAGTGCAACCTTGTGGAATCGGAAGTGCTGTACTATCAGTTCAAGTTTAAATTATTTCAGATACTCTTTTTCTGTAGACTAGTGTAATAGAAGAGACCAAACAAATACAGTGAAGCTGAAAAAAGTACATAATAATATTTTCACTTACTTGTCCAACGTCAATCTCTGGACTGATACTAAGACCAACGTCTTGCATTATGTCTGTTCTCAAAATTTCATGTTCTCCAGTAAGACAATCAACTTCTACTTCACAACAGACAACACCAAAGATGTCGTAAGTCAGCGCATCGGCAGGAGTGACACAGCCGTGAAATTGTAGATCTATGTTTTCAGCATATGCAAGAGATACCAGCTGTACCCAAGTTGAATCTGTCTCTTGATTTTGTTTGATCTTGTTTCTAATGGGCTCAAATCGTGAATGCATGCTAGCGGCAGCTCTCCCCATAGCTATCGTTATAGTATCACACGTAACGCTTCCACCAGTTACGAACGCATTTGGTGAGCAATCTGTGTTGTTTCCTCGAATTTTAATTTTGGCCAGGGGGCACTTTAGGAGGCGGGCGGCTATTTGAGCAATTTTAGTGTTGAGTCCCTGACCCATTTCCACACCACCATGGGTAATGACTACGGATGCGTCTGAATGGTAGACTGATATGTTTACAACGGTGTAAACGCCACCTACAGGAACCCATCTACACAGACAGCATCGGATTGCTCGTTTCTTCCATCGATTTTGCTTGTTGAAAGCATTTACTGCAGCTTCGCGGCTAGTATATTCTGAACTTTCCTTCAAAGCCTCCAAAAGTTCAATTATTCCACCGTATTTGTCTTTATTTAAATTATTAAGACGAACTTGAATGTGATCCATGGAGAGTTCACAGGCAATTCTGTCCATAATAATTTCCATGTTAGCAATGGCTTCTAATGTACCTGTTGAAAAATGAGAAAAAAAAAGTTAATATTATTGCTTACATCCATCAATATTACAAATTAAAATATTCTAATATTAAAATAGCTAGCGACCCGAGCGATGCCGCCGCGATGCGCGCCTTTTTTGTGACACTATCGTAGTTACCTGGTGATCTGCAGAAGGTGTTCTTAGGTGTATCAGTGACTGTGTTGTAAGCGGTGTAGTTAATTTTAGAGGCATCGTATACATTATGGTACACATCATAACCGTAGCCGATTACTGGCTCATTAACCTTATAACCATTGTCAGTGTAGTTAGTAATGTCCAACTTTTGAATGACACCAGACTTGTTGACTGCCACCTGTGAATTTTGAATAATGTTAATATACAAATCAATAATATAATGCCCAAGCCTATCTAGATGCCTAAACAGTCTGAACCTTAAGTAACTTCCAAAAAAAGCATTATTAAGCATTATAATATTTTATACCGATAACTATGAAAATATTGATTGAGAAATGCGAAGGCAACTGGTTGGTTTTTAGGCAGTCAAGTCTAACAGTTCGTTTCAAGATACATAGGAGGACTCATTTGACGATTTTACAACCTATTATAAGTATAAAGTGCTCGCTAAATACATACCTCATAAACGTGAACGTTTGGCATTCTCTTACCAAAACCTTTGAGGTTGGTAGTCAGTGGCTGGATGAACCTGCATGGACGGTTCAGTTTGTGCGCAACAAGACTGCACGCAACAATACACTGCATACTACGCGTAATCTTCAGACCGTAAGAGCCACCAACACGCTTGACGTGCAAATTAATCCTGAGGAAAGAAATAAATAATAATTAACGCCCCTGTTTATAATTAAAATGTAATCAGTGCAAAGATTACAATGATAAATAAATCGTATTTTAAATGCAACTTACTTATTTTGATCAATATTCAAACATCTCGAAATCATAGTGTGTGGACCATCAAGCCACTGCGATGATGTATGTACTTCTAATCCTTCATCCGTTGGTTTGGCTACACAGACCATTGTCTCCATTGGGAAATGATACTGTCCTCGTAGAATATTACAGCCTTTAATGGTTTTATAAACGGTGTCTGTGCCAGGGTTGGTAGCTTCGGCTGTTATAAATAAAGTGTTTCTGGTGCTGTCGTCTTTAGCAACATTAATATCTGTTACGGGATTAGAAACATTGGTGTATGTTACTTTAACAAGTCGAGAGGCTCTGTCTGCTGCGTTTTGAGTCTCTGCAACGACGATGCCGATAGGTTGACCGTTGTATTTGACGTTGCCTTCGCAGAGGACTTCCTCGTTGGCTGTACATACCCCACTGTCCGCAGGCGTGAAGGAATTTAGACCGGGGATATCTTTACAAGTGTAAAAAGCTACTACACCGGGTATTGCCTGAAAAGTAAAATAAATACAAAACGTGAAAATTATTAATTACTTAACGTACGAAAAAATGCAACTACGAAATACTTTACTGAATCGTTATGGAAGAAAATATGAATGAAGAAGAGATTTTGTGCCCACTGCAGATAACTTTTGCTACTAGTCCGGTCAAATTAGATATGAAAAACAGTGATCAAATAAAAGCCTCGGACTCAGCTGAATTTTGATCGAGATCTTGGATATACTAGTAGGAATAACGTGCCAAAAGTTCTCGTCGATCCCCCGTGTGCTAAAAAAGTTATTTAAGACTAACTTCTGCCCGCGACTTCGTCCGCGCGGTTGTCGGTCTTCGCGTGGATGGTTTATTTCTCCATTTTGAGTAACTCTGACAATGACATCTTATAAATATTACGGCGCTGAATCCACTGCGGATAATGCAACGTGTGTTCGCGGTTCTACAGAACAACGTCTATGAATAAAACTAAAAAATAAGAATTTTTTTTCTACGTATTTTTCCAGGATAAAAAGTATCCCATTTTATGCCCAGGATAATAAGATACCAAGTTTCATCGAAATCGAACCGTTATTTTTCACGTGATGCCTACTACATATACAGACAGACACAACTAACGGCGTTGTGCACTTTTTTTGGAAGAGGTAAAAAATGTTAAACTCGCGTCAGGATACGTGACCTGATCGAAAATTCGTAAGACGGCGCAGGGCGCTTGCGCGAATGTTCGTGTGTGTTTATTACTATTGAAGTTTTCACTTCTGCCGGCACTCCCAGAGTGCAACCCGTCGTTTTTTTTTTCTAATAATAACGATTCTAAACTATTGGTTTTCTGCCAGTAGAAGTCTGATTCGCTCGAAAGAACGTTAAGGCACGTTCACACTCAAATGTTGATCAAGGCCTTGGTAGAAGGTATTGGATAAGGGATTGAGTTTATTATTGACGTTTTCGAGAAATCCAAAAAAAAAAGATTTTTGATGGAAGGACTTTTGGCACATTATTCTTACTAACTGTGCCGAAAATCTCTACCAAAATCCAATTGTGTCGACGTGTTTGTTAATTGAAATGTCTATTTTGACCGGACTATACTTTGAAAGAGGAAGAATACATTTGAAATAATTCAAACCGTAGATATTTACGCTTTATGCTATATCTTAAATATAACTTACCAGTGCTTCACTGGGATCCATTTTAGTAATGGTGCCTATACCCACAGTACTAAGCACGAAGGCACCAAAGACTTCGTTATGCATTGAGTGTATGTCATCGGTATACTCAGCTTCACCAGAACTTTGGATCTGAAAGTTGGAGTCAAAGCTTTATCTTGAAAGGCGATGCTTTCTTTTTGCCATCCTATTTGCGCGCGTGGTAGTTGAAAGTTATCCCACAGAGACATTAATACAAATAGCCCATGTTTAATTCCAGATTATAATCTATCTCTCATTTTAGAAAATGTTAAAATGATGAACTACGTACTCTCTTTACGATATAAGATTTTTCGAATGCTTCTATTTGATTCAGTATTCAGTAATCTTTAAATGTAGATATGTATTAGACACACGATTTTTTTCAAAACTATTTAAGTACCATCCATATTGTAAGAAATTATTTGGTAGACGTCGCATAATAATTTGGATTACTTAGTGACACTTAAAATACAATGTCAATGTTTAAAAAAAACAGGCAATACTGCCTGATTAAAAACTGTAACAGATTAAGATAATTACAAAAGGTGTGTAAAACTTACCATCGCTTCTAACTTAGGCATAGGTTGATTGAATGGCCACAACGCAGTATCAGTATCGTAAGTCTGCTTGGCAGTTGAGCAGAGTCTCGACTCATGTATGTCAACGATGGCAGATTCATACCGTGCTCCTCTTTTCGGGCTCAGGGTCAGAATAGCCTGAAATATAATATGACCAACTTCTCAGTTTTTTTGCAAGATTGTTTGAACGTGAATGATATTATGAATCTAATACTAATAGTATGGAAATATAGATTTAAAGAAAGAGCTGTTCAAGTCTCCCGGACTCGTATTTACCATTATGTCACACTAGCACTTTGCCCGCGACTTCGTCCGCGTGGGTCCCCCTTTTCACCCCCTTAAAGGTTAAATTTCCAAAAACCCCTTCTTAGTGCTCCCCTACATTATTATAGGAAGCCGTGTGCAAAATTTCACATTTCTAGCCCCAGTAGTTTCGGCTGTACGTTGATATGTCAGTCAGTCAGTTCTTCTTTTATATATATATATATAATATATATATAGAATATAGATAGATACCTTATAAAACAGCACCAGTGCCATATTCCTTCTGTATTCAACAGAAGGTTCAGGAGGATGGTCCTCCACAATAATCTCACCATTCAGCACCTTCAGGGCTCCTTGCAGGGTTTCATTAGTGAACAGTTCCTTATTGAGCAGATAACTCTCAGTTGCTACAGCCCTACCAAAGGCGGCTGAAAGTGCTCCGTAGCACATCTTAACCTCTTGGACCACATTAGAGCTATCGAGTTTGACGAGAAAACCAAAGTTTACTATGGCGTGAGAACTTTGGGCTCTTGGCATTAGCTGAAAAAAAACAAAATTGAACTTTATTTTTATCTTTTTAAAGGACTAATTTAATTTGCTTTGTATAATGGGTACTAGATATTTTTGCGTCTGGTAAACATGTTTGTAATTTTATGTAATTGCACTGAAAAAAAAACAAACAATAGTGTGGCCAAAAGCAAGTATATTGGCTACATGTTAAAAGAATAATTGTGCAAACCTTGTAAGTAAAAACTTTATATTCTTGAGACAACGGCGGGAACAACATATTCACTATAATTTTTCCTTTCATGTTTAATTTCAAGAACTCTGGCATTGTCACCGTTTGTAGGTATCCATAATAATCCACTAAAATGTTAAAATTATTAAACGATTAGTTTGATTTAACCAGTCAGTTTTGCCAAGGGATGGCTCTGATGGAACTGCGTCCACTTGAACTGAGAGTTAATTTTAACGTAATTTGCAAAAAAGCTAGACAGATGATTTTTTTTTTTAATTTAAATGATGATACACAATCAATAACTTAAATTGAAAAAAAAAACTTTTATTAAAATGAAACATACTTCTAAAAACACACAAAAAAGTGTAAAAAGTTTGAATGAAAGTATAGGTACTATTGTAAGTCGGTGACTTGGTTTCTTATTTCCTGGTGTTTTCCATTCCTGGAGTTGTATAATAAGACTAAAATCCAACCCCAACATAGTTGATAAAAGGCTAGACAAGTCATGAAATATACTTACTTATAGTAAGTTCGGCTCCAACAGTATCTAACATGAGATACATGTCCGATTGGTACGCATTGTATGTGTGCTTGATCATTAAGTTACCAGCAATAGTAGCCACCTAAAAATAAAACTTGACTTAAATAATGAAATTGATTTAAAAAGATACTTGTAATAACACCGTTGTTGTGGCTGAGCGAGTAGCTATCGTGCTGTGTGTCGAAGTTTTAACTCTTCCCTCTTCGGATGAAACACTTGCATGGGTAATTGTTCAGGGTCTATTTTTTTGAGTGTGTCAGTTTCAATTTGTAAACACACCCACGTTACATGACAAATACTGACGGAGGATATAAATGTAATAAAAATCACATCAACCAGAAATATTCTCACCGTGGTTTCTTAACCTCTCTGTGAGATTTGACCGTAATCTGTTCAGAGAGTTATGGTGATGAGCTGTGTCTATGTCTATTCGAGACTTACAAGTATGGTGCAGGTTTTTATTGAACGCTACCCCACAGTATGAATAGTCTATCTATCGTACATGTGTTCACAATTTTTACACCTTGCTTACACTGGGAATTTGTCCTGTGTCGTGTATGCGTTTACAAACATACAAAACGTACACAAACACCCAGACCCGGAACAACTACTTGTAAGTCATACAAATATTTGTTCCGTACGGTAATTGAACCCGCGACACGCTTCGCAGCAATCCAATCGCTCGGCCACTGTACTAACCGTTAGTACAGTGGCCGAGCGTCGTCATCTTAACCCACATACAAACAATCAGACCTAGATCCAGAATCCCTTATAGACACTTGTTGCGTACGGTAATCGAATCCACGTAACGCAGTCCAGCAACCAAAAGCTCAGCCAATGCGCAAGATGTACTGACAATAATAACACAAGCTAGACCACTAGTTTTAAAAACGCTCTTAACTTACATTTCTGAGTGGAATATGAGCAACAAGTTTCAGATGTTTAATCAACGTCGTGAAATAGTTAAAGTTTGCTTCTTTAGCACGAGCTGTGAAGATATCCAACAATTCTGTCATTGTGCATCCTGCTCCTATTATGCAGTTTTGATCTATTTCATTGACTTTCAGCTCCGAAATATGGTTTACGTCGATCATAGCGTTAGGGTATTCGTTTATGGGGTATGCTCCTGGAATTAAAGTAAACATTTAACTTTTCGTTGTAAAGGTTTGTTACAATGCTATTATGGCGGTTGATTTAATATTTTGTTTTAATTAACATCAACAAAAGGGAGGATCTAGCCTACGGATTCGGATTGGTTACATAGTCGAGGCCCAGTTGGGATAAATGTCAGCAAATTGTCCCCAAATTATTTTCTTTTTTGTAAATCGTCTTTCATTTTTATAATTCGACGTGCATCTAAGATTATTTCATAGACATAACATATTTTTTTTAAGTTATACTACTATTAAGTTATACGCGAAAGAGACTAGTCTCCACGACACAGGGAATCCTAGGGTGGAGCCTAGTGCTATTTAATTTGAATATGTACTACTCTGTTGAACAATAAAGCTTTAATTCTTATTCCTTTATAGACTTTTTTATAATCGTTTTCACTGATACAGTGTTACTATAGTTATAGCCATCTTTAATAAATAATAAAGCTTTAATTCTTATTCCTTTATAGACTTTTTTTACCCGACTACGGCAAAGCCAAAAGGAGGGTTATGATTTTGACCGGTATGTATGTTTGTATGTATGTATGTATGTTTGTTTGTTCCCTCATAACTTCTAAACTACTTATCATTACATGACAAATGAGGTCTCATTAGAAGCGTCGCAGTTGTCCGCTGGTTATAGGGTAGGTGACGTGTCACCAAATCCAATATGGCGCCCTCTAGGGGATGAGAAGTCGTTACCGAAAAAATTTTTTTTTTCGCACATTATCGACATGGGTATCAAATTAAAGGGCTTGATGAGCACATTTGAAATATATATACATTATATAGCTTTTATTAGCTAATTTTCTGTTTCTAACCTTGTCAACATGGATATCAAATGATAAATCTTAAATTCACAACTCAGAAACTATACATATAACAGAAATTACTTACTTCAAATAATATAACCCCAAAATAGTGTAAATAAAAAATAAGTTAAAAATAACTAAAACCCGACTACGAAAAAATAGCGCACTGAAAAGTATAAAACAAGAACAAGCCGTGGTCGTATGCCACCTAGCCAATAAAGATTGTGTGAAATATCCGCGTGGCATACGACCACGGCTTGTTCTTGTTTTATACTTTTCAGTGCGCTATTTTTTCGTAGTCGGGTTTTAGTTATTTTTAACTTATTTTTTTCCAATTAACATACGGATTACTCACCCTTAGAAGTATTTCCACCAACCAGCATATAAGACTCGGAATTTGCTTCCAGTAATTTTTTACATTCTTCGAGAGTCGTGGGTCGGTACCATTTTTTACCATCTTTAAATTTGATGGTTATCATACCCTCATCTTGATAATCATCCTGGCGAACAACACACCAACCATCTTCTTTCGCATTATTTGAGCTTTGACAGCAATTTCCTGAAGACCTACAGCTCACATCCTTAATATCCATTATCCTTTTTTCCTTAGGAGCGTCTTTTGCACAATTTTTAAAAACGTCTAAAAGGGGCCTGTAGCCGGTACAGCGACAAAGATTGCTGGAGAGTGATTTTTCTACGTCCAACATGGTCAGGTTCGGGTTGCTCTCAATAAGTCTAAAAAAAGGTAATTAAGCTTAAATTATAGTTATACCATGCTCATGAATTGGGAAGACAAAATACGGCGAAGAAATAGGTCTTTTGCCAAGAATCATTTACAAATAACATAAAAGACTCCAGGGAGTGCCCCGTGTTTCGTCATCACACAGGGCATTCCCTAGAGTATTCAAATAAAGTATCAGCATACCCATGCATAGCCATGATCATTCCTGGAGTGCAATACCCGCATTGGGTAGCGTTGGTCTCACCCACCGCCTTCTGCAGCTTATGGTACCCATCCTTCTCGTTGCCCAAACCTTCGATAGTGCGGATGTCCCAACCGTGACATGATGCGACGGAGGTCAGGCACTGTTATACGAAATTCGAATTAAAACTAAATATAAATGATTTTGCAAAATCAATAGCAGAAACTCATTGAAAAATAATTATTATTGAGACATAGCTGTATTTAATATCTACAAGCATAAAAACAGCTGGCATTACAGTGCGTTATTTAATTGTTCCCGTTATAATTTATGTATTGACTCTTAGTATGAATTGAAAACATGATGATTGTTATATTTTTGGGAGAAAACTTTGTTTTAGAATGAGTGAACTTTGATTTAGAATTTAATATATTTCGAGATTTCCTATAATTTCTGTCCCACTACATTGTTGGATCATCATATTCATCATAACGTTTTTTTACATCATCAGTCTATGTAGCTATTTGGGGCGTTGCGCGCTAAGCTTGCCATTGTACGGTCCATATGCGGTTCATTACTCTATCAACTTTGGTCTTTTTATTAACACAATGCCATATTAGCTTGCTTCGTAATTATCTACTATGCAAGCTATGTTGAAAATACCTTCTTCATTGTTATTACGGGATATTTCGAAATCGGGACAGAACTTGCCATAGTGTTTATAGGTACAAAATTAGCTTCTGGAATGCTTACAGAATTAATAGCGACGTGCGGTGAGCCAGGGGTCCTGGCGGCAGTGACCATGCAGGCTCCGCAACCGCCCTCGCGACAATTGTACTTGGTGCCGCGCAACTGCAGGTAGTTGCGGAGATACTCCAGCAACATGGTATCCGAGCAGACATCGCTGCCCACTGAGGAATAAATCATGGAATAAATCATCATCAATCAAACATGTATTGGGTTTACAAAACAAAAAATTCTAAATTTATTTTAGTACTCAGTTAACCGTTTCTCCTTTCATACACTTTGGGTTCGTTATTTTGTGTCATATTAAAAAATAATCTACTTATTGTAATTTTAACAGTTTCCTTTTTTAAAGCATTTTTTTTTCGTTCTTAAATCGAAGCAAGACGATATTTGCCTTTGACTTAGATCAATGATCAGTACTTACTAGACAAATAAGATTTTTTTTTGTTGGCATTCGGTAGCACGAAGATTAAGGTTATAATCACAGCAGATTGAAAGGGATTTTAATTTCAGAAATATCAGCTACGTAATAATTGACGGCACGTTTGGCGCAGTGGCTGAGCAATTGAAGTCCTGCGATAGCAATCAAACCCGCGACACATAGGTGTCGCGGGTTTGATTCCCGCACGGAACAAACGGGTCTGGTTGTTTGTGAGTTGCTATGTTTGTAAACGCACCCACGATACAGGAGAAATTCCTAGTGTGAGGCAACGTTAAAAAAAAAAAGAAGAAGAATAAAAAAAGACTACAAACATACCGAAAAGGAATTGTCCGATGATTGTTTTGACCTTAATTAGGTATTATTCTGAATGCATTACCGCAAGATAGCTCTCTAGGTCTTTTTACAAAAAGTACTGTATTTTCTAAAAATGGAGTATGTAAATTTTTTTATCGTGGTAAAACTATAAAAGGAGGCGTAACGGCTCTGTCAGACTTGTACTGACCTAAAGTTCATAAGATCCTTCAATAACTCTTTATGCTCCAGGGTCGCGGTTATCTAATAAGACAGTCCCGTGTCTCCAGCAGGCTTTGGCACTCTAAGGGAAGCTCTTTGAAGCGTACGTGAAAACGACGCGCCTCAGACTCGGACATGGTCCATGATCGCACAGTGAGGCACCCATTACTCGCCGTCCATGTATAATGTCGCGTCCAAGCCCGCGCCTACGGTGGCCGAAAATCGCCCCTCTACATCCTATGCCGTGGGCGCATCCCGCGGCGACTGGGTCGTGAGGTGTAAGCTGTCCGCTCCCTAACGGCACCCGCCTCCTTCGCTAGCACGACTGCTTCGCAGAAGGAAGCAACCGCTTCCCATTCTGTCTCGCCCCGCAGCATGGCCTCGATCAATACCGAGCGCGAGAGACGGTCCTCCGGGCGATCCTCGCAGTGGTTATACCCAGACGTTTCTTCCTTCCCTATCTGACAAAGAAACCTCCCGAAACTTCCGTGTCTGGTCAAGACCTGCGTCAAGCGGAAGGTGAGGACTCTGTAGCACTTATCTAGCTACTCCTTAGAGAGGGGTCTTACCGCCACAATTGCGGCGTGCCCGAACCTCGGTTGCAACAGTCGCTCCCTACTGAGATCGTTGTTTATGTGCTCTAAATTTCCACTAGCTGTCGAGGACGAGTCCCAGGTACAGGGGTTCACATCGTCGACCCGACGCCGATGTGAACCCCTTCCAACGTTATTTGGGACTTTGACCATGGCGCGTTCCCGCGGCCATGAAAGCACATCAGAAGCGCAAGCCTCGGTCTTGTGCAGCGCCACTTCGAGTCCCAACTGCCAGAACCTATCAACGACTGTCGCAACCGCCTGCATCGCCAGGTCGGCCCCCGTCTGGTGATTTTGTTTTTATCGTGGTAAAATCATCAAGTTAGTCCTTCCACCCAGGGCAGAGCGGGAGGGACTGTCGGACTCGTACTGAATAAAATCCACGGTGTCCTTCAATAGCCCTTTACGTACCGGGTTCACGGTAATTCGTAAGTCCCGCAACCCCGGCAGGCTTTGGCTCTCTATAAGTGGGCCCTGTCATTTTGCTGACACTTTGAGGCGCGCCTGGAAAACAACGCGCCGTCGACCCGGATATGGCCGGCGACTACAGTGGCCGGAGATCGTCTAACGAAGTCCGTCGCGTGGTGTCTACCACTGCAGCTGGGGTGAAGGGAGGACGCGGATTAGTAGACTTAGGATTAGATTAGTAAAATAAAAAATAATATTCTCTAACCTGTATGCTCGACTCCATTAACTTTAAACTTGATGCAGTCCATGACTATTTAGTACGGACTCTTTTCGCAAACTGACTGGTATAGTAAGAGTTTTAAACAGTGTCCGCTCTATTTAAACGTACTTTTCTTATTTTCTGCATATTAATGGGTTATTCAGGTAAACAGTGTGCATGAAACATCTTTTTTTATTAGGGTTGTGAAATAGTTTCGATTTACAAGATGGCTGTTTCTCACTTAATTTCTTTTTTTTTAACTAAATACGCACACAATACAGGAATAATTTCTGGAGTCAGACAACGATTGTAAAAAAACCCGCCTAAGTGCGAGTCGGACTCGCGCATGGGGGTATGCAACTTATTGGCATCAAAACTTTTTTTCTTTCGCCAGTAATGAAATGTTGGTCACTAGTAGACCGCAACCTAAGAACTTCATAAAAAATATTTAAAAAAATCTAAACCGTAACCAACCAGAGATATTACGGACTTTGTTTTGTTCTAATCGGGAGTACATCACTCCTGATTTGAACAAAATTAAAACAACCATATCTCTGGTTGGTTACGGTTTAGAAACTTTTTTTTTTTCTATGGACTTCTTAGGTAGTAATCTAATTGTGGCCAAAATTTAGTCACTGGCGAAAAGAAAAAAAAAATTGATGCCAAGGTCCATACTAAAAGTTGCATGGACCTTTATTTTATAGTGGCAACAGAAATACAAAACAGTCATCTACCTGTTGCGGATTATGAGATACCAATGCAGCCCGCTGATAGACAGAAGCTAGCCAAAATGCACGGCATGGGGCCGTATTATGTTCCAGTGAGTGAAAGAGACAGAACTATACAAGTCGTCTAGCGCCACCTCGTTCACTCACTGGAAAAAGCCTGGTTTTAAGACGTCATAATACGGCCACAGGTTGGCTCCGTGATTGAGCGATCGACTGTTTTTTTTTTTTTTTTTAGAAACGTGTTTCACAATCATGTTTCGCCAGCAAAAAATACTTTGTTTTTCTAAAATTTGTTGACAGAATATACTCCTATCTAACTATTCAGTTTCAACCGTGTAATCCTAATAGTTTCACAAAAAAGTGTCTGAGACTTGCGGACGGACGGACACGACTCATCTATAGCTTCCGTTTTTGGACACTCGGCTACGGAACACTAAAATAAGAGAAAGAAAAAAAAAAGTCAAAACCATAGATTTACCATCATTGGTAGAAGTGTCATGTGTAGGTCCTGCCCCATAGGTCTTGCAGCCCTATGTGCGACGACTGGGCTGCAGGGTCCTAGTATCGATTTATGGGTCGGTCAAAATGTGTTATTGGTCTTTTTTAAAGGTTTTTACATGACAGCCCGAGGTACGGAAGGTAGTGGTCTGATGGTATACATGATATACCCGTGGTACAAGAAATATGTGAAATCCGTAACAAGCTCGTCGACGAGCGCATCTTGGTCTTAAAGTGAATAGCATAACTAATAATATAGTTGCTCCTGTCTTCCCTTCGAATGTGTTCAATATTGTTTATTTTATTTTATATTTTTATTTAAAAAAATAATGTTGTCCTACACTAGAAATTTCTCCTGTATCGTGGGTGCGTTTACAAACATAGAAACTCACATACACAAACACCCAGACCCGCAACAACTACTTGTAGGTCATACAAATAATAGTTACGTGCGGGAATCGAACCCGCGACACGCAGCGCAGCAGTTCAATCGCTTGAGTAGAGTGTTCTTATAAGTTTTGTTATAATTTCTTGGTTTTGTATTTTAAAGTAGTGCAATCAAATGAGTCCTCCTTCTCAGAGCGGAACGGGAGGGACTGTCAGACTTGTACTGACTGAAATCCACGATGATCCTTCAATAGCCCTTTACGTTCCAGGGTCACGGTCACCTGATGAGACAGTCCCGCTGGCAGTTCTTTGAGGCACGCATGGAACACGACTCGCCTTCGACTCCAGCATGGTGCATGATGGGACGGCGAGTCACCAATTACTCGCCATCGATAGTCATGCTCGCGCAAAAGAACTGATTAGGATCAGTTTTCTTGATACCTATATAAGAGACAAGATAAGTTATATATTTAATCCAACAGTGCAGGCCCTAGACTTTTCAGTCTATTGATTTTAATGAAAAGAGACAACAGCTGTGCATGCAGGAATTCGTCGAATAATATGTTTATCGAGTGGTAAGAAAAAAATGTGTATTTTGCATAATTTGGAGAAAAAAATTTACCTAGTACTAAGAATTAATCTAATAACATGGGTGCGACATTAAAGTCATAAACACAAACAGCCAGGGGGTCTACTTTCTAAGTCCGTTAATGAAGATACAGGTACGGTTACGGAACGTAACTAAGGTCAAAGTCAATGTTCCATAAAAAAATGTCGCGGGACGAACGAGTTACCGTGACCCCGAAACGTAAAGGGCTATTGAGGGAAACCGTGGATTTTAGTCAGTACAAGTCTGACAGTCCCTCCCGCCCTGAAAGAATGGTGGCGTGGACTCTAAGGAGCTATCTGTCAAATCGTAATATCATTCATTCTTAGCTCAGGTTGGTTGTCTAAACGCCCACAACTAAGGCAAAAATGGCATCTCTCAGTTCATCCTAGGGAGATGGCTTTTTTCATCGTGGTAAAATCATCAAATGAGTTCTCCCACCCAGGGCAGATCGGGAGGGACTGTCAGACTCGTACTGACTAAAATCCACAGTGTCCTTCAACAGCCCTTTACGTTCCGGGGTAATTCGTAAGTACCGCGACCCCGGCAGACTTGCACCGCGTCATTTTGCTGACACTCTTTAAGGACACCAGACGGCTTTTTTTTATCGTGGTAAAATCATCAAATGAGTCCTCCCACCCAGGGCAGGGCGGGAGGGACTGTCAGCCTTGTACTGACTAAAATCCACGGTGTCCTTCACTAGCCCTTTACGTACCGGGGTTACGGTAATGGGAAAGTCCCGCGACCCCGGCAGGCTATGGCCCTCTACAGGCCCCGTCATCATGCTGACACTCCTTGAGGCGCGCCTGGAACACAACGCGCCGTCGACCCGGGCGTGGTCCATGGTCGGACAGCGAGTCGCCCATTACTCGCCGCCCGCATGCCCGCGCCTACGGTGGCCGGAGATCGTCTTGCGACGTCCGACGCCGTGGGCGTCCACCACTGCGGCTGGGGTGGAGGGAGGACGCTGTCCTCCCCCTCACGCGGCTCGCCTCCTCCTTCGCGAGCATGACTGCTTCGCAGAAGGAGGCGACCGCTTCCCACTCCGTCTCGCCCCGCAGCATGGCCTCGACCAATGCCGGGCGCGAGAGGTCTCCGCCAATCGCCGTCGTGAGGACACACCAGACGGCTTAGCACAAGATTAGCACAAAATTTCTGTATTTTACCGTACCTAAATGTACTTGAAGTATTATGACGTAAATTGTAATCTTAGATAATGACTTGTCATAATTATGGACTTACTAAGATAGGTTCTAGCATAAGAGCTGTTTGAAATTTTGGAAAAGTACGTGAGGCACACTGGAAATTGCTCGATACTTCTTCAATTATCTCTAAGCACAGAAATACAGACCTGTCTGAGAAAAACTGTTTGTAATAAGGTTTTACTCAAGCGCTACATTTAGCGCAACCTACCTACCTATTTACTACCTACTATATTGTTTACCAGTCTAACACACGGGCGCAACTAGTTGCCATTAAAATAATGGTAGGAAAATGATTTTCTTTACACATCTTTGCGCCTGGCGAGGTGTAAAAACTGACTAAATTATCTGAGTCTTTAATTTTCCTTCACTTTAAGTATTCAATTTTAAAGGTTTCGAAATCCCTAAAATATAATTTGGGATCAAAAAATAGGTCTGGTTTTGTTCAAAACCCGTTTCTCTCATCCAGATCATTATTTATTCTTATTTATTTTTTTTACTATATTTTTTTTGTTTTTATTATACAATCTGACATGTACGAAATTATTTATTTTTTTACAATCTGACATGTATGATTTTTTTATGTTTATACAAACTGACATAATTATTTTTACATTATATACATTTTTATTCCTATTCTTTGTGAATGCGGGTCAAGCTGTTTTTTTTTTATAATCATAGTGATTGTCTGACAGGTTGAGTAACTTAAGCGGCCTACACAAGTGTCCTTTCTTTGGTATTGTTCGTCGTGTCGTTGAGCTCCTTGAGTTATGAGTCGAGCTACACGATAACTGACAAATGCTTGCACTGACTGGACAGGTCCACTCGAATTTGTGTGGTTCTTTCTTCAAAAGACCATTTCAGACACGGACCTGCATGGTCCTCGTATAGCCTGATCTACATATAATGTCTGGACTTCAAAAGAGACTGCGACCTCTGAGTTTGTTTCGGCTGTTTCTTCTCAGAGTAGTCAGGTACGAAACACCGGCCCCTTCTAGTTTTATAAAAAGACGTGTAAAAGTGTTGATATAACCTACTTGCATAAATAAAAATCATTTCATTTCATTTCATTTCATTTCAGGTCAGACTTCTGTGTTTAGGGATAATTGAAGCAATATTGAGCAAGTTTTCAGCGTGCCTCAAGCACTATCGCAAAAATTCACCGAGCTAGTATTCATAAAAATGCCCAAAGTGTTAGCTCGTTCGCCGGGGTGAATCCCCGCTACCTCGACAAGTCGAAAGAGCTCCCATGCGATCTGAGGGCAGTATGGAGGAAGCGACTGTCGCAGGCGAGGTTCGGGCACGCCGCAATCGCGGTGATAAGACCCCTCTTTGAGGAGTGGCTGGATAGGCGTCACGGCATTCTGACCTACCGCCTGACACAGAAACGTGTGAGGGAATGGACAGCGTCCACTCTTCGATCTCCGGCCACCGTAGGCGCGGGCATGCGGGCGGCGAGTAACGGGTGACTCGCTGTCCGACCATGGGCCATGCCCGGGTCGACGGCGCGTTGTGTTCCACGCGCGCCTCAGAGAGTGTCTGCATAATGACGGGTTGCGGGGCTTACGAATTATCGTGATCCCGGAACGCAAAAGGCTATTGAAGGACACCGAAAAAAACCTAACCATTCGATGTTATATTTAAGGAGCCTGTATAGCTAATTCGGTACAAATTAAAAAGTCACAAATTCTTACAACAATTTTGCATGAGGGTTCTTTTAAGGACGTAGGTTCGTGCCTCGAGAAAAAAGCACAAAAAAGTGTAAAATTAACTTCTGAATGAAAATTTATTATTAGAAGTCGGTGACAATCTTTATTTCCTTGACTTTATTGCCATCGACTACCTTTAAATTAAAAAGTAATTTTACATATTTTTGTGTTTTTTTTTAGAAGTCGTAATATTTAGTTGTGTGGTTGCGTAAAAAATGCATAGGTATGTGATAGCAGCAATCGCCATCGATTTGCTGTACTTTATTGAAGATTTCCCTCGATTTCTTCAAGATTCCGTTATCAGGTTCTGACTTGATTACCAAGGGATCCTCTGTGAAGTATGCCGTTTCAACCAAAAGAAGGATTTTCCAAATCAGTCCAGGAATCAGTCAAGAAATCGGGGAATATATATTAAAAAAAAAACGACGCGTTGCACTCTGGGAGTGCCGGCAGAAGTGAAAACTTCAATAGTAATAAACACACAAACATTCGCGCAAGCGCCCTGAGCCGTCTTACGAATTTTCGATCAGGTCACGTGTCCTGACGCGAGTTTAAAATTTTTTACCCATTCCAAAAAAAGTGCACAACGCCTCTAAAGAAGTTTTCACTTCAAAAAAGATTCCGAGGAATTGAGAATCTCCTCCTTTTTACGAAGTCGATTAAAAAGAAAGGAGACAAAACCTCAACAATACTTAAATAAAATAAAACTCGTGAAAAACAAAAATACACGTGACGAAATTATATTAAACAGCTGTTTTAAATTGACCGACCGAAATGAAAAAGTGCCTGTCATGCTATGAGTTTCAAGTCAGCATGAGAATGAAAAAATTCCGACGACGGGGCGCATCATCTTTATCATATCAGCCAAAAATCGGTCACAGTTGACAGTGGATTCGATTCTCGCACAAAAAATATACAACATTATTTTTAGTATAATGCAAAACCTGAATATAGTTTGTTCAGAATCAGTAACTGATTTGATTCCAATATTTTTTACACCATACTATGTTTTTCACCAGTTCATTACAATACAATCACCGTACTGTTAGGTACCTATTGCCAAACCTGTTACCGATGTGTGTATGACACAAGAGACTGGCGGTGCCGGCGTTGCCTCTTTGAATGGCAATACTTAGCCTCTGGCCAAGGTAAAAGCCAGATCTTGGGTCACGGGAAGCGTCAACAAGTCTCGCACTCGGACCCCATGGCCCTATAGTTTTAAACCCAAACGGCTCAAAAATATGTATATTGTTCTACCATTTTAGGTGTTACAAGATAGTAGAACAAATGGACATCTTTGTTCCCACTTGTTCTATACCAACAGTTCAGAGCAAATATTTGCATTTTTTCTAATGTTCGGTAGGCGTTTCGTTGTTTCCATTAAAAGAGCGAGCGACCAAGCATTCGTTCACAGAGTTCAGCCGAACATCGTTGATCGAATTTGTGCTCTTCGAGGTGAGGGAGAGGTAATGCGCACGAGTTCGTTCGACGATGTTCGGCTAAATGATGTATCCATTTACCGAACAAATATACGATTGCTCACTCAGAACTGTACCGAGCGCTAAGTTGAAGCGCGGCTTCACTGGCGTAAAATAAATATAAATATTCCACAACTATCACACAACGCCATCTAGTCCCAAGCTAAGCAGAGCTTGTGTATGGGTACTAGACAACTGATACACATACTTATATATTTCTAAATACATACATATTATAGATAAATTACACCCAGACACAGAACAAATGATCGTGCTCATCACACAAACATTTGTCCTGGGTGGGAATCGAACCCGCGACCTCCGGCATAGCAGTCAGGGTCACTAACCACTAGACCAACAGGCTTGACAAACCTAACGCTTAACCACTGAGCATGCGGATGGCACGAAATTCGAAATGCGACGCACAGAACCGAGAGATATGGCATAAAAAGGGGGAGGCCTATACCCAGCAGTGGGTAATCCCGGGCTGATATGGTGATGATGATAATGATGCGGATGGCGAGAAATGGGTAACTCGCCGTTCGGTCATGGACCATGCCCGGGTCGACATAGCTGTCAGCAATCTGACGAGGTCCCCCTTAGAGGGTCAAAACCTGCCACAGATGCGAGACTGTATCGCCGTGGAACGTAAAGGGCTATTGAAGGCTCACCGTGGATTTTAGTCGGTACAAATCTGACAGTCCCTCCCGTCCCGCTCTGGGTGGGACTCATTTGATGTATTAACCACGATAAAAAAAATCCTAACCATCCGATGCTTTATCTAAGAAGCCTGTACCTACTGCTAATTCGGTACATAATAGAAAGTCACAAATTCTTAATTCTTTGCATGAGAGTGGGAGGACTCATTTGATGATTTTACCAGGTAAAAAAAAGGGTTGATATTGGTTTTGATTTTTCAAAAGTACAAATCCACATAGACAAGGTTAATTATTTTCGCGGGTGGAGAACTAGTAATATCTATATAAAATACGATGACTCAAATTCATGACCGGGATGATATTTAACGTATTGTTTTTAACATCTTGTGTATTCAGTTGTTGTAGTTATTGCACGACTTTGTTTTGACGCATTTTGTCTGGCTCTCGAGCACCGGGACATCGAAGACCAGCGACAAACAGTTTTTACTGTACTCTATCGGTGCGCATCTAAATCTAAATCAAAATCAAATGCTTTTATTTCACATAGGCCCAAGAGGCACTTATAACACGTCGACAGCAGGTGCTCGGTTCGGGTTGGTCGTTTCCATGGAGAAGAACCGGCAAGAAACTCCATGGTTACTCTTTTAAAATATGGTATGGTTTTACAAAATGATTGTTACAATTTTTTAATACTTAGATATGTGAGGAAAACGTAGGCCTGGTAACAAGGGGGAAGTCCTTACGAAAATTAGTGCTACAAAAGAAGAAATATATATATACACACGACCTACAATGCTCTCCCATTCACAAACAAGAAGTAAGGAAGAATCTATACAAAAAAATAAAACTATATAAGCTGGATAACTCCTATAATGTCTTACTAAGATCTCAGACTAATGGCTGCTACACACGTTACTAAAAATCGTTATGATCGGACGGAACAGTTTAAACTGTACAGTTTGGCCGATTTTATAAAATTGTACAGTTGAACGGAGCAGTTTGAAATTTTGGATAGATAAATCGGAATCGGAAGAAACTGTGCCCAGTCGTTCAGTAATCGCGTGGATCGTGGTCCGAATAGTTGTGCGTGCGTTTGCTAGTAATAAGCAGCGGCCAGAAGCATTCACTGCGCTGTATTGCAATGAAACTTGTCTATACAAAATTAAGTGCAAAAATAATCACAACCGTGATTTAAAATAGTCGGCGTATAATAAATTAATTGACAAATTAAAAGAAATAGACCCCTGGGCCGATAAAGAATAATAATCCAACAACTGCTAACGCATCGTCAGTTGAAGCCATAGCTCAACGAATTAATAATCGTACAGTTTTCTAGTACGTGTCTGTTACATGTGTGGGCAATACGAAACTGTGCAGTTTAAACTGTACCGTCCAATCGTAACGATTTTTCGTAACGTGTGTAGCTGCCATAAGGCTACTTTAGGTAGCGATTTGCGATGCGACTGAAAACAAAACGAGTTACACATGATATTGCTGATGTACGGTGTAGCCATAATGGCTTAAAAGCTACTAGAAATTTTGGAAAAGTGCTTGAGCCACGCTGAAAACTTGCTCAATACGATCTCGTGAGTGAAGAGGTAACAGCGAACCTGTAAACGCACTCTTTCAGCACATTACACTCATGCGCAGACGAAATTTTCTCGATGGCTATTTCTACTTATTGGTAGTTTTAATTATTATGTAGTACTTAAGTCCCAAGAATGGACCCCATAAGGAACAGAAATAGAATAGTAACTTACTCCGCCTCCTACTTCGCTAGCACGACTGCTTCGCCGAAGGAGGCGACCGCTTCCCATTTAGTCTCACCCTGCAGTATGATCAATGCCGGATGCGAGAGGTCGCCGCCTATCGCCCCCGTGAAGATACGGCTGCTCTGCCCAAGCGGGGCAGACCTGCACCGTATGCTCTACCACCTCCTCCGGTCGACCCTCGTAAGCGGATGGTCTTATTCGACGATTTTACAACCTAAGAAAAAAAAAATTAATCGTAACGAAGACTTCACGCGCTGTTTAGCTTTCTAAGGGGTCTTAACATATATTGTTATCGTTGGAGTTGCGGAATTTGATAGCAAACTGAATATTTTGTTATATACAAATTATGCTATGCATGAAAGTAAATACAGATCATATCTCTACACCAACGTTCGTATTTACATAGCAGTTACAACAACTATGCGTAAAATTCGCCACATACATACATCGGTCATTTAATAATCAGATATCAGCTTAAGACCTTTCACTTCACCGTAAGCGCGGGCATGCGAATGGCGAGTAACGGGTGACTCGCCGTCCGATCATGGATCAAGCCCGGGACGACGGCGCGTCGTGTTCCACGTGCGCTTCACAGAGCTGTCAGTAATCTGACGGGGCCCCCTTTAGAGGGTCATAGCCTGGACGTGGGTCTGTTTTATCAGGTAACCGTAACCCTGGAACATAAAGGGCTATTGAAGGATTACCGTGAATTTTAGTCGGTACAAGGCTGACAGGCCCTCTCACCCCGCCCTGGGTGGACTCATTTGATAATTTTACCGCGATAAAAAAAGACCTCTCACTTTTGAAATAATTATTAATTTCTATGTAGACATAAGGTCCACTTTCCTGTGGATTTCTGAAATTGTCGTAACCACGTAAAGGTTTAAAATGAAATAATTATTATCTATTTACAGAAATAAGTGCAGATGGTATGATATTATAAGTTTATAAGGGTTGTTGTAAATTTGCCACAAAGTTAATTCCCCACGACAAAAAGTATGTATGAATTAGTCAAAGGTTTATGTTTTTTTTTTTTCATCGGTATCTTCCTGCCCTTATCCCATTTTACTTGGGGTCGGCGCAACATGTTTATTTTTTAGTTTTGTTTATTGTAAATTCGCTCCATTTCTTTTTCTGCACGGATAGCAGAGCAATTAAATAAAAAAATCCAGCACAAAACTACCGAAAACGAGGACACGATGTGGAATCTGAACAGAAAGTACTAGGAGAACAAGATCAATACTTTTTTCGTGGGGTATTAATTTTGTGGCAAATTTACAACGAGTCGTTTATATATTAGGTCTTTACCTATAAAATTGCCGTTCTGCAGTACTGGCCATTTCAAATGAGAATAATTTTTGTTTGGCTAAGAATTCTAATTTCAAATTAATTTTTCACACCACCTGCTCGAAAATGTCAAATTATATGTCAAGCAACCTTAACCTAAAGTGAGTCATTAGTGGCCGAGGGCACAGCCGGTCAATAATGTTGTACTGGATTTCATTATTACCCGCTGGTCAATAATGTGATTTGAATTTGGAATATGTTTATAAACAACAAACACCCTTTGGTGCCAGAAAGATTTTTTTTTTAATTTTCTTTTCCCTTTTGGGAAGACAAAGGGATCTATCTAGCCCATGCAGCCTTTTTTTTTTTTTTTTTTGCGTGGTAAAATCATCAAATGAGTCCTCCCACCCAGGGCAGGGCGGGAGGGACTGTCAGACTTGTACTGACTAAAATCCAAGCCCATGCAGCCTAGATTTTTTTTTTGGTTCTTTTCGTCCCTCTTTGGGGCAGGCAAAGGGAGCTGAGCCCATACTGTTACAATTAACTTGAATTAATATATAAGTGTACCTATATAACTAGTTCTAAATGTTATTCTTACTGTTTTTTTATTTAATAAATACTTTGTTTTTCGTACTATGGCTATTATTTTCTCACAGTAGGTGTAAAAAGTAGAGTATCCTCCTCTGGGCTAAAGGTGTCTTTGCCTTGGGCTAGCTTGAATCCCTCGCTGCATTCAGGATTCTTGTATTAACTCCCTCGCTTCGCTCGTGAGTTAAATCCCGAATCCTTCATTGCGCTCGAGATTCAATATGACGCCCGTGACATAAGACACAACTTTAGCCCCTCGGTGCATAATCTACTATTATTTAAAAAACATGCATTTTTTTTCCCATAGTAGTCAGTAGTCTAGTAGTTGTTTATTGATGAGTGTTACATTTTCATCGCATTTCAATCTTTATCATCATCATGGATACGTTAAAATTTCGAGTAATTATGGAAAATGAGTACCGTCGTGGCAGCAACGCGGCACGAGCGGCACACAACATCAACGACGTTTACGGAGTTAACACTACAAACCAACGCACCACCCGTTATTGATTTGCTCGCTTCCCTTCGCTTCGCTTCGCTTCGTTCTGGAAAATGAACCTCGCGGTCGTCCAAAGACTTTGGTCGACAATGACGAATTAAAGGCGATTGTGGAAACTGATGATACACAATCTACGGCTGAATTAGCAGCAGCTTTCGACGTTAGCGTCAAAACAATATTGGTCCATTTGCGTCAAATTGGTAAGGTAAAAAAGCTTGAAAAATGGGTGCCCCACGAACTCAATGATCGCCAGCGCGAAGTACGCGTCGAGACGTGCCTTGCACTGCTCAACAGAATTTGGATAACTTTTTGGCGGGAAAAAATTCAATACCCGAGGGACAGTACAAAATGCCTTTGAAGAATTTGTTGCCTCCCGTCCAGCTGATTTCTTTAAGAAGGGAATCAACAAACTGTCACTGCGTTGGCAAAGATGCATTGATTGCATGGGTGATTACTTCGATTAATGCAAATAAAAAACACACGAAAAATCGTTTAAATTTCTTCATAAAAAACGGCAATTTCATAGGTATATATATATGTGTGTATTAGTTTTATTATTTATTTTTAAAGTGAATATATAATTTAATATTCTATGAATATTTCAAGCGTCTGCTAACTGTTGCCGTTATCAGTATCGAGCAAAAATAACCACAAAAATCATGTTTGTTGTAGTGTGTAAAGTGGTCTTAATTAATAAATTATGTCATATTAATGTGAGATAAATGTGTTGAATACAATGATTTATTATTTTTATAGGTAAAAAACCTATAATTATGTATGCATGAAGTAATTATGTGGTCATGATTCAATATGCGGTATGCAAACAATACAAATACATAATATTAATAATACAAAAACTTGTTTTTTTTTTTAATTAATTTTATACCTGACGCTTTAAGACATTATGTCCATTAACAAAATAATCAAAATAACTTTTGTAAAAAGTTGCAATGAACGTGTGCGCAAATACAACAAAATTCCAGAAGAATTTAAATTATTAAATAATATTGACGTTTTCAAAAATAAATTGTATAACTGTCTAAATGAACATAATTTTTATAATATAAATGCATTTTTTTTATTGTTTTTTTTTATTTTTTTTTTTATCGTGGTAAAATCATCAAATGAGTCCTCCCACCCAGGGCAGGGCGGCAGGGACTCCTGTCAGACTTGTACTGACTAAAATCCACGGTGTCCTTCAATAGCCCTTTACGTACCGGGGTCACGGTAATCCCTTGGTCCCGCGATCCCGGCAGGCTTTGGCCCTCTACAGGCCCCGTCACTATGTTGACACTCTTTGAGGCGCGCGTGGAACACAACGCGCCGTCGACCCGGGCATGGTCCATGGTCGGACAGCGAGTCGCCCATTACTCGCTGCCCGCATGCCCGCGCCTACGGTGGCCGGAGATCGTCTTGCGATGTCCGACCGTCCTCCCGGTGGAGGGAGGACGCTGTCCTCTCCCTCAGGCGGCCCGCCTCCTCCTTCACGAGCATGACTGCTTCGCAGAAGGAGGCGACCGCTTCCCACTCCGTCTCGCCCCGCAGCATGGCCTCAACCAATGCCGGGCGCGAGAGGTCTCCGCCTATCGCCGTCGTGAGGACACGGCGGTGCTCTGCCCAAGCGGGGCAGTCCTGCACCGTATGCTCCACCGCGTCCTCCGGACGATCCTCGCAGTGGTGACACCCAGACGTTTCTTCCCTCCCTATCAGACACAGGAACCTCCCGAAACTTCCGTGTCCGGTGAGGACCTGCGTCATGCGGTAGGTCAGGACGCCGTGACGCCTATCCAGCCACTCCTCAAAGAGGGGTCTTACCGCTGCGATTGCGGCGTGCCCGGACCTCGGTTGCGACAGTCGCTCCCTCCATACTGCCCTGAGATCACGCCGGAGCTCTTCCCGCCGCGACTCGACTTGTCGAGGCAGCGGGGATTCGCCTCGACGCTGCGCCTCCACGCGCCATTCATAGACGCGCTGGAGGGCAGTCGCCTCCAGATCCCAGGGCAGCAATCCGGCTAGGAGGTTGGCCGATTCGCCGGCGATCGTGCGGTATCCCCGGATCATCCGGATAGCCATGACCCTCGGGCATGCGACCAGCTTGAGTGGTCGCGTCCGGATGCTTAGGGCCCACACGGGGGCCCCGTAGAGGGCCATGGACCGCACGACACCGGCGTACAGCCTCCGGCAGGAGGCATTTGGCCCGCCGAGATTGGGCAGGAGTCGCTTGAGAGCGGCTGCTGCCCGGTTCAGCCTTGGGGCCAAATGCAGGAAATGCTCCCTGAATTTTTTTTTTGTAATGATTTTTAGCATAACGAAAAATCTTATTAATTTGTGACATTTGTATAACCTTAATATTTTGCATGCAATCTATAAACATTATCTATACAGTTAAACATGTGTACTTTAAAAACAAACTTTAACACCACTGTAAACCATGTTTAAGGCAAATAAAGACTTATCTTATCATGTTTTACATATTATAACTGCATTTTTACATAATCTTGGCCGCACCGCTCACAAAATCACTGCGTATGTTTTCACACTTTTCAACGTGTCCGAAGAATACGGCCGTTGGCCAGTCTCTCGGGCAGTTTGTTGCATGTACCCATAAGATACAGACATGGACTGCATCAAGTTTAAGGTCAACGGTTATCAGTGCTCAGGTTAGACCTCTATTTATTTTTTATTTTTATCAGATACAAGTAGTAAGTTAGATTTTTTCGTATTGTTTGTCTAGTTCATTGTTTCGGGAAAGAATTTAATAGATCGCATGCGTATAAGTTTTGTAAGCAATGTGAAAATAAAAAAAAGAGTATTAAATAATCAAAGATTTCAAAAATAACTCCATTTTTTTTTGTAAAGTACATAATTATTTATTAACAGATTTGTATTTCAAAATACATAAAGTTAAGATAAAAATAAATGAGTTGTATGAAAAAAGTGAACAGTATAGGTATGCAAAAAA
The DNA here is from genome assembly GCA_943136025.2 of Agrotis puta. NCBI lineage: Eukaryota > Metazoa > Arthropoda > Insecta > Lepidoptera > Noctuidae > Agrotis > Agrotis puta. The sequence continues at coordinate 16,895,646 of OW964179.2, read as the reverse complement.
AATTATAGCCTAGCTTTTTTGTGGAAATGTTAACAAGTCATTATGTATTTATTAAAACTTCATGCACAAAGTTTACCGTCGCGTTTTCTGCCAGTCTACCGTCATTCCTGGTTCCTGAGATCGATCCCCGGGTCATCCAAAGATATTTAAATCATAATTATTATTTTATCTAAATGTATTCTTAGAGGAGCTTTTAAAATATCTAGCCTTACTTTATCCTGTCAATTTACAGTAAACATATAGTTGATTTCAAATGCTTCTTCGTCCGCATTAAAATGCGATAAAACAGGTTCGAATAAATTGCGGTCCGAGTTTGAACAACGCGACGGACAATGACCTATTTTTTATCTACTTATATTAACTAAAATAGTTAATTATATTTGTACCCGCGTCTAATAACACTGATTAAAAGTATTATTGTTAAACAAAATCGATTCGTATATTTAAGACAGTAAGGTATTACTTACGTCAGCAGAGGTATCCAATCTGTATCTGTAGATTTTCAACTTAATCACAAAACTAATAGGTTCATATTCGATTGGGAAAATTTGACAGATTAGGGTTGATCTGGAGTACCTTCCCGTGTAACAAAACATTCATAATTAGTTCTGTGGAGTTACCCTCAGTTTTCGATAAATAAAAACAAAATGTTTATACGATGTTCGTTTCCTGAAAAGTGTTTCCACCAATAGTTTCATATTATAATGTCAAATTAGACTAGGCAACAAAAAAAAACTTATTTTTCAAAAAAAACCCTTTAATTTTTTCCCAGAGATCTGATTATGTGATTCTGAACCGCCATGCTACAGAAAACTTAGAACAGGAAATAAAACATCTCAGTCACGTATAGCTTTAAATATAAATTTATTTTTAATTTAAACAAAATTTTGTAATTATTTTATAGAAAATGTGTTAATGAGACATAAAAAATAAACTAGTTTTTGTCCTTTTGGCCCGTCTGTTTTGTGAGTAAACGTGTCTCTCTAATAAATAAAAAAATAAAAAAATAAATACCACAACTATCACACAACGCCATCTAGTCCCAAGCTAAGCAGAGCTTATGTTATGGGTACTAGACAACTGATAAACATACTTATATATTTCTAAATACATACATATTATAGATAAATTACACCCAGACACAGAACAAATGATCGTGCTCATCACACAAACATTTGTCCTGGGTGGGAGTCGAACCCACGACCTCCGGCATAGCAGTCAGGATCACTAACCACTAGACCAACAGGCCTGTCAAAATAAAAAACCAACAGTAGTCTGCAAGCATTGTCATTGCCCAATTTCCCTGAGAACGCTTTTCTATTGAAGCAATAATCTTGGTGTAAGCGCTCACCGTGCTGATTACTCACTGCACCTAGATTTTATTTAAAAAAGTCTAGATGCGAGTACAGAAAGTGCATCTTTAATGGCATATTGCAACCCAATTCTTTATCATATTCATATTATTTATTTTTTATATCAATTTGCATATCAGTGACAACTTGTAACTTGATCAAAACATGATTGGCGACAGTAACAAGTATAATTTTTAATATAAAAATGATCAAAATATTCGCTCCATTTGCTCTCACATAGATTTGGTTAAAATAGGTTCGATTTTTCAGGTTCGGTTCGGGTTTTGCATAAACAAAAATGAACGTTGTAAATGTAGATTAATAATAAATACATACTTCATCTTGATCTGGCTCGTGAGGTTATTGACATCTTATTAGCCGCATTGGCTGAGCGATCGACTCCAACGAATAAAAAAAATTGCATGATCTACAAATAGTTGTTCCGGGTCTTGGTAATTGCGTATGTGAGTTTAATATTTTCTGTAAACGCACCCACGATACTAGAGAAATAAAGTGTAAAGCAAAGTTTTCCTTTTTTTTATCGTGGTAAAATCATCAAATGAGTCCTCCCACCCAGGGCAGGGCGGGAGGGACTGTCAGACTTGACTGACTAAAATCCACGGTGTCCTTCAATAGCCCTTTACGTACCGAGGTCACGGTAATTCGTGAGTCCCGCGACCCCGAAGGCAAAGTTTTTAAAAAACAACAAACTGCTGGTAAGATTGGACGACAAACCCAACATTATGATGATGATAAAACCTACTTATTATATATAAAGTTGCATGTCTCAGCTCAATTGGTTTCTTTACTATAAGTATTTCTGATCTCTTTATGATCGTTTACGGATAGTTACATTCTGGTATTATAACATAATTATGACGTCAGTACTGCACGCAGATGATGCCACAGGTGGTCAACAGAATTTGATCTTTAATATGTGTATTAGTTAGGTTGAATGTAAAATAAATAGCCGAGTACAGGAACTAAATTAAATAAGTTTTACATTGTGACAGGGAAAGTTATTTACAATCCAACAGCATATTAAAGATTTCGTTGAAAATACTTGGAAATATCTGGTGACATTTAAAGGTTACAATTAAGAGCGAAAGTCATTGCCGGGTTAAAAATAAAATTGATTACTTAATTTTGTATCACTACCCGGTAATTATATTTACAGAAAATGAAAGAACAATGGTGGCAATACTATGGCAATTACTTAGTAGTATTATGTGGAAATCACAAGGTTTCTCCCGAAGGGCGCTCATACCATTAGTTTCAAAATCCAGCAAGCGAGAGGTCAGGTGACAAGATAAGACAGTGGAAGTCTATTGTATCGCGGTTTGACCGGAGTGCATGTAACACAGAAACGTACTATGCGGAGCGTAGTTTGTGGTGCAGGTTCGATTCCTACACATAAATAATCTCTGTTGGGTCTAGAGGTGGTTTTTCTGAGTCTGGTTTTTAAGATATTGCATAGCTTTTATCGCGGGCTTTGAGCTCGACGACCGAATCAAGAAATTCCGTAACGAATATAAACCTAACACTGTGACTGTCACATCTGTCATGTCAACGTGAATTAATAAAATTTGAAGGAATGATTTTTTTTCTTGACATTTCACTTGATTGACGTGGCTGACCATAGCCTAATTAGTAGAGTAACTTCCCATAGAGCAACGATGGGGTGATATTCTCGTTAAATAAATGCGGTAGATTTTTTTTCTTCTTTTTTCATAAATAAAATAAATAATTACAATTGCATATGTTGATAAAAAAAATATGCAATAGTTTTATAAATCTAGGTTATAGTCTACCTATAACTAAAATAATTTCATCTGAACATATTAATTATTTGACTATGTAAAAACATCAAAAAAAAGCACACAAAAGATCACTTTGAAAGATCTTTTTTTTTGTAACCGTTATAATTATGATTTCTTCTTCTTTTTAGATTCCTTATTTAAAATAATAGATTTAGAATTTAAAATAATAAAACAGTTCAATTGTTTTACCATAAAACTTTAAAAATATCAGCTTATGAATGACACTTTATCACAAACTTTTTGTTGATGTATAAATACTAGGCCAGTATTTATACTTTTCCATGTTTTACAGTTTTGTGGTTTTCTAGATTACAAACATTGTTCTTTCGGGGTCGCGGGTCAGTCTTATTAACCGTGACCCTGGAACGTAAATGGCTATTGAAGGATCACTGTGTATTGTAATCAGTACAAGACTGACAGTCGAATCCCGCCCTGGAAAGAAGCACTTATTTGATGATTTTACCACGATTCAAAAAAGTCACGGTACTTAAGCACGTTAGTGATGATGATTTTATTACCTCTCAAGGCTTTTATATAATTAAAACATTCTGTAGTTCTTGAATCAAAATATAACTAGTAGATATCTATAATGTGGAATATGTTTTTATTGCCGGCCACTGCCGGCGCGGGCATGCGGGCGGCGAGTAATGGGTGACTCGCTGTCCGACTATGGACCATGCCCGGGTCGACGTCGCATTGTGTTCCACGCGCGCCTCAAGGAGTGTCAGCATAGTGACGGGGCCTGTAGAGGACCAAAGCCTGTCGGGGTCGCGGGATTAACGAATTACCGTGACCCCGGTACGTAAAGGGCTAGTGAAGGACACCGTGGATTTTAGTCAGTACGAGTCTGACAGTGCCTCCCGCCCTGCCCTGGGTGAGAGCACTCATTTGATGATTTTACCGCGATAAAAAAAAAAGACTAACCGTCTTACCAACAACATCAATATGTGTAGTAATGGCTAGTTTATATAGTGCGAGCTACTAGTATTTGAGTCAGCCTGCCGAGTAGCTGCACTGGAATAACTTGCACTGTTTGGACGTTACGATAGGATGATAATTACAATGAAAACAAACACATTATGATTTCTTACCTGATCACTAAGAATATTATTAATTACCGACATAGTTCCTTTTAAAATTAGGTATTACTATGACGAATTATTATTTTCTAATTGAATTTTATGTTAGTCTTGAAATCGACGGAATTCATTGAGTTTCTATTTTTTGTTCGTTTCGCACTAATCTCAGGAAGTGTATGTCGGCTTTGTGAAATTATTTTTGTAATTAGTAGCTCAATTTCTATGAAAGTATAAAGGTTATTTATCTTCACGTTATGACCCTGAGGAGCCAAGATAAACGACATTTAAAATGAAGTCGGATTTTGACGCAGTGGGAATCACGTTGATTGTTATTGACATTAGTACTAATTATGCAATTATGTAGTATTTTGGATAGCCCAAATATCAACACTTGTCATTGAATTTAAACAAATAACCATTCAATTCGCAAAAAAAAAACCATCAGTTTGAGTAAATATCCGATAAAGACGGGTAAAAACGAATAATATCCTCATATATTTTGAATAAATACTCGATTTTTCATCTCCCGTCCATTTTTTCTCCGCCCTATGACTATTTAATAAAAAAAATGTGTAAGCTTACTGATCTTTTTAAAAAAGTCAAAAATTAAACAATGGCAGATTAAAAAAAAATATTGAATTGAAAATCGAAAGACCTACATATGTTTTCATTTTATTTCACAGATTAATAAAAAATTACCTCTACAAACACTACATATTTGGATGAACATAAAAAAACTACTCGAAAGTAGACATGCAGGAAATCAATGTCAAATTCAACTATTAATCAAATGAACGGGTAACAAGTAGTAAAAAAAAACAAAGTTAAACCAACATAGTAAGAGCAACGAGCTAAAGATAACCGGTTCTAAGTGTTACAGTTACTATAACTTTCTAAGTGTAACGAGTGCAGTTAGAATTATGATTAGGCAGACAGGGCTGGTACCAAAATGGCGATTATTCTCGATGTCCACCACCAATTTGGCCCCACTGGTGGAGAGCGAAACGTTTTATATAAAACTTTCCGCCTGTCCCCCCGGGGTGGAAAAAAGGAAGATTTTATATAAAAGTTAAGTTCCCCCTGGCCACCACTGGTGGAAAGTGGTACGAATTTTATTAAACATTACCAGTGGTACCATTACCATTTATTTATTTATTTTAGCTACGGATTTTTTTACATATTTATAAATATAATAATGTAATCAATACATCGCTCTCACATAGATTTGTGCAAAATTGGTAAAAATTCCGAATAAAATTGTAATTGTTAATGTCGCAAAACAAATTTTGATCAAGTTATTGTATGACATCGACCCAATAATTGCAAAAAAGTCAAGAATATTTGAATTTCGCGGGCTACCACTACGCAATCACCACAAACTATTTTTGGTAAATTAAAATGAGTTTTATTTGCAAGTCTTATAATCTCTCCAGTGAGTAATACAACTTTAATTTAATGTACTCATCATGACGAACAACTTTTACTAAACAACCGAATATGAAATCCCGAAAAAAAAACAGCTGTTTAGTACATTTCGACGATTTAGGCAAATATAAATGTAGTGAAAAGCTGATTTTTTAAACATAGGTACTCACTTCAATTTTACATTATTATAGTAGGTACTCGAGTGTGTTTATTGACACGACATTAGGACTACAGTACTTATCTAAAAATATTCGAATATACTCGTATTTAAAAATCGAATATTCGAATATGAAATGACACCGAATATTTATTAGGAAGGTCCACTTTGGTTGTTAATTCAATATCCATAGGCTATGCAATTCGGTTAAACGAGCAAACGAAATCGCGCTATTTGCTAGTTTCACATACAATGCTGCCTCTATGCACTCAGTTCAAAGACAACTAAAATAATAAAAATATGACAGGTTATACTGATCATAGTTTATTGCATTCAAATCTTCATTTAGTTCAAAGATTAGTAATATATTGTATTTATTTCACAACTTTGGGTGTTCAATTCGGGAGGGCGGGATTCTAATGTCTTCGAACGAAACACCTCACATAATTATGATCGAACTTCACTTAAGTATAAGTAAGTTCGTTTAATCATCAAAAAAAACGCATTCAATAAATTCATAGGGTAAACTTTAATTTTTTTTTAAACTACCCATCCGTCCAATGTCTAAAAATATTTCAATATTTTCCCACCAACTTCGATCCTCGAGTATCATAGATAATATTTAGAACAAGGGATAACTTCTGTCCACAACGCAAGCGAAGTATTTTAACTGTTTATCGAACGCATATCCAATGCAACCAGTCCATTGCACCCAAGATACACAAATGTACACACTTCAAAAGAAGTTTGTGATCACCAGCATAAGCTGATAATTATATATTTATTTTTTAAATTTGTAGTTGTTGTTTGTGTGTGTAGTTAAAAACAATCGAAATATTTTATTGTTTTATATTCTAAATCTATATCTTTAAAAAACAAATCTAAAAAGAAGAAGAAATCATAATATCATGTACCGTAACAAAAAAAGATATCAATTTTTCATGGATCGCAAACTTTTTTTGACGTGTGTACCTTATGGCGTCAGAAACAGGAAGTGCACAAAATTACCGCAATTTCGATGAAACCGCCATCTGCGTTCTCTGGGTGTAAAAATGTCATCGCATGACCGAAATTTCACTTTTGAACATGTTAAGAACCTGATTGGAATGAATGCAAGTAATGCAGATATATACGAGTACGTGTAAAACATGGAGAAATTTTATATGGACCACGTTGACTAAAGTATGTGTTGTTACTTGTAATGCAGTCAGAGGCCCTAGCATAAATGTCACGTATTTGGCCGTACAGCATACCTTCTTGAAGTAGTTAGTTAAATTGTATAGAAAAAAGTGCACCAATTGTACGAAGGAGGAACATACATTGACAGTGGTAAGGGTGAGGTCATCCTTAAGGTTGACATCAAGAATGCCTTCAATTCCGTAAATAGGGACACCTTGTTGGCAGAAGTACAAAAGGAAACACCCAAAATTTACAGTTTCCTCTATCAATGCTACAGGAACCCTTCAAAATTACTTTATAAAGAAAATCTTTTAGAATCAGCCGTTGGTTGTCAACAAGGTGACCCTCTTGGGCCAGTCATTTTTAGTTTAGCAATAAATCCAATCATTCGGCAGCTAAATTCAAAATTTAATGTATGGTATCTTGATGATGGGACTCTGGGTGGTGATGTAGATACAGTTCTGGAAGATTTAATCTTATTAAAAGAAAAATTTAACTCCATTGGCCTACAGCTCAACCTATCGAAATGTGAAATTTATCTTCCCCGGACTACAGACAGACAGACAACCATTTCTAAATTTAATTCAATCGCACCAAATATCAAAATTACCGAAAAAGACTCTCTTCACCTCCTGGGGTCCCCAATTTTTGATGAATCATTTCCCACCTTCATCGAGAATAAAATTCAAAATTTTAATGATGTCTCGGAAAGGCTTTTTAAAATCAACATACATTCGGCCTTCACAATTATTCGATACTGTTGTTTTGGACCAAAATTTACGTATAGCCTCCGTTCCTCACACCTTTGGAAACACCCACAACTCTTAGAAAAAGTAGATAAAATCATTAGAAATACATTGACCTCGATCCTAAATGTGGCCCTGGACGACCGAGCGTGGCAGCAAGCCACTCTTCCTATCCGCTTGGGTGGTCTCGGCGTCCGCAAAATTTCAAGTATTAGTTTACCGGCCTTCCTCTCCTCGGTTTACGGTACCGAAAAATTAACCAAAAAGATTTTATCTAGTTCACTGGTTGATTTTGAGGTACCGTTTATAACTGATGCGTTGAACGCTTGGAAAATGGCTTGTCCGAGTACGGATTTGCCCGACTACCTGTCCTCCCAAAGACGATGGGACGTGCCGCTCTGCAGTATTATACGGAATAACCTGCTAAATACGTCAATTAATGCTGCGGAGCGCGCCCGTCTGCTGGCTGTGGGGGAGTGGGAGTCGGGATTATGGCTTCAAGCACTCCCATCATCCACTATTGGTACCATGATGGATGATGCTTCATTTCGGCTCGCTACAAGTCTTCGTTTAGGCGCACCTTGTGTTGCTCCGCATCGTTGCCACTGTGGTGAAGCTGTCGACAATCTCGGACATCATGGCCTGTCCTGCAGCAGGAGCGCAGGTCGCATAGCTCGTCACGCCAGCATCAACGATATTATTCGTCGAGCTTTTGCCTCCGCCGGCGTACCAGCAGTTTTAGAACCAAACGGCTTGGTACGTGACGATGGCAAAAGACCAGACGGAATGACGTTGGTGCCTTGGAAGGTGGGTAGACCTTTGGTGTGGGACGCTACCTGTGTCGATACCCTTGCGCCATCCCACGTTGCAAGCACGGCGGGCTGTGCTGGCGCCGCAGCTGCGGCTGCTGAGAACCTCAAGCGGCGCAAATACTGTAACCTTAATGGTTGCTACAGTTTTGAGCCGTTTGGGGTTGAAACGCTCGGGTCATGGGGTCCAAGTGCGCGTCTCCTTTTTAAGGAAATTTCTCGACGACTGGTCGACACTTCGCGTGACCAGAGGGCTGGTTCTTTCTTTGGTCAAAGAATAAGCATTGCCATTCAACGAGGCAATGCCGCCAGTCTTCTGGGCACGTTTCCAGATGACAGCGATGCGGAGGAGTACTTTGACGCCTGAGTGTCTGTGCCTTTTTCTGTTTTTTCCTTTTTTTTTTAATAATTTTATTTCAGTTTTAGTTTACATTTAGTATTTTGTTGTAAATATTTAGTTTTATTCTTAAATTTCTAGTTTTAGTTATGTAAATACTTTTTTATAAGGAGGAACTAATTTTATTAATCAAATTAACGTCATAGTCCTCGTTTACTTTACGTCAAACTCGTGATAAGGCCTCTGATTATACTCAGTGTTCTTAGAATAGTGAGACACTATGCAGTACGATCACTAAACAAACTTTTACGGTTCCGTCCGCCCTTTACAGTCAATTTCCTCCAAATCTACTTTGGTTTTCCTTTTTAAGCTTTTAAGGGGATAAAAGATTTTGGTATGGATCATCTGTCATTTTGATTATTTTTTATCAGAATCGCGGTGCCCAACCAAAGTTATGTAGGTATTTAGATAAAAGACACTTAGACAAACCAAAAAATATATCGGACACAATGTCCTAAAGCGTCAGATTACACAGTTATTCGCCGAAATTTAAGTCGAAAACTGAACCTTGGAGTAACAACTTTTTTGTCTTTATTCTCCCTTTTCCCTGCTCTCTGCTCCCTGCAGGTGTACATATTCAATTATGACAACATAATTACATTAATCTCCTAAGAATCGATGTACCATACCTATATAAAACAGCAAGTGATCAACATGACACGGACCGCTTGAGCAGTCGGTTTACGTCTGATGACGTACTACATCGTTCTCACATAAATGCTTTGATTTGATATGACTACTTCAAGGAGCCCGACTGCCCGAAGCAATTCAACTTCTCGAGTGATTCCGTGTACTTTGAAAGTGTAGTTTATTATGCAGTCGCACTTTGAAGCAGTTGATACTGACTGTTTCAAGCAGTCCGTGTATGGCCAGTCGTAGTGTTAGTAAAACCCACTAATAAAAATAAAGAAAACATTTAGTAGTTGAGTATCACTCTTTTCTTCTAGTGATGTTACGAATGTTTGATTTTTGACATTCGCGAATACGAATGCGGATTCAAATAGTCAATCCCAATATTCGGAAATGCGAATGCAAAAGCGAATGTTCAGTTTTAAATCAATTACACTTTATAATTTAGAAAGCACAAAAAATAAACACCTTTTAATGATCAAACATAATAACTTATTTTGAAATTTGTAACTTATTTTGACTACCTGTCTGTAACGAGAAAATAAAAAGAATGTATGAGGAGCTCTAAGCGTGGCGTCAGTGGAAGAAAAGCAGAAAGAAACACGTGTATCTTAGCTTGGTCGTATTTATGATTGATGTTTGTGATTAATTTGATGAACATGAATATTGACAGGCCTGTTGGTCTAGTGGTTAGTGACCCTGACTGCTATGCCGGAGGTCGTGGGTTCGATTCCCACCCAGGACAAATGTTTGTGTGATGAGCTCGATCATTTGTTCTGTGTTTGGGTGTAATTTATCTATAATATGTATGTATTTAGAAATATATAAGTATGTTTATCAGTTGTCTAGTACCCATAACACAAGCTCTGCTTAGCTTGGGACAAGATGGTGTTGTGTGATAGTTGTGGAATATTTATTTATTTATTTATTTATTGATTAATGGTGAGATAAAGGCAGACTGAGTAAAAGATGAATGGAGACGAAGACGATAGGTAATAATGGTGTGTGGAAGAATCGTACCAAATATTGGAATTTTTTAAGTTGTTCGTATTTGCAAAATATTCACATGAGTGTTGCGAGGCGAATAGGAATGCGAATGTCTAAAACTATGCGAATATATGCGAATATTCGTAACATCTCTAGTCTCTTCATTTTTTTTGCGTCTATATTCAGCCAATTGCCATACTGGTTGTAAGATCTCCCAAAGAACGCCAATCGATCGTATTGGTTTGATCTTTTGAACAAGGTGACGGACAATGAAAGGTTGCTGACTGCCTAAGACCCAGATGGTTGGCCCTCTTTGGAGGACACGTACTTCTGATAGAGGACAGCAATTGACTGTTATAATGGAAAACCTCGTTATAAAACAATAAGGCTAATTGAAAGATAATTTAAACTTAACTATGCGTGGCGATAGTAGTCAAAAATAATGGTCAAATAATGACGATAACAACATTTTATTATCATTGACTAATACAGATCTCCAATAAATCAGTTTCATAACAGTATTTACCTCTAATTGAGTTTTATTACGTAAAATAACTAGGTACATAAATGCGTAACATGTAACATCATAATTGTTTATGTTATAATCTAGATTCTTAATCATACTGTACATGTACATGCTAAGCCTGTTTGTCGTGATATAAAAATAACAGTACTTTTATGAATCACCCAAGGTCAGATGAGGATGCTGTTTATTACGAGAATGAAAAGTTACGATAAGTAGTAATTAAACACACACACACATGTAAGAACACTACAATACTTTTTTTACTTTTTGATGGACAATAAATAAATGAGGATTTTGTATGCTTCGACTTCCATACTTTTTTAATGAGTGTGCGAAACATTATTATTCGCATTAATATTCGTCTCGTAACGGTTAAACTGTATTCTTTGAAGACTTTGGTTTAACTTCTTGACTTGATCGTTTGTCTTCACGTTCCTTATTGTTATTAGGAGAATTAAGGATTCAAAAGCGAGCGAAGCGAACTTGGGACCTGGGGCCTGAGACCCCGAATCCCTTTCGAACCTAACCTATCTGAGAAGGGGTCTACTCGGACAGCTTAGGTTCGAAAGGGATGCGGGGTCTTAAGAACTGCGCCTCCATCCCAAAAGTACGCTAGTACAAAAGTCTTGGTATCGGAATCCATTGTTGCGAATAGCATATTCCAATCCGAATTTGTCTGGGGATCGATATACCAAGACTTTTGTACTAGCGTACCATTCAAACAGTTTTTCAAATCAGCGTGTTCGCAACAACTTCATTCGATATAGCGGTTTTCGACTTCATGTGTTTTCGAACTGGCGTACTACTCTTAATTGTTTTCGAAATAGCGTTCATCGCAATAACGTTATTCGAATCTTCATATCACACCCTGGTTAAATATTTTATTATTAAACTCTTACTTATTAAAATTAAAACGTATAATATATGTTTGAATGTGCCTCATAATTAGGTATTACATAACATAGCGGCCACAACGGTTACGGTTGCTAGCGGTAGTGCGAACCAACTTACTCAGTACATAGCCACTGATGCGTGCTATGCGTACGCTGAATGATACTGCGGAAAGGATGGCTTAATTTGATTTTATTATAGTTTAATTTGAATGATTAAACCACACTATCGCATAAGGATTTTTTACTTGTATTTTGGGTTGTCAGCATCCAACTCCCAGTGGTCCACCCTGCGCAATGGCACCACAAGATATCTTTTACTTGCGTTGTCGGTTGATATCCACTGACGATGGCGGTGGTGGTATCCAATCCGATTCTTCTTTCCTCAAAAAGCTTTAAGATTAGCGTCGAAGGCAGGCGTTAATGCATATGAAACCTACTTACTTAAAATTTTTCTTCCAGTTGGCAGCGATGTGAGCTCAGACGTGACGGTACTGGACTACCTGAGAAACTACCTTGAACTGCGCGGCACCAAGTACATGTGTCGCGAGGGTGGCTGCGGGGCCTGCATTGTCACAGCTTCTAAGTGCTCAGGAGCTCCTCACGTTGCTATTAATGCTGTGAGTATCTGTAACCGATCTATACATGCATCTATTATCTATTAACTATTATATTATATTATTATATTATACATACATCTATTAACTATTATCAGTTTAACTGAAGGCATACTACTAGCCTGCATGTTGCCATCGCGGATACCTATATATTCTGAAAGAGGCTGGCACAGAACTAAATGAGGAGCTTTGCACAAACAAGGAGAGACGTATGTTCAGTAATGGGCTCACCCATTGCTGAATATGGATCTCTCCAGGTCAAGATATGGATTATAATGATTATACCAGTAGACCAATTAGACGGCTCAGTGGTAAAAGCCTCAATTTACGATTAAGATTGGTTGTAGATGTTGAAACACAGAAATGACGGAAGGAGTCTGACAGTCCCAACCGCCCCACTCAGGACGGAAGGACACATAATTTGATGACTTTTCCATCCAAAATAAAAGGCCCCAAAACACTCGTCTATCAATCTTTCTAACTAAAGTTATATATTAATACGCGACACGACGCAAGACAAGACGCGACGCAGGCATTATTGCGTATAAATATATAACTTTACGGTCAGTAAACACCGTGACGCGACGCGGCGCGACGTGACGCAACGATACTGCAAATGTGTATCTTATCGTGTAAAATCAAAAAATCAAAATCAAAAGTCATTTATTCAAATTAGGCTGATTTATCAGCACTTTTTGAAAGTCAATTTTTACATAAGACAGTCCCCCAAAGCACCCCCCCCATTCGACACTTCCTAGTGTTTTGGCTGGGAAGAAGAAGTGGCGGAACAAACTCCCCAGCAACACATCTGTCTGTACGGAACAGATGATTCTGTCTTAGAGGAACCAAGATTGTATACAATTTAATAGAACATTCACATTATACATCAATCCGAAATTACATCCCAACCGTGACTAGAAGGCACAATAGATAAACTAGGACCAATGCAGTAAATAACAATTTAATGAAGTAGAAATAAAATAACAGAACCAAAGGTCAGCAAGTCGACCAGTCACCACAAGCAGCACCCGTTCACGAGTACGCAAGCAATGTAACTAAGGGAGCATGACAACTTACTGCCGGTTCCTCCGTCCGTGTAGTTAATAAAGTTAGATTTTGAGCCGCTATTAAAAAGCAGCGCGGCGCCGCGCTGCGTCGTGCTGCGTCGTGCTGCGTATCGAAAGGTATATCTTTTCGTATAGGAAATAGATTTTGAATAGCTCTATTGAAATGTGTGCGCAGCGTCACGTCTCGGTCTGAGCTGACCATTAGTTTAGTAGTCGTTATCTTATACAACATTGATTTGGTTGTAATATCAGACGTGTTGGTTGGTAAGTAGTTTGAGACGCTTCCAATAGATGGCGGAAAGTGACAAGCGTTAAAAAAAAAAAACAAGGAAATGAGCTTCGAGATTAGTGGTAACGATAGCCTAATCGGTAAGTACTTATCCATAAGACGCAGGTTCGAGCCCCGCTCCCAACTGAATTTTTCGTTCTTTAAAATATCTTTTATACGTACATGAAACAGAACGGTTAATATACTCGTATCTACCACATTACATATAAATCCTGTAAAGCATTTACAAACTTTAGTTTTATCCAACAGTGTTTGGTGTCCATCACATCTTGTGATGGCTGGGACATCAGGACCATCGAAGGTCTGGGTAACAGGAAGATAGGATACCACAAGCTGCAGAGAACATTGGCAGAGCATCATGGATCTCAGTGTGGATACTGCACCACTGGATGGGTCATGGCTATGCACGGGTACGTGAACAGTAATTTTGAGACATATGAACTTTCAAGAACAAAGAAAAATGTACAACGTATTCTTTAGTTTGCACGGTTGCGATGTCAGCTCTTGGTGCCAAGAATCAAACACTATCCTTTAGTAAAGCGCTTTAATTGGGTGGGAACAAACAGGACGACTAAAATAATTAAAATATTATTGTGGCCACATTTTAACAATAAATTAAATGGCACTATTTTACAGTCTAATGGAAAGCAAGAAAAGCGTCACAATGCTAGAAGTAGAACAAGCATTTGGTAGTAATGTCTGTCGCTGCACCGGCTACAGACCAATAGTTGACGCCTTCAAAAGATTCGCAAAAGACGCTCCAAAAGAAAAAAGAATCCTGGACATAGAAGACCTGCAAATATGCAAGAATTCTGGAAAACCATGCAACAAATCTGCATGCGATGATGAAGATGAATGGTGTGTGATTGATGATGATGATTTAAAAGATGAACAAGTGAAAAGAATTGTATTGAAGGATGGTAGAATATGGTTCAAGCCTAGAGTACTTCAACATGTTTTTAATATATTATTTCACGAGGGAGTTGCCTCGTACATGCTGGTAGCTGGAAATACTGCTAAAGGTAAACTGTTTCGACTTTTAACATTGATTGCTTTTTTTAAAGTCTTTTAGGGCAAAAGTCTTCACACAATGTGTACTGGATTATAAACCTGCTTACAATAGCCTTAAACGCCTCACATAACGCGCGCTAAACTGCGGGCAGAAGCTAGTTGTTTTATTTAAGTTTTCAACTGTCGCATTAGGGTAAACACTATTAGAATTGATAAAGTTGTTATGAATTTAATATATAATAAGAAAATAGGCGATATTTGTTACCATATTTGGAATAATGCGATACTGTTTAATCTCTGAGTAGGGAAGATCAACAAAATATAATAATGTTGGTATAGCTAAAAATGTATGTATTGTATAATGTTCTGTGCCCCAAATAAAACCAACACATCAGGATAGTGGTTGGATTCAATTGTAATTTCGGATCTCAAATCCAATGCTTACATGGAGAGATTTTTTTGCATCTGTTTGCAAAATATTGTAGGTTATTTTAATCCTAATTCTCTTTACATTACAGGAGCAGTCCCAATAGATGAATATCCTCGTATCTTGATCGATGTAAGCGTACTCAACGAGCTAAAGACTGTAACATATGACCAAAACCTGGTTGTTGGAGCAGGAGTAACTCTATCAGAATTTCTTGATATTCTTAAGGAGGCATCAACACGTGAATACTTTGGTTACTTGTCGCAGATTCATTTCCACGTCGATTTGGTGGCTCATATACCTGTTAGAAATGTGAGTATTGAGTTTGACGACTTAGATCTATGAATCAAACAGGCTTCACTACATTACATTTCGATTAATTCTATTACCTACATAAACACTCGTCCTTTTCTAATGGGGATAGGCAGAAACTAAAGAGCGCGTCTTGCTACGATCCTTACTCCTATCGCTTTATCCATATTAATAAATCTGTTCATACTAACACTCCGATTGCGTGCACTTGGCACCCGAACTATTCTAATTCCATCAACCGAAACTTAATCCGGTTACATCTAATATTTGAGATTCTGAATGTCTTTGACCTCTTTTCTAGTCAGTATTTAGAGATTCTTTAGGGGTGGGTGCAGCATATATTCTTCTATTACTTATTTTCTTAGCATTCATCTCCTTCCTAGCCATGTCATTCTTCACATAGTCATTCCATCGTTTCTTTGTCTTCATCTTCTCTTACCTTCTAATGGTCATGCAGAATCTTTTCTTAATTCCAGATGGGTACAATCGCAGGTAACTTGATGATCAAGCATCAAAATCCATCATTCCCATCTGATATATTCCTCCTGTTGTATACTGTAGATGCTCAATTAACTATTGGTAAGTGGAGTCATTTTATTGTAATATCTTTTAATTTTGTTTTGTGGTGCCTGTGGAATCAAGTGAGCGCGCTTTTTTTTCAATATTAGCTGACCCTTTGGACAATGCAATGTCATTCGTTGTTCTGTTTTTTTTGGATATCGGCAACACCTGCCGGGTTTAATTTTAAATCTGAATCAATCCTCAAAAACTTATCTTAATCAGTCCAGTCTTTTAGAAAAAACTTTAGTAGCAAAACACACGCTATGTTAATATACATTGGGGTGTGAGGAAGATACAAATTTTAAAATAGATCATTTCATCAGGTAGTATAAGTTATAACTGTATTGTTTGGTTTTACAGTTGGCATCAACCGAGAAATACAAACATTAACAATGGAGAACTTCCTAAAAACGAACATGACTGGTAAAGTGATTCTGAATGTGATGCTGCCGCCACTGAGTACTGAACATAAATTCTTTTCTTACAAGGTAATCTTATGAACATAGATAATTATGTTAATAAATGAAGAAAGTACTTTTTTATCGTGGTTAAATCATCAAATGAGGACTCATTTGATGGGTGATTTGTGGTGGGAGGACTCCCACCTAGGGCAGAGCGAGAGGTACTGTCAGACTCGTACGGACTAAAATCCACGGTTTCCTTTATAGCTCCTTACGTTCCGGGGTTACGATAGTTCGTTAGTCCCGCGACTGACACTCTTTGAGGAGCGCGTAGAACACAACGCGCCGTCGACTCAGGCATGGTCCATGGTCGGACAGCGAGTCGCTCATTACTCGCCGCCCGCATGCCCGCCCCTAGGGTGGCCGGAGATCGCCTAGCGACGTCTGTCGCCGTGGGCGCCTACCAGCACTGTGGCTGGGGTGAAGAGTGGACGCTGTCCTCTCCCTCACGCGACCCGCCTCCTCCTTTGCTAGCATGACTGCTTAGCAGAAGTAGGCGACCGCTTCCCTTTCCGTCTCGCCCCGCAGCATGGCCTCGACCAATGCCGGGTGCGAGAGATCTCCACCCATCGTCGTCGTGAGGACACGGCGATGCTCTGCCCAAGGACTGCCCGTCCTGTACCGTATGCTCCACGGTGTCCTCCGGGCGATTCTAACAGAAAATGTTGAACTACTCGTAGTTTCAGGTTTTTATTTTATTTTATTCAGTACAAAAACATCACTTAAACCTCATTTCTCTGAAGAAGGCATTTTTATTTGTTGGTTATTTTTCATTATTAATCTTCAGTTTATACAACTCTTTTTTTCTTTTTCAGCTTATGCCAAGAGCCCAAAGCGCTCATGCGATTGTCAACATAGGATGTCTGTATCAACTTCATCCAAATAACGTGGTCGAAAGAGCAAGAATTGTCTACGGAGGTCTTTCTCCAAGGTTCATAAGGGCTGTAGCTACTGAGACCTTTCTGACAAGAAAGCCTTTGTTCACCAATGAAACTTTACAAGGAGCCCTGCGGGTATTGGAAGGGGAAATGATCGTCGATGATAATCCTCCGGAAACATCTGTGGTTTATAGACGATATGTTGCAAAGGCATTGTTCTTCAAGGTGAGTTCTGTTGTTCTTTTATTCTCATGGTTTTTGTTTTAGGACCGACCTCCAATTATGAACTTCGACCAAATTATAACTGCGTTTCTTGTACAATTAACTGCGCTCTTGATAGCGTTGCCTGGTTACAAATAACTGGCGGTTTAATGTGAATCTTATCAAACACTTAATTTTTACATTTTTGTTGGGTTAATTCACTGAAATCTCGACAACTTCAAGTAAAAATAAGACAATTTGGTTCTGCCTCTTTAACAGAGGGTCTAGTTTATAGAAATAAACTACAGAAGTAACAAGGAAGAATACCGTAATAGTGATCACATCATGAATTTATTTAGCAGTTAATGTCAATAGATAAAATATTTATTCAGTTCGCATAACATGGTACAATATTAAAAAGCTAGTAACCAAAGAACAAATAATCCTTAAGAGAGATAAAATCATCATCAATCAGCAATAATCCTAGATATTAACATATTCCCTGGACTCCACACTAACCCTGTGTCGTGGGTTCCCGTCTTGTCCCTACCCATGTGTTGTTTTGTCAATATTACATTTTGTCTCATAAGTGCTGCAGATTGGTTGAAACTATCTAGACCTCCTCATCTTAGTTTCCAATAAACTTACACGGTTGTCAATTCACGTTTACTACACTTTTTAGATTGTAGATTTTATTCCCTTACTGTATCCATCCTGAAAGCCTCGTATTTCGCAATTACTTAAAAGAAACACGAAAATACACTAACAACATAAATGTCATTAAACTTTCTTGTTTGTATCGCCACTGAACTTCCTGTCTAGACTGAATTGTTTTAAAACTAAGATATTTTTATAAAATAGCATTTGTTTGATTCTCTTAACCATGTTGCAACTGGACACGCTCACGAATCTCGGTATTTTTCTAACCATTTACTCCTTATTATTGTTCAAGTGTGTATTCCCTTCAAGTGTGTACGTTGCAAAATGTATGCAGTACACAATTAATGTTTATTATTTGTACATTATTAACAGAATTTCTTTTCTATATTCCAGGGTCTTCTCACACTCTGTCCACCAAACATCAGGAACCCGCGCTTTGAATCTGGCACAATCCATCTACACGCTTCTAGACCAGTCTCTGATGCAAGACAAATCTTCACCACCGATCCTAAGATGTGGCCTGTGAATCAACCTATTGCTAAAGTTGAATCTTTGGTAAGTAAATGCTAAAGGTGCAAGTCTGAAGGCAATCCGTAGCGGGTAAGCAACCCTATCATTGTAACAAACCGGAACATCACTATTTGTTTCTATGTAACCGAATGAAAAATAATGCTTCTTGCTTAAAGAATTTTACCTTAAAAGAAACAAAATAAAATCTATAAACATATAATATATATCAGCATAATCTTTCCATTACATTGAGAGAGGCCTGTTGGTCTAGTGGTTAGTGACCCTGACTGCTATGCCGGAGGTCGTGGGTTCGATTCCCACTCAGGAGAAATATTTGTGTGATATAAGTATGTTTATCAGTTGTCTAGTACCCATAACAGAAGCTCTGCTTAGCTTGGGACTAGATAGCGTTGTGTGATAGTCGTGGAATATTTATTTATTTTATTTATTACAGTATTTTTTTTAACTGAGATAAACACCAAAGGCTTTATTTTTTTCTCCAGATCCAATGTGCAGGTGAAGCTAAGTATACTGAAGATATTCCGAGGCTGCCTCATGAAGTTTTTGGTGCCTTCGTACTCAGCACAGTAGCTTTGGGAGTCATTACCAAGATTGATCCCAGTGCTGCATTGGTAAGTCTATTTTATTTGTAGAATCTGGTCAGCAATAATAATATTCCTAAGACTCGTTATTTTCCGGGGTCGCGGGACTTAAGAAATACCGTGACCCCGGAACGTACCGGGACACTGGGGATTTTAGTCAGTACAAGTGTGACAGTCCCTCCCGCCCTGCCCTAACCTTGGAGGGCTCATTTGATGATTTTACCACGATAAAAAAAATACTCAATATTTTTGTTCTCTTTTTCAGGCATATCCTGGGGTCATAGCCTTCTACACAGCAAAAGATATACCAGGATTAAATTCGTTCACACCAGCAGAAAGTTTACTATACTCAGCTAACGAAGAAGTGCTATGCAATGGTACAGTAAAATACTACAATCAGCCTATCGGTATCATAGTAGCAGATTCCCGACATGTTGCAGACAGGGCCACGAAATTGGTTAAAGTTACCTATACCAGTGTTAGAAAACCTGTCATAGATATTAAAAAAGCTAAAACAGATACCACTAGAAACACTATGTTTGTATCAATCGATGCTACTAATCCTGGTACAGACGTATTCAAGACTATAACTGGAAGTACCGCAATATATGGACAGTATCATTTTACAATGGAGACTTTGGTCTGTGTAGCTAAGCCTACGGAAGAAGGACTAGAAGTGCATTCTGCAACGCAATGGCTTGATGGAACACATGTTATGATATCAAGGGCGTTAAACATGGATCAAAATAAGTAAGATCTACATTTTGTTTGTGGCAACTTAGATAATTGAATAAATATTCTTTTAAATGCCATCTGTAAAGTGAGTCGGTTGCTCTTGCGCTGTCATTAGTTGATTATTAGCACTAGAGTGGTTGAATTTTAATCGCATTGATTAATAGCGGAACACTGATGACCTAAATGGTCATCAATGTTCCGCTATTAAATGTTTATTGATATATGATTCGATTTTGTAGAACTATAATTAATTCGTCCTAAACTTTTCGACTTGGTATTTTTCTGATTCTTAATTATGTCTCTAGGATCGATTGTTACGTTCGTCGTATTGGTGGTGGATATGGCATGAAGATATCCCGCAGCATCCAGTCGGCAATCGCTTGCAGTCTTGTCGTACAGAAGTTAAACCGTCCATGCAGATTCATTCAGCCCTTGACTACAAACTTCAGAGCAGTTGGCAAGAGGTTGCCTTGTGTCAATGATTATGAGGTACCTCTTTTTAATGCTGTAATTGATCTTTAATTGCTTCATCTGATGATGCTTAAAAGCATCCGTTAATAATATCCATAGTGTACTTACAACAAATAACACAAAAAAGAAGAGAAATTCGTTATAATCTTTGAAACTGCTATGCTGATCCGCTTCTGATTTTAAGAAATTCTTTCACTATTGGAGAGCTTCATCATAACGTGAGGAACCGCGGTTGAACGCTCGTCTTCAACATTATTATACATTTTCCAGATCACGGTGGACAGAGCAGGAGTAATCCAACGCTTAAACTCAACAATTTACGAAGACAATGGCTATACTATCAATGAAACGTTAAGTGCTCTTGGTGCCGACGTGTATAACAATTGCTACGATGCCACTAAGATTAATTTCAAAGGTTTTGACACGGTTACTGATACCGCAAAAAACACTTGGTGTAGATCGCCAGGTGAGATCCTATTATATGATCAAGTACCTGCTACTACCTAAAACATTCAAAACATAAACGAATGCATACATTTTTTTTCTTACTATTAACTCTCGATCTAAAACATTACCATTTTCTTCCTTCAGGTACATTAGAAGCTATAGCATGCGCCGAATATATAATGGAACGGATTTCTTATGAACTATCGCTAGACCCAGTAGCTGTCCGACTAGCTAATCTAGACAGAACTAAATTCGGTGAAATGGAAGGTATGGTAGATACCCTAAAAACTAATGCTGAATACGCTACTAGAAGAGCCGCAGTAGATTCTTTCAACACACAAAATAGATGGAAGAAACGAGGACTGAGATGGGCTTTTACGAGGTGGTCTCCCATTGGCGCACAATGGTTTGATATCAACATGTCGATCTTCCATGGCGATGGCACTGTCGTCATCACTCACGCTGGTGTCGAAATGGGACAAGGCATAAACACTAAAGCCGTTCAAATCGCCGCTTACTTCCTAAAAATACCTGTTGAAAAGATTCAGATCAAAGCCAACAACACAACTATTGCACCTAACAGTTTTATTTCTGGAGGAAGTCTTACGACAACAAGCATAATTATTGGTTTGAGGAGATGTTGTGATGAAATGAATTCTAGATTAGCAGATATTAGAGCTACATTGGTAAATCCGACTTGGGAGCAACTGATTAAAGCAGCTTATAATGCCAATGTGGATCTTCAGGCTCACGGGTTCACTAGTGTTGCAGATGCACAGATGTATAATGTATATGGAATGGCGTTATGTGAAGTTGAAGTGGATGTGCTGACTGGAGAGTCTGAAATCTTAAGAGTTGACTTATTGCAAGACGTCGGTATGAGTATCAGTCCAGAAGTCGATGTAGGCCAAGTAAGTGATATTTATAAACAAAATAAATAAAATATTAGCCAAATTCTAGCCACAAGGCATAACATCCGGGAAAGTACTGTAACTAGATGTCCATTTCAAAGTGTAGATATCGAGAAGAATAGTCAAAAAAATCATGGACACTCAAAATCTAGTTATAAGATATTCTAGATAATCTAGCTTTGAGCTAAAGCTGTTAAAGGCACACACACAAATTAACACAATTAATTTATTTGTTTAGGTGGAAGGCGGCTTTGTCATGGGTTTAGGGTACTGGACTTGTGAGAAGCTTACCTACGGAGAAAATGGTGCCCTTCTCACAGACAGGACCTGGGACTATCATGTTCCTGAAGCGAGAGACATTCCTCAGGATTTTAGGGTGTATCTCAAGAAGAATACGTACACCAATGATCTTATACTTAGTTCTAAGGGTAAGGCCAAGCTTCAATAAGTAAGATATTATAAATCGAGCAAAGCAATTTGGATAACTGTGTAGACTTTCTGCTTCACTGTCTATTATGGACAACTAACAAACCTTACTAAGGTTAGTACATTTAAGGTGAAGTTTGCCAATTGAGTTCCTATCTTGTTCGTAAAGCTAAGATTATGGGTGCGTCAACAATAATGAAAACTTACGAGCAAACAGCCTGAGCGAGAGAATAACCATAAGCCGTAAAATATTTGTTCCTTGCAGAGATCTAACCTGCAACACGCAACTTAGCAATCAATCGCTCAGTAACTACCGGGAGCTAATGTCAATAACTAAGTTGGCTAAATCTAGTCGTAGAACATAAAATAGATCCATCTTTATTTTAAAAGAGAATATTTTCGTGGACAGGAACCGGAGAGCCAGCCACATGTGTGGCAGTGGTTGTTGCATTTGCCATCAGAGAGGCTATAGTTCAAGCAAGACGGGAGGCTGGCATCCCCACCACACAGTGGGTTGATATAGGTGAGATTTTTTTTTTACAGCGTGCCCTTTGATGATCAATCATCAAAGGGTAACTTGGTTTTTGGTCAGTAAAGTCTTCCACCACTCCACACAAAATCATCAAAATAATGAAACCTCATTTAGTGACTATTTGAAACATAAGAACCGTTTTTTTTTAACGTGGTATAATCATCAAATGAGTTCGCCGTGGGGCGCCGGCTTAGAATTGCGTTCCCCCAAATCATCCCGTGGGTGTCGTAAGAGGCGACTAAGGGACAAACCGGAGGTCGGGCAGCAGCGTCCTCCGTGTACTGCACATCCTCACTGCGATCGCCAACCCGCCTGCCAAGCGTGGCGATTAAAGGCATTACCCCCTAATGATAAGCACAGAAACCAGGCCCCCAGTCCCCGGCAGCTCCGCTATCCCTGGCGCGGGTAGCAGTCAAGGTAACGGCGGAGCAGGGGGTGCGAAGAATCTCCGGAAGAGATCCGGCTACCCACCCCGACGACGACTGGCCCTGGTAACACACAACATACGCACAATGAGGACTGACGAAAAGATCTGCGAGCTGGAAGAGGAGCTGAGCAAATTACACTGGGACATTATAGGGTTATGCGAAGTCCGTAGAGAGGGGGAGGACACCGTAACCCTGAAGTCTGGTAATTTGCTCTACTACCGGGAGGGCGACCAACAGTCCCAAGGTGGTGTCGGGTTTCTCGTTCACAAGTCCCTCGTAAACAACATAATAACCATCGACAGTGTGTCGAGCAGGGTGGTATACTAATACTCAGAATATCCAAAAGATATTCGCTGAAGGTCATTCAGGTATACGCACCGACCTCGTCACACTCCGATGATGAAGTGGAGACTATGTATGAGGACGTAAGTAGGGCCATACATAGTTCCAAAACCCACTTTACTGTTGTTATGGGGGACTTTAACGCAAAGTTGGGCAAGAAAAGCGGTGATGAGTTGAGAGTGGGGCAATTTGGATATGGGCAACGGAACCCTAGGGGGCAGAGGCTGGCCGACTTTCTGGAGAAAGAGGAACTCTTCATGATGAACTCTTTCTTCCAGAAGCCGCCTCACAGGAAATGGACCTGATTGAGCCCCGATGGTTTCACGAGAAACGAGATAGACTCCTTCATGACCGACAAGAAACGGATATTCAGTGATGTCTCTGTGATCAACAGGGTAAAAACCGGTAGCGATCACCGAATCGTAAGAGGCTCACTGAATATCAATGTTAAACTTGAAAGGTCCAGCTTGATGAAGTCTACGCTCCGACCTACTCGGTCCCACATTCAAAACCCCGAAAGCTTTCAACTCGAGCTCTCTAATCGCTTAGCTTGCCTTGAGAACTTAGTTTCAGTGGACGAGATCAACGACGGGCTAGTGGAAACTGTCCGCACGGTAGGGTCTAAGTTTTTTAGACCCTGCCGTAAAGATAGACCTCAGAAATTGACCGAGCAAACCTTAAACCTCATGGCTGAACGACGTTTGCTACAGTTGCAGTCTTCCGATGACGCGAAGTCATATAGGCAGCTCAATAGACGTATATCTAAGTCCTTGCGACACGATCTGCGTCTCTTTAATATGAATCGTGATAAAGAGACCATACAGCGAAACCAAGGCTCCAAAGTGTTCGCAAAGGACAAGTCTATTGGGCAAAGCCAGATGACAAAGCTGAAACGGGAGGATGGCAGCATAGCGTCGACCAAAGCAGAGGTTTTAGGCGAGATCGAGAGGTTCTATGGACAGTTATACACTTCGGTCGCAAAGCCCGTTGACAGCTTGGTAGGAGATCCAAGAGCCAAGCTGTCCCGACACTATACCGAAGATATCCCGGACATTAGTCTGTACGAGATTAGGATGGCCCTGAAGCAGCTTAAGAACAACAAGGCGCCGGGCGAGGACGGAATCACGTCAGAGCTTCTGAGAGCGGGTGGAACACCGGTACTTAAAGTCCTCCAGAAACTCTTTAATTCCGTCCTGGTCGAGGGCAAAACGCCTGAAACGTGGAGCAGGGGTGAGGTGGTGCTGTTCTTCAAAAAAGGTGATAACAGCCTATTGAAGAACTACAGACCCATCACGCTTCTGAGTCATGTTTATAAGCTGTTTTCAAGGGATATCACGAACCGTCTCGAACACAGACTTGATGACTTCCAGCCTCCCGACCAAGCCGGTTTCCGAAAAGGCTTTAGTACCATAGACCACATCCATACGCTGCGGCAAGTTATACAGAAGACCGAAGAGTATAACTTGCCATTATGCTTAGCGTTTGTGGACTATGAGAAAGCCTTCGATTCGGTGGAAACATGGGCTGTGCTTGAGTCACTCCAGCGATGCCGTATTGACTATCGGTACATCGAGGTATTGAAGTGTTTGTATAATAACGCCACCATGTCGGTCCGAGTACAGGAGCATAGCACGAAAGCGATTCCATTGAGAAGAGGCGTAAGACAGGGGGACGTTATCTCCCCGAAACTGTTTACTGCCGCAATGGAAGACGCCTTCAAGCTCCTGGAATGGCAAGGACTTGGCATCAACATGTACGGCGAATACATCACTCACCTTCGGTTTGCCGACGACATCGTAGTCATGGCAAAGTCGATGGAGGAACTCAGCATGATGCTCGATGGCCTCGACCGAGTTTCACAACGGGAGGGCTTGAAAATGAACATGGACAAGACGAAAATTATGTCAAATGCCAATGTTGTGCCCACCCCAGTCTCTGTTGGAAACTCGGTACTCGAAGTTGTTGACTCATATATCTACTTAGGACAAGTAGTCCAATTAGGTAGGTCCAACTTCGAGAAAGAGGTCAACCGCCGAATCCAACTCTGTTGGGCAGCGTTCGGGAAACTACGCAATGTCTTTTCGTCCGACATACCTCAGTGCCTCAAGACGAAAGTCTTCGACCAATGTGTGTTACCAGTGATGACCTACGGCACCGAAACGTGGTCTTTCACTATCGGCCTCATCTCCAAGCTCAAAGTCGCTCAACGAGCTATGGAGAGAGCTATGCTCGGTGTTTCTCTACGTGATCGAATCCGAAATGAGGAGATCCGTAGACGAACTAAAGTCACCGACATAGCCCACCGGATTAGCAAGCTGAAGTGGCAATGGGCAGGCCATATTGCTCGCAGAGCAGATGGCCGATGGGGTCGAAAAGTACTAGAGTGGAGACCAAGGACTAGCAAGCGCAGCGTAGGACGTCCACCAACAAGGTGGACAGACGACCTTATAAAGGTCGCCGGAAGACGCTGGATGCAAGTCGCTTCCAACCGGTATATGTGGAGATCTAAAGGGGAGGCCTATGTTCAGCAGTGGACGTCCTATGGCTGAGATGATGATGATGAGTCCTCCCACCCAGGGCAGGGCGGGAGGGACTGTCAGACTTGTACTGACTAAAATCCACGGTATCCTTCAATATCCCTTTACGTACCAGGGTCACGGTAATCCGTTAGTCCCGCGACCCCGGCAGGCTTTGGCCCTCTACAGGCCCCGTCACTATGCTGACACTCTTTGAGGCGCGCGTGGAACACAACGCACCGTCGACCCGGGCATGGTCCATGGTCGGACAGCGAGTCGCCCATTACTCGCCGCGCGTATCCCCGTGCCTACGGTGGCCGGAAATCGTCTTGGTCGCCGTGGGCGTCTACCACTGTGGCTGGGGTGGAGGGAGGACGCTGTCCTCTCCCTCAGGCGGCCCGCCTCCTCCTTCACGAGCATGACTGCTTCGCAGAAGGAGGCGACCGCTTCCCACTCCGTCTCGCCCCGCAGCATGGCCTCGACCAATGCTGGGCGCGAGAGGTCTCCGCCTATCGCCGTCGTGAGGACACGGCGGTGCTCTGCCCAAGCGGGGCAGTCCTGCACCGTATACTCCACCGTGTCCTCCGGACGATTCTCGCAGTGGTGACACCCAGGCGTTTCTTCCCTCCTTATCAGACACAGGAACCTCCCGAAACTTCCGTGTCCGGTGAGGACCTGCGTCATGCGGTAGGTCAGGACGCCGTGACGCCTATCCAGCCAGTCCTCAAAGAGGGGTCTTACCGCCGCGATTGCGGCGTGCCCAAGGGTGGGTATTCAGGATAGCCCGTGGAAGGTGGATAACGACACGTTTCAAAACTATCTTGCTACATGATTAGTTTTTTTTTAAACTTTTATTGGTTAAAGCTGTTGGTTTTTTTTGTGTCGTAACTAGGGAGAGGTTAGATCTGACTATTTAAATAATTGTTGTACGCAGCTGATGTATTGATTGTTGTAATTTCTTTCTTGCGTAATTAAAAATTATTTACATGAAATAAACTTTATTTTTCAGACGGACCATGCACTACCGAAAACATTTGTTTAGCAATCAACACCGATACAAATGATTTCAAGTTTTATTGATGCCAAGGAAAATTTTTCAAGTGCGACTATATCACAAAATGGATGAAATAGTCCAAAAAAGTCAGCAATAAAATCAAGTGAAGTGCCTACTAAATTTCAATAGCAATTTGATCGGAAATGTATGAAAAAATTAAGGTACAATTTTATTACATGTTCTAGTGACCAGCTCAACGATTTTTTTTTCGTGTATTTTTTATTTGTATTAAATATTATAATATTAAATACCAACGCAGTGGTAGTTTATTGATGCCCCTCTTAAATAAATCAGCTGGATGGGAGGCAACAAATTCTTCAAAGGCATTTGGTATTGCCTCTCGGGTATTGAATATTTTTCCCGCCAAGAAGTTATCCAAATTCTGGAAAATGTAGTAATCGTAGGCGCAAGGTCTGATGAGTAGGGCGGATGACGGAGAGCTTCCAACCCCAGTTCTTGCAACTTGGAAACCGTCTGCTGTGCAGTATGAGGTCGCGCGTTGTCGTGCAGGAGCAGCGGAGACGAGCGATTGACCAATGCTGGTTGGAGATGTACCAGCTTCTTCATCATTGTGTTCAGTTCTTCACAGTACACATTTGCAGTAATGCTCACCCTGTTTGGTAAGAAGCTGTGATGAACCACACCGGCGCTAGACCACCAAACAGTGACCGTTACTTTTCTAGGGGTAAGTTTTCGCTTAGGGTATTGTTTAGGTGCTGAACCAGGATCCAACCAACTTGCTGAGCACTTGCGGTTATCAAACAGAATCCTATTTTCATCACAGGTACTCGTAACAATGCTGTTCATAATTCCTTCATTTGTGTTTCTGTTGAGCAGTGCAAGGCACGTCTCGACGCGTACTTCGCGCTGGCGATCATTGAGTTTGTGGGGCACCATTTGTCAAGCTTTTTTACCTTGCCAATTTGACGCAAATGAACCAATATTGTTTTGATGCTAACGTAGAAAGCTGCTGCTAATTCAGGCGTAGATTGTGTATCACTAGCTTCCACAATCGCCTTTATTTCGTCATTGTCGACCAAAGTCTTCGAAATTTCCAAAACGGAAGCGAGCAAATCAATAACAGGTTGTGTGCCGCGTTGCTGGCACGACGGTACTCATATTCCATAATTATACTCGAATTTTTAACGTATCCATGATGATGAAAAAGATTGAAATGCGATGAAAATGTAAAACTAATTAATAAACAAATGACTACTTTTGGAAAAAAAAAACATGTTTTTAAAATAAAATTAATTTCAAATTAGAATTCTTAGCCAAACAAAAATTATTTTGATTTGAAATGGCCAGTACTGCAGAACGGCAATTTCATAGGTAAAGACCTAATATATATATTGTACAGACGCCAGAACATCAACATACCCGAATCTGTCAAACTTTGCCAATCGAACGTGTAAACCTTCTTGATTTGTGATAAAGTTGAAAATCTAACACAGAAATTTGACAGACTGCGGTAGGTTGATCTGCTGGCGTGTGTACCTACTGATTGTCTTATTGCCAAAAAAATAAATAACTTCATTTCTAATACTTAAACGAAAAAAGAAAGAATACATTAACTTTTTTTATAATTTTGCTTGCCAACTGGCGCTAAAAAAGATAAGTTTATTTAAGAGTTCAAGGAAAATGCCAACAATTATTATCTACTGGATAATGATATCACTTTTAAATGCCGCTGAAGAAGCAAAAAAAAATGTTAAAAATTCCAACGATAATGTAAAATGTTTCCAATTGTGGAAAACGCAAAAAAGGCAGTTACTGTAGTCATTTCATTACTGTACGTTTAAAGTAGGCCGTGAATATTAATTTTATGTTTTTATTGTATTTTTTTATGCGTTTTTTAGGCAATTGAGTTCTCTTTTTTGGAACACAAGATGTAATTTACACGTTTTACCAACTAATGTTTGTTACTGTGGTGAGAATAAAGAATAAAAATATAAATGACCATTTATTTAACAAACAAAAACCCTAGGTATAAATCATATGCTATTTCCTATGACTGTCAGACTCGTACTGACTAAAATCCACGGTGTCCTTCAATAGCCCTTTACTGTACCGGGGTCACGGTAATCCCTTGGTCCCGTGACCCCGGCAGGCATCTACGGTACTTTCACAGTTATTATGTCTTGTCACTGGGACTGTAGCACCATCATTTTGTAGTATTTAATTACATTATTTTGTTATTGACAATTCAAAAATGCCTATAACTACTTTGATTTGATTTACAAACGTACTTGTTCTTGCGTCTGCTTAACACCACAGTACTCAATACTCAATACTCAATACTTTATTGCATGCCAGTATCTCTTTAGGATCAACGAACTACCAATCAACTTAAATTCAGCAATCAAAGCAATAGGCGTCAATCTTTTGTATCCAATACTCCCGACCTCTCTCTGTACCGGCTCGACGATCAAGGAATATGAACGACAATACGTAACATGGATTGGATGCACTCCCCGATTGAATGGCTCTTCAGAATGTTACGAGTATGTAGCTGTTAAATTTTATGAAATGCGTTATTATTTTTGTTATTGGATGTTGGAGTTACAGTTGGGACTATTGTACTATGAAATCAAAATCAAAGAAAATCATTGAAACGTGCCTGTAACTGGCCTATTTCAATTATATTTGAATTGTCACTTTTGAATGATGAAAAAGATAAAAAAATTGTGCTACAGTCACACCATAAAAGTACTGTAGGTGCCCATTCCTAAACCCGCATTTAAAATTACTGTGTGTTTTTTTTTTTACAAGATCAACTGGTTTTGAGTTTTGATTTTTTTTAAATCGAATGCCGCAGTTTTAGTTTTCATCAAAATCGGCTAAGAGACTCCTTTCAATATTTTTCGATATTCCTCATAGTTTCGGATTTAGCCATCCACGCCCTGTTCAAAAATTCACCTGGTATAAACCCAAGTCGTCTTCAAGTGTTATTGCATGGCACTTGAAGATGACTTGCGAAATGTATACATGCCAAAGGTAGAATCTTTCCATCCAATACTCCTGATCATCTCGAGGCGGCTCAGCGATAAAGGGAAATGAACGTCAATACATTACCATGGATTGGATGCACTCCGAGATTGGATAAGCCTTAGGATGTTTGTAGTTACGAGTATGTTGCTGTAACGGTTACATGCGTAATGTTTTAGATTTGTAAATATTTTCGGTATGAACTAAAACTGAAAATATAGTTTTTTTCCTTTCCTTTTTTTTTCATTATTTCTTTTGCGAGCATTGTGATTGTAATAAGGGCTCTGTGACTTTTTTTTATTTCAGTATTTTCATATATATTTTTTTTGTTTTTCATTTGCATCTGCTTGATCGTAATCAAGGTCATCCCTTTTATCTATTAACAAAATTATATTCTCAGGGTACTCATATCACTCCGCCGTGGGATACGCCCACGGCATCAAACGTGGTTAGTCGAATTTTGGCAACGTAAACACAGGCATGCAGATGGCGAGTAATGGGGACTCGCTGTCCAATCATGGACCATGTCCGGGCCTCAAAAAGCCGTCGGTAATCTGGAACTGTTTAAACGGGTAACCGTGACCCTGGATTATAAAGGGCAATTGAAGTAATTCATATCTTTGAGACTCCTATTTTGTATATCTTATTGAACAATGAATAAAAGTTGCGATATTTTCATCTGATAGGATCTCTGTGGCTGGCAATTTTATCATATCACTGCACATGCACAATGCACACGCCTTCTCTTAATCGCTACACACATAGAAATCACTGCTGTTAGCACAAATTGGGCTTCAGTATTATACAACAAGTATGTGAAAGGCTCAATGCCTCAAGACCAATATGTGTTACCAGTGATGAATTATGGCGCCGAAACGTGGTCCTTTATATTTCGGCGCCACGTGGCTTCATTAGTAAGCTCAATATAGTCCAACGAGCTATGGAGAGGGCTATGCTCGGAGTCCCTCTACGTGATCGACTCAGAAATGAGGAGATTCGTAGATGAACCAAAGTTACCGACACAGTCCAACGAATTAGCAAGTTGAAATGGCAGTGGCAGGCCATATACGCACGCAGAACTGATAGCCGATGGGGCCGTAAGGTTCTCGAATGGAGACCACGCACCGGCAAGCGCAACGTAGGATGTCCACCCGGTCGCGGGACCAAGGGATTAGCGTGACCCCAGTACGTAAAGGGCTATTGAAGGACCGTGGATTTTAGTCAGTACAAGTCTGACAGTCCCTCCCGCCCTGCCCTGGGTAGGTGGACTCATTTGATGATTTTACCACGATAAAAAAAAAAGGATGTCCACCCACAAGGTGGGTAGAAATGTTATGAGGGCCACAGGATCACGCTGGATGCAAGCCGCTTCCAACCGGTCCTATTAGAAGTCTAAAGGGGAGACCTATGTTCAGCAGTGGACGTCTTACGGCTGATATGATGATGATGATGATGATGATGATGATGAGAAAGGTAGATTCTACACTAATTCAAAACAGCGTACTATATACCTAAGGACGTTTAAATATAAATTAAGATACTTATTTGTTTGGTATGCATAATAATTATGTCTTCCATTGTAATATCTCATATTTATTTTACCTGTATATGTAACGGCACGGTTAGCAAACTGGCTGGCCGATCGACTGCTGCGCCTTGTGTCCCGGTTCCATCCCCGCACGGAACAAATATTTGTATGATCTACAAGTAGTTGTTCCGGATGTGGGTTTTTGTGTATGTGAGTTTCTGTGTTTGTAAACGCACCTACGATACGATGGGGCCAAAGTTAAAAAAATAAATAAAAGGAATATGGTTCTTTCCCACAAAGGAACAGACAGATAGACAAACAGATTTACTTACACACTAGCGACCCGCCCCGACTTCGCACGGGTGGACATTTATTTTTTAAGCTCTCTCACAATTTTAAATTCGTAATATCTTTTGAATGGATTGTCCGATTGGAATAAAATAAAAGTAATTTATAGCTATTGAAACAATCTTGCTCAATAAATAGTTTATTTGGATAAGGATTAGTATTTGACGATAATATGATCAATAAACATAGGCTAATAATTTTAATTACTTTTATTCTATGAAAAAGTGGTTATAATGGCTAAAATATAAATGTTTGGTTTATACTATCGCGGACTTTTTTGTAGGCATTATTGAGTTCTACAACTTTTCAATAGAAGTCAACCATACATCTCTAACCATTTAGGCAGCGTTCGCGAGAGTCGTTAACGTACGGCAGTTTTTTCGACGCCTTTTCACTACCACGAAAAATCCTATCTATTTTCCGGGATAAAATATAGCCTATACGGATTCGGAAGAATCACTCTAAGTAATGGTAAAAGAAATTTTGAAATCGGTCCAGTAGTTTTTGAGCCTATTCAATAGAAACATACAAAAATACAAAGGTTTCCTCTTTATAATATTAGTATAGAAGTATAGATGATTAGTACCTACCTATGCGTGCGGTACATAATGATTTATCAACCGCTGCGTTTTCAAAACTGCTGAGTTGACTAAAATGTAAGGTTTCTATATAGCTCGCTGATGTATGTACTTACGTGTTATTAATTAGTAATTACAGGCAACGTGATTATCAAATTTGTTGAGTTTGCACACTCGAGGTATAATTATGTACTTTTTCGCGTTTAAAGAAATGCGGAAGTAACAAGCAACAGTACCACAATTATTTAGAAGATTTGTTAAATAAAATCACTGTCTTTATTTTTTAATCTTTAAATGTATCTTTTGAATTTCTTGAACGTTATAAAACTAATTCATTTACTCACTGTAATATAAAAAGTAATACTTAAAATTCAGTATTTCATTTAGAAAAGGTACATTGATAATAACTTTAATTATTTAAGTAAATGAAATATAATTATTACTTCTTTTTTAAGAGATATGTAAATAGTTGGTTGCAGGGCTGTATAAGCAAGTTACCGTGAATGCTTTTTTATCTTATTCAATCATTAAAAGAGTCCTCCCGCCCTGGGAGGAGCGGAAGGAACTGCAAAGTAATGCGCCTTACCGGGTTCGAACCCATGACCTAAAATTCGAAATCGGGGCCCGATGCCACAGGGCCACCACTGCTCTCACTCGCTTTTAAGTGATATTTATTCGGTAAAAATAACGAATTAGAATACCAAATTTTTTAATTTTTTCAAAGGGCTATTGAAGGACACCTTGAATTTTAGTCAGTACGAGTCTGACAGTATGGGTGGGAGGACTCGTTTGATTTTTTTACCAAGACAAAAAAAAAGTGTACACAACGAGGCGTAACCTAACCTAACATTATAATAAGGAACTGTTTCGAACTGTCACACGTACATACAAACCGGTTGTGAAGGTGAATCTACACTGTGGAGCCGAACACGAACTGAGCACAAGCCGAGCCGCTCTACTTGCGGTGTAAAATGTGGAAGTACCTACGTACAACGAGCCTACCACAATCACTCTCCTTAAACGCCTTTTTGTTCGTCAATAAATAATTTTTTTTTTAACTCAGCGCCTTCACAAATAACCATAAAGTGTAAAATAACTTATATTTCGGAAGTCAGTATCAAAAACGAGTTAAAAAACAAAGCGACTTCGGAAAGATGAGTTATTTAGGCGTCATTATACTCATATACTTGGCTTACCGAAGGCGGTTAGTTTTATTTTTGAAAAGCTTTATTTATTTTACCTTTTTAGTTCAATTATTCATTTTGAAGTCGGTTAAAAAACCGACAATAGGCGATACAGTTGAGTACAAACCAAACGCTAGAAGCGCGCTCAGTCGGTCCACACAACACGTATTTAGGCTCGGTTCGCGCTCCGCTCGTACTCAGCTCCTTCACGTAGACCTACCTTTACATTTTTATCAGGGCTTACTCCGCTCCAGTTTGCTGAGTGTACCTATCTCAACATCATTTACGTAGTGGCTGTCAATAAGTTCACACCTAATAAGTATGGGTTCGATTAATTCGCGTAATCAATATTAACATAGTTGATAAATAGTTGTTCCGAGTGTGGTTGTTAGTATATGTGAGTTTAAGTATGTTTAAAAACATTTATTGTTTGTTTAAATGTTTTTAAACACACCCAAAATACAGGAGTAATTTTTAGTGTGGGGGCCACGTTCTTTTTTTAACTTATAGATTAATGTTCGTGCGATGGATCACGTCACATTCAAGATCAACGGTGTTGATCATTCAGGTAAGTATTTTTTATACTTTTTCATTAATAGTGAGAATTAAAGCTGTTTTTTGTTGTTTGCCATATCAATTGCTATGTAGTGGGTTGGCACTTTTTTCTCAA
Organism: Agrotis puta; assembly: GCA_943136025.2. Classification (NCBI taxonomy): domain Eukaryota; kingdom Metazoa; phylum Arthropoda; class Insecta; order Lepidoptera; family Noctuidae; genus Agrotis; species Agrotis puta. The sequence goes on along the minus strand of OW964179.2, from coordinate 16,860,895 downwards.
AATCTCTGGAAATCCGCAATGATGACATGTAGATGTCCTTCATCCAGGGGAGAGTGGAGAATCTGTCAAACTTGTACTTAGTAAATATAAAGAGTCTTTCAACTATTCAGGTTTTAGTCCAGGATTTTATCGGTCGGTTTTTAGCAGTCATGATTTAGTTCGTTACAATTAAAAATAATTGACACTGTTTTTTTTTTATTTATATTTTGCAAAGTCTAAGTAAAGTATTAATGAAGATGAGGCGAAAGGAGTATGTAAGGATTTATATACGACTCTTTTAAAATCGCCAATACGTCACAAGCAAGTCCAGTTTTCACTTGCTGACGTCACGTGCCCCCACTCTCGAATGTCGATGTGTCATATCTTTGTAATATGTGTAAATTCAACAAAAGAATAAATATGTATCCATTATTTTACAAAACTCTTAAGCCTTTGTCAAACAGACAGGCGTGACGAATGCGAAGCGTGAGGTTTTTATTTGTAATATATGGAATTGTTTGAATCCAGTCACATAGAAAAGCGAAAGCGATCCGATAGCGTGACAGAACTATCGGACTGACGTCTCGCTTCGGTTCGGTATCGCTTCGGAAACGCTTCGCTTTCGCCTGTCTGTTTGACAAAGGCCTTACTAACTGACTAATTTGCTACTTATTGATGCTGTGAACATGCCTATTCTTGAACTACTTACTTAATTTTTTAACATTCTAGTGGGGTGTGAGGTGAGTTCCAACGTAATGCTCTTGGACTACATTCGAGAGTATCTGGAGTTACGTGGCACCAAGTACATGTGTCGCCAAGCCGGCTGTGGGGCCTGCGTTGTCACTGCACGAAGACCTCCTGGACTACCCTATGCTGTCAATGCGGTAACTATCTTAATATTCGTATTCAACTTGCAGAGTGAGTGAACTGAGGTGGTAATTGGCTAGCCATATTTGTCGAAGGACCGATGGCTGGTGAGGCAGATGATTCCTGGAGTGGAAATGTGTGTATTGTTCTGTTTGTAGTGCATCTTGCCAATAGCTGCTTGTCACGGCTTGGAGTTTACCACCATAGAAGCAGTGGGTAACAGAAAGAAAGGGTACCATCCACTACAGATTACCCTGGCCGAACACAATGGTTCTCAGTGTGGGTACTGTTCTCCGGGCTGGGTTATGGCAATGTACAGGTAGGCAGTTGTGTAGTTATTGTTTACTTTCGTTATTATTATGTCAGTTGAGACTGGTCATCTCTTAGTTGCCAAGGTTTATTTTGATTTTTGGATTTGGTTTCTGAATTGTCTTTGTTATAATTTTTACTATAGACACTTTTAATTTGCCAACATCGTTACCATATCGTTCTCACATAATGTACCATCTCAAAATGAATGATCAAAGGTTCTGTTATAATTCTGGCGATCTAAAAATAATGTCCATGGAGTTTCTTGCCCGTTCTCCTCGTACTACTACATGGAATGGGCATCTACGGTACTTTCACTGTAATATATCTTGTGACTGTTACTATAGCACAATATTTTGGTGTTAAAATACTTTTTTTTTGTTTTCATCAATTCAAAAGTGCCTGTAACTGGCCTACTTGAAATAAAGCTTTGATTTTGATTGTTTCATCTGAAAAATACATAATAAATATCGCTTCTAGTTTTCTTGAAGACCTATGTAATAGGGCACAAACTTTCCCACCAATAGGGAGCTAATTGGAATTCTAAACTGCAGCAAAGTAAAACTAAACAAAAAATCACCTTTTTCCTCCTGAGAATAGAACCTATTACCTTTTATTTGAATTTATCATTACAGCCTCCTCCAAAGCAAAAAACAATTATCCATGCTAGAAATAGAGCAGTCATTTGGAAGCAACATATGCAGATGTACAGGCTATAGACCAATTTTAGAAGCTTTCAAGAAATTTGCTAATGATGCACCTAAAACCATTGATATACCTGATATAGAAGATTTGAAAATTTGCAATAAAAATGACAAGTCTTGTAATAGAGAGTGTGAAGATGATGAGTGGTGTGTCCTTTCTTTGAATGATGTTGGTATTAACAATGGTATACTGAAGATTAATTTAAAAGACGGAAAAACTTGGTATAAGGCTAATAATGTTGCTGATATATTCACTGTACTGAAAACTGAGGGCTATGACTCGTACAAATTGATTTGTGGGAATACTGCTAAAGGTAAGAATTTTGTTGATATTAAATTGAGAACGAATACAAATAAAATCTAGGAAAAAGAAAGAAAGAAAATCATTTTGATAACAAATCACCAGAAATACGAAAGAAATACTAATACTTAGAGGACCTGAAAGAGTTCCGCAAAGCGTTAAAACTAGAAATGCCTCCGAAATGATGGATGACTGCAGAAATCGGTTAGATGAGGATCGAAAATTTGAAACGCTCATGGCATGTGTTGCAGAAGAATTATGATAATAATGTTGATGGTAAAACACAAACAATAATTTATTATCGAAATATTATTCCAGGAGTCTATCCAGAGGATGAAATTAAAAACAATGCGCGGGTACTTATAGACGTCAGTCAAGCCGAAGACTTAATTGGTTACATTATAGACCAAAACCTGGTCATAGGTGGTGAAACAACTCTGACTAAACTACTTGGGATATTTCAAACTGTTTCTGAACAGGAATATTTTAGTTATTTGAAGATATTGTATGACCACATTTTATTGGTGGCCCATATAGCTGTGAGGAATGTAAGTTTTCTATATGAATAATTGTAAAGTAAAAAGAAAGGGAAAATAGTATAATATGCAACTAGTGAATAAAGGACGGATTTAAAGCGAGGGCCATAGATGAAACATGCCATATGCAAACGTAGGATTCCTAACGACTGTCATGATGATTGAATCACGAGCATAGCAAGTTTTGGAATCCTGAGCGACGCGAGTGATTCATGGCCCTCTAAATAAATACTTTTTATTCAAGAGGCAGTGTGAGCTTCTATGTTTGTAAACACACCCACGACGCAGGGAAAATTCCCAGCGTGTAAATACTATTTTATTTCTTTGATTGTATCCCTAGTTCTACTGATCAACAAATACGCTATGAAATTGGATCACAGAAAAGAAGAAAAAACATTTTTGGACTATGAATATCTTTTCGCGTAGTTGAAAAAACGGTTTATTATATTTTAGTTTTAGTGTAGGTAACTTTACAAATTTTTTATTCGTTTTTTTTTTCAGGTGGGATCCATTGCAGGAAACTTGATGATAAAACACAGACACAATGAATTTCAATCAGATTTGTTTCTGCTTTTCGAAACAGTTGGCGCACAACTGAGTATAAGTAAGTATACAGGATCAAATATCTTGGTAATTCTTAATTTGTTCTTCAGATATCGACCCATTACTGTCACTTATTTTCGGACACGATCTCTTTGACGTCGGCACACGATCTCTTGTGTTCCACGCGCGACTCAAAAAGTGTCAAAATGACGGGGGTCTCTAGAGGGCCAAAGCCTGCCGGGGTCGCGGGACTGTACGGACCCCGGAACGTAAAGGGCTATTGAAGGACACCGTGGATTTTAGTCAGTACGAGTCTGACAGTCCCTCCCGCCCTGCCCTGGGTGGGAGGATTCATTCGATGAGTTTAAAACATAAAAAAATGGATACGTATTGTTAAATAAATGCATATTGACAAAGATATAACGCATCTTGAGAGTCTTCACTCTCAAGTACAGTTTTTACTTGCTTGTGACGTTTTGGCAATTTTAGAAGACGTATCTTCGTTTATTTTGGTTTACGTAACAAGAGAAGACATACGTGTCAAATGTTTTTCGATAATCTAACTGACGGACGAGTTAGTTCATTTCTTTCTTTCTTTGCATCTCCCCTGCATCCTTATAGACTGGAAGCCGATCTTATGGAAAAAGGCTTTTTTTATCGTGGTAAAATCAACAAATGACTCCTCCCACCCAGGGCAGAGCGGGAGGGACTGTCAGACTCGTACTGACTAAAATCCACGGTGTCCTTCAATAGCCCTTTAAGTTTCGGGGTCACGGTAATACGTACAGTCCCGCGACCATGAAAAAGGCTAGGCAGATGATGTACTCGTAGTATACCAATTTCTTATTTTGGGTCCATCGTTGTCACTTAAATATTCAAAAATAATATTATAATAGTTATTTATGCAACTGTTGTATAATCAGGGGTATTAAAACACGAATGTGGGTTTATCACACGAGGCGTAGCCGAGTGTGATAATAGTATCACATGAGTGTTTTAATACCTAATTATAACGGTTGCGTACAAGACTTACCATATTCGAGTAAAAAAATGGCGGGATATAACACGATAAGACGAGTTGTTCTTTTTTCAAAATTTTAGCGATCTGGTGGTGAAAATGTCATTGCATGAGAATGTTCTTTGTTTGAAATTCATTATATCACGCGTTTGGATGATATAATGATCATTATATCATTGAGTGTTTTAATGTTGGCAATAACCTAATTGATAAAGGTTCTTTTATAGAGGATTAATAGCATGATAGTAGATAAAACATTTTATGAGAGTAATAATGAAGTTTATAAGTTATTCTTGTCCAGTAAGCCATGAGAATGGGCAAAAAATTCAATTCTAATTCCGTGTGTTACGTAAAAACTTTACTTGAAATTTACGCTTCTACACTAATATATAAAGAGGAAAGATATGAATGTGTGTGTATGTTTGTAATAAATAAACTCAAAAACGACTTCAAGCCGTGCCGATTTCAAAATTGTTTCACTATTAGAAAGCTACATTCAACCTAAGTAACATAGGCTGGTCGCGGGACTCACGAATTACCATGACCCCGGTACGTTAAGGGATATTGAAGGACACCGTGGATTTTAGTCAGTATGAGTCTGAGTCCCTCTCGCTCTGCCCTGGGCGGGAGGACTTATGTGATGATTTTACCACATACAAAAAAGTAACATAGGCTATATTTATTGCTAGAAAAGATTAGTCAGTCCTTGCGAAGCCGGGACGGGCCGCTACTCTTTAATAAAATAATCATGATTTAACTTTGACCGGACCAACATTGACAGAATTATTCATTTATCATTAGTTAAAATCTACTTCACAATTAGTTCCTTGCTTGGGCCTCGCTTATGTTTTATATTTTTTTTTTTCTTAACTCATTATCTACATATTTTAATTTATGTATAACAACGAAACTCTAAAAAACATTATTTAACTTAACTTTTGTTTTTTGTTTTTTACCGTGCCCATTATAGCTATGTCGTGGACTACAAGGTAACTCGTAACGTTATATACTATGAATAATTTAGGTTCTAAGCGATTTATTAACATAGATGTATATGTGCTAATAAACTTGAGCATTCACTTGTAATGAACATTCTTGTGAATGTTACCTTACAGAAAAATAAACGAGCATGTCAAGAGCTTTCTCTAGAAATATCATGAAAATTTTTGAAGCGATGTTTGGATCTGCGTTTGACTCTGTTGCTGGTCCAGTTCGAAAACGGCAAATTCTCGATGTTCTGGTACAAGTGAATGCTCAAGTCTGTCAGCACCTTTACTTGCTGCCGATTGGATTGTTCTATTAGAATTCCTCAGTATCTAGGAGTCCGGAGTTTAGAAGTTGGCGCCATGATACCTCGTGCCTCGGAAAGCTATTATGCCTTTGTCAAACAGACTGGCGAAAGCGAAGCGTTTCCGAAGCGATACCGAACCGAAGCGAGACGTCAGTCCGATAGTTCTGTCACGCTATCGGATCGCTTTCGCTGTTCTTTGTGACTGGATTCAAACAATTCCATGCATTACAAATAAAAACGTCACGCTTCGCATTCGCTTCGCTTGTCTGTTTGACAAAGGCTGTATTGGTGGCCAGTGCGATTATTGTAAAAATGAGGTTGGCGCATTGACCTGCAGTCGGGGCCGGCCCACCTGCCAGAGTAGAAAATAATTGAATAAAAGACGTGTTCCAATTTTGAAAAGTTTTTCCATGCTAGCGTCGAAAATGGACTTTTGCACTCAGATTTCGAATGAGGAATAGAATCCAGCGTGTGAGATGAAAAAAAATTGCTCAAGTGATACTGACTTGATAGCACTTGAAGCTCTGGTGGTATTCTTACAACAAATACATTTATTTTTCAGTGTCATCGACAGGCGTATCTCAGATAGTAACGATGCAGCAATTTCTCAAACTTGACATGAAAGGGAAGGTGATTTTGAATGTGATGTTGCCGCCCCTCAACAAACAATACAAGCTTGTTACTTTCAAGGTAAGATTTTCCAATTTATATCTTTATACGAGTTGTTAAGCTATTGCATAGATTTTATCACGGGCTTTGAACGCGGCGACTGGATCAAGAAATTCCGTAACGAAAATAAACCTAACACTGTCACTGTCACATCTGTCATGTCAACGTAAATGAATATTTGAAACAATGAATTTTTTCCTTGACGTTTCATTACGTGGCTGACCATAGCCTAATTAGTAGAGTAACTTCCCATAGAGTAACGATGGGATGATATTCTCGTTAAATATTCGCAATATGCGAATGTACTTTTTTTAATAAATAAAATAAATAAATAATTATAATAGCATAAGTTGGTAAAAAATTCTATGCAATAGCTTTACCGCGGGAGTCCCCGAGTGCCACACGTATTTTTTTCTTGTCTGACTAGCTGTCTCCGTAGTTTCACCCCCATTGCTTGGCTTCTATTGGTCGTAGCGTACTATGTCATAGCCTATATAGCCTTACTCAATAAATAGGCTATCCGACACAAAAATATTTTTTAAATCCGAACCAGTACTTTCTAAGTTTAGCCAAACCAAACCAAGAAACAAATACTCCTTTATAATTCGTAATTACATAATTACATTTGTTCAATAAACTTGCTAGATTGCTTGTTTTGTCTTTGTTCTTATCGGGTTTCATGTTGGAACTTATTTTATGTAACATCCATGAATGCAACAGAGTTTCCGTCTTATTGCAAAATGGGGTTTAACTAAAAGGCCAGGTTTAAATCTCGTAAAACTTACCCAAACCTTATTACAAATCGTGGTTTTGCGATAAACCATGGTCTAACAGTCGTAGCTGTCAAAGGTATGGTTCTGCAGATAAGCTTGGACTTCATAGTCCAGGTTTAAACCAAGATTTATTCAGTTTTTGTAATAAGACCAACAATTTCGCAGGTGATGCCACGATCCCAAAACGCACACGCCATAGTTCACACTGGCTGCCTATACAAGTTAGCTCCAGACAAAACAGTTCTACAAACAAGGCTAGTCTTTGGTGGTCTTTCACCGTCTTTCTACAGAGCATCAGCCACGGAACGTTTCTTAGTAGGAAAGCCATTGTTCAGGAATGAGACCCTTCAAGCTGCCGTGAAGATTTTGAGGGCCGAGTTGGTAGTTACTGAGAATCCACCTGAACCTTCTATTGCATCTAGGAGACAGTTGGCTTTAGGATTATTTTATAAGGTAAAGAAATTCGATTATTACAGTAATTTTACAGTTATGTTTTGTAATTGAGTCAGATTTTTTAAAATTAAAAATACCTTAATCGATAGTTTTCCTTTTGTCTTCGTTACGTAATCTTAAAAACAGAATGAGGGCGACTAAATCATAAAAGATCAAATAAAATCTGATTCATGATTATTTGACTCCCATGAATTTAAATATACAGACAGATAGGTCGAAGATAAAAAATGTTCTGATTACAGGGCTTGCTAACATTATGTCCAGATGCTTTAGTACACTCACGGTACAAATCAGGAGTCATCAGACTGCATGAAACAAGACCTGTATCCAATGGACGGCAGGTATTTGATACAAACCCAACGCTATGGCCCATCACCCAACCTATTCCAAAGATTGAAGGGCTGGTAAGTAGTTTTTTATTTGTTGAAGTCTCAGGTTTGCAAAAGCTGTTTGAAAGAGGTTCATTCATAATAATATCACTTTCATCTTTTTACATCTAGGCCCATGATCGTATGAACGCGTCTCGCCCTGGGTGAGGAGGATTGTCAGATTCGTACTGACCAAAATCCACGATGTTTCTTTACGTTTCAGGGTCACGGTTACCCGTTAAGATAACCCCTCGATCCGATCCCAGTAGGCTTTAGCTCTCTGGGGGGGGGGGGGGGGTTCTCGTCAGCTTGCTTACAGCTCTTTGAGGCGCGCGTAGAAAACGACGCGCCGTCGATCCGGGCATGATCCATGATCGGTCAGCGAGTCTGACGACGCCCGCTTCCTTTTTTGGTAGCATGACTTCTTCGCAGGCAATCAATTCTCATTCCGTCGATCCGCAGGATGGCTTTGACCAATATCGGGAGGTCACCGCCGCCTGTCGCCGCCGTGAGGACACGGCGGTGCTTTACCCAAGCGGGACACTCCTGCAACGTATGCCCCACCATGTAATCCGGGCGATCCTAGCAGTAATCGTGGTTATGCTAAAGTGTTTTGTTTAGGCTACCTGGTAGCTCCACCTCTTTGAGGCACTTAGGTTTTCTCGTTTTCCGATATTTTATTTAACCCTTAATTGGTCGCGTGGGGTGTCATGCACCCCAGAGCAGGTTTCCAGGCTCAGAACTTTTTAAAATTTGAATTTAGCGCGTTGACCTTCTAGGTAGCTTCGTAAACACGTAAAACGTACACGATTCAGTTGCGAGCGACGCTCTGTTGTGGATAGTTGGGCTCGGAGAGCTTGTTTGGGGTGCACGACACCCCAGGTGACTGTTTGTGTGGTTAAATTCCGAGGTAGTGGATGATTGTTAATTTCATTATATCCGTTTTAAAACACACATGGACAACTGGTTTACTAGTGTCCCACGGGCCAAATCGCTTTTAGATGAACATACATTTACCATGGTGGCACACTAAGAAAAAACAAGCCCGAAATACCAAAGTATTTCTTACCGGATCAAACATGAGAAGCGACTTCTAACATATTTGGTGTCCAAAAAGATATGACTTTGAGCTCATATGTACTGAAACCAAGAAAAGCAGTTCTGCTTTTATCGACAATTCACCACGATGGTAATGTTGAGGGTGAGAAAAGAAACCCCGAAATTATTCATTTTTATAATAAAACGAAAGAGGGAGTTGATACAAACGAACAAATGTGCGCCAGTTATAATTTAGGAAGACGAACGAGATGGCCGATGGTGATATTTTTTCATATTTTCAATATCACAGGTATCAATTCCTATGTTATATACAAATCTAAAATTGATTCTAATATATCCCGAAGAGTATTTTTAAAGTGACTGGCTGTTGATTTAGTCAAACCTCACCAAATATCAAGAGCCAGCACACCTACACTACCACGACCGCTGCAAAAACGACTATAAACACAACATGGAATTCAGGACCAAGAATCTATTTCTGAAGCAGGCCGATCGCAATCATACAAAAGGTGCCATGTATGTCCAAGAAGTAAGGACAGGAAAACAAAGACTGAATGTTCGAAATGCCAAAAACATGTGTGCAATGACCATATGAATATAATCTATCAAAATTGTGACGATAAAAACTAGGATTAGTAAAGAAATATTTTTCATATTTAAAAAAAGTTAATTATGTTAAAAATACGTTTAAAAAGTTGACTAATATGTAAGTTCAAATGTTCTCATTAATAAAAGTCTGATTTTGCATGTATTTCGTATTTTATTTAATTTCCTACATCTGGGGTGCCAAACACCCCTCGCGACCGCTTATGCAACTTTTTAGGCGCGCCCAATTAAGGGTTAAAAAAAGCCTGTATCTACATAGTAATATAATCTCATCAATCAGTCATTTCAAATCACGTTTGCTCATTATTTTCAGATACAATGTGCGGGTGAGGCTCTGTATACTGATGACATTCCTACATTTCCTAAAGAAGTTTACGGTGCGTTTGTTCTGAGCACTGTTGCAAAGGGTCGCATTGTATCGATTGATCCATCGCCTGCACTTGTAAGTACGGATTTATTATTATTTAACAGATTAACTGAATGAAATTGATGCCCGTTTTGAGTAAAACAGAATGAACTAAAATTTGTACTCATGTAACATCGTCTTTTCCGTGTCCGGTGACGACCTGTGTCATGCGATAGGTCAGGCCGCCGGAACGCTTATCCAGTCACTCCTCAAAGAGGGGTCTTACCGCCGCGATTGCGGCGTGCCCGTAAGCGTCACCTAGTGTAACTGAAAGCTGCTACTCTTCATTTTCTTTGATTTAATCACGGAAAATAATTTACTACCTAATATTGCATTTATCTCTAAATTTCAGAGCTGTGTAGGAGTGATAGCATTCTATTCAGCCAAAGACATTCCTGGTTTGAACTCCTTCACTCCAGCGGACGATCCAGTCTACTCAATAAACGAAGAAGTCTTCTGCAGTGGCCATGTGAAGTACTACAGTCAACCACTAGGTTTAATAGTTGCAGATACACAAGAAACTGCAGACAAAGCAGCTTATCTGGTCAATGTGAATTACATAAACGTTGAAAAACCAATTACTGATATAAAAATAGCAAAAAAAGATCCTAAAAGAAACACTTTGTACAGAGAAATTAAAGCAACTGCTAAAGGGCAAGATGTAGCGAAAGTGGTAAAAGGAGAGAACACTATTAAGGGCCAGTATCATTTCCCTATAGAGACGTTGGTTTGCGTGACCAAGCCGATAGAAGAAGGGTTGGCTGTATATGCGACAGTGCAATGGACGGGAGCAATGCAAGTACTTTTATCACGGGCCTTGAAGATGGATCAGAATAAGTAAATGCAAATTATTTTACTTATTTCTACTGAGATTGCTAAAACTACGAAATGTAGTGACTCTAGATGAATTGGAACAAGAGCAGTAGGATAATAGACCATCAAAACTATTGAACCTTCAAACATTAAATATTAAAACTCTTATAAATTTAATTTACCATGTAATTGGTCTATTCCAGGATCGACATACACGTCCGTCGTCTCGGCGGGTCGTATGGCATCAAGATATCACGCAGTATACAAACAGCGGTAGCATCAAGCCTTGTAGCGATGAAGTTAAACCGTCCCTGTAGGATCATACAGACAATGGAGACAAATACAAAGGCTATGGGAAAGAGATTCCCTTGCTCGACTGATTTTGAAGTGAATACTTTGGGGTTACTTGCTATCATCAGAGTCGTTTATTGCCCGTGGTACTACCCGTTGTAGTACCAGTAGTACCACGGGAAATTTTAATTTACCCGTGGTACTACTCACTTATTTTTTACTATACATTAGTTATACACAGTTTTCTGTATAATCTTCTGTATACCATATTCTTATTACTTCACACAAGTTTTTTTTTGTTTTTAAAATAGTCATATAAGGCCTCTCGCCCGTGTGGAGTGGAAGAGAATATCGGACTCGTACTGAGTAAAATCTACCGTGTTTCTTCAATTGCCCTCTTTATTCCTGGGTCACGGTTAACTGTGTAGACAGACCTACGACCCCGGCATAGTAAACGAGTAGTACCACGGGTATATTAAAATGTCCTGTGGTACTATTAGATCGCTTGGTAGTACCACGGGTAATTTTTTATCCCGTGGTACTACGGGTAAAACAACGGATAGTACGTAGTCTAGTACCACGGGTAAAAAACGGTCAGAGTTGCTAGCTTAAGTTTTAATGATAATTATACTCAAAAAGTACTTGCTGTCTTTATAAACCTGCTATCATAAATATTCAGATCCCTGAAAGTCTGTAAACGAGCTTCACCCATAAGCAACTATCGCGTCATACTCCATGTTAAATATTGGTTTGGTTTAAAGTTAAACAGGGAATCAATGACATTATCTTATTTTACAGATTGGTGTAAACAAATCCGGAATTTTCCAATACATCAATTACAATTTATTCGAAGACAATGGTTATGCCGTCAACGAGAATCTATCCGAGTTCGGTGTCAATGTGTACAATAACTGCTATAACGCTGCAACTTGGAACTATAAGTGTTATAATACCCTCACTGATACTGCTAAAAACACTTGGTTTCGGTCACCAGGTATTGCTTAAACCTTAATAATTGTGGTCTTGTAAATAAATTTCAATCAGTCATCATCGTCATCTTCCTGCCCTTATCCCATTTTACTTGGGGTCGCCGCAACACGTTTATTTTTCCATTCTCTCCTTTTTCTTTCATATAATTCCTTAGACAATCCATCTATATTTTCTTTGGCCTTCCTCCCCATCCATCAACATTCATACTCATCACTCTCTTAGTCACATGAGACCCATCCCTCCTCATCACAAGTCTATACCAAGACAAACAATTCCCTTTCATTTTTAAATCAATTTCAGTAATAAGTAATAAAATATAACATATTTCCAGGAACATTAGAAAGCGTATCAATGGCTGAATTTATGATGGAACAAATATCCTACGAACTGTCACTAGACCCAATACAGTTGCGCCTGGAAAACTTAGATCCCAAACACAATGACATCATTGAAATGACGCAAACAATAGTAACCACATCAGACTACGCAACCAGAAGAATTGCTGTGAACAAATTTAATGCTGAAAATAGATGGAAGAAAAGAGGTCTAAGAGTTGCATTCCTTAGATGGCAACACATCTACGCCAGATACTTCGACACCAACCTCGCAGTATACCAAGCGGATGGAACAGTAGCTATAAACCATGGAGGAGTGGAAATAGGACAAGGTATAAACACTAAAGCAGCACAAATAGCTGCTAGTATGCTTAACATTCCTATGGAAAAAATTGTTATAAAAGAAAACAATACAATTACTTCTCCAAATGCAGCAGTGACAGGTGGAAGTCTTACTACACAGAATATAATGGTTGGAGTAAAAAAATGTTGTGAGCAGTTACTCGCAAGGTTAGAACCGGTCAGGAGGCAGCTGAACAATCCTACTTGGGAACAGTTAATCCAGAAGAGTTTCGAAAACTATGTTGATTTGCAAGCTCATAGTTTGACAGATCAGAGTGATGTACAGAATTATCAGATCTATGGAGTCACTGTGGCTGAAGTTGAAGTGGATGTGCTGACTGGAGAATCAGAGATATTAAGAGTCGACATACTGCAAGACGCAGGGCAGAGTGTGAATCCTGAACTTGATGTTGGTCAGGTGAGACAATAAATTATATCTAATAAAGAGCGAATACGCTTCAATTATTTTCAAACAACGACCGTCATTATTGAGGCAGAATTGAGAAGTTATTGACCTATGACACTGCACTGATTTAATGTCAGTCACGAGTACTAATATTTTAGGTGCTTTTGGGGGCTGTGTCACCCGCATCAGTCCATCCGAATCATCATAATCGGTTCACCCAGTCGCAAGTTATGAAGCAAAAAATAAATACAGTCAAATGGAGAACCTCCTCATTATTGAAGTCGGTTAAAAACTTTCCAAATTATCATTTTTGTTCAGCTGTAGCGTTATTATAATATAGTGTAAGATGAGAGGAGTAAGATGTAGTATTCAAAGTGCTAGCCCAAAATGAAACATCTCCTTTGATCCATGACACGCAACACAGAATTGGCAAGATGAAGGGGCAGTAAGCAGGCGACAAAACACACAGCACTGATGGCCGATGGGCCGTAAGATTCTCGAATAGAGACCACGTAGCGGCAAGCGCAGCGTGGAATTTCCACCTAAAAAGTGGGCAGACGTTCTGATGAAGATCACAGGATCGCGCTGCATGCAAGCCGCTTTCCACCAGTCGTATTGGAAATCTATGGGGGCCTAAGTTCAGCGGTGGACGTTTTACGGCTGATGTGATGATGACGCAACATAGTAGCCAATTTTTGATAGGATTTTTTTTCAGGTTGAAGGCGCTTTCGTCATGGGTGTCGGCTATTGGACCTGCGAAAATCTAGTTTACGATACCAACACTGGAGAACTACTCACCGATCGCCCTTGGAACTACTATGTGCCGCAAGCGAGAGATATTCCACAAGACTTCAGGGTTTATTTGAGGAAGAAGTCCTATACTTCTAAAGCTATATTTGGATCTAAAGGTAATGGAGAAATAGTCTCCAGGACAAATAGTCCGAGACAAAAAGTACCCAGTGAGCGTTTGTGGAAGTTACGAAGACATTTTTGTTTTCCAGCATGCAGCGAGCCCCCTACTTGCATGTCGGTGTCCATACCCATAGCAATGAGAGAAGCCATAGTTTCAGCTAGACAAGAATCTGGTCTGCCCAGCAACAAGTGGTTTACAATTGGTAAGAGTATTAATTTAAATAAATTATTTATATATTTATTTTAGTTCAATTAATAGTGTTATCGAAAAGTTCTCGAGTGGCGACAACGGACCGGAAGACGCAACTTAGGCAGGCCTCCCACTAGGTGGACCGACGACATCGTGAGAGTCGCGGGCAACCGATGGATGCAAGTGGTGAATTGTCGTTCGGCGTGGCGGTCTAAGGGGGAGGCCTATGTTCAGCAGTTGACGTCTTCCGGCAGACGATGATGATGATGAGTAGTGTTAACTTTTATGTTGCATAAAGTATAAAATAAAAATTAACCGTCAAAATTGGGGCACATTATTCACAACACCCCTATGTTACAAGATACCCAGGTAACATTATATTAATAAAAGTGTTTCATAGTACGTTAAAACCTTGCTGACATCGTCCTATACTTGCAAATGACAAGAAATCGCTTTTTAAACGTGATCGTCAAAGGGAAAGTTTCTAATCTCTGTCATTTTAGCACCCATACTCATACACAATACACGAATCACCTACTCTTACAATAATGGCTTGCTGCCAACCTATGTTATGTTATTGAAATAGTTATTTGTTATGTAAGGCTGCAAAGTTGTTTTTTGGTGCGAGTACTTGAATTGAAAACTGAGCAAGTAGGATTCTAGGATTGAAGGTAATATTCAGATATACAATCCAGAGCGTAGCAAAGTAGCCGAGCGCAACACACAACTTTTCACCTCACTATAACGAGAAAATGCAGTGGGGCCGGCTAACCTGTCAGTGTAGAAAATAATTGAATAGAAGACGAGTTCGAATTTTGAAAACATTTACCGCGCTAGCGCGGAAAATGGATCTTTGCGCTCAGATTTCGAATGACAAATAGAATCTTTCCGAGCGTGTGAGATGAAAAAAATGTTATTGCTAATACTTATTCTCTTAATTTTATATATGGAAATGATGATTAGTAAATTGTTCTTCCTACCGCATCCTAGTTACTGATTGAAATAATAATTGTTGGACATATAACTTGTATTTTTTTGTATTGTGGTTGGTACTATTTTTTTATAATGTGAGTGATACAGATTTGCGCCTTTGAATTTCTGTGGCCCGTCCCGGCTTCGTACGAGCGGCCTATGTAACACAAGATGAGTGTAGCTTTCTAAAGGTGAAAAAAAACTTGAAATCGGCACAGTAGTTTTTGAGTTTATTCATTACAAACACACACAGACCTCTTAATAATAATAGTGTAGATGACTGTACACACAACCAATATGAACTGGGTTAAAAACATTGTTTTATATTTGTGTTTCGTTTCAGATGGTCCCTACACAACTGAACAAATATGCTTGGCATGTCAAACTAAGGATGAAGATTTTAAATTTTATTAAAATGCAAAACAAGACTTATTTTGAACACGGTTGAAAAAATTTAATAAAAATAAAAAACTATTTATTCTTCTATACTTTTATAAAAATATTTGATTTCATATTATTTTTTATAATGAAACTATTAACGTTTATTTCCGTAACTCCTACCGTAGGTAAAATTGTTTGGGGAAAATATTCAGTAAACATTAAGAATAAAAATCTCCTCTTAAATATTTTTTAAAACTATGCATATTACGATGAGCAAGTTCAGGCGAGATGGTAACATCATATTTCTATTCGAGACAATGACGAAGAGGCTCGATATTTTGCATCGAGAAATTGTTCCCCGTTTCGCATTTTCCTTCCAATATCTGGGATGGAATGTAGACTTTAGCAGGTATATTTTATGTACCGTTTAAAATAATTGTTTTGTTACAATTAAAAAAATTGATGAGCAGAAAATATATACATATAATATATACAAGTAGCGCCCTCTTGCAACACATCCGGTGTTACATGACAAATCATCATTTCGGAAAATGTATACCTTCCCTCGTCGTCTATAGATTTTGCAAGATTACCACGGCTGAGCAACTGAGGAGTTTGGTTCCCAGGAAAGGCAATGCAGTTATAGGGCTTTTCGTTAACATTGCCGTTGGAGCTAGCAGTTGAAGGCATTAGCCCCCATCACATGAAATTTAATGACAGACCTGTTGGTCTAGTGGTTAGTGACCCTGACTGCTATGCCGGAGGTCGTGGGTTCGATTCCCACCCAGGACAAATGTTTGTGTGATGAGCACGAACATTTGTTCTGTGTCTGGGTGTAATTTATCTATAATATGTATGTATTTAGAAATATATAAGTATGTTTATCAGTTGTCTAGTACCCATAACACAAGCTCTGCTTAGCTTGGGACTAGATGGCGTTGTGTGATAGTTGTGGAATATTTATTTTATATTTATAATGGTGAACTATAAGTTTACTAAAAGTCTGCTTTAACTTTTGAGGCTTTCGAGAACAACAGGCGTGATACTAATAAATGTTAAAACCTGTGCAACACAAATTGTTCTACCAGAATTGAAACATTATTACATAAAACAAACATTTATTGAAATGTAAAATACTTCTATTCTAAAATCTTAAAATAAACGAACATACTATCTGTATATCAATACTGGGGTTTCACTAAATACTCGTACACGTCGTCCTCTTTATTTCTGTTCTTCTCATTCTGTTTATCAAAGCGAGGTACGTGTATCTGTACAGCTTCTATTTTCTTCTGCACTGCATCTAGTTCTTTCAACTGCCGCTCCCTTTCTTCTCTCTTTGACCTGTTTCTGTCATCAGCATTAGGTACTTTATTTGGCTCATAATCCTCAATTTCCTCCTTTACAGTTGCGTCAGGTGAAGTGTTCTGATAGAATTGTCTGCTGTTGTGAATTACATGCCTGGGATATTTCTTTGGTTTGTCATGCTCCGGGGTTGATACGAAGATCTTCTTGCAAGCCGGACACAGCCTCTGTTCGTAAGATCGCTTCAACTTATACGGCATCATTGTGTCATCATTCATCTTGTTAAAATCAGGGATCTTAACCATCTCTTTCTTAGAGTTGCCGAAGAAGAAAAGCTTCCTCTTTTTGTTTTTTTTCGGTTTCAGTGGCTCTGATTTGTTATGGGAAAAAAACGGGAACTTTATTGATTTCAGGGAGCTGAAAAATAGACATAAATTACTTTTAGTTTAAAAATTGAGGATTTTCTGAATAAATACGTAAATACATGCTCGATTCCCATACTTAGCCTTCGCATAATCTACAGAATGTTAAAGCTACGATCTACGATCTTTATGTACTCCTTTTGGTTCATCCACGTTCATTCATATGGTCATACACACCATTCCTAATAATCTTTGTGCTTAATGGGTTTATGTAGACGTATCCTCGCATATCTCTTACTTTTAAAAGTACTGATTTTGACTTTTTTTTCATTGGAAGGACCAATGCCAGAAGCACCTATTTTATTAATATTTCCTCCATAAAAAGCCTATAAGTTAAATTAAATACTGATTGCCAATATCCACTTGATAATAATTAATAATGAATAGCTAAATTCTAAGCGAAGTTGTGAAAATGTCCCTGTGCCATCAAATTAGAAATGTAGAAGTTCATAAGAGAAATAAATAGTCCAGTCAACGAAGTGGAAAAGTATGTAGAGAAATTCTTGGAGCACAATTTTTGAAAAAACTATTAACTGCAAAACGGCATTTGACATTGATTTAGGGGACGTTTTGCACTTACGCTTTTTTTAACCTAAAAATAAAACCTTCAAACCCCATCTTCGGAGGGTGGGGACTTTTGAGATGTTCACTTCCTGAGCGAGACGGAGACGAGAGGAGATGTGTAGCTGAGATGGGGGCTCGCGGCTCGGCCACTTGACTACACACGTCAACTCACTTTCAAGCCGCTTGTTAGCTCACAGCACAAAATTCTATAGGAATATGAGACATCTCTTTTCGTCTCCGCTTGATTAATTTCCACCGAAGCTAGGCGCAGGCTAGATATGGAAATAACGAAATCTAATTGGGTCAAAACATATTATCCTTTCTCGTGTCCGCTACTTTCCATTCTGGTGGAAATCCGGTTTTAACCGTGCATGTGCTGATGTGTCAAAGTTTCCGTATCTAGGTGTGAATAGAATTTAGAATCCTTACCATTTCTTCTCTTGATTATGAATTCCGTTCTGATTCATCAACAAGTCATCTTTGTAAATGTTTCTGTATTTCTCATTTCCATATTTTCCCCCATTGATGTCCTCCATTGGGTTATAACCATAATGTTTTGCGTTAATTAGATCCTTTGTGAGTGGTGGGCTCATGCTGAGTTCCGGGAGGTTGTCACTCATACTCATATAGTCCGCAGCCTTTTCCATTTTGTTGTTAGTTTCGTCGGATTTCAACATTGAGCCGAGGTCGAATTGTTTTGGAGTCCATCTTCTGAAAAATTGCGAATAAATATTAAAAATTAAAACAAAATTCGTTGTACCTTTTAAAATGAAAGTAACGAGATCTTAAATTAAGTTAGCGCAGTCATGGTGACCCAGTGATAACGGCCTCTACTTACAAGTTATACGTAGTGGGTTCGTAACCTGGCAGGCGCGTTGAGTAGTCAATTTCATCACTACTGCCTCTGAAAACAATTGAATAAAATCATAAGTATACCGGCAGTCCTAGAAACTAGAAAACTACGAATCCTGACTGAGATTGTGTTGCAGAAAGATAACACCCTCTCATCTCTTTTACAGAGCGTAGTTGTAATGATAAGGTTCAAGATTGGCAAAACTAGGTTGTCAATAAACGAGGTATCAATTAATTGGCTGCGTCATTGATCCCAAGAGTCTTTGTTTGTTATAGTTCTCAGGTTAGGTACGGTTGTTGCGTTGTTCCATCAGGAATTTTTCAATTGTAACAGCAGCCACGGAGGCTAGATCAGAGGCATCCAATTGATGGTACAAGGTCCATATGGGACCTAAATATAACTGGCGAAATGGGTGTACCTTTAGATACACCTTGCGTATCCCATGTGCAGGCGTCATTTTTTGTAGTAATTTAAAACAAAACCTACCGTTTGTTACTCCTATGTCTCATAAACACTTCTTCTGTATCCAAGTTATCTTCCTCAGGTTGAATAAAGCTGGCCACGTCAAATTCAACTGGGCTTCTGTCATAATCTTCCTCATGACGTATCGGACTCCTCCGTACATTGAGTCTTCTTGCCTTCCTCACTTTTTCTCTTCTGAAGTTTCGTCCTAAATTGTTTACCTTGCGTTCGGCATCTTCGTCTAAATAACTATAACAAAATGAAAATTCGATACATAGTAGCAAACTTAGTAAATAAGGAAATCGTAACATCGTTTTGTGACATGACCATTGTCCATGACATTGACTGTCAACTCTTTTTTGTTTTATTGTGTGGCCAGTTCGTTTTTTTTTTTTTCGCTAGTAATATCATAGCACCTCTTTTGTCAGTTTTAAAAAAAAGACCGTGAAGGATTAATGTCAAAGCCGAATTGTTTTGAAATTTTGAGTGGGTTCATGTACTAAGAGTGGGGTTTTTTATAGTCAGATAATAATTTTAATTTAAATAATTAAAACTATTTAAGGCCGCTTACAAAAATGTATCAGTCGATCAAACTTTATTTGTAAACATAGATGTTACGTTACAATAAAGGTGTAATGAATACATTTTTGTGCATAAATTAGTTTTTTTAGTTATGTCATGTCAAGTCTGAATTTATACAATACAAAGTAAAATTCGAGTAAGTTAAGAGAATTAAATTAAATGGCTAATTAAATTCCACTTCATCATATTATAAATAATGGCAATTAAAGGTTATTAGACAATAAATCAATAAGAATTTGTTTTACATGAATTTCAAAGGTTTAACTGTTTTCCGTTTGAAATCAGTCATTATCATCAACCGCTAAACAAAGGTCTACTCATGAAATCAATACTTGCTCAAATATCCATCAACAAAATGATATTCATAAATCTCGAGAATGTAAAATATATTTTGTGTGATAGAAATAAAAATTGACACTAAAACAAATCATGTATATTCACAGGAATACATCTTCCAGGGCGGTAGTCCTATAATTTATGATGGCCGTTTGTCCACGCCAGGAAGAAAAGGGTTTTAGAAGCCCCGGATTTCTTGAGTAACTTTCCTGGGTAGGCCGATTATGGGATCGCCGTATGGTGTCATTTTGATCGGTTATGATGTATGAGGTGCCACTTATCCCTTATCTGAGGCGTAACCATTTTATTCAGGTTCTTCAAAAAGTTCAGGTACTTACAATAGGTCATAAAAACATTTGTCTCAGGCGGGACCTACAACCCTAATCACGCACTTAGCTTGGACCCAGCTACGGGTACTGCTGCGTTACCATTTCTTGAATTTTTTCTATTGCTATATTTAAAAATGTATCAAATTTTAATTAATAGATATACCTAAACGAAGTAAAATATCCTCATATCACTCTTTCAAACAACGCAGTTTCACACATCTGCCCTAGTATCGTCTTGGAGCAATCAAGTGAGCGAATTAAGTGGTTATGTCCAATAATAAGATCTCGCAGTGAACACGTCACATGGATACACCCTGCTGTTAATGAGATTCCGAGCTTGGTTACGGCTTACGAGACGAGACCGATACGACTTGATGAAATAGTAGAGCAATTCATCAGTGGTATTCTATATCCAATGATAAGCTATCTACTATCTTGGCTGAAATTCTGGCTATGGTAATTTCATCTCCATGCATTATAGAATAAGAATTGAGCGCGATTATAGCACCTCCTTAACCACATTATTGAACGCCATATGCAATGTGTCCCGTTACGGTCTGTACAAACTTAAAAGGGAGGTAGCTTGCTCAATTCTATCAATAAAATTATTCTACATGGGGTGTCGGAAACCAACCCCTACTGATTGGTAGCTATTTTAGGTATTTTGTATATTTAGCATTGACAGCGATTGTAATTTAAAAAAAAACTTTTAGCAACTGAACTAACAGTAGGTTAAATAACTCAAAAAATTTTGAGATATTTAACTTATATAGATTAGATTGGATTTATATATGCTGCATTATGTTGAAATAAAAGGTAAAAAATCAAAATTACATTAAATTACCTAGCTTTTTCATCTCAGCGAGTCTGTAGTTAAGAAACACCTAGACATATTCCTTAGTTATGACCTAGGAGAGTCTTTAAAGAAGAATAATTAAGAGAGCTGACATGGATAAGACCGGAAGACGAAAATAGAAGACAAATAATCAAATTTCTCTAAAAAAGGTCGTCACCTCTAAAACTCCTCACAGTTATTAGACGGGAGTAGACCAATTAGAAGAGCCAACTGTTCTAAGACATGAGCTTTTGTCTAATAATATGAAACTGTAATGTAGTAAGGGACACAAGGGTCTAGCAGTAATCCCACTGACTTTCAATAACGGCCCTAATGAACTGCCCCGGTGATAATGGCTCCTAATGAGATTTGCTGGATTGTGGCGTTAAGGAGCTGGCTGGCTGAGTGATGAGTTATTTGTGACAATTGTTAAGCTAAGAGGGTGTGTTTAATGAATCTGACTTGTGAATAAATTATTTAAATTGTTTGGTGCATAATTTATTTTTGAACATGTTACAATTAGTACACCAGATGCTTTATTAACTAGACCATCGTAGTCGTGCTCGGCAAGGTCGAATTATTCGTACCATTCTTAAAATAAAATATTGTCACGTTGGACATCAAGTCTTACTTGGAATCAATGTTTTTTTTAGAAATACACATTTTACCTTTCTATCTATTACAAATCATGAGATACAACCGGCTGAAGGCATGTCAAATCAAATCAAATCAAATGCATTTATTTCAAGTAGACCAATTACAGGCACATTTGAATTGTCAAAGACATAAAATATAATTAAATACTACAAAATTATGGTGCTACAGTCCCCGTCACAAGACATAAAAATTGTGAAAGTACCGTAGATGCCCATTCCAAGGAGTAGATCTCTATGGAGAAGAACGGACAAGAAACTCCATGGACACTCTGTTTAGAGCGCCAAAATTATTACAAAACCTTTGTTACATCATTTATTTTGAGATGGTACATTATGTGAAAACGATGTAGCAAGTTAAAAGTGTCCACAGTAAAATACAACAGCACATGAACAGCTCATTGGTTACCTTTTGCGTATCGAACCTTATAAAGATGATCCCCGTTGCAAAGCTAATACTCTAATAGTGCTCGCTTCTACTGATTCCCTATTACTTATTTCTTCTGAAGTCATGATTTACCATAAAAATTTAACACCATCTTAAGTGACATTACTAAGATCGTCATTTCAATTCTTGATTGCTCCACAAAAATCCGAGAGCTCATCACCGTCTATGTAATATGGTAATGAAAGCGTTCACGAGGCGTACGCTAGTACCCATATAATTTGAATTCATTATGTTCTCTTTAATTAAATTATCTTACTAATTGGTTCATATACTTGTAGGCTGTTCAGATGACTATGTAATTGTTGAGCTGAGCTTTTTGAAATTGTTTCCTTTAATAAAAATTGTATTTAATTGATTTAAAAAACGGCAAACTGCGTTGAATTTGTTCAGCAATTTTGACGCAGAGCCTGAGCTAACAGATAAAACCCTAGAAAATGTAGAGAGGTATTTATTCAGAGCCAGAAAATTTTGAGCATTTCTTTTTTGAAACCTGTCAACTGTGCATGTAAAAGTTGAAATCTTTCAATAAAAAAGTACAACGAATTTTTTTGTAAAAGCCCACGACTTTAAAAAAGTAACTGAAAAAAGATAAAATAATTAAAAAAGGTCGACGTAAAGAATTTGTGAAACTAGAGATAACAAACTTATACGAGTATAAGTTATAGAGCTTATACGAGTAATTAGATTTTGGTCTCTCACAGAGTCGGACATAATGAACAACAGAGTATCAGTTTGCATATAATTATTTGATTCTTAAAGATGTAGATGTGGCAATAACATTTGAACTTCCTACGAATTTATATAAAGAACCCAAGAAAATCCGTCGCCGTCGCAATTATTTTTTTGGCTCTCTTTTGGCCATCGGGTAGTTGTTCCATGTTTGTTTACGTATGTGAATTTTGGAAACGCACCTTTGGAGGGGAAATCTTTTATTGTATCATTTGTAAACATATAAACCCACAACCTATACCTAAATAAAATATCTTAACCTCAAAAACCGATGGTTCAGCCACTTCTGCATTATGTCACGACGAAAAGCAACTACATAAGAAAAAAAGAAATGGTTCTCATTGCGAACGCTTTGACCACTCAGGCAAATATTAAACAAATGTTTATCTATACATAGTTTGAAAAGGGTGACTTAATAAATACTGTCTGTGGCAGTCGGGTTCCAATTGTGAGGAATTAATCCTCATAGCAGCAGGGGGAGGACGGTTTTATTCTGGGGTTTATGGGAATTGCTGGCTAAAGGGATAGAAAATACATTATGAAGCTGAAAGAACGTAAGTATGTGGAGGAAAAAGGAAATAATTTCGATTAAGAGCTCGAACACATTACGGCTTGGCTCGGCGTTGCATTCAGCTTATTTTTCAACATAGTTTAGGCGACATAAAAAACAATAACCATTCAGGGGAGGGGTGGGTTCCGACATGATTTAGAATAATTTTATTTAATAATGTAATAATAATAATATTTCACAACTATCACACGACGCCATCTAGTCCCAAGCTAAGCAGAGCTTGTGTTATGGCTACTAGACAACTGATAAACATACTTATATATTTCTAAATACATACATATAATAGATAAATTACACCCACTTAAAGCTTGTAGGGATCGACATCGAACACATTAATTGTAAATACAAACGGCTGCAGGTGAGGTAGGTTGACCTGCGGCCGTCTGTATTTATAATCTGTAAAATTTGACCAATCGAACATTAACCTTCCACTGTTGTGATAAGATTGAAAATCTATTTAAAATGACATATTGAGGTAGGTTGTGCTGTAGTCTGTACATCAGTAAATCAGAATATACTTACAAACAATTCATGGAAATGCGGAGGTAGTCGCAGAAAGAACTCACACTCAACCGGAGTCACGAATGCAGCTTGGCAGTTCCACTTTGCTTAAGACATTTTTTTTGTCGTGGTATAATCATCAAATGAGTCCTCCCACCCAGGATGTGACGGGAGGGACTGTCAGACTTATACTGACTAAAATCCAACGGTGATCCTTCAATAGCCCTTTACGTTCCAGGGTCAAGGTTAGTTGATAAGGCAGTCTCGCGACCACAGCAGGCTTTGGCCCTGGTAGGCGCGCGTGGAACACGACGCGCCGTCGACCAGGGCATGGTCCATAATCGGACGGCGAGTCATCTATTACTCGCCGTCTACATACCCTTTTCTTGTTTTTTTTTTACGTGGTAAAATCATCACATGAGTCCTCCCACCCAGGATAGAGCGGGAGGGACTGTCAGACTCGTACTGACTAAAATCCACCGTGTCCTTCAATAGCCCTTTACGTACCTGGGTTACGGTAATTTGTGAGTCCCGCGACAGTCCGCATACCCTTGCAAAAGACATGGAGAAATATTGCAAAGAATAAAAGCATATTTTCACTGATGATAAAATAAAATTATTCACAGATTATTTTCAATTTGAATTCAAGAAGACTATTATGATATTAAAGTGGTAATAGTAGAATTTGTTTTCGTGAAAATTACAATGGAAGATTCTATCTGACTGCATATAAGGTACCTACCTACTTTTATCTAAACGAGATTATTCTGCTTCTAAGTTTAAAGATAAGCCCTTTCTGATTAAATTACCCCTTTACCTATGTAAATTGGTAATATTCTGTTATAGTTCCAGATAGCATCTTTTGCATTAAAGTTTATTCAAAGAGGTACCTACAACTATGTAGTAGAGGGCAATTTGTTCATTTGATGCAAGCCTTGTGGGTCCGATGGAATTATTCATCAACAAAAATTAGAAGCATTCATAGATAAATATCGCTATGACTGAACAATTTTTTTTAATTCTTAGTGCTCTCTGCTCCGGTAATGTTTTATTGTATTTCATAAATCCCAACACTTGTTTAGGCTGTACTGTATACATAATAAAAAAAAATTAATAAAGATTTCCACTGAGCTTAGCACTTCCATAGTTTATTTATCGAGGAGGACTAAGGAAACAGTGTATAAGATGGGGACGCGAAGTATAATAGGGACATACACTCTTTAGGCATACTCAACACAACACTAACGTAGTGCAAGCACCATCAGGACTTCATTTGCAAGCGACCATTAACAAATGGCGTCCTGTTGGCGCTTGCGCTACGTTAGTATTGTGTTAAGTTTGCTTTAAGTGTGTGATTTCCCATCATAACTCGTATCCCCGTCTTATACACTGTTCCCCTATAGGCTATATAACAGCACGCTACAACTAAATAGCCGGGCAGTGGGTGTAAAACCTCGGGATATAGGTAGTTTTATATAATACTAGCTTCCGCCCGCGACTCCGTCCGCGCGGATGTCGGTCTTCGCGTGGATGGTTTATTTCTACATTTTGAGTAACTCTGACAATGACATCTTATAAATATTACGGCGCTGAATCCACTGCGGGTAATGCAACGTGTGTTCGCGGTTCTACAGAACAACGTTTATGAATAAAACTGAAAAATAAGTTTTTTGTTTTTTTTTTTCTACGTATTTTTCCAGGATAAAAAGTATCCTATTTTATGCCCAGGATAATAAGGTATAAATTTACCAAGTTTCATCGAAATCGAACCGTTAGTTTTCACGTGATTCCTGACCCTTCTACAGATTTATTATATACTAGCTGTACCCTGCCCCGCTTCGCTGTGGCACAAAAAAACGGTTTTTGCAAAAAAAAGTAGATAAAAACAATCCTTGATGCGGATTATATATCATGCTAAAATTTCAGCTCAATCGGTGCAAAACTTTTTGAGTTTTTAAAGCATACACAAACCAACATAACATTTTTATAGATATAGATAAATAATCAGTAATTTTCAATTTCATGGATTTGGTCCGACCAAACTCATCAATGATTCAATTGAAGAAAATAACTAAAAAATGAAGAAAAACTAAATAAACACAAACACTTTATTCTCAACCCGTATCAATGCGAGGACGATAAATAAAGTTTTCCTAAAAACACAAAGATAAAATACAAACAATTCACATACATTGACTAAAGCTTTGTGCTCACGAGGCGATGGTAATTGTAATGTTCTTAGAGTAGTCAAACAGACAGGCGTGGCGAATACGAAGCGAGGCGCTTTTATTTGTTATGTATGGAATTGTTTGAATCCAGTCACATAGAAAAGCGAAAGCGATCCGATAGCGTGACCGAACCGATGCGAAGACGTGGCGAAGGCGTATATTTTGCTCTGTTTGACGTCGTTCATAAAAAGTCAGCTAATACAACTTGATCGCGGGACCTAGGGATTACCGTGACCCCGGTACGTAAAGGGCTGTTGAAGGACACCGTGGATTTTAGTCAGTACAAGTCTGACAGTCCCTCCCGCTCTGCCCTGGGTGGGAGGACTCATTTGATGATTTTACCACGATAAAAAAAAAAAAGCTAATACAACTGCCACGCCTCGGTTCGCTGCACCCAGTTTGACGTCTCGCGTCGCTTCGGACTCGGTCCGATTCGCTATCACTTGTCAGTTTGACAAAGGCAGATGTTGTTGGCTATGTTACTTGGCAGTGTTAAAGCGAGAGTAAATCCAATGTGGGAAAGAGATAGAGCTTAATTACTTCCGCTTTAATAAGACGTCTTGCTAGCACCTGACGTCCTAACCCAAGCGATTGCGAATGCGTTTGGAAAACCGGAAACGGCACGTTTGACGGCACGGTTAGCGCAATGGCTGAGCGATCGGAATTCTGCGCTGCGTGTCACAGGTTCGATTCCCGCACGGAGCAAATATTTGCATGATTTACAAGTAGTTGTTTCGAGTCTGGCCGATTGTGTATCTGAGTTTATGTTTATCTAGTGTGGTGCAATGTTTAAAAAAAACAGTCTATGAAATATGTTACATATCCCGACGATAATAGGAGCATTTCGGTGGTCACTTTTTTTTTTTTTTCTCTTTATTAAGGAGCTTTGTCAATGTTGACTATGTCGCTCCATCATAGCCAAACTTTGAGTTTTAACTTATTTGATGTGATTATAATATATTTATACAAGGTTTTAGCCTCATCCGACATTGGCTTAGCTAAAATACAATTTAAATTACCTATTCCAAACATGGTATGTGGACTAAATACATTTCTCCTGAGGCATTCGCCCCGATCACACTCGATCAAGACATGGTATACGTCTTCAATTATTCCGCATTTCTCGCAATTAGGTGAAGGTGTAATACCCATAAGGAACGTAAACTTCCTTGATGGAATGTGACCGGATCGAAGCCTCATGGCAGTAACAATATCTTTTCTATTGAGTGAACAGTTATCAATCCAGGGAATTATTAGAGGCTCAGGTTGAATGGTGTTATACCAGATGCCTTTTTCTCTTGATCTTACATCATGATATTCTTTCCACAATTTAACGCAATATTTTTTCACCAGATAGATTTTATCTGCGAAAATTGGTACTACATCTAACGGGATACCCTCTACGCAGGCTCTCTTAGCGTAAGCATCTACCACCTCATTACCATGAATCCCGATATGTGATGGAATCCACTGCAAAGTCACTAATTTAGAATTATGTTGAAGTTCCAGAATCTGATCTATTATTGTGTAAGCTATCGGTGTTCCTCGAATTGTCGAGGTACAACGCCCAGGCGATCTAATGTTAGTAACAGTTGACTTACATCTACATTGTTGTAGGCATTATCGATGTCTATGAAACAACCAACTGTGACACAATTAGTACAAAAACCTCTTTGTATCCTAGTAACTAACAAGCTTAAATTATCGTAACAAGATCTACACTTTCTAAAACCTAAGGTGGTGTCGGCAAACAAACGTTTACTTTCAAAATACCACTCTAACCTCTTTTGAATAATTGAATGGAAGATTTTACATATACATGAAATAAGGGAAATAGGTCTAAGGGATGATACCATGTTATTGTCTCTACCGGGCTTAGGAATGGGGATTACACCAATTTCCCGCCATTGATTCGGTACTAGTCCTAAGAAAAGAAATGAATTGTACAAAATTAACAATATTGATCTTGCATTATCTGGGAGATATTTAATCATAGAAAATGATATTTCGTCATTTCCTGGGCAGGTATCTTTAGATTTTATACTTTTATTAAGTTCAGTTAAAGTTATTTCCGAATCTAATTTTGAATTTTGAGAGTTAAACAACGGTTGACAAACAGGGACATAATCCGGAGTCAAACTGTGTAGCAGAACACTCGCTTTATCATTATCAATGAAGTGCCTGGGGGTTTTATAGCCTTTTATCCATTTCATTTTTCGCCAAAGGTCATTAATAGAACTATTTTCATC
Organism: Agrotis puta; assembly: GCA_943136025.2. NCBI lineage: Eukaryota > Metazoa > Arthropoda > Insecta > Lepidoptera > Noctuidae > Agrotis > Agrotis puta. Next base: position 16,832,314 of record OW964179.2, on the reverse strand, counting down.
CAAAGAAGAACAAAGTTCGCGCCAGGAATTATTTTGACTACATCTTAAAACTCTTTGAGATTCTCGTATTTTTTTTTGGAGTAATGTGAAATTTGTAGGGGTAGGGTTACGCCTAAATACCGCTAAAGCCAAACGTCGGAGTGCCACCGACTTCGCAAGTTCTATATTCCAATAAGGTTTAGGGTTAAATTTACTACTAGGATTTAAACACATCTTAATATCAGGAACAAATTTATCTGAGGCCATTTTTAGATTATCCAAAAATCGATTATAAGTAACTTGTGGATCATGTGATACAGTGAATGAATTAAAAATATCTTGCAAATAATCGGTATACTTGTGCCACTCAACATTTTTAAAATTTTTCTTTTTGTAAAAGGACCTGTCAGAATTAAAAGTAGTAGAAATTTTGACAACAACATGATCACTATTTAATGTTTCATTACTTACCCTCCAGTTAAATCGTAATGATATATCTGACGTCACCATGGTTATGTCGGGGGAAGATTGTCTCAAACTGCCACTCACTATTTGTAGGCGTGTTGGGCTACCGTCATTTAAGATAACATAATCGTGGTCAATTACGGAATCCAGAATCTGATTGCCCCTCGCATCTGTCTTATGTGACCAATTGGTGTGATGTCCATTAAAGTCCCCTAAGATCATGGTCTTCCTAGTGCCAAGTGAAAATAAATACTCCCATACTCTTTGATCTGTATGCAGTTCTGGCGGGCAATAGATAGCAATAATGTTTTGTATTTCATCACAGTTAAACAATTTTACTTTAACAATTTCTAAACCCGAGTTGTTATTTTTCAAAGGGGCGCGAACTGCCTGAATCGACTTGTGAGTCATAACGGCTACACCACCATACGAAAGGTCCCTATCCTCACGAAAAATATTGTAGTTACTTATATTTAAGGGAGTCTCCCGATCAAGCCATGTTTCACAAATTGCAGCTACATGTATATGTTCCCGGTTTAATAACTGTTCAAATAATTTTAATTTAGGCTTAATACTACGAGCGTTCCATTGCATCACATTTAAATCAATTCTAGTTTTATTAACCATTATCACCCAAGAACATTTTAATTATCATTGATAAGTCCGGATTGATAAGGTTAGTAAAAAAAAAACCGGCCAAGAGCGTGTCAGGCCACGCTCAGTGTAGGGTTCCGTAGTTTCCCGTCCGTTACAATAAGTGTTAACAAATAGCCTTTTTTTAAACTTGTAAACGAAGTTAAAAAAAATGCTTGTATATATGATTAAATAATTGATTATACTACAAACTTAGTCCAGGAATTTTGTACCACCTTCTTGTATTTTTTGCACAAAAACTGTTCTTTCCATCAAGTTCAAAATAATTTTCCTAGAAAGTCCTTATAAAGTTCTACTTTCCAGATTTTTTTCATATTTTCTAAACTTATGGTTCAAAAGTTAGAGGGGGGGGGACACATTGTTTTTGACTTTAGGAGCGATTATTTCCGAAACTATTGACATCATCAAAAAATGATCTTAGTAAACCCCTATTCATTTTTAAATACCTATCCAACGATATATCACACGTTAGGGTTGAAATTAAAAAAAAATCACTTTCTATTTTACATATAGGGGGGCTACCCTAAAAAAACATTTTTTTCCAATTTTTATTTTTGCACTTTGTCGGCGTGATTGATATACATATTGGTACCAAATTTCAGCTTTCTAGTGCTAACGGTCACAGAGATTAAGCGAGGACGGACAGACAGACAGACAGACAGACATGGCGAAACTATAAGGGTTCCTAGTTAACTACGGAACCCTAAAAAGAGGTAAACCAGTCCGTACATAGCTTAATCATGGTTTTGAGACGAGAAACTAAGAGGTCTTTCCTTTCCATAATAAAGTACTTAATTTTTCGTATAACTTCGCTAAGTGACCATGATTTCCAATGTGTCTTGGACGTACTTTCGGACTGAGACGTCTGACCAGGAAGGTCTTCTGCCGATTTTTCTGAATCCGAAGTTTCAATTTCTGCCACTACATTACTCGCTATTTGATAGGGTACTTTCTTCTTTTTATTACTCTTCTTTTTGTTTTTTGATTTGCCAGAACTTGAAGCATTATTTCCGTGGATTGTTCCAATATTATTTTCTTGCAGAGAAGCTACTGAATCTTGTTTGCCTTTTTGAGTTGCCTGAATACTTCTACATTCAATGATTGGACTTGACGCTCGTTGAACTTCTTGTGTGGGAGGTAAGGGAGAATTAGAATATTTTGAAAGGGCTGCTTGATACGTGCAATTGTATTCTGACATCAATTCTCTGGTGCGTTTTTCTTTTTTATAAACAGGACAATGTTTCGACATGGCCTCGTGATTGCCTGAACAATTGACACATTTGAATTTTGTTGTATCACAAGTATCATGGTCGCTACAGCATTTTGGGCACAGTGCTTTACTTGCCGGACACATCTTAGCCATATGTCCGAATCTCCAGCACCTAGAACACTGAGTCACCGGAAACGTATAAGGTTCTACTTTTATTCTTAATTCAAATAACATTATATGTGTAGGCAAGGAAGAACCTTTAAAACCAATTCTAAAGGTTTCACTTTGAACCCATTCTCCTCTATCCTTTCTATTGAGTCGTTTAGCTGTTATAACTTCATTTTCAGAGGATATATTTTCTATAAGTTCTTCTTCAGTTAAGCCCAACTCGATATCTCTAATAATGCCGTAAGATATACCAACCTCCCAAGTTTTTTGTATACGCCAACCAAGTTCACTAAATACTGGACAGCAAATAAATTTATCTGCACTGCTTTGGTTATTAAACGTAATTAGTAATTTATATGGATTTGTATATTTTATTTTGTCGATGTCTTTCATCTCATTCTGCTTTAATAATTTTGCGAGTGCAAACTGTTTGGGAATCTTTTCTTTAGAGGTTACGGTAATTTGTATGGGTAATTGTACAGACAACGGGTTCATTTGTTTTTCTTTCTTTTTCCTTTTCCTTTCTATAGTTGTCCAATATTCTTCATTATTATCTGGTCTTGGTCGTTTCCCCTCTGATATTATTTTATCTATTTCCATTTCACTGTTAAGTTGTGTTTGGTCATCTAATGTATTCATGTTTCTGTTTAAATCATAAGTCTCATTATGATTTTGTTCGTTATCCATTAGCCACAAAGATCATAGTTGCGTAAGACCACACGCGACGCGTTATCGGCCGGCACGACAAGCCGATAGCTAAACCGGTTTTTGTTTACCACTAATTAGCAAAATACGTGTACGGATCGCACTGAGTGTGATTACGAACTGGTGGTCACTTTCTTTAGTAAGAAAGGTACAAAAATAAATGTTTGGGACTATTGGTACCTTATACTTTTTCTTTTTTTCCTTTCTTTAAAACAAAAACCAAAACATATTTTTCTTTTCTTTCTTTTTATAAAAACCTTATACAATTTGGTCAAAATATCTTGCAAATAAACAAAATAAATCTACAATCATTCTTTCGTGCAATTATTGTTTGTATAGACAGAAAAATCGCTACAAAATCGCGTAGTATACACAAATCCTTATATCAAGAGTAGGACCTGAATATCTATACGAGACCGAATGTAGAATGGTAGACGAAATAACTTCAATACACTTGGTAACAATAGAAAAGTACTTCTGTAGCGAAAAATAAATCAAGTTGCCAAAACTTAGCTCAAAGCAATAAGGTCGAGAATGGATTGTGAAAAAAATCACATTCAAAAGTTTGAGTGTCGAGATATTAGGTTCGGGACAAAAGGAAGAATGATCAGGGCAGGTATATTATCAGCAGAAATAGAGAAAAAGAAAAAGGGAACTGTTCAAAAATTGCTGAATAATCAAGGCTTTTTTTTAACGTGGTTAAATCATCAAATGAGTCCCCCACCCAGGGCAGAGCGAGAGGGACTGTTAGACTCGTGCTGACTAAAATCCACGGTGTCTTTCAATAGCCCTTTACGTACCGGGGTCACGGTAAATCATAAGGCCCGCGACCCCGACAGGCTTTGGCCCTCTGGAGGGGGGCCCCGTCATTTTTGCTGACACTCTTTGAGGCACGCGTGGAACACAACGCGCCGTCGACCCGGGCATGGTCCATCGTCGGACAGCGAGTTGCCTATAACTCGCTGCCCGCATGCCCGCGCCTACGGTGGCCGGAGATTGTCTGCCCACCTCCGTCACCGTGGGCGTCTACCACTGCGCCTGGTGTGAAGGGAGGACGCTGTCCTCTCCCTCACGCGGCCCGCCTCCTCCTGAATAATCAAAGCTGGAGACTTGTTCAAAGAGAGAGAAAACTTGAAATAGTCTAATTTTTTTTTTAAAGGCTCCACACTAGGATTTTCTCCTGTATCTTGGATGCGTTTACAAACATAGAAACACACATACACAAACATACCCAGACCTGGAACAACTACTTGTATGTCTTGCAAATATTTGTTCCATGTTCCATGCGGGGATCCAATCCACGACACGTTGCGCGGCAGTCAATTGCTTAGCCACTGCTACAGATGTGGCGAAAATAGTTGATCATTTTAGTAGTACGATTTCCGTATTTTTGGTTCTAGAATATTTCGTTTGCCTTGATTTAGTGGTGATTAAATAAAATACGCTGACTGTGTTCATCTGCCTAGCCTTTTCTAAAATAAATGGGGGAGTGACTGCCTATGATGATCTCCACAACCGTGTTGCTGGGTAATATGATACCCCTTGGTAAGGCTGGTTGTCAGACTTTCGAGCTTCTGACTAACATTAAATTTGTAATCTACAATTAATAGAAAACTTGCAATGGTAGATGGGCACCCATCCACGACCTGTTTAACCTTGACTATTGGTCTGTGCGGTTGTTATTATTTAGCCAAAATAAACCGATGATAGGAAATGTAAAAAACGCCTGAAGAAAATACTATAGCACCCGTTTCATAGAACGAGATAACGCTTAGGTGTTTATTTTCATCAGGCGTCAACACTACAAAGTATAGTGATATTTTATAACATTTACCCTCAAAATTATTCAAAATACCTATTTCAGATGTATGGAAATACTAACACATTAGCATTTTGAACTCACCTAAGTGATGGATCATGTAGGTAGTTTTAACTGTTAAAATGATTGATGATTCAGATGACGGCGCGCGCTGGCTGATTTTCACGTTGGCATAGATAAATCAATTGATATGAATTATGTGCGAACTATAACTAATGAATGATAGTTACGTTTTGTTTGTGGTCTGATGAGTGTACGATAGCCTGATTCTATTACCACGTTATTTTAGCTAGCAACATGTTAACGTTAGTACTTTTGCTGTGATTATTTTAACAGGCGTTATTAAAACTCAAAATATTGATTACTAAGAGGTGCGAATGTGATTTTTTTTGTATTGGGTTCAATTCTAAAGTAAGGCAAACTGGTGTTAGGTCATTATTTTTCAGTAGCAGTCTAGAGTTTTCATTAGTGCCTATTTGATGATAACTACAAGTAGTATAAAAAAATTTAGAATAAGAGAAAAAAATACTTCCTTCGGACCATACACCACCATACTTCTCCGTTGATGAGAGGTGTGATAATGTTGTGTAATATTCCTATTGATTAATTTGCGGAGGGTCGACGGCTTGGGTAAGGTATTGACTGCTGCGTTACATGTCACGGGTTCGATTCCTGCACGAAACAAACCATGAAGTAATTATTCAACTATTTGATGTTTGTAAGAAAAAAAAAGTTGAGGGTCAGGCTGTTGTGTATGTGAGTTAAAATTATTATAAACGCACCCACGATACAGGAGAAATGCCTAGAACTGAACAAACAAAACAAAAATAAAACAATGTAAAAGCGTTGTCTCTTCCAAATTACTCTACCCAATATCTACAGTAAAAATAAAGTTAAAAATAAAACCAGAAATAAAACGTTCCTACATCGACTATCTACACAAAACTCTGAATTTTTCGCGGATTCATACACTTTGCTCCATTGTACTCTAACGTACAAGAGTTACTCTTTAAATCTAATTTGGAAAGGCTTTTCGTGTCAAAACTCGGCAGTATTTACTCCAGGTAGGCAACTCAAATACTAAGTAGCGGATTGAGTTCGTCGGATTTTCTACCACTTGTAGAATGAAAGTGAGTTCTACTTTAACTTCTTAGACCGTTTTTTTGCGGGGAGACTTTTTGTCACTTAAACTTTCCACTGATAAAAGATGGTACGGAATCTGCCCAACATTTTGGGTTTTTTTGAAGTGATTTGGGTAAAAATGGGGTAGTTGTTTTTTTAATATCAACAAATAAGTCCTTCCTCCCAGGGCAGAGCGGGGAGGGACTGTCAGACTCGTACTGACTAAAATCCACGGTGTCCTTCAATAACCCTTTATGTACCGGGGTCACGGTAAATTATAAGTCCCGCGACCCCGACAAGCTTTGGCCCTCTAGTCATTTTTGCTGGCACGCGTGGAATACAACGCCCCGTGGAGCCGGGCATGGTCCATGGTCGGACAGCGAGTTGCCCTTTACTCGCTGCCCGCATGCCCGTGCCTACGGTCGCCGGAGATCGTCTGCGTCAGGGAAAAATCTTGGTGAATTATTTTGTTGCCTTTTTTTAACGCAGTTGTGGTTTGGTTGGTAGTTTTAAAAAAGTTTCAACTAACGGGTAGATGTCACATAATATGTCTTCCAATTTAAGTTATAAGACATACTAGATTCATCACGAGGTTTCTTTACTGTTTTAAAAGCAGTCATCAATCTCATAAAACTGTCGTATCAAACAAAAACACAATTTTAAACTAACAGATGGGAAGAATTTGTTTCAAGACAGGAGTGCGTCTTTTTGAACTACAACTCAAATAATGGCGCGCTCATTTTCGCCATTACACTTTCAGATCGGCTCCGAAACGAGGTGCACTAGAAGACTTCAACTTTGGTCCTACGGTAGCGGAGTTGGTAAGCGAAAGAAGAAAGAAATTAATGCAACAAAACTTTTGCTATTAGCTGGAAATCGTATGATTTGGGACTGTACGTATACACAGAAAGTGCCTCCTTGTATGCAGCGCTGCCCCAGCGTCGTAACAACAGTTTAGTATTCACTAAGTTATTGACAGTGAAGTGCCGACGCGGCTCTAAAATCAAACGAAAGATTAATTTTGTGCTATTCAAAAATTATAACATTAATAAATCACAAGTGTTTAAGATGGTATAAATTACACTTTATTCGAAACGACGCTCAGAGCACCAGGTAAAGGGTGTGAACACTTAATGCTAAGTATACGTTGAAACAAATAATCGGCACGATTACCGCACCTTAGGTGGGTAGTCGTAAACATTAGTCAAACTATAATTATGGCCATAAATGCTCAAAACCTGCTCTAATCTTTAATTATATGAATGTTAGACAATGCTCTTTTTTCAATTTTCCGGCTTCTCACGCAAGACAATTTTTTTTAATGATATTTTTTTTGTTGGGTATGAAATCATGGGGGCATGAGCCATGGACCGCACGACCTTTCTGTAGAAGGCGTTGACCCTAAGATTGGATAGGAGCCGCATGCAGGCTGCATCCAAACGATCCAGTCTTAGAGCCACAAGACGAAAATGCTCTTTGAAGTACCGCCGGCCATCAAAGATGTGTTAAAGACTTACGTTGGAACCATAAATAGTTGGTTTTTCATTTATAAAACACCCAGTGATTATTAAAATTGTATTCATTGCATGCTTATAGTTGTTAAGTAGGAATTTCACTTGCACTCATCATTTTCCTGCCCTCATCCCATTTTACCCTCGGTCGGTATAACACGCTTCTTCTTGCTATTCTCCAATGTCATTCCTCACAGCTAGCATCATAAGGGTTCACCAACTTAACACGGAGGAAGTTTTGTTTAGGTCAAAATTCTCTCTTCAGCCGATTGCCGTCCCCAGCTGGATGTAAGCCTTCCCCAAAGAACGCCAACCATCCCGGTCCTAGGCAGTCTGCATCTGTCAACTGTCCACGCTAAGACATTTCTGCATCACCCGTCTGCCCGTCTATAGACATGGCTGGTCCCGGTTTTTCCCCACTGCTCAACTAAACTGCTCAACTGACTGCTCAAATACAAACTGCTCTATTTGTATTTGAAAAGTGGCCTGTTCGTCTATAATTAATAATAAGCTCTGTCTCTCTGTCTGTCCTAAACAATTTGTAACAAAGTTGGAATTTGTAATTTGTTGGATGTCATAGCCCAGGTTAGGTTAGAATACGTAAGTTTGAAATTCTCAGGTAAAAATATCACCTCTACCAGACGCTCTGTCTTGTCTCTATTTCAAATATTTTCCCCTATGTTGTTTAAGTAGAGAAGTAGAGCATAGGAATAATATGTAAAGTCTCACCTACGTACTGAGTCTGATTAAACATTGCGGATGGGGATTCCCCACTGCTCAACTATTCACAGTTGAGCAGTGAGGAAAAAGCGGCTGGTACACTTCCACTTCAGCATACTAATTCTACGCAGAATATCGATATCTTTCAAATAAAAATTAGGGAATACGATCACGGTACAGTTGAAAGGCACTATGGCGTTCCATATTGTGCTCCCAACAATGCACCACAATTCAATAGGGAGACGTCAAATATTGAATTTACAATAAGACGCTATAGAAAGGGCCGAATTTATTAAATAACCTGCTTTCAGAGGCTTTTGGATGGCGGAGTTTTTAAGGTCAAGGGTTTTTAAAGGTTTCAAATGTAGGTCATTAATTTGTCTTAAATGTTTCGGTCTGCTACAGTCATAATTATACTCACCGGCAGTTGGTGTAGTAGTTAAGCGATTGGTTGCTGTTCTATGAGTCATGGGTTCGATTCACGTAAGAAATTCCAATTGCAGGGAAACATACATCGGGCACCCCGCCGGAGAAGCAGTCACCTCCTGCAAAGCAGTTATGCTAGCGAAGGAGCAGGCGGAACGCGTGAGGGAGAGGACAGCCTCCACCTCACGACCCAGCCGCCGTGGTAGACGCCCACGGCAACGGACATCGCAATGTAATTTCCGACCACCATAAGCGCGCCATGCGGACGCTGAGTAACGGGTGACTTGCCGTCCCACCATTGACCATGCCCGGATCGAAAGAGCTGACAACAGTCTGAGCTTTCGCTACTTAGAGGGCCAAAGCCTGCTGAGGTCGGGGGAATGCCTAATCAGGAAACCGTGACCTTGGAACGTAAAGAGTTATTTAATGAAACCGTGGATTTTTGTCAGTACGAGTCTGACAGTCCCTTCCACTCCACCCAAGGCGGAAAAACACATTTGATGATTTTACTACCTAAAGAAAAACGGTTGCTAGTCAGAAATATATACCAGAGACACCAATAACACATAGCCTAACCTGGAAATCGAAGTTATTACCTCATGCCTTACAGTATCGATAGTTAGAATGTCAAAGTGTACTAGAGCGAGGCATTGAAATGTTAGGACCTCCCGACCTATGATTAGAGCCCACAAATTGATACTTATCGCCACTACTTACGAACGTAACTTATACTTACCTGTAATACGCGGCTGAGCTGTACTTACTATGAGTAATAGGAAGCTAGGTGGAACCTAGTTATCGGCGGAGTTTTCAAATTATGACGTCACGATGTGAAGGTAAGAACGATTAAGGGTGATTTTAAAAAGGATATGTAAATTTTGATCAAGTCCAAGATTATGACGGCGCGTTGTGTTCCACGCGCGCCTCAAGGAGTGTCAGCATAGTGACGGGGCCTGTAGAGGGCCAAAGCCTGCCGTTGTCGCGGGACTTACCCAATACCGTGACCTCGGTACGTAAAGGGCTAGTGAAGGACACCGTGGATTTTAGTCAGTACAAGTCTGACAGTCCCTGCCCTGGGTGGGAGGACTCATTTGATGATATTACCACGAAAAAAAAAAAGTCCAAGATTATGGCTTGCAAAGAGACTATATTTTTCAGATATTTAAAAAAAATTACCCCGCGCTAGGAATTTCTCCTGTATCATGGGTGCGTTTAAACACAAACGCCCAGACCCGTAACAACTACAGATTGTAGATCATACAAATATTTGCTCCGTGCAGGAATCGAATCGCGACACGCAGCGCTGCAGTCCAATCGCTCAGCCACTGTGCCACTCGTGCTGACAATTTTTATTACTCAGTTAGTTTCTGTGTTTCACCGAAGACTAATTGATTTGTGCAAAAAAACTTAAGGCTACGAAAATCATGAATACCCGGCCCGGTTTCGCACGGGTTCAAATTTTAATATTCGACCTTTCCGCTGGATTTATCAAAATCTTGCATACAACCTGATCTTTACGTTAGCAAAAACAATAATTACTCTCAGACTCGTACTTACTAAAATCTACGGTGTCCTTCAACAGTCCTTTTTGTTCCAGGGTCACGGTTACCTCATGAGACAGTCCCGCGAAAGGCCCTTTTAGGCTAATATTTGAATTGCTTTTAAGCTATTGCATAGCTTTTATCGCGGGCTTTGAGCACGGCGACCGAATCAAGACATTCCGTAACGAAAATAAACCTCACACGGTCACTGTCACATCTGTCATGTCAACGTGAATGAATAAAATTTGAATGAGTGAATTTTTTTTTTCTTGACGTTTCACTTGATTGACGTGGCTGACCATAGTCTAATTAGTAAAGTAACTTCACATAGAGCAACGATGGAATGATATTCTCGTTAAATATTCGCGGTAGGCAATAATTTTTGCTTTCTTTTTTCACAAATAAAATAAATAAATTATTATTATTGCATAAGTTGAAAATGCTATGCAAGTGCCACACGTATTGTTTTTTTTCTAACTAATTTTCCATGAGTTCTAAATTTATTTTTAAAACATCTTATTTACAAAGGTGGTTAAAACCATTCCTCTCTACTATCGAAGAACTAACAAGAAGGAGGCTTTATGAATCAGTTAATGGAACATGAATCGCGGTCCCTCAAAATAAAAAACAATCTTGCAAGCATCTAGATTCCTGAAAATTGTTACAAAGTAGTCAAAACTTTAAAATGAACAGGAAGTTCCCCAAATATTTTGGTAAATATTTTAATTTTGTACTTCTAATTAAATTCTTACGCCGAAGAACACTCAACGTTTACCTAAAATTAAATACAAACCGTGGGCCTACTACAAACACGCAGAATAAATTAAATGTTTTTTTTTTTACATAATAATTATGATTCTTTTTTTTTAATCTTTTATTAAATTAATTCGGAGTTTTTATCCCAATGGAAACGTCAACCCCATCATGCCGTGTACTTAACTACTACATAACAATGGTTTAAGACTAAGTTTACTAAATATATTAAATGATTACATCTTGTAGGTCACGCAACTGTCTAAGCAGTATACGAAGCCCTGGAACGCAAAGGGTCAGCGGAGGAACAGGGTGAACTTTTAGTTGTAAGACTGACAGCCTTTTTCGCTCCATCCAGGCTCATTAATGGATGATTTTAATAGCCAAATAAAGTCATGGTGAGGCAACTCACCATGACTTTATTTGGCTCACGGTACTGACTACTACAGCACAATAATGTGATAAATTCTCCATTATTATTAAAACTTAAATTACTTGTTTTCATTTACTTTTTTTGTGATATTTCAACATTGCAAGCGATCTAATGATAGATAAATAATTTTGTTATAAGAATTAATAATTGTTAATTTTTAGAATTGTGTTATATTCATTCCAATATTCATAGTCATAGATAATAAATATGAATTGAACTAAAAAAATCGTTTGAATGTATTTACTTGGAGCGTTTAAACCGCACGTTCATGCAAGGCCCTGGCTTAAAATTGAGCCAACGAGAACAATAAAAGTAAAGGTCTCTCCACTCCTTTGTTTCAATTAATTACAAATTTTCCACCTCAGTCTTACTATAAAGTAATCAATCCTTTTAAAGAAAAACAATTTAAGACGAGAATAATTTTTTAATTTGGAAATGGAAGAAGGAAATGTTTTTTTGTTTCGTGTTTTTATTCTAAAAGTATTGCTAATTAATAATGCAAAAATAAACTTTAATTAAATCAACGAGTGTGGTGCAGTATATTAATTACAACTAATGTTCCAATTGTGGATATCATTTTTATGTGTACCTATTTGTTTTGAGATATCGGTTTCGTATTCAACTGTAGGGGAATATTGTATAAGACGGGGACGCGAGGTATAATGGGAAAACACACTTAAGGCAAACTTAACACAATCCTAACGTAGCGCAAGCGCCAGCAGGACGCCATTTGTTAATGGCCGCTTGCAAATGACGTCCTGATGGCGCTTGCCGTACGTTAGTGATGTGTTAAGTATGCCTTAAGAGTGTATGTCCCCATTATACCTCGCGTCCCCGTGTTACACACTGATCCCCTACATGTTCACAGTTTTTTTTTTTTAAATAGTTCGTAGTGGTAATGGGCGTTGTCTTTAACCTTGACTTGATTAAATCTACATTCAAATCATTCGGACCAGGAAATAAAACAGTTTCACATCACGATTCCGAACAAAAAACTTCAATATTTTTTTATAATGTAGGAAAGAATGCACTTGCTTAACTTATCTGCAATTATCTAATTTAAGGTCATCACACCACTGGGGGTCACACTACTAGGGTCTTAGTGCCGCAATTGACGCGTAATGCTGCCTAGAGGCGTAAGGTGTGGTCGCGGGACTGTATGAATTACCGTGACCCCGGAACGTAAAGGGCTATTGAAAGACACCGTGACATTTTACTCACTACGAGTCTCTCAGTCCCTCCCGCTCTGCCCTGAGTGGTAGGACTCATTTGATGATTTTACCAGGACAAAAAAAAAGAGGCGTAACGTGTGAGGCAGACGACATACTCCACCTCCGCCTCAACCACCTGGGGAGACAGCTAGGGCATTGGACATGGCGGGGCGGTTGCCCGGCCAGCGCAGGCGCTGGCTTCCGGTAAGTAGTAGTAGTCTGACCATGCCAGGACCAGCACCGAGTCGCCGGCGCAGTGTACTCCACGCTTACCTCAAGGAAACTAACAGGGCTTCGAAAGGGACAAAACGCGAGTGAAACCGCGGGTTACAGATAGTCCACAATAAATAACACTTCATCAATCTACCACTGTACAGCAATTCAATTACACCTATCGATAAAAAACACTCAATATAACAAATGAACTAAAACAACCGAAAACCAATTACTCACAAACGGACAAACAATTCAAAATGGCTGAATGTTAGATGAATATGAATGTAAAATAACTGGAATAAAACTAACCGAGAACATCCCACAAAACAAAGCGTACGTTTTGCCATTTCCGGATTTTAATACCAATTTTTATTCATAGCAGGATATATTTCTCTGAAATATAAACTACTAGCTGTTGTCAGCGGCTTCGTCTGAAATTTATCCCAACGGAACACAACATAGGGATTAATGTGTGTTAATCTGCGTCTATGAGTTGCGCGTGGAGGCGCATCGCCGGAGCGAATCCCTGCTGCCTCGACAAGTCGAGGAGCGACGGGAAGAGCTCCGGCGCGATCTCAGGGCAGTATGGCAGGAGCGACTGTCGCAACCGAGGTACGGGCACGCCGCAATCGCGGGGGTAAAACCCCTCTTTGAGGAGTAGCTGGACAGGCGTCACGGCGTCCTGACCTTCCGCATGACGCAGGTCCTCACTGGACACGGAAGTTTCGGGAGGTTCCTGTGTCTGATAAGAAAGGAAGAAACGTCTGGGTGTCACCACTGCGAGGATCGCCCGGAGGACACAGTGGAGCATACTGCCCCGCTTGGGCAGAGTACCGCCGTGTCCTCACGACGGCGATAGGCGGAGACCTCTCGCGCCCGGCACTGGTCGAGGCCATGCTGCGGGGCGAGACGGACTGGGAAGCGGTCGCCTCCTTCTTCGAAGCAGTTATGCTAGCGAAGGATGTGGCGCGCCAGGTGAGGGAGAAGACAGTGTCCTCCCTCCACTCCAGCCGCAGTGGTAGGCGTCCACGGTGACCGACGTCGGCAGACGATCTCCGGCCACCGTAGGCGTGGGCATGCGAGCGGCGAGTAATGGGCAACTCGCTGTCCGACCATGGACTATGCCCGGGTCGACTGCACGTTGTGTTACACGCGCGCCTCAAGGAGTATCAGCATAGTGACGGGACCCCCTGTAGAGGACCAAAGCTTTGCCGGAATCACGGGACTGTACGAATTACCGTAACCCCGGAACGTAAAGGGCTATTTAAGGACACCGTGTATTTTAGTCAGTACGAGTCTGACAGTCCCTCTCACCCTGCCCTGGGTGGAAGGACTCATGTGATGATTTTACCACGTTAAAAAAAATGTGTGTTAATCTGGGTTATACTTATAAACTATCTGTTTACCAAATTTTATCTAAAACCCCTCAGTAGATTGTGCGTCAAAGAGTAACAAACATCCACAATTAGTGACAGTGTTACTGTTATTTTTCATTTTTTTAAAGATTTGTGTTGTTGTTCCAAAAATGTAATCTACCATCTGGAAACCAATATATCTGCTGGTAGACCTCCGTTATGAAGGGAGAAATATTACATTTTACCGAAATCCATTGAATCCGCGGTACTGATGTCTTGGCTTACATAAATCCAGGGCCATGCGATCCAATCATAGAAAGATATCGAACACAATTAGAAAAAAATATTATGTCTTGTATCACATTTTTATAGACATTATTTATTTTTATTATTTTCCTAGAGATTTAGTGAGTAAAATAGGGTTGAGGATTTTTATAGGATTTGAGATGTTATCCTTATTAAATTGCGCGATATATTTATAATGATGAGTATTTCTGTATAAATTGCGCGGAAATAAAAGTACCTACTTTTAGTCTATGTATTTGTTTACCATTTTACGATTCGATGATATTTTTTTATTTGACCCTCTGATTATTATGTATTGTGCTAAAGATTTTGACTTTTTATTTCCATTTTACGTTAATTTATTTAAAGAGGATTAATATAAAACAAAATAATTATATCTGTACAATTTTTCTATGCCATCAACAGTTTTCCAGATAAAAGCCATAGAATTAAACCGTTGCCTGCTGAATGATGTTGATTATATTTGAGAACTAAGACCTTGTCCAGAAGGGGCGAATTCGCCGCAAAATGTTTCGCGTGAACTTATTCACGCGTCATTGAGATACTGTAATCAATATGTGCCAATACACTGCGTCCAAACATAGCGCGAATTCAAAATACATGCGTAAATTGCGTGCAGTAAACGCCCGGACTCGAGACTCAAGCTCCGAACTCCCGAAATGCTCGCGCGTTAATACGCTCCTTTATGACGCAACAGTCGCGTGCAGTCCATGCGAGACAATCGCGCCAAAGACGTTCCTTCTGGACAAGATTTAAAAAGAGTCATCATTACACAGCGAAGGTGTTATAATGGTGAATCAGAGCATCGTGTGCAGTGAGGCGCAGCGGTGGCCTTCAACCGTTTATTGTCAAGTTCACTGGCAAACGTTTTTGTATCACTTTTAGTTCGGTCAAAATAAGTAGACATTTCAATTAAAAAAACTCCAACTCAGCTGAATTTTGGTAGAGAGTATTTATATTTGAAATCAAATACAGATAAATTAAATTACATTTATACTCACCTTTTTTTTGTGGTAAAATCATCAAATGAGTCCTCCCACCCAGGGCAGAGCGGGAGGGACTGTCAGACTCGTACTAACTAAAATCCACGGTGTCCTTCAATAGCCCTTTACGTTCCGGGGTCACGGTAATTCGTTCAGTCCCGCGACCCTGAAAAATTACTAACTAAAAGTAAAAAAATTATTACGCTGTTGTTAACTAAAAATATTTACTAACTAGCGACCGGCCCCGGCTTCGCACGGGTGGACATTTATTTTTTAAGCTCTCTGAAAAAAAAAAAATCCGGGATAAAATATAGCCTATACGGATTCGGAAGAATCCCTCTAAGTAATGGTAAAAGAAATTTTGAAATCGGTCCAGTAGTTTTTGAGCCTATTCAATACAAACATACAAAAATACAAAGGTTTCCTCTTTATAATATTAGTATAGAAGACACAAAATTAAAACTAAAGCTGATTTAAAAAAAAAAGACACAGAAAGTCAGAGACACTTAAAAGGCGTCGCAGTGCTCCTCCGCATCGCCGTCATCCGGGAACGTAGAGATCTTAGGTACACTAGTAGAATAGCTAATAACGTGCCAAAAGGATGCAGCACGATAGATCCATGATTTGAAGAAGGTGGCTGGTAAAGAACGAATTGCGGACTGTCCAAGATCGGGATGGGTGGCCATTTTTGAGGGATGCTTTAGTTCAAGAGCAGTGGACGGTGATAAACTGATATGATGCAATTACGACGTTCGATTATGACAGTCATAAGAAGGTTCTTCTATCGTCTTATCAACGGTCGCGGGACTGATCGAGTTACCCTGACCCCGGAACGGTAAAGGGCTATTGAAGGACACCGTGGATTTTAGTCAGTACGAGTCTGACAGTCCCTCCCGCTCTGCCCTGGGTGGGAGGACTCTTTGATGATTTTAGCATGTAAAAAAAATTGTCTTGTCAATCATAATCTGTCTCTTAGTGTTTTTGATTTCAACGGGCGTAACTTTTCTAAAGGTCTCATCATTAATGTAAGTTATACCGTAATCACGGTATCGGCTCATCAATACCGTGATTGAAAAAAGACATAAATGTATCCATGATCACGGTATTACGGGATCACGTAATATCGGTATTGAAACCCTATAATACGTGATCAAGTTGGACCACTAACCTACTAAAACATCTAAGCAGCCATAGTAAAGGCCAAAGCCAAAGCCTGCCGGGGTCGCGGGACTAACGGATTACCGTGACCCCGGTACGTAAAGGGCTATTGAAGGACACCGTGGATTTTAGTCAGTACAAGTCTGACAGTCCCTCCCGCCCTGCCCTGGGTGGGAGGACTCATTTGATGATATTACCACGAAAAAAAAAACAGCCATAGTAATAAATACCTCATAATAACCTCAATCATCTGACAATTTCATCAAGGTCGCGTCAAAAAAAAACATACGGTATCAATCTTAACGTAAAACTTTTCAAGTCTACGTTTAATAAAAACCTACGGATACGCATCAGTAACCAAGGTTGCTTACAATCGACAATAATCTAGTCCTTCTCTATCACGTCAAATATTAATATGTATATTTTATTTTTCATTTTAAAATCATCAAATGAGTACTCCTACCCAGGGCGGAGCGATAGGAACTCAATCAACTCAACTCAATCCACGGTGATCCTTTAATAGCCCTTTACGTTCCAGGGTCACGGTTACTTGAAAGAAAAGAGATTTATTGACACACACAGGACAGAACAACAAAATTATATGAATAAAAACAACAAAGGAAACAAAATTTATAAAAGAAAAACGACAAAAGGTAAAACCAATAAAAACAATTTAGTCCTGTGCGAGGCCAAAATGCTCCTACCTCAGCGTGTGCTGCGACATTTTTAAAATTGTCACTGGTTTTCTTATAGGGCCCATTACTTACCCGGCCCGGTACTTTATGAAACAGTCCTCGTCAGACTGCTGTCAACTCTTTGAGGCACGCGTAGAAAATGACGCGCCGTTAACCTGGGCATGGTCCATGACCAGAAGGCGACTCACCCATTACTCACCGCATGCCCGCAATATGTATAATTATACAGCCTGTTAGTGTAATCAGTCTTAAACTTGAAACCAGTGGTTTGGTATCACTTACAGAACGTAAATTCAATAAAAAAATAAAACCTTTTTTTTTTCAATAAAGTCTCCATTTTTCCCCAAAATTATTTCACCCTATTACGCAAAGGTAAAGAACACTAAAATAAGCCGCGAGCGCCGCGGCGTCACCCGCGGCGCGGGGAGACTGAGGTATGCGCGGGCCCCGCGCATACCTCAGTCTGCCGGCAGTGTCGTTATCGAACGTACGTGTGTCCCGTAACAAACGCTCGCAGCGCAGCGCACGAGTGCGCGCCGCCCCACCGTTAATTTTTCGCGCAAGTGTTAGTGTTTAGTGATTATGTCGTACACAAACAGTGGACCGAAATGGTTCGGGTTTACGCCGCGTCGGGTGATAACCTAACTTACATCTGGACTCGTCACGCAACAAAGGTAGGTATTTTTGCCTGTCCTAAGCCAGGAAAAGTATGAAGGGAAGTTAGTTACATCACAGGTTACCTGTATTTTATTACAATGATGTAGTCAGTTAAAACTTATGTAGGTATGTAGTTAAACGGACGGCGTTAACCTGCCGCACTGGCAGGTTAACGCCCTTTGCAGTGAATACGTAACTCGGGCGCATAGTATCCATGAATTAACGGACGGTGTAGGACAGAAACATTTTTGATTTTTTTAAAGAAAAATTCGTTTATTTATTTTTAAATTCAGACAAACATTTTTATAATTAAATCAACTACCTATGGTTTCAAGGTTAAGACTGATTACACTAACAGGCTGTATAATCATACAACACACGTATTGGAGGATCTCGTGGCTAAATAAATACAGCCGCACAGGCCGATCTTCCGGGTTAAGCCGCGCTTGACGACGTTGGTCTGTGGATGGGTGACCATCTGTCATAGCGAGTTTCCTCCGTGTCTCGGAAAGGTAAAGCCGTTGGTCCCGGCTGTCATTTGTAGATCTTTGACAGTCGTTACTGTTAGTCAGAAGCTCTAAAGTCTGACAACCAGTCTTGCCGTGGGGTATCATATTACCCAGTTACTGGGTAGTGGAGGTCCGATAAGCAGTCGCTCCATGTACAATATTGATATCCAGCTGCATCTGGTTTGACTGGAAGCGGACCTCAATATAGTTGGGAAAAGGCTAGGCAGATGATGATACAACACACGTATTGACAACCACATATGGTAGCTATAATAACAACCAAGGGACGATTAGCCGAGTACCCGTGAAAAGTATCCGTTAGTGTCGAACAAACGCACAAAATGAATTGTTTAGCCGACCTACATCAGCTTTTGTGGCTAACAAAACAGTCTTGTTTTACTAGTTAACTTGAATGCTAGTCAATTGGCGCTTATTGAAACACATGTGACTTAAAATGGGGTATTAGATTGCGGGCATTAGTTGTTGCCAAAAGGGCAAATGGGAATGGTTACCGGTCTTATGTAAGCTGCCGCCAAGTATATCCTTTTTTTTTTAGTAACGTAAAGCTATTGCGCAACAGGTTAGTCAACAGTTTAGAGAAACGTAAAAATGTTCTTTCGGATTTTGACTTTTTTTTTTCTCGGAGTAATTATAGCCTTTTTTGAATAATTAGGACTGTTGGTCTAGGGTCACTAACCCTGACTGCTATACCGGAGGTCGTGGGTTCGATACCCACCCAGGACAAATGTTTGTGTGATGAGCACGATCATTTGTTCTGTGTCTGGGTGCAATTTATATATAATATGTATGTACACACATCAAAAGTGTCTAGGGATCAACATATATTTTTGCAATAACTTTTCTCCTGATTGATATTAATTAAAAAAAATTTTAAGGATTCATCAAATAAAGTGTTTTCGTTTCTCACAGTAACGATAAACCAAGTCACCTTTGCATTAATAAAGAAATTTGCCATTTTCCTAATAAAGGGATTTTTGACATTAATTGAACCACTAACACAAAAGTTCGAAAAAAAGACTGAAATAACAGTTTTCTTTAAAATTTTATTGGGTAACTTAAACAATTAATAATCCGTGTTTCTACCGCGAACACTAACAACACAAGAACATCGGTTTGGCATACTCAAAATGAGTTCATCCAAATCACGCTGTGGAATGGCCGCCCATGTTCGTTGCAACAACAAAAAAAGGTCTTCTTGCGACTGGATACCCTCCATATTCGGCAGAGCTCTTCTCTGTAGCATATCCCATGCATGCTCAATCGGATTCAAGTCTGGCGACTGAGCAGGCCAGGGCAGGACATTGATGTTAGCTGCGGCGAGAGTCTGTCTTACAACTCTTGCGGTGTGCGGTCGTGCATTATCATGCATTAACTGAAATAAGGGACCGATTTGCACTTGTAGAGGAACGATGACGTCTGATACAATCGTCTCAGCATAAATTTGAGCGTTGAGGTTGCCTCTGATCCAAATCAACTCAGTTCTTCTGCCGATCCAAATACCCGCCCATACCATGATGGTTCCACCACTATAAGGATGGACTTCCTGGCAGGATTTTAATCGCTGTTGGCGTCCAGGGCTTCTCCAGTGTCGTATATGTCTTGTATCCGGTCTCATACCAAAACGAGACTCATCAGAAAAGCACACGAAACGCCATTGTTCTTCTGCCCAATTTCTGTGTTCAAGAGCCCATTGATATCGAATCCTACGATTGTGCATTGCTATAGATGGTACCCGTCCCGGTGGTACGCGGTCTTCGGGAATGAAGGTTCACTACATGCAAGCGGTTTCTGACTGTTTGGTCGCTAATTAAGTTCCCTGAAGAGTGAAGGAGCCTCACGGCTAACATCATGGCGGTTATTGTTGGAGCTCTTCGAGTTAAGATTTGAATGTATCGGTCTTGTCTCCGTGTGGTGCAGCGATACCGTCCTCCATGGCGCTCAGCCACGGTACCAGTGCTTCGGTAACGTGTCCAAAGTCGACTGATAATACTCTGACTTGTATTCAGAGCTAAAGCCACAGTACGTTGCCGGGAACCAGCTTCTATCATTCCCACGGCTCTGAGCATTTCTTCCCTGCTTAAATGACGTCGCCGCTCCATAATAACGTTGGTTTTAATCAGTAGTAGTAATAATGTCTTCAATGCGTTGTATGTTTTTATAGGGAAAATATTGACAGCTGATTTTCATCTTTTACTCGAATTTGATTCACAGTTCCTGATTCAAATTATGAAATGCACCAAAAAGGATCCATATAAATTTATAAAATCATAAATTTATTACAAAGCCACATCTCAATCTCAAGAAATCCGCATAAAAATGCTTGATCCCTAGACACTTTTGATGTGTGTATTTAGAAATATATAAGTATGTTTATCAGTTGTCTAGTAGCCATAACACAAGCTCTGCTTAGCTTGGGACTAGATGACGTTGTGTGAAGGTTGTGGAATATTTATTTATTTACAATGGAGTGAAATTCATTTTAGTTCATCAGGGGCCGATTTTTTAATCCTTAGATAAAATGTCAAATAACTATCGAACCAAGAATAATATCGGACTGTTTATTTATCGATCTGAAACTGTTTTCAATTTTGAATCCTTAGTTTGGTTTAATCTTTATAATTATGTAAACACAAACGCGTAGCTGCCTCTTTAGTCGGTAGTGGATTTGTCTTTTGATTGATTCTTAAGTCAGGTAGAATGATCAATGGTCTCGGGACTGTATAAGCAGGATACCGAAGCCCTGGAACGAAAAGGGCAAGTGAAGAAATGAGGTGGACTTTTAACCAATAAGAGACTGATAGTACTTGCCGGGAGGACACATTTTACCATACAAAAAAAAAAGTAGAATAATGAAAAACTCAGATCTTACCCGCGATCGTTCGTCATCAATCAACGTTAAGATCGACGAGTGTGGGTCGACGGCGCGTTGTGTTCCACGCGCGCCTCAAGGAGTGTCAGCACATTGACGGGGCCTGTAGAGGGCCAGAGCCTGCCGGGGTCGCGGGACTTACCCATCACCGTAACACCGGTACGTAAAGGGCTCGTGAAGGACACCGTGGATTTTAGTCAGTACAAGTCTGACAGTCCCTCCCGCCCTGCCCTGGGTGGGAGGACTCATTTGATGATTTTACCACGCAAAAAAAAAAAAAGATCGACGAGTGTCATTCTCTTATCACGAAAAAAAATCCCAGGCCCTTCTTGGTAATGACCAGAAGTAATAATCACGGTAAATAATCGTCACCTCCAAAGCACCTGCTAGTGACACAGTGACTCACAACAAAGTGGAGCGTGAGTTTAACAAGTGTTGTTAAGGTGCGCGTATACTGAGGTGTAACGTATTGGGCATGGGCACAAAGTTTTTTCTTAAATTATACGTTCGATCAAACTCGGTGCGGGCAAATTATGGACCGACAGCGATGACCAGGCACTGATATATAATATAATTTTCACGTGTTAACTGTTAAAGTTCGTATTTGCTCCATTGCCTGTTTGATCGAATAATTCTCTAACTACCTACAAATGCATTTTACTTATAAGTTAATACGCAGGTATATTATACATATAATATGGTTGCACCCGTAATTACAGTCACAAGTCACTAAAGCCTTTGTCAAACAGTCAGGCGTGACGAATGCGAAGCAAGGCGTTTTTATTTGTAATGTATGGGATTGTTGGAATCCAGTCACATAGAAGCGAAAGCAATCCGATAGCGTGACAGAACTATCGGACTGACGTCTCGTATCGGTTCTTTATCACTTCGGACTCGCTTGTCTGTTTGACAAAGGCATAACAGCGATTAATATTATTGCCTAAGAACAAAAACAATTACGTCACTTTTTTAATACTTGTTACCATTTTTTTATTTTATTTATGACAAACGTATGTATCAGTATCACAACTGAGTGAGATCTAGAAACTAGTTTTTTTTGTAGTCAGTCCTGTACTGTATCTTGAATATAAAACTGCAAAAAATGCTAGCTATTTTCTAGTTTTTCCCAAGGTGAACAGAACCCTATGCAAATAATAAGCCCGTTTATGATTTATCGTTGGTGATATCGTAAAATAAATCTTAGAGACTAGAGTGCCCATATACTAAAGCTTTTATCACGACAAGTTTTACGTAAAGGGATTGAAATATCGGTATTGTTATTTTCTGTATAAGTTATACAGAAAAATATTTTTTTGTGAAACATTCTGAAGTTACAATAAACCAAATACGTAAAAAAGTGGTATGAATTCCTTTAATAGTTAAAAGAATTCATACCACTTTATCCATACTTACATTCTTTACGTATTTGGTACGTCTTTTAAAAATATATATTAATATATCAGTCGCTTTGCCCACGCGGTCGCTTATGCCCGCGGTTTCACCTGGGTTGAGTTCGGTAAATGTCCCACAGCATCATACTGTCGGGATTAAATTGTCGTTTAATTTAGGTTTAAGACTATTTGTGTGCTAATTTCATTTAAATTCAATATTTTAAACACGAAAGAGTAAAGAACATATCTTTCTATTCTCTCAAACTTTCGCACTTATGACAAACAGGCATCAAGGGATCTACTCGTAAAAAGCCCACTTTCGCAGTATCAAATTGAATTGCTATAAAGTTCGTAAATTGGAATATTCGATTTTATATTAAGTATAATTTTATCGTGATACATAAAGATACTTATAATACTTACAGAAAATATAACAAAGATCATAGTCGTAACGACTTGTCAGTAACTATAATATCATTAATTACACTCCAACGCACAGCTACCTTAAACATTACACCACAACACGACGCACGTATGAAACTTAGTTATTTATGTGTGAAACATATTCATAATGGTTACCGTGCTACATATTACGTTTTATTGCCCAGTCGTTTGTGGTTTTAGGAGTATTTGTATAGGTAAACTGCTTTATGTGCAGGATATGTTCCCTGTGTGATATTCCATGGGATCGCCCCTGTGCAATATGAGAAATGGTGGAGTCTATTAGCATGCATGTAATTTTTTTTATGTCAGAAGCTGAAGTGTTCTTCAAAACGGTAGATGTAGGAGTCCTCCGGACGATTCCGGCTACGGCGACCAATCTCAAAGGATATTAGCCATCTGCGCGGGACATAGTATGTGTGAGATGCGCAGGCACAGGTGCGTTCTCTGTTTCTTTACTCTCATAGTCCGATGGGAGAGATCAGGCGCAGGACCAATAGCTTAAAGCAGGGGGTATTATACCCCAAACTCTGGGGTCACTGAGAAATTCTTATATAAAAACCCAATAGCACTTCTTGCCCGACCCGAGAATCGAACCCAGTACTCCACGCTCAGCAGTCCCGCTTGCGACCACGAGACCAACTAAGGAAGGACGCTTTAAGGCCAGGCCCAAATGACGAAATGCCCGGGAATGAGAGTACGTGAGGTGAAAGATTTGGACGACACACGTTACAGTAGCAGAGCGATCGACTGCAGCGGTGCGTTTCGTGTGTTCGATTCCTACACCAATACACACTTACTAGATTGCTTACAAAGGAAACCGAGTTTGTTTTTTTTTGCCAACCTACGTTTGTTTTTTTTTAAGCTTTGCCGGGATCGCGGGACTGTACGAATTACCGTAACGCCGGAACATAAAGGGCTATTTAAGGACACCGTGGATTTTAGTCAGTACGAGTCTGACAGTCCCTCCCGCCCTGCCCTGGGTGGAAGGACTCATTTGATGATTTTACCACGTTAAAAAAAATGTGTGTTAATCTGGGTTATACTTATAAACTATCTGTTTACCAAATTTTATCTAAAACCCCTCAGTAGATTGTGCGTCAAAGAGTAACAAACATCCACAATTAGTGACAGTGTTACTGTTATTTGTCATTTTTTTAAAGATTTCTGTTGTTGTTCCAAAAATGTAATCTACCATCTGGAAACCAATATATCTGCTGGTAGACCTCCGTTATGAAGGGAGAAATATTACGTTTTACCGAAATCCATTGAATCCGCGGTACTGATGTCTTGGCTTACATAAATCCAGGGCCATGCGATCCAATCATAGAAAGATATCGAACACAATTAGAAAAAAATATTATGTCTTGTATCACATTTTTATAGACATTATTTATTTTTATTATTTTCCTAGAGATTTAGTGAGTAAAATATGGTTGAGGATTTTTATAGGATTTGAGATGTTATCCTTATTAAATTGAGCGATATATTTATAATGATGAGTATTTCTGTATAAATTGCGCGGAAATAAAAGTACTTTTAGTTTTTGTATTGTCTTTTTTATTTTGTTTACCAATTTACGATTTGATGATATTGTTTTAGACCCTATGATTATTATGTATTGTGTGCTAATGACTTTTTATTTTTATTTTACGTTAATTAAGAGACCACATTTGAAGAGGATTAATATAAACAGTTTTCAAGATAAAAACCATAGAATTAAACCGTTGCCTGCTGAATGATGTTGATTATATTTGGGAACTAAGACCCTGTCCAGAACGGGCGAAATCGCCGCAAAATGTTTCGCGTGAACTTATTCACGCGTCATTGAGATACTATCAATCAATACGTGCCAATACACTGCGTCCAAACATAGCGCGAATTCAAAATACATGCGTAAATTGCGTCCAGTAAACGCCCGGACTCGAGACTCAAGCTCCGAACTCCCGAAATGCTCGCGCGTTAATACGCTCCTTTATGACGCAACAGTCGCGTGCAGTCCATGCGAGACAATCGCGCCAAAGACGTTCCTTCTGGACAAGATTTAAAAAGAGTCATCATTACACAGCGAAGGTGTTATAAAGGTGAATCAGAGCATCGTGTGCAGTGAGGCGCAGCGGTGGCCTTCAACCGTTTATTGTCAAGTTCACTGGCAAACGTTTTTGTATTACTTTTAGTCCGGTCAAAATAAGTAGACATTTCAATTAAAAAAAAACGACTCAGCTGAATTTTGGTAGAGAGTATTTATATGTGAAATTAAATACAGATAAATTACATTACATATACCTAACTATAAGTAAAAATTTTACAAATGTTGCTAACTAAAAATGTTTACAAAAGAGACTAAATTAAAACTAAAACTAAGTTTAAAAAAAAAAACACAGAAAGGCATCGCATCGCCGTCATCTGGTAACGTAGAGATCTTAGGTACACTAGTAGAATAGCTAATAACGTGCCAAAAGTCCCTGTCGATCCAATTTGTGCTAAAAAGGATGCAGCTCGATAGATCCATGATTTGAAGAAGGTGGCTGGCAGAGGACGAATTGCGGACTGTCCAAGATCGGGATGGGTGGCCATTATTGAGGGATGCTTTAGTTCAAGTGCAGTAGACGGTGATAAGCTGATATGATGCAACTACAACATTAAATAAGAAGGTTCTTCTATCGTCTTATCAACGGTCGCGGGACTGATCGAATTACCCTGACCCCGGAACGGTAAAGGGCTATTGAAGGACACCGTGGATTTTAGTCAGTACGAGTCTGACAGTCCCTCCCGCTCTGCCCTGGGTGGGAGGACTCATTTAATGATTTTAACACGATAAAAAAAAGCAGCCATAGTAATACCCCATAATAACCTCAATCATCTGACAATTTCATCAAGGTCGCGTCAAAAAAACATACGGTATCAATCTTAACGTCAAACTTTTCAAGTCTACGTTTAATAAAAACCTACGGATACGCACCAGTAACCAAGGTTGCTTTCAATCGACAATAATCTAGTCCTTCTTTATCACGTCAAATATTAATATGTATATTTTATTTTTCGTTTTAAAATCATCAAATTCGTCCTCCTACCCAGGGCGGAGCGATAGGAACTCAATCCACGGTGATCCTTTAATAGCCCTTTACGTTCCAGGGTCACGGTTACTTGAAAGAAAAGAGATTTATTGACACACACAGGACAGAACAACAAAATTATATGAATAAAAACAACAAAGGAAACAAAATTTATAAAAAAAAAACGACAAAAGGTAAAACCAATAAAAACAATTTAGTGTTGTGCGAGGCCAAAATGCTTCTATCTCAGCATGTGCTGCGACATTTTTAAAATTGTCACTGGTTTTCTTATAGGGCCCATTACTTACCCGGCCCGGTAGTTGATGAAACAGTCCTCGTCAGACTGCTGTCAACTCTTTGAGGCGCGCGTGGAAAATGACGCGCCGTTAACCTGGGCATGACCAGAAGGCGACTCACCCATTACTCACCGCATGCCCGCAATATGTATAATTATATAATCATACAACACACGTATTGGAGGAGCTCGTGGCTAAATAAATACAGCCGCACAGGCCGATCTTCCGGGTTAGGCCGCGCGTGACGAGGTTGGTCTGTGGATGGGTGACCATCTGTCATAGCGAGTTTCCTCCGTGCCTCGGAAAGCACGTAAAGCCGTTGGTCCCGGCTGTCATTCGTAGATCTTTGACAGTCGTTACTGTTAGTCAGAAGTTCTAAAGTCTGACAACCAGTCTTACCGTGGGGTATCATATTACCCAGTTACTGGGTTGTGGAGGTCCGATAAGCAGTCGCTCCATGTACAATATTGATATCCAGCTGCATCTGGTTTGACTGGAAGCGGACCTCAATATAGTTGGGAAAAGGCTAGGCAGATGATGATACAACACACGTATTGACAACCACATATGGTAGCTATAATAACAACCAAGGGACGATTAGCCGAGTACCCGTGAAAAGTATCCGTTAGTGTCGAACAAACGCACAAAATGAATTGTTTAGCCGACCTACATCAGCTTTTGTGGCTAACAAAACAGTCTTGTTTTACTAGTTAACTTGAATGCTAGTCAATTGGCGCTTATTGAAACACATGTGACTTAAAATGGGGTATTAGATTGCGGGCATTAGTTGTTGCCAAAAGGGCAAATGGGAATGGTTACCGGTCTTATGTAAGCTGCCGCCAAGTATATCCTTTTTTTTTTAGTAACGTAAAGCTATTGCGCAACAGGTTAGTCAACAGTTTAGAGAAACGTAAAAATGTTCTTTCGGATTTTGACTTTTTTTTTTCTCGGAGTAATTATAGCCTTTTTTGAATAATTAGGACTGTTGGTCTAGGGTCACTAACCCTGACTGCTATACCGGAGGTCGTGGGTTCGATACCCACCCAGGACAAATGTTTGTGTGATGAGCACGATCATTTGTTCTGTGTCTGGGTGCAATTTATATATAATATGTATGTACACACATCAAAAGTGTCTAGGGATCAACATATGTATATTTTTGCAATAACTTTTCTCCTGATTGATATTAATTAAAAAAATTTTTAAGGATTCATCAAATAAAGTGTTTTCGTTTCTCACAGTAACGATAAACCAAGTCACCTTTGCATTAATAAAGAAATTTGCCATTTTCCTAATAAAGGGATTTTTGACATTTGAACCACTAACACAAAAGTTCGAAAAAAAGACTGAAATAACAGTTTTCTTTAAAATTTTATTGGGTAACTTAAACAATTAATAATCCGTGTTTCTACCGCGAACACTAACAACACAAGAACATCGGTTTGGCATACTCAAAATGAGTTCATCCAAATCACGCTGTGGAATGGCCGCCCATGTTCGTTGCAACAACAAAAAAAGGTCTTCTTGCGACTGGATACCCTCCATATTCGGCAGAGCTCTTCTCTGTAGCATATCCCATGCATGCTCAATCGGATTCAAGTCTGGCGACTGAGCAGGCCAGGGCAGGACATTGATGTTAGCTGCGGCGAGAGTCTGTCTTACAACTCTTGCGGTGTGCGGTCGTGCATTATCATGCATTAACTGAAATAAGGGACCGATTTGCACTTGTAGAGGAACGATGACGTCTGATACAATCGTCTCAGCATAAATTTGAGCGTTGAGGTTGCCTCTGATCCAAATCAACTCAGTTCTTCTGCCGATCCAAATACCCGCCCATACCATGATGGTTCCACCACTATAAGGATGGACTTCCTGGCAGGATTTTAATCGCTGTTGGCGTCCAGGGCTTCTCCAGTGTCGTATATGTCTTGTATCCGGTCTCATACCAAAACGAGACTCATCAGAAAAGCACACGAAACGCCATTGTTCTTCTGCCCAATTTCTGTGTTCAAGAGCCCATTGATATCGAATCCTACGATTGTGCATTGCTATAGATGGTACCCGTCCCGGTGGTACGCGGTCTTCGGGAATGAAGGTTCACTACATGCAAGCGGTTTCTGACTGTTTGGTCGCTAATTAAGTTCCCTGAAGAGTGAAGGAGCCTCACGGCTAACATCATGGCGGTTATTGTTGGAGCTCTTCGAGTTAAGATTTGAATGTATCGGTCTTGTCTCCGTGTGGTGCAGCGATACCGTCCTCCATGGCGCTCAGCCACGGTACCAGTGCTTCGGTAACGTGTCCAAAGTCGACTGATAATACTCTGACTTGTATTCAGAGCTAAAGCCACAGTACGTTGCCGGGAACCAGCTTCTATCATTCCCACGGCTCTGAGCATTTCTTCCCTGCTTAAATGACGTCGCCGCTCCATAATAACGTTGGTTTTAATCAGTAGTAGTAATAATGTCTTCAATGCGTTGTATGTTTTTATAGGGAAAATATTGACAGCTGATTTTCATCTTTTACTCGAATTTGATTCACAGTTCCTGATTCAAATTATGAAATGCACCAAAAAGGATCCATATAAATTTATAAAATCATAAATTTA
Organism: Agrotis puta; assembly: GCA_943136025.2. NCBI lineage: Eukaryota > Metazoa > Arthropoda > Insecta > Lepidoptera > Noctuidae > Agrotis > Agrotis puta. The sequence continues at coordinate 16,803,039 of OW964179.2, read as the reverse complement.
TTACAAAGCCACATCTCAATCTCAAGAAATCCGCATAAAAATGCTTGATCCCTAGACACTTTTGATGTGTGTATTTAGAAATATATAAGTATGTTTATCAGTTGTCTAGTACCCATAACACAAGCTCTGCTTAGCTTGGGACTAGATGACGTTGTGTGAAGGTTGTGGAATATTTATTTATTTACAATGGAGTGAAATTCATTTTAGTTCATCAGGGGCCGATTTTTTAATCCTTAGATAAAATGTCAAATAACTATCGAACCAAGAATAATATCGGACTGTTTATTTATCGATCTGAAACTGTTTTCAATTTTGAATCCTTAGTTTGGTTTAATCTTTATAATTATGTAAACACAAACGCGTAGCTGCCTCTTTAGTCGGTAGTGGATTTGTCTTTTGATTGATTCTTAAGTCAGGTAGAATGATCAATGGTCTCGGGACTGTATAAGCAGGATACCGAAGCCCTGGAACGAAAAGGGCAAGTGAAGAAATGAGGTGGACTTTTAACCAATAAGAGACTGATAGTACTTGCCGGGAGGACACATTTTACCATACAAAAAAAAAAGTAGAATAATGAAAAACTCAGATCTTACCCGCGATCGTTCGTCATCAATCAACGTTAAGATCGACGAGTGTGGGTCGACGGCGCGTTGTGTTCCACGCGCGCCTCAAGGAGTGTCAGCACATTGACGGGGCCTGTAGAGGGCCAGAGCCTGCCGGGGTCGCGGGACTTACCCATCACCGTAACCCCGGTACGTAAAGGGCTCGTGAAGGACACCGTGGATTTTAGTCAGTACAAGTCTGACAGTCCCTCCCGCCCTGCCCTGGGTGGGAGGACTCATTTGATGATTTTACCACGCAAAAAAAAAAAAAAGATCGACGAGTGTCATTCTCTTATCACGAAAAAAATCCCAGGCCCTTCTTGGTAATGACCAGAAGTAATAATCACGGTAAATAATCGTCACCTCCAAAGCACCTGCTAGTGACACAGTGACTCACAACAAAGTGGGGCGTGAGTTTAACAAGTGTTGTTAAGGTGCGCGTATACTGAGGTGTAACTTATTGGGCGTGGGTACTAAGTTTTTTCTTAAATTATACGTTCGGTCAAACTCAGAGCGGGCAAATTACGGACCGACAGCGATGACCAGGAAGTGATATCTATACATATAATAAATCTGTAGAAGGGTCAATTCTGTACATTGAAAATATTGAAAAAATAAATAGCGGGGGTGTTGCTGGATCGATACCAAACCCAAATATATGATTAAGAAAATTTTTGTCTGCCTGTCTGTCTGTCTGTCTGTTTGTGCAGGCATCACGTGAAAACTAACGGTTCAATTTCGATGAAACTTTGTATAATTATTCCTTATTATCCTGGGCATAACATAGGATACTTTTTATCCTGGAAAAATACGTAGAAATAAAATCTTATTTTTCATTTTTATTCATAGACGTTGTTCTGTAGAACCGCGAACACACGTTGCATTACCCGCAGTGGATTCAGCGCCGTAATATTTATAAGATGTAATTGTCAGAGTTACTCAAAATGGGGAAATAAACCATCCACGCGAAGACCGACATCCGTGCGGACGGAGTCGCGGGTGGAAGCTAGTACAATATAATTTTCACGTGTTAACTGTTAAAGTTCGCATCTGCTCCATTGCCTGTTTGATCGAATAATTCCCTAACTACCTACAAATGCATTTTACTTCTAAGTTAATACGCAGATATATCATACATATAATATGGTTGCACCCGTAATTACAGTCACAAGTCACTAAAGCCTTTGTCAAACAGACAGGCGTGACGAATGCGAAGCGAGGCGTTTTTATTTGTAATGTATGGAATTGTTTGAATCCAGTCACATAGAAAAGCGAAAGCGATGGCGTGACAGAACTATCGGACTGACGTCTCGTATCGGTTCTTTATCACTTCGGACTCGCTTGTCTGTTTGACAAAGGCATAACAGCGATTAATATTATTGCCTAAGAACAAAAATAATTACGTCACTTTGTTAATACTTGTTACCATTTTTTTATTTTATTTATGACAAACGTATGTATCAGTATCACAACTGAGTGAGATCTAGAAACTAGTTTTTTTTGTAGTCAGTCCTGTACTGTATCTTGAATATAAAACTGCAAAAAATGCTAGCTATTTTCTAGTTTTTCCCAAGGTGAACAGAACCCTATGCAAATAATAAGCCCGTTTATGATTTATCGTTGGTGATATCGTAAAATAAATCTTAGAGACTAGAGTGCCCATATACTAAAGCTTTTATCACGACAAGTTTTACGTAAAGGGATTGAAATATCGGTATTGTTATTTTCTGTATAAGTTTTACAGAAAAATGTGTGACACATTCTGAAGTTACAATAAACCAAATACGTATAAAATAAAATAAAGAATTCATACCACTTTATCCATACTTACATTCTTTACGTATTTGGTACGTCTTTTAAAAATATATATTAATATATCAGTCGCTTTGCCCACGCGGTCGCTTATGCCCGCGGTTTCACCTGGGTTGAGTTCGGTAAATGTCCCACAGCATCATACTGTCGGGATTAAATTGTCGTTTAATTTAGGTTTAAGACTATTTGTGTGCTAATTTCATTTAAATTCAATATTTTAAACACGAAAGAGTAAAGAACATATCTATCTATTCTCTCAAACTTTCGCACTTATGACAAACAGGCATCAAGGGATCTACTCGTAAAAAGCCCACTTTCGCAGTATCAAATTGAATTGCTATAAAGTTCGTAAATTGGAATATTCGATTTTATATTAAGTATAATTTTATAGTGATACATAAAGATACTTATAATACTTACAGAAAATATAACAAAGATCATAGTCGTAACAACTTGTCAGTAACTATAATATCATTAATTACACTCCAATGCACAGCTACCTTAACCATTACACCACAACACAACGCACGTATGAAACTTAGTTATTTATGTGTGAAACATATTCATAATGGTTACCGTGCTACATATTACGTTTTATTGCCCAGCCGTTTGTAGGAGTATTTGTATAGGTAAACTGCTTTATGTGCAGGATATGTTCCCTGTATGAGATTCCGCGGGATCGCTCCTGTGCAATCTGAGAAATGTTAGAGTCGATTAGCGTGCATGTAATTTTTTATGTCAGAAGCTGAAGCGTTCTTCAAAACGGTAGATGAAGAAGTCCTCCGGACGATTCCGGCTACGGCGAACAATCTCAAAGGAGATTAGCCATCTGCGCGGGACATATTATGTGTGAGTTTATGCGCAGGCACAGGTGCGCTCTCTGTTTCTTTACTCTCATAGTCCGATGGGAGAGATCAGGCTCAGGACCAATAGCTTAACTTGTTTTTCAAAGCACGGGTATCATACACCAAACTCCGCATTCCAAACTCCGGGGTGCTAGTCACTGAGAAATTCTTATAGAAAAACCCAATAGTACTTTTTGCCCGACCCGAGAATCGAACCCAGTACTCCACGCTCAGCAGTCCCGCTTGCGACCACCAGACCAACTAAGGAAGGACGCTTTAAGGCCCAAATGACTAAATGCCGGGAAATGAGAGTACGTGAGGTGAAAGATTTGGACGACGCAGGTTACCAGTAGCTGAGCGATCGACTGCAGCGGTGCGTTTCGTGTGTTCGATTCCTACACTAATACACACTTACTAGATTGCTCACAAAGGAAACCGATTTTGTTTTTTTTTTTGCCAACCTACCAGTAATGGTCGCGGGTCTCACGAATTACCGTGACCTCGGAACGTAAAGGGCTATTGAAGGACACCGTGGATTTTAGTCAGTACGAGTCTTACAGTCCCTCTCGCTCTGCCCTGGGTAGGAGGACTCATATTCCACGTTCACGTTCTATTACCACGTTAAAAAAAAACCGACCAATAAAAAGGCTTTGTTCCAAGCTATTGCTGCTTACGCTTGACATAGTTGCCGAGAAGATTCGAATTTAGCACGAGCTTTGGATATTTCTGGTCTTAATTGACGATAATTGGTGATAATTTTCGGTGAGAACTTGCTTAAGTTAATTAATATAGGTGTTGAGATCTGCAGTACTAGTATCTAAAGACTGAATCATTTGTCTTTAGTGGATTTACAACTTTATTTCCTGGAACATAAAGTTGAAAATCAATTATGAACAAACTCTGGCGATCCTTGTCGTTGGTCTCAACGACAAGGATCGACAAGAAGGTTTGCATTTAATAGAATTTGAACTTTAAGCACTAAGGTTTAAAGTTGAAAATTTATTACAAACTCGTCGACGAGCTCGTCTTAGTTTTTTAAAGAATAGCTGGAGGTTCAGTGGTATCGCCTACAGTTCATCAGTTCTAGGTAAAAAGTTAGGTAATGCATGCAGTTCAATTTTGCAATATGTTGCACAATGCTGTCACATCATACACTGTTTTGGAAACGGAATATGTGGTGGTGTGTGGAGTACGTAGGTACAGTAATAACATAAATTGACTATCATACGAGAAGAACATCACAAGAGAAGAAGGTTCATTTTCGATTAGTAAAAGAAAATCGGGCAGAACGTCCCTTTCATTGTAGAACTTTCACCTATATTTATCCAATGAAAGTACTTGAAAAGTGTTTCATTTCATTGTATAACAATAACTTTTTTCTCCCATAGTTTACAGGTTTGGTCACGGGACTCACAAATTACCCTGACCCCGAAACGTAAAGGGCTATTGAAGGACACCGTGGATTTTAGTTAGTACGAGTCTGACAGTCCCTCCCGCTCTGCCCTGGGTGGGATATCTCAATTGATGATTTTACCACGTAAAAAAAATGGTTTACAGGTTTACTGCCATATAATGAAATGATAGATGAATCTGAATCTTCGTTCTATTTCTGTAAATTGATTGAAGTTGGCAGAGACGAATATATAGTAGAGTATTATATAATAGAGGGTGAGATTTCATTACCTTCCTTGAGCAATTCGTTCAATATTTAAAAAGCAAGTACAATTAGATTTTTTTTTTCGATAGGTTAATTTAGTGCGAAAAAGATTTCATACAATTATTAAAATTAATTAATTTCAAGCTTTCAAAAATACACGATGAACTAATTTAATATTGTCAAGAATTCCAATTAAATGATAGTTCTTTGACTCGTATGGTTAAAAAAATGAATTTTAATTGTTATAGTCACAGTGTAACAAAATATTATTGTAGGTCGGTCGGAACTTAAGACAAAAATGTATATTTTGAGATAAAGTTATCATTAATCTTTTTTTTTCTTCTTCAAACTGTTTTAATTTGTCACAGTTAAAGGGTTTTATTCTTATTTAAATTTCAAGGTCTAATGTAAATAAAAGGGCATGAAAAGATACACACTTAATTGGATAATTTGGCGATATTATCGTAAATTATTTCACCTATTTTTTTTTACTATAAATTGCTTATCAAAATTAAATATCCTAAGTATCTGTATCCGATCTTAATTTAATCAGCGCCTTCTTCCGGCTTCTCTATTAGGCAACCATTTATATTTTTTATAACGTATCTATTATACCTTATTAATCTAATTATTATATTTTGTATAGATGGTAATCTTTTATTGTTATTTATTTTTGATATTATCATTACAAGTACGTGTTATATGAACTTGATTTCAGCAAAAAGAAACCATTGTTTTAATTAGAGAAATTCATGGCACACTTTTGAACTCCCCATTATCTATGCCACAGTTTGACCAATCAACGATTTTTCAGACCACGTCTTATCATTATCAAACAAAAAAACATCTACGACTCAAATTATCTGAATATTTCCACCTCGTTTCCTTACAATAAAAAACGTAAATTATCATAAATTACAATTATATCTAATGTTCTTACTATTGCGATATTCTGAATTAATTTACTTAACTCATTTAATTTCAAGTGGCAACTGTGTTATAATTTTAATACAATGAGCCGCCTTGAGTTAATTAGTCTTAAAAGCATATTATTATAGTTATCTGCCTATAATAATATTTTATGTTTGATGCAATCTAAACGGATCAAGTATACTCAGTTGCGCACTCTTTAAAGGCCTTTACTGAGAGAGCGCGATCCGTTCCGGCGATCCGACCTGGCGATGCGATCTGGCGATGTGATCTATATAACATATGGGTGTCCTTATGTTCTTTCTAACTGATGCCGGCGTCAGATCGCGTCGCATTCGGCCTTTACATAGATCGCATACGATCAGATAGCATGCGATCTCTGTAAAGGCCTCTACCCTCAGAGCGCGATCTGTTTCGGCGATAGGATCTGAACCCATATTTTTTCATGCGTTCTCTGAAATCTATGGTGTATTAGTCCAAAATAATGATGATGATCTTGTTCAAATGACTTCAAAATCAAATGACTCTTGGGCCTTGGGTGGCGCCGAAAGGACTTTACAGATATGTACTAACTGTCCAAAAGTCCTTTTTTGGCAGCCGTTTGCATTCCATTGCCACGGTGTCCTACTTAGACAATCAGGCATCTCGGGGAAAGTCTATGCTGACATGAGAAAATATATAAAGCAAATCCAGTTCTCAAACTGAAGACTTCTCAATAAATTAACAAAATACACTCTATAATAAAAGAAAAAACCGGCCAGGTTCGCGGGACTGTCTTATCAGGTAACCGAGACCCCGGAACGTAAAGAGCTATTGTAGGACACCGTGGATTTTAGTTATTACGAGTCTGGCAGGTCCTCCTGTCCCGCTCTGGGTGGTAGGATTCATTTTATGATTTTTCCACGTAGTAAATTATAAAAGTAAGCAGCATTGTCCCATCCATTCCCATATTTTAACCCTACGCCACAACAAGTCATGGAAAAGCCAGATTGTTTCAAAATCGGATTAGCCAGCGACTCGCTGACTCATCAACCATGACCAGTTTTGTAATTCGGGCAAACCCTCGTAAACCACTTAAATGCTTTACCTACGTGTGTTCGGGTTCTGTTATCTTGCAACACCATGTGTAAATGGCCAAGTTACACCAAATTCATCCAAAAAGCTACTTTATCTAGGTAATTCGCAGCTAAAATCAGCCGCACTTTTTTAAATAAAAATCTTTGTTTCAAGTAATTTTAAAGACATATATGTACCTACATAAAAACAATCGTCCTTTATGGTTTTCATTGCAAAAATCTATAAATCTAGAAGATTATTAATAAATTGGGTATCTGCCACTATTTTATTTTATTTTATTTTATTTTATTTATTTTAGGAAAACTTACAGCTAAACAGATACAGTAAATAACAGTATAGAAGAAATAAGGCCAATTACAAGTTTCCACATGTAAACAGAACATTTGGTAACGAGTAGGTATATAAAAATAACAGAAAAAAAAAAGAAAAACTATTCACGCTCGAAGAAGCTATTAGTTAAAATCTTCTTCAAATTAGCAACACTTGTGTTGAAAATGTCGATATCAGCTTCCCGGCAGATTGCGTTGTACATACGACTCGCTCTCATCATGAACGAGTTCCGTCTGTATGTAGTGACTACCACTGGGGTGTACAATAAATGAGGTCTACGTAAGAACGCAGACGGCACTCGCAGCCCGATTTTATGCAACAACTCAGTAACACCAGTTTTTCCATTAGCAATTTTAAAAAGAAACACTAGGTCCGATATTTTACGCCTTTCGAAAAGTGGAAGGATATGAAATTTTTTGCAACGGTAGGTATAATTCGTGAAAAACATTTTAGACCGATATTGAATGTGCCTTAAAAACCTTTTCTGTATGCTCTCAATACGATTTATGTAGACATTATAAATGGGATTCCAAACTTGAGAGGCATACTCCAAATGACTACGAACAAAAGAACAGTATAATATTTTAATAGTTTTTATATTTTTGAACTCTGAGGACACCCGGAGAATGAAACCAAGTGCTTTTGATGCTTTTTTGACTATATTGTCTATGTGTGCATCAAAGAGGAGCTTAGAGTCAAAGGTAACTCCCAGATCCCTGATAGTATTGACCCTATTTAATGCTGTATCCAAGAGCATGTAACTATGGATGATCGGGATAGGTTTCCGTGTAAAGGAGCAAACATAACACTTAGAGACATTCAAGTCCAACTTATTATTTGTACAATAGCTCTCAAAATTAATAAGGTCTTCCTGTAATAGATGAGCATCCGCCAAGGTATTTATTTGTCTCATAATCTTCATGTCATCAGCATACAGTAATAGCTTTGAGTACCGGAATGAAAGAGAGATATCATTGATAAAAATATTAAATAACAGTGGCCCCAGTAAAGATCCTTGTGGAACCCCCGATGGGACTATCATAGGTTTTGAGCAGTAGCCATTCAGAACAACAGTCTGACATCTGTTCTCCACATATGACTTGAACCACCGGTAAAGATCACCTCTGATGCCCACCGATAAAAGTTTACGCAACAGGATCACGTGGTCTATCCGATCGAAACATTTACTGTAGTCGGTGTATATAACGTCGACTTGGGACCTCTGTGACATACACTCAGAGAGGTAGTCACTGCAGACAGTCAGATTAGATGATGTTGAACGACCCTTTACGAAGCCGTGCTGGCTTTCACTAAAACTGAGCTTGAGTGCAGAATAAACCTGTGCGTACACAATTTTCTCAAGTATTTTAGCAAACACACACAGCTTCGAAATAGGCCGGTAATTCTCGACCAATGTCCTAGACCCTTTTTTATGTATCGGTGTTATATATGCCGACTTCCATATCTTAGGTACCACGCCGGTAGCAAGCGATTTTTCAAACAGGATGGAAAGAGGCACAGAAATACCCTTAGCGCAGTTGACGATGAATATGGGCGAGATATCATCTGGACCCGCAGATTTGTTTAAATCCACTTGTTTCAGCAGCCTACATATTTCACTTAACCGAATTTCCACTTGACTTATATCCTGCGTGTTGTCATTGGGTCCTTCGTCCATATTATAAGCGGAACATTGAGTGTAGGCATTACCATTATTATCAAGAAAGTTAGAGCGAAAACAGTTACTGAACATATCACAAATTACGTCACCATCACTGGACGTTACCTGGCCAAACTGCATCACCGAGGGATAACAAAAAGATTGGTTTTTAGACTTGACGTACCTCCAAAAGGCCCGTGGATTGTCGCGTATGTTAGATTCTATTTTAGCTATGTAATTGTTAAACATAACCCCCTCTAGGTCTTTAGCCCGTTGACGGAGTATAATGAAAGATTGATAGTCAGATAAGTTCCTGTACTTCTTAAATTTTGTGTGAAATTTTGCTTTTTCTTTTAAAATTTTTATCAACGGACTTTTGTACCAGAGAGGGTATTTTGATTTAGGGACGATAGTTTTAGTCGGTATATACGTGCAATGAAGCCTCCGTATTACTCCATAAAAGTATGCTACTGCTTCTTCCATTGACCTACTACTTAACTCCGACTGCCAATCCACACAATTTAACTCTCGTTTTATTTTTTCGTAATCGGCAGACTTGTATAAAAATTTTACGTAGGATCGACCTGGTAGTCGATGAAGTTCTACGAATTCCGCGGTCACACGTAAGGCTCTGTGATGAGGATCTTCTGGCACTAGTGGATCATGACAGCAGTTGACGATAACTTCATCGTTAGAAAAAACCAAATCGAGGATTCTACAATTGACGTTCGAGTGACTATTATATTGCATTAAATTACATGTATTAAAATTATCAATTAAATTAGTCTGAACATTGCCATGAACGTTTGTAGGGTATAATGATTGACCGTCCCCGGTATACTGCCATATAATATTCGGTTGATTGAAATCTCCTAAAACAATAAACTTATCTGACGGACGATAGAGGGTAGTTTTAAGTACATTGTCCGAAAAGTTGGTGAGTTGAACCGTTAAAGAATTTCTTTGATTTAGACAGCAAACATATACAACACAAATGTGCATTTTATAGGCTACTCTGGGTTTCTTGTGATACAGCGTCAACGTAACCCATAAATCCTCTGCGGACGAGCACCATTCACTGCAGGTCTCAGCGGCAAGTTCACGCTTAACTGCAATTAAAACCCCTCCTCCCATCGTTTGGCTAGTATGAGCGTAGTCCCGGTCACGTCTCCATACAAGATACCGGTCATCAAATAATTCCGAGTCAGAAATGCCATCAATTAGCCACGTCTCAGTCAAACAAATAACATCAAAACTATTACTGCAAACATTCCTATAGAAGACAGCTGTCTTTGTCCGTAGTCCCCGTACGTTCTGATAGTAAATATTAAGAGGCGCCATAACAATCGTTGAAAAGTTTATTATTTAGTTGAATAGATAAAAATATATAAAGCACATTCAAATTACGGTAACAAGACATGTTGATAAATGATAGGTTAATTAGAAAAAATAAGCAAATTATATCTTTAGCAGCATATAAATAGCAAATTATATGGTCAAAGTTGCAACAAAAGCAGGCGTAAAGAAATGAGTTTAAAGTAACAGAAAATAAACAAGTATCTATGAAATAGCAAAACACAACGTTGACCGACAGAAAATAGGGCATATAATCATAATTGCAAGTACTTACAAACCAGTTGTCACCGAGCGAGTTGCGAACAAAAGGCAGGCGAGAAAGGAATGCGTATAAAAAACAGTTACCTGTGTTTCTCAAACTTGGCGAATCGATATAAGTAAACAAACCACCAGAAAGCCGTACCGACATTGTTAACATAAAAACTTTTTGATATCTTGTTCAGTCTTGATGTGATGCTTAGG